>JALMGJ010000002.1:118475230-119758980 GCA_023362775.1 Charina bottae
AAACTATATGCTATAAAATGGTGTGATAGCAGATCCCCATTATTAAAAAGCATTCCACTAGTATTTCAGACAATATTTACTTCCTACTCTCTCCTTGTGATAGTGATCAAGCATTGATTCTGTAAAATAGAGCTATTTTTGTACCAAAATTGTTCGTTTGCTGAATGTCAACAGATTTGCTATATCACTGATGGCTTTAACTTCAATCAAGAATTACTTAGGCAAGTAAGGCAGTACATTAGCAGTGATATAAATGATAGCACTGTTGGAAACAATGTTTTCATGATAAAAAAAACAAAAACAAAAACTGCTCCTCAAAGTTTAAGGCTGGTTAAAGAGCAGAAACATTTGATATTACCAGTATTTCTACATTCAGAGTATTCACTATGACACATACTATAAGCCCTTGGAGGTAGGCCTGGGCAAGGACTATTGGAACTCTATTGTTATAGGGTATAATAACACACCTCTACTTTGCACTTGTTAACAAGGATAATTATAGATTTATATCATTCCTGCAACCTGTTTCTTATCCATGCAGTGGAATGTCTTGTAGTAAAGAGATCACATTAATTAAAACACACTTTTCCTATGTAAAATTATTGGTAGATATTTTTCCTGTAAAAACGGTTTACCAATTTATTTCTTGAATTATTATGATTTTATAAAATCATATATTGAGAAATTCGGCTTTGCAAAATGTTCGGTCCTAGAGGCAACGTTTTCTGAGAAAGCCTAGAATGTTCTATTCTTCCTCTGGATCATTCTGGAAATGGTATGGCAGTTTCCCCGAAGTACATCTTCTGGAATAAGATGTAATTAAGGGAATTCCAGATATGTTCCAGCCTCGAAACAACATAATCTAGAAGAAGAGTGGAATGCTTCAATGTTTCCCAGAATAATTTCCACATTAGTTAATATCCCCCATTTTGGAATTGTTGTAAAGATGAGAAAATGGAATACAATTTTTATAAATAAATGGGAATTTATTATGGCCTCAAATCAATGCAGAAACTAAAGCAAAATTTAAAAAAGCATGTTTTAAAAAAAGTTATTCAATAAATAACAGAAATTGAATGCAAGTTAAATTGGATTATTTTGAGAGTTTTCGTTTTGTGACTCATCAGCAATGGCACAAAACTTTGTCTCTTTTTCAGAAATTGCTTAGATCTGCCTAGATCAGTGTACAACAGATATCTCTGTGATGTAAGCAATGCAAAAGAAAACATCTCACCTCTGCTTTATCCACACCATACAGTAGGGCATATATGTTCAGTAAATGGAATATTTTAATCTACCCTCAAGAAAGCTGATGACAAGATATTGAAACTGTGCAGAACATTAGCACCACATGATTTGGTGCTAGAAAAAACCAAAACACCTCTTCATAAAATCCGATACGAAGATGATTGGAATCTGCACTTACAGTACATCATTTTGGAGTTCTATATACCAAACATGTCTAAGAACTCGGTTTGATCTACATAATCCCAATGAAACAAAAACCTCAAAGGAAAATCTGTATGGCAGAAGTTTTTTGTTCAATGACCTCTTCCGGATGGTTTGGAAACCATCCAACAAACCTAAAGGACTTAGGCCAGCTGATTGATTGATTGATTGATTGATTGATTGCCCAAAATTAGATCAGATCCAAATGTAAGTCTCACGTTTACTCATACTGTACTAGACTCCATGTAAAATGTTACACAGAGAATGAAATAAATATTATTCACAGATCTAGAGGCTCAGAACTAGAGTTCTCAAGATAAAAAGCTCCAGAAGGAAGGATGGTATGATTTTTGTTGAGTTTTCCTTCTCCTGAAGAAAAAGAGGGAGTAGAAGAAAGGGGCTTCAGGAAGAAAGCAAGAAAAATTCTTTTATACTTCCAGTGATAGTCTTTGATAGATGTAGGTCACTTCTGTGTAATGTTCACAAAAACAGCACTCTGGAACCACATCAGAAAATATTCAGGTGTTAACACTGAGTACCACACTGAATGTTAAAAAAATATATAGAAATGTCAAAAGTAAGCAACTTTGTAATAATGTTTTCATAACTTTAATATTAAATTTTAATACGTTCGTGCCATGCAACATATATTCTTAATCTAAAACAGTTGAGGCAGTTATTGAGATTACACAGCCTACAGAATGAAACTTAATCATTCTTGTGTTTTAAGAGACAAGTATATTTTGGAATGTAAAGCCACTGCAGATTACACAGGAAGATTAATCTTATTAACTACTAAATTCCCTTTGTCTGATGTTATCTCTACATTCCATCACTGCTGGTCTTTAATATGTCTTTGTTCTTCCAGACATCAGAGTTTATAGGAAAAATCTGGAGTGCATCTAAAAAGGAGCAACGCAACTGAAGTTTTCCTGAAGATCTATCATAAAGGTAAATTGTTTCCCTCTCTCCAAACTCCCACTTTAAAAATGTTAGTTAAATGACAACACACTGCAGTTCCCACAGCCTCTAAAAACATCTGGAGAGAATATAACCTAACCTTGATAGGACTAATATAGAATGCAATTCACACACACACACACATACACTCAAACCCCCAACTTTGAGAGTTAATGTGCAACCTCTGGCAGTTGCTGCTTAATTTAAAGTCAGTCTGTAATAAAGTTTGCCTCATCCAATTAATTGTAGATGAGTGGGCCAACCTCATATGCATTACTGAAACCTAGCTGGGCACAGGGGTGGGATCCCCTCTCAGAGATGTGCCCACCTGGGTTTTTTGTGTGGCCCCAACCATGATTCTGGGGAAGGAATGGTGGAGTGGCAATTATCATCCAAAAGATAATAATGTGCCACAGATAGCCTGATGTGAAACTCTGTCTGTGAAGTTGGCTTTGAAGGATAAGATGAGATTGCTGCTTTCATACCAGCCTCCCTGCTGCATAGCTGTTTTCCTGCCCAGACTTATGTTTCTGGGGGACTTCAATCTGCCTTCTCTGGGCCTGGGGTCGGAATCTACTTGGAAGTCCCATAGCAACCATGGACTTGATCCAAGCTATTGATGCCCTGACCTCTGCAAAGGCCACATAGAAGATCTGGATTTTGTATCAGGGCAGTGGTGACATGATCTGGAGTTGGGAGAGATTTCTCATCACAGACAGATCACACTCCCTGCTATGCAGGGACGAAGGACCTATTCAACTGATGCATCCTGGTGCTTGATGGGGTCTTGTTCTGTTATCTGGGATGAATTTGAGCTGGCTTGTCCTGAAAAAGTGGACAAAATCCTTGGAGCTTTGAGTGCATTAGATCCCTGTCCTGGCTTGCTAAAGCCTCCTGGGAGATGACATATGATTGGATCCACCTAATGGTGAAAGCCTCTCTAAAGGGACAGTTCTGCCTACTTTGAAAGACATGGTGGGTTGCTCTCAGCTGAAGAAGCCATCGCTGAATCCTACTGAACTGGACAGATTTTGTTTGGTTTCCAAACTTCCCTTTTGGGGGAAAGTTGTTGAGAGGGTGGTAGATTTGCAGCTCCAAAGATAGCTGGAGAAAGCTGATTATCTAGACCCTTTTCAGTCAAGTTTTAGGCCAGGTTATAATACGAAGATGGCACTGATGATACTTGTGGATGATCTCCAGCAGTCTCAGGATGGGGGCAGTGCATTGATCCTGACCCTCCTTAATCTCTCAGCAGTTTTCAGTACCATTGATCATGGTATTCTTCTGGACTGCCTTAAGGAGTTGGGGACACTGTTGGGTTGATTCTCCTCCCTCTACCAAGGCTATTTGCAGTCAGGGTTGTGGGGGAAAAGAGATCTAGCCCCAGATCTCTGCACTGTGGGGTCTCCACCTTCAGGGCTCCACCTCCTCCACCTCCACCTCACTCCTATTTAACATCTACATGAAGCTGCTGAGTAGGGTTATTTGTTGGCACAGGCTTAAATGCCTTCATGACACTAAGCTGCCTTTTACTATCCAAGTCAGAGCTTTCCAAACTGTGTCACGACACAAAAGTGTGTTGCCACACACAGCGTGGTGTGTCGCCACACCACCCGGAAGCGGCGGCACGCGCGTGCACGGTGGTAGCGGCGCGGGATCAGTGCTTCCGTGTTTTAGCGGAGGCTGCCGCCACCTGCATGCCCCCCGCGCCGTCGCCGTGCGCGCATGCGCCGCCGCCGTGCGCGCACGCGCCGCCGCTGCCGCCACTGGTGTGTCGCCAGCGGCGGCACTTTGGAAAGCCCTGATCCAAGCGATGCCATCACTTTTTCCCAATGTCTGGAGGCTATAAGGGTCTGGATAGGGAAGAACAGGTTTCAACTCAACTCTAGCAAGACTGAATGATTGTGGATTTTAAGGCCCCTTAATAAAGGTGATTTACCTTTTTTAAAAAACTCAGGATGGAATAGCACTACCCCACTCTTTGTGTGCAATGTGGGGGTCTTTACGGACTTGCAGCTCCTGCTCAAGGAGCAAGTGGCAACCAAGGCCAGTAGGTCCTTTGCACTAATTCATTTTGCATACCAACTGTGTCCTTTTCTGGAAGAGGAGGCTCTGCTCAGAGTCACCCATGTCTTAGTTACTTCCCAGCTGGACTACTGCAATGTACTCTACTCATGGCTGTCCTTGAAGAGCATTCAGAGACTGCAGATGGTTCAGAATGCAGTGGTGTGAGCAGTTTTCAGTGCACCATGGTATGCCTATGTAGCACTACTGCTTCGCAAGTTGCATTGGTTCCCAGTGGGCTTCCAAATGTAATTTAAGGTGTTGGTGGTCACATATAAAGCCCTACATAGCACAGAGCCAGGTTATTTGTAGAACCACCTCTCCCCAATGTTGTCTATCCCACCAGATCTGGCAGGGTAGGCATTCTCCAGATTTCCTTTGTGAAGTAATGTTATCTGGCAGGATCTAAGAAGCATACCTTCGTTGTCTCTGTGCCTTCTCTGCCTTCTCACGTAGCACCTGCGTTATGGAATAGCATCTTTCTTATTTATATATTTATGTATTTATGTTTGTTTATTTGTTTATATTTCAAATTTCGTCACCGCCCATCTCACTGAGAGTGACTCTGGGCCGAGTCTGAGATTTGGATGGCCCCAATCCTATTAGCCTTCTGGAAAGCCTTGAAGACCTGGCTTTTCCCACAGGCATTGGGGTCAGATAGTTAATTGAGCCCAGCATGTATGAGATTATGATTGTGTGATAAATTCTAGGTCCCTTGGTTACACTACAATATTGTCTTTTCTATGTATTATCTATAGGGGCGTGGTGGCTCAGTGGGTAAGACGCCAGGCTTGTTGATCAGAAGATTGCAAGTTTGGAGGTTCGAATCCCTAGCCCTGCGTGCGGAGTGAGCTCCCGCACTAGCTCCAGCTCTTGCCAACCTAGCAATTCGAAAGCATGCAAATGCAAGTAGATGAATAGGTACCACTTCGGTGGGTAGGTAACAGCATTCCACGCGTGTCATGCGGCCACATGACCGTGGAAGCGTCTTCGGACAACGCTGGCTCTTTGGCTAACAAACGGAGATGAGCACCGGCCCCTAGAGTCGGACACGACTGCACAAATGTGCGGGGGGAACCTTTACCTTTACCTATGTATTATCTAGAGTCACTAGGTGAGATAGAGACCCATATAAATTTTATAAATAATAAATAAAAGACCTGATTCTCCTTTTCTCCCTTGTAAGAGTCATTAATTAGTGTGAGCAACATAAAAGTGAGAATAAGCAATTTATAAATCTCAGCAGCAATATTACAAAGATTCAAAAATTACTGAAGATCTTGACGGTGAGATATACAAGCTAGGGGCTTACTTAAAATGCAGTCAACTCCATGATAAATCTACAAGAAACCTAGCACTTGCTCAACTTCTTTTGCATCTAATGGTAACTTCAAGTATGTTGTTCTTCAATTAACATTTCTTGTTTTGTTTTGCTTTGTTTTGTTTTGACTATTAAATCAGTTTCATACATTTCTTGATTTTGGTGCTTTGTAAATTCAGAAAGCATAAAACAAATGACAGACAAGGGTAACAAAAGATATGTGATTTAATGGTTGTGCAGCTTCATCTTTCAATTCTCTTGTACATTTATTAAGAATCTGCTATAGATGATGCATAAATACCAAAGAAAAGAAGGTAGCTGAATTGTGGCTTCAAAGAAATCAAGCACTCTAATTCTATAGTAATAGTAGTGATAAAAGAATCATGGGAAACAAGAGCAGTATCAAGTGATGAAGTATATCTCCTAAAATGTAGACATATAAACAATCTATTAGCTATGAAATGACTGTAAGATAGTATGTCGTATAAGGACTATTCAAGAGGGTTGAAGAAAGAAGAGGGAATTTTCATTTAATTATTGTACCATTATTGGGCAAAGAAGTATTGTACCATTATTGGGCAAATTCCTATACTCAATAGCCGTATGTTTTTTTTTATTGATGTAGGATATTTTAAATTCATTTTCCTTAAAAAAAATCTATTAGAATTTGTTAGAAGAGACTCTGTAATGGAAACAAATACAAATGAATGCTCATGCACTCAAATATGCAGAGGAACTACTTTTCCAGACTAGTAAGGAGGCTGCTTGGAGCTACATTCTTGGAAAGAGTCTCTGCAGGATAGTAACAAAACTGTTAAAGAGCATTGTTGGTATACCACAGAGAAATATGATACAGTATTGCTCAGAAAAATACCAAGGAACTCTCCATCATATGTCAGGCATGGTTTTGTAAGATCTTTACTTTTTGAAAGTTTTTTTTAACAAATGAAATAAGTACTTAACAATAAATTTTAGCCTAGGAACATTCCCACTGAATTGAATACATTACAGAAATTGTACCACAAATTGTTTCCTTGGCATTCAGATCCCCACTATTAAATACTCAGAACTTTCACCAAAATTGAAAACTGTTTTTTTAAAGAAAAAAAATACAGCTGAGTCTCACAGGATTATAGGAAGAGATTGCAAGCAACCTGAACATTGTTCCATTCTAGTGCTCTGAAAGCACACAAGTAAATAAAATAATATCAGAAAGAGAGAAACCCATGTGATCTTCTTTACTTTATTATTATAATTATTATTTTGTTGGTTTACAAAGCCATTCAATTTGGCATATAAAATAATCGCAGAGACCAAATATTAGAAAAGCCTCCCCATCATCGCCTACATGCTCCATTTGTACCCATAGTATGCTTATAACCCAAGATGCCTTCCTAACAACATCACTCACTAATTTATAACATTCTACCAAGATCCTTTATCAAGTTTCAGCCACAGGTCAAATAATTTATGCTTTGGAAAGATGATCTCTGCCTTTAAAATTTATTGTTCTTATGAAGGTTGGGTCTCTAAGTGCTCATCATTTTTACAGCTTATGGTTGAGCCATTCCTCCTCAGTATTGAAGATTTCTTCATGCTCACTTGATCTTGCGGAGTTCCAATTATGAATCATCTCACGACTCATAACTTATGAGTCTCACAGTAACCACTAATGAAGGCTGCCAAGCAGTTAAAAATCAAAGCAACATATATCAGAACTTTTCTGAGCACAGAGATAGACTTCCAGCATTGCACTTCCCAGATATTTATTACATACTGTAAATTACATCATCGGCTGCCTCCTACACTGACAGTCTTGTACTCCAGAACTTAAACACCAGGTTTTAATAACCACAACTTGGGAATCTTTTGATCATCGGAGAAAGATGAAAGGAAGAACTGCCTGCTGCAGGCTGTCTGCTCAGTCAAAACAAAAAGAAACTTCAGAGAAAAACAGACAGAGACGCATCAGGTGTTAATCTCAAATGCACTATACAGAAGTCAAGCGTATTGACTTCCCATTCTCTATTCATTCCAAAAGTTCTAGATGGCTATGAATCTTCTCATCTTGTTTTTTAAAGCATTTCATCCAAGGGTCACAACATATTACATGTAACTTGAAAGATTTCTCTAGATCAAATTGAGACATACTCACATGAGTATTGATCTAACTTCACCTTAATTCCTAGGGAGTACAAAACAGAGTTTTTAAAGGAAGCCAAAGGCAGGTTGCAATGATTAATAAAGTCTTCCCATCAGTTTCTGGACAGAAGACAACAAGCTGATCCTCTCCCTCTCAATTTATGAAATATGGGCTGTTACTTGGGCGATACTTTCCAACACTCCAGCCAATACAAACTGATAAGAATCACTAGGAAGTTGCTCATTTTTTTAGGTTTCTTGCTTTTGATTTTTCTACAGAAAATCAAAGCCACATCATTTATCCACCTAACTGATTTCTGGCAGGTGCCCAAGCACCACCAGCAGGATGGCTCCCTTTTGGCAGTATGTACTTCAGTTGGAGAAGTCTACAACTGACTTGATCCAGGAAGAGAATCCAGGAATTAATGCTTTTACCCATTTACCTGTAGTTAAGAATAAAATTTAGCTATATAAAAAAATGGCCATTATGTTTGTGAAACAAGCTCATCACTTTCAATATGCAAGGTTACATTTTCAAACATATACAGGCTAATTAAGTAGAAAGTGAAAAATGAATTGACCATAAGTATTAGAATTGACTGTAAGTATTTGCTTATTTATTGAACTTATTTAAAAGTTGGAAAGTAAAATAGAAATAAAAAATGTATCAAAAGGGGGAGAGGAAATCAGTACTAGATATTGTTAAAATTAAACACCTAAGACTCCTCTGCAAATAAAATTTTCTGCTGAACAGATAGAAAAAAAATTGAAATCAGAAAACTTCTCCGTGGCCAAATTCCAAAGACAGACACTAGAATTTTTTTAAAAAACTGATTTTCTGTTTATCATTGATCTTTTCTCAGATTATTATTATTTATGGGCGGGGGGGGGAGAGATTTTAGAATAAGGCCTGAGAGAGAGCACATGGTAAGATTTGTATGTCAGAGGAGGTCCTCTGAATGTAAAATTACTAAGGCAGCAGTCCACATTTTTTAAATCATACCTCTTGCCACAGATCTCATGTTGCATTTTGGATGCGGTACAGCTAAGGAAGCCGCTCTTCTAGGGGAAACTTGCTGGTTTAACTGCTACCTGGCTGAGGCCCTCAAGAGCAGCAGTAGTAGTAAACATAGTAACAGTTTTTAAATCCTCCATTGGCTGAGATGGTCCAAGCATTTCAGTGACATAGCAGCCAAGCCTTCCAAGCTTCATCCCAACATTAGAAGTGAAGACAAGGAAGATCTTGCTGCAGGCTACCAGCATGATTCTTGCCCACCTCTTCAGTTTCAAAAGTACAGCAAGACAAATGCTCATGCGATGACACACTCCATAGAGGGTTTTAGAGGTAAAAGAAGCATTGTGAATTACAAAACATGGGATTTTACAATACCAGGGAAACTGTTAAATGTGTCAGTTCTTTTGCCTTATCCATAATTTCTGGACAATCAAACATTCCGTGCACATCACACTGAAATTTTTAAATAGGGTTCTACCCATGGATATAGACTAGGCAATATAACTCACATACAAATTTCACTTTAAAAATACGAGAGAGAGACAGAGAGACAGACAGACAGACAGACAGACAGACAGACAGAGAGAGAGAGAGAGAGAGAGAGAGAGAGAGAGAGAGAGAGAGAGAGAGATTTTTTGACATGAAATTACCACATCCTTTTGTATAAGTTCTGGAGAATCAACCTCAGCCCTTTTTATTTGTTCTATTTTCCTAGGTGACCACATTTACTTTCATTTCCATTTTAAGTTTTATGTTAAATTCCATAATTTATGTTAAATTCCATACACAATTCCATCTGGTTCTTTTTCAAGGTACTATCAGTCAGACCTAACCACAACAGTTTATCTTTCAGCTACTAAATTCAAACCATTTTAAACATCCTGCTTTCATTTTTGCAACCTTCTCCCACTTTGAACCATTCCAGTCTGAGAAGAATTTATTTGACTTATTTTGAGATTTCAAAGCCATGGATTTTGTTGTAAACAACACTACATGTTTTATCTGCACTGCAGTAGCATAACACAAAGATTAATGTTGCTGAATTTTAACAATATATTTTTCCACATAAAGATATTATAATACACTACTATAGCCCTGATTTTCAGTTTTCATAAACACTGGACAACAGATTTACAAGTCTAAAATGGATCTTTAACTAAAATGCAGGTTGAAAATGTGATTAATATTGTGGAAAAAAAATAGTAAAATATTTCTGGAAGAGAAATGGGATGGGAAGGTAGGATTTTCATTTTCTTTTCCTATGTGCTTGGGAGATAAGATTTATAAAAGCGAAACAAAAGACATAATTTGGAGGCTGTAGAACAGGTATTTTATATAAATACACATAATTCAACAAGCCTTTTGTTCTAGCCTTTGGTAGGTCTTTATAAGATGCCATTTAACGCACTTTACAATATAATTACCAGTATATGGCATAATGTATGGAATTTGTATCTGAAAAATTATGATATAATTAACTTTGTGTCTCCCCCCGCAAAAGCAATTTCCTGTTAATCCTTAATACTATCACTAATGAATTACACATGCATATTCTAAATGAAAAACATAAACATTGTGAACATTTAGTAAATTTGTAAGTAATATATACAAATGACTAATAGGACTGCTTGGTCACTGGGGTTGATCAAACAGTGAACCATGCATCACTTTTTAATATGTGAATCCAAAACTGCCATCTAATGAACAGTTTTGGCTTACTCAGCTTATCCACGAGTATATATGATATACCTTAGTATAATCAAATATGAAATTGCTCACTGGCCGAAGCTAAGTAAGTTAAGATGCATATTATACATAACTATTGTTTTAACATTCTATATAATAAAGAGCAAAGGATAGGGATAGGCCATGTTTGTTTTCCTCCCTGAAGACAATAAAAACTATGTAAGTTGCAAGGGCAGCTTGGATGCCTTCTTGGAAGAGAACATGAAGGGGCTAAAGAGAAACCTGTTCATCCTCCAATTTACTAGAGAAGATAAGAAATTCTTGGATTGGACGCTGAAAGCTCTAATATAGGGAAACAAAACCAAGAAGTCTCCCAGAAGATGAAAGAAAACCAAGTGGAAGAGATGGAGAGGTGGAGGAATGCGACACAAAGGAAAGCTCCTTTTCTTTGCAGCTTTAGAAGACATTCCAGAGCCTTCCTGCTAACAGAATTTCTAGACCTCCAGATGAAGAACAGCTGCCAAAAGCCTCGGCGATTGAGGAAGAGGATGCTTCAGGTCTACAAAGGAGCGGATTCCTGCCTCTGCCCCAAAGAGGAGGAAGTGACAGAGACTCCCTACTGGAAGGAACCTAAGCAGCAATCTGTCAATCTCACATTCTAACAAGTGTCGTCATTATGGATGATAAAACATGCTTTTATGAGGGAATATAAAAATTAAAAAGAAGAAAAGCAAGTATGCACCTTTAACTGTTTAAAGATAGGTATTGAAACAGGGGCACATCTATCCTGCACACAGTTGTTTTCATACATCATTATAATTAAATGAAGTAAATTGCAATTTATAGTTGTAACTGTCAGTTTTCCCATAATCCTTTCTCTATGCTTGAATCAAGGCCACCTTCAAATCAATAAAGGCAACGCAGAGCAAAAGTCTAATCAATGCACTGAACAAATGTTGACCAGCTAGACCTGAGTCATCCTCATAGCTTGAATTAGTCAATTAACAAATTAATCATGTATGTGCCTGGTGCATACTTTGCTAATAATATTGGGTGGATGGGTGAAAAGGACCAATTGGGTGAAAACTGAACAGATCACTCCTGTTGCCTTTCTCATTATGGAACAAGGTTATTCCATAGGCATCTGGAAGAAATGGAAAATGTGTATGAACAGGAAGAAACATCTCTTTCTACCGATCTAGGCCTTTCACTGCCTTGAAAACACTGCAAGGAGGAATACTGGAAGTGAACAACTGACTATGGAGATAGCGCCAATGGAAACACTTTGGATTCTTTAAACATGGCATGAATTTCCGTAATGACAGATCCCTGGCAAGAGATGGGATGTACCTCATGAGAGCTGTGAAGAATGTATTGGGAAGACACTTTGTAAATCTGACCCAAAGGGCTATAAACTGAATCCTATGCGGAAGGGGGAAGAGAACTCAGAAAATTGTGGGACACCATGTACTAGTAGTGATACATAAGATATGCTGGCATCCAATAATAAGTACGTAGGTAGAGAGAGGAACAGATCACATTATCTTACCCAAGGTCTCTAGAGTCTTTACTTAAGTGCATAGAATATGGAACACACAGGAAGAATTATTAGTCTTATTGTGGGAAGGCAAAATGATTTAATAAACATTATTGAAACCTAGTAGGAGGAAACTCATGAGTAGAATGCAAGGGGATTAACTGGTATAACTTATTCAAAATGAATAGGGCATACAAAAGGGAGGAGGAGTGGCATTATATGTGAAGGAAGTTATATCCAAACATTTGGGCATGAAGGTCCAAATACAGGAAAATGGAAACAATTATATTATTATTGTGGGGGTGTGCCACAGATAAGTTTTTTTTTCAAACTGTATTCCTTGAAACACTAGAATTCCTTGAGAACCTCAAAAAAACCCCTAATTTGCCTCTTGATCAGGAATTCCAGGAAACAAACAGGTTTCATATCCAGAAAAAGTTTGAAAACTCCCGCTATAGGCCACCAAGACTGGAGTGCCATTTGGGATATGGTAGATCACTGCCTTTTCATGGTGAAGGGGCTTGCGTAACTCAATGAAGTCAGGTCAAGATGGACAGGTCATGACGGAGAGTTCTGACAAAATGTGGTCCACTGGAGGAGGAAATGGCAGCCCACTACAGTATCCTTGACAAAAAAACCCCATGGACAGTATCAAAAAGCTAAAATATACGACGCCGGAAGATGAGCCCCTCAGGTTGGAAGGTGTCCAATATGCTACTGGGGAAGAGTGGGGGGCAATTCCGAGTAGCTCCAGAAAGAGTGAAGTGGCTGGGCCAAAGCCGAAAGGACGCTCAGTTGTGGATGTGTCTGGAAGTGGAAGGAAAGTCTGATGCTGTAAAGAGCAATATTGCATAGGAACCTGGAATGTAAGATCTATGAATCAAGGCAAGCTGGATGTGGTCAAACATGAGATGACAAGATTGAACATTGACATCTTGGGAATCAGTGAACTAAAATGGACAGGAATGGGTGAATTTAATTCAGGTGACCATTATATATACTACTGTGGGCAAGAATCCCTTAGAAGAAATGGAGTAGCCCTCATAGTCAATAAAAGAGTGGGAAAGGCAGTACTGGGGTACAACCTCAAAAACGACAGAATGATCTCAGTTCGAATCCAAGGCAAACCATTCAACGTCACAGTAATCCAAGTCTATGCCCCAACCACTGATGCTAAAGAAGCTGAAGTTGACCGGTTCTATGAAGACCTACAACACCTTCTAGAACTAACACCAAAAAAAGATGTCCCTTTCATCATAGGGGACTGGAATGCTAAAGTAGGAAGTCCAGAAATAACCAGAATAACAGGCAAGTTCGGCCTTGGAATACAAAATGAAGCAGGGCAAAGGCTAATAGAGTTTTGTCAAGAGAACACACTGGTCATAGCAAACACTCTTTTCCACCAACACAAGAGACAATATGTCAACAACACAAGAGACGACTCTACACATGGACATCACCAGATGGTCAATACCTAAATCAGATTGATTTAGCTTTGACTTTGCAGCCAAAGATGGAGAAGCTCTATACAATCAGCAAAAACAAGACCTGGAGCTGACTGTGGCTCAGATCATGAGCTTCTTATCGCAAAATTTAGGCTTAAATTGAAGAATGTAGGGAAAACCACTAGACCACTCAGATATGACCTAAATCATATCCCTTATGAATATACAGTGGAGGTGAGGAATAGATTTAAAGGATTAGATCTGGTAGAAAGAGTGCCTGAAGAACTATGGATGGAGGTTCATAATATTGTACAGGAGGCAGCAACTAAAACCATCCCAAAGAAAAAGAAAGGCAAGAAAGCAAAGTGGCTGTCTGATGAGGCTTTACAAATAGCTGAGGAAAGAAGGCAAGGGAGAAAGGGAAATATATAACCAACTGAATGCAGATTTCCAGAGAATAGCAAGGAGAGATAAGAAGGCCTTCTTAAATGAACAATGCAAAGAAATCGAGGAAAACAATAGAATGGGGAAGACTAGAGATCTCTTCAAGAAAATCGGAGATATCAAGGGAATGTTTTGTGCAAAGATGGGCATGATAAAGGACAAAAAAGGCAGGGACCTAACAAAAGCAGAAGAGATTAAGAAGAGGTGGCAAGAATACACAGAAGAACTATACAAGAAAGATATTAATGTCCCTGATAAATATGATGGTGTGGTCACTGACCTTGAGCCGGACATCCTAGAGAGTGAAATCAAGTGGGCCTTAGGAAGCATTACTAACAACAAAGCAAGTGGAGAAGACAGTATCTCAGCTGAGCTATTTAAAATCCTAAAAGATGATGCTGTTAAAGTGCTGCACTCAATATGCCAACAAATTTGGAAAACTCAACAGTGGCCACAGGATTGGAAAAGGTCAGTTTACGTTCCAATTCCAAAGAAGGGCAATGCCAAAGAATGTTCAAATTACCGTACAATTGCGCTCATTTCACATGCTAGCAAGGTTATGCTCAAAATCCTACAAGCTTGGCTTCAGCAGTATGTAAACCGAGAACTACCAGAAGTGCAATCTGGGTTTCGAAGAGGCAGAGGAACTAGAGATCAGATTGCCAACATTCGCTGGATCATGGAAAAAGCAAGAGAGTTCCAGAAAAACATCTACTTCTGCTTCATTGACTACACTAAAGCCTTTGATTGTGTGGATCACAACAAACTGTGGCAAATTCTTAAAGAGATGGGAGTAGCAGATCACCTTACCTGTCTCCTGAGAAACCTGTATTTATTTATTTATTTATTCAATTTATTCCCCGCCCATCTCCCATACAAGGGACTCTGGGCGGGTTACAACAATCAAAGTTAAAAACAATACAATAATTTTAAAAAATACAATATAAATAAATAAAATACAAGATGGGGGACGTAGGGAACGTAGCATAGTGTTGCTACGGGGCTAGCCAACCCCAAGAGGCACTCCCGCCTCTGTTGTCCCAGGCCAGGTGGCAGAGCCAGGTCTTAAGGGCCTTCCGAAAGGTCAGGAGGGAGGGGGCCAGTCTCACCTCCGGGGGCAAGATATTCCATAGGGCGGGCGCTATCGCAGAGAAGGCACGCCTCCTGGACCCCGCTAGATGGAATTCTCTTGTTGAGGGGGTCCGAAGCATGCCCTCTCTGCATGCACGGGTGGGGCGGGCTGACGTTATTGGGACGAGACGGTCCCTCCCATGTAGGGCTTTAAAGGTGATCACCAACACCTTGAATTGGACCCGGAAGCAAACTGGCACCCAATGCAGCTCGCGAAGCAGAGGTGTTACATGGGCCGATCTCTTGGCCCCCATAACTGCTCGCGCCGCCGCATTCTGCACCAGCTGAAGCTTCCGGATACTCTTCAAGGGTAGCCCCATGTAGAGCGCATTACAATAGTCTATACGGGAGATGACAAGGGCGTGAGTGACTGTTCGGAGGGCCTAATGCGAAGATTGGACTCACTGGAAAAGACCCTGATGCTGGGAAAGACTGAAGGCAAAAGGAGAAGGGGATGGCAGAGGATGAGATGGTTAGATAGCATCACCTATGTAATGTATGCGGGTCAAGAAGCAACAGTTAGAACTGGACATGGAACAACCGATTGGTTCAAAATTGGGAAAGGAGTACAACAAGGCTGTATATTATCACCCTGCTTATTTAACTTATATGCAGAGTACATCATGAGAAATGCTGGGCTGGAAGAATCACAAGCCGGAGTTAAGATTGCCGGGAGAAATATCAACAACCTCAGATATGCAGACGATACCACCCTAATGGCAGAAAGCGAAGAGGAACTAAAGAGCCTCTTGATGAGGGTGAAAGAGGAGAGTGCAAAAGCTGGCTTGAAACTCAACATTAAAAAAACTCAGATCATGGCATCTGGTCCCATAACTTCCTGGCAAATAGAAGGGGAAGAAATGGAAGCAGTGACCGATTTTATTTTCTTGGGCTCCAAGATCACCGCAGACGGTGACTGCAGCCATGAAATTAAAAGACGCTTGCTCCTTGGGAGGAAAGCTATGGCAAACCTAGACAGCATATTAAAAAGCAGAGACATCACCTTGCTGACAAAGGTCCGTATAGTTAAAGCTATGGTTTTCCCAGTAGTGATGTATGGCTGTGAGAGTTGGACCATAAGGAAGGCTGAGCGCCGAAGAATTGATGCTTTCGAGCTGTGGTGCTGGAGAAGACTCTTGAGAGTCCCTTGGACTGCAAGGAGGTCAAATCAGTCAATCCTAAAGGAAATCAACCCTGACTGCTCATTGGAAGGACAGATACTGAAGCTGAAGCTCAAATACTTTGGCCACCTAATGCGAAGAGAGGACTCACTGGAAAAGACCCTGATGCTGGGAAAGACTGAAGGCAAAAGGAGAAGGGGATGGCAGAGGATGAGATGGTTAGATAGCATCACCGATGTAATGAACATGAATTTGAGTAAACTCCGGGAGGCAGTGGAGGACAGGAAGGCCTGGCGTGCTATGGTCCATGAGGTCACGAAGAGTCGGAAACGACTAAACGACTGAATAACAACAACAACAACAACAACAAAGTAGTGAATTTCTCATTGGAGAGCAGGTTGCACTCAGTGATCTCCAAGGTGTCTTCCAACCCTTACATTTTATGATTGTATGAACATTACTTTCCAGAATCTGCTATCATGTCTGAAAAATACACATTCTCAATTAAGACTACAATTCAAAACAACCTACACATTATAGCTTAGTTTGAATGTAGCAATAAACTGTAGTCTATTTTTACATGATGAGTGCAGATTTTGCAAGCATCCTTATTCCCTCTTTTCATGTACCGTTTCAATTAACTACTGTTCAGTCAACTAAACCTTAATCTCAACTATCCTTAAAACCAAAAATAGTTTAATTAGTTTGTTGACTTAGAATAAAGCATAATATGAATTAATTATAGTTTGAGGGTTGGACATAATTTTAAGCTACAATTAGTTAAAAATTAAAAAGCAGCCTTCTAACCTTTTAAACAATGGCAGCGAGAAATTTCTAAGTTTATTTGGCAAGGAAAAAAACCAAGAATAAAATATAAAGTTTTGCAAGATTCAAAAGAAAGAGGCGGACTAGGTCTACTGGATTTGAAACTATATTATGCAGCATGTTGCTTGGTCTGGATTAAAGAATGGATAGTTCTGAAAAATGAAAAATTATTGAACTTGGAGGGTCATGAATTAAGATATGGATGGCATGGATATTTGTGGTATGATAAAGTAAAAGTTAATGTGGACTTTAAAAATCATTATATTAGAAGATCTTTGTTAAGAATTTGGGATAAATATAAACTAACCTTATGCTATAAAAGACCTTTATGGATCTCTACGCAAGAAGCATTTCATAGAACAGAAGTAAGAACTAAAGACAAATGGATGACCTATAAGGACTTCCTAAAAAAAGAACAAGGACGTTCCTCCTCTCTCCATAATATATTGTCCCAATTAACATAACATTTCTTAAAATTAAAATTTTTGGAGTCTATTTTGAATTGTGTTTTTATTTGTAAATATGTAAACCAATTGCAGGCATTACAATTGGAGGAACATCTAATTGCAAAAATTTATAAAATTCTAATACAAAATAAGTTTTCTAAGTTATCTAAAAAATATCCCTTAATTAAATGGGAACAAAATTTGGGTCACAACATTCAAAATGAAACTTGGGAGAAAATTTGGTCAAAAGATTTGAACTTCACTTTAAATTATAATATGAAAGAAAATTTCTTTAAAATGATGTATAGATGGTATCTCACTCCATATATATTGTCTAAGGCTAACCCGGTAATACCAAATCATTGTTGGAAATGCAAAAAAGAGACTGGTACCTTTTTTCATTTATGGTGGACATGCCAGAAAACAAAGATTTATTGGGACAGAATTCACAAAATTATTCGTGAAATTATTCAAGAAAACTTCATCAAAGAACCGGATCTATACCTATTGGGATTTATAAAACCAGAATTACATAAAAAATACGGAAAACTGTTATTTTACATCATAACCGCAGCTAGAATCATATTTGCTAAATATTGGAAAGAAGAATATATACCCACGACCGAAGAATGGACTTTAAAAATAATGGACTTGATGCAAATGGCTAAATTAACCGATCAAATTAACGACAGAAATATGGATGAATTTAAGATAGTTTGGAGTCCTTTTTTTAAATATATTCAAAAAACGCAAAATATACAACTAGAAATTTAATATTTAAAACATAATATGTATAGTATATATCAGGAACAAATTAGTATATAAATATATAATGGAAAATTGGACGGAAAGTAAGAAGTCTCTTTTTTTTTTTTTTTTTTTTGGGGGGGGGGAAGAAGTGTGAAGGTAAAGTAAAGTAGAACAGAAAGAGTAAGGAAGTGGAAGTAAAAGAAGGGAAGAGAGGGAAGAGGAAGAAAAGAAAGAAAGAAAGACTGAGTAAGTAGGAAGTTGGTTAGGTTGGGCTATTTAGTCAGAGAAGGTTTTTAATAAATTAAGTTAATGGTTTTTTTTTTTTTTTTTTTTTTTTTTTTTTTTTTGGTTAGATAAGTTTAGATTAGGTAAAGATTACATAGTATACAAAAGGTTATAGTTTAGGATATTAGTTTAATGTTAGGTTATACTTTTATGTATTGTGCGTCTTTGTATTATATTGTATTGTACTGTGTGTTGTATTATGTTTTGTATATAATAAAATTTATTTTAATAAAAAAAAAATAAAAAAAAAAAAAAAAAAAAAAAGAACAAGGACAATATATAATTAAATCAAAAGAAGAATTGGCCTTAGAAGGATATACCTTTCAATGGCTTTCTTACATGCAACTTGTAGAAAAATTTAAATCAGACAAAAAAGATTTAGAATTTGAACAAACCAAATCAGAATTTGAGATACAATTATGTGAGACAGATGACCATTTAATTGCTAAAATGTATAAATTATTGTTAAAAAGTGAAATGGTAGAGGAACAAGTTAAAGATTGTATGATTAAATGGGCTAAAAATATTGGTCATAATATTCAAATGCAACAATGGGAAAATATGTGGATTAAGGGACTAAAATTTACTTTGTGCTATAACTTGAAGGAAAATTTCTATAAGATGATGTATAGATGGTATATGACCCCACAAAAACTTGCTAAAATGTATGGAAATGTTTCCAACTTATGTTGGAAATGTAAAAAAAAAGAGGGGTCTTTTTACCATATGTGGTGGACATGTGAGATTGCAAAGAAATTTTGGACGCAGATACACTCATTGATGCAAAATATCTTACAAATTCGAGTTCCATTTAAACCTGAATTATTTTTGCTGGGAATATCAGAAGAACAAATAGGAAAACAATTTACAAGAATTATGCAATACATGATTATAGCAGCAAGACTTATATATGCACAAAATTGGAAAAATCAGAATTTACCTACGATACAAGATTGGATGTTAAAATTGATGGACATGGCAGAAAATGATAAGTTGACATGTTTATTAAAAGAAAATTCAAATTACTACTTTCTTAAAGAGTGGAAACCATTAACAGACTATTTGCAAAATGCAGGAGGGACAAAGCTTATATGGGGATTTGAAGATTAAAATATATATAAACTGATATACTAGACAAGAAATGTTTTTCAATGTTATATATAGAACTAGCATGTAAGATAAATTCTTGAAATTACTATGACCAGAGATAAATCGGAAGTTGACTAATTTCTATGTTTCATCTATTTCTTTTTTTTCTTTGCTTTACTACACTTTTTTCTCTTCTTCTTTCTTTGATTTGTATTTCTATTTCTTTTACATTTCAAACTTTTATCTATATTCAAAATTCAATAAAATATATATATAAAAAGCAGCCTTCTGGTAGCCTTTTCTTGGCTAAATGGGAGGGAGAATTACAAGAGGCTTAGACTCATATATGTAAGGATAAGCAGTTATTTAGTGCTACATTTTAATGAATGAGTTCATTTATACAACTACACCTATCATTTCTTTCCAATTCTCTTTAAACTCATTCAAATGAGGCTGAACTCTCTAAATTGGGAAATTAAGAAATAGCATGAAGAATGCATACAATAGCTTTATTCCTTTTTCAGGGGGAAGGGAGATTCCCAAACTGTTTTTTAAATCTAAAGAAAGTTTGCATTCATTAGTGGTACCTGTTGGAATGACAGGCAATGCTTCAGGTAGCCTTCTCTGTTTCGATTCGGTGACTATGGCATCCTCCATATCCTACTATTCCAAAAGCCTTTTATAACTTAGATGCCAATACAACTAAAGGAAAGATGTACATATGATCTATCTGTATAGCACTATAAATCTTAAGAGATTTTGATTCTGTGCATGGACTTCTATATACCTGACTTTCCAAGGAGAAACTGTGAGCTAATATAACACATTCTAAGTTCCCTAAATCCAATTTAAGTCAGTGCACTGAGACATGTATTAGTTGTATTACCCAATCAAAAGACAGAAAGGAAGTCCTTTATTCAGACATTAGATAGCTGATTTGAGAACACTGCCCAGGAGATCTAACTGTACCTTAAGCTTCACACAATTCACTCCTTTCCTACTGTGCATACACGATACTGTGCATACACGATTGCTGCTTGAATTCACATTTTTATTTTCCTAACATAAACAAGCATTTCTAGATGCTTACCTTTTGATTCACCATAGTATAACTTCAATTCTACAAATAAAAACTTTTAAGTAGTTTCTGATATAGACTTCTGAAAAAGCTAATAATAAAACACTGACCTGATTGATGGAATTAGCTGCACACGATGATAGGCATGTTCCAAGGGAGACCAACAGAAAGCAGCTTAAGTCAAATGGCACGGGTGCAAGTGCAAATCCAGCTGAAGCCGTACCTACAACCAGGACTGTAATATAAACAAACAATTCAGCACTAATAAACTAAAAGAAGAAAATTTACATTTCTGTATCCATTACAAGTCAATTACACTGTTAATAAGATAATTCTGTCCCGGACAACAGTGCTACATTTATGGAACAGCAACAGTCCTGCCTTCTGCCTTAAGAGAATGCAGGGAAAACAGGGCAAATTCTTCCTTTAATAAGAGTATTACTACACAGTGCTTTTCTACACTTAACTGGTTCCAGTATTTTCAAATAAGTAGCATTGCAACAAAATAATTATGGAAACAAGGCGGCGGCAGCGGCGCACCATCAGTGCTTCCAGGTTTTAGCGCGAAACACGAGGCCGCCGCCGTGCACACCACCGCCGCGCACCGCCACCACTGGTGTGTCGCCAACGGCGGGACTTTGGAAAGCACTGATTTAAATGTAAGTCACCAATTCTCATCTTTTTATTTATTTATTTATCAAATTTATCACCACCCATCTCCCCCCAAGGAGGGACTCTGGGCGGTTTTCTTTGGAGAAAACCTTTACTCTTAAGGTAGTTTTCAGCCTTATCAGTTTCTCTCAATTCTTGTGACAATTTGGACTCCACAAATTCTGAGAAATGCTCCAAGACTTGAATAACAGCATCGTAGAGATCTTTAAGTATCAAATTAATTTCCTCCATATTTCTTAACAGTAAGATAGATTATGGCGCCCTCTAGTACCTCAGGAAGGTAAAGTCATTAACGCTGTAACTGAACACTATCTCCAGCCTTTTTATCTCTTTTTTTTTAAAGTTTTATTAAAGTTTTAAATATACAAAGTTAAAAGTTGAAAATGAAACAGAAATAGAAATACAAATTAAAAAGAAAAGAAAAGTGTAGCAAAGTAAAAGAAAGAAAGAAAAAAAAAACATAGAAATTAGGTAACTTCCGATCTATCTATGGTCATAAAAGTAAAATAGATAGTTTGTTCTTACATGCTGGCTATTCATATAACATTCATATATATTTCTTGTCTAATATATACTATTTATATATATTCTAATCGTCAAAACCCCATGCAAGCTTTACTCCTCCTGCTTTTTGCAAATAGTCCATCAAAGGCTTCCATTCTTTAAGAAAGTAATGGTTTGAGTTTTCTTTTAATAAGCAAGTCAGTTTGTCATTTTCTGCCATCTCTAATAATTTCAACATCCATTCCTGTATCGTTGGTACACTTTGGTTTTTCCAATTTTGTGCATATAAAAGTCTTGCTGCTGTAATCATGTATTGTATTATTCTAAAGAAATGTTTTTCTATTTGTACATCCCAAATTCCAAGTAAAAAAAATTCTGGTTTAAATGGTATTCGTATCTGTAGTATATTTTGCATCAATGAATGTATCTCAGTCCAAAATTCTTTTGCAGTTTTACATGTCCACCACATATGATAAAAAGACCCTTCTTGTTTTTTACATTTCCAACATAAGTTAGAAATATTCCCATACATTTTTGAAAGTTTTTGTGGAGTCAAATACCATCGGTACATCATCTTATAAAAGTATTCTTTTAGGTTGTAACATAATGTAAATTTTAATCCTTTAGTCCACATGTCTTCCCACTGTTGAAGTTGTATATTGTGGCCGATATTTTTTGCCCATTGAATCATACAGTCTTTAACTTGTTCCTCCACCATTTCTCCTTTTAACAATAATTTATACATTTTAGCAATTAAATGTTCATCAGTTTCACATAATTGTATTTCAAATTCTGATTTAGTTTGTTCAAATTCCAATTTTTTTTAATCTAATTTAAATTTCTCTATAAGTTGCATATAGGAGAGCCATTGAAAAGTGTATCCTTCTTGAGCAAGTTCTTCTTTTGATTTTATTACATAATGTCCTTGTTCTTTTTTTAAAAGATCCTTATATGTCAACCACTTATCTTTATTTCTTACTTCTGTTCTGTAAAAGGCTTCTTGCGTGGAAATCCATAAAGGTCTCTTATAACATAAAGTTGGTTTATATTTATTCCAAATTCTCAACAGGGATCTTCTAATATAATGATTTTTATAGTCCACATTAACTGTAGCCTTATCATACCACAGATATCCATGCCATCCAAATCTTAATTCATGTCCTTCCAGATTTAATAATTTTTCATTTTTCAAAACAATCCATTCCTTAAGCCATACCAAACCACAAGCTGCGTGATACAATTTCAAATTCGGGAGTCCTAAACCACCTCTTTCTTTTGAATCTTGCAAGACTTTATATTTTATTCTTGGTATTTTCCCTTGCCAAATGAACTTAGAAATATCTTTCTGCCACTGTCCAGCCTTTTTATCTCCAGTGTGGCGAATCAGGAAAATAAAAAGTTATAACAAACAGCATTCCCACAGGAAAGTGAAAGCATATAGATCAGAACTCCAATCCGCAGATTCAACGAAGAGAGTTTTATATTCCTCAAAAATCACCTTAATAAAAAAGCAATAAAAAACAAAAGTCTTTAAATCTCAATTTAACAAATTATTTGGTAAAATTCAAACAAAAACAAACTTAGTGCTGTAGAAATGGGGTGGGCAGCTTTAAGGTCCGTTATGGCTTCAGAGTGGCTTGGGAAGAAGATGATGGCCCCGCCTCCCAGCTGATCGTTTACCAGTTGATTGCAAAACGCCATTTTGCGGTCTTCTGGCTGTGACCAGCTGTCTGGAGAACACATGGGGTGATTCCTGGGGTTTTCCTTAATCCAGAGAACGCTTCTGGGCTCCAAGGAAGCCTGCCTGAGCCCAAGAAAAAAAGCCGCTCTGACAGGTCAGTCTGCAGACAGCAGAAAAAACCAGCTCAAGCCGCCATTGTCCCCACCGGAAGTCAAATGATCATGATTTCCGACACTCCCTGCCAGCTTCCCACAAGCAAAGTAAATGGGGAAGCCGGCAGGAAGACAGAAGTCACTCCTGCTCCCACTGCTTTTTTGCCCGCCCATGGTCATTCTGTTCATCTGTTTAGGTAAGTAAATATTGACTTATTATTGAAGTTTGTTTGCCACCACAATTATTTTTCTATTTATAATATATACTCTTCTTAGATGATCATGGGACCATCCAGCATTGGGGTAAAAAAATATGGTCAGCCTAAAATTTAATGTTCATTCTGGTCGCATCAGACTGCACTATCTTTCTCTCAAAGGATGACCCATGGGTAACAGGGTTGTCTAGTAACACATAATAATGAACGTTTGTTAAGAACAATTTATAATTTACTATTTACTAGTGAAATATGACTTCTTTCTCCCTTTTTCTTTAATTACTTCAATTCTGCTACATTAGCCAGCAGGTTTTGAAGGTTAATAACCTGTGTGCTTCCGGGTCCAATTCAAGGTGTTGGTTATCACCTTTAAAGCCCTACATGGCATGGGACCAGGGTACCTGAGGGACCGTCTCATCCCCATAACGTCGAACCATCCCACTCGGTTAGAGAGGGCATGCTGCGGATCCCGTCGGTAAGGGAATTTCACCTGACGGGGTCTAGAAAGCGGGCCTTCTCGATAGTGGCGCCCACCCTTTGGAATATGCTACCCCCCGGAGGTGAGGCAGGCCCCATCGCTCCCGGCCTTCAGAAAGAACTTAAAGACCTAGTTCTGCCGCCTTGCGTGGGGGGGGGAACAGTTCCTCTTGGGGATGGCTGGTGCCATAGAGCCTTTTAAACATCGACCCATCACATCTTGGATTTTATATATAAATTATTATTGTATTAGAGAGTATTATATATATGTTGTTTTAATTGTTAAATTTTAACTGTTGATTCTTGTAAACCGCCCGGAGTTCCCCTGCGGGGAGATGGAGCGGTAAATACAAATCAAATAATAAATAAATGAATGAATGAATGAATGAATGAATGAATGACATGTTTTGATTAAAAAATAGATATGAAATTTATTATAGATGTACTAGATTATATTAGCTATCATATTTTAGATTTGTTGGCTATCAGCCTATATTTTACTGTTTATATATATTTTTTAAATCTATATAATCTTTTATATTCTTTTAAAATTGTACATTTGTACTGTTTTTTCTCTATTCTTTTATTTAATCACTTTTTTAAAAAAAATAAGAGAGTAAGGATGTTCCCACAGAAATGTTCTCCCCTTGTGTAATTGTGCACTTTATGTGAGTTAACAATCTCCTCTAGGGAATAAATTACATCCCTTCACTGTCAGGGTTAAAGGTTTGTAGAATACAGGAACAATCCCAGTATCTACACTATTTATATAGCTCTTTAATTTCCCTTCTACTAGTGGCTAAGGCAACGGGCTATAAACCAGGAGACTGAGAGTTCTAGTCCCGCCTCAGGCATGAAAGCTGACTGACCTTGGGCAAGTCACTCTCTCTCAGCCCAACTCACCTCATAGGGTTGCTGTTGTGGGGAAAAGAAGAGCAGGGAGGAGTATTAGGTATGTTTGCCACCTTGAGTTATTTATAAAAATAATAAAGGCGGGATAGAAAATAAATAAATAAAAAATAAATAAATAACCATTAAAAGTAGTATACGGAGTACTGACAGTTTATTCATTCACATTTTATCCATATTTATTCATCCACATTTAGAGGCCACCTGACTCTGTAGCAACTCTGGGTGGCTTATGAACAAAAAGAACAACATAGAAAGAGGTAGGAGCAGCTAAAAATACAAATGGCATATGTTGCTGCCTTCTTATTTGGTTTTTATCAAGTTTTGCTACACATACCAGGTTTCCATTAGTAAGGCATATGTCTTATTTTACATTGTGACTAGAAGTTTAATTAAAACTTATCAGGGAAAATGCTTTAAACTTCTGTTTAAAGCAAGACACTAACCCATTTATAAATAGGGAAATGAGGAGCAGTCTGTATAACATTATAATTATTATAATGCCCCCAAAGAAATTCTAGCACACCAGAGCCAGTGTTCTAATTAAAGTCTTCATTGATTTCTCCAAGTTAATTTCATTGCAACTTATCAGGATCTCATTAAAACAGCTGTAATACATTCTACTTATTCCAATTGGGTGGTTATTGCTTGCTCAGTATCCTATACCCATAAACAAAGTTCTTAGTGTCAAGTACATCATCTCAGTATTGGCTAAAGCAAATACATGTCTCAATTCAAATGCATATTTTCAGCAATGCCTTTAACTTTTAAGGCATGACGACTATAAAGTATTCTCATATTAAGCTTCCCATGGAGATTCTTGAAGATTATAGTTCCCACAGAACATGGTGATCTATCCTAAGATAAGATGGTGTTACTGAACACAAGTGTTGCACATATTTATGTATTAATTATAACCTCTGCATACCATAGTCTGCATAGGAACTCCTGAAGATTTACATAGATCAAGAACAATACAACCATAAAGTCCTACAAATAACATTATCTCCTTTCACATCCAGCTCAGCAACAATTGCACAATACTCTCTGGAGTATATTCAAGAACCATTGTTTCCTCACTCTCCCTCCCTAAATCTCAATCTCAAGATCCCTAATTGGGAAGTATACTCTAAGAAGTAGAGTAGGAAGTCCTAACCCTAGGTATCAAGCCATAGGGCTTTAGAAGTGACAACCAGCACTCTGCATTGTACTTGCAAACCTAATGGCAGCCAATGCAGAAGCTCAACACCGGTGTTATATATAAAAGCCCAGAGGCTTTCACTCACCAGAAGATGGGCTTCTGCATTCTGTACTAACTGCAGTTTCCAGGTAGTACCTAAAGGCAGCCCCATGTAGAATGTATTTCAGTAGTCCATGCTAGAGGTGATAAAGGCATATGTGACTGTTAT
This sequence comes from Charina bottae, assembly GCA_023362775.1. Lineage (NCBI taxonomy): Eukaryota > Metazoa > Chordata > Lepidosauria > Squamata > Charinaidae > Charina > Charina bottae. The sequence continues at coordinate 118,502,038 of JALMGJ010000002.1, forward strand.
CAGGACCTCATGTTCCAAATAGAACTGCAACAGATACACCAGCTGAAGCTGTGCAAACACTCTCTACCCAAGCCCTCCACCTTTGTACTAGCAACTATGAATCTAGGATGACTCCTGAGTCACAGACCTGCTCCTTAAAGGGCACTGTTATCAGGCACTGTTATCTTGTCCACAGTAATAACCTCAGTCGAACGACAATCAGATCAATTTTTAAAACAGTACCTCTGTCTTATAAGGGTTTAATTTCAGCTTGATCCTTCCTGTAGAGCATAGCTTTCCAAAGTGTGTGTTGTGACACACTACTGTGTCGCCTGCGGTGACAGCGCTGATTGGTGGGGGTGCCGCTCCTTACGGTTCCCCCCATCAGCGCTTCCAGGTTTGCGTGCGACACACCAGGACACCACAGGCCGCGCTGCCGCCGCCACCACCACCAGTCTGTGTCTTGAAAATGAAAAGTTTGGAAAGCTCTGCTGTAGAGGGTATAGGGAATGGCCTTGAAGGACAGGAGAAAGAGCCGCTACCATGGCAATGGTCAGATAAGCTGGGATACAAAAGCTGCAATTCTTCTAAAGTGTGTATATCAATATTTCTTTCCTTGCAGTTTCACACTTTGCTCACTGAAACACTGTTAAGAGTAAAGTTAGTGGAAAGAGACTCACCAATTTGTTTACATATTAACCCTAGATTTGTTTGTAGTTATATGCATGTTTCACTGGCAGTTACATCATGAACATTAAAGAGAGTCCATATTCTTAAATATTCTCACATTTAACAGTAATTTGAAACAAATGTTAGTAAGATTCTTTTAAAAAAAAATAGAAATAGTCTTAAAAAATGCAGACTCTAATGCTAACAACATTCACCCATAATACTAAATCAGGAGCATTAATATACAAGCCTCTGCAAACCTATCCTGTTCTCTAATTTGCTAAATAACCTAACAAACACTTCACAAATTGTGCTAATTTATTTAGCCATTTACTAGAATATGTGTTAAATCAGGACTTTTTTTAGATTCTATGTAAACAGTTGCTAGAGTTCCTAATTATTTTTTCTTTATTCATAGAATCAGATACTTAATTCTTTTCTTTCTCCAAATTCAATGTGGTAAAACTTATTGGCCTACTTAACACATAAACTAAGATATAATACTGTACCTATGTGGTCCTGAGAACCCAAGCAAAGAAGAAATGATGCCTATATAATAAGAATGTGTACAGCACAGTATAGCAGCAAGATGTTAGAAAATCAAATTAAAATAAAATTTGATATTTTAAGAATGTCTGCTATCAGTCACTCAACTGGAAAACTTTTAACACTACAGGTAGTCCTCACTTAGCGACCACAACTGAGACTGGCAACTCCGTCACTACGTGCCTTGGTCACTAAGCGGAAAATCACATCACCACGACAGACTTACAATCTCACTTCCCCTTCAGTCGTTAAGTGAAATGCCACAGTCATTAAGTGAAACATCACGTGACCGTGACTTACAATTTTAAGTGACTTTACGATTTCCACCTTCCCTATTAACACTGCTTGTTGCAACCCAGTTGTGAAGCACACAAATGGCGATCACATGACCGCAGCATGGTGTGACAGTTGTAAATGTGTGCCAATTGCAAAGCACCCAAATGGTGATCTCATGACCACTGGGCACTGCAACGGTCGTAAACACGAGGACTTGTTGCAAAGTTATTTTGTTTTTACACCATCGTAATTTCAAATGGTTGCTAAACGAGGCAGTCAGTAAGCAAGGACTACCTGTATAACAGATTTTTCACTAATACACATATTACAATATTTGGAATAATTTGAGGGTTCAAATTATTTCTGAACTGTGAACACAAATGTTATTTTTTTTAAAATATCATGGCCTTTGTTACAAAACAGCTGCTGTGGGAACATAGCATTTATTACTAAACTGAATATCTATTTCTCAGAATGCAAATTGATATAAACAAGTAACTTGTCCAGAACTTAAATGCAGTGTAGAAGTAGCATCTGATAATTGAAACAAGCCACTGTTTCTGCTCCAAAATACCCATTCACAAAGCCAAGCCAATTAATATTCTCAAATTATTTCTAAATAAATTCATCTGTAATTCTTCATGCATTCAAACATGCCTACAGTGTCCATGAAGATCTCTCTCTCCCTTCCACTATAGAATTTGTATTCCTCTCTTCCCACTCCAAGGCCTTAGTGAACAAGGAATATGTAATGGTATGTGGGAAAGACCTTGGAAGACGGAGCGAAGAGATGCTGCCTAGGGAACGGTCAGATATGAGAGGGCATAGCCTGTAGTTGCATAGTGGGTGGAGCAAGAGGTTCAGAAGGGACCCTCCCTAGCTTCTCGGGCTGTAAAAGAGACGGTGGAAGATTTGTACTTTGAGACTTGCAAGATTCTGTTAATGTAGCCTTACAATAAAGTAGAATTAGCTCATTTGGTCATGTTTCCTGTCTGGTCTACCTGGGAAGGCTGACATTAATCTTGCAAGTCTCAAAGTACAAATCTCCTGCCATCTCTGAGCCCCACGGTCATATAATCTCAATCCAGGCACTTGGCAACAAACAAAACAGGGGAAGCCAGCAGGAAGTTAGAAGTCACAGTCATGTGAGGTCTTCGCTTAACGACCCACGGTGATTCACTTAATGATGATACTGATTCTTAAACTGGACTTACAAAAAAACCAGAACTGTTTCTCTTGGGACTGATGGAGAACAGCATGAGCAACAACATGAGACTTTGCTTTTATATATGATTACAGCAGCAAGACTTTTATATGCACAAAGATGGAAAGATCCACAAATTCCTACAGTGGAGGATTGGATTATTAAACTGATGGAATTGGCCCAAATGACCAAGTTAACAGCATTGATTGATTGATTGATTGATTGATTGTTTTATTCAATGTATATGACCGCCCATCTCCCCTCATGGGGAACTCTGGGCGGTTCACAATAAATAAGTTAAAATAAAGTCTAAAATATATAAAACCTCCGTTATACAATAAAATACATATCATAAAATCCAGATGGTGATGGAATAATTAAAAGAAGGACAGTTATAAATTAGGGGATTAGCCACCCCCATGAGGAACTATCCCTTCCTCCTTCCCATGTCAGGCGGCAGAACCAGGTCTTCAGCTCTTTCCTAAAGGTCGGGAGGGAGGAAATCTGTCTCAACTCTGGGGGAAAGATGTTCCATAATTCTCTTGTTGAAGGGGTCCGAAGCATGCCCTCTCTGAGTGACCGAGTGGGGCGGGTCGATAACATGGGGATCAGACGGTCCCTCAGGTATTCTGGCCCCATGCCATGTAGGGCTTTAAAGATAATAACCAACACCTTGAATTGTACGCAGAAGCAAACCAGCACCCAATGCAGCTCACGGAGCAACGGTGTTACATGTGAAGGTCTTGACGCACCCAAAACTGCCCACGCGGCCGCATTCTGCACCAGCTGTAGCTTCCAGATAGTCTTCAAGGGTAGCCCTATGTAGAGCGCATTGAAATAATCTACGTGGGAGATGACGAGAGCATGAGTGACTGTACGGAGGGCGTCACGATCCAGGAATGGGCGTAACTGGCGCACTAACCGAAGTTGTGCAAAAGCCCTCCTAGCCACGACTGCCACCTGCTCTTCGAGCAGGAGTCATGAGTCTAGAAGGACCCCCAGATTACACACCGGTTTCGAACGGGGCAGTGCTACCCCATTGACAACCAAAGATGATAATTTCCCAGAAGACGCTAGGCCATCAATCCACAGCCACTCGGTCTTACCAGGGTTCAATTGAAGCCTGTTGTTCCCCATCCAGGCCCTCACAGCCCCCAGGCACTGGGACAGGATGGACACTGCATCACTTACCTCATCAGGGATGGAGATATACGACTGAATATCATCCGCATACTGATGATACCTCATCCCATGGTGACGGATGACCTCGCCCAGCGGTTTCATGTAGATGTTGAATAGGAGAGGAGAGAGAACCGAACCCTGCAGCACCCCACACAGGAGCAGACGCGGGCTGGATCTCTCCTCCCCTATCACCACCGACTGAGAGTGGCCCCGGAGGAAGGAGGTGAACCAGCGTAAAACTACGCCGCCCACCCCCAACTCCCTAAGCCGCCCTAAAAGGATACCATGGTCGATGGTATCGAAAGCCGCTGAGAGATCTAAGAGAGCCAGGATGGATGCACTACCTCCATCCCGCTCCCGCCAGAGATCATCCGTAAGCGCAACCAATGCAGTCTCCGTCCCATGACCCGGCCTGAAACCTGACTGGAAAGGGTCTAGATAATCCGCTTCATCCAGGGTCCTTTGAAGTTGCAACGCCACACTTTCTCAACCACCTTTCCCAAAAAGGGAAGGTGGGAGACTGGACGAATGTTGTCCAGGATGGTAGGGTCCAGGGATGGCTTCTTGAGGAGGGGGTGCACCAATGCCTCCTTGAAGGCAGTTGGAACCACTCCCTCCAGCAAGGATGTATTAATCATAGCCTGGACCCATCCACCTGTCACCTCCCTGGCCGATTTTACCAGCCAGGAAGGGCAGGGATCTAAATAACATGTGGTGGAATTAACAATTCGAAGGATCCTGTCCACTTCCTTAGGTCTAACAGGATCAAATTGTTTCCAGATAACAGGGTAAGACCACTCTCCCGGAATCTCCCCAGATTGCATTCCACGCATGGAGTCCAACTTAGACTGAATCCGAGCGATTTTATCTTGCAGATGCTCAGAAAATTCCTCCGCACGGCCCTGTAGGTGGGTGGTCAATACCACCCTACCTAAGAGATATCGAGTAATCTTGAACAGGGCCGTCGGACGGCATTCTGCAGACGCAATAAGAGCGGAGAAATATTCAGGTTTCCCCACTCTTACCGCCACAAGGTAGGCCTCAATAGCGGCTCTAGATTGTGTTCGGTCGAATTCCGTCTTCGTCTTTCTCCAGCGGCGCTCTAGACGTCTCTTCACCCTCTTCAAGACCCTCAACTCCTCCGTAAACCACGGGGAGTGACAGGTCGAATGGGGCTGGAGAGGTTGCATCTGCGCCATCCTATCTAAGGCACCGGCCGCCTCCTTATTCCAGGTTGCGGCCAGTGCCTCTGCTGGACCGTGCAGCAGATCCTCGGGTATTACCCCCAGCTCCCTCTGAAACCTCAATGGGTCCATAAGTCGCCGGGGGTGGACCAATCAAATAGGTCCTGCCTCCCTGTGGAGTGGGGCGGCATAAGAGAATCCTAGGGATATCAGGACGTGATCTGACCATGACAACGGGGATAGTTCTAACTCTCCCCTCAGGTCACTTTGCCATTGCTCCGACAAGAAAACCAAATCCGGAGTGAGTCCACTGTCTCGAGTCGGGTCCCGAATAATCTGAGACAGGCCCATGGCTGCCATGGTAGCCATGAACTCCCGAGCCACTTCCGAGCCACGCCCCAGGGACGGCAAGTTAAAATCCCCCAGGACCATAAGCCTGGGGAACTCCACCGCCAACCCCGAGACGGCCTCCAGCAGCTCAGGCAGGGAGGCTGCTACGCAGCAGGGAGGCTGGTACAATAGCAACACTCCCAACTGTTCTTGGGCACCCAACTTGAAAAACAGGTTATATCTGGATACTTGTGGAGCAAGGCCCCTGAAAACCACCAGAGACTCTCTGATGATAACTGCCACCCCTCCTCCCCTACCCCGGTCTCTCGGCTGGTGGCACACCTGAAATCCGGCTGGGCACATCTCCGAGAGGGCTACCCCTCCCTCTGGGCCCAGCGAGGTTTCAGTAATACACGCCAGGTCAGCCCCTTTCTCCGTGATTAATTCACTTATGAGAGGGGCTTTGTTGTTTACTGACCTGGCGTTGAGTAGCAGCAGTCGAAAACCGGGGCCCTCAAGGATCTGCTGTCCAGAACCTAGGGTTGAACTCAGAGGACCAGAATGCGCCACCGGTACCAAACACCAGGGGCGCCTTCCCCAAAGATGGCCCGTCCTCCAGTTCCCGTCACAATATCTCCTGCCCATCACCACCTAGATCGGGTTGCCCACATTATAGTCCCCAGAGTTTCCTGATCCGGTCGCCTCCACTCCCGAATCCCTCGAAAACCTGGATCTAGGCAAGGGTCTCTTCCATACATCCATCCTTTCGCTCTCAATCCTCCTGGGCAGTCGTAGGCCACCAGCGCAACCAGCTGAAGCTCTCGGCGCTGGTAAGCCCCAACCGCCCCTTCCATTCATCATCCAATCACTCACTATGCCCCCTGTGGCCTCTCTCACTAGCCACAAGGGGCAAACAATCACTCCTACCTACCCTGTCTCTCACTCATTGATAAGAGAAAATACCATTTCTCTATTTGTTTCTATTTGGCAACCACTTTTAGACTATTTGCTCGTGTCAGAAAAAAATGAAGCTTTAATCTTGGGCTTTGATGATTTAAAGGTCTGATTTTATAGAAATAATGTTACTAAGGTTTAACTATTGGTAAGAGATTATATTTGTAATTGCATTTATATCTGTATTGGAGAAAGTCGGAAGTCACTTTCCTTTTCTCTCTCTCTCTAACTTTGCACTCTTATAGTTTTTATTTTTTCTTTAGATCTATACTGTGTCTTTTCTATATTCTATTTTGTATTTTAACTATGTTTTGAAAAATAATAAAGTTCTTTTTTAAAAAATGACGATACTGGGGACTGCTGGAACTACCGTCTCTAAGCAACGCATTCACGTGATATCGTGCTTTTTGACCACATCGCTTGGTGATGGAAATTCTGGTCCCAATTGCCATCATTAAGTGAGGACTAATCTATCTATCTATCTATCTATCTATCTATCTATCTATCTATCTATCTCCGCCTGTCTCCCCCCGAGGAGACATATTGTATGCTCAATATGCTTTTAAAAAACCCTTTTTCTGTCCATCCCCACCTCCAATTTCCACCCATTTAATTAAATAGCTCCCTAACAGGTAGAGGCACCAATGTTCCCTGGCACAATGAATATCACAGAAGAAAATACAGCAAAACTAGCAAAAGCAGATCTTTTGATGCAGACCTACTGATTTCATTCTAGCAGATATCCTAAAATCTTTAAAGCCATTGGGAAAATTTTGTGTATGTGTCTCTCTCTCTCTGCTGTGTCTCAAAAATATTATAGCCCAGTTGGCAGAAAAATCACTACAAACCCTATTCATCTGCGGAAGTTTTCCCCCCCAAAATTCAATCTGTTAATGATGCAGATTGGTTTTAAAAAGAACTATCCACACTTTTAAATGAAAATGTTCCCTACCATAGAACAAAATACTAGTTTAAATCCAAAGAACAGGAATCTCAAAACAGCTAATGAAGAACTGTATTTCAAATACAGTTTGCGAAATTTTGTGATGATGAGCATTTGAAAGCATAAAAAACAATGGAAATCTGTAACTCTGTCTCTTTATGTGGGAATATGAAAACCAATTCTCTAAATGCTACATTTCCTTACACGAAGTGACTAAGAATAGACAAGGAGCTAGGGCTGTAATAATGCCAATAGTGTTTACTGAATTCAGGAACTCTTCGTTTTTGCTAAACAGATGTAGGATTAGGTTATAGAACTTTTTTTAAAAAATGCATGAAAAATCAAAATAGAAAAATCAAAGAGGAAAACATGTATAATGAAAACAGTCCCATGAAAGAAAAAAGAGAGCTACCTGTAAGTTTAATTTTGGTCAAACGAGCCAAAATGCCAGGTAAAGTATCCAAATTTAATTTCATTTCTTTCCAATCTTTTTCTTCTTTAGCTGCTGATCCTTCCACAGTTTTTGCACCAGTAGTGGCTGCTGTAAACTTCAATGTTTCTTCATTCATCACTGGTTTCTCTGAGAAGGGAGGCAGAAGAGGTGAAATTGATTTCACCTCATGGACAATCATTGTCTCTTCACTTGAACGCTGTCCTTCCAGGCAAGGAGGTACAGTTGCTTCTGGCTTCAGCTTTGCTTGCTGGAAAAGTGTTTTCTTATGCTGCATTACATACTGAAAAACAAAAAACACTTTTTTGTAAAATAGCCATTTTAAGATATTTAGGCTACTTCAAATCATTTATTTATATATTTATTTACCCTACTGCACAGGCAGTTTTGATTGCACTATCAATTATTTTCCATCTTAATATTTAGAAGACATCTCTGCAAGCAGTGAAAAGAAATCTCTGACCAATCTGCTACGACTTCCTCTACTTGTTTCATTCTCTTGTGTCACTGTTCATTCTACTCAGTAAGTTTATCAAAACTAGGAGAGCATAATCAAGAGGCTTTGTGGATTAGATGAAAAGAAAACAAAGTGAGTTATCACCCATCCCCTTATGCAGGAGGATATCTAGATATAACCCAAGAGCAACAACAATTTAATTTTGTCCCCACATTACTTTTTCTTTTAGGATGCTTAATGTACATATATTCATCTTCCATTTGTAAATTCCAAATACTGCAGTGCCATCCATCAAAAAGTGGATATGGGAGCCTATGAAGAAAATGTGCTGGCAGAGATGGAAAGGAAGAAAAGAAGAGGACAACCAGCAACAAAGTGGATGGACTCAATTACAGTGGTGATGGGTGAACTGTTGGAAGTCTTGAAGGGCCAGATTGGGAACAGAAGATCTATCTATGTGGTTGCTAAGAGTTGACAATGACATGATGGCTCATAATCAATCAATCAATCAATCCAGAAATTGATAGTTGTAATCAGTTCCAGCTCTTGATGTGGTATGCAATGTTACATAAGCTTACCTTTCGCCTGAAGAAGTTCAGCTGCTGAAATGTTACTCCCTTTACTTTGATGACTCTAAAGAAACATGCAAATTTGCATGGCATCTGTTGCATGATGCTTTTTTCTTGGATGTCCCGTAAAATGTTCCTGCAAGAGAGAATTATTTAAAAAAAACATTTGCAATAAACATTAGATCAAATTACAGGAGTAAACAAGAAGTGTGCACCAAACACAGTACAGTGGAAGTTCTGCCAAGCCATTCTATATGAGCCACAGTTCAGCAAAACAAAATTCAGAACTTCTTTGCTGCTCTCAGTAGCCTAAATAAAGTCTGCAGGGATCCCAGCACAAGAAAGGTAAGACTAGTATACATATTTCCCCTCTTCCCTGAAAATACTCCGAGGGCAGTTTATCTTACCAGCCTACATGCTCCCCAGCTTGCTTGCTTTCTACCACTGACCCGGCCATTTATTTGTTTGTTTGTTTAATAGCATTGGTATACCATTACTTTGCAGAGCTACTCCCAACAGTTTACAATAAAATAAAATACAAATAAAAATTGTAAAACAATAAATACAAGTAAAAAAGTATATGGATAAATACGCAAGAGAAACCCTCCACCCATGGCACCTAATCTCAATGGCAACCATCCTGCTCCAGGTGCTCTCTCAAACAATACTGCTTTCACGGCTTTATCAAACAACAGCAAACTGGGAGCCAACCTTACCTTGCACTGATCTTCCCAGTGTTTTCCCTTCCCTTCTCCCTCTGCCTCCTTTCAGTTGCCAGCAGCAATGTCCCAGTGCAGCATACCCCATCAACCAACCTCCACCTGATCTTCCCTTCCCACAGCTGCCACTGTCACCATCCTAGGGTGGCACGTCCTATTGGCCAGCCTGCCAGTACATTCCCTTTCCTCCTTTTCCTCAGTTGTCACTGCCAATGTCCTTGGGGGTTTTCCCACTCTTATCCTCCAACACTTGTGTCCAGAATGGCTATGTCTTGGTCCATAGCTGGACTGAAACAGCCCCCTTTCATTCCATATCCAAACACACACTTTAGTTAAGACATAAACCATCTCAAAAATAGTTGTTCTGTGCATGACATTTTGCATTTTCCTAGAACAAAATTATATAAATCCTCAACTTCAACAGCAAGAGAAAGATGCATAAGAAAGTAAAGAAAAAACATGAGATTACATACTATTTGCAAAATACAAAGATAAATCATTTAGTATTTCTTTTCAAACAATCAAGCTAAGTTCTTTCACTCCTACTACTCCCATTGGCTATAAAATTGTTTATAACTAGTCGAGCATCAGTAAGATGGAACATTTACTTAAAAGTAGCTCATAAAAATACTGAACATTAACATCAGGATTGTTTTATTTTATTGTTGCACCAGCTGCAACATGTTTATTACAGAACTTAAAAATTACTAGCTATGATATAAGGCAACCATAAAACTTCAGCTTTTTAATTGTCATAGTAAAAAATCTTATGACAACAAAGAAAAACACCGAAACAATGTTTAAGAACCCAGAGTATGTGTTCCTGATGCTCAAACTGATATACCATAGTTCTACTGAATGTCCACTAAAAAGTAGTTTCAGTATCTCAAACAAAAATTATGCTTTAATAACTATCTTTCATATGTACATAAAATATGCTTGAGAGCTAGTTTGGTGTAGCGGTTAAGGCACCAGGCTAGAAACTGGGAGACCGTGAGTTCTAGTCCCGCCTTAGGCACAAAGCCAGCTGGGTAACCTTCGGCTAGTCACTCTATCAACCCTAGGAAGAAGTGAAGGGCAGATTGCTTCCAAAAACCTTGCCAAGAAAACTGAAGAGACTAGTCCAGGCAGTTGCCAGCAGTCAAAAACTGACTTGAAGGCATAAAATAAAATAATAAGATATGCTTGTAAGTATGTATTAATCTTTACATAACAGACAAGTATTAAAGAGTACAAGTATTTAATGGGAACGTAAGTCTCAAGCAAGCAGAGAAACACTCTTCTAGCCACATAGACATTTTAAAATTCTTTTTATAGTTACTTTTATAGTGATGGGGAAACTTAAACACTCCTACATTATTAAAAAGCTTTACTTTCACTACCAAGAATTAGCACTACCAAATTAAGGATAAATATTTTGGCAAGTGGTGCAAGCAAATGATGGACTAGAAAAAATGATGACGCTTGACAAGATTGAGGATTGCAGAAGGGGGCAGAAACGAAGGCATTACAGAAACTTCCTTGTAAGAGCTTTGATTTAACGTCACGATTGATCAAGATGGCTACCATTTGTCCGAGCTGTCACCGGGACTAGAACTCGATTCAGGGATAACTGAAAATATAATGAATCGAAATATATATTCATTCTGTCTTTAATTACTGCTTAACGCCCCTTATCAGGTAGCACTCAACCGCTGCCCGCAGATGATCTCAGGTTTAAACCCCTGAGATACAGTTCCTTACGAAGTCTTGGAAAGCAGCAGCGCTGAGCTCGATGGACTGCCTAAAAACACGACCTCGACCTCCAATCACCCTTTCAAACATCCGGAGCAGAGGCAGAAATCTCGCGAAGCGAATGATGATGGGCATAAAAGGGAAGACGCATTCCACCATCAACCGTTCCAATCCACAGCTCTTATTGGATAATAAATCCAGGGACACGCGGCCACTCTCTAAAGGGGAAGCAAGCCAGCAAGTCTGAGGCATCGACCTTTCCCACAGAGCTGTTACCTTGAGGCACCCACGCAACCGCCGCGGGGAAGGGAACAAAAGCAACGGTCGGGTGAGGTGTTTCAATCTCAGTGCCGGCCGAAACCTGAGGTAAAGCGGATGTTGGAGGGACCGGTCCCGGCCCCAGCGCTCAGCCTGTCCTTCATTTCCTTCAACACGACTCTCTGGGCGCCGCCATCTTGGACAAGAGACCGACCTTTCCCGGCTCCGGATTTCTCTTCATTTCCGTGTCACTAGGCGGGACTTCCGGAGAGGGGGAGTACCCGTCGGGGCCCGGGTTCTAGCCGAGGGGGGCTCGCGAAGTTTCCCGCAGCATTGGCGCCGCCTTTTCCCCACGGGGGATTTTGCTACGCGGCACCCTGAAGGCTGGCAGCGGGTTGCCCTGTCGAGTACGTAGGTTGCTGGTTCTAGTGTTAACGGAGCTTGGAGAGCTTTGCAACACGGGAACACATTTTCATTTTTGCCTTTCAATTATATCTTTTTTTTAATGGACATCGACTCGGCAAAGGTGGTTTCTTTTCCTGCACAGTAGCTCAGTCAGAGATTGAAGCGATTGAGACAGTGGCGTTCAGCAAACTGAATGGCTGAGCAAGGATTTCAGTTGATCGCTAAGCTCTTCCAAACTCTCGCACATCACACCCAGTCCTTATCATTTCTCCAAGAGCTGGCCCCTTTACTTAGGTGGTCTTGTGACGAGAATTCTAGTACGTTTTTTAGGTGATGCTTTTAATTTGGGGGTATCGAAAACAGTGGGAAAGCTCCCTAAAAGAGGAGGAAGGCAAGCAAGCAACAGCAAGCGCAGAAGCCTGTTCAGCTGACACTTCCACAAAGTCTTTACTACCAACTCTTGTATGGGAAAATCATTTTAAAAAAGGCTAATAGATTATAAGCTTCTTTGGAAGGATTGTTATGCCGAAAGGTAAACTATAAATACATTTCAAATAGAATAAGTAATATGGTTAGTCTAAACTGATTTTTTTTCTTTGCTGGGGAAGGGAATGTATTTTTACACAATTCAAGTCTTAAATTGAAGAGTTGATGCCCAAATAATGGGTTACATTCCCATTAAAATAAATTCAGTAGTAAGTCAAATGTACCATTCACAATAGAAAAAAAAATACAGACACTGTAAGTTTTTCCATTTGCTTTGAAATTCTTGGCATGGACCACTGCATGGTCTGTGTTTAAATAAATCAGTGCAGGTTTATGGATGTCTACAGAAATAGCTACTCACACATTTTTATTGTACCACCTTTGGCTGCCTCCGTGTTCCTATGGTGGAATAAAAGGGGCAAAGAGAATTTTCCAAAATTCCTGTGTCTGGGACTTAATGCTTTTCCTAGGCAGACCAGGAATGACTAATAATTTAATTTGATTGTAAACCGCCCAGAGTATGCCATGGTGGAGATGGGCGGTGATAAATCCAAAAAATAAATAAATAATTCTGAGGTATATGATTTGATCAATTATAAATATTTCAATTGCATATGCTAACTTTTATTTATGATTATGCAAATTGATTTTTTATTTGTATTGTTTAACATCATTGTAAGCTGCATATGAGTTTTGGATACAAGTCAGAATAAACATTCACAAGTGTTGAATGTTGTTTCCTTTTATAGCTATACAGTAAAAGTCTTAGTTAAGGGTATCTGAAGGAATCTCTCCTCCCATCCTAATTTCCCACTGATCTCTTCAAGAGCCCTTTTTCTTTGTCCCAAAAGAAGGCTTTCTCTCTGTCCCTGATCAAATTATTGTTTATAGGACTAGCATTGATGATGTTACCTAGTCGGGTAATGAAATGTCTGCAAGCAAACAACCAAGCTCAGAGAGCACCAAGGACTCCACAATGTTGTTGTTTATTTTATGTTGCTGTTTCTGAGCAGTTTACATACCCAACTTCTGTAAATCAGTTTGAAACAATATATAACAAAATACAACTTCCATCTCTATACCAAGGAACATTAAACTATACAGTATTACACAATATTAGATGCTGGAGAAGACTCTTGAGAGTCCCTTTGACTGCAAGGAGGTCAAATAAGTCAGTCCTAAAGGAAATCAACCCTGACTGCTCATTGGAAGGACAGATACTGAAGCTGAAGCTCAAATACTTTGGCCACCTAATGCGAAGAGAGGACTCACTGGAAAAGACCCTGATGCTGGGAAAGACTGAAGGCAAAAGGAGAAGGGGACGGCAGAGGATGAGATGGTTGGATAGCATCACCAATGTAATGAACATGAATTTGAGTAAACTCCGGGAGACAGTGGAGGACAGGAAGGCCTGGCGTGCTATGGTAAATGGGGCTACAAAGAGTTGGACACGACTTAACGACTGAACAACAACAATACTTCTGGGCCAAACTAAAATCAACAGAAGTTTTAATTGAATATACTCTCATTCTTCAGTTTTAAAAGTGCAATTTCCTTTTACAACACTTCAAAATGTTTTTAAAATATGATTCACAATTTTACTGATCTAAATTATTAACACACCTATTAACCCAGACCCCACCCTCCAGACTTACCTGCAATTCTCAGCCTGGAATTATGCCAAAAGGTAATTTTATCATATAAATAAAGATCAAATTATACTTCCATCCCAAATCTTCCTTTTTTTCTTTTTTATAAGAATTGTATTAAGTTTCAAGCAAAGATAAAAGCTACAGAAAAACAAAAAACTACAAGGAAAAAAAACTAAAAAAGGGTAACAACACGAGAAAATTTTCAAAATTACAAAAAGAGGTGACTTCTGACTTTTAACAGCAAGGATATTTATTTATTATATTTATTTTATTTATCACATTTGTATCCTGCCCATCTCCCCCACAAGGAGGGACCCTAGGCAGTTTACAACTGTAAGGCCCCTGGCTTACACTGTTTTACCCAAGTTCCTGAGGTTGCCAATAACAATCTTGAGTCGAGGCTTGGAGATTTAAAATAACAGCGTTTATTTGGCCAAGCAAAGCTGGGTGGAATATCTGCAGACATCATGGCAGTGAAATGTCTGGGAAGATATCCACACACACACATCGCAAGTTCAATGCTTATATAGGGTTTGCAAAGCTCAGTAAGAAAGCATAAATGAACTCTTCTAGTGAGAGGGCAAGGTTGCAAGGATACTGTATCTGCATGTCTAACCGGCTTTCTGCCGCCTGGCATTGTAAACAAGCCTTGCCATGCGTTATCTAAATGAACTCTCTCCTAAACAGCATGCAAGGTCCCTGCGTCTTCTTTCACCTAATTCTCATTTGCAAGCAGTTTTCCAAAAGCATGATGGCGTTGGTTAAGCTAACCCTTACACAACAATATGCAACAATTTTCCATAATCAATCCCTTACTCTATTAAACCAAAATCACATTATTTCTATAAATCATTCCATTGGCACATTATAAAATCACTAAATACTGTTGCTCCCTCCCCTTATATTAAAAGATATATCTATATATCTATATATCTATATATCTATATATCTATCTCTATCTATCTATCTATCTATCTATCTATCTATCTATCTATCTATCTATCTATCCACACACACACACACATCTTCTAATCAACTTCCCCTCCAAAGATACTGTAACTGTTATTTAATTACTGTATTTCCTTCCTACTATTATTCTATATATTCCTGTCTACTATAATAAAGATCAAACTAAAAAACATAAATTGTCTGCCATTATACTTGATAATACAACAATTTTAATAATCTTAATCATATTAAACCCAAAACCAAACATTTTTTATTATGCCTTAATAATCTTAATCCAAATCCAAGATATCCAAGATAAATGAAATCAGCCAAACCCTAAAAGGAGTCCAGATGAATATTCTTAAACCCTTTCTGCTTCAAAATAAACCAGAGCATTTCCATATCCCCACAATATGCACAGAGCTTTTTTCTTTAAAAAATTGAACAGCCCAACTGCCCCCTTCTAAAACTCTGACTTCTCTTCAAGAGATCTCCCATACATAATAACCCCTTCTTTTCCATGGCGTTCCATCAGAAAATCATTTTTTATTTATTTATTTTCTATCCCGCCTTTATTATTTTTAAAAATAACTCAAGGCGGTGAACATACCAAATACTCCTTCCTCCTATTTTCCCCACAACAACCACCCTGTGAGGTGAGTTGGGCTGAGAGAGAGTGACTGGCCCAAGGTCACCCAGCTGGCTTTCATGCCTAAGGCGGGACTAGAACTCCCAGACTCCTGGTTTCTAGCCAATTGCCTTAACCACTAGACCAAACTTATGGCTTGCAACTCAATCTCTCCCTTTAATTTCTTCAACTCGTCTATCCGATCTTCATCCAGATTTCAACAGAAGTCCCAATCTCACTCTTAGAAGAAACATTTCTGTCGCTGTTAAATTCCTGAGTTTCCTCCACAACATCCCCAACCATTTTAGACCTCATATTTTCCACAATGTCCTGAATGCCTTTAGGGTTAAGGTTCTGGGCTAGAAACCAGGAGTCTGTGAGTTCTAGTCCCGCCTTAGGCATGAAAGCTGGCTGGGTGAACTTGGGTCAGTCAATCTCTCTCAGCTCAACTCACCTCACAGGGTGGTTGCCGTGGGGAAAATAGGAGGAGGAAGGAGTATTAGGTATGTTCGCCACCTTGAGTTATTTATAAAAATAATAAAGGGATAAAAATTTTATAAATAAAAATAGAAACTTGAGAAGAATCAGAAAGAATCTGTTTAAAATCTCGGTGAAAGTCAGGGAGTCTGCTTAAACTCCTCTGTGTCTCAAGCAGTAGATTATGGCGCCCCCTAGGAGCTTAACCAGCTAAAGAAGATATGAAAGAATTCTAGAATGTCAATTTCACAAGTGAAAGTGAGATATGCAGACAGTTCCCCAGGGAAAGTAGAAACAGAAAACTGAAAGTCCAAAACAGCTGATTCAACGTGTAGGAAAATGCTAATATCTTCAAATTTAGTACAAAAATAATAACAGGGAGACAATTATTTATTTACTCTCAATCCTCCTTAATATTTGGATGGAAAACAAAGTCCAAAACTTAAAAATAATTTTTTAAAAATTAATCCCAAAAATAACAATAAGCACCAAGAGAACCCGCTTCTCCTTGCTGTAGAAAGCCTCTCTTAGAGTATGTGTACTTAAAAGAAATATAAATTGGATGATTTAGAAATGGGGTGTCCCTTTAAGGCTACAGCACGGCTTGGAAATGGTAACGTCCCAGCCTCCCGGCTGCTTTTACCAGTCGAGCGCGAACCCTGTTTGCGATCTTCTGGCTCACCCCACATCTTCCAAATATGCCTTGCAGCCTTCAGGGCTGGAAATGCAGTAGAATCTTAACTGAAAAAGAACATGAGCTCTTGTTCTGATGTTGGGTGAGTACATTAGTACAGTACACGTTTATGACCGCCCTAATGCCAGATACAATCAAAATATATAATAGTAACAATCTTACATTTATATATACTGTATATAAAACAAACAAAAACAGTATGATACAATCTAAAATTAATTAAGAATAATAAATACTAATACTAAAATAAATCAAAATAAAATACTATGTTAAGAAATTCTAAACCTAAGTAATGGTGTGGTGTATTGTGCAGATGGTAGCACAAAACTGGGCAACCTGGGAGGATATTTTCGGGTCCTTGTCCAAAAGAAGTAGCATTAAATAGAAATCACACTCCCTGTCTGGAAATTTCTTCAATATTGGATATATAAGGATCTGTCTAGAGTCCTTATACAGGGAACAGTATAACATATGGCTTAGGGTTTCTATTGAGCCATCACCACATGGACATAACCGAAGGTGAATAGGAGTACTCTTAAAATGTCCAAAAAGGACTGCTGAGGGCAGTGCGTCCAGCCTGGCTAAGGTGAAAGCTTTATGAAATTTCAAAATTATAATGGATGATAAATAAGAAGCTGGAAAGAACCCTTTTGGAAGAAAATGACATATTGGGGTGTAGCACCTTACTTAAATTTGTTTGGAGATCTATATCCCAGATTCGTTGTTTAAGGGCAGTTCTAGCATTATCAAATCCTAATGAGCACAGACTTTCCATAGAGAAGCCCAGCAATTGAATTTTATCTAAGGCTTCTTTTAGCCACGATGATTTAAAATGATCTCTAAATACTAATGGGCTAAACCTATAGGAAATAGAATTAACTTTAGCCAAAAGGTAAGAAGAAGGAACCATGCTCTGGCATCCAATGAAACTATACCTACAGTATTTCTACCCGTAGGATGGCATTTTTTATACTTTTTGGTACCATCAATATGACTCTAATGAACTTATTCTGAATGGTTTCAATAATATTAACCTTTGCAAGGGAGCAAATTTGAGAGCCATAGAGAAGCTGAGGGACTACCTTAGCTTGAAAGACCTTGCAAGCTGCAGGAATATAATGGGCTCCTTTTGAATGGTAGAATCTTCCAATAGCTGATGAGGTACACTGTGCAACACTTGCCCGGTAAAGAAAATGAGCGTTCCAGGATAAGAGGGAATCACATCTGAGATTACAGCAGATTCCCTTTTAAAGAAGTTATTAAAATAATCCATTTATTTGCAAATATTTGTGTAATAGGGCCGAAACGTTTATCTGTAAGAGACTGATTTATTAAACGCCAGAACCAAGTGGAATTCTTGAGCTTTGCTGCTAAAATTAAATTACTCCAATTCTCTCTTATAGCCTGCCGTTTATTTATCTTCAAGAGATCTTTATAATTTTTTTTTAATCTTAAGTAATTTTGAAGCATTTGAAGAATTTTCTTGGTGAAAGGAAGTTATTGCATTCAAGAGAGCCTTTTTAGCTTTGATGCAGTCATTATTATATCAAGATTTAGATCTTTTATGTGCATAAACACAATTAGCTGTTGTAAATCTTGTCAGGGGGGCTTGAAGATTAACAGTAATTGATTGATACAGTGATATTACTTGTTCATATGAATCAGATGAGCAAATTTGGGTATGCATTTGAAGTAGGGGTTCTGAGGTCAAAATTCCAGACATAATTTGCTATCATGTCAATACGCAGTCTCTATCATAATAATAGCTGGTAATTTTAACGCATGTATTGGCCAATCTGATGCCTCTCTGCAAACTCATTTTAAGTGGCCAATGCCCCCTAAAACTGATGTGGGCTATTTATCAGCCAAACAATCTAAAGACGAAAAATGTAATATTGCAGGATTTCGTTTGGCTCAATTTGTGGACAGTTTAGATCTACTTATACTTAATGGCATTGTCAGGGGTGACATAAAAGGGGAGTTTACATTCTGGCGCCCTAACGGGGCCAGTATGGTTGATTATATTATGATTTCCTAGAACTTTGTATGTCATATAGCTTACTTTTATATTGGAACTCGCCCTGATAGTGACCACTTTCCACTAATTTGTCTTTTTGATTCTAAAACAAATCTCAAATCATGAGAAGTCACCCACTGCCCCATTGACATTACAATGAAGGGGCAAGTACAAAATAAATGGTCTCAAGATTTGGCTAAAATTATGTCTGGGTGAATGTGTGTCCCATAATAACTTTCTAAATGGTTTCATAGTGGTTTTGGAGTTGATCATCTGGATTCCATAAAGACATAGCGTTCAAGATGTATGCCCGATGATGAATCTAAAAGGAAAGTTAAAGCCCCCATCATCATACTGTAAGCATAATTAAGACAGAATCTGTGGGGTTGTCTTTCCTATAAAAACCTTAATAATTTATCAATCTGCCGGGGAATCCCTTTGAGTACATAGATCAATTTTGATATAATCTTCATTTTTATAACATTTATCTTCCCAGTTCACTGGGATTTTTAACCATGTTTTTGTATCAAGGTTGATATGAGATAAGCAATTTGAAATACTTACCTCTACAGATAAATAAATATTGTTTAGGGAAATAATTACAAGATAAACACCAAGTCAAGCCCCACGTTTTACAGATTTCCACAGATACATTAGCATCTAAAAGAAGTATACAAAATTTTCTTCAGTGAATTATCCTGATAAGTTCCAAACTGTTGTATTATAGCAATAAAATTTGGTAGAAAACATTTATAACTATCAATATGAAATATTGTATCATTAGCATATTATAAGAATTTATGTTCAGCTCCAACCACTTTTATATCAATAACATTTTTGATTGTCCAGAAAGACAGGCTAGTGGTTCCAGAATTAAATATAAGAGAGGTAAAAGGGAATCCTTGATGAGTCCATAAGATATCTTGATAGGTAAAGAAATAATTTCATTTGTTATAATCTTGGCTGAAGGTTATAAAATTTGTTGTTTTTATCCAGTTAATTAAAAAAGGAGGAAATTAGTAATTGGGGAAAATGTGATCCTCAAATTTGAACTCCACAATATCAAAATCCTTTTCTGTGTCCCAAGAGATCATCACTTCCAGTTTTTCTGAATGAATCTCTAAAATATCAGTAATGTATATCTAGAATATCAATTAGTAACCTAATATTATCTGAGGCTTTGTTGACCTTTTATAAAAATAGATTGTGTATGGTCCATCAAAGGTAATAAGTATCATGTATAGTTTATGTGCCAGGTCAGTGTCAAAGTTCTTACATCAGCATTTTACAAGAAAAGCAAGGAATAGCTTGCACAGCCAGAATATTTTTTGTTGTTCAGTTGTTTAGTCATGTCCGACTCTTCGTGACCTCATGGACCATAGCACGCCAGGCCTTCCTGTCCTCCACTGTCTCTCGGAGTTTACTCAAATTCATGTTCATTACATCAGTGATGCTATCTAACCATCTCATCCTCTGCCGTCCCCTTCTCCTTTTGCCTTCAGTCTTTCCCAGCATCAGGGTC
Source organism: Charina bottae (assembly GCA_023362775.1). NCBI lineage: Eukaryota > Metazoa > Chordata > Lepidosauria > Squamata > Charinaidae > Charina > Charina bottae. The sequence goes on from JALMGJ010000002.1 coordinate 118,522,322, forward strand.
TTTTCCAGTGAGTCCTCTCTTCGCATTAGGTGGCCAAAGTATTTGAGCTTCAGCTTCACCATCTGTCCTTCCAATGAGCAGTCAGGGTTGATTTCCTTTAGGATTGACTGATTTGACCTCCTTGCAGTCCAAGGGACTCTCAAGAGTCTTCTCCAGCACCACAGCTCGAAAGCATCAATTCTTCGGCGCTCAGCCTTCCTTATGGTCCAACTCTCACAGCCATACATTACTACTGGAAAAACCATAGCTTTAACTATACGGACCTTTGTCGGCAAGGTGATGTCTCTGCTTTTTAATATGCTGTCTAGGTTTGCCATAGCTTTCCTCCCAAGGAGCAAGCGTCTTTTAATTTCATGGCTGCAGTCACCGTCTGCGGTGATCTTGGAGCCCAAGAAAATAAAATCTGTCACTGCTTCCATTTCTTCCCCTTCTATTTGCCAGGAAGTGATGGGACCAGATGCCATGATCTGGGTTTTTTTAATATTGAGTTTCAAGCCAGCTTTTGCACTCTCTCCTTTCACCCTCATCAAGAGGTTCTTTAGTTCCTCTTCACTTTCTGCCATTAGGGTGGTATCGTCTGCATATCTGAGGTGGTTGATATTTCTCCGGGCAATCTTAACTCCGGCTTGTGATTCATCCAGCCCGGCATTTCTCATGATGTACTCTGCATATAAGTTAAATAAGCAGGGTGATAATATACAGCCTTGTCGTACTCCTTTCCGAATTTTGAACCAGTTGGTTGTTCCATATCCGGTTCTAACTGTTGCTTCTTGACCCGCATACAGGTTTCTCAGGAGACAGGTAAGGTGGTCTGGTACTCCCATCTCTTTAAGAATTAGCCACAGTTTGTTGTGATCCACACAATCAAAGGCTTTAGTGTAGTCAATGAAGCAGAAGTAGATGTTTTTCTGGAACTCTCTTGCTTTTTCCATGATCCAGCGAATGTTGGCAATCTGATCTCTAGTTCCTCTGCCTCTTCGAAACCCAGCTTGCACTTCTGGTAGTCCAGAATATTTACCAGTCTTCAAAATCATAGTTCTATAAGCCTAATTTTAAATGTTGGAAAAACTTTATTCCAAAAAATACCATTATGGACCTCAAACAATATATGAGCAACACACACAAATAGGATCTCCTATACCACTTAATATGATAGCCATCAGGACTGAACATTTGTACTATTTCTAAAGGCTTAATAGTGTCTATTATTTTCTGCAGAGATACAAGTACAGTACAGCTAACTAAACAGCTTCATCATCATTTAAAATATGAATAACCTTGCTTAGTAATCTTTGATTTAGCATTATAGAGTTCACTATAAAAATAAATGCTGATTTATTAGATCAGAGTCATATACTTACTGCATCCTTAATAATAGAAATGATACTACTTTATTGTTGCTATTTCATTTCAAGAGGGCAATAATTTACCATTTATTTTCTCTTACTCTCAGTATGCAGTTTATTATTATTCTGAACCAGGGAATTAAGTTCCAGTTTAGCAGCTTTAGCTAGTTCTAGCATAACTTGTCTTACATCAGTGCTTTCCAAACTCCCGCCATTGGTGACACACTAACGGCGGCGGCGAGGGCGTGCGCGGTGGCAGCGTGCACGGCGGAATGCGCAGCAGCGGCATGCACGGCGGCGGTCTCGTGTTTTGCGCTAAAACCTGGAAGCGCTGATTCCGCGCCGCTGATGGCGGTGACGCGCCATCAGCACTTCCGAGTTTTGTCGCAACACACTAATGTGTCACGACACACAGTTTGGAAAGCTATGTCTTACATATATACTCTAAAGTTCCTTTATTTTCAACATTTCTTGTATAGATTTTTTTTATTATCCCCCCATAAAGTATAAACAATAATATGACCATGAATATATGCCTTAAAAGCATTTCAGACAACCATTAAGCTCTTAGAGTGTCTATTATATTTTGAAAATATTTGAAAATATTCAAAATCTTGTTTCATATGTGTTATAAAATATTTTATAAAATAATGCATTTCAGTACCTCATTGAAAAAATAGGATGATTTTCTCTTATAGTAGTTGATGTTACTAGAGCATGATTGGATATTGTAGTAGGACCTCTCAGTCCAAACAACTAAGATTGAAATACTAAAAAATAATCAAGTGAGGAACAAGTCTGATATGGTTTAGGGGGAAAATGTATATTCTTCTTGCAAGGGATTTAAAAGCTGTCATAAATCCACCAAATTAAATTTCAACATAAAAATTTGTAGTACTTATCATGAATGAGAATTACATTTAGCCAGAACAGTATTAAGAAGAAACATTCCAGGAAACAACTTAAGACGACATAAGTTAAAAAACAACCAAACTTAGTAGATAATTCCTACAGTATTTCAGTAAGAACTGTCAGGTAAATGTGCGTAGAACTGAGTTTTTGTAGTATGTGAAACACACAAAGTTGCCTACTTTTTAACTGCCTTATCAAATCTAAACTACGTACATGATTTTCATCATTATGTTTTGAAATTCTAATCCACCTTTCACCCAAAATGCATTCCAGAATTATATATATGAAAAATTCAGTTTTACAGCAACAAAACTAGCCCTCAAATAATAAATACTGCCAGGCAAATAAAATGAAGTGACCCCACAAATGGAAGGTAATAATATCTTGCTTATTTAATACCAAAAGATTTTAATCTTAGTGTAAGTTGAGCTTTTGGCCCCTTCCCTTTGCAAGTACATGTAACTCTCCCCCCCTTGTGGGGGGAGATGGGCGGTGATATAAGTTAGAAATAATAAATAATAAACTTTCCTTCCATGCTTTGTGTTGTGTGTGCTTTTACAAATGATGTTCATAAAGGCTGAGATCTCGTATACATAGGGTGACCATACGTCCTGTTTTGAATGGGACAGTCCCGTTATTTTAGCATTTTTGAACCGTACCGTCTTTTTGACAAAAATCTCAGTATTGTCCCGTTTTGGGAGACAGCCTGGAAAACGAAGCCCTCCCGCCTATCAGCGCGCAGCAAAGGAGGGTGGAGAGGCGGGCCGAGTAGTGCGAGGCCCGATTGGCCAAGACGCACAAACGGTGCGAAATGCGAATAATAAAAGGGGCAGCGCAGCCAACATGCGCTGCCAGAGACACCCATCTACACCGGTCTTCTACGCTGCCCTGGAAGCCCGGTTGTTTCGCCATGTGTGGGCCCATCGCCAGAATTAGAACCACAGTCCACCCCATTCCTGCCTCCTTACCTGATCCTGTCGGTGCCGCATGCTCCGAAGCCCTGCAGTGGTGAGTCCTGACCCTGAGCCTTGCCTCCTGACCAAAGATCCGGTCCCTGAATCCCATCCCTGCCTCTCTGCCGGGAGTTCCGCTGCCAAGCCTTGCCTCGCTGCCAAGAAGCCGGCTTCCAAACGCCCACTCAGCCTTCCCCCCTGGAATCCGCTGGGCTCTCCGCCGCTTTTGCCCGATTCGTGCGCTCCAGTCTTGCCGCCTCGCCTCGCCACCACTCTTGCAGCCGAGCCTCGCTGAGCCTCATGGCCCCCAGTCCCTCCGCCCCGGCAGCCAGCCTAGCTTATGTGCGCTCACACACCCTTTCCAAACTTCCGGCCAGGCAGAGAAGTCCCTCTTTCAGCAGCACTGCTGAGCCGAGCTGTCCCGGGTCCCTGGGAGGACTGAGTGAGGCACGGCAGGAAGCCTCCCGGCGTGGCGCTCTGAGCTCCTCCACCCCTGTAGCAGCAGCAGGCCCCGGGATGGGAGGAGAGCACTCTCACCACCTGTCCACGCTGGGCAGGAGGAGCCGTCCCAGCCAGAGCAAGCCAGGGAACCGGTTGGCCGGGACACCGCCGAGCTACGCGGTGGGATGCAGCCCCTCTGGGTACGGAGCTGCCTCCGCCTCCTGGAGCTGCTGCTGCTGCTGGTGATGCCAACCCTCGCTGGAGGTACGCAGGATGGTGGTGGGGCCGGCTACATCCTGTTCTGTCCCTTCGGAACAGGTGCAGGGGAGGCATGTTCGCGTTTGCGGTGCTGGAGCTGGTGCTGGCGGGAGAACCCCTTTGGACAGGCACAGTCTACCATTGGGGCCACAGTGGGCTGGGCGCCCCTTCCCGCCTGAATAGACGCAGCTGATGAGATCTGCAGTCGAGAACATCCTAGGATATCAAACTCCAGTGTGCCTTAGTTAGACCTTGTCCTATATTTCTAGTCTTGCCGTATTGTCAAACTTTGACAATATGGCAAGACTAGAAATATAGGACCAATTGGCAGCAGGGCAAGGTCTGGGTCAAGGTTCTCTTTGACAGTCAATATATATATTTCCAGTCTCACCCTACTGCAAAAGGGAACCTTGACCCAGACCTTGTGGGTGATCGCAAGTCTTTTTATATTAACAGTAATCTGTTTAAGCAGGGGTACCCAAACGTTTTGGCACGAGGACAATTTTTCCACGGACTGGGGGGGCGGGGTTTGCAGGCGGGAGTCAATCACGTGGACCGGGGGCGGGGTTTGCAGGCGGGAGCCAATCACGTGGACCGGGGGCAGGGTTTGCTGGCGGGAGCCAATCGCACGGAAGGGGGTGGGGTTTGCAGGCAGGAGCCAATTGCGTGGACCAGGAGGTGGGGTTTGCAGGTGGGAGCCAATCGCACGGACCAGGGGGCAGAGTTTGCAGGCGGGAGCCAATCGCATGGACTAGGGGGCGGAGTTTGCAGGCGGGAGCCAATCACGCGGATCGGGGGTGGGTTTGCAGGCAGGAGCCAATCACATGGACCCGGGGGCGGGGACCCTTGTCCCGTTTTTTCCATCCCAATGTCCCGTTTTTGTCTCAAGGAAATATGGTCAGCCTACGTATACAAAACCAGCAGAGGGACAAGGAATAACATTTTTCCTTGGGCATAAAAACCATAAGGAGAGGCCAGTTAGATTAACTCAGTGGTCCAACATTTTGTTCCTACAATAGTCTGCTAGACGCAGAATAAAAAAATAATAGCCCTTTCCTGCTCTCTAGATCAGTGTTTCTCAACCTCAGCAACTTAAAGCCAGCTGGGGAATTCTGGGAGTTGAGATCCACACATCTTAAAGTTGCTGAGGTTGAGAAACACTTCAGCAACTTAAAGCCAGCTGGGGAATTCTGGGAGTTGAGGTCCACACATCTTAAAGTTGCTGAGGTTGAGAAACACTGATCTAGATAAAGAACTTGTGCAGTAGAATGATGTAGAGTGTGAGATGGTTCAGTCAACTCCCCACCACTCATGGCTGAAGACTGCAGCTGCAAACGAAGAACTTATATATAACTATTAAGGTCATGGAGTTTGGTTCTTCATCCTTTGGCTACAATTTTTGTTAGGCACTGGCATGTTTACACTCTGCTGATTGCTGTGATATTAGAAGCTGTTCTGGTATTCCCTAAAGAAACTGTGGCTGGAAAGTATTCAGAAGCTTCTTGCTTTTGCTTAGCCAAATAATCCAGTGTTGGTTTCAGAATTATAGACAGGCTGGAGGCTAGCGTGTTTACCTTCCCTGAGGAGTTTTGAATGGGCCTATGGATTTCTCTGCCTTTGTAGTAGAAAGTGGGAAGCAAAATGCCGAGAACCTTGAATAACCTTTCTCCACCAGCCTCTGTAACTTATTTGGACATTCCTTACATTCATCAGAGTTTAAGTGCTGAAGCAAATCCTTGTTGAGAGGCTGTTTCTTTGTAATAGTTCTAATAAAGATAAGGAAAAACACAGTTTTTTACAGGCCTGCTAAACTTGTGGGCCGCCAAGCCAAATCCAAACAACCAGATATGTTAGTCCATCAAGGTCTTGATAAAGTGCTTATTTTCACAGTATTTCCCAAACTGCAAATATAGAATGGAGGAGAGAGTGCTAAGGTCACGATATATGGCTGATGATCTGCATTCAGCTTGTTGGCTCAGAAGGCACCAACTGACTCATGAAAGTTGCTTGATAACTGCCATGGGAAAGGAAAACATATAAATTGTTCTAAATGACTGATAGGTGGGAACAAGGTGCTGGTTCTTTGACTCAAAATTGTCAGCAAGGGTTTGAATGAGAAACGGATAACTTATCCAATGCCTGCCTGCCTGCCTGCCTGCCTGCCTGCCTGCCTGCCTGCCTGCCTGCCTGCCTGCCTATTATGAGCTGAAGTTCAAGAGTACTCCCTGGTGGTGCTTCATGCCTACTTTTTCTTTAAATGGCTTTACAGAAGTCACACTCCTTTCTACACAGCCCTTTCTGTTTGCCTGTGTCTTCCTTGGCCTTAGGAAAGCATGCATAGGTTTCTTTTTGGATCAGGGCCACAGCAAGAAGGAAGGAAATTACAATGGTTGCGGCAGGGGCAGCAATGCAATTAACCCAGTTTTCAATTGCTTTTAGCTCCTGAGGCAGGAACTTTAAAGGGACAATGTGGAACACTTGAAAAGAGTCGGAAAAATCCAGAATGTTTGGGATGGTTTTATTTTGTAATGTATTGTTTTAATTTGTAAACTAATTAAACTGACTTCTCAAGCAATCCCAACATTTCTTTTTCTCCATTCTCATTCTTTAATTTTCTAAAAACAAAAATGTGCATGCTCTTATTAGTTCTTGGAAGTCTACATTGAAAATAGAAATTCTTCTCCGGTACATGTTTTTTGTATAGCTGTTTGAAATTTTAAAAATAAAAGTTGCCTAATGATCTGATTCTAAATATAATTGTTCATGCATGAACATTGTTTCTTGCATATATAAACTATACAACATTTAGTGTTTGTTTTTGAATTTAATTTTCATTATAAATGTTACTTTTGTAGGAAATTGTCATATTTTCTTTTCTATCAGTTGGTTGCATCATTCTCTTCAACTATAACATTGTAGTGCTATCTGCCCAGCTTTCCAATTAATTGACTGATAGAAAAACCCCTGTTCATAACAGTTTCACCCCATTCTGTGGCCAAATACAGTACATATTCTCCACTTATTTGTGGATGGAAACCACTTATCAAGAGAAGGTCCATGTCTTTATTCCTTCCGTCCACCTTGTCTGGTTTGAAATAGCAAGTCAAATCTTTAGACAAAATACTTTATCAACTCCCCACTACAGTGCCTCCAGAAAATCAAAGACCTAAAAATAGATGAAGATGAAATTATGGTGTCATTTGATGTCACTGCACTCTTTACATCCATAGACCAAGCACTAGTGATTGAATCCATGGCAGCAGTACTACGTAACACACCTGACCTGACTAGATACACCAAGATCAAAATACCCAGAATCATGAACCTCATCAACCTCTGCCTCACCACCTACTTTCAGTTTGATGGACAAATATACCAGCAAATCAAAGGAACACCTATGGGATCACCACTCTCAAGACTCATAGCAGAGATAGTAATGCAACGTCTAGAAAGGATAGCACTCCCACACATACAACCCAAAGTATGGATCCGGTATGTAGATGACACCTTCGTCATAATAAAAAAGGATCAACTGGAGGAAACACATGAAGCCATCAACAACATCTTCAAAAGAATAAAATTCACAAGGGAAGAAGAAAACAACAACACACTACCCTTCTTGGACATCCTCATCAGTAGAGGAAATGATGGCATTCTAGAAACACAAGTCTACCGGAAATCTACCCACACTAACCAAGTACTCTACTACCAAAGCAATAACCCTACCTCTCACAAGAGGAGCTGTGTAAGAACTCTATTCAGATGAGCACAAACGCACTGCAGCAACCCAGAACACCAGAAAAAGGAAACAGACCACTTATATAGCATCTTCCAGCAAAATGGATATCCACGCAACTTTATCAAAAAGTGCCTGACCACTCAATCCACCACAGCAAAACCAACAGAAGCTATGAAAAGGATTACACTGCCATACATCAGAAACATCTCAGAAACTACTAATAGACTGTTACAACCACACGGCATCACTGTAGCACACAAACCAACCAAAACCCTTCAGAACATCGTAAGTAAACCAAAAGACCCAGTAGCCCAAGAAGAAAAAACAGGAGTTATGTACAACATACAGTGTAAAGACTGTAACAGCCACTATGTAGGACAGACTGGCAGAAGACTAGCAGAACGCATCCATGAACACCAACTAGCAGTCAGAAGACATGATGAAAACTCCTTAATCTCACAACACATGGACAGACTTAACCATACTTTCAACTGAGAAACTGTGAGCATCTTAAACCAAGCCAAATCCAAAACTGCTAGAGAATTCCTGGAAGCTTGGCACTCAGACAAAGCAGCCATCAACAGACACATAGAGGTAAACAACATTTACATACCATTCATAAGAGACAATAGAAAAGCCAGAATACCAGAACACCTCTTTGCCAGCAATCAACAAGAAGATATGCAAAGATTAACAGCATGATTAGCAGCAGAGGAGCAATCAAACAACACAATAGACCCTAATAAAGGAACTATTAACTCAGTCAATCAACCAAGCAGCAAACAACAACCCAATCAAGGAACTCCTAAGGAGAGAACAACACCTCCACCAACACAGGCAGGACAAGCCAGGGTATATAAACAGAGAGCAAGTTCCACTCCCTTTTCGCACTGAAGATGTTGCCTAGCCTGGCAATGAAATGTCTGCAAGAAAACAACAAGGCTCAGAGAGCACCATGGACTCCACACTTTAGACAAAAGCCTGTAGGGAATATTTACAGTAAAATCAATAAACAAGAGCATTTGAAGCTTCAGTCTGAGGGTCAAAACAAAAAGCTCAGTATCTACAACCAGGGTTCAGATGGCTGAGTAGCAAGGTATCAGTCCAGCCAAAGGTTAGGATTTTCAGGAAAGTTATTGTGGCTTGTAGCCAGAACACACAATTAGACTGTACAAAAGTCATTGTTCCTCTTAACTGCTCTCAGGTAGAAGCTGTTAGATGGGATGCTCCAGCCTTTATTCCATCATAGCTGTGGCTGGTTAGAACAGCTGCTGGGAATAAGAGCCTACTGCAGAATAGACAACTAAATTGTTCCTCGAAGTCAGTGTTTCTCAACCTTGGCAACTTGAAGATGTGTGGACTTCAACTCCCAGAATTCCTCAGCCAGCCATGAGTTGAGAAACACTGCTCTATGTTCTCTGGTATCAGAAAAACAAACCCTCCCAAATGAGGGTTAATTCCTAACTTTTCATCTTGCTAACTGGGAATTATTATGCACAGGATGCCAAGTTACCTTGCACTGATCTAGTAAACAGTTGGTGGCTTACATTATACACATGCAAAAGCAAAGTTAGATTATTGAAAAATCAGACAAGCCTGAAGAAATTCTAAGCCCCATAGTTAGACTTCCTTTTCCCAATAACCCAAGCTCCTTTATGCATCAACTTTTTTTCCTTACTTGCATGTCCATTCCTTAGAGCAGAACTTTCCAAACTGTGTGTCACGACACAAAAGTGTGTCGCCTGCGGGGCCCATATGTGTCGCGTCAAATCCCGGAAGCGCTGATGGCGCACCATCAGTGCTTCCGGGTTTTCCCACAGCGACACACCAACGGCGGCGCGCAAAAATCCGAAAGCAGCAGCAGCGCTTCCGGGTTTTTGCACGCTGCTGCAACGGCGGCGTTTCTGGATTTTCCCGCGGTGACACACCAATGGCGGCGCGCAAAAATCAAAAGCGGCAGCAGCGCTTCCGGGTTTTCGCGCTGCCGCAATGGCGGCACTTCCGGGTTTTCCCGTGGCGACACACCAACGGCAGTTGGTGTGTCGCCACGGGAAAACTTTGGAAAGCCCTGCCTTAGAGCAAAAGACTCCATACTTTCTCTAAAGTATGGATTTATGAGGTCAAATGGGATGTGGTATTTTATCTCATTTCCTAATTGTTCAAAGGAGATTTTCATATAGAAAGTTAGTGATTGCTCCTTTGAGGCTGGCTACTTCTATAATACATTTTCAGTGTCCTGTTTGGCTTTGATGTATTAATGATAATATTTTATTATAGCTCAAAGTCAGATGTCACTTCTAAAACACCTTTTAATAGGCTATATTTTATTAAGCTAATGGCTAAGATGTGCTGTTTTTATTGCTCATGTTTCACTGAGTGCTATATAAACAGCACATCACAGTGTATGTTGTTTCGCAGTGATCTGTGATATTTAACAATAGGAGACCCATTAACGTTAATTATAACCACAAATTAACAGCATTACGCAGTCTCTTTGCTATTAGTACCAAACATGAATAGGACTAGAAAGCTCAATTAAGTTTTTGAAGTCAAATGCATTGACTTCATATGACAAAAGGCAAATTTGACTGCTTTTTATGACTTTCAAAGCTACCTTTTGTTCTTCATGAGATAGAACACCAGCAAGCCTCCTTACTAGGTTGGTTGGTTTATATATTTATACACACACACACACAGTATATATACAAACATACATATACATACTGTAAAAACTATGCTAATAGTTCAAAATTTATTTATTTATTTATTTATTTTTATTTTCTATCCTGCCTTTATTATTTTTATAAATAACTCAAGGTGGCGAACATAACTAATACTCCTTCCTCCTCCTATTTTCCCCACAACAACCACCCTGTGAGATCCGTAGCTTGAATCATGTCAACTGGATTTCTATTTTCTTAATGGAAACGTTTCGCTCCTTATCCAAGGGGCTTCTTCAGTCTGAGCAAAGTTGGTAAGGGAATCCTAAATATGTTCCTAGGTAGCTGTGTGACCTTACACCTGGGGCTAGGTCATGGTTATATGGCCCCAGGTGTAAGGTCACACAGCTACCTAGGAACATATTTAGGATTCCCTTACCAACTTTGCTCAGACTGAAGAAGCTCCTTGGATAAGGAGCGAAACGTTTCCATTAAGAAAATAGAAATCCAGTTGACATGATTCAAGCTACAGACAATTCCACCTGGATGACTGAGAACCTTCATAGACACCCTGTGAGATGTTTTTGAGGTTAGCACAGATACTTGGTGTATTATCCAATGCAGATTTTTTTTAAGTACAAAAATTTTGGGAGGGGAAGGGAATGTTACTGTGGTAGACTTTTATAGCTCCTTTTAAAATGTAACTAACTGTCAGGTTATTTCATAAAGTGCTATTCCATAGTTGAAAATCTTGCATGGTTTTGGTACTGTTTCTTTCAGCCTAGTTTGCCTGGTTTGGCAATATTTATGTACATGCTTGTGTAACCTAAAGAGAGCTATTGAAGGTTAAATGAGTAAAATATATGCAAATTTAATTTATTTAAAGGTATTAACATCCTACTGTTCTAAGAAGAAAGATTTCAGAAGGAATAATGGCTCTACCAAAAGTTTTCATATTAACAGCTTCTTCCTACTTACTGCTTTAGATGAGAATAACATCTGGGAATTTCAAGCAGCTTCAGATATGTTGCTGCTGCTTTTCAAGTATGATTGATTTGAAAAATACCTGTGTGTCCTTCCATCTTCATTTGCAAGCAACCCATCTTTCAATTTCTATCAGCATATACTCTATATCTATTAATATATCTATATCTACTCCTTATCCAGCTGAAGGACCAGGTTAAGGAAAGATCATCATGGAGAAAATCTATTTATGTGGTTGCTAAGAGCTGACAGTGATGTGATAGCACGTAATCATCATAATCACTTCTTATCTAGCTGTTCGTCCTTCTCCATGTGTTTCACCTGTGTTTGATGGGCATTTTGTATCCATCTGTCCCTCTGCAAACATAAAGTTCAGCTACAAACCTTTATCTGCATATACTCCGTCCTTGCCTGCTTCTCATCCAACTTCATTTACACACTTTCTTCACATTTTATCCTTATTTAGGGATGAACTCAAATCAAAACACGAGTGGCTGCTAACACACGATAAACATTTAAGTATCCCGTCACCATCATTTTTGTGATAGGCTCTGGCTATAACAGCTGATCTATAAAGAAGATACTAAGTGAACAATATGTTATACAGTAATGATAATTACATCCTATGAATCTTTTCTTATTTTCTGCTTCACTCATATTTGAACCTAATTGCTGTTTCATTCTGTCAAAATTTCTGATTGTCTGAATATCTGAATTTTCAACCTCTTTTCTCAACAGTATCAGTTTTACTCTGGTCATCTCTGGATACAGAATGAATATCTTAAATCCATACTAGAGAATTACTGATTTAAAGAACATTGTTAGGGAATTCAGATTTTCCAAATTCTAGGCAAAAAATATTTATTGAGGAAAGGAGGTTTCCATCCTACATTACATATGCATAGTTTTCATGTTAATAATAGATATCAGTCAGTAGAACTGACTGGCTTATAATGGAAATACAATTCCCAAGTCTTATAAATAGGCCTAGCAATGCAATTATATAGCTGATGCAGGGGTTCCATAAATAATCCTTTTATACTTATGAAAACAACCCAAGGTCAATTTAAGGAGAGCTCTGATGTTTGCTTTACCTATTTCACTGAATGGAGACAATTTTATACTGGTGAAATTGTGTTACATATGCTTTCATTACAAATAAATCAATCCTAGAATAGGGTAGGATTCTCAGTATGTTGAAAAGCGTATTCACTCATTTTTATCAGTCTGACAAACGTGTCTTCACCTTACTATCCGAAGTTCTTTCTGTTTAATATGGTACCGTTTATGTTCTCCTGTTCCTTTTTCATACTACAGTCTCCATGCTACAAAATTCTGCTTTCTGATAAGGTTTGAAAAACTCCAGACCTTATATCTTAGCTTTCTGCCTGGGGTTGAAGCCTCCCTCATATCCCAGCTCTGCACTCTCAATGATTTAATGTTTGATTTGGTGATGAAATCATGACAGTATACAGATACTAACAAAGGTGCCAGAAAATAATTAAGCTTGTCTTTGACAGAGAAGAAAACAATAAGCTTTTTGGGAAAGCTCTGTACAAGGAATCTGAATGATACCAAACTAGTGGAAAAGCTTACCCGTGTTTCTTTAAGCTTTGCTTATTCCTTTGTGTGCCTAAAAAAAAGGAGGGGGTAATGATTTTATTTATTTATTTATTTATTTATTTAATTAAATTTATATAAATTTTATATTATTATAAATTTATAATATATAATAAAATTTATATATTAATTTATATAATTAATAATTATAATATTATTATAATTAATTATAATAATATAATTAATGACTATTATGACAGGGGGTTTTGAGACGTATGTTAAGATCCCAGAAAACATATCTTAGTTGCCAAAACGGCACTTTTACAAATAGGGAAAATCAGTTGAACCCCAATAATTTTAATTTCAAATGCTTTAATATATTTCAAATGAATTATCCATAAGTATTTTACAATAAACTTTTCAAGTTAAAAATTGCATCTTGGATTTCAAAACAGCATTTGAAGCCATTTACACCTTTTCTTATGACAACTAACGTTACCATAAGCAAAGTGTTCCTTGTGGAGTCCTTGGTGCTCTCTGAGCCTTGTTGTTTTCTTGCAGACATTTCATTGCCAGACTAGGCAACATCTTCAGTGCGAAAAAGGAGTGGGACTTGCTCTCTGTTTATATACTATGGCTTGTCCTGCTTGTGTTGGTGGAGCTGTTGTTCTCTCCTTAGGAGTTCCTTGATTGGGCTGTTGTTTGCTGCTTGGTTGATTGACTGAGTTAATAGTTCCTTGATTAGGGTATATTGTGCTGTTTTATTGTTCCTCTGGTGCTAATCCTGGTGTTAATCTTTGCATAACTGGGTGATGATTGCTGGCAAGGATGTGTTCTGGTTTTCTGGCCTTTCTATTGTCTCTTATGAATGGTATGTAAATGTTGTTTACCTCTATGTGTCTATTGATGGCTGCTTTGTCTGAGTGCCAAGCTTCCAGGAATTCTCTAGCATTTTTGGATTTGGCTTGGTTTAAAATGCTCAGTTTCCCAGTTGAAAGTATGGTTGAGTCTGTCCATGTGTTGTGAGATGTTCCTTTTTTGAACCATTTAGTTATAGGCTAAACAGGATGCTTCATAGACACTGGGCTTCATTATACTAATAGTCTTGTAGTAGTAAGCCCATGTAATATATATTTTAAAGCAACCTTCCCAGACTAGTGCCCTCCAGATGTGTTGGACTACAACTCCCACCAACTGAGGCTGATGAGAGTTGAATTCCAACATATTTGGAAGGCCTCAGGATGGGGAATGTGTTATCTGTCATTCTGGCACCAGGGAGATTCACACTCAGATTCTCTGATAGTCATAAAACTCATTAATGTCCATAGGCTAGTTGTCTTACAGCTTAACCTTCATAAGATTGTTGTTTGTGAATGAGTGACATGAAAAGAGCAATCAATGCTGCCTACAGTTCTTCAGATGAAGGGATGGGATAAAAATGTAGTGGATATTACAGAATGGTCAATACAAAAATTAGATTATCTTGCAAGAGATAGAAATGAAGAAAACAGTAGATCTACAGCCACTTTGTTCTCCAATGCAGAGTAGTTGCCAAGAGGCTGGTCAGTAGTTGCCAAGAGGCTCGTCAGCCACTTGGTTCTCCAACACAGAGTAGTTGCCTTGAAGGCTGATCAGTCTAGAAATTGAAGAAGCAAAGAAACAAATATTTTGACTAAACTAAAATTGAAAGGGAGTGGTCTTCTCAGGTGAAAACATGTGAGAAATACTGAGGAAAATCAAAATTATCAAGACCAGTAAAAATCTCTTACTGTGATCTTCTATATCCCCAACACATTGCAGGCCTAACCAATCATGTCTACCTGGAAATCAATCCCAATGAATTCTGTGAGGCTTACTCCCAGGTAAATCTTTATAGAATTCTTCAGTCACCAGATAGAAAAAGGTAATGTTGAGTCTTTTCTTTAAAACAAACAAACAACCAAACTTAGAATATTTGAGGGGAACCAAAGAAAATGCACTAAACAGTGAAATTATTCAGAACAACTTCTTAATTTCTTCAGCTGTAACTCAATTTTAATTACAGAAGAACTAGAAGTGAATCTAAAGGTTTCTGCTCATAGAAAGTGTGGAGAATGGCAAGCTTTGCAGTGAAGACTTCAATGAAACAGAAGTAACAAATCTTATTAAACCTGAGAAGAAATTCTTCTACTTGGCCTTTTTAGTGGCTTCGCCATTACGATTGCCAAGTAAGTCAGGGAAGAAAAATTACTGAATGGATCCCACAAATAAGAATATTCTGGGGAGAAATTCAATGGATAATGAGGAGGATTTCTGAAAATCGCTTTCTTAACAAATAACCCTTCCCACATCAAGGTGACATAAAAATTAGTAGAGCTATGCAACTCTGAACCATTAAAGCAGATTTTTTTCCCAGACTTGCGAGGCTACTTTAAGTCACGTGAAAGACATCCAAGAGTAGCTTCTAAAGAAGCTGGGTGAGCCAGGAAAAACGATACAGCTGCTTTAACTATTCAAAAAGGGGTGTTTCATATGCACTCCCACACATTCCTAAACACCTCTTTCAAAGGCTTTGTACAGTCTTAAAAACAGTGTAAATCAGAATACGAATAGTGTTTATACTTTAGTAGCACCATTTTGAGCCAACCAACTCCCACCGAAGGCTCCATTTTTAAGGCTGCTCCCTTAGGGCAGTTTTCTTCATCTACCACTTGTTAACACACTGGGCCATTCATTTTCTAATGAATTTGCAATGTGCTGGATGAGAGCCAGAAGCTGAGCTGGGGGAAAAATATTTATTTATATGTACACAGAATAATTCATGTCTGCCACCAAATATATACTTTCCCCCTCATCCGCATGGCATTTGAAAACATTTGCAGTTCTTTCAGTCTGTTGGCAGCAGCTTTCCTTGGCTCAACCTTTCCTTGAATTTCTGAAAGTGGCTGAATACTTTAATTCAGTGACAGGCCGAGGAGGTCCTTTACGGACTGTTCTGCCAGTTCGTAATTCAAAGATTCCTCTGTAGCATGCAGTATATGGCCAATTTCCTTGCATCACTATACAGGTAGTATTTGGAGGTTGGTTGGTTGGTTGGTTGGTTTTTTTTATACATTTTGTTGTCTTGATCATTTCTACATTTCCATGTTGCAGAGATGAGAGCCCTATGCATCAGCAAAGCAAATTATCAGGCTAAGATTTATTTTTCCTTCCTTACCCTTTCAAAGCCAGACAGCAATTGCTGTTTCATGAGCCACATTGACAGGAACAACAATACCTATCCTATGGAAAACTCTTGAACATCAGGCCCTTCAAAGGTAATGGGAGATACATTCTTTGTAGTGCTGTGGTTCTATTCCCTGGAGTGAACTTTTAATTAGTTTAAAAAATAGTATGTATTTTCCTATATCAGGGCACTCTTCGATTCTGGCTATAAGCCAAGCTGTTGAATTTGCCTTGTCTCTCTCTTAGTCAAATCATCCAGAATATATTCTATCTTGCCAAAAGATTCTGTGTTCCTGCCAAAGTGCCTTGCTTGAAAAATATCAATCTATAACCAATTGGAGAGCAAGATGTAGAAGCAACTCTTTATCTCTGCCAAATCATTTGTAAATGGCCAATTTGCAGCAACTGCAATGATGCCTCCCTGTTCAGTTTCTTTTTATTGACATAGAGAAAGAGCTAAGCCATGGTTTGCTTTACCATAAGCCACAATTAGCTGGGTTCACACAATAGGCTAAGCCAAAACCTAACAAACAACATAATGAGTGAATAGTTTAGTGGCTTTGTGCCTAAGCGATCCATGTGCAAATTTCATTCTTAGCCAAAGAAAAGCTGGCTGGATTTATTTTCTCTCTATTCTACCTCTGTAATAGAGGCCCTGAGGTGGAGATGGGGGATGGCAGCCTCCTGCCTATAGTACTATTGGCATTGGTAGGAAAAACTCCTACAATGCCACTCTCCTCCCTAGCACTAAAAATACTGTACAATGCTAAGAAATAACTAATAAATTGACCCCTTTTATAAAATCTAAAATCATGTACCTGGGATGGCTGTCTCATTCTACCTAAATTGTGGGGCCAACCCCGAAATAACAATGTTGTCCCTCATCCATAAGCAAGGCCACCGACATGCTTTTCCCTAAGCCAAAACTGGGCAAACCACCACTCATGGGCCACGTTCAGCCCTCAAGAACCCCATTTATGGCCCCCAGACCCTGAGACTGCACCTTCAAACTTTGGTTTCTGCTTCCAGTAGTGCAACTGGGCTTTTCTGGGTGGTGGTGGGTGGGAATAGTAGTGGTTTACTTACCAGGGACCTCTTGTTCCTAGTTCCTCTTCAATATTTTGACCGTATTCTTTCAAGTGATGTCAAGATGTCACCAATTTGCCCTGGGAAGGGATAGCCTCTGGGAGGCTGAAAGGCTGCCTGAACATCTCAGAAGCTCCTGCTTCTGCTCTAAGCCATAAGCAAGATTGCACATTGTCTGAACCCAGGCATTCACTTTGCATATTGTCTGAACCCAGGCATTGTAAGTTTTAAACTAAGGGACCGTTTCATCCCCATTACTTCATCCCATCCCACCTGGGCATGCAGAGAGGGCATGCTGTGGACCCCTTCGGTTAAAGAGCTCCATCCAACGGGGTCACATAAGCGTGCTTTCTCTGCTGTTGCCCCTGCCCTTTGGAACATTCTCCCCCCAGAGATTAGACAGTCCCCCTCGCTCCTGGACTTCCGGAAGAAACTTAAAACCTGGTTTTGTCAGTATGCTTGGGGCGGGAAGGAGAATGTGCATACCTGGAGATGGCTAGCACCTTAGATTATCCCTGGAGTGCCCTTTTTACTTAAGAAGAACTTAGAAGATTCCGTCATTGGATTTTATTATATTTTTTATATTTTAAATTGTTATTTAATTTGTATTTTAATCTATTTATAAGTGTACATTATTGATTATATTTTGTTGTAAATTGCCCAGAGTCCCCCTTGGGGGAGTTGGGCGGTGATAAATTTGATTAAATAAATAAACAAACAAACAAACAAACAAACTGATTATGGCTGTGGTAAAATAACGATTCCATGCCTAATGAGTAGAAGAGGCCAACAAGTAAAAAGAGAAGGTTATTCAGCAACTATAGTTAAATCTGTGTCACAAGAGCAGATACCAGCGCCAGGATGGTTACAGTACTTAGAAACACGCACAGTACAATGTGTCCGTTTCTCATTGGCTTAATGTATGCTTTTGCCTTACCTGTATATGGCGAAGCTTACATTTTTTGCACATATAAAAGCACTTTGTTCCCTATATAGTGTTTTAAAATGCCGATTGGTCACTTCCCTATTCTAGAATGTCCTGATGTGTGTACTGATTTATTACCTTGGTTTTCTTGTACGTGGCCTGTCTGTCTAGAGATAATGGAGAAGGCCCTGTTATTTAGTGTGCCATGTAAATTCCGTAGATTGTCTTTCATTCAGATAACTAGACATAAGCAAACTATGGTTTGATATACATAGGATTTGTGGTCTTTCTACATAGTTTTGTGCTCCTGAAATAAGATGTGGGGAAAAAACAAGCAGCACGTGTGTATTAATCACATGTGTGATTACACAGAACTTCACCTCCACAGGGCTCACTTCAATGAGGCCGAGCAATGACATAATTTACCTTGTCAGTGTGCTTCATGTTGCTTCTGAGGCCTCCCCAGTGTGTTCAGGACTTGAAAGCGGGTTCTGCGCAGACACCTGTTTCAGCTTCTGGATCGCTGAAGGAAGCCTCAGACACAAGACAAACACAGCGGCTTTGTTTTGCTCTTTAGAAGTGGGGAATTGCATGGTTTTGGAAAAGTTCAGTGTATGAAGCAATATTGTCCCTTTGAATTTTTGCACTGCCTGAATATGCAGGAGCATGCACACATACACTTTGAAAGCACAGCCAGAACAAGGTCTCAGCCCGAGCAATTCCCTGATGCTGCCTAATGCTGGCTAACTAACCTCCCATTTTTAAAACAAAACTATTGTCAATCAGGCATGTTCTGCCCACCCCATTTAGCACAGATGCACACAGAAGAAATGACTAAACACTTTGTGCCAATGTACTGTACTGCACTATTATTACAGAAATTTACTACATATCCCCTTTCATATATAAACACAGACAATTCCAGCCACACATTAAATGGAGTCACCTTAAAGAGGCCTTTCTCTCTACCAGGACTGGAGCCTCAGGTTTTTCCCATTCTGCAGCCTGGAATGGGGAGTATGTCATTAACTCTGAGGCTGCTATAGTGTTGGTGATTTTGCTGGAAGATTGATGAGGACGAATTAAGTAGAGGTGTGAACCCCTTTCCCTTAGGGGTGCATGGTACATAGAACTCCATATGTTTTTATAGGTTCATGTAATGGTTCGGTATTGTAGTGCAGAACGAAGCAAGCATTCATTTTAGTCACATAAGGGTAGAACTTGGGTTATACTTTGCCTTGTCCCTGGTGAGACACCTGTGTAAGTAGGATGATCTTTCTCATCTTCAATCCAATTAACCCTGACAAACAGATAGTCCCTAACTGTGAAATGGTCTCATTGCCACCTGGTATAAACAGAAACTCCTTAACCTTGATTATCTCATTCCTGGCAGGAATCCTCAGCCTTGAACCTTGATAGTTGCATGCTTGGTAGGAGAGCAAAGCATTCCAATCTAAGATAGACTTGTCCTCCTTGCCTTGGTAAAGTCCAGTGAGAGGAGACCATTGAAAAGCAGGTGTGCTTAATTAGGGTTCAGAGCTGATACAAGCTAGTCAGAAACCTTCATGGAATGGAACTTTCTTGGGCTACTTCCAGTGTCTTAGCAGACAGCCATCTTGCCTTCTTGGTTTTCTTTCTCTTTGGGACGTTTTTTGTTGCCGCCTCCTGAACAATGTTGCGAACTTCTGTCCATAGTTCTTCCGGGACCCTATCTACTAAATCTAGTCCCTTAAATCTATTCTTCACCTCCACTGCATATTCATTAGGAATATTAGTGAGCTCATATCTAACTGATCTGTGGGTCTTCCCTATTCTCTTTAGTCTGATTCTAAATTTTGCAATAAGAAGTTCGTGATTTG
Organism: Charina bottae; assembly: GCA_023362775.1. NCBI lineage: Eukaryota > Metazoa > Chordata > Lepidosauria > Squamata > Charinaidae > Charina > Charina bottae. Next base: position 118,542,249 of record JALMGJ010000002.1, read on the forward strand.
AACTACAGTCAGCTCCAGGTCTTGTTTTTACTGACTGTATAGATGTCCGCCATCTTTGGCTGCAAAGGATGTAGTCAATCTGATTTCGGTGTCGACCATCTGGTGAAGTCCATGTATAAAGTCGTCTTTTAGGTTGTTGGAAGAGAGTGTTTGTTACGCACAGTGAGTTGTCTTGGCAAAATTCTATCAGCCTATGTCCCACTTCATTTTGTTCTCCCAGACCATTCTTGCCTGTAATTCCAGGTGTCGTTTGACTACCCACCTTAGCATTCCAGTTTCCTGTAATGAAAATAACATCTCTTTTTGGTGCATTATCCAGTAGGTGCTGCAGATCCTCACAGAACTGAACTACTTCTGCTTCTTCAGCATCTGTGGTTGGGGCATATATTTGGATCACTGTAATGTTAAATGGCTTACCCTGAATTCGAATTGAGATCATTCTATCATTTTTTGGATTGTATGCAAGCACTGCTTTAGCCACTTTATTATTAATTATAAAGGCTACTCCATTTCTTCTGTGGTCCTCTTGTCCACAGTAGTCGATCTGGTGGTCATCTGATGTGAAGTGGCCCATTCCAGTCCATTTCAGTTCACTGACACCTAAAATGTCTATATTTAATCTTGACATCTCACCAATAACCACATCCAATTTGCCCTGGCTCATAGATCTTACATTCCAGGTTCCTATGGTGTGTTGATCTTTAGAACATCAGATTTGTCATTCACCACCAGCACCGTCGGCCGCTAGCCGTCCTTTCGGCTTTGAGCTAGCTGCGTCATCACATCTGGGGCTAGTTGAACTTATCCTCTGTTCCTCCCCAGTAGCATTTTGACCATCTTCTGACCTGGGAGTCCCATCTTCCGATGGTATACCGACATACTGTATCTCTGGTTGTACTGATCCATTTAGTTTTCATGGCAAGAATACTGGGGTGGGTTGCCATTACCTTCCCCAGGGATCGTATTTAGTCTTTATAATCCCTACAAAGGTAAAGGTACCCCCCGCACATTTGTGCAGTCGTGTCCGACTCTAGGGGCCGGTGCTCATCTCCGTTTGTTAGCCAAAGAGCCAGCGTTGTCCGAAGACGCTTCCACGGTCATGTGGCCGCATAACATGTGCGGAACGCTGTTACCTACCCACCGAACTGGTACCTATTAATCTACTTGCATTTGCATGCTTTCGAATTGCTAGGTTGGCAAGAGCTGGAGCTAGTGCAGGAGCTCACTCCGCATGCAGGGCTAGGGATTCGAACCTCCGAACTTGCAATCTTCCGATCGGCAAGCCTGGCGTCTTACCCACTGAGCCACCACACCCCTATACATATATATAAATACAATAAGTTAATTAAATACAATAAATAAATTAAGAATAAAATCTAAGTGGCACAAAATTGTTTTTAAACGGTCTGTATGGGACCAGCCATCCCCAGGAGGAACTGTCACCCTTCTCATCCCAGGCGACGTGGCAGAACCAGGTCTTTAAGTTCTTCCGGAAGGCCAGGAGCGATGGGACCTGCCTCACCTCCGGGTGGGTGCTGTCACAGAGAAGGCCCACCTTCTGGACCCCATCAAGTGAAACTCCCTTACCAACGGGTTCCGCAGCATGCCCTCTCTGCATGACCGAGTGGGACGGTTCGATGTTATGGGGATGAGACGGTCCCTCAGGTACCCTGGTCCCATGCCATGTAGGGCTTTAAAGGTGATAACCAACACCTTGAATTGGACCCGGAAGCATACTGGCACCCAGTGCAGCCGGCGCAGCAGAGGTGTCCCATGTGCCGATCTTGGGGCACCAATAACTGCGTGCGCAGCTGCATTCTGGACCAGTTGGAGCAATTGTATTATGTCCCTTCTTTCACTGGTAACCCAATCCTGTGAAAATTGACCAGACAGTTAATTCCACTGTACTTCCAAGCCTCCTCCAAGAGAGGAGTGGCAAAAAGTCAAGTATTCTGGAAGGAAGTCTCACCGGATTCAATAGGACCAACTTTACAGTTAGAGAACAAGCCTAATACTGAAAAACTGAGACCTCTGTCATGTTGATTTTTATATACATATACACAGACTGTGTGTGTGTGTGATGCTAACACTAGGTATTTTCTGCCTTGAGGGATCAATTTTTTTCTCTAAAACTTCAAGAGCCACCAACCAGAGTAAAGGAAGTAGCATTAAATAATTCTGAGCCTAGGAAATTATTCTGAATACAACAATTAAATAGTTTTCATTCTTTCCACATAGAAATCCATTCCTGGTTATCCTGCCTGTCTTAATTTCAGCTGTATAATTTCAGTAGGAGAGGGAGATAATTATTTTCTGTGTTTCCACTTTTTTTCTTTTTTGTAGTTTTTTTCTTTTTTGTAGTTTTTATCTTTGCTTCAAACTTAATAAAATTCTTTTTAAAAAAAGAAAAGGTGAAGTATGTTGGATGCTGAACAGTGGAAAGCACTGTAGAAAGGCTAATCATGCCATGAATATTGCTGTTTCTGCTTCTTTTCACAATTCTTCTCTTGTTTAATGTTTTCCCTGATGTTGAGCCATATTTTTGTGGCTTTTAAAACCACTGAGCATCAATCCCTTGGGAGGTTTTTCTGTGTAATCCCATTAAAATGAATGGGAGCTACACCAGTTCACTTACAGAAGGTAGTTTCACACAGCGTAACAGTAATTATGCTTTTCCCACCTTCAGTTCAAGGCTTTCTCTTCCCCTTGTTTAATCAAAACTTCTAAGTTCAAGAGCAAGTTTTCTTTTCTGCCCTGAATGTTCTTAACTTCTCCAGCAGCCCAGAAAACTACTTGGCTCCATCAGAAAGGAATCCATTCCACTGTTTAATTAAAAGTTTCCATCGCTTGTTCTTGGTGGCCTCTGGGTGGGAAAGCTAAATCCACAAGAACAGTGAAGGGCTTTCATATGCTTTATAGGAAAAATCTCTGCTGCCATTTATAGCATACAGAGCCAATCTGAAAAACAAAGAGGCCAACCCAGATGCATAAAGCAGCCTTCTCTCAGACCAGCTGCAAGCTTCTCTCTCAAACCTATCAGTTCAAAACATAATACCAGGTCTTACATTAATCATAAAATCTGTGGTTCACACTCAAGCCATCACTGAAGGCTGAATATTGGGAGATCCAAAATATGTTTATTCAAGTCAGAAACACCATATTGATGAATTCTCATCATAGTTCAGGAAATGGGAATAATGAGTTTGACAGTGGAGCTTTCAAAGCAAGCTTCTGTTTGGGACCTTGGAAAACCTTCTCCCCACACTTATTGAAGTGTCAATGCTGATGATTCCTAACCCATGCTTCTGTGTTGGGGCTCAAATCAGCCTAGGTTTAACTGTGAAGTGTTTTCATCTGTCTATACCAGTGTTTCTCAACCTTGGCAACTTTAAGATGTGTGGACTTCAACTCCCAGAATTCTCCAGCCAGCCATGGAGTACCTTAACATTGCCAAGGTTGAGAAACAGTGTTGTATACTAAGGCAGCTTCCTCCTGCTTGAAGAAAAAAATCCATCCTCCCATTAAATTGCCTACTGTCAAAAAGGCAACCATACCTCGAAAAGCTCAAGAGCAGTTAGAAAGGATAGAGGTCCTCCTCTTCTTCCTTGGTTAATTATTGTAAAGTTTATTTTAAAAATGACTGTTATTAATAGCGTTACTTCTGAAGATTCTTCTTCCAGTATGGTAATAGGGACTCTACACTGACGTAAGTATCAGAGTACCTATCCAGATGGTCTTACATTGGTTTGCAACTGGTAAGCAGTTAGCACTCTAATTTATTTATGTCCTATCTGACTGAAAGGGGAAGCTAAGGGTGACATTTCCAAGTTGAAGGGAAAATTAGAAGAGATGGTGGGACATTGCATGCTGAGGGAGGCATGTCACTTGCCTGGAAACAATACTATCCAAATTCATGCTGTTTTTTCACAGAATGGAATGTGCAGGAAATGTGCAGTGTTGTTGTAGTCACAACTTTCCACTCACTGCTGGGGAGCTTTCACTCAGTCCTATAGGCCAGGGGTCCCCAACCTGTGGGCTGTGGCCCACTAGTGGGCCGCGGCCTGTTAGGAAGTGGGTCGCGTGGCTCCTGCCTGCAAACCCCACCCCCCGATGCATGTGATTGGCTCCCGCCGGCAAACCCCGCCCCCTGGTCCGCACGATTGGATCCTGCCCGCAAACCCCGCCCCCAGTGCGCACAATTGGCTCCCGCCTGCAAACCCCGCCCCCCGGTCCATGGAAAAATTGTCTTCCACGACCGGTCCCTGGTGCCAAAAAGGTTGGGTACCCCTGCTATAGACTGGCATGAGGTTTCTTTAAGAAGAGGGATGTCATTCCCCTTTTGAGGAACCTGGGCTTTATGTTGCATTTGTTGTGAGCTTAACCCACATTTTAATACACATTTGAACCTGGCCCATTCTGTTGTGCTGTACTATCTCTTAAAATAGCTTTTTCATGAGCTCCTTAGAAGCTGGTATTTGCATCGAGAGTAGCTTCCATTGGCAGTAGTCAAAGCTTTCCATCCTAATGCAAAAGGCAGCTTCAGGTGAGCATTTTTTGTGGAAACTAAACAAGGGGAACAGAACTAATCATTCCATCACCTTTTATATTCTCTGTACTGTAGGATCACCAGGCATTGCTAACAATGTTCAGCTTTATGTTTAATGTCCTACAGATACAAGAGAGAGGTCATGACAGATGAGATGACAGAAAAAAAAAGTAGCAAGCAGTAATATGGTCATGCCCTTGAGAATATACTGCTACTGTCTCTGGGAATCACTGTGTCTTCCAGCTGCACAGTCAAGGTTCAGGAATTGCCTGGGGAACTGTAAGATCCACTTTACTAGTTCAGAGCGGGAAAAGGCAACACAAAGAGCTGAAGCTAAAATAAGTTTATGGAGCATGTGATGCTTTAGAAGGAAAACAGGCCTAAGCAGAGCTTTATCATGCATAAGAACCCTGAAAGTATTACAGTGCTTTAGGATTAAAATAATATTTGTTTGTTTGTTTAAAAGAAAACCTGCAACCAGCAATGCCACGCTACGTGACTTAATAAACAATGGAGAATAACTTGTCAACACCATTGTAGAGGGAGTTCCAGGGCAAGAGTAATATATTGCACAATGCTTTACTGCAGTGTTTTTCAAACATATTGGTCTTAGGACTCCTTCTATTCTTTTTTTTAAAATAAGAATTTATTAGATTTAAGACAAAGATAAAAACTACAAAAAGAAAAAAGAGAAAAATAAAAAAGTGTGAAAACACAAGATTTTTTTTTACAATTACAAGAAGAGGTGACCTCTGACTTTTAACAGCAAGAATATACAACAAGTTTTCCATAATCAATCCCTTACTCAATATTAAACCAAACTCACATTATTTCTATAAATCATTCCATTGGTACATTATAAAAATCACTAAGTAAAGTTGCTCCATCCCCTTACATTAAAAGAAAAAGAAGAAATCTCCTAATCAACTCCCCCCCCAAATAACATTGTTTAATTATTTCCTTACTACTACTATTCTATACTGATAGATAGATAGATAGATAGATAGATAGATAGATAGATAGATAGAGTATATACTATTATATATACTATTCTATATATTCGCCCCAGCTCTTGCCAACCTAGCAATTCGAAAGCATGCAAATGCAAGTAGATGAATAGGTACCACTTCAGTGGGAAGGTAACAGCGTTCTGCATGGGTCATGCCGGCCACATGACTGCGGAAGCGTCTTCGGACAACGCTGGCTCTTCGGCTAACAAACGGAGATGAGCACCGGCCCCTAGAGTCGGACACGACTGCACAAATGTGCGGGGGGAATGTTTACCTTTACTATTCTATACATTTCTGTCTACTATAATAAAAATCAAACTAAAAAGCATATAAGTTGCCTGCCATTATAATTAATAATACAACAATTATAATAATCTTAATCATATTAAGCCTAAATCCAAGCATTTATTATTATACCTTATTAATCTTAATCCAAATCATTAAAGATGAGTGAAGTCAAACAAACCCTAGAAGCAATACAAAAAATATTCTTAAACCCAACTCAAAATAAACAGAGCATTTACATATCCCCGTAATAAACACAGAACTTTTTTCATAAAGAAATCAAACAGCCCAACTGCCCCCCTTAAAAACTCCGACTTCTCAACAGAAATCCTCCCATACATGATAACCCCTTCTTTTCCATAAGATTCCATCAGAAAATCAGTTTCCCTTATGGCTTGCAACTCGGTCTGTCCCTTTAATTTCAACTCAGCAATCCAATCTTCACCTAGCATTTCAACAGAAGCCCTGATCTCACTATTAAAAGAAACATTTCTATCATCATTAAGCTCTTCAATTTCTTCCATGACATCCCCAACCAGATGACACACTTCAGACCACACGTTCTCCACAATGTCCTGAATGCCTTGCATAAGAACTTGACAGGAATCAAAGAGAATCTGTTTAAGTTCTCGATGAAAATCCGAGAGAGTCTGATTGAAATCCTCCATGTCCACGCAGTAAATTATGGCACCCCCTAGGTACTTAACCAGTGAAAGTGGGAGCTAATAGGAAAATTCTGAAACATGTTTACACAAGTGAAAGTATGATAACAGGCAGTTCCCCAGTGAAAGTAGCAACAGAAAGCTGAAAGTTCAAAACAGCAGATTCAACATGTAGGAAAATGCAGAAGTCTTCAAATTTAGTACAAAAATAATAACAGGGAGACGATTATGTAGTCTCAACCTTCCTAAATAATTGGATGGAAAACAAGCCAAAAGTTAAAAATATTTTTTTTTAAAAAAAATTAATCCCAAAAATAATGATAAGCACCAAGAGATTGGCTTCTTCTTCCTGTAGAAAGCCTCTCTTAGGGCACATATACTTAAAAAAATATAAATTGGGTGATTTAGAAATTGGGTGGCCGGTCTTAGTGTCCATTTAAGGCTACAGTGCGTCTTGGAAATGGTGACATCCCAGCCTCCTGACAGCTGTTACCATTTGAGCACAAATGCTGTTTACGATCTTCTGGCTACAAGCTGCCATCCTGGAGGACAAATGGGGTGATTCCAAATGTTTTCCTTTCCTGGTAAAACACTCTTGGGCTTCAGGAAAAGCCTGCCTGAGCCCCCAAAAACCGCCATGTTGTCAGTTCTGCCTACGGAGCCCGCGGGCACAGCTGTTAAGATCCCCATGTTCCCACCGGAAGTCCAGGACTCCTTATATTCTTAAAAATGATTGAGGACCCCAAAGAACTTTGGTTTATGTGGGTTATAACTATTGATATTTACTGTATTAGAAATTAAAACTGAGACATTTTAAAATATTTGATTTTTGTGGACCCCCTGAAAGGGTCTTGGGTACCCCAGAGGTTCCCAGACTACACTTCGAGAACTGCTGCTTTAATGTACTGATTTGAATTTGTCTGTATTTATTTGGTTGGTACTCTAGCACTTATACAAAGGATGGTAGTTAAAGTGAAAATGAAATACAAAACAAAATCCCTGGTAGATTTTAAGAATGCAATTAAAACATATTAATTAATATCAGACCCATGCTGAATAAAAACATAATTACTTGGACCAAGAGAAAGACTTCTCCCACACAAATGTAAAAGCCAGATAGGCTTATAAGGCAAAATAATTTTTTCCCCAATGATATCCTTATCATATAGGCATTTAGGTTTTTCTATAGTCAGTATATTGAATTGTACCCTGAAGGTGACCAGTACCCAATGGTACTCTTCCTATATTTTCCTAGTGATTTGATCCTCATTAATTTATGATCCCATGAAACCCTTTTTAGTATTAACATCCTTGCACTTGGATTTTATATTTATTTATTGATGTTCTGATTGCTATTGTGTTTTAACATGATTTTTATTGTGAACTGCCCAGGGTCCTCTGTTGGAGGAGATGGGCGGTAATATAAATCTAAATAATAAATAAATAATAAAATAAATTTATTTATTTATTAAATTTCTATGACCGCCCATCTCCCCATCAAGGACGGACTCTGATTAATTCTCTCTGTATGACCAAACTACTTCAATATACTTAATAAATACTGCTCAGTCACTTTTGTATTCTTTCCACATTCATTCCACACCCATTCCTTCTTAAAACTATATTTTTGTTTTACTACACGCACTTCTTAAATAACCCATTCCTTCTGTATTCAAGTTACTTTTATGTTTTTCCTGGCACACCCAAGTATCACTTCGATATGGGCAGAAGCAGGCTATTATATAGAGCTATTTTTGTTTCTTTCAACAAACATTCATTCCTTGTAAAAGACCACAAACTACCCACTATTGTTCTAGCAGCATTTGCATGTCTTAAAATTTCTCTGTTCCTTTTTTACATCTTTAGTAAACTGTCTACCAAGATATAAAATTCATCTGCTGCTTCTACTTTTTGCCATGTATGCATAATTCACAATTGGTCATGGCATTTACTTTGTCAAACACAACTACCTGGTCTTTGATACATTAGTTTTCAGATCCATATCCCTCAATTCATTATTCAGTCTCTAATATTTGCTGCAAATCATGCAGGTTCTCAGCCAAAAATATAGCATAATCTGCATATATGCATATGCACATTCATGTTTTCAACTAACATATGTCTAATGTCATCACAAATGTTCCTTATATATTTAACCATAAATATACAGTATTAAACAACAAATCATACATCCTTCCCTGCTAAATGTTGAACCGTTTGCTAAGCGTTCCATTTATTCTCATACATGTTTTACTTCTATCCTTTATTATTCTTTATGGCATTCAGCAACCAACCATATTTGCAAAAAACATTCCATAATTCAAATCTATTCCCTTTATTTTATGCTTTTTAAGTCAAGAAATGTACAATAAATTTTCTCACATTCATACATTTCTTAGTGGCGTGCTTAAGAGCAAAAGTCTGGTCTGCACATCCTATGCCTTGCATAAAACCACACTGCACTTTGCAAATTTTGTTCATTGTCACATCTTGTACCCCTTCTACAAAAATTCTACCAAATACTTTCCCAGGGACATTTAGCAAACTAATCCTTTTGTAATGTTTCAACTTACTCTTGCTACCTTACAGTTTACTGTATATACAGGAACAATCATCACATCTTCCAATTTTCAGGCACAGATGCAATCTTCACACATATATTAGACAAATCACACAGTCACTCCATAAGCAAACTCACATCCTTATTTTAACACTTCTGCAGTTATGCCATCTACACCTGCAGCCTTATAGTTTTTCAACATTCTCACAAGATTTATGACTTCCTTTTCATGTATTCTTTTCGTGGACACTAACATTTCTAGCATTCATGTCAATTCTACTATAATAGAAAAGTCATTGATTTTACTTCATGGCTGCTACTGAAAAAGCAATTTATTCATTACATTGCGATTGCAGCTACTTTGGCTCCATAATATAAAATCCTCTGTGACTACTTTTGTTATTAATATAATTTTACTATAACTTGATACACTGAAGGACTCCAGGCTTGGCTGCCAGCTCGACCGGTCAGATTTCTCAGAGAGCTGAGAACTGACAGAATTTTCCTTGCTTGCAGTGGATTACAGAAGTTGTGGACCACTGAAGTTTTTCCCCTGAAGAAGGGGAGACCAGAAGATTGCTCGTGGGGCCATTGGAATTGCCTACCCTTGTTTTTTCTCTGTAGTTTCCACCAGCGGAGAGAACAGGGGTAAGTGCAAGGGAAATGGCCGAGAGATATCTGGCTCTCGCAGGGAAAACAAGTCTCTTTGAAGAGACACAAGAGCGCACAGCTGCTTTTAGATCACTTTAGGAATTTTTTTTTAGATTAGAATGTTTTTGAAATCTAAGATCTATCTTTTGGACTTTGCTTAAAATGTTGGCTAATTTTGTGTTTTCTTTGCTATAACTGATTCTGGTGGAAGCTTGATGGATTCTACATTTGCAACATAATGAAACGTCTGTATTTTTTTTTACCTTTCTTTTGTATTAGAGGGATTTAAGAGACTTTGTTTGTAATTCTTCGCTTGATAAACTAATTGACTATCTATTTTTTGAGAAACTGTTTGTTTGGATTAAGCAGTTTGTTTGGATTAAGCAGTCTGCAGCTTGAAGAACAAAAGCACAGGGGAACGTTTGTAAATCTTTTTTTCCTTTTTCTCTCTATATTCTTCTAGAGTGGATTTTTGTTTCACTTGGAATTTATCTTTTATTTCTCCTTTTATAAACTGTTTGAAATATTGCTCCCTCCTGTATTTTGGATTATTGGAATGTTTTTTTTTTAACTTTATTTGATAGACTTTGCTGGTAATATTCCACGAACTGACCAACTATTGTTTTGACTAGAAAAATCTGAAGGACACAGTAGTGGGATGGTTTTTGCAGCTGCAATTCAAGTTCTTTCAGGGATTAGAAGGTCACTGAAATTATTATTGATATCTTTGCAAGACCAAGAGAAAGAAAAACAAAAAATAGAATCTGAAACAGGAAAGAAAAATGTTTTTGAAATAGAAGAGAAACAGGAGAAACAGGAGGAGGGAATTTTAAATATATTAGTTCAGAAAAACATTCGGAAGGCTATACATTATAATTATAATTCTGGTATAAAAATGTTATGGTTGTGGAGACAGGGAGAAAATTTGAGTATGCAATTGGATAGATATTGTGAAATATGTGGAAAGGGTGAGAAATTTGCTCTGATACTCTACATGAGACATAGAAAAAAGCAGGCTGTATATTGTAAACTTGACTTTGCATATTATGAACTTGGCATAACCTAAACAGAAGATTCAGTATCATGACTGGGATACAAGGTTAATGAAAACATGGATTTGGATTGTACAATTGCGAATTTGCCATTGAGTATAAGTGATATTCTAAATGTAAGATATAAGGCTAAACACAAACATAAGTTGATATTATAGATTATTGTTTAAGATAAGGATATGATGAGATGGTGTATATTGCGAATTTGACATTGAGTATTGTGATTCTGGCATAACCTAAACAGAACATAAGAGAAACTGTATGGATATATAAAGGTTAATGAAAACATGGGCCTAGATTGTATATGAGAAACTGTAAGGATATATAAAAAAGTGATATTCTAAATGTAAGATATAAGGTTAAATACAAACATAAGTTGATATTATAGATTATTGTTTTCTTTGGATGATGAGATGTAATTAGAATGATGGTTACTACAGGATGACATCATGTATGAATATGTATGTATGAATATTATAAAAATTGGCACATTAGGTATTAGGTTAAGTGATATGATAGGTTATGTATTTAGTTTAAATGGACACTATTACAAGAAGTGGAAATTATAGATGGATAATGGAGAAATAAGGAATTTTTCTTTTTTCTCTTTTAGGGATATATATATATATATATATATATATATATATATATAAGAATTAAATTACAGAAACATATATGTATGAATATTATAAGAATTGCTATGTATTAAGTTACGTAATATGTTAGGTTATGTACTAGTGGAATATGTAATCATAATATGAATAGAATATATTGTAGTTTATTAGAAGTAAATAAGGCTTTTATTTGTTATACTTATTGGACTTTATGGAAAAGATAAAAATGCAGTAATGAACATTTAACATTTAATTACTACTTCAAGGAGTGGAAGCCAAAGATGGAATATTGGGAGATAGTAAGAAAGGTGAAACCCATATGAAGATCAGAAGATTGGATTATAGAAATCAAAAGGCATATGACAAAGAAAAGTTCCTGTGTATTGTATGAAAGACTAACATTTAAAATTAATTATTGTACTTTAAGTTCAAAGATAGATTGGAGGACATCTATTTTCTATATTTTCTTTGTTTATTATTTCTTGACTTCACTTTATCTTTTTCCTTATTTTGTATTTCTATTTCTATTTCTTTTTTCTATTCTAACTTTTAATATGTATTGTAAAACTTAATAAAATTATTTGAAAAAAATAAAATAATTTTACTATAACTTATTTGTTTCGGTATATTGTCAACAGTGATTCATAAACAGTTCTTTTTATATTGCCACTTTCATCTGCAATCAAAAAGTGACATAAATCATCTTCATAATGACTGCATTCCTGTATGCTTTTAGAAACACTGGCTGTGGATTACATTTTCACTTTTTAAAAGCATTTTTGAATGGTTTAAGAAAATTTTAACATAAGTGAGTATTGTACGCTGGGTCTGGGATGTCAGCTAGAAAAGGTCTGTGAAATGATGTGAGGTTGAGGTCAGTTTTGAAACTGGTCCATAAAGAAATGGAGGTGCCATGATGTCTGGAGATGGGCATAAGGTTGTTTGGATTCATTTTCTTACTTTTTAAACTCCCAGTGCTGCTATTTGCCTGAATTCCCACTAGTGACTGGTTCATTATGATTTCCTTTTGTGTGATATCTTCTGAGTAGTCACTCAGGTCTCATTTGCCACCCATGTGCGGTATGAGGCTTTCTATAAACCTCTGTATGTTATTCAGTGTATGAAATAAACACTTGATGGAAGACAGAAAGGCAGAAGCCAACAGTTCATGAGAAGCAGCAAAGCTGTACTATAGAATTTCATTGAAGATAAAACAGCTGAATTCAACCAAAGCATATTCAATGCCAGATGAAAAAACAGAGCCAGTTTGATATCCACTCTGCAGAGAAGCTGAAGCTAATACAAGGCAAGACTGGGCTATAATAATCTTTGCCACCGCCATCTTCCCCTCTGTAAACAACTCATATATTCACCCAAATTATTTTTCAGTGACTTTACCTGCAAAGAATGAGACTGGGTAATAGTAAGCAAACTTGAGGGAATACATACACAGAGATCAAGGGTGGTGGAGTTGGATGATGATGTTTATAGTCCCTATTTTGAAAGGCTATTTCTTCTTTTCAAGCAGTTAGGATATTTATATAGGATAGAAATATGGAAGACTGATTACTGCCATTGTAGCCCTATTAACTTGTTTGTTGTGATTGATTTTTGAAAATGCATTAGAAAAACTGTCTGAAAGAACGTTTAGCAATGTTGTGGCTCCTAAGTAGCAACCAGAAGGATATTCATGGCAGTGAAGTTATGGTTGAATGTTGCACTATGTGCAACTCCTGATATCCTCTCCTACTTTTGCTTAATCCATATGGAATTCTCATTCACACATACACAGACTCCCACATATCAACACTGCAAACACCATTTCTAGAGCAAGAAAACACTGAATACTTTCCCCAGATATTTTTATTTTTCATGGCAAACATTCAAATATGCAACTCTGTACTTGTGACTGGAAGAGATAGGATCCAAACACTATTTTAGCAATATATTATTTCCCTCATGGTATAAATTGGCCTTTGGAGTCTCCCTTTCATAAACACAGAGATCTACTACATACAAGGTATACCAGGATATACTTCAGGATATAAAAGGGAGGTTCCCATAGAACCAGCAGCACATTACAAGAGCAATGTGGCAACTCAGAAACTTCCCGGAACAAGGCCCTTTTTCCTCCCTATCTCCCCACCTTGGTTGGAACATTCACTTGTGCACTCTTCCCCACCTTTTTTATTCTTCAATGAACACTGTCAATGGGAACTCCCAACCACATCCATTGTCTCCTAACCTATGGACCTGCCATAAATGAAAGTGGCATTTATGATCAGGCTGCATTCACCCTTCATTAGGGGTGTCACAATTCTCCATTGGATTGTAGTTTGGCAGGGCTGGAAATGGACAATAGTGCCAGAGTTGAATTATAGGCAGAAGAATGAGATAAACAGGGGCAGGGAATGAAGACCCATGGGACAAGTCAAGAACTAGGACCAAAGACCAGGCAGGCTGAAAGCTTGTCAGCATTGCCCAGTTGCCCCACTGCCAGAACAGGCAGGCAAGCATTTCAGGAGGGCAGAAATGGATGGCATTGCCCTGTTTTAATTCATCACTCACCTTCAAAGCGTTCTTAGGGTGTGTTTCTCTCCTGTGCTTCTGAAATACACTTTTCCCTGTTAATGTTGTCTAGTGCAGGGGTCCCCTGTTAATATGGTCTAGTGCAGGGGTCCCCAACACCCTGTTAGGAACCGGGCCGCCATGCCGGTCTCTGAACCCCGCCCCCGGTCCGTGCGATTGGCTCCCGCCCGCAAACCCCGCCTGCAAACCGCCCAGAGTCCCCTTTGGGGGAGATGGCGTGGTGATAAAAGTCGAAATATAAATAAATAAATAAATAAAAACCCCATTCCCCGGTCTGCGCAATTGGCTCCCGCCTACAAACCCCGTCCCCGGGTCTGCACGATTGGCTCCCACCTGCAAACCCTGCCCCCCCCGGTCTGCGCGATTGGCTCCCGCCTGCAAACCCCACCCCCCTGGTCCGTGGAAACATTTTCTTCCACGAAACCAGTCCCTCGTGCCAAAATGTTTGGGTACCCCTGGTCTAGTGTATTCCTGCCCATTTGTTGCATGCTAACCTCAGCAGTTCATTGGCTACTTTGCATAGAAAAAAACCATCCCTTCAACTGAGTCAATGCTTATCATTTATTTATTTATTTTATTTTCTATCCCGCCTTTATTATTATTATAAATAACTCAAGGTGGCAAACATGCCTAATACTCCTTCCTCCTCCTATTTTCCCCACAACAACAACCCTGTGAGGTGAGTTGGGCTGAGAGACAGGGATTGGCCCAAGGTCACCCAGCCGGCTTTCATGCCTAAGGCGGGACTAGAACTCACGGTCTCCTGGTTTCTAGCCCATTTACTTAACCACTAGACCAAACTGGCTCATCATCATGCTTATATATAGGCATGTGATTTTTCTTTCCTGAAGTAAATAGTATTCTCAGACTTAAAAAAAATAATAATTCCATGATCTTACCATTAGTAGAAGTAGAAGGGTTCATTCCAGCTCTCAGATAGCCCAAAGCTTTGTTAATTAAATAAATACTTTCAAAGTTTATGTTAGGTTTCAAGTTGGCAACCTCCACAATACTAAACAAAAGTTTTAACCACTCTGCTATTTCAGCAGTGCAGGTACAGTAAATAGAGGTGTAGAACCTTTTGGAGTGCATTGTGGGAGAAAATGATTTTTTAAGCTGCTTATTGTACCTGCATGTATCTATATTGTACCTGCATGTATCTGTAATTTTATGTTTTAACATCATATATAAAACATTAACTTAATTTTCTATGCATATGTGATCATGTGTGCATGTGATAAATTTGAATTATAAATAAATAAATAAATGTGTGCACTGTATTGGATCTTTACTGCCAATGGGTATAAGTAAATATATCAAAGTTCTAATATGATTTCCAGTTAAGCAAGGTTTTGAAGTACTATCAAATATGATTGCATAAGGAAAACAAAGTAGTTTTTTTAAAAAAAAACAGTATGTTGTCATTAAGTACTGTCTGGGTACTGGTAGGAAGATTTAAAGATATGTTGTCCTAGGTAAGAAAAAGATGAAATCTCCTCCTCCTCTATATACTACCTTCAAATCTTCAAAAACGAAGTCTGCTATAACACTTTTATGCTTTGTTTCAATCTTCTGTGATTAGGGCTTAGTTTGAAAGCAACAATTAAGATATTGTCTACCAAGTAAAGCTATCTGAAATGATGTTTCATCTTCCCATTGAAGATTTAGATGGAGTCTATGAAGAGGTCTTGTTCCTTGGGATTCTTACTGAGTCTCACTGTGGAAACAAATAACTCTGGAGCAGCAAAAAAGATAGTGACTGAAAAGGCACAGCATGGAGGGCAAAAAACTTCAGGCATTAGCAACAAATCGTAGAGAAGAAAAGGAGCAACTGCTACAGTAGGAACCAAGTCTCAGAAGAGAATCAAGACAGTTGCTAAAGAGGCAACAGATGTTCTCTCTCAAGGACAACGGATTACAGACAGAGATGGTGTCCTCATGTTTGAGGATGTTCATGTTTTTTCAAAAACTGGATCTGAAATATTTTGGCAGGAGATCCTGCAAGCAATTTCCTCCTGCTGCTTTCTTTATGATAGTCCATTTGCTGTTTGTGAGCAGCAGTTAATAGTCCCTCTGTTACTGTGGGGGCTGGTACCCTATTTCTGCTACACCTTCATAATGGGACCTTGCAAACTGGAGGGAGGGAGAGTGTGACAGCATGTTAGTCATGCAGAAAGGAAAAAAAATATGCAAATCTAAATGGATCATAAATAACAGCTGAAAGTCTGACAGGCTGCAAATGAATTAACATGTGCAGATATGGTGGGTGTGAAGATACCGACCTCAGTCCTTGTCAGCTTCTAGGAACCACAAAGCCAGGCTTGCAAATAGCATTACAATATAAGATCTAGATGGTAGAATATCAAAATGAAAACACCAGCCTTGTGCCAGAATTAAGTAAAATCAGTGCATGGAAGAAACATCAAGGACAAGGAAACAAAATTGCCCATAATCCTATTCATGGATGGTGTGCAGAGATCTGGTTTACATAGGTTCTCTGCACCTAACCTGAACTTTTCAGGCCACAGATGATCTGGTTGAGACTATTGACTATTGCACAGGTATATGCATTGTGTTTGTCCATCTGTGAAAGTAAAGGCCAACCACCAAAATCCTGTACTTAGTTCATGGATTTCAAATTATCCTATCTATATAGGAATAGAGAGCTTTTTCATTTAAATGGTTGCTGAATCATTTATTTGGAAAAAAACATTTTGCCATACCTGCATATGAGAAAATCTGAGGGACCCATCCAAATTGGTGTTCTGTTCTTGGGCAAACACACTGTGGGAAGGCAGTCACTGTAAATACGGTCTTTATTCTATTACTTTGTTTATGGGAAAGAAATTAATATGAGCTTAAAATCTTCTTATAGGAAGGTATAACTGAACTCTGGCATGATGACTCTATGATTGGAATACAGAAATTGGAGAACACAATTTGTTCAAAGGAAGAGAAACAATAGAAAGGGAAGAAGAGTTGTGCTGTATGTTAAAAAATATCTACATCTTCCCAGTAATCCAAAGTAATGAACTTGTAATGCTGTGGAGAGTATCTCAGTTAAAATAAGTAGGAAAGGGAACAATCAACCAAGGAAAATATGTAGGGTAGGATTTCCAAAAACAAACTTCAGTTCTTTCAAAGAGACATGAAGTAATAGTGGTGGGAGATTTTAATTACCCCAATATCTGTTGGGAGACAAACTTTGCTAGTTATGGACCTTCCAGAAAATTCCAGAAATTGCTACTTAGTTTGTCCTCCAGCAGTACAGGAAGTGAACAAGAGAATGAGGGAGCTGGGGGTTGTACCTGAAGATCTGCAACACGGTCCAGCGGAGGTCTTGGCCGCAGCCTGGAATAAGGAAGCGGCCGAGGCCTTGGACAGGATCGCGCCTATGCGACCTCTCTTACCTCGTTCTGCCCGTCACTCCCCGTGGTTCACGGAGGAGTTGAGGGTGTTAAGAGACGTCTGGAGCGCCGCTGGAGGAAGACGAAGACTGAATCCGACCGGACACAATCTAGAGCCGCTGTTAGGGCCTACCTTGTGGCGGTAAGAGCGGCGAAACGTGATTATTTCTCCGCTCTTATTGCGTCCGCAGAATGCCGTCCGACGGCCCTGTTTAAGATTACTAGATCTCTTTTGGGTCAGACGGATCTGGTGACCCATTTACAGGGCCGGTCGGAAGAGTTTGCTGAGCATCTGCAGGACAAAATCGCTCAGATTCATTCCAAGTTGGACTCCAAGCATGAGACAAGATCTGGGGAGATGCCAGAGGAGCGTGCTTACCCTGTTATCTGGGAACAGTTTGACCCTGTTGGGCCTGATGAAGTAGACAGGATCCTCCGGATTGTAAACGCCACCACATGCCATCTAGACCCGTGTCCCTCCTGGCTGGTTAAATCAGCCTGGGAGGTCACATGTGGTTGGGTCCAGGCGATGATTAATACATCTTTGGGAGAGGGGGTGTTTCCGACGGTCTTTAAGAAGGCGTTGGTGCACCCCCTCCTCAAGAAGCCTTCCCTGGACCCTACTGTTTTAAATAACTTCCGTCCTGTCTCCCACCTTCCCTTTTTGGGAAAGGTGGTTGAGAAGGTGGTGGCGCTGCAACTCCAGAGGATTCTGGATGAAACGGATTATCTAGACCCCTTTCAGTCAGGTTTCAGGCCGGGATATGGGACAGAGACGGCATTGGTCGCGCTTATGGATGATCTTTGGCGGGAGCGAGATGGAAGGAGTGCATCCATTCTCGCTCTCTTGGACCTCTCAGCGGCTTTTGATACCGTCGACCACGGTATCCTTTTGGGGCGGCTCAGGGAATTGGGGGTGGGCGCCGTTGTTTTACGCTGGTTCACCTCCTTTCTCCAGGACCGTTCCCAATCGGTGGTAATAGGAGAGGAGAGATCTGACCCTCAGCCCCTGATTTGTGGGGTGCTGCAGGGTTCGGTTCTCTCTCCTCTCCTATTTAACATCTATATGCAGCTGCTGGGCAAGATCATCCGTCACCATGGGATGAGGTATCACCAATACGCTGATGATACCCAGTTGTACATCTCCATCCCGGGTGAAGTAAGTGTTGCAGTCGACACCCTTTCTCAGTGTCTGGAGGCTGTAGGGGCCTGGATGGGGCACAACAGGCTTCAGCTGAACCCTGGTAAGACGGAGTGGCTGTGGATTGATGGCCTCTCGATTTCCAGGAAGTTGTCATCTTTAACTCTGGATGGGGTTGCACTACCCCGTTCAGATTCAGTACGGAACTTGGGGGTCCTCTTGGACTCATGACTCCTGCTCAAGGAGCAGGTGGCAGTCGTGGCCAGGAGGGCCTTTGCACAGCTTCGGGTTGTGCGCCAGTTGCGCCCCTTCCTGGATCAGGAGGCCCTCCGAACAGTCACTCATGCCCTTGTCATCTCCCATATAGATTATTGTAATGCGCTCTACATGGGGCTACCCTTGAAGAGTATCCGGAATCTTCAGCTGGTCCAGAATGCGGCTGCACGGGTAGTTCTGGGTGCTAGGAGATCCGCACATGTAACACCGCTACTCCGTGAGCTGCATTGGGTACCAGTTTGCTTCCGGATCCAATTCAAGGTGTTGGTTATTACCTTTAAAGCCCTACATGGCATGGGACCAGGGTATCTGAGGGACCGTCTTGTCCCGACCATGTCCGCCCGCCCCACCCGATCATGCAGGGAGGGCATGCTTCGGATCCCTTCATTAAAAGAATTCCATCTGGCGGGGTCCAAGAGGCGTGCCTTCTCTGTAGTAGCACCCGCCCTGTGGGATAACTTGCCCCCTGAGGTGAGACTGGCACCCTCGCTCCTAGCCTTTAGGAAGTCCTTGAAGACCTGGCTCTGCCGCCTTGCCTGGAGTGAAGGAAAGGACAGTTCCTCCTGGGGGTGGTTGGTTTAGTTGTTTCCTCCTTGTAAGAACAGACCATCTTCTGGATTTCTGCTTTTTATTTTTATAGTAGTTTTAAATGTCTAGGTTTTATCGTTTATATTTTGATTGTAAACCGCCCAGAGTCTGCCATGGCAGAGATGGGCGGGGATAAATCTAAATAATAAAATAAATAAATAATAATAAAATTGGTTATTCCTGATTGAACTTACTTATGGAAAGTGACCGTGTAATCCTGGAGTTCTTGATTTTAATGGAAACTAAAGCTAAGTGTAGCCAAAAGAGGCTACTATATTCAGATCAATTTGAATATTTTTTGAAATGCATTAATCATAACTACTGGGAATCAGGAAAGAAAGCTGGAAAAATACTGGCTCACCAGCTGAAACAACAAAAATGGCATTTTAAAGCTGGAATTAGGGCTAACGATAGTTATATACTGAGACAGAACCTATTTATTACTATACAGAGAAAGAGAGGTATATACAGTATATTGTAGCTGAACAGCAAATCATTAATTTTGGGAGATGTATTGAAGTAGAAGAGATCTATCAGGAATATTTTTTTAAAAAGTGGCACAACCATTAAATTTTCTGTAGCTTGAATCATGTCAACTGGATTTCTATTTTCTTAATGGAAACATTTCGCTCCTTATCCAAGGGGCTTCTTCAGTCTGAGCAAAGTTGGTAAGGGAATCCTAAATATGTTCCTTATTTAGGATTCCCTTACCAACTTTGCTCAGACTGAAGAAGCCCCTTGGATAAGGAGCGAAACGTTTCCATTAAGAAAATAGAAATCCAGTTGACATGATTCAAGCTACAGAAAATTCCACCTGGATGACTGAGAACCTTCATAGACACAACCATTAAAATTACAAGAAAACATAAAGACAATTCAATCTATGAAATTGGAGGAAGCCTCTGGACCTGATGGGATTTCTAGTTGAATGGCATAGAACCTTTATAGACTATTGACATCTATATTATTGGAAGCATATAAAGAATCATTAAAGCTTTCTACATTTTCCCTCCCTCATTTTATAAGGCCTATATTACAATAATATGAAAGCCTAAGAAATACCCCCACCATTGTTATAGACTAATATTTTTGCTCTATGTGGATGCTAAAATATTAACTAGCATCAATCAGTAGGTTACAGAATATAATTCTGGGTATAATTCCAGGGTATCTGAGGGACCGCCTCATCCCCATAACTTCAAACCGTCCCACTCGATTATGTAGAGAGGGCATGCTCCGGACCCCGTCGGTAAGGGAGTTTTGTTTGACGGGGTCCAGAAGGCGGGCCTTCTCGGCAGTGGCGCCTGCCCTTTGGAACAACCTGCCCCCGGAGGTGAGGCAGGCCCCATCGCTCCTGTCCTTCCGGAAGAACCTAAAGACCTGGTTTTGCTGCCTCGCGTGGGATGGGAACAGGAATAGTTCCTCGTGGGGATGGCTGGTGCCATAGAGCCCTTTTAAAGATCATGGTCTGCCTTCTTGGATTTTCTACTTAATTTATAATAATAATTAATTGTATATTGTATTTTTATGTGTTTTTATAACAGAATTTTAATCTCTATGTTTGTAAACCGCCCAGAGTCCCCTTGGGGGAGATGGTGCGGTGATAGAAGTCGAAACATAAATAAATAAATAAATAAATAAATAAATAAATAAATAATGCCATTTATAATTCACCCATCTCTGTATGGATTCATAAAAAATAGACAAGCATTTGATAATATTCATCTGGCTATTGGTATTTTGGATTTTGCAGCAGATAAATTAGAATCCGCTGTTCTAATGTTGACACTAAAAAGGCCTCTGATATGATTCTGATTTAATTTGTGAAGAGTGCTCTAAGAAGATAGAGATGTCTACCTTTTTTATCCATTGGATTACAATTTGGTATCTTTATTCACTGGCCAGAGTAATTACAAATGGCTTTCTTTCTTGACATATTGTTATATTGTGGTATTCATCAAGGATTCCCCTTGTCCCCATTAATTTATAATCTGATTCTTGAACACTTAGCTTCTCCCATTAGACAATCTCAAAATATTAAGGTTGTTGGTGGCACATTGAATTTGTATTCAATGTTTTTATATGTCAAGGGTTATTTTGAAAATTACTTAGTATTATTACCAAGCTTATTGAAATTGTATAGCAATATGGTTTATACTCTGGTTATGCTATCAATTGGAAAAAGTCTAATTTGTTGCCTTCAGGATCTACCATGGTTATAGACTACTGCAAGAAACTGGGATTTACAATTTGTACAGACTTTATAAAATACTTGGCTTCATATTTTATCAAAATATATCTCAGTATGTTGAATTAACTATGTCAAAAAAGTATAGATGTAATTTCAATAGCTATAACTTGATGGTTAAGACTTCTATTAAGTGACTGGAGTAGGATTAATGTAATTAAGATGGATATCACATAGAGATGAATGTATATTTTAAGAGGGATTCCTATATTCACCCCTATCAGATACTTTACACAGATAGACACATTTTTGGCAGACAGATATCTTTGGCCAAACTGAGGTTGCCTGATGATGAAAGCAGCTTTAACCTACCAGGTTTTTAATTTTATAATTGGGCTTTTAGTTTAACATCTATATTCTTGTGGAATGAGACATTTTCTGAATATTACTCTCTTTGGACCTATTTAGACAGCAAGTTTGTAATTCCTCTGAAATCTTGGCAAGTTTTAGGGTCTGAATATAGTAAACAAAGATCTTCATTTCCAGACTTGAAATCTTCCAGACATATTTGATTATTAATCAGTAAGCAGTTAGGTTTTGATCCAGAATCACACAAGAAATGTGTGGAATAATTCAAATTTGAAGAACAGGGAAGATATTTCTACTGGAACGTCTGAGCCAAACAAGAGATAAGCATCTTAAATCAGTTAGTTTGTAATGGTTGTTTTAAAGACTGAGAGGCTGCATTCTGAATATGATTTACCCATAACATTTGCCCGGGAATATATGCAATTGAAACATGTTCTGACAAAACAGTATGGCCTAGGTGCTGTAGCAGCCTTGGAAAGAGGGGTGATAAAAACACAATTGTTCCCCAACATGGGGAAAAATGGAAGACAGCAGAATAAACCAATATAGCTGCACAAAAAACCTTAGTGAAATCTGAAAACGGAAAGAATATATCTAGTAGGCAAAAAGAGAGGCAAGTTACCAAAGAAGAGTGGGTACAGGTAGCCTGGATTTGTAGTGATGATAGTTTCCAAATCACAGGCTGTTCCACCCTCTTCTGTATTGGCCAGACCCCATAACCTTACCATGTCCAGCACCGAGCACCACACTTTAAGAAGGAGCTGAGTGGAAAGAAGACAACCAGTATGATCAGGGGGCTAGAAACTAAGTGCCATGAAGAAAGACAGAAAAAATTAAGAATATTTAGCCTGCTTGAGAAGAGAAAACTAGGGGGTATATGAGATACCACTTTGAAAGGATATCACACAGAAGAAGATCAAGTCCTATTCCCTATCTGTAATGGTATGTGGGAATGACCTTGGGAGACAGGAGGAAGAGCTGCAAACTAGACAACCATTATGCAAAAGGTATCTCAGCCCAGAGAAACAAAAAGAGTGGGAAGCATCTCAGAAAAGACCCTCCCTAGTTTTCTGGAAAGTAGGAGGTGAGAAATACTTTCAGACTTCCAAGATTCTATTACTGTAATGTTACAATAAAGGTAGTGTTAGTACTCATGGTTTGAACTTCTTCTCTGGATTACCTCAAAGGGCTGACACTATCATTCAAGAATGCAAGACACAGAGAAAGGGTTTTAAGTTAAAGGAAGGCACATTCTGGATACATTAGGAAAAACCTAACACAAATTGACAATGGAAACCCAATTACTAAGGGAGGTGATAGACTTCCCTTCTCTGGATATGTTCAGGCAAAGGCTGGACGGTCATCTGCTGGGGATGCTTCACTTTAGATTTTTGCACTGAGTAGGGTTTATGATTTGATGCCCTAAATGGCCCCTTCCAACTACTGTATATGATTCTATGCTTTTATTTGTGCTTCACCTCAACTCTTCATTGAGTGGAAGGACAACTGATACATTTGCTAAACTAGCTCACTAAACAATGCCATTGACTGTATAATGAGAATTTAGTTACACATAACTCATTTCTGTGCATTATTGTTCTCTGGTACAATTGTGGTAAAATTCTCCCCACCAGGAGGGTAAAGATTGTTGGAAAATTACTGTAGATAATTTCCAGTCTAGTTTACACCCATCACACTCTCAGTCAATCTCTATATCCAGGTCAGATCAGAGCAAGCACACATACCACTCAGTTCAGCTAGTAAAAAAAAAAGAAGAAGAGATGTTTGTTTATTAAACATCAGCAAACATTAAAAACATTTAATTGGTGAAAATGAAATGAAAGGCTGGCAAAAGCACGGAGAGAAACAAGAACAAGAGGCAAGAGGATTTAAATAACAATCTACAGTATCTATATCAAAAGAACTTTCCAGAAGCAAGGCTGTGGGTCATTAGCATGGGCCGGCTCAAAGGGAATGGCCCTTGGTTATTCCAGCTTTAACCCTTTTATTTACATAACAGTAGCAGAAGAGAAATGGAAAGTAGGATACCAGGTGATCCCTCCTATACTCTGCACCATAAAGGGAACAATTTGGTGGTCATGGATGAATTATCCAAAAGGAATTAAATACAGCGGCTCTCCACATAATCGTTAGCGTACTCTGGTAAATTACCTATTGAAAAATGATTATGCCATAGTTCAAAAACTAGCAAATCTGGACTCTTATGGTATTAATTTGTATGTACACCACCCAGAGTCACTACGTAAACTGGGCGGCTGTATAAATATGATAAATAAATAAATAAATCTTCTGCGTTCCACTTCATCACTTCCATGAGACATAATGTCCAATATGCCATGTGTGGACTATTCAGTTGAGCAATTACTGGTATTCCCATATAGGTAGTCCTCATTTAGCAACCACAATTGGGACCAGCAACTTGGTTGTTAAGCAAAGCAGTTGCTAAGTGAAACTGTGACTGTGCTTACGATCTTACTTCAGCTTTCCTTTGCTTTACAGACCTGAGAAGGTCATAAATGCAAGGACTGGTCATAAAGTTACTCTTTCATCACTGTCGTAACTGAACGGTTGCTAAACGAGGCAATTGCTAAATGAGGACTACCTGTATTTTATACACCCACATGTGTGTGTGTGTCTGTGTGCACACACACACACACACACATACACACACACACACACACACACACCCTTGTAACTGCTTCTGCTGGAGGCAAATTTCAAATTTCAGATTGCAATATTTCATTTTAAATTTGCTTGTAACATTCTATAACCCCCATGGGTTGTCGCCCCACTGAAAAGATAAACAACTATTTGCTTTTCTCCTAATTTATCCATAATGTTATTTATATTTATAAATTTCTCCTTTATATTTATAATATCTCCTTCTGCCCCTTCTTCCCTTTACAAAAGGCACTTTGGACTTCTGATTATTTTTCTTGCTTTACCCTGAAATTTTCCATTATTACTCCAGTATGAGACAGGATTATCAGATCTGCAAATACTATATCAGGTTTTTGCTAAAGCATTTATTTACAGGTAAATTATCTTTCATAAGCAACAGCAACAGTAAATCTGCAATGAAACGTTGTTTCCAGCGAGTGATTAATCACGATCCCAAGACTGTGTGGTAGCCAAGCCATAGTTGAATCCTGTCCATGGAAGAATCAGCCCTATTGAAAACGGGGAATTTATTTCCAAGTGTACCTGCACAGAATCACACTGCTGGTTGTTTTCTCCAGATGCTCCTGTCAGGTTGGGAAAGATGTTCATTGGGTTTGGTATGATTGACTGGAAAAGTGCACAAGAACTCTGGCAGGTTTATCATCAGGATCCTTGGCCAGGATGAATAATATGCCCATGATTTGGTAGAACTGGCTTTCTGAGCAGCATAGAAAGGCTTAAGGACATGCTGAAAGCAACAAAACCTATATCCTCCACTATGCTTTCAAATTTATGTTAGAAAAAATTGACAATGAGCTAGATATTTGAACTGTCCTAGATCAGTCCTAGCCCCATCCAGCTGGCATTCCCCAAAATTCCAAAGATAAATGAATCCCAACTGAAATATGTTTTGCATAAGGAGGAGGAGGAGGAGGAGGAGGAGGAAGAGGTTTAATGGACATATGTAAGCATTCAGAAAAGACTGCTATGAACAACTTTTTCAGCCAATTTTCTAAGTGGAAAGGTGCACCACCTCCCCACCCCCACCCGAAAAAGCACATTTGTTTGGTTAGGCTAACCAATGAATCATTTGTGCTGTCCTGAGGTGACTGGCTTTGGCATTTGGCCACCAATTTGGTAAGCAAGCTTGACCTTTAATTTCCATCTTATTTCGGGTGAAACAGATTCATTCTCAGCTCACCTATTGAGCTGCACCTCTATTTATTTGTGAGATTCCATGCTGGTTGGCCAGAAACCCTGAAGGGGAGTGTGTGCTGAAGGTCTGCTTTGGATTGGTGTGTGTTGCAAAGAAGTGTTTGTTGGGTCTGTGAAGAAAATCTGTTGTGCAGGACACACAAGAGCCATCTCTGTTTCGAGTATATGAAAATCCCCGTGAAAGATTGCAAAACATATCTAATAACTGTGAATAAACTCCATGTCCTTAATAAAAATAATAAAACAGAAGGAACTGTTTGATCTAATACACACTGGAGCCAGACCTAGACTGAAAGCCAGGTGGAAATGAATGTTATTAATTAAATATATAGGTATAGAGTGAATAGGGTCTTTTAGAGCTGCACTGAAAGACTATCTCCAGGATATTCTTGAGACTGTTTCACCTTATTAGTAACCCTTAGCACTGACAAGATCATAAGGGATTTCCATTAATTCCACTCAAAATGTCATGACTTTTTTTCCTGCATTAGTCATTTTCTTTCACTAATCTTTTTCTTTTTGTTGGGCTGGTGATGGGGGGATGCTATTAAAACACTATCTGGATGGGCTGCAAATTTAGCTAATCACCCAAAACAATAAAAAAATGTAAATTGCAGCTATCTCAGGATCCTTGGCTCCAGAAAGACTTTGTGGGCCTCCAGCAATTCTCAAGGACTGACCGTGCTGCAGTCTTTTCTCTTATGACCACTACAAAGAGTGGATTCACCCTTCCACTTAAGGGTGAATTTAAGAAAAGGCATTGCAGTCCAGAGTTAGTTTACTACTACCACTTCACACTTTTCTAAAAGAAGTATGAATCTGACAACCGCAAAGGTTGGCTGAGAGGGAGGAAAGGCCTGAGAGACGGGAAGGGAGCTACATAGCAAGAAAGGGGCAGAGATATTTTGATAAAAAAACAAATAACACAAACTTAGTTTTTAAACTGGGCAGAGGTTTCCTATAAATTTTTATGCTTGGTTTGTGTGGCCCTCACTGCTTCCTCAGTCAGTAGAAGTTTTGTGGGGTTACAGTTGAGTAAGCTGGACATTCATTCTTTAATCTTATTTACCAAAAGGAGAAATAACTTTCACGTTCTGGATAAAATGTGTGTGTGTGTGAGTTTGTGTGTGTGAGAGAGAGAATGAGAGAGAGAGAGAGAGAGAGAGAGAACACATATGAGGACAAGGAATGAGTATAATTTCAATATATTGGAAAGTCCTCAGCTCTGAGCTCTTCCTTGTTTTCCATTGTTTAGTGGAATAAACCATCATGGAATCATTAAATTAAATGTGGGAGTGGACTAAATAAATCTGAAGAATTCTGTGGCACTCTGTCACATCAGGCCCAACCAGAAGTGCCTGCATAAATAACCACTATATTTGCTCATCTTAAATTCAATCCAGTTAAGACAGTGTAAGATAGAATCCATGCAGACCCCATCCCCAGTCTTTAGATAAAGGCTGCATGTGCCCCACAGTACTCTACTTTCAGATCTTAGAGCCCCCCAGAGGATGAGTCTGAATTTTTCAGACCTTTTTTGTTTAGAGTATATTAAATCTTGTGGAGGTTTTAGATACCCATTGTAAGCCTTATAAACCTAGTCCTCCCTATTAGTTTAACTTTCCTATGTGGGAAGGGGCTTCATAGAAAAAATGGGTGCCTTAAGCCTCTGCCACAAACCTCCAAAATGGAAACAAGGTTTGAAATGTCACAAGCCATGGACCCTATGGCCCTGGTCAGGAAATAAATATTATCAGGACAAGAAAGTGGTGAAAGTTTCTCTCTCTCTCTCTCTCTCTCTCTCTCTCTCTCTCTCTCTCTCTCTCTCTCTCTCTCACACACACACACACACACACACACACACACACTCACACACACTCTCTCTCACACACACACACGTCTTTTGAAGATTATTAGCCGTGAGAGTTAATAAGAGTTACCACTGGTTTGGGGAAAGGTTACCTGAAAATATCAGTTGCGGTGGAAACATGGTAGAAGTTTACGTCTCCACCTCCTGCTTGCAAGTACCCCAGTATTATCTATATAATACTAAGTGAAAGTGACATCCTACAGAGTAGTTACATATAACTATATGCCTATCAGATAGGTTTTGAGTGCACGCTTGCTACAGGCTTGGTTCCTAGCCTTCAGGGGAAAAAAGATTCTTCCCTTGATGTCAATGATGCTCATCTGAAGAAGCAGCCACAAAGGGATTGATGTATTAGGCCTTCACGGTTCATAACTTTTAGGATGGCAATTTTTATGCAGTCATGGAGAATGAAGGCCTCAGGAAGACCATGGAGGAAAAAGGAAATGATTGCTCAGAGCTATTTTTCGGTGATGAACAGACAGTAGATGAGTCATTGGGGTGATCTGTTCATTAGAAACATGGACATCAGGCTTTACAACAGATGCATAGACCACTTTGTGGATTGTTTTCCTATTGTTTTGAATATTACGTATGACCTGGATAGCCCAATAGATAATGAGCTGGTCATGATGTGGTTCTCTGGATTGCTATATGTTTCACTCACAAAGCCAGATAGAAAGTTTCGGGATCTCAATTTATGGATGAGACAGAGGTACAGAAAAAGGATTTAGAGTTGTTAGTAAGGCCATCTCAAAATCTATTTTGTATTTTCTCAGAAGTGTTCTCTGCAAAAAAAGAAACTTCTGTTTTCTTACCTTATTTTGCATGCACTTGAAAATTTCTTTTGAATGTCTCAAGATTGTGTTTTTGAACTGACTTTCTAGTTGGAAAACATAGATTGGTGGTATTTTACATATCTTTCCATGATCCCGAAGCCTTTCTGGCTGTCAACAAATCGTAAACTGAAGAAGCCCAGTAGGAGAAGTTTCCTCATGGTATTTTTGTTTGAGATTTTTTTAAAAAACTATTACTACTACTACTACTACTACTATTATTCGGCTGCACAACTCAATGATGACTGAATATTGTTAGCCAGGGAGGCTGCTGGAATGATTATCGTACCACTCAAACATCTTTTGGCCATCTTGTAACTAAATCAGTACAAGAATACTACTGTCCTATTCCGACTAAGACCCAATGCAGGAAGGGGTAATATAACAATCTTTATTTACAATAATGTACACAATAATGCTTAAGTAAGCGGATGGTCCTGACGCGCAATTGTACTAACCCGATGCCGGCATGAGCGCAGGAAGCCACCACGTGGCAGCAAGAAAGTCTTTGCAATACAGTCCAGCGCGGCAGCAAGGCAGGACTAGAATCCAGGGGACAGGCGCGGCAGCAAGGCGAGGCTTGAGTTCTGAACCCAGCGCAGCAGCAAGGCAAGGTGGGAGTTCAGGGTCCAACGTGGCAGCAAGGCAAGGCTTAAAATTACGGTCCAGCGCAGCAGTGTGGCAAGACTGAAAATCACAGACCGGTGTGGCAGCAAGGCGAGGCTTAAAGTCCAGGACTGGCATGGCAGCAAGGCGAGGCTGGAACTCTTGGTCTGGCGCAGTGGCGATGCAAGGCAGGGAGTCTGGTTCTGGCGTGGTGGCAAGGCAAGGCTCGAGGTCGCGGTCTGGAGCGGCGGCAAGGCAAGGCTCGGGATCAGGGCCTGGTGCGGAGTCTCAAGGCGTCAGTTTTGGGTGGTTAGAACAGCTGTCTCTGGCAACCTGTGCAGGCTTCGTAGCTTTTTTATTCTTTTGATTTTCCCACCGTTTGTGAACAGGAGCCAAACGCGCCTTGCATTGCTTGGCCTGCCTTTCCAACCTCCTTTCTCGCACGCTGATAGGTGGAGGTGGTTCTTCCTCCTGGCTTTCCCCAATCAGTGGCTCCGAATCTGAACCACCACCTGGTTTGAATTTCACGCCTTCCCAGCTCTTTCCCGCTTTTTCCCTTACTGGCCCGTCCTCCTCTGACTCGGACTCAGCCTCCATCCTGACAACTACATCCCACTTACAGTATGAGAATTTCATAAAAATTCTATTCTGTTTTCTTTCATAATATTGAATGAGAAGTGGTAAGAGAGAATTATTTTTCCTCCAGCATTTTTGCTTAGGCGGTGAATGTTTTAAGATTAAGTTAGGTTTTTATACAAAGAGCTAGAATAAACTAAAATAAACTAGAATAAACTAGAATAAAAGTCCACTGCTAAAGCTTAAGATCAAGTGGGTATAGCAGAGTAGTTTTCTTTTTTTTTCATATAATTTTTATTAAGAATTTTAAAAAGTAGATAAAAACTAACAAGAACTAATATATAGTAAAGAAAAGAAAGGAAAATAGAAAACAAATAAAAAGAAAAAAGTGCAAAAAGAAAAAATGAAAAGAAATAGAAGTACCTTCCGATTTTCTTTACAGCAATTATAAGTACAAATACAAAATTACCTCTTACTCTATGGTTACAAAAAAACCCTCTCTTTTTTCTATTATCTTTTTTTTTCTAATCATCAAAACCATCAATCAGGTATAGCAGAGTAGTTTTCAAACGGTCTCTTGGGGGAAAATTGACCAAGCTACAGAGTTTGATTCATGTTGAATTGTCCAAAAAGACAAGTGTGATATGTTTTTCATTGCCCAAACACTCAGCCAGATATGCATGCCAGTAAGACAATAAAATATGGAGGGAGGGGGGAGAAATCTTCCTGGAATCCATAACCGTTTGTGGCCAGTGGGTACATTGGATTTCATAGAGTATATTATGTACATTATCACAAAATATCTGCCATGGGTGTGTGTGGCTAGTTTGATAAACACCCATTTATCAGAAGGCAAATAGGTAAGGATGTTCCTGCTGTCCTCTCTAGCCTCAAGATATGTTCTGCCATCTCCAGCTTTCCTTATGTTCTGGGCAGGAAAGCACCATTGTAGTTCAGTGGGCTGTGGCAACTCTCCATTTTTATATTTTTTTAAAAAAAATCCTATTGGATCCATTTCCCTGCCAGATTTTGTGTGTGTTTTAGTTAAATGGAATTTTGTTCTAAAAAATGAAGTCAACTGGAACAGGGAGATTGGTTGGCACCAAGGGATATGCCTCCAAGTACATTTGGAAAGGTGCACCATATATACTGTAGATGTTTATATGCCAGTATTAGAAGTCTGCAATCCAGGATAATTGAACTTTGTGTTTGGCTTTAGAAAAATAATATTGACTGACTTGTCCATTGTATTTTGACCAGTAGATATGGTTACCACCTTCTGTGGTAATGCTCAATTAATAATTCCCACTGGTCAAAAACCTTTTGAAGAAAGTGGGAAAATCACCCAATAGTCTTTGTCAATTAATCCTGATATTGGTTTACGATCCACTTTTTCTAAGGCATATACATTTATGCAGTATAAATAATTGATTCAATTCTGTTGTTTCTAGTTTGTTTGCTTGTAATGGCAAAACACTGAAAAATATCTTTCTATTGCTTTGGCTGAAAATTTATCCAATGTGAAAGAGTTTTAAAATCTTTGTATTTCTCCTTAAGATTACAAACAGAGAAACATTTCTTCATTTTTGTTTGCTTTTCTTTTAATTCTTGGTTTGTTTTTCTTTTAGAATTTGATAATTTCAAGGTTTTGTTTTGATGTTTTGTTTGTTCCATTAAACAGCAATTAAAAAAGAACATTGATTCAGTGGACATAATTGAAGGAAACAGATTGAACAGAGAAAATCAATGAAGTGTGATCCTCTCTGGATACAAAGCTATACAAAGGACAGAGTAGTATTTCTATACACCTGGCAGAGGGAACAATGTTGAATAAACTTGTTTGTGTGTCTGTGTGTGTGCAATGTTATGCAAATATAATCCATTGCAATATTATGTAAATGTAAACAAAGAGTGAGAAGTAGTCAGTAAAAAAAAAGGCAGAAGAGAAAAGAAAAGGAAACCAACTACATCCCTATACATCCCTATAGTTGTCTAGCCTTGAAAACCATTCTTATTTCTACCACATCCATACACCGATTCCTACATGGCCTTTGAAAATTTAAACTCATCTCTCTTTTTGAGGATCTCACCAACTCCATCCATCCAACTTTCTTGGTTTTCCTCTTTTTCTTGACCCATTCATTGTTCTTTCATATATTTTGTTTTGCAATTTCATCCTCATGAATTCTCTCTGTGACCAAGAATTCAACATTGTCTGTATTCAGTTAGCACATTTATTAGCATAATCCCACACACTTTTGTGGCACTTTGGAAACATATTTTTTCCACTCTGTTCTGAGCAGCTCCATAGCTTCTTTCTTACATCCACTTTCCATTCATACATCCAGAAAGTAAGCTGTCTACTAATACGTTTTCACACGGGACTTGTACTTTCTGTTCTTGCAATCATTCTACTTTCTGTCTACTTTCTTTCACTTCTTTCCTTTTATTCCATGTCCCCTTTTCCCCAAGATCCACTATTGACACTACCAAGTAATGGTCTATCTCCCATTCAGATCCTCTCATCACCTTTTTATCTTTCGCCAATTGTCTCATTTGTTCATCATTAACAATCAAATCTGTCATGTTTTTACATTTATATTCATTCCTTTGCAATATACTGTATATGCATGAGTGATTTTGTATTAGAAATCAATAGTCTGTTTTCTGAAGAAATATTCACCAATTAGTCATCATTCTCATTCATTTTTATGTATCCAAATAGACAAATCACTTTTTAAATACTCTCCTATCTCAATCCCTCTCATACTTTCAGGTCATTTAGCAGAACTGTTTTCTCTTGAATACCATTCATTCACAAAGTTGTATATTTTCCTCCAAATTTCATCTCTGATTCTTCCATTTTCATCATTTACTGGAATTTAACAAAAACCTCCCACCAACATATGGATTGCTACTTTCATACACTCAAGAACCTAGTTGATATGTTGAAGTAAGACACAGCCACTCCATTAGCAAACCATATCTGTTTTAAACATTTCTCCAGTTATATCACCTACATCTGCATCTTTACAATTTTTCAACATTTTCACAGCATTTATGATGACAAACTCTACATTGGAGAAACCAAACAACTTTTGTACAGGAGGATGGCCCAACACAGGAGAAGTAACACCACAGGACCAGAGTCAGCAGTTTATCTTCATCTAAAGGAAAAAGGACACTCATTTGAGGACATTAATGTTCACATTTTAGACAGAGAAGATAGGTGGTTTGAGAGAGGGGTCAAGGAATCCATTTATGCCAACTTGGAAAATCCTTCCCTGAATAGAGGTGGGGGCCTCAGGCACAATCTTTCCCCCATCTTCCTCCCTGCTTTGTCTTCTGTGCCTAGGAAGATTAAGACCATTTCACAAGCTCAACAGCAGCATGGTGATCTTAACGATCCTCCTTTAGATGATAAAATGACTTTCTTTACTTTTATTCTTAATTCCAGTTGATCTACTGGTGCCCCCTTGCTCAACCCTTTTCACCCACTTCCCATTTTTTTTTATTTCCATGGAAACATTCTGATCTATTGCTTCCATAATCAAGCCTAAACCTTGCTTCTTGTCCTGCTGGGCAACACTCTTCCCCTTTTCAGTAAACAGTAAACTCATAGTTCAAGTCTTTGTAGAAAAAGGACACCAAACTCTAAATAATTTTTTTTGCAATTGTACAATAGGTGTTACAATTGATTGTGATTACATGGAAAAATAACTAAGCTGATTTTTGAGGAAGTGCAATTGAAACTTACTTAAAAAATAGCCACAGATCAGATCAGATGTCATATTATTATAATTACTATGATAAATACTGTGCAATGAGAGAATCCATTTAGCAGATCCAAATAGCAGCTGTGAAAACTTCCTAATATTTTTAGTATCTACACTTAAACCTTAAAGCTTATATAACTAGTAATTCTATTTGAAAGGAAAATAAACTTAAAATTGGGGAGTCTTCTTTTGAATTCACCTTATTGCTTTGGAAATAATCAGAGACTTCAGGGACGGATTTGCTTCCGAAGAAGAACTTCAGATAAGTGAAATATAAAGTTTCTTATAGAATGAATTATCTGTTGCTACCTACTGCAGCACATCTATCGGTGTTCCACATTTCCTTTGTATTCTTGTGAAGGTCACCTATGTTTAAATATAAATACAAAGCTTGCCTTGAGAGAATGTGATCCATTGCAGCAGCTGTAATAGCAACAGCTTGAGCAATTAATACAATAATGCAATATCCCATCTCCTGTGGGTGATTAAAGATCTCATTCCATTCATCCTCATTATTTAAACTTGAAGATAGGGATGGGGATGATCAGCCCAGAGGATATATGTATGTCCAAAAAATCATTGTTTGTACATGGGCCCTAAGTATACTGTAGAGTCCTTTTTAAATTCTGTCTGTCTGTCTGTCTACCTACCTACCTACCTACCTACCTACCTACCTATTATCTATTCTTGGTAGTTTGCTGGGAATCCAGGAACAGTTTGATAAGTAAGATTTCAAATAGCTAAATTATGTCAAATATCCTACAGAAATTGCTTGTGCAATCAAAATAATGCACTGCAAGCAAACAAGTACGCAACACCAGTGGCTGCTTCTCATAGAGAAAAGTAGGTTTAGAAGGAACAAGTGTAGTAGTATTTAGGGATGCTTAATTCTTCAGCTGCCTACAGTTTTCCCACTCCATCTCCCTCCAAGCCTCTTCCCTTGTGGACTCCAAGAGTTTGTTGAAGGTCTACAAAATAATCTCCCTTTTTTGTCATCATTTTGGCAGTATGATGGAATGGATAGCAATTGATTTCTGACATATGCACCTAGATTAAAACAACAACAACCCACAATTAGGAAAAAATGATTATTTTTTCCATGTGATCACAGAAGCATTCACAAATAAGGAGGTGGGGTGACTATCTCCTTTTAATATTTCAATCATTCCTCTTGTCTTTTGTTACAAAGCACATCAAGCTTGAGAAAGTCTGTATATTAAACTGAACCACCACCACCATCACCACCACCTTTTTCTTTTACTTCATAGATAATCCTAATAGGGTTAACTATAATTTAGTGTGTGAATGCTCTAGCAGCAATTTTCTCCTGGCCAGCCAAGCTTGGTGCTTTCTGTAAGTTAAGCGATATGAGTGAAATATGGAAGCAGACAGGGAGGAAGTATAGTTATATTCATTCATTGCTTATGTTGTACAGGCTGTCAGAACTAATGAAATTTTATGATAGACGGGCAGCTATCAGCTTCCTGGCATTATTTATCTTTCTTCCTCCTGGCTCCATGCATGCTCCTGATGATTTTTCATCCATCTTTTTTTTAAATGCCAAGATGACGAAGCACAGACTTCACCTCTCCACACAAAACTAGCTAACTGTATCAGGGCATAAACATAATCAGCATTCATCTGATGTGTGTAATGTAAGAAAGGTATGAAGAGTGCTTTATCTTGTAGAAATCTTCAGAAGTATCTACAAAAAGAAACCCTTCTTGCATTCTTCTATTCTTCAATGACTTTCCAAAAACTTCTAGGATCATTCTATGACTGAGAGCACCTCCCTCTTTACTCTTCCTGGTAGAACAGATGTTTGCATGCACATTATTCTGATTAAGGAACCTGCTACCTCCTTTTTTCTCATTAATTAAAAGAAGTGTCACTAAAGGATGACACATTGGTTTGTGATAGCCTTGAAGTAGATGATCCACATTGGTCCAAAGCATATGAGTAAGACTAACTCTAACCTCACCTATTAATAAAAAGCACCATTGCTGGATTGGAATAGGAGAAATTCATATTAGGAAAAAATATGTTGATGGTTTACGTTATTTGTAGAAGAACTTTGATGCTGAATAAATTCTTTGGTGTGCCCCCCTCCCATACACACAATCCAAAACAATGTAATAAAAATGGAAATCACCTTGCAGTTCCACAACTTTATCTCATCAAATTCCAGGTTCCGGTCTTAAGTTGCCATTATTATGTTTTGGGGTCAAGCAATCTAAATTACATTAGATCATCTATATTTTAATTATTGTTGCCTTAACTCTTGAAGGGGTGGTATTTGAGAGGATGTCACTTGAGGGTCCTCCTGGACTCACGGATACTGCTTGATAGGTAGGTGGAAGCTGTGGCTGGAGGGTGTTTGTGCAGCCCCAGCTGGGGTGCTAGTTCCATCTCTACCTGGAGCAAGGTGATTTTTTTGCCACAGTCACTCATACTCGTACCGCCACCCATTTGGATGACTGCAATTTCCTCTGCAAGGGCTGCTTCTGAAGACTATTCAGAAACTGCAATTGGTGCAAAATATGGTGGACCATTATTAGTTAATCAAAGTCACTATAGCCATAGAACACATGTTCTACAGTTACTGCATTGGTTAACTGTAAGTTTCCAGGTGCAATTCAAAGTCCTGTTTTTGACCTATAAAGTCCTACATGGCTTGATACCAAGGTGCTTACAGGACCATCTTCTCTGCTTAGAAGTGATCTGCCCAATTTATCCAGTGCAGACTTCCTTCAAATATCTTTTAATGGTGCCTATGGAAGGATGAACTGCCCTGAAACAAGAAA
Source organism: Charina bottae (assembly GCA_023362775.1). Taxonomy (NCBI): domain Eukaryota; kingdom Metazoa; phylum Chordata; class Lepidosauria; order Squamata; family Charinaidae; genus Charina; species Charina bottae. The sequence continues at coordinate 118,578,549 of JALMGJ010000002.1, forward strand.
ATGTAATGTGTGATTATCAAGGTCAAAGGTTTTTTTCCCCATAGTGGTCTGACTGTCAGATGCACAGCTTAGGCACATAGGCAATTGCAGAAAAAAATAATAATAAACTCCTTATAATTGCCTGAAAACTGGCATGTAGGCTTTGAAAAGAAATATCAAAGAAACAGAGCAGGTAGATGGAAGGGGGGTTTCTTCTAGGTTTGGCAAGAGGTGATGTTGGAATGACCAGACATGGCTCAGAGGAGGCAGCAGCTAGGAGAGCCGGGAACAGATGATCTATGGCCAAGGAGAAGAACTAAGGAGGAGCCTGAAGCAGCTGAAGTCAAATAAGAACCTGCAGAAAAGAGCCAACAGAAAGGAAAACACAGCCCTGGACTCTGGATGGTGGCATTGCAAACTCCATGTGGTTTAGGTGCTGAGTAACAGGGCAAAAGTATGTTGAGAAGGAGGGAAGTCGTTAGAACTTCTAAGCCTGTGATATAGATAAGTCAGTGTGGGAGGAGGAAGTGAAACATTTTGTATTGGAAGCAGAGGAGTAGAAATTTAAGTCATTTAGTTCTCTTGGTATACTGTACCATATAGTTAGATTTTATTAGGGTGCACAATACTGGTGTGTATGTCTTTATACACACAAACACACACACACACACGTTCACCAACATTTATGTAAATATACTGTACACTAAGCTTGTATAGCAATCAACAGCACTTGTTAGCTGTGTGTGCATGTCTGGCTTTGTTCCTCTCCATTCCCACCCTCTGACAGCCCCCTGTGTAGGGGAGGGGAGGGGAGGGGGCCTGGGGCTCATAGGCAGTGCTTTTCTGTTCCTGCCCCCAGGTGGTTGAACACCCTTCCCCTTGAAAGAAGATTGTTGCCCACATTGTTGGACTTCCGGAAACTGTTAAAGACACAATTGTTCTGGAGAGCCTTTGGGCAGTGAATGGTCACCACTGTACGTATTGTTTTGTGCTAGCTTTGTGTTTTATTGATTTTTATGTTTTTCTCTTTTAAGGTATAAACCACCAGGAATCATGTTTTTGAGTCCGGCAATATCTAAACACAATAAATACATTTTTTAAAATGATACTTCCTTCCTTAGTTTATCCTTGGTCCAGTATTTTATATACTGTAGTTGAACGATAATTTTTCACAATTAGTTTATTATCAATTACAGAAGATTTGTTACACTGTTAATTATTTCTAGGCTTAAAACTTCATTACTTTCAGATCCGAAAGATCCAATTTAATATGAAGAATGTATCTCGATTGACATAAACATGGTAGAACAGTTATGATGACTATTTAAATCAAAGTTGTCTCCTCTTTTAATCTCAGGCTTTTTAATGTATGAGTCCACACATTCATTTTATTTTTGCATAATATTTAGTGTAATGATGATTATGATGAAGAACCCTTACTAATAGATACTTAGTTTTCATAAGTGTTGATAACAAACAAGCCACATTTCATGTATTCAGATGTTTAAATCTACTGCTAAGGAGGGTCAAACATGGCAGTGGCAAGTCACCTCCGTGGAACTGATAATAATTCCTACAAAAAGACATCATTGGGTTTTGTCAGAAAAAATAAGCCCCGAATCTCATCCATGCTGTATGGAAAGCTCTGAAAAGATTCACTTTGACAGCCATTAATTAGGAATGGGAAAGGATGAGATGATTTTATTTTCCTGAAAATGACTATTTCTCTGGAAAGATAGATTTGTAAGGATATAGCCCTTAAGATAATATCGAATTATTCAGTGAAACAGATGACATGACTTCATTTTATTCTGTATTCTAGATTTTTCTCTGAAAATGGTAGCCAAATGTTAGCCTTGGGAAAAAAAAGAAAAACTGCAAACATAATGTCATCTCTTCTTTGTTATATGAGACAAGAAAGGAGATGTGATATGGGAGAGCCATATGTTCCTTTTATCAATAGTTCCCCACATTTCATATCTTAAGTCCCATCTATCACCCTATCAAAGATCCTGGGTCCAAATATGATAGAAACAAAAAGAACAGTTTCTCCAAGTAGGATATCACTGTTATCATTTATGGTATTTTTTAAAGATTTAAAGTTTTATTGACTTATCTTGTGTTCCACTTAGATTTATTTTATGTCCCACCTGCAGTACACGTACTATTGGTTGAGAAACAGTGTCTTCTACCCTTTATTTAAGGCCATAAATGTTACATCAACACAGGCTTACTTTTCAATAAGACAACCAGGAGTCTGTGAGTTCTAGTCCCGCCTTAGGCATGAAAGCTGGCTGGGTGACCTTGGGCCAGTCACTCTCTCTCAGCCCTGGGAAGGAGCCAATAGGAAACCAGGAGACTGAGAGTTCTAGTCCCGCCTTAGGCATGATAGCCAGCTGGGTGACCTTGGGCCAGTCACTCCCTCTCAGCCCAAATCACCTCACAGGGTTGTTGTTGTGGGGAAAATAGGAGGAGGAAGGAGTATTAGGTGTGTTTGCCGCCTTGAGTTATTTATAAAAATAATAAAGGCGGGATAAAAATTAATTAAATAAATAAATATATTTTATGTAATTTGTAACAAAAAAGAATGCATGTATAATTACATATACCCATATATACACACACACATTGCCAAGTTTTGTTTAATATCTTTCTTGTCTTTCTTTTTGATTGATTTCCTTGTACTTGGTTTGTATTTTTAACTCTTTATTCTTAGTTTTGTTCAGTTTAATTTGTCCAGTTAAAAAAAAAAAGGGGGGGGAGGGGAGGATATTTATGAAGTCAGTGGTTTGGATCCCAAGTTAGCCATACTTTAGAATGACCCACTGAAACCAACAGAACAAGTTAAGGATAATTCTAAGTGTGACTAAGTTTGAATTCAGCTCTCTGATTCAAAAGAACAATATTTTGAAACTTGAGTTCATCTGCCCATCATAGCCAGGATATCAGGAGCCAGAACCTGACACATTCTCATAGGTTCCAGTTTGGCTACAGGGACAGATTGACTCACTCTTTCCTACACTAATGATTTCATAAACCCTTAAACCCTCTGGAATGGCACTCCCAGACTACATGTATTAGATGTTAAGTCATAAACTCCTAACTTCAGTGGTCCTTAAAAGGGAATGAAAAAAGGCTTACACATGTCCTTTCCATTATCAAGGACCTCAGATTCAACACCTCCTTTCTTTTCCTTCATTCCTGAACCAAGGGAAATATTTTCCACTGACCTGCCAGCAGGGATATAAAGGAATGTACTCATTAATCTTACTGAAATAAAAAGCTTGGATTACCATCTTTGAAAAAGGTTGCGGCGGGGGGGACTTATTTCCTGAAGTAGGAGTGAATAGAGACTATATATGGTTGGGTTTAATTGCTTCTAAGGTCTGTGATACCATTCCTGGCTGCCAATATTTGTGAGGTTTAATTCACTAATTGACATTTACCTTTCCCACTCATCAGCATCAGAACAAATTTTCCCACATAACATAGATCTCTGCCCCTTGGACTAACCTTTCCTGATGCTGCATCAACAGAGCAATGCTAATAAAAATATCCATCTGTGCTTCAAGATAAACAAAGCATTAATACACCAAACTGTGGCTTAGATTATATTAGAGGCAGCTTTAATGATATTGCACATCTGTTAGGGTGCATTTCCTGTCCAGGCATGCTTCGTTGGCTTGTCTTTCTCTTGTGATATCTTTATATGGAATAAAAACCAGGGTGTATATTTCGTATGTTCAGTCAGCTTCTGTGACAGAAGCAACAGGCTTTGCCCATTATAAAAGGCCTTTTTTCCAACACAGTCTCATGCTTGAAGAGGTTATTTGGCTTAATGTAAGAACTAAAACATAATTGTTATTAAAATTCAACATTCATTTTCTCTCTGTTCACATTTCAGATCCCAGTAAAATGTCACCTTCTTCTTAGCAGCAGTGCTGGGGTTGATAAATATGTCAGAACCAGACAGCAGAACGTTTCTTAAAATGTCTGTAGAATATAACTAGAGTGAAAAACCTATAGTGAGAGTTATAAATGAAGTCTCCCTGTACAAGACCACTTCAGGTGTTCACAGAATGAAATATTACACAGGAACACAGAAGGTATGGGAGAGCTGAAGCCTAGCCTTCCGTTCATGTTGTTTTCTATATGAAGGTAGATACCCACAGGAAGAGCTATCTAGTCCAGCATTTTCTGTCACTGACTGGTTCTGCTCCCTGTAATCTAAATATATACAGTCTAGGTGTCAGGTTCTTGGCCTCTACCTAAAACCAAAAGTTAAATTATTCTTTCAAACACAATTCTCACATATCACTGTATTAAAAACAAAGGGATGAGGTTACAAGAATTGAACTATCTGCAAAAATACAGTCAAAATATTCCCAGCATACATTAGGGCAGAGTCTGTCTCATTTTCTTTCTGTGAACTGGTCAATTGGCAAGCACTTTTCCTGAAAATGAAGAAACTTGCAGGTGACTGTATAAAACCATAACTTTGAATTTTTATAAGCCTGGGAACCAGCTATTAAACTAGAAACCGGTATACTTTCTCATTGCTGGTTTGTGCAGGCTCATTGCCCAAATTTCCAGTCATTGTAAAATTGACAGCCAAGAAAAATCTTGCCTATGAATGGCTAATGTTCAAGTACTTCCTTGCCATCACAGGCATTGTAAGGATCATTAATAAGCTTTACTGGGTGCATAATAACTAGCTGAATAAAGCACTGTTAAACTTGGAGGATTACTTATTACTTCCACCAGGTTGTTCATCATGAAGTGGTTCCTTTTGGCTGTCTACCATGAAATTTTCTCAAAATGGGGAAAATGATCAATCCCTTGCTACAACTTTTTAAAATGGCTGTAAATAAAAGAATCATGCATCCTTCATTCTAGACTTTCAGAAATCTTATTCATCTTGCTTCTCCTGGTAACAACTCTCCCTACTTTTCTGTCAAACATTAATTAACACAAACCAGTTGTGTGCTGATAACAGTAAGCTTTGCACTTGATTTTGGAGCACAAAGAAGGTTCTTTGCAATGAAAATTCCACCAGGGATATACCAAATATGCAATATCATAATATATTTTATATATTTATAAAAATATGGAATATGATGAACTAATGTTATTCAGCTAAGGCAAAATGGGACAATGATCGTATTTCATTAGATAGCTAACCTGTAATGATTCAGAGGTTGCCACAAATGTCTGAGCATCTCCAAAGCTGAATTGCCACATCCAAAGCATCTTCAGTGCAGGAAGAATTATAACAAAGAATTGCAACAAAAATATACATCTTAGCCATGCATTTTATGCTGGAAGCAAAACAATGATGTTTTGCTCTCTAGTGGCATGCCTTTGTCCTAAATTTGGAGATGTTTATTCTATAGAAAAATAATAATGGCAGGGTAGCTTCATCTTTCCAGCTATGGATAGGAATATATGGCCTTCCAAGATGTTTCTGATCTGTGCTGGCTGTGATTGCTGGGAGTTGTAGTTCAGCAACATCTAGGTTCCATTGGAACCTGTAAAAGACTGACACATGTGTTCTACGTAAAACAGCAATCCCATCCACAATCTGTTTGAAATGTACTTGTTAACACTCCAAAAATTAGGACTGGACCTTATATTTCAGATGAACTTTGTTTCAAATAGAAAGTACCGAGCAGATTATTTCACCCAGCTTCATGGTGGAGGGAGCTCTGGGATAGCATGTGCTTAGATCAGTGTTTCTCAGCCTTGGCAACTTTAAGAAGTGTGGACTTCAACTCCCAGAATTCCCCAGCCTGGCTGGGGAATTCTGGGAGTTGAAGTCCACATATCTTAAAGTTGCCAAGGTTGAGAAACACTGGCTTAGATGCTCTGGTTTCAGCACATAACATTTGCTTGTGGTACTTGCTTTGCTATCTCAGGTCAACTATCCTGACTTGTGTAATTCCTACATCAATGTTCTAGAGCATCCCCTCAATTGATCTTATGTTATGGGAAAAACATCCCCTGAAGTCACATTTCCATGAAACTAAAAATGTACATAGTGTTTAAAAGCCATAGTTCTCCCCCCACCTCCTTGAAGAAAAAAGCTATTCCTATTCATTTGATGCCTGGAGCCCTCGCCATACTCATCAGGCTTACATGTACTCCCTACAGAGCACACTCAATGTAAGGATAGCTATGCATTACTAAATTTGGTCTTACAATATTTTGGACTTAAAACAGCCTTCTCAGGAACAAAGAAGCAAGCAAATTATCTTCTCTCTTTTAAGATTCGTGATCTGCAGTTGATTTTGGCCAAATTATCATTCCTACCATTCCAATAACCTCACTGGAAATTCTTTACAGAGCACTTGCACTCTTGACTGGGCAGAGTAACAGGCATCAGTCTGGGCAGCAGGAAGGTTTACTTTTCCTACAGCCTCTTTGCAGGGCAACTGCAGTGAAATGAAGCCAGGGGAAGCAAACTTAAGAGGATTGGTGGCCTGCGGGCTCTAAACAGCCATGGCATTGATCCAGCTAGATCACTAATTATTCTTGGGTGTTACCCTTTAATACCTTTCAATCTGCCCAACAGAAAATAATATAGGGGAACTGAACTACAAAATCTCTGAAGTCACAGCCATTCTTAGGGTACAAGAAAGAGAAATGAAGCAATAGAGTCAGCAGTGCCATTCTCTCACAGAGGTGATTTATGACCCTGGAATGGATGGTGTTGTAAAAGAGGAAAAAATGAAGAAGAGGGCTGTTATAATTCCCTTATTGAGTACTGCAGGCCTGACAACTTTTTAACTCAGAGGTTTTTTTTCAACAAAAAACAAAATAAAGGCAGTTCCACTCTTGGAAAGTTGCATAAGACTCATACATTTATTTATAAACTTTTATCTTCACAACAACCCTGCAAGATCTAGTCAGTGGTTGAAATAGGATGTAAACCAGGGTCTCCTTGTGTCAGCCTTGTGATGTAATCCAGGTAAGAAGCACACCCAGAAGTACTATCTCTAACTTTATTGTAAGGTTACATTAACAGAATCTTGGAAGTCTGAAAGTACATCTCTCCCCCATCCACTTTACAGTCCAAGAAACTAGGGAGGGTCCCTTCTGAGGCATTTGCCACATCTCCGTTCCTTCTGAAGACTCAGCTCCCGCTTGTCTGACCATTGTCTAGTCTGTGGATCTTCTTCCTGTCTCCCAAGGTCATTCCCACATACCACTACATCTAGCCTAATATTTTAACAATTGCCCCAGCACCTGGTCCAGGAGATTTAAAGTAATTCAAAGTAAAAAAATCCATTCCCTGCATATTTTCATCATTTACTCTCCTGTTTTTCCATTTTGCTGTTCACAGTTTTCAGGTGGAACACATTATTTTTTGGTTGGAGAAGACTGAATCACAATAGGAGTTGAGTAGTAATGCCTTTTCTTTGTAACTTGTGAGCATCTTACCATCTTCTTTCAGCAGCTGACAGATTAATACTTTCTTTTCCCTGTATGTTAAACATGTCTAAAGAAACTCTTTTTATTTATTGTTAGTAGTAATTAACCTCAGCTCATTCTGAGCTTTCATTTTATTGACACCAGCTCTACAGTTCTGAGATACCTGTCTATACTCTTCTTTCAAGTGACTCTTTCTTTCTTATATGAGTCTTTATTAGTTTTCAGATCCCAAGTAAGCTTTTTGTGTAACAACATTCACATTTTCTGCTATCCTCCATTATTTTACTATGTTGGAATTGTTTGTAATTGTGTTTTTAATATCTCTTTCTTTAGCAACTCCCATCCATTTCTGAGCTTCTTTTACCATACATGTTTCCCTACCATGGTATACTACTGACCATTTCTCCAAGTTTAGTAAAATTCATTTTTTTGAAGTCCAAGAAATGTACTTGACTATGGTCAGTTTCGGTTTCCCTTAAAAGTGTGGATTCCACCATTATATGCTAACTTTTCCCCAATGTTCCTGCTATTATGGGGTCCAGAAGGCGGGCCTTCTCGGCAGTGGCGCCTGCCCTTTGGAACAACCTGCCCCCGGAGGTGAGGCAGGCCCCATAGCTCCTGTCCTTCCGGAAGAACCTAAAGACCTGGTTTTGCCGCCTCGCGTGGGATGGGAACAGGAATAGTGCTTCGTGGGGATGGCTGGTACCATAGAGCCCTTTTAAAGATCGTGGTCTGCCTTCTTGGATTTTCTACTTAATTTATAATAATAATTAATTGTATATTGTATTTTTATGTGTTTTTACAACGGAATTTTAATCTCTATGTTTGTAAACCGCCCAGAGTCCCCTCGTGGGAGATGGCGCAGTGATAGAAGTCGAAACATAAATAAATAAATAAATAAATAAATAAATAATTTCTTAATTCTTCCCTGATCAGTATCAAGACAATGATAGCTGATCCTCTTCTACTGTTCTCCACTCTTTCAAAGAGAAAGCTGTCAGCAAGTCAAGTTAGGAGTTTCCTCAAAGGACCAAGGGTTTGTCTCAACAAAAATCAGTATAATTAAAATTCTCCATCACTATCATTACATGCCTCTTTGACAGCTCTGCTTTTTTTTTTCCTGAAGGCATCATCCACATCTTTTCTTTGGTTTGGCAAGAAATAGTAGTTACCAACAACAATATTTTATTTGTTTCTCTGCTTATTTTGAACCACATGCTCTCTACAGAATTGCCAAATTCATTATTTGGATTTCTCAGCAGGACTGGATATTTTTAACACACAGTGCAATCTCTCTTCCCATTTTATCATTTCTGTTCCTTTTGAACAAATTGTATCCTTTAATTGGATTCAATTAAAGGTCACTGGAGTTATCCCACCAGGTTCCCATTGTAGATATTAGATGATAGTTTTCTTTCTGTTCTAAAAGACCAAACCAATCTTGTTTATTTCCCATACCTGAGCATCAGCGTATATACAGTGAAGGTCATGAACTATAGGAGCTAATGTTCTTTCTGTTTTTTCTTTAAGTGGTTTAAAAGGCTCCATTGTAGCAACACTTCCATTTTCCACAGTGCTCAAGTCTTTATCTAGGACTTTACTTCAGGGTTTTCATTTCTACTGCCTCACAGGATTCAGTTTAAAGCCCTCCTAATCGAGGTTACCGTGCTTTATACAAACACATTGTTACTGATTCTTATGAGTTGTACCTCATCCTGTGTAACAATCCATCATCTAGAAATTCAAACCATCATCCCAGAAACCAACTATCTCCCATCAGCATGATTTGTGTAACTAGTCATTGACTTGCAGTATTCTTCTTTCCTTTTCTGGTCGTCTTCCATGGACTGAAAGGATGAACAGGTATACCATTAGAAACCCCAGGATATTGATCTTTCTTCCAAGATTTTCAAAGTCTATGGTGATACTAATGCAGTTTTTACAGTATCATTTATTTCCACATGTATTAGCAGGAATGGATAATTGTCAATGGGCACAGTGAAGTTATCCTATCATGTCGCTGATCCTGCACACTTCATGAGCTGATGGATCTGGTCAAAATATATTTGTTTCAGCTTTTCATGGTAGTGAGTCACCAAGTAGCTTAGAGTTGTTTCCACTTTTTCTGTTGTAAAGCCTTCTTTCTTTGAACTAATAAATTCTCATTCTTTCTTATCAACTAAAGTATAGTCATTCACTGCTTCAGTCCTACCAGAGCTTGCATTTCCAGCAAATATATGCCAGGCAAGCATAACACAACTACAGACTCCTGTCCTTTCATCTTCACTTTTACTTCCTAGGACAGCACCAGCAGACAGCCTTTTATTTCTTCTTGATCCCTTCTCAGGCTATTAAGTTTATCAAGTACAAAGTCTTGGCTTTTAAACTCCCCTGGCAAACTTCTCTTAGATCTCCTTGCACACTTGCTCAGTGAGCTTGATTCCTGGAACTTGACTGCCTTATATTCCTTTTACAATCTCCGTTTACTCAGCAGGAAGCAATAACTTGACCAAGAGCTCTCAGAATACATTTCTTGCAATCAGCAACTGTTCAGAAGATTATTTCAGCCCTCAAGATCATCTTGCAATCCCTCAGATGCTCTGATCATCTTCTTCTTTTCCTTCTAAACTCTTGCTGGTTGTCCTTGTTTGCTAATTCTGGATTCACTCACCCAGATATGAAAGAGGTCATTTATATGATATCTCTCAAAGCAAAATAATGGAAACAGAGGAGAGTAGTGCTATTTTGAAAGGTGACATCACTTTTTTAATGGTTGAATTGGCTTTTCCAGTTCAATTATTTATAATCCCATTTATAACTTGTATTACATTTCTGCTATAATCTTAAATTTGCTTGTTTCAGGCCCCTTTGGACCTCCCAAATAAAAATATTCAAAGTTGATTGTTCCAATTATGGGCATTATTTCGTGTAGCTTTCTATTCAACACAATACTTTTCATATGGTATTCTATTTAACTTTTATGTAGAAAGAGTTAGGTTATATAGAAATTCAACATTCTTTTTAAAAAATCTAAAAAACCTTCCCCAAAGATATGGACAGTAAAGAAAGTAGGCAGGCAAAGTCAGCAACTGATAACTTCTCTTAGTTCTCCAATACAAGTTTTTTTCAAGGTAGTGAAGGACTGGGATGGGAAGGAAAGACTGAGACATGCTGGATGCTAAGTCTCTTTATTCCTCAACTATCTATCATCTATCTATGATGATTAAAGTTCTATGCTGCCAACTCCAAATTACTCTAAACAAAGCCAAACAAATTAAAAGAACAACAATTGCATAAAAAACAACCAACAACCACAAAATATTGACAGTCCAAGGGAACAAAACTCAGAGAAAGCATCAAACTCTGAGACATCTCACAGATCAGGGGCTTCAGGCTAAACCTCTCCACCAACCAAGCTGACTAGAACCAGACACAAAGAGAGGAGGAAAATCACTATAACATTGTGTCTCCCATTCCCACTCACCAAGCCGGTCTAGAAGAATACCATGGTCAATAATGAAAGCCACTGAGAGATCAAAGAGGGCTAGGATGGTAGCATAGCTCATGAGTAAGTGTAACCAATACCATCTCCGTACTAGATCCAGAACTGAAAAGAGAAGGTTGAAGACCGGATGAAAATTGTCCAGGATAGTTGGGTCCAGTGATAATTTCTTGAGGAGCAGGTGTACCACTGCCTCCCAAAAGGCAGTGGAACCACCTGCTCTTTCAGGAAGAGGCCAGCACCACAGAAAATGTAGTCTTCAAGGTGTAATGTACTCTCAATGCCAGATGTTAGTGAGCACACGAGCCACTGCATTCTGGACCATTTGCAGCTTCTGAGTGTTTTTTAAAGGCAGCCCCAAGTAGAGCACCTTATAGTAGTCCAAACAGGTGGTGATGAGGGCATGAGCAAGGTCCTCCTGACCTACGTATGCCCACAACTGGTGCACTAGTCAAAGCTGAGCAAAGGCCCCTTGCCCACAGCCTCTACTTGCTGTTCAAGCAGTAGAAATAAGTCCAGAAAGATCCCTAAGTCATGGACCTGCTCTTTCTGTACTTGTGCTTCCCCATTAATAGATGACACTGAAGCAGACGAAGAGCCTTAATAAACAAACAGTATATTTCTCTTGCTTGGGCTCAACTTTAGCCTATTCTGTCCCATCCCAGACCCTCACAACCTATAGGCATGAGACAAGGCTTCAGTGGCCGAGGGTCACAATATAAAGCTAGATATCTTCAGCATACTGATGATATTGAACCCCAAAACAATTTTTATTATTTTTAAACATATTTCATCTCAAAATACGTATTTTAAATGCATTTAAAGTACTCCTTTTGAAGTAGGATATGAACCACAAAATGTAGAGAAACAGGAAGGATACTTATGCTCTGCTAAAAATTTGGCCCGAGAGGTATGAATCAGGGTGGTTTGTGTGGGAATTCACAATGATTGAATTCCTCAAACTTATGGTGCAGTGAAGCTTGTGTTACAATTTATTTCATCCTCATGACACGTTTGCTTCTTCCCTCTACCACACACCACCAGATGTCTGCTATCTTCAAGTCAGTTATATTTCCATCTACAAAGAGTTCCAGATTGCATTTATTTCCCCAAACCAGGAGCGGCAGATCAACTTTCTAGGTCTGCAACCAAAAACAGCAGATCAACTTTCAGTGTGATGAAAGGGATTAGGCTGTATTTCCGAGGCTCTGTCTGTAGCCTGGTAGATTGTTTAAAGTTGCAGATTTGAAATGCTAAGTTTCTTCAAAGGATTAATTCATCTTTTGATCCAATGTGCACTCTGTCGAATGCTTCTTTCCCTATCTCATCCAAACACATGGTGTCCTTTAGAAGTTAATAATCCCATTTGCTGCCAAATAACAGGTTTTTCCAATATTGCACTATCAGGAGGAGTATAAGAGGTTTAATGTCCTGGGTATTTCTTTTCTCTCAAAAGTTAAATCAGGTGTATCTAGTGCTGGAAGGAGCAACACTTTCCCCTGCTATATAGGCGTTCTTTTCAAATCTTCCATAGCAGCTCATGCTGATTTGAACAATCCATTACTGCTTTAAGAAAAAGGATAATTTTATGTCCCTGTATCATTCCAGGTGTTATTATGAATGACAGAAAAGTGCACATTATTATTTCTAAAAATGTGCAGAGTGCCCAGAGATCTTTGATTTGGGGGCATAGTGAAATAATAAAGAGAGAGCAAATGAAGAACAAAAGGGAAGCCGAAAACAAATAGTTAAAAAAAGCCATGGAAATCTAATTCTTACACAGACTCATAATCCACCCTTTTCTGACATTTTTTGGGGGAGGAAATCTGTCACTGAACTAGAACTGAATCAGTTTCAAAGAGAACTCTTTGAATATGCTAAGAACCAGCCTAAGGCTACAGTCTTATAACCATTTTACCTAGGAGGAAGATCCACTGGATAAAAACTAGATACCTAAATTTAAATAGCAGATGGATGGATGTTACCTTAATTTTTAATGGGGAAATATAAGTCAATGTAATAGTAATGGCAAAAAATAGCAACAATAGCAACAACAGCATACTGTCCTTTGATAATTGTTGTTGTTCAGTCGTTAAGTTGTGTCTGACTCTTCGTGACCCCATGGACCATAGCACGCCAGGCCTTCCTGTCCTCCACTGTCTCCCGGAGTTTCCTCAAATTCATGTTCATTACATTGGTGATGCTATCTAACCATCTCATCCTCTGCCGTCCCCTTCTCCTTTTGCCTTCAGTATTTCCCAGCATCAGGGTCTTTTCCAGTGAGTCCTCTCTTCGCATTAGGTGGCCAAAGTATTTGAGCTTCAGCTTCAGTATCTGTCCTTCCAATGAGCAGTCAGGGTTGATTTCCTTTAGGATTGACTGATTTGACCTCCTTGCAGTCCAAGGGACTCTCAAGAATCTTCTCCAGCACCACAGTTCGAAAGCATCAATTATTCAGCGCTCAGCCTTCCTTATGGTCCAACTCTCACAGCCATACATTACTACTGGGAAAACCATAGCTTTAATTGTACAGACCTTTGTTGGCAAGGTGATGTCTCTGCTTTTTAATATGCTGTCTAGGTTTGATAATATCCCTTTTCTAATGTTTTAGTCCTTCTGGATTGAGGAGAGACCCAGCAACATTCTCATTAATCCTGCCCCCTCTACTACTTCTTTGCTATTCAGCTCCATCCTGTTCCTTGGATTAAATGGCAAAGGCGTGGGGTGAAGGCTTATCCTGTAATTGAGAATCTTGATTGTACAGGGAGCCTAATATGGAAAGCATGATGTTTCTGTGTTTTATTGTTGATGTTGGATTGTGCTTTATTGTACAATTATTGGTTTCTTTGTATTGCTAGGTATAAACACATACCAAATAAAAATACTATTACCAATATTGCTACTCTTAACATCTTATACATTTCTTTTAAAGAGGCAGCCTGTGAACATCCCTGAAAATAGTTGAAACATGGATCCAATCCTATGAATGTCACAACTACTGTATTATTTTGTACTAGTTGGAGTCACCGAACTCCAACGGAATGCATTGATCTAGATGTGAGGTTACTAAACACGGATCACTGAAACTCGGCTTTCCCAGTCCAAGAACAGTCTTATCCAGCAAACCATCCAGTGTTAAAAATGGCCACTACTAGCCACAGCAGCCACCTGGGCATCTAGTCAGAGAGCTACATCCAGGACCATCCCCAAACTTCAGGGGGAAGGTTGCTTGAGGTTGGGTAGTTAGTTGAAGTGCAAGTAGTTGTGATTTTCAAGTTATCATCAATTGGCTTTTACCTTGGCTGTCCTTACTGATTTGCTTATGCTGCTTTGATATAACTTTAATTGTGTTTTTATTTGTTGCTAGCCACCTAGAGTCCCTACGCCGAGATGGGCAGCCATACAAATCAAATTAAACAAGTAAATATATTCAATCCAAGGCTGCCTGCCTTCTGACCTCCCAGACCTGGGAACCTCTTAGCAACATCTCATCAGGATTCAATCTTAGTTTATTGGTGTTCATCTAATGCATTGTCTCCAGACATTGATCTAACTCCTGCACTGCATCACCCAAAATACATCCTTAAGTGCCCCCTCCTTTTTTTAATGGCTGCTGAAACTTTAATTGATCTCATGACTCCTTTGTTTTACAATGCTTAAGGATTATCAGGGGAGCCACATGGACATGACTTTGTCCTTTCTGTTTGGGGAAGATCTAAATGACTGAAATAGCCTATTGGAGTTCTGTAAAAATTATCCATGCTTTAAGTTATAGGACACTGAGAACATCTGTTACTTTGACTTTCCCATTTCTGGTAGAAAAGTATAGTAGTAGCTAATAATTAAGACAAAGTATTCTAATGCTATAGTAGGCGTGTCTTAGTTAATACCAAATTCCCACCAGAACATACAGAGCTGTAATTATGTTGAATTTTAGTGCTAGCACAGCCAAACTCAGTTTTCAAATCATTTAGCACTGCAGACAGCATTCCGTGTAAAGAATGCATTATTTGTTCTCAGACCTCTAAAGTCAGAACTGAGATATGGGAAACTAACTGACTTTAAATATCTTTTACACAAGTACAGCAATGCATGTAGTCCATGCAATCAGAATCAGAAGAACAATATGGTTCAAGACATGGGAAGAACTGTGACCGCAGGTTGTCCTCATTTAGCGACCACAATTGGGACTGGCAACTCAGCCATTAAGTGAAGTGGTCACTAAGTGAACCCGTGACTGTGCTTATGATCTTACTTCAGCTTTCCTTCGCTTTACAGACATGTGAAGGTCGTAAATGCGAAGATTGGTTGTAAAGTTACTTTTTCATCACTGTCATAACTGTGAATGGTCACTAAATGAGGCAGTTGCTAAATGAGGACTACCTGTACAGGCTATTAAAAATAAGAACCTTCTCAATTTGACTTTTTGGTAACTCTACTCACTGTTTTGGTCTGGCATTTGGATATGGCATCTTCCCTCTCCAGCCATGATACTCTTTCCCAAATCTATATTTCGTGGTTCCTCCTGTCCCAGCTCCTTCATTCCAGTTGTATGTTTTTCATCCATCTCAAGTAATGAATTCTGAGGCAGTAATCTCTTTTTACATAGTTCGCTTTCAGACTAAGAGCCAGCAGATCACTCCAGTCATCTGCAGGAATATCACAGCCAACTAGTTGGAAAAGACACTGTGGAAATCACATGTTGATTCCATCATTTGAATGCATCAACAGCTATGTAAGGGAAACTTTAATTGCAAAGAAGACTTTCTCTTGCACACATACACAGATAAATGTAGACACACAATCATATGGTCAGATCTATTTTTTTCATTGTTCATCTGATTTTAGTCGTCTTCACTTTATAGCAGTCTTCCCCAATCAACCTTAATGTCCTTGGCATAAGTTAACTTAACTCCCAGAATTCTTAACAATTGACAAGCTGAGTAGAGAATTCTAGGAGTCCACATATGTGGAGGGTTCCCAGATTGGGCAAGGCTGCTTTAGGCCATTGCTGTTTTTTAAACTGAGCAAGTTCATTGTTATTTGAGTAGAAAACATTAAGAAGAAATACCATGCTGACATCAAGTTATTTTCCTTACAGAAAGATATTTGCTAAAGCAGCTCTTCCATAGTGTTAATTCATAGTGTTAATACAATTGAGTGTCCTTTTGAAAGTTTTTAATTTGCAGAACTCTTCAAATGCTACATTAAGTTCAAATTGAGTTTTTGTTATGTTTGCATAGGAAGAGAAAAGGTTCTCCCACTCTTTTTAAATGACTTCAATTCCTTTTGGTGGGAAAATGTTTCTCCATTTTTCATCTAGCATGCTGATGAAACTGTCCTGTTCCAGCCAAGCTGGAGGATGATGAGGCAAGGTCTGGCAGAAATCAATGCAGAGCAAATGTAACCTGCAAGGCCCAGTATGAGAGGCAGAGGGCACAAAACTAGTAACAGGCAACTGAAGGGACTCATATATATGCCTTACAGCAGGGGTGGGGAACCTTTTTTCTGCCAAGGGCCATTTGGATATTTATAACCAGGGTGGGTGGGGGGTGGGGTTTCTGGGATTTCTGTGGACCGGGGGCCGGAGTTTGCGGGCGGGAGCCAATCACAAGCACTGGGGGGCAGGGTTTGTGGGCGGGAGCCAATTGCGTGGAAGGGGCGGGGTTTGTGGGCAGGAGCCCCGCGGGCCTTAGACGGGAGCCCCACGGGCCTTGTACGGCCCGCAGGCCTGACGTTGCCCACCCCTGCCTTACAGAATGGAATCCATTTCACGGTGGGATGATTCTGTATTGCAAAGATCAATCTGAGTGACTAATGAATGAGCCAATAGCATGGCTTCATCTAAGGCCCCTATCCCATTCTCATGATTCCTTAAGTGATTGGCTATGTACACATAATTAAATTATTCTCTCTCACAATCCCATGCTCCCTTGAAACTTCTTGGCATGCAGGAGAAAGTAAGAATAACCTTGGATTATTCATGGATTTCTTGGAGACTGAAATGACATAAATGTCTCATTCAAGGAGAAGTCATTCTGTGACATTGTTGTGCTCCATGTTTTTCCTTATTTTGCAAGTGGCTCCAGGTGCCATAGTATCTTATTGTGAGCCTTCAATTATTAGTGGGGCAGGAAACAATCGGGGTCATGCATACCCTTTGTAACATGTCAGATGGACATCAGAGTCCTCTCCCAAAGTTTAAACTGCTACTTCTAATTTTGAACCCCTGTAGCATTCCATAGATGAGTTAACATCAGGTTACCAGATCTCACCTTTTGGACAAATGAGCCATATTTAATTAATATGAGATTAATATGAAAAGAGTAATTACCAAGGAGCTACTTATTAGTGTACTGCAGAAACAGGAAATTATCTGATTAACTGCTCTCAAAGTAATCTCCTCTTTTTTTCCAGTAGTCCTAGAAGTATTTACAGACACTACCTTTAGCCACTAGGAGAGTTATAGTAACTTGATGCTGGTGTACATGCACTCATTTCATGATTTTGGTGACAATGTAGAGGGATTATCAGTGGCATCATAATTTGTATTGGAATTACCCAGGCAAACCTAGCTTTCAGTGAGGGAAAAAATAGGAAAAGGGCTAGAGAGTCTCAGGGAAGAATCTTACTGCATGCTACTAAAAAAAGATAATAAGAATACAAGTTAAACCCAAAACACAACATTGCTTTTCTAATCTGGTGTTAGCAAGAGAATTGTGTGAAAAGAACAGCAGAGAAGTTAATCTTTTGAAAAGCTGGTATGCCTGTATATGCTTTAGAGATCCTCAGTATGATTGTCTATCCATACTGCAAATGTACAAGGTATTTATGCACCTAGGAAGGAGATATCATCCCTTTCAATTTGACAGCCATATGCTGTGTTGTGGTCTTTAAAAAGATATTGTAGAGCATCCCAAGTGTGTCAATATGTTGCATGTATCTGCTAGTTGGTGGGATGCAGGAAACAGAATTTTGGCTTGCAAACTAGTCTCTAAAGTATAGAATCTAAGACTTTATTGACCAAAGCCATGTTGGCAACCAGAGGTCAATCTTTATGAGCCAATCTACTGACAACCATGGTATATGGAAGATTGCAACATGGAATGTAAGAAGAGCCAATTATAAAGAACATGAATTAATGAATTAAACTGCAAGAAAGGGGAAGGATATAATAGATCTGAATTAAGGTGATCTGATCTTATGGAGTGGAGTTGGTAAATATGTGTATGGAAGTAAAGGAGTAGGCTTAACTATGAATAAAAGGGCTAAAATGTATGTCAGAAGTATGAAATGGTGTCATCTAGATTGCTGTGCATATGAAAGTGGGAATTCATAGGTTGTTGATAGCTGAATGTTATACTCCAATGATAATAATGGAAGAACCAGAGCTTAATTTTGGAAAAAAATATGAAACTTTCTGAATATTCTGTTAGGAGATATGAATGGAGGGGGGAAGGGCAGGGACAAGATAAGAGATATAGTAAAAGTGGGCCATTCAGAGACTCAACATTGGTTTTAAAATTGAGAAAAAAGTAAAATATTTGGGTGTTAATTTGACAAATATGAATTGTATGTTGTTTCAAAATAATTATGTTAAGATGTGGAATGAAATTAAAAAAGACATGGTAAGACAGAGACTGAATAAGAAGGGTGACTGGTGAGTATCTGCTTAGAAAAGGTTTGTTTGTTTTTGAGTACATGGATTAAACATAGGTCAAAGCATACACATACATGAAAAATCAATTAATTGAAAGGCATGAATGGTTTGATTGTTTATGATGAAAGACTGAGAAAATTAGTGAAGGATGCAAAAGTGATTAAAGGTTCTAAATGTGGGAAAGATAATTTTTTAGTAGTGTCAGTAGTGGATCTTGGAAGAAAAGGAAAGAAGAGAAAGAAGGTAGAGAAAAAGTAGAGAAAAGAAAGGAAGTGAAAGCATGAGTACTATAAGATAAATCTTCCAATGAAATGAATGGAAAGTAAATGTAATGACAAAAGACATACAGCTGCTTGGAATTATGTTACTGAATACCACAGAAATATGTGCAGTTACACTAATGGGAAGTATCAGAAGGATGCTTGGTGGAAAAATTAATTGAAATAAGTTGTAGAAAAAATATATAAAAGAAGGATTGCTGCAAAAGAACAAGGATGTGAAGAAGATCTATTATGTGCATGGAGAGAAAAAGCTACAAAGAATGTTATCAAAGAGGACAAGGAATGGCTAAGATCAAAAGAGGCAAAGTAAATGCAATAATTTTCATAGAAATAGCATTTTATTTTGAAGTGGGTGAAAAAGGCTAAACAAGGAGTCTCCAGCAGACAGAAGGAATTTAAGATGAAGAATATGGATGCCATTTGCTAATGGAGTGGCTTTGTTTAACATTTTGTGAAGACACATCTTTACGTGATGAGTGGAAACATATCACTGTTTTCATATAGAAAGAGAAGAGAAACAAGAGTGAATTAAGAAATTACAGATGGATTAGATTGTTAAGTGTTATCAGGAAGGTGTTTGGCAGAATTCTAATTGAAAGGGGAAGAGAGATGACTGAGCAAAATTTGGAAGTGTAATACAGCTTTATGTTTGGCAGGCAATATGCAGACTAGAGTTTTGTTCTTCAGAAGGTCATTGAGGAATGTATGAATGTGAGAAAGTTTATTGTATGTTTGTTGAGCTAGAATATGATAAAGCTTGAGAAACAAAATGTTTCATGAAAACATGGAATTGATAGTTCATGATTGTGAGAAGAGTCATATATGATGGCTGAATTGAATGTTAAGCAAATGGTTCAACAATCACTGGGGAGGAAGATATGAATGTGTGATGTTCCATTAGTTGTTTAATTTATTTATGACATTTAGAACACATCCATGAACACCAACTAGCAGTCAGAAGACACGATGAAAACTCCTTAATCTCACAACACATGGACAGACTTAACCATACTTTCAACTGGGAAACTGTGAGCATCTTAAACCAAGCCAAATCCAAACATGCTAGAGAATTCCTGGAAGCTTGGCACTCAGACAAAGCAGCCATCAACAGACACATAGAGGTAAACAACATTTACATACCATTCATAAGAGACAACAGAAAAGCCAGAAGACCAGAACACCTCCTTGCCAGCAAGCAACACCCAGATAGGCAAAGATTAACAGCAAGATTAGCAGCAGAGGAGCAATCAAACAACACAATAGACCCTAATCAAGGAACTATTAACTCAGTCAATCAACCAAGCAGCAAACAACAGCCCAACCAAGGAACTACCAAGGACAGTACAACACCCCCACCAACACAGGCAGGACAAGCCAGGGTATATAAACAGAGAGCAAGTCCCACTCCCTTTTCGCACTGAAGATGTTGCCTAGCCTGGCAATGAAACATCTGCAAGAAAACAACAAGGCTCAGAGAGCACCAAGGACTCCACATTTATGACATGCTTGTAGTGAGGTTAGAGGTGTGTTGATTGGGAACATGAATGTGCATGTATCTTTATATGCAGATGATGCTGTGTTCTGAGCTGAGAATGTAAATGTTTTGCAGAAAATATTATAATGCAGTGTATGGATCTGTAAGTAAAATATTCAAATGCAAGTCAGAGAGAGATGTGGGACTTTACATGTAGAAGGGACATTTTCTACTTCATTCCATCTCCAATAATTAGTAACATTACATTTACCTTTTTTGACAACTGCCTTTTCATAAATATAAATGGATTAAATAGATTTAAATTGCCTGATTTTCAGTTATGGAAAAATGCTCACTTTCACTGTAGGTATGGTTATATCTCTCATCCTCATTTAAACTTCTGGGAGAAAATAAATGTCATGTAGTGGCTAAAACTTCTCTTGAAAAGATTGAGGAGACAATCTGTCCAATTTTTCAAAGGTGCAGGAAGACATGGCACAGCATTATCTTCAAATAAAAGAAATCATACCTACTCTCTTGGAGCAATGGAAATAGGCAGGGAGGCTAAATGTAGCAGAAGAGGATTGTGAGATTAAGCAGGAATACCTTCACCTACTGGCTATAATTGTGGGAATTGTTTTCCCAATACATCTGGAGGGCACCAAACTGGGAAAAGCTGTCATAAAACATACAGTATATGACTGCATTCAAATGCTTTATGGAAGGGAAGTTCAATCTGCCAGAGGAAGCCCTTCTAAATATCCTGCCCTCTTGAAAGTCCAAATAATCTTATCCCACAGCAATCTGGAGTTGAGGAAAGGCACGTGAAGTTCTTGGTAATCCCATCATAAAATGTGCTTTGAAGAGAGTAAGTGGTGGAGTTAAAGTGATATTAAATACTTGCATTCTTTCACAGAAACTGTTCAGGTGGGATATACATTGAAGGAAATGAAGGCACAGCTAAGCAGAAGTAAATTGATTAAGTGCCAGCGGGGATTATAAAGTGAGTGCAAATATAAGAACATAATAAGACTGGTTACAATTCCTCCTTATGGTAATATATGGATATATTTTGTGTTGAACCTTTGAATTAACCCATAACTCCTCACTAAACTTGGGGAGAAATGTGTAATGCAAATTCACCTAATTTCATTTCCTGAACATATACTGTACATAGCATAGTTATACACTGATTTCTTCACCCTTCCAAATTTTTCAATGTTGCTAGTAATTCAACAACTGTGCATAAAATGCAAATATTGCAGAAGGGGTGGGGAACAACACAAAAAATATGCATATAAAAATAAAAGGACATTTAAAGGAAAAATGCTGGCAAAAACTGAGCCCATTAGGAAAAATGTATATACAAGAGAGAGAGAGAGAGAGAGAGAGAGAGAGAGAGAGAGAGAGAGAGAGAGAGAGAGAGAGAGAGAGAGAGAGAGAGAGAGAGAGAGAGAGAGAGCGCGAGCACACTGGGGAAAGAATATGCCTGATATTTTAAAAAATAAAAATGGTAATGGAAGATTGTAGTGGAAGTAGAATCCAGCAAATTTCAGGTTGACAACATGGGCAAAATTGGACTTCACAGAGTACATTTTCTTGGTTCATGGACAGTTACATGTGGCCAACCTTTTCTGTACTGAATGCCCATTGAATGACTCTATATAATTCTGGCTGATATAAAGTCTTTGGTGCAAGCAAATATGTTTTGCTTATGGTCGTGGCAAAGCCTTTGAAATAGGAGCTTATAATGGTAGAGTTTTCCATACTGTTGTGTATTAAAATAAATAAAGTCCCATTTCTTGGAGTCAGGAATTTGGCGACCAGTTTAGGATGCTATGCACTGGAATAGAGTTACTAGTTTCTCCCCTTTCAAATGGGAAGAAGAAATAGCAATCCAAAAATGTGCAGATAGGAGTCTCTCATGTGCTGGCAGAAATGCTGAAGCTGTAGACCAGCACTAATTCCCAAATAGCAGATGATTGTGCTGTGAGTGACCTGCCATTATGCCATGAAATGTAGATGAATAGCATAATAAAGGGATTCCACATGTGAAGTCAAAATATCCAGAGGCTGCAAGCCATTACGCTTCCTGGATAGGTCTAGGCCAGGGGTCGGCAAACTTTTTATGCCGGGAGCCATTTTGACATGCTCGTGCACATTTTGAAATGCTCGAGAGCCAGGGGGCGGGGTTTGCGGGCGGGGGCCAATCGCGTGGAAGGGGGTGGGGTTTGCGGGCAGGGGCCAATCGTGTGGAAGGGGGCGGGGTTTGCGGGCGGGAGCCAATCGCACGGAAGGGAGTGGGGTTTGTGGGCGGGATCCAATCGCACGGAAGGGTAAGGTACAGGGCTGCGCTGCGCTTGGCCGGCCGCCCCGGCCCTTGCTCACCTTCCATGGCTGGTCCTCGCGGGCCGCCGGCGACACTCCCGTCCCGCTGCACCCCAGCTCTCCAAGGCGCGCAGGCTGGCCAAGGCGGAGGTGCTGGTGGCGGCGCGCGTCTCTGAGCTGGTCCGGGCGCGCTGGCGCTGGGCTGTGAAGCTGGACAAGCTGCCGGACCTGGAGCGCTTCCGCGCGCAGCTGAGCGAGGCCCCGCGCCGGTCTTTTTGGAGCGTTTCCGCGCGCAGCTGAGCGCTGGGCTGCGGAAATGCGCTCCAAAAAGACCGGCACGGGGCCTCGCTCAGCTGCGCACGGAAGCGCTCCAGGTCCGGCGGCTTGTCCAGCTTCACAGCCCAGCGCAGCTCAGTGAGGCCCCGCGCTGGTCTTTTTGGAGCGCTTCTGCGCGCAGCTGAGTGAGGCCCCGCGCCGGTCTTTTTGGAGCGCTTCCCAGAGGCGCGAAAAAAAGGCCGGCGCGGGGCCTCGCTCAGCTGCGCGAGGAAGCGCTCCAAAAAGACCGGCGCAGGGCCTCGCTCAGCTGCGCTGGGCTGTTGCCCCGCTCCAGTTCTCGGCCCTGACCACCCGCCTGGGGCTGCTGGGAGATGTGGTTCAGCCGCTTCCGGAGAGCTGCGGCTTCGCCAACCGCGCCCTCCGGCGCGCCCGGCAGGTGGCTGCCCACCATTTGCTAAAATGCCTCCAGCGAAGACAACCTCCCCCCGCACGCCTGCAGCAATGCGGGCAAAAGGGGAGCGGGCGTGTGTGTGTGTGCAAAAGGGTTGAGGAGGTGTAGAGGTGTGCATGCGCGTGCATGTGCAAAAGGGCTGAGAAGGGCTCCCCTCTCCCCGCCACGCTTGCAAGGTCTCGCCTACCGCTTCTCCCCGGGGCGTCTGCAAAGGGGCGCGCCACTCGCCCCGCGCCCGTCGCTGCAAAGGGCATCTCCCCCGCCATTTACCCAGACGTTCAGGCGCCACAGCAAGAGCGGTGGGGGGGCTCTGCATCCGGAGGCCCGGCTGCACGCTCCCCACCGGAGAGGGAGAGGAAACGCGCCCCCCCCCAGTGACAGGCGTGCGCCCTCTTCCAATGGTTTCTCTCCTCCCTTCTGGGAAGCGGATCTCGGTCAGCTTAAGCCTCAGTGCCTCCGCCGGGAAGAAAGAGCGGCAGGCAGAAATCTCTCACCGGGGAGGTGGTTGCCCCCAGGCATCTCTTGGCCCCAAGCCACAGAATGAACCAGGCTTGCGGCCGATGGAGCAACAGCAGAAGTTGATATTGTTCCTCCGCTTACCAGCGCCAGCGCATTTCCACAACCCAGCGCTCAGCTGCGCGCGGAAGCGCTCCAAAAAGGGTCCGCATTTCCTCTCCCTCTCCAGTGGGGAGCGTGCAGCTGGGCCTCCGGATGCAGAGCCCCCCCACTGCTCTTGCTGTGGCGCCTGAACGTCCGGGTTAACGGCGGGGGAGATGCCCTTTGCAGCGACGGGCGCGGGGCGAGTGGCGCGCCCCTTTGCAGACGCCCCAGGGAGAAGCGGTAGGTGAGACCTTGCAAGCGTGGCGGGGAGAGGGGAGCCCTTCTCAGCCCTTTTGCACGCGCACGCACACCTCTACACCTCCTCAACCCTTTTGCACACGCACACACGCCCGCTCCCCTTTTGCCCGCGTTGCTGCAGGTGCGCGGGGGGAGGTCGTCTTTGCTGGAGGCGTTTTAGCAAATGGTGGGCAGCCACCTGCCGGGCGCGCCGGAGGGCACGGTTGGCGAAGCCGCAGCTCTCCGGAAGCGGCTGAACCACATCTCCCAGCAGCCCCAGGCGGGTGGTCAGGGCCAAGAACTGGAGCGGGGCAACAGCCCAGCGCAGCTGAGCGAGGCCCCACGCCAGTCTTTTTGGAGCGCTTCCTCGCGCAGCTGAGCGAGGCCCCGCGCCGGTCTTTTTTTCCGCGCCTCTGGGAATCAGGGCCAATCGGGCTTCGCCTTGCTCAGCCTGCCTCTCTGCTCCCCTTTGGCGCGCGCTGATTGGTGGAGGCATCCTTCCTTCTGAGCCTCCACCAATCAGCGTCTGTTTCTTCCCCAGGGTTCGCGCTGCTTCCGGAGACCGGATTTCCGGATGTCGGGCGGCAGACAGAGAGAGGGAGCCAGAGCCGAGGGGCCAAAGAGCCAGATCTGGCTCGCGAGCCGCCATTTCCGACCCTTGGTCTAGGCCATGAACCTAGTTCAAGCTAAGCCAGAAATTAGAAGCCCCAGGATAACCTACCTGTGAAGCAGTGTATGGAAGCAGGCAATCCAGAAGTGATCGTTGTTGGGCAAGTCAGGACCAGAGGACAAACAGGAGGCAGGAGCAAAGAACAAGCAAGGCTGTAGCAACTAGCATTAACCAAGTAAGCGTTGCTGCTTGACAAGGTTCTCTTATAGCACTTCTGTTGCCAGCATGCAGGTGAACATGGGAGTTCCCATATTGAGCTTACGGTTCATATTGGTTAACTCTGGCATTCTCCAGGCCTACTACCTACTTGTCCATTCCATGGCCAGAAGCATAGGAGGCACCAACCAGCAGCTGATCAAGCACAAGGATGAGCCTGACAGAAATCCCCAAGGAAACCTTTGCATCTGTACTCAATCTGTACTAGACTGAGATTTTATTCAGAAGCTGGAGTTCTTCCCTTTCCCCTCTCCCCTCTCTGGTGGAACAGGTTACTTCATGTAGTCAACTTTGCAGGTTCCTGGAGTTTCTGCTCAACTTGTCATCTTATCTTTGCCATCAGGGGTGATAGGTAAGTTTTGTGATTCAGTCAGGAACTTAGGGACCTTGTGTACAGACCTTCCCTGCTATAGCTGGGATGTTGGCATCCAAAGTCTTTATAGAAACAATGGGTTGTTCCTCTTCTCAGTATATTTGGAGCCTGTCATGAATGCCCCAGTTAAAATAGGTGAGGATGGTCCACTTAGACAGCCAG
Source organism: Charina bottae (assembly GCA_023362775.1). NCBI lineage: Eukaryota > Metazoa > Chordata > Lepidosauria > Squamata > Charinaidae > Charina > Charina bottae. The sequence continues at coordinate 118,604,189 of JALMGJ010000002.1, forward strand.
AAGCTTGGGATGGCAGTGGAGAATGAAGGAGGAACTGCCATGACTCTGGCACTTTCTCAGGTATACGCCCAGCAAGAAAAAGGTGGTATGGTGTGCTACCAATTACATAATAGTCTGTGATTAAGAAAGACATGATTCATTATATACACATGGGAGATCAATCAGAGCAGTGGTTGAAGTAATGTAAGAGTATACCCCATCATCTTAAGTAATGTGCACAAATTCTGGGATTCTCTGGTTTTCTTTGGTAGGCATGTTTGAATATGAATATGAAGAAAAGTATGATGCCTTCTTGCATATACCATTCTTAACTGTAAAATGATAGGAAGAAAAGCGAACTCTGTCATCAACGAGAGCCGATCCATCACTTTGCTTGGCTTGTTTCTCTACTTCTCAGGGATTAACACAACACTCCGAAACACAGAGGTAAAACCACAGAATTTCATGCATTGCAGCAAGCCAGCTGATTGCACGTGCCATTGAGCCAACGGTTGCTTCCAACACTTGTACACAGCACATACCAAGAAATGTGTTATTTAATCAAGGATGACACAGTACTCCAAAGCGAATCCTTTCCCAATTGTTTTCAATTATGCATCCTTGCCAAGTTGTACTTGCTTATTTAAATCAAGCAGATTGGAACAATTTGCAGTTGGCCTTTCTTGCTGAGCCACCTCTTTTGCTCTTGGCAGCCCATTTTGTTTTCATAAAGTGAATCCCAACTTGAGCAGTGGTGCAGCGAATAAAACTTCAGCTAGGGTCTGTTAGCCGTATGACTCATGGTTGGGTTCAAAAATTAGATGCTCCTCTGAAACTGTTAAAGCAGAAAATAAGATAATCAGGGAGAAGGCTAGTTCAACCCTTACCCTACCACTTAAAAAGGTAAAGGTTCCCCCCGCACATTTGTGCAGTTGTGTCCGACTCTAGGGGCCGGTGCTCATCTCCGTTTGTTAGCCGAAGAGCCAGCGCTGTCCAAAGATACTTCCACGGTCATGTGGCTGGCATGACACACGCGGAACGCTGTTACCTACCCACCGAAGTGGTACCTATTAATCTACTTGCATTTGCATGCTTTCGAATTGCTAGGTTGGCCAGAGCTGGGGCGAGTGCTGGAGCTCACTCCGTCACGCGGGGCTGGGGATTCGAACCTCTGAACTTACGATCTTCCAATCGACAAGCCTGGCATCTTACCCGCTGAGCCACCACGCCCCTTAGAATACACACCACTTAGAATACAGGAATTTTTGTTTTTGTTGGTTTGAGGGGAAGACCTTTCATATGTGTTAGTCCTACCTGACGGTTGAAGTGCTACAGCCCACACATGCTTACAATCAAAATGAAAACCAACCCTTGATCATTCATATCTTAACTAACACTCCAAGGCAGTACAAAAGTCCCTTCACTTTACTGCAATCCATCCCTGCTGTGTTCTCTCAGTTGTTCAGTATTTCCTGCTGAACCTTGCAGCACGAATATAAAAAATGTCACCTTCCTCTTGTTAGCATTGTACTATTTTGTTTTCTTTTTAAAAAGTATTTATAGATAATGTTTTTACCTCCTGGGTTTTTCAAAGCAATGCACAATAAATCACAACAAAATAAAGGCAAGAACAAAATATTCTTTAATGCAAGCCAAAACAGAATTAAAAGTTATCAGAGACCATCAAAAGTTCATAAAAATAATACAATTATTTGCTGCATCTCTAGAAGTCTATAGGAAAGAAGCCAATCTGGCCTTGGTTGGTAGTACTGCTAGGAATTCTCCAGTGGAGAATTATATGATAATCAGGAGGAGGTAGGGAAACTTTCAGATATCCTGTTTGTACATAGTGACCAGCTGCTATTCTGGTTTTCCATTTCTTCTAACACAAGAACAGAGAGTAGAAAAACATCAATGAACAAGCATTTTTCAGAGATGGTTTCCTGCTTTTGGAGATGGATATGCAAGACATAAAGAATACTTCTCTCTTCCCTGTCTTTCTATCTATATAATTGTTGGTTTGCAGCATTGTGACACAGGTGGATGTGACCAAGATACAGAGTTGAGAAGGAAACTATACGGTAAGGAATATGTTTGAGGATAATATCACTAACAGCAGGGAACAATTCTTTCAATGAGTATCTTCAGTGTCCACCTTTACAAGTGAATAGCTGCCATTCAGATCTATGGGGGAAATGTAAAGCAATACACTTAAGGACATTATTGTGATAAAGGCAAAAACAGACCATTGCTATTAAACAGATAGTTTAGTCATCTGGAATTCCATGGCAAATCAAGTTATACCTGGCCCTCCCCAGATTTATATATAAGGTCTTCCCACTTCTAAGCTCTAGCAATCGGTTTTAAGAGCAGCAAGGAGACCTCTTCCTAGCATCATCTTCCATTCCAAAAGCAATTTCTGTCATGATCCTATCTTCTAGTAGTCAACTGGACACTACACAGGGCTAAGGGACCATAGATGCAGATCAGGAAGGTATTCTTCCTGTATCTGATGTCTCACAAACCTGAGAAGTCTCTGAAAGGACATATCTCAGGATGTCAAGACTGGATTTACAAAGGCAACAGCCCTCAAGCTCCATTCCACTGAGGTGATGCATCCTCACACTCAAAGTTCTTGTGCTGGCAATGTATCTGGTGAGAAATCATAGAATAAGAATTAAGAGAGTACTGCACTTCTTCCTTGAGTTCTGGCTCTTTAGGCTGTACAATCTTCTGCAAGGAGATAGATTCCAAAAGAAGTCATGAGACCAAAGCTGCATCGGTGGAATTGATGGGAGACAAATAAACTACATCCTAGATCTATCTAAAGTCTTAAAATATCAACTTCTAACTGCCATTATTTATTGGAGGCCTGCAGAATTGATTCTTGCCTATTCGCCTTCCCTTTGCTCTAGAAATATGATGCGATGTGATATAGCCAGGAGATCACTAGGATTGAGCTGGCTACCGCAACTTCAAAGCTTCAGGTGTTTGCTTCGAAAATGTCAAAAAACGTCAGTTGCCTTCATAGATTTAAGTGCAGCATATGATACAGTGTGGAGATATGGACTACTTTATAAATTAATACAAGTAACTCCATGCCGAAAAACTACCCGACTTATTGATAATATGCTTGCTGGAAGAACTTTCTCTGTGACTATAGGAGAGGATATTAGCATCCCTAAAATATTAAACAACGGACTACCACAAGGCTCAGTTCTTGCACCCCTTTTTTTCAATCTATACATAGCTGACATACCACACACAAAGTCTAGGAAGTTTGGCTAGGCAGATGATTGGGCATAGCCACTCAACATAAATCCTTTGAGACAACTGAAGATGTCCTCACTTCTGATCTAGGCATACTGGATAAATATTTTCATAAGTGGAGGTTACAGCCCAATCCAACTAAGATGGAAGTAACATGCTTCCACCTTTGTAATAGATCAGCACGTAGAGAGCTCAACATTCGATTTAAGGGAAACCAGCTCAATCATAACATGCATCCCAAATACTTTGGGGACACACTGGATAGGACACTTTCCTATAAAGAACACCTGATGAAGACTGCTGCCAAACTGAGAAGTAGAAACAACATTCTACACAAACTATGCGGCACTAGCTGGGGCTCGACAGCGGATACGCTGAGAATGTCTGCACTCAACTTGGTTTACTCAGCAGCATTGTGCCCCAGTGTGGCTTAATAGCCCGCACACGAGAAAGATGGATACACAACTGCATGAGTCAATGTGCATCGTTAGTGGGACGATACAACCTACTCCCACATACTGGCTGCCTGTTTTGAGCCATATACCACCTCCAGATGCAAGACGAAAGAGCGCCCTTCTTCAAGAATATTGGAAGATTATTGGTAATCCCCAGCTACCAATACTAAATGACGTAGCCTGCTTGGAGCGAAACAGGCTGAGATCGAGACATTCAGCCATTTCTACCGCTAAAGCTCTTCTAGAAGACGATTTCAATATCCACAACACGTGGAAACAAAATTGGCTAGGAAATTGCCCTCCACAATGCCGAAGCTTGCCCTGCATCTTGGAAAAACCACCTGGATTTGACCAGCCCCGTGCGATATGGACAACCTTGAACCGAATTCGCACGGGTCATGGTAGATGTGCAGATGCCCTTTATAAATGGGGCAAAACAACATCATCGAATTGTGACTGTGGGGCCAAACAACAAACTATCCAACATATAGTGACAGACAAAAACAAACTATCCAACATATAGTGACAGAGTGTCAAAACCGAGCCTAAAATTGAGACTTTGCTGATTTCCTGGCTGTGACAACTGAATCAAAAAACTATATTTGTAACTTAGACATATGTTTGTAATTTTCCTGTCTATGTTTTATATTTTATATTTCATATTTATTATGCTCTATGCTTTTTTATTGTAACGTGATGTGAATGTGCCATACGATAAATAAATAATGCTCTAGAAAGCTTGCCATGCTTGCATCTTTCCAATCTGTTTATGATACCACTCATCTATCTTTCCTTTTCAGGCCATAGAACATCTTGCCAATTTCCCAGGTCTTACCTCTAGGTAGGCCTGGATGTGAAGGGCCTTTGTAAAATATAGATGCACATTTGGAGATGCAACGTTTATTTACTTTAAATATTATTTATTTATATGATTTACTGTATATAGCCATCCATCTTACACAAATGGTTCTGGGCAGCTTACAAGATTAAAACAGACAAACCTACCCACCAGTGACCAAAGGTAAAATGTTGACCCCACTCACCATCAATAGTAGCAGATCTCACCTACTCCCAAACTCAAATGCCTGGGGAAACAGCCAGGTCTTCAATGCCTTGCTAACAGGGCCGGCGCCATCTTAATCTCTGGAGGGATGCTGTTCCACACTTGTTTGTTTGTTTGCTGATTTGTTTATTTATTTAAAATATTAAAATAGTTAGAGCCCACCTGCTGTCATAAAGTATATAGGATTAAGTAAAGGAGAATAAAACACACCGTATTTTAAAAGATTAAAACAGAGGTAATACAATAAAAGGTTCAGATTTTATGAAGGACAAATGGGCATAATCAGGTTGGGGGAGATGGGCGGTGATAAATTTGAATTACAAATAAATAAATAAATAAATAAATATCCTAAATGCCAGAGTAAAATGAAGATTGTTCAAATCTGAGTTCTATCTGCCCAGTGCTGTGAGAATTCTTCACAGTGGCCCTGTGATGTTCTTGGTGATCATCTTTATTATTTATTTATTCATTTATTTTCTATCCCGCCTTTATTATTTTTATAAATAACTCAAGGCAGCGAACATACCTAATACTCCTTCCTCCTCCTATTCTCCCCACTATTGTAGTTTTTAATAATTTGTGAGATCAGAGTTATAGAAATATTAAGAAACAAATGAACTGAAACTTGCAGTAGAAAAAAATGCTGCTTTTATTTTAAAACAAAGAAAACGAAACTTAACTTTTCAGCCTTTTCCCAGCCGGGAAAAGCATGGCTTAATTAACATAGCTCGAGGCAATTTGCCTCTCTGCACTCACCAACAACATAGTAGTACAGGAGAAGAAGTAAACACAATAGAAGGATTTACATTTTAAAGCTTTTACAATTTAAACTTGGCAGTACCTGAGTGGACAGGACTTGGCATGTGACCACTCACCTAGGCAACGCATTCCCAATTTGGGAAAGAACAAACAGCTACCTCTCGGATTGGCTAAGCAACCTAGACTTGCAGGCATCAGCTATCAACATTCCTGAGGGGGGAGTTTGCAAGAGCATTTCTGACTCCCACAAAAAAAACTTTTAGCAGCTTGACTTTTTAAAACTCAGCTTCCCATATTCTTTTCTGAATCATAAAATATATAACACACCCACAACCACCACCTGTGAGATGAGTTGAGCTGAGAGTGACTGGCCCAAGGTCACCCAGCCGGCTTTCATGCCTCAGGCGGGACTAGAACTTTTTTTTCCTTAAAAAAAAAGTCAGCTTAGCAGCATTCAGGAGATGCACTAAAAGCAGCAAAATGTTTCCTTTTTGCCATTCAAATCACCACTGTGGAGGCTCAAACATGAGCTCTTACAGGTGTCTAGTCAGCCCTCTTCCTCCAGCTCTAGGTGTCTCCTCTACTTCTTCATCTCATGGAGCTCCTCAGTAAACCAAGGAGTGGATCTGTGAGAGGGAAGAGGCCACTCTGGTGCCGTGTGGTCAAGAATTCTAGTCATCCCTTGGACCTGGTCTCAACTGAATTGTTCACTAGATCATTGGAAACTCCTCAATCACCCTCTGAAAACCCATTGGATTCATTAGGTGTTATGACCCAAACATACTAGACTCCTAAATGCCTAGAATTCTACTTACTTTATTTCAGATTCCAAATCATCTCATCTTTTCACAGACAATGATGCTAGAATAAAAATGTGACTATCACAAATAAAATGCTTCTTAAACTGTTTCCTAAGTAAATACAAAATAGGTATATTAGTTTGGAAATAAATTAAATTAAAGATTTCCCAGCCATTGAGGGGTAACATTAATTCCAGAAACATCTCAAAACGTTCCAGGATAATGTTCCACTTCCCACTTGGGTGATTTTTACTGTGGATTTCCCCATCCCACTTTTACTTCGGTGTTGATCATGGACCCCAGTCATGAACCAATCTAAAATGGAAATGTTGTTTCCTAGAAATCATGCAATTGAGTTTGAACACCCACACACCCCCTTTTTTTTTTAATCTGGAAGGCTTTCTCCAGACTTTTCAGACTTATTCTATGCAGTTTGATATCAAACGTTCTCCCTGGGGCCTGTCATAACCAAGGTATACTTATAAAGGAAGTCTATTCAGCAGAAAGCAAGAGGCAAGTCTTTCCAAGGAAGAAAACACTGCTGTTGACACATAATAATGCCAATGGATGGCACAGTGCCAAAACACTTCTCCTCTGGCACCTGCAACACATCTTTAAAAAGTGTTTAATTACTGCCGGAGTTGAAGTTGTCACAGCATTTCTGGTTAGGCTCAAAGACTCAGGGTAATGTTAGCAAAGGGTTAAAGTGGTGATAAATCTTGTTTCAGATTGCTTATACAAGCTAAATGAAGGTGAGATTTATTGCAGCAAATGTACCCTTAACATAAGAGTGAGGAAAAGATGAAAGAAGTTTCAGCACTGATGTTTAGACTTTAAAAAAATGACTTCACCCTTGTTCATTAATCTCTGCAGGACCACTGGTTCTTCCCATTTATTTATTATGGTATTACTGAAATATACAGTACTACACTCCAGTTGGACTAATGGCAGTGCACAATAATTTTTGGATCTACTTTCAATTTCAGTTACATGAAGAATCCCACTGGTTCCAGTAGGGCACAGAGTGATGGCTATTGATTGGCCAGGTCCACAATGGGTGGAGGCTTCATCACTTGCAGTGAATGGATGGCTAATGACTGAGTGTTTTGGATGGTGACATTTTCTCAGTTTCAAAGATGACACAGCCACTTTTCCTCCAGATAAGGAGAGAAGGTTGCTATAAAATAGGAATGGACAATCTGTGAACCTCCAGGTACTGCTGAACTATACCTAGAGCTCTTAACCCAGTTGTGAGTGTCTCAACACTTAAAATGAGGATCAGTTCCTACTCCATACTGTTATACAGAGCTGTATGTCAAGAATAAAATAACTGAAGTAAATTTAAACAATCTTCTTCTTATATTGAAGGAATGTATATATTCCTTCAAATAAATGTGCTTATACTAGGACTACCATTGCTGGACTGCAAAAATACAGAAATCACTAGAGGCAGGAAAGAGTTTGATTTTTCTGTATTCTTTTGAAGCCATCTAGTGAACAGCTGTACTTTTGTCTCTGTACTTACGGTTGCTCTACTTATGCATTATAAGTTGGAGGGGGGAAGGATAAATTGCATTCCTTCTGATCTTGTTGCACTCAAATGCCATCATTCATCACTATTTTTGAGCTGCAGTTAAATAGCAACTAAAAGACCACATGGACATTCTGATGCAAGTGACAGCTTGTCATTCCTGCCTTCCTGCCTTCTTCCATGCCTTCTTTTTATATGCTGTTCAATCCATTTCAACTCAAAGACCCCATAAATGCAGATAAGCTTACCTTATCCTATATGCAAAGACTATTTGGTGAAATAAATTGAGATGGTTTCAGGAAATGTAGAGGTCTAGAGACAAGACATGTATCAACATTACAGCTGAAAGAAATGTTATGTCAAACTCTATGGGTTACTCCAAGATCATAACTGGATATTCTCTTATAGATTCCCTTTCCATTAGAGTTTCTCTCATTTAAGGTTCAGATGCCTTCAGCTGAGGGGAAGTTTATGATGGTGATGTGGATTTGATAATCGGGGCAGGTCTTTGAATAGTTCAGCATAAACAAGGTTGAAGAAAAGCTTCAACACATCTGTGGTCCTCCTAAATCACCTGGTAAGAAGCTGGGGAATTAACCCACCACCTCTGTATTTTTTTTTGATGTGGTGCATAATTTCAAATCTCTTTCCAAGCTAGCTGGGAGTTCCACCTTGGGATGTCCCGATTTGTCTTTTGGCAGGCCATTAAAGTGACCCATCCTGCAATTTAGGTTGAGCATACTCTGTAATTTGAGGCAGCTTTGTATGTCAGCATGCTGGCTTTTACAGGAATAACAAAGCCAGGATTTCTTTCCTCTGCCCCAAAGTCTTTGGGGAAATTCACTGTTTGCTGATCACACCAAAATCCTATAGTATTATTATTTTTATGAGGGACTGTAAAAGTCGTTGCAGCCTGTATGTTACAATATTTTCTAACTACATTTTTTATGAAGCTAAAATAGTAGCTTGCAGTTATTATTGGGTATAAATTGCTACCACATTTCCAGCCAGCTTCCCACAAGCAAAATCAATTGGGAAGCCAGCAGAAAGTCGTAAGTCATGGTCATGTGAGGTCCTCACTTAATGACCCACACGGTCCTTGCTTAGCAACAGCAACCAGGACTGCCAGGATTGCTGTTGCTAAGCGACACGGTCACGTGACATTTCGCTTTATGACCGCATCCCTTAGCGCCAGCAATTCTGGTCCCAATTGCCATTGTAACCTGAGAACTACCTGTAGTGTTCTTGTCCCTTGGGATGTAATGGAACACTGAACAGGCTCTGATGCTGTACATGGAAAATGTTCATGAATATTTATCCAGGAGTGGGAATGACCCAACAGCCTTCTGTGATACTGCACGGACTGTGGGAGATAAAAGTCTGATCCAACTGAAAAACAGCTGGTCAAGGTAGGCTGAGTGAAAGAGAGATTAAGAACAGCTTAATTAGGAAGGGGCTATCTTCCCTGCAAAGGAGTCCTTTAATGTCAACAACAGGATGGTTGCTACTGTAGTCTTTTTTTTTTCATCCATGCTGCAGTATATCAGAGTGCAATGATTTTGTAAGCAAGCAAAAGAAAATTGAGAAGGAAGAAAATAGCAACAACTCTAGTTATTCAGTAAGTTGAGTCCCTATTGCAGAGCTTTCCAAACTGTGTGTCGCGACACAAAAGTGTGTCACCACACACAGCGTGGTGTGTCGCCACGCCACCCGGAAGCGGCCGCGCGCACGTGCACGGCGGCCGCCATGCGCGCGCGCGCGCCGCCGCACGCCCCCCCCGCTGCACGCCCCCCCATGCCGTCGCCATGCGCGCGTGCGCCACCGCCACCGCCGCTGCCGCTGGTGTGTCGCCAGCGGCAGCACTTTGGAAAGCCCTGCCCTATTGGTTTTCTGAACTTTATCACCTTATCTGATGTAGCCAAGCTCATCTATCCTATGCAATCCAAAGGCCAGTCAAACAAAATAAGGTAGGATTGTATATTTTTAATTTTAAAAAATCTTTTTTCTTACTGCTGAAAGTCTGAGTATGCTGAAGAATACAAGGGCTGCACAATCTCACAGATATAGATACCTTTTATACTATTCTATGCTTGGGCATCTTTTAAAAAGTATAGCTTTGATGTGAGAAGTAACATGCTGTGACATCCAGATTTGGGCTGCATAATCTGCTCAACCATTAGCTGGCAAAAATTAGGGTTTTCCATATCTCTTTGCTGACCTCTGGTGGTCATCAAGATTTTTGCAGCCTATTAATTGATTGATCTGATTTAATTAGATTTAGAGACTACCCAACTCCAGAAGACTCTGGTAACATACTGAGCAGATAAGCCTATCATACCACAGAACCTGCTGTAATTTTTGAGACAGATGCCAAATAAAACCAGTTTCCCTATAACTGATAGCATAATTAGTATCCAAGTGTTTTTCTGAGGTGTGTGTATACACACGCACACACACGAGAGTGAGGAAACACATGTTCTAGTCTTCTTTTAGACATGGAAACCAACTGGGTTTCTCTTTCAGCCTTAGCACGAGAAATTAAAAAGCTATCTTCCAACTGGCACTTGACCCGCATGGTAGATTTAGGTCAATGACCTTCATTGAAGATATCTTCAATATGGTGTATGGAACATCCTGCAGTTAGGCACTTGTGTACAACACCCACAGTTTAATAAGCCACATAATAAGCCAACCCATTAAAAATAAACCAAATTATAACTCAGTGTGTTATATGTATACATGGATGGATGGATGGATGGATAGATAGGTCTTTCTTCCTTTCCTTTCCTTTCCTTTCCTTTCCTTTCCTTTCCTTTCCTTTCCTTTCCTTTCCTTTCCTTTCCTTTCCTTTCCTTTCCTTTCCTTTCCTTCTTTCCTTCTTTCCTTCTTTCTTTCTTTCTTTCTTTCTTTCTTTCTTTCTTTCTTTCTTTCTTTCTTTCTTTCTTTTTCCTTCCTTCCTTCCTTCCTTCCTTCCTTCCTTCCTTCCTTCCTTCCTTCCTTCCTTCCTTCCTTCTTTCGACTGTTGAGGTAATATAACTTTTCCTTTCCTCATTCACATTAGCTTTTTCTTGGTTACTGAAATGCACAGAACATGAAGGGAAAAACATACAAACAGGTGTAACATCCTCAACAGTGTGGAAAGATAAATGATGTATTAGTATTAAGAGACATCTGCCTGGAAGGAACATAGTTCAAGATAAAAACAACTCATTTTTTTTCTTTTTACATGCATGAATGTATGTAAATCAGAAACCCAAATCTGTGCAATTGGAAGCATTTTCATATATAAATCTTCCCACATTTGCAGGGAGAAGCCAAGCATCAAATGGCATGCAGGAAGAGGAAATAATATTTTATATTTAATAGAATTCTTACTTTTATAGTACGTCTGTCTCTAAAATTTAAAACTGGACTACAAAATTTGAAAGACATAAATTAACACAAACATTATGGAACAAAGAAACATAGTTAATCCTATTTTGTAAATCTTCCAATAGCCCAGCTTTTTGGCTATCAGTATGTCTATGCAGCCATTTTTACAAGTCCTTCTGAAGTGGTCATGGCACCTGATTCTTCTTTTCAATTTTAGTGGCAAGGGTATCACTGAGAACAATGTGCTATGTTTGGCATTTCGGGGACCCTTAAAGATGAGAAGCATCTCTTATCACACCAGACCCCAGGACCTCAAAAGGGTGGTGGGCATGGATGGTGGTGACAAGCTGCCTCTGGTGTCAGAGTCAGAGATAAGAGGCCACAGACTCAAAAGCTCGCCTCTGAGCATCAACACAGGGACTGTAGAGGCAGCAGCTCAAAGCCTTGGTTATTCTCCAACGAGACAGCCAGCTAGGTATGACATTAATTTATGGAAAGTTACAAACAAAAACCATTAAAGAAAAGCTGTTGGCTTGATCATGCCATGAAAAAGCCAGACTTTCAGGAAACAAAAACAAACCCAAGAAGCAAATACTGTATTTCAAAACAGCAGCTTCTTTATCCTTCAAGTGCCAGACCATATTTACCACACTTGGTTATCTTGACTTCACCCACTGGCCCTTAATTTTGTTTTGCTTTTTCAAGGCTGTGATCATAAGCTTGCTTTTCTTAGAAGTAAGTTATGCTGGGAGAAAAGGACCTTATTCTTCCAAATGGATACATTAACAATGGGTGTATTAGTCACTTTTAGGAAACGATGTTTTCCATTTTTCACCTGGATGTCACACAATATTAAATCAAACTGTATTTCAGCATTTTTGGAGAAACCGATTGGTGGTCTCAGCCTTTTTATCAATGGCCAACAGAGCCATTGCTCTAACTGAACTGAAAAACAAAAGGGTGAATGACATGACATTTGGGTCTGGCTGTAACTTGTATAATCATAGTATAGTCTCTCTCTCTCTCACTGCAGTACAGTAGAGAAATAGGACCAAAGAATCATACTTCCCAGTATCACTTTTACTTGGTATTTGGTATGTTTTTCTTACATAACTTAAATTCAGTTCAGGAAGCTGTGGCCAGTACCAAGATGTTTCTTCTGCCAAAAAATTCTGCTAAATGAGAAATAAAAAAAATCAACATGAGGTTTGATACCGTGTTGGACCCCTTTTCCCATTCATATAAGTGATGTCAGAAGAATGTATAAATTAATCGATAGATCTCAAAACTTTCTTGCTAGATCAGCAGTCATCTACCCATTTTTAACCTTAAAAAAATGAGGCTCTGTGGCTTAAGATTGGGCAAATAATTCTCTCCTATATATTTCTCAAAAATTCAGAGGTTTCAAAACTTCACCAAGATAGTGAGGGTTCTGGAAACCAAGCCCAGTGAGGGATGATTAAAGGATATGGACATGTTCTGCCCTCAAAAAAGATGTCTAAAGGAAATAATAGCAGGGTTTAAATATCTGAAGAATTGTCCTACAGATGAGGGAATGAACATTCTTTATTACCCCAGAGAGCATGGCCAGAACAAGACTTGTTAAAAATGCAAGGAGGAAGTTTAGGCTAGACACCAGGAGGGACTTCCTGACTATATGAGTTATCAACTAGTAGAACAGGCTGCCAGATGAAGTGGTGAGTTCTTTGCTGGAGATCTTAAAACAGAAGCTGGATGATCATCTGTCAGAAATGTTTCAGCAGATCTTGCACCAAGCAGGGCATTAAACTAGATGACCCTCCCAATTCTATGATTCTATGATTTAGCACCAACTTTATTAGATTATTGCCAGTGAGACAATAAGTATCAAGGACATGTTCAAGAGTGTTAATTTATTCCATTTATATCTTACCTCTTCTCTGAAAGCTCAAGGTGAAGTACAAGAGGATATCCTCTAATTTTATCCCCTAATAGTAATTGTGTGAAGTAGGATAGGCTAAGAGACAGAGACACAGAAAGGGGGGGGGGAGGGAGAGAGAGGGAGGGAGGGAGGGAGGGAGGGAGGGAGGGAGGGAGGGAGGGGGGGTGTAATTGGCTGATAGCCACACAGTGGCCTCTGTAGGAAAGGGGGTAAATCTTGTTTTTTTCTGGACCAAGTCCAACACATTAAGCACAACACTAGATCAGGAGACCAAACAATGGCTTATGCTTTGATTTCAAATCATGACTTTGATACAGACATTAACTGTCTATATTCATGAATTTTAAAAGCCCAAATGAAATCTATCAGTTCATTGTCAAAGATTTTGTCATCCTCATTTGAACCATAGGTATTTTTATTTGCACTGAGCCAATCAAGTGAAAAGAGGGAGGAAACTAAGCAAACCTTTGCTTTCCTGTTGCCCTCATATTCACTATAACTATAAATCTGCCAATAGCCCGTGATCAACATACCAACAAGATTGCAACCTGTAATTGAAAGTAACACTGCCAGATACAAATTTACCATCCTGGTAAAGAACTAGATCTGCTTCACCTTATATTCTGTCATAGATTTTAAGATGAACCAGGAGTCTCTTTTTTGAATATTAAAAGTCTGTTAAATTTATAAAGATGTGCATCTATAAAGCAAACAAAATAAATAAAAATACCAACAATGCATTATCCTTTAGTTAACCTACCTCTCCCTATAATTTGCCTCTCACACATTTTAATAAACATGATGAAATAAAAATAATAGAGCAGCCCATTCTAATGCAGCCAGAAATAATAGCTCACACTATCTAATGCTTTAGAACAGATGGGGGGGGGGAATGCCCAAATCCAGAACTGCCAGTGCCTGCTTTTTAGCTTTGAAATTCTGTTTGTCTTCTGGAAAAAAGTGTAAGATTCTTCATTCAAATGGCTTTTAATGTCCAAGGATAGAATAGGGTAATTAACATAATGTTACCTTCTCAAACTGCTGAAAATATGGGTTATGAGTGCAATTAAGAAATAAATTTCACATTGCCCACAGTTTGCAAATAAACCACAGCTACAAAACTTCTGAGTGTGAGGATGGCATGTCTCTTTTGTCCTTCTGGGTTTGAAAAACAACCCATAATGGCTTAGACAATGTATTTTAATCTGTCTCCAATTTGCAGTAGCTGGTTATTTAATGATAAATGTATATAAACAGCCCATTTCTCTTAGAGTAGGAACTTGTATCCTCTCACTTACTCTAAGAGATCATCAAGAGCCATTCCCCAGACCACAGCCCATTCCTAGGGGAGCAATAGGCCATGTTACTAGGGCAGAATTATGACCTATTAGGATGGTTGATGGGAGGTGACAAGGGAAAGGAATGTAATCAACTGTTAAGAGCCTTTTGTGCCCAAATACTCTCATGTATCATTCTCTTGCCCATCCACCATCAGACACATTGATCTGCGTTTTGATGGTGTGGTTTTATACCTACATTACTGCCTTGTAGACACAACAAAAGTTCATTGTTACAAAACAAGAGCAATTAAAGAATGGTCAGACTGCCAAGACTATTAGAACAAATGCCTAAACTGCTGAAACATTGGTTTCAAATTTCATTATATGAACATAGGGGGGAAAAAACCCATGCTGAATTAAAACCCACTTAATTTATGGGTGCAACTCTCACAGCTAAAAACCTTGTCAGATGTCAAGGGAAAAAAATGTGGAACGGGAACAAGACATGTGATTGCAACCCTCTATGCAATCAGCTGTTCTAAGCATCTTTGGAAATGGGTCCTCTCCCATCTTCTTGTGTGATTAGCTATAATTTTTAGCTATCAGAAGCAGTAGAAATTAGCACAAATGTGCACCAGCCATATACATGATGGACTATGGAAGAACAAAGCTCTGTTTTTCCAAATATTACTCCAGGTCTAGGCATCATATCAAATTGGACTGCCATCACACATAGCAACCCAGAATGGGCTGGGCAATTTTCAGAGCTCAGAATGGATTCTTCCAAACAAGACTGGATAGACTCTCCACATCTCTAGTTTTAAATTTTGTTTCTTTCTCTCTTGGAAATGAAGTCCATGAAGTGTGAAAAAGCTAACTGATAATTAACTTCCAGTCCATTCATTAAATTGGAATTGACTGAATATATCAATTCATGTTGAAAGTTTCAAAAGTTGGATTTCTTCCATATTTCTATATTGCAGGGGTGCGTGTGCATGAATGTGTGTACACATATACTTATACATACATACACAGGCACACATATACATAATTTTTTTAATGGAAAATATGGATTAATCTGTAGTTGTCAAGCTATACCCCAAATCTGGGAATAGATACAAAGACTGTAAACATCAATTTTCAAAAACTGTGAATCGTAGGTATGATACCTTTTAATGGCTGGAAGCTTTAAAAAAGAGAATAAATGGAGGCTGGTTGAAATCAAATAATGGCAAGTCTAAGTAGGGTGTGTGGATAGAATTGAAACAACCACTGAAACAAGCTCACTTGAGGCAGAGTACATGATGAAGTTTTCCACTTGTCATATTCTGATGTAACCAAGTGAGTAGTGGAGAGATTGCACATAATTCTGTGAAGATGGATGGTTCCCTAGGGAGCCTGCTGGCAATGGTGCAATCTATGCAAATCAGGCCTGAACTGATATGGCTGGGTGTTTTTGAAACATCTATAAAAATGGTAGCATAATGCAAGAGGGGAAAATGGGCATACGGGTTCCACTGAAAATATCACACATATATACAAAGATTTTGTGAGTTGTGGATTACTAATCTTTTGTCACCATTTTATAGATAAAGAAATCCAACCTTTTCTTTTTTCTGAAAGTCTCAATTAGCACTAGTTGTACAATCTGATATATGACTAGCTGGTGGTAAGTCCTATAAATGAATTTAGGAGGATATGCTGCCAGATAACCTAGCAACCTAGCAATTCGAAAGCATGCAAATGCAAGTAGATGAATAGGTACCACTTCAGTGGGTAGGTAACAGCGTTCCGCGTGCGTCATGCCAGCCACATGACCGTGGAAGTGTCTTCGGACAATGCTGGCTCTTCGGCTAACAAACAGAGATGAGCACCGGCCCCTAGAGTTGGACACGACTGCACAATTGTGCAGGGGGAACCTTTACTTTTACTTTTTACTGCCAGATAAACAGGTATAGGATTGCAGTCTAAATTTCTCTTTGCATAAGTAAATAATATTTTTAATCTTACCTGAAGCCAAAGCAAGGTAGGTTGACATACGTTTCTCACAATCTGTAGACACATCTGGTTTCTTACACTTGCTGAAGTTCTTCAAATTGAATCACAGCATCTATATACTAGAGGCATACACTGAAAATAATGCATCTGAAATTAATTAATAGAACCTTGCTCTAAATGAAAGGATATTGTATAAAGCCAGCAATCCAGATGTAGCCTGATGCTACAGAGCAGCTATGACTACCAGAACTGGGCTGCAAAAATCCAGATGACTGCTAGGTGGTAGCAAAAAGACTGAAAACTGATTTTAAGACATTGGCTGCTTTTTCTGGTTGTCTGGACTTCTACATCCCAGGTTTGATAGCTGTAAGATGTGTTGACTAGCACATCTACTAGCAAGAAATTCTAGAAGTTGTATTCCAAGAAACCTGGAGGCACCAGATTGGGGGGGATTGTTATAAGGAAGCCAATCCACCCATCAGGAGAACATATTAACCTTGACAGGAAAAAGTGGCTCAGGTGAATAATTTGGTGACCAAGACCCTGCCAAGAGATATTTCTGTGGAGTCCTTGGTGCTCTCTGAGCCTTGTTGTTTTCTTGCAGATGTTTCATTGCCAGACTAGGCAACATCTTCAGCACAAAAAGGGAGTGGGACTTGCTCTCATGTTTATATACCATGGCTTGTCCTGCTTCTGTTGGTGGAGGTGTTGTTCTCTCCTTGATTGGGCTGTTGTTTGCTGCTTGGTTGATTGACTGAGTTAATAGTTCCTTGATTAGGGTATATTTATGCCCTAATTTTATGCCAACTTGGAAAATCCTTCCTTGAATAGAGGTGGGGGCCTCAGGCACAATCTTTCTCCCATCTTTCTCCCGGCTCTGTCTTCTGTGCCTAGGAAGATTAAGACCATTTCACAAGCTCAACAGCAGCATGGTGATCTTAACGATCCTCCTTTAGATAATAAAAGGACTTAAAATACATCTCAATATAACCATGCCCCCAGGTGTAAGGTCACACAGCTACCTAGAAACATATTTAGGATTCCCTTACCAACTTTGCTCAGACTGAAGAAGCTCCTTGGATAAGGAGCGAAACGTTTCCACTAAGAAAATAGAAATCCAGTTGACATGATTCAAGCTACAGACAATTCCACCTGGATGACTGAGAACCTTCATAGAGGTATATTATGCTGTTTGATTGTTCCTCTGGTGCTAATCTTTGCATATCTGGGTGATGATTACTGGCGAGGAGGTGTTCAGGTCTTCTGGCTTTTCTACTGTCTCTTATGAATGGTATGTTTCTGTGTATATTTCTGTACTGATGACTTTTAGTCATCTGTCATTGGTGGGGTAGTTTCATCAAGCTCACTAGACACTAAAATACTATCTAGACATAAATATGGGTGATAAGTCGGTGATATGCTACTTAGTGTGTTTTTTCTCCTGCAATCTATGCAATAGAAGTTCAAAAGGATAATCGGAGGCAATTTAAATAAAGCTGGGTTCCTGCTTATTCCAAATAACTTAGTTTTTACCTTGTGCCATCCTTGGGGTAGAAAAAACTTAACTATCCCATGTAAATTACAGGAGTTAGCTTTGTCTTTCCTCAGTACAGTCAGCCAGGGAGAAGTGATGCTGCACCAAAGTGAATGAGGGGAGGATTTTTTATCTTATTTCACACATTGCACTGAGATAGAACTGAATAAAGCACCTACAACTTTTGCTGATTTTCTCTTTCCAACATTAACCCAGCAGGTGGCTTGGATTCTGTTACTTTGGACAATGTGCAGGTGAATTGCAATCTTGCCTATGCATTGGCACCTGCAAGGGGGCAAGTAATGACCAGTGCATCACAGAGTCTACCCCTTATATACTTGCAATGGAAGTACAAAAGGGCAGGACTGATTTCATTATGCACATTTGCCATTTGGTGTCATTAAGATGAGGAACAGATACCTACAGGCTGTATTGATCCCAGAATATTTTACCAGACTGTCCTTTCTCCAGTTGGTACTTTCCACACTATATGATCTGCTCATCCAACTCCACACTCCCTTGGAGGCAGAATGTACTCTTCAAACTGAAGATGTTCCTGAGTGACAAAGCTATGACCCTGCTTAGGGAAACAAAAAGCAACTGAGTTGGATCAACTTGGATCCATCTTCTCTTACAGATGGAAGTTAACCTTGGGTCCTATGGTACCCTAGATAGACCAGCCAGATTTACACATCATGCTAAGCTACAGTGTTATTAATCAACATTTACTGAACAAGCCACAATGTCCTGGTTTGTCCATCATGCTAAATCAGAAACCATGGTGTACAAATTGTAGTGGCTGGATTTATAAGACATGGTAAGTCAAAATCAATCAAACCAAATTATGACTTACTGCTTTGCAGGAACCCAGTCTCTGACTCTCTGTTTCTTCATCTTGCTGTCTGTCAATGATTTCTATTTCCCAAAACAAAGTCTATCATCTCTGCATTGTGCATGGATAGAAAATATATGTGCTCAGATTTTGTCTGGGAGTTTCACATTAGTGTAGCTCACTGAGCGATCCTTTTGCTCAGCGTCTGTAACAACAATAAATTTCATGGAGCTTTTGTTGCAACTTTACCTGCTTCCTTTAAAACTCTTTCTATTAATTTTCTCTGTGGCAGCCTCTTTACCTGCAGTGTGTTCATCTCACGCAGCATGAAAAACAGTGCCAAAAGACACAACGTTATAATAACTGTACATGTGACTTGCTAAATTTCTCTTTGCACCGCCTGCTTCCTTACCTACTGATAGAACTAAATTGTTCAGCAAATGTATCAGGCAGCATTCTAAAGGATACTGGGGTTTTAGTTTTTGATTTGATTATTATCTCTGCACCTGAATTATCCAAGCTTGTTAAAAACAAGGCTGTTATCTTCTCTTCGTCTTCCCCATCATCACACAGGTTTCTAACCACAGAGGGAGTTAGAGACATTAAGAGCCAGCAGATATCTCAAAAGACATCTGATGGGCTAAAAATGCTTTCTGCTTATTCAAAGCATGGGTTCATGAAGGAACTATGACATCTCCAGATCCTTTCTGAAGCATGTATTAAGAAAGAAACTAATTATCCTGAGTCAACAAGCTGATTTCCAGAACTTTGATCACAATTCTTTGAATTGTACATATTATGAAAGGGATGTCATTTCAGTTTTAATGAAAAGATCTTAGCCCACAAAAAGCTGCCTGTTAAGAAAGAGTGGCCTGAAGTCACATCCTGAACAGTCACAAAGGACTTTGAACACTCCTTCAAAGCCTGAAGAGGTCACAGAAGTCATGCTGGGATGAGCTGTTTAACTCCTTGTTTTTAATTCCACCTGTCAGAGCAAGGAAATTAAACTCTCTGCTGCTCTCTCTCTTTTTCTATCACACCCACATAGAATCCCACCCCCCCACACTTGAATATACCAGTTTATATAAGCCTGATAGATCAATGAGCTTAGGAACAGTTATACTATCACAGAGACTGTGTGGGCATTGGGAACCTCTGGCTGGGTCTGGATGTTCTCTTTCTCCTATATAATTAGGCAAATATACCGTAAGTATAGAGAAAGATGGGTATATAAAATGCTGTCCTCTCCATATATCATAATTAGCCTACTTTATAATGGAGTCAGTGCCACCACTGCTATGGACCAACTGTGCTGTTCCCTAAGTTGGCTGTTTCTAATTACCACATGGCAGAGCCTCTATAACATTAGTGGCCTGCAAGATATAGATGGCAGAGCTGCAGATAGCGCACTTTTTCCATCAGCCAGTTGATCAGCTAGTCAGCAGGAAATAGAATGCCTATTTTCTGTACCCATTAATGGCTAAAAATCAACAAGCCAGTCCTGTCTAGCCAGCTTATCACTAGGTTAGCTGAATTCCTACTGCTAATGAAAAGAGGAAATCAGTGAACTGCTCTGAGTCATTGGAAAAGATGGATGGAAAGGAGCAAAGGAGAGAGAGAGAGAGAGCTGCAAGAATCTCTGTGTAGGGTGCATTTGCAAATAAATGGGTGCCATTCCTTCCCAGCAAACTCTTCAATCCTTGGACCCCAAAGGTTGTTCATTCCCTGCTCCAAAACATGCTTGGATCTATCTCAGAACATTCTCCTTTCAACCATAGGGTGATCTGAATGCACAACACCTTCAAAGAGGAAAGAACACCATCTGGAAAAAGCTCTAAGCCAAGATGTTGGGTAATGTCTTAAGCCGGGTGCACATCTTCTTTAATCTGACCGCTATAATCAGTCTTCTATAGATGGGTTGTGTTGGAATGATCACACTCCAGTTCTTTCTAGTCTGTTGTTTAATGTGTATGTGAAGCTTCTGGAAAAGATCCTGCGTGGATTTGGAATGATTTGCCACCACTGAGCTGAGCACCTCCAGCTATACCTCTTATTTACTGAACACTGAGGTTGAAAACAGTGCCAATGTGGTATAGTGGCTAAAGGATTAGACTGGCACCAGGGAGACCCAAGTTCTAGTCCATGAAAGGTCATCCAGTGACTTTGTGCCAGTCACTCGTTTTCCACTGAATCTAAGTCACTAGGTTGTTCTTGTAGGGAAAACTAGGAAGAGGGAGGACTATGTACATATCTTAAGTTCCTGAATGGAGGGGGGGGGGGCATTATATATTGAACAAATAAATAAATAAATAGTATCTTATTGTCTCTGGGCTGAAAAGGGCTGGTTATGGGAACACCTATCACTCTGTGTTGAAATAACTGCTCTAATTACAAAAGGCTTTTTGGACTCAATTCAAAATGCTTGTTATGGTACAGAAAGCCTGATACGATTTGCACCAGGCCAGATCACTTGCAGAACCACTATGTCCCTGCAGTTCATCTCTTACCTGTAGATCTTCAGTGGAGCCCTTTTTCAGGTTCTGCCACTGATACGCTTAATATTGAGAAGTTTTGCTTCTCGATAATACAGCCTAGACTGTGGAGTGATTTAATGATGGAACTGAAGATCATTCATTCCTCATATATTCCAAGGGATAAACAAGTCAGCCCTTAGGTAGGACTACCCTATCTGGGCTGCAAAAATCTAGGTTATGACTCAGTGGCAACAAAGAGAGTTTATGAACATCTAGCAGTCATCTAGATTTTTGCAATGCAGATAGAGCAGTCCTACCTTAGGAAACTCAGTCCTGTTTGTCTCATTAGGGAACCTTTGTTAAACCTTAGGGCAATCTGACTCTCAGTCTAAAAACTATGATGTGGTTGTGATACAGTTCAGGTTTGTAATCTCTCCAGAAAAGTATTTGCCTTGTTCTTGTTGATTTGCCATAAGTGCTGCTTTGATTAAAAAGATTCAAGTCATGTGTTAAAACACACTAGTTAAAATGCATGGTAGTCATCGTCCCACTGCCTCTTTAATATCATCCCAGCACGTTAATAACAGACTTCATACTGAAAAGAGAAAGAAAAACACAAAAACCAAAAATAAAACAGGTAATGAGGAACTGAAAACAATTTCCTTGGTATATTTTTAACTGCAAATTAGGAAAATCTTCATGTTTATTTTTAATTATAACATCAGAGAGAGAGAGAGAGAGAGAGAGAGAGAGAAGAAAGAAAGAAAGAAAGAAAGAAAGAAAGAAAGAAAGAAAGAAAGAAAGAAAGAAAGGAAGGAAGGAAGGAAGGAAGGAAGGAAGGAAGGAAGGAAGGAAGGAAGGAAGGAAGGAAGGAAGGAAGGAAGGAAAGAACCTGGACTGGGATTAAAATAACAAGCACCTTAATTAGAAACTGCATCATAATGCATTTCAGTACAACACAAGCAACTATTTTAGCTGGTGAATTTTTACATGAAATGATGAAATGTTTTGCCAGAGAGGAAGACCTATTGCCCTTTCATGATGTCGACATGTATAAGGCCCTAAAGAGTTTAGGATTGACCCAGGTATGTCAAAGACTGAGGACTGCAGTGTCCCAAACTATTAGGTAACTAAGATTTTATTGTGGAATCTGGATTAAGAACCCTCTAAGAACAAACACATCAGTCTCATTAGTGGGTCTGCCCAACAAAGTGGCAGCTGGAAGTATGGCCTTTTTAGATAATAATACGCAGTGTGAGTGTGGAGAGAGACAGAATTCGGCCCACCTGCTGACCTGCCGATTATTACCAATAGCACGCACTGAAAATGATTTGTTTCTGGCCAATGATAAAGCTAAGAAGGTGGCGTCATATTGGCAGCTTAAGGTTTGATCTGGATACGAAAGAAGAAGAAGGGGCACCACTCTAGTGATGGAACACCTTCACTGGAGATGCCTCAGTGACACCACACATGTTCTTTTAGAAAAAATTGAAGACACGGGTGTTTGCGGAGACACTTACAGGGTAACAACTACTGCATGACCTAGCTGGCTTTAAATCTGCCTGTGATTTATTTTGATTTGCTTTGCTAATATTTTTTTTTTTGGTCCAGATTTTTGGAGATCCTTGGCATGAAAGCCTCAGCTGAGTCTGAGTAGACCGATCTCTTCATCATTCTATTTTTTTCCTATTTATTGTTCTTAACATTGTTCATTCTGTTCCTATCTTTTAAAACAACACTTACCTTTTTTTCCTTCGTTTCTAAACTGCTCTGGGCTCCTCCGAGAGGAAACGATATAGAAATGTATAAATATTCATTATTTCCATACGCAATAGATAAAGGAGCATTTAAATGAATGAAGATAACAAAGACTCTATTTTTACTGTAAGAATAGTTAAATTATTGGTGGATCCACTTAAAGATCCATTTACTTTAGTATCTGAGATTGCCAAAGGCATACTGTGGCAAGGTGTGGCACTAATGACGAACAAAATGAATAATGACGGTGATGGAAGAATTCTGCAAAAAAAAAAATTAATGTTATTGCTTTACAGTCTGTTTTCCCTTTTAAAGCTCTTGGTGTAGTTGGAAAGTTCTAGGACTCTGAAGGCAGGACTTGATATCAGCTGCAGCTAAGCCACAAGGAAAGGGCCTCACATTTTTACTTGAAGAATGGAAGGCAAGATAGTATTAGTGTTGCCATAACCCAGGGTTTCTCAACCAGGGTTCCGTGGAACCCTAGGGTTCCGTGAGAGGTCACTAGGGTTTCCCTGGGAGACCACGATTTGTTTTAAAAAATATTTCAAATTTGGGCAACTGCACATTAGAGGTAAGTTTCATTCCTTTGTTTTAGTTTAAGAACACTGTTAATGGATATATACAGGCCTACACATGAAACGAATATAATAATTTTGTAACTTCTGGCCTATATTTGAGCCTGAATGTGCAGGGGTTCCCCAAGGCCTGAAAAATATTTCAAGGGTTCCTCCAGGATCAAATTATTGAGAAAGGCTGCCATAACCCATACAAATGTACAAATGCTGAGCTTCAGTCTGTTTCACTTATTTGGCCTGCTCCATCACACTACTTTGGCATCAAGCACCCTCCATTTGTTGCTCAACTAAGTATCCCTGAACAGCCTTCACAATTATTTGACCTACTCTGTATGAAGCTGCATATGCCTTTGCTAAATTTATCTGTGCCAGTGGCCATTACAATGGCAGTGTATGAATTCCTGGTATCAAGTGGGTGCAGAGAGTGTGCTTCCTCTGTGTGTGTGTGTGTTTCTTATGATCCAGGCTGCCAAAAATGTCACCAACTTACCTCAAACTGTGATGTTTTGAGACTCCTGATCCATTGCTTTTGTCTTTCAGGTGACGTAGAAAGCCTCAAGTTTCTCACCTGACATCTTCCTTCTAGCCCATAACGATTCAGTTTTCTACTTTATTCTTTTTTTAAAATAAATTTTATTAAAAGTTTTGCAAAGTACATAAAAACTAACACAAACCAATAAAGAATAAAAGGAGCAAACAAAGAAAGGGAAAAGAAATGGAAAAAGGAAAAGTGCAAAAAGAGAGAATAAAAAGAAATAGAAAGAAGAAGCTTCCGACTTCTTTTGCAGCAAATATAAATACAATTACAAAATAACCCTTACTCTATGGTTACTCTATGGTTACAAAAAAATAGAAAGTTCCCTTTTTTCTATTATCCAGTTTTTTTCCTAATCATCAAAACCACAAATCTTAAGTGCATTTTTTCCATTTCATGCAAAAGTCTATAAGGGGTTTCCAGCCAGCTATAAATCTGGACATTGTTTTTTCTCTAATCAAAGAAGTTAATTTAGCCTCTCCACAAGTTCCATCATCTTCATCAGCCATTCCTCCATTGTGGGTAGTGTCGAACCTTTCCACTTTTGAGCATTTAATAGTCTTGCTGCAGTTGTCATATATAAAAACAAAGTTCCATGACTTTTTTCTAATTGTTTGTCCATTAGTCCCAAAAGAAAAGTCTCTGGTTTCAGTTGTACTTTAACCTTTAAAATCTTCTGAATTAATGTATGTATTTGTATCCAAAATTTTTGGCTTTTTTACATGTCCACCAAACATGGTAAAATGTCCCTTCATGTTCACATTTCCAGCAAAGTTTCGAAATACCTTTGTACATTCTAGACCAGGGCTTTCCAAAGTTTTCCCGCGGCAACACACCAACCGCCGTTGGTGTGATGCCGCGGGAAAACCTGGAAGTGCTGCCGTTGCGGCAGTGCGCAAAAACCCAGAAGCGCTGCTGCCGCTTTCAGGTTTTTGCGCGCCACTGTTGGTGTGTCGCCGCGGGAAAACCTGGAAGCGCTGATGATGATCAGCGCTTCCGGGATGTGTGGCGACACACCAGATTGTGTGTGGCGACACACTTTTGTGTCGCGACATACAGTCTGGAAAGCTCTGTTCTAGACAATCTCTCTGGTGACAAATACCAACAAAACATCATTTTATAAAAATTCTCTTTACGGCTAGAACATAATGTAAATATCAATCCTTTCAACCACATACAAGTAGTCCTTGACTTACAACATTCATTTAGCGACTGTTTGAATTTACGACAGTGTTGAAAAACATGACTTATGACTGGTCCTCGCACTTATGACCATCATAGCATCCCTGTGGTCACGTGATCCAAATTTGGCCGCTTGGCAACTGGCATGTATTTACAATGGTTGCAAAATCCCAGGGTCATGTGATTGCCATTTGCGACCTTCCCAGCCAGATTCTGACAAGCAAAATCAATGGGGAAATCACAAATCACATAAGTGATTTGCTTAACAAACCCCGCAAAAAAGTCATAAAATTGGGTACAGTCACATGATGCTTCACTTAATGACTGTACGGCTTTACGATGAATTGTCCAGTCCCTATTGTGGTCGTAGGTCAAGGACTACCTGTATTTTCCTATTGATCCATTTTTATATTATAGCCAAATTTTTAGCTCATTTTATCTTATATTCTTTCACTTGTTCTTCTTCTGTCTCATATTTCAGCAAAAGTTTATACATTTTAGCAATAACATGGTTGTCATTAGTACATAATTCTATTTCAAACTCAGTCTTACTTTGTTCAAAACCATAAAATCTTTTATCCACCTTAAACTTTTCTGATAATTGTACATAAGAAAACCATTGACAGAAATGTCTTGTTGTCAAATCTTCTCTTGATTTCATTTTAAAATCCCCTTGAGAAAATTCTAGTATTTCACAGTATATTAACCATTTATGTTTACTTATCATTTCTCATCTATAAAATGCGCTGAAAGCCACAAAGGTGTTTTCGGGCAAAACTTAAATTTATATTTATTCCATACTCGAAGAATAGCCCATCTAACATAATGATTTTTAAAATCTACATTCCCCTTGCTTTATCATACCATAGATATCCATGCCATCCAAATCTCAGATCATGACCTTCTAAATCCAATAACCTTCTGTTTCTTAACAACACCTATTCTTTCATCCAAACTAAACAGCAGGCAGTAAAATATAATTTCAAATCTGGTAAGCTCTTTACTTTGCATCTTGTAATCCCTTATATTTAACTCGTGGATTTTTCCCTTGCCATACAAATTTAGATACATCCTTCTGCCATTGTTTAAATGGTACATCAGTTGTCAAAACAGGTATTGTCTGAAACAAAAATAACATTCTGGGTAAAACATTCATCTTAATCACAGAAATTCTACCCAACAGTGACAATTGTAATTTGTCCCATCTTGACATATCTTTTTTAACTTCATTCCATGTCTTAACACAATTATTCTGAAATAATGTACAATTCATATTCGTCATAGTTATACCCAAGTATTTTGCCTTCTTCTCAATCTTAAAACCCATTTTATTCATCAATTCTGTTTGAACTTGTATCTTCATGTTTAGTTTTCTATTTTATTCTATGATATCCTTTTTGAGATTAGGCAGCCAAACTATGAAATCATTAATTTGTTACTAGGGCTGTATGAATCTCCAAACAGGTGATGTAATTTAAAGGAGATTCAATTAAATCATCCTTTAAATTGAATCTTCAGATTTGTTTGAAGCATCATATCAAATCAGGTGCTTTCAAATCTCTTCAGAAAAACTCAAAGGCAATTTGGAGATATGACAGACTGTCTGGCTTTGCAGAGTCTCATACATTGTAACTTTCTTCCATATACAGAAAAAACTGGAATGGGTGTTAAATTGTGTGATGAATAACTGGCCAGATGGTTCTATGGCCTAGCCGAACACTTGAGGAAGTGCAATTCTGCTATTTTTGTCTCACTGTTTTGACAGAATTTGCTTAGGCAGGCTCACTTGGAAAGAAAAAAAACCCTTGCATGAGAGGATCTGAGATGGTGTGCTGTTAAGTTACTGCATATAATACAGACTATTTCTTTATAACATAAAGTACCAAGTGCAATAATGGTGACACACACTAATGAAGTAGCTGTGTTATGGGGATCTGAATGGTTACCCATTATAGCCTGTAGCCTCAAATTGGTTCAAACTGAATCTTGCATTTCAAAAGACAAATTCAAATTGAGTCATGTCACCATCAGATTGGATCTTGGCTGATGTATATATCCCTATTTATTCCAAACCCTGAAAAAAAGACCCTGTTTCTTGAAAAGTTGAGAGAACTGGCTCTGTTTGGTCCTCATACATTATTAGATATAAGTAGTAAGGTTGGGTCAGTTAGGATGCCCTTGATAATGAGTTCTTCAAGAATCTGAGGTTAATAAAGGAAAAGAACAACAACAGAAACTTCCAAACCTGCCCACTTTTTAAAATTTGCCCCTAGCACACAAATGTGGCTCATAGCTCAAAGGAGTTGATGTGACTTTATCATGAAAGGAAACTAGACCTCCTTTTGTTATCACCTTGTTGGATCATCCCTCCCAACTCTTGTATTCTTTCCTTCCCAACTCACCAGAAAATGGCATCCGGCCTCAGGGGCTGCGATGGAGGATTGTGGAAATCTGCTCCTGGCGACATCAGCAGGGGCACAGCCATTCCAGTTGCTCCTCTTGGAAGCCTTCACGTAAGTCTGAGTGAGAATCCAGGCCTTAAGTGCCCCCTTCTTTGGTTTGCACTAATAGAGTGTAATGATTGCTGCCATACGGCAAGAATTCCCATTTGTCGACAACTGGGAAAGTACTTATGGTGATGATATTGTTCTGCTTGGGTGGCCTGTGCCTGAAGGTAATCCTTCAAAAGCAGCTGCTTTAAGTGTTAGTTAAATGGTACCTGGGGATTTGCTTGACACAGGTGTCATGTTTAATCTTATTCATATATCAATAAAACTGGTACCATATGCGCAGGGCGGTTGGCAGCACTGAACCTCTGAGACAATCAATATTTCCATTAACAGACTCATCTTCCCTGGTCAGATCTTCAGAGCCTGCCCCTTTGTTTTTTCCAACAGACTCTGCAAATGGTTGTTCTCTGGAGAATACATGCAGACCCAGAAATCCATTTCTCAGAAAGCAGGCTCTGTGAAATCTCACAATTTCACATGCAAATCATGGAAGAGAAAGCAGCCCTTTATATTTGGAAAGGTTGTAATGGGACTTTTATCCAACATGCATCGCTATGTTGTTTAACACTTTTGGTATCTTCCTCCAGCAGGTCTGACTAAATCCTTCCAACTGCAGGACAGTTGAATGTGGACCATAGAATGCTGCAGATATGACTTGGGTCCTATTAACCCCCAAATGAGCAGTGATTGATCTGGCAATGTGTGTAATTTTTATCACATTTGTAGCCTGCCTATAAAAGTCATCGCAGGCAACACCAAAAGGAAGAAGCTACTTTGCGAAGACCCCAACATTCCCATAAGTGGGCGACTTTGGGCCAGTCACTCTCTCTTAGCCCAACTCACCTCACAGGGTTGTTGTTGTGGGGGAAACAGGAGGAGGAAGGAGTATTAGGTATGTTCGCTGCCTTGAGTTATTTATAAAAATAATAAAGGTAGGATTTTAAAAATCTAAAAAAAGTGTGCTAGGATTTTAAAAGATAAGCTAAATTGGAAGAAGTCTCTTAGCCACCTTATACACTGGACAAAGTAGGTGCAAAATCCATCTGGCCCTGGACCCCACTTTTTTTTTAATAGATTTTGGAAAGAAAACCTTTTAGGAAAAATGTTGGAATAGAAAGCTGCTTGATGAAAACAAGCTGATTTTTTTATGACTTGCATTTTCCTAATCAGGGTGGGTTCTTGCATTTACCTGAGTTAAGAGGTGCCTACATAGTATATGTGTAAAAGTCTTTTCCTTCATTGTCCAATCCTTTCTGCAGTGCCTACACATCACCAAAATCCCAAGAGAAGACATCCAGAAGGAATTCCTCATCTTGTGCTCTTTTCAGACCAGAATCTAGAGAGAAATATAATAGGAAAAAACAAGACAAAAGCAGCAATCTCCACCACCTCCAATAATGAAATAAGCTAAAAAAACCAAACCCACACCCATTTTTCCTTGAACCCCCCCCCCCAAAAAAAATCCCCTAAAATATCCAGTGTTTGGAAAATTGGGAGACAAATGTACAGCTATATTAGTTTGTTTCATGAAGTGAGAATGCCTTTGAATCCAAGAAATGTAGTCCTATCTAATTATCTTGGAAACAAAGAGATGCCTAAACTGAAGTGCTTAAAGTGCATTGAAATGTGGCTTATTTTATCCCAAACAGCACTCTTGAGCTACGTAAAAAAGAGAATAATGCTGAAACCATGTGAATGGCTCCAGGTGTTCTATTCAGATGATGAGTGGCTCTAGAATCTGTCTCAAAATCCCAGCTGCTCATACTATCATTCCAGCATCACTTGACTTTAATTGGACAATTGTCCTTGGAAACAAACAAGCAAATAGACAAAACCAGGCAAGTCTTCTTGAGGTAGGAAAGGTTTGAAAAGATGAGCACGCCCTAAAGTTGGAAAAGCCAGACATGTTCAAGTACCAATCCACAGACATGCCCCTATACAGTATACAGCCTACTCTAGAACCTTTAATGGGGCAATAGAGTAGACTTAATGTTCTCCTTTATGCCAGCCACTCTTCTCAGAATTGCTAGGTTCCCATTGCTGAGGAGGAGCCAGTAATCTCTCTCCACTCCACGTTAGTCTACACCAGGGGTGGGGAACCTTTTTTCTGCCAAGGGCCATTTGGATATTTATAACCGGGGACCGGGGGGGGCGGGGGGTGGGGTTTCTGGGATTTCCACGGACCGGGGGCCGGAGTTTGCGGGCAGGAGCCAATCACAAGCACTGGGGGGCAGGGTTTGCGGGCAGGAGCCAATCACGTGGAAGGGGCGGGGTTTACGGGCGGGAGCCCTGCAGGCCTTAGGCAGGAGCCCCGTGGGCCTTATATGGCCCACGGGCCTGACGTTGCCCACCCCGGTCTACACGGTAGCATAATTTTGGATGTGCATGGGGCTTTGTGTTTGATCTCAGCAGCCATTTCTCAGTAAAATGCAACCAAGTGCCCAAGTTATCTCACGGATTCTCATAGAAGCTGGCCACTGGTCTAAATATTGAAACTGACTTAACCATCTGTTTCCCATTTGATGTCTTATAGGAACACACATTGCTAGATTTAGTATATGATTTGTCTAAATTCAGTTTGAGTTTATGTGCTGCTTCTGAGAGCTAGCTTCAGTGGATGTAGTAGAGTTGAGAAGAACATTTGGCAACGAAATGTTTTGGATTTATGATGCCCAGACAATGTGACAAGTCATTCCTATGTTGCCCTATATACTAAAGCAGGAGCATCACTCACCTGGCACATCATAATAAGTTAGGATTTGTTGAATTAGTCAACATTTCTCAGCCTCAAGCTGTAGTTTAGAAAAAAGAAAGGTTGGGTTCACATGGCCATTAACAAAACCAAACAAATGATGTTATCGCAGTATATGAACCCAACTGCTGTTTACAGTGCTCCAGATCTATAATTGTGTTCTCTGACAATTGAGTCCCCTTAAGTGGACAAATTGGACGTGGCTTCCATTTTCCAATGGGTAGAATATTTATTCCTGAATGAGCTTCTGGGATGGATGCCATCTCAGGACAAGTTATCCAACAACTCAAATCACTAATTCACTCTGATGGACAGATCCAACACCACCAAATGAAGTATTAATGCAGGAATTTACAATATCCGCAATGTAAATAGTTTCCTTTGCTCCCCCCATAGAAGATTAATGGATGGCAGCACACGCATGCCTGCGAGATTTTAAAATGTGTGGGCCTAGCCAGTATCACAGTAACAATCAGAACACATAAACATTGGCCGACTCTGGATCCATTTAGGATGTGTCTAGGACCACACAAGGCAAAAACGTTGCCAGCTTGCGAGCCGGCAGTCCGACCGACTGATGACCACTTTTTCTTTTCAGCTGGAGTGAGAAAGATTTGCTGGCCAAGGTTAAGCCACCCAGTTATTTGTTATGATGAACTCTCCAAAAGGAAGAGATTAAGCCAAGCCTTAAATGTTTCTGTGACAAATGTTGACTGTCAGCCTCCCCGGGATTGATGGCACTTCGGCTTGCCTTCCCAAAGCTTTTAGTTCAGAGGCAGAGGTTAGGAGGAGCTTGCCCATTGGATGCGGACTTTATGGCTTTAGCACTGGCCAGAGAGCAATGCAAAGTTTCAGTAATGAGTAATAGCACTTTTCGCTCCCTATCGTCATTTGTCCAACATCCATTATTGTCCTGAGAGAGCAATCTCAGAGTTATAAATGGTCCTGGCAGCTGGTGTGTCAGCATTTCATACCTCCACAGCTGCTAGGCTGGAGGGGAGGCACACAAGCTGGCTGCACTTGGCTCAGTCCCAACTCGCGAAGCCATCTTGGGAGGCCTGCAGGTGCCATGTGCAAGCAAGACGCATCTTGGTGATGTACCCAAAGCAGCTGCCTCCAAGAGCAAAGGAAGCCGCTCGGGTTAATTTATTCAGGAACTGCTAAAAGCATGGGCTTTAAATCTAGTTTCAATTGGTGCTTCCATTGCTAAAACTGTTTCAAAGGCACCATGTATTGAATCAGGTTGTATACTTAGCAAATCAGGTTCTTGTTTTTGCGAGATAAGGTAGAATATTATTAGCCAAATATATCACTAATCACAACATGATGGCAGACCTGGCAATACTGTGAGCAAATAGCAACTGTTTTCCCCACAAAGAGGAGGAGAGGCAAAAGCTGATTGGATTAAGAAGTCAGCGGAATAGCTGGTGAGATTTTGCCTTACTCATCTGCTTCTTATTCTAGTAGAGAAATTACTAAGTCCTTCTTAGTGAGCCTTCAGTTATTGATCTCTTGGCTAGAAGTCTGATGCTGGTCAGCAAGGTAAGTACAGTGCTTGTCAGAATCAGACCCACCAGCAACTTAAAAAGGATGCTTGTATCTGAAAGTATCAAAAGCTCAGCATTGTTCCCAAGCTAAAGTACAGATGAGAGGTAATGATATAATCGTTGCCTGCTCTGGATGAGGATGCACTCCCTTGGAAGGAGCAGTTGTGTCTCTATGGCAAGGAGTGCCTTTTTACAGCTTCGTCTGTTTCTGGACAGGGTTAGTGATTCATAATCTAGAGCCTCCAAATGACAATATTGCAATATAATTTCTGTTCGTTTGAGTTTGGCCTAGAAGCATCAGCTAATGCAAAATGCTATAGCAAGATTATTAAAAGGGATAAGGGCAGAACAGAGGCCATTTTCTTTCAGAAGGACCTGTTGTTATACCATATAAGGTTTGGATAACTAAGACTTGGATGGATCGCTCTCTCCATTATGTACTATTGAGGTGGCACATTATTGTGGGATGCCCCTTTGATGATGCTGTATTTGCAAGGAATTCATTATTTGGTGACCTGAGGGAGTGTGTTCCTGATACAAGTCTCAAATGAAGTTTTTCATTTCTCACTTATAGTTGGCATCAAGTGCTGGCCTTTCAAGGTCAGCTGAAGATCTTGTTCATCTTAGCAGCTGCATTCTATGCTTTCTCCCTTTTCTGTACCTCTTGTTCTTGCTGCCTTGTCATGATTTGTATATCCTGAACAGAGATTGTCTTAAAAATGAAATGTAGTGTACATAGACTGACCATATTTCCTTGAGACAAAAATGGGATGGGGGTGGTTGCCTCCTCCTGTTGGCGTGCAGGGGGGGGGCGTATGGTCAGCCTAGGTGTACATAATATGGCTATGTAGCACTTCAGATTCAAAGGCAAAGGGTTAAACCATGGTTTGTTTGAACTATGTTTTTGAGCTACCTTTTTTTTTAAAAGAACCTTTACTGGTCTGGTACATACAGTACTTAACTTTGAACAAAAAATATAGCTTGCAAGCCACAATAACTTGATTCACACATTGTGCTAAGCCATAAACAACAATATCTATTAGAGTATACCAATGTATAGAAACCCAACTATAGATTGATCAGGAACCTTGATAACATTCACCAATTGAACTTGGTGCAGAGTAATAAATAATGTGATGCTGAGGTCATCATTTTCACTGTGCACTCCTTGACTGGGGAGTGGTCTCTGAATTCTGTGGTTTAGAAGTACATTTAAGTAGAATCAAAAGGACATGAAGAGCAACAGTTTCATACAGTAACTAACTTTCTTTTTTGGGTGTTGTCAGTGTGTTGAGTGAATCTAGCTGATTGAGATTTATTTAACAAATCATAGTTAAATAAACCATGACTTTTTGCAATGTGTGAAATCAGAATATTTTATATTTGGGTAATGAAAGGGTGCTGGTAGTTATTATATGAAGAGTGAATTTATCTTGTGTATTTAAAGTATATTTCTTTTAATATTATGTGATGATGATGATGATGATGAAGAAGAAGAAGAAGAAGAAGAAGAAGAAGAAGAAGAAGAACAACAACAACAACAACAACAACAACAACAACAACAACAACAACAACGGGCAGAGTTCCCAATTCTAGGCCTTTTAAAGCTGTGTCCAATATTTACATAAATGTACACCTTTTCCCCCAAGTCTCATAGTATTCGGTGTATGTTGTATGTATGCAAACTCACAATATTTAAGTACAAGATGTTTATTATATATAATTCCTCCTAGAGAACTATTATGGAAGACCCAAATACAAACAGTATTGGTATACAATGAAAAATAAATAGGCTTCATGAGCGTGTTAAAACTAAGTATATGCTCCTTCCTCAAGTATGTTTGGAAAAACAGAACAGGCTGTATTTTCATTAACAGGTAATATTTTCTGACTAAAGAGTGACAGTATTGAATGTCAGCTGAACACAGGGGATACTTCTCGCTCTGATGCTTCAGAAGAGGCAGACTCATTAACACTTGGCCATATACAATAATGGTTCAGGGAATCATTACAAAGAACTGTTATACAATAATGCAAAAATTATTCCCACAGTCTCTCCAATCCTAGAAATAAAGACTTATCCATGATTTAAAAACAGGATTGGCTTCAATTTCTTCCTGGTTGTCATAATCTCCATGACCTTCTGAAGGCAACATGCTTGTGGGAGCACTGTTTTAGTTCAGACAAGGAAAAGTATACAGCAAAGTTATAAATAAAGCTGAAATTAAATCACATATGAGCTCCATAATATGCTGGGATAGCAGATCATATACCATATTCTGTAACTGATTCTGCCATTCCCTGAAGATTAGTTATAAATCCTATCATCCATCAATAAACCTTTTGCCTGCTTGGAAGAATCTAATCTCAACCTGACAAGTCACTACATTCTTTCTTCACACACAGCAAGCATTATTTGAAAGATTTAGAATACATCAATCCTGAATCATCCCCCCAAGCACATATACTAGCACACGTATACACAAATATGCACAATTATTGCTGAACCTAAATTTTAGAAGATGGAGTCTCTAGAGTTATTTTTAAATGCTAACACCAAGAGCAACTAATAGATTATTTGTTAAATCCAGATTTACTCATCCATGAAATATATCCATTGAAATCAATGGACCTTAATGATTAACTTAAGTCACATTAATTTCAAAGGCTGTACTCTAACATTTTCCAATCATGCATGGATAACCAGAAAGGATCTGGTTATGCAATCAACAGAAAATACAGGCTACTTAATCAGGTTGTCATTTCCTTCAGAATGGAATGGTCCCAGGTCAGGTATTTATATGATTGGAACAGAAAAAGAACACATTTTATCCAGAGATTAAAGAGGAGAAGAGATTCAAATATACCCAGTGGGAAATGACATGACACATCCTTAGTATCTTCTTCATTTTTTCCTCTTTCATCTCCCTGCTTTTCAGCTATTTCACTTTCAGGCGCACTATTCCTAGCATGCTAGTTCACTATCCCTTTCTCTGAGAGTCTCCCTCTTGTCAAGTTTATATTTATTTTGTTGCAACAAAGAACTCCTGACTAAAATGCATACACTTGGAATTCTGTTTCCTAGCCCCAGCCTTTCTGAAAGGCATCTCAGTATACTCTATTTCCTTTATGGAGTATCCTAGCAGAGAGTGGAGGGAAATAAACTGGGAAGCGAAAGAAGGAGGTAGTGCCTGATAGATTTATACACCTGCCAGCCAATTTAATAACCCTCAATACATAACAGTCAAGACTAATGCGGAGTTATCAGTGCGCTATTGAACCAGTGGCCAAGCCACTAATAAACTTAAATCTGATAGTGTCAAAGAAAAAAAGGGACTGGATTTCCTCATATAAAGATGGAAATTATTGTTAATAATACGAGGAATATTTACTGAAATAAGGAAATGTTTTCCTTTATTACAGACTTTGAAATCCATCACAGTCTTGAAAATCACCATCCTGAGGAGGGTGACCTGCTTGAGTAGGTAATCATATTTGGTATTCTTGGTCTTCTTTCCTATGAGGCAGACAACACATTTCTCCTGTTTGAAAATGGCTTTGTGATCCATCCATAAAGTACATCACAAGCCCAATTCCTTCCTGTCCTGCCTCTCATATCACAATATTTTAATCAAAATGTTGGTCACTTTCAATTTTCTTAAATGTGTGTGCTGCTGAATCTCCTAAGACTCCTGGGGTCTAATAACAATAATACCGTACAGTACAAATAATTAAATTGTCCATTATAAAAATATAAATATATAAAATAACATGGAACCACAACCAAAAACCAAACCTAAGCACAGATGGCAACTTCCCATTAGTCCCTAACTGCCCTCTAGAAGAGGTCTTTAGAGATGATTTCTTTGTGGCCACTTCATCCCATCCACTGAAATTAGGGAGACAATTTCTGATCTATAATTCAATGAAATGTTTGTATACTTATTTGGGGAGCAAACACCATTGAGATCAATGGAGCTCACTTCCATATAAGTGAGCAGAAGATCAGTGCACTAAAATGCTTTGAAGGAAAGGAGCAGCAAAGAGCAATGAGATGTGATGTCCACAGTCTTCCTAAGGCCAGACAGATCATGTATCAACAACATGCTTACTTGTATCCAGATGTTTGTTTGCATAATGACATATCTGCAGCAACCCTTAAATCAGACTGCAGTAAATAGTCACACAGCCTTACTTGTCCTATTTAGACCACTGTCTACTCCAACAAAATTAGCGCAAAAGTAAGAGAGACATATATTAGTAGAAATTTTTTTAGACTTTTTAAAAATCCCGCCTTTATTATTTTTATAAATAACTCAAGGAGGAGAACATACCTAAGACTCCTTCCTCCTCCTATTTTCCCCACAACAACAACCCTGTGAGGTGGGTTGGGCTGAGAGAGACTGACTGGCCCAAGGTCCCCCAGCCGGCTTTCATGCCTAAGGCGGGACTAGAACTCACAGTCACAAATACATTAATACAGTCTTATGGCATTTCCATACTGCATCCTTAAGCTGCTCCTGTCCCATACTGATGTCACCTAGACTCTAAACCAGCTTAAGAAAATGCGACAACTACAGATAATTATGGCAGATGGCAGCATCTAGCTGAGGCTGGCAGATCTCAAAAAGGCTAATCAGGGTCAGACCTTATTAGGAGCTGGACAGAAAACTACCAGGAAATCCCATGGTTGTAGAGAAGACTAGGAAGTTAAAGAAAAAATTCCTGGAAAAAGGCAATGGAAAAAGAAAAGAAAAAAACTATTTCCATATTATTAATTTGAAAATATGGAAATGGTTTGACATTGCCTTTTCCCAGGACTTTTTTTATTTTTAACTTCTTGGTCTTCTCAAGATGCTGGTATTTCTCAAAGTTCTGCCTGGGACAAGACAGTAACAACTTCCCTTCATTTCTTCAGAACTTGGATATTCTTAGATGCCATGAGCTATACAATCTAGCAAAGTCTCAGACACATTAAATAATAGAGGCATTAATCTTTTCACCTGAATATAATAACTTCTTCAAACCTCGGAGAGATTAAAAGCCTGGCCTCTCAGTGGCATTCATCTTACCATTATAATACGTTCCCTTGCCAAAAAGATAGAGGATTTTGACCCTTTCAGGAAAGTTCATCCAATTGAAGATGAGAGATATTTAGTATTCTTTCTTCCGTAGAAAGAAAAATAAACCATTCAGTTTATTTTTGTTAGGAAGCTCAGGATTTAATTGGCATAACCTAGAATTAATTCCAGTCCAACTGAAGATACATACTAAGGATTCAGCATCCTTCCTGGAAGCAAACCCAAGTCCAAATAAATAACATTACAGAACAGGAGCCAAGTTATCCAAGTATGTGGTACCAGAAGCATTTGAAAACAGGAAGCACAAATATCAAGAAAGTAATACACCCAACATTTTTGCCAGGGCTCTTGATGAGAATTGGTTAGGAAGTTCAGTGTAGCTCAGTGGCATTCAACAGATCTTAGATTCAATTCCCGACATCTTCAGTTTTGATTGAGAAAGGTTCTGCCTGAAACAAATATCAGTGAAGACAATGTTTGTTTGCTTGCTTATTTATTTATTTGTTTGTTTGTTTGTTTATTTATTTATTTATTTATTTATTTTCTATCCCGCTTTTATTATTTTTATAAATAACTCAAGGCAGCGAACATACTGTACCTAATACTCCTCCC
Organism: Charina bottae; assembly: GCA_023362775.1. Taxonomy (NCBI): domain Eukaryota; kingdom Metazoa; phylum Chordata; class Lepidosauria; order Squamata; family Charinaidae; genus Charina; species Charina bottae. The sequence goes on from JALMGJ010000002.1 coordinate 118,642,009, forward strand.
TCCTATTTTCCCCACAAGAGCAACCCTGTGAGGTGAGTTGGGCTGAGAGAGAGTGACTGGCCCAAGGTCTCCCAGCCGGCTTTCATGCCTCAGGCGGGACTAGAATTCTCGGTCTCCTGGTTTCTAGCCCAGCACATTAACCACTAGACCAAATTGAGTTAGTTAAATCCAGACAAACACTGGAGCACCCTCCCATAATCCCAGCAGGGAAGAAGATATTAGGGGGGCTGTCATTCTTTTCTGCCTTCTGTATGACAAAAGGGCCTGGGGGTCATCCCTTCATTCTTCTTGGAAAAAAAGAAGAAAATCTTTTCTTCTTTCTAAAGAAGATTAAGGAACAATTTCTCTAGCCTCTTTTGGAGTGGAGAAAAGAGGCCCTTCCTTTTGCCCAGAGGGCAGGGTTTTAGAGAAGGGGGAGGTCCTTTTGCCAAGGGCTAGAAGGTCCCCAGTCCAAAGCTCAATTGGCCACTCTTTTGACTTAGTCTATTGGCTTTATTCTTTTCTATAGGGAGGGAGCAAATACTGGAGTTCTCCATCACTTCTAGCAGGAATCTTTCCAAGCTGTCCTTGAGATGCAGGGATTGAAACTGGGGCCTTCTGCATGCAAAGCACAACCTTTGCTACTGGCCTGCACCTTCCTGCCATAATGCCACAATACCTTTGAGCCACACAACTGCTGGGCTTAAAATTTAAAGAGTGATAAGGAGAGAAGGACTCCCCGTTCTTCCATTTTTCAAAAAACAAAAAACAGTGGTAGAATACATGTGCACTGAGGGACACATAAGGCTCTTATCTTCTCACAGACTAGTTTCTTGCAGCTGATGGGCTTTTAATTTTTACCTCTCCTGTCTCTAAAAAATATGCCTTTAGATTTTCTTCAGGAATTGTTTGCAAATGCAATGCTAATAGGGAAGTGGAAAAAAAGGAAACCCAAGCTCTAATTTGAAACTTTCACTTTTACTTTAAGGGTTTGCGGTTTCTGGATAAGAAGTCATTACTAGGTCTCTTCTTGTCACGGCTTGGCGATGTAACCGGTGATATGGAACAGATACTCAAAATCACTGTATATGAAAATAACTTGTTGTTCCATTTATTTTTCAAATGTATAACTTGCCTTTCTGTCCATCCCAGTTCCACAGAAGCAAAAGCTACTTTATGTCCAGTACAGTTCATAGTGTTGGCACACTGTCACTGTGGCATGTGGTAGAGAGCAGGATGCTTAACTGATGAGCTAAGCAGTGAAGTTTTATAATGCATACTGGTTGCCTTAATCAACAGGCTTTATTTATTATAGTTAGTCATTAATCCAGCATTAAAAAAGCAGTTTAGCATTTTGTGGGAGGAACAAATTCTTTTCATAACTAAATATGGAAGCTGCCTGATGCCTGGAGGATGCAATCCTGGGAGTTAGTCCCATTGAGCTAAATAAGATTTACTTTTTTGTTGATCAGCCAAACTAGTGCCATCTAGCTCTAGAACAGTGTTTCTTAACCTTGGCAATGTGTGGACTTCACCTCCATGCTGGCTGGGGAATTCTGGGAGTTGAAGTCCACACATCTTAAAGTTCCCAAGGTTGAGAAACACAGCTCTAGAGAGACTAGAACTTCTAACATTGGGAGTTGTGGTCTCAGTGCATTTGGAGGCCGTGAGGCTAGAGTTAGACTGTGCCATTTTAGTGCATGATGTGGTAGATAATCTATGTTATAAAAAGACAGCTCTCTAAAGTAGAATTGACTATTCTAATCTAAGGTTGTGAGTGTGACTACCCCAAGGCTAGAGCATAGGATTTATATTGGCCACCAGTAAAAGAAAACTAATTGGAAAAGATGTCCCCAAATTTTCTTAGTGGAAACGTTTCGCTCCTTATCCAAGGAGCTTCTTCAGTCTGAGAAAAGTTGGTAAGGGAATCCTAAATATGTTCCTAGGTAGCTGTGTGACCTTACACCTGGGGCTATATGGAACATATTTAGGATTCCCTTACCAACTTTGCTCAGACTGAAGAAGCTCCTTGGATAAGGAGCGAAACGTTTCCACTAAGAAAATAGAAATCCAGTTGACATGATTCAAGCTACAGACAATTCCACCTGGATGACTGAGAACCTTCATAGACATATGTCCCCAAATGTTATTGTGCAAGTTTTTCTCAAGACAACTCAGCTATTTGCTCCCTATAGAAAAGAATAAAGCCAATAGACAAAGTCAGAAGAGTGGCCAATTGAGCTTTGGACTGGGGACCTTCTAAGGGTAAAGGTAAAGGTTCCCCCCGCACATTTGTGCAGTCGTGTCCGACTCTAGGGGCCAGTGCTCATCTCTGTTTGTTAGCCGAAGAGCTAGCGTTGTCCGAAGACGCTTCCACGGTCATGTGGCCGGTATGACACACGCGGAATGCTGTCACCTTCCCACCGAAGTGGTACCTATTAATCTACTTGCATTTGAATGCTTTTGTATTGTTAGGTTGGCAAGAGCTGGGGCTAGTCTAGCCTCTGGCAAAAGGACCTCCCCCTTCTCTAAAACCCTGCCCTCTGGGCAAAAGGAGGGGCCTCTTTTCTCCACTCCAAAAGAGGCTGGAGCAATTGTTTCTTAATCTTCTTTAGAAAGAAGAAAATATTTTCTTCTTCTTTTCCAAGAAGAATGGAGGGATGACAATACATTTGTCTCTTTGCAACCCTTCCCTCTGCATTGTAGAGTTTGGATCTTCCTTTTTGTCATCAGCATCATCCATAATACACTATATCTACCTGGATCCTTCAATTCACAGAGGACTCTTCAGTGCAAAAAAGGGTTCCATGAATAGAGGTGGGAAGAAGGAGTCATTCTCAAATCCATCCTTTCTCCTTTAGCCTATACATTACCTTCCGTGCTATTTCAAAGAGAACCCCAGGCACAGGAGACTGCAAAGAGAAAAGAGACCTACAATTTCCAGCATCTCTAACCATTTGATGTGCAGATGAGATTTACAAAAATTGACATTATCTGGAGGGCCATAATTTCTCTCTCTAGAGCTAAGGCAAGCCCCCATTGTGGAGATCCACAAATGAGAAATTCTTATTTGGTATAAGGGAGATTGCAGTGTACATGAGTAAAATAAAGTAAATTACCTGCACAAGTTGACTTGTGTGTAGCATTTTAGAGATTCACCAGATATCTACTCGTATACTGCATACCTCTTGAAAAGGAATTGCATGCAAATATACTGTATCTCTCATCTTAGATCTGGCACCGTCACTATGTAAATACTGGAAATCACCGGCTTGTTGGTCCCCAAACTGCTCATCAGGTTAATTGAAGCAGGTTTTCACACTCCCCGAGCAGATTTATTACTTGGCTAAGATAGTTGACGAGCTGGACGCCAGCCTCACTGACTAATGTTGTACCAAATTGAGAAAGTCATAAAGCACCCGAAAGAGAAAGCGCAAGAGCTTCATTAGAGCACCGGTTTTGCAGACAAATAAGATAAATTTCATCAACGAACATCACAGGGACCTTGGGAAGAGAGGAAACTTTGTGTTCTCTGGAAACAATAAAAAACTTTGAATAGTACCGTAGATTAATTTATTATAATAATAAAAACTAAATGCTCAGGGAGGGAGGGCTGATAGCCTGGAATGAAATGGAGAAGATTGAGGCTAAAGAGGATGAAAGAGTTGCATTCTTGCTAGCAAGGGGCTATTTGGGAGAGAGAGTTTCTATTCTGGACCTTCTATCCTTTTGGAGCTCTTCTTCTGTCTTTATGATATTTCAGACCAACCCTGAGAGGAGGAGGAAAAAGAAAAAAGAAAACAACTCAAATAGTCTCCACTTCCCCTCCCACCCTGTTTAGTAAGATTCTTGCTTGTGACTACACAAAAAATAGCTATCGCACAATGGATGCTTCAGTGGCTCAGATCTGCCCTGCAGCTGCTTGCTAACACCAGATTGACATTTCTATGGGACATTGTAGTGATATTTTATTGGGCTCTTCTGTAGGGCCAGAAATACCAAGTTGTAGCAAAGTATGGAACCTCCATGATTTTACTTAGATAATGAAGGCCTATCAAATTGGGGTTGGGGCTCTAGTCACAGAATTGGAAGGAATCACAAAGTTCATCTAGTCAACCCCTCTGCTGGTGCCAGAAATCCTCTGTTGCATCCTCTTCCCTGCCAGAACTGCAGACTTTTCTACCGTAATTAGTACATTCTGCTGCTAATTCAGCAGCTGCTAAAATGTCCACTTTTCTCCCATTCATCGTATATATTTTTATGCCACATTCATTGCATTTTCCATAACAACTACTGTACTACAACAACAGAAGGTATAGAGGTGGAAAGAATGACAACCACACTGGTGCAAGTGCTAATGAAGCTTCTATACACTACATGCAACTGTGTCCAAGTCCAGGCTACAGCCACGAAAACCAACTCCATGTGTTTGCTTTCTGTGGATGCCTTGCCTTGAGACAAGGGAAGTTGATCCCTTTTGTTTGCCATTTTAACTAAGTAAAGCCACTGAAATTGCATAGCCCAAAGAAAGCATGTATAAAAACACATGCTTCGTTAGAATCATGCAATCCTTTAAAAGCTACTTCAACTTAAAAACCATGACTATCTTGCTTGTTTTTGTAAAACAAAATGATAGTCACTCTGATCACAGTCTGCAGCCTGCAATTTTTCTATAAGCTTTATCCTTCTGCCATATTAATATTTACTAATTTCCAATGTAGAGGCTCAAAAGGACCAGGCAAGTTAGTGCTGCATTCTTTCACCATTCCTGTTCCTTTTGGCAAAGGACTTCATCATGAAGAAAGCTCTGAAGAGTTGGACTTCTGTTGCAGTCTTGATTACTAACAAAGACCATTTGGCAAATTCATTGGAATATTGCTGATGCTTTTCCAAACCTGCAGTTAACAACTGCCTCAATGCTTTCATTATTAGATATGATCCTTCCTAAGTAGATAAAATTCTGCACATCCTCAATGCATTGATGTCCATGCATTTCCTTGAGCATTACCAACTTGTATGGTCTTCATTTTTCAACTACTTAGCCCAATTTTATGGGCCTCCATTTCCTGGTTAGTGGTCATGTCCTGGAGACATTTCTTTGTTTCTGCTAGAAGTCTATATCATCTGTGAATTCCAGATCCCACTGATTTTTCCAAGGGATATCTAAATTCATACCATTCACAGCTTTCCTAATGATGAACTCCATTGCCAAAAAGAACCAGAATGTTGAAAGAAGTAGAGTAGAGCAGTCTTGCTCTACTCTAGTGTTGATGGTAAAGACGTCTTGTAATGCTATGATCAGTTTTCAGCAGCAGCAGTTCAGGTAGATTCCGCAAAATATTGACCAAGTGTTGGGGGGGATGCCATATCTTTTTACTATTCCTCATGATGAAGTAGATGTAGTTTATTAGTTGTGGCCACTGGAATTTAATGTCCTGTTAAGTGATGTTCCATAATGCAAAGACTTGTTCACTGCATGAGCGTCTGCGGTAAAATTCTGCTTGTTTTCCCATAGCTGCTTGTCCAATGCATCCAGCAGTCACCTGAGTAGGACAACACAAAAGACCTTGCCAGGAACTGAAAAGAGACAGATGCCTGTCCAATTGCTACAACTGGTGATATTGCCATTCCTTGGGAGTTTGGCAATCACTCCCTTTCTCCGCTTGTTGGGGATGCAATCTGTTCATCAACATTCATTCACCAGTTCTGTTAGTTCTTGGACCATGCTTTTCCACCAAACTTCAGTAGTTTAGTTGGGGTTTGGTCTAAATCTGCAGCTTTGTTGTTCTTTATTGTCCTTATTACCTGATTTACCTCTCCAGTTGTGATCATGTCCAGATTTCCATCCAATTCATCAGGTGGCTTTGATGCACCGGCTTGGCGGGTTCAGTGTTTCTTTAAAGTGCTCTACCCAACATGTCTCTTGTTCTTTATTTAGCAGTATCTTCCCATTCTTGTCCTTAATAGGAGGACTTGTATTACTCCTTGCTCCTGTTAATTTCTGAACAATGCGATACAGCATCTTGCTGTCACTTTTGTTGCTACCTCTCGCGCTTCGGCTTCTTTGTGTTCTAACCATTCTTTCTTGTCAGCCTGGCAACATCTTTTGACTCTACAATCCAATGACTGGTATTTTTCCATAGGTTCTGCTTTCTCACTTAGTAATTTTGGTCCTTTTGTTGCTTTGTGACTTTGTCTTCATCAATCAGCTGCCGGGTTCTGTCTTGTATGCAGCATTCTTTCTGTATTGTTCTCCTTTATCCAATTGTTTCTTCTTCACTCAGATACTGTTTATTTGAACCATCTCCACTGATCTTCAATTTCAGTTTCATGTTGCAGTTGCTGAAACCAATTTTCAAGTCTGAGTTTGTACTGTCCAGCAATGACATGATTTCTTAGCTTCTCAACAGCAGAGAGGCAAGTTATATGCTGCGCTTGCTTCCTCTTTTGATGGAGTCTGAATGATACCATTAAGGCAATGGTATTCTCTGTGAGATGCTCTGACATCTAGGAGTGCTGATCACCATCATTTGCTGATGCAGAAGCCATTGGTTTCATTGTTAAATGCTCAATTGAGTAACAGCCATTTTTTTGTGTGTGAATATTTTTATCTGCAAAGAAGATGTTTCCAACACATACGTTTTTTATGCTACAAAGTACAGCAAGAGCTTTCCATTTTTGCACATTTGTGCTGCTGATCCATACAGGCCAATCACTTGTTCCCCTCCTTGTCTGTTGTTCCCTGTTTGTGCATTCATAGCACCAATAACCAATATAATGTTACAATTGGGTACTCTGACATCTTCATGTGTAAGGGCTGTTGTTTGGTGGGGCACATATGAAGAAAGGAGACTGAAGCTCAGTGTTAATACTTATGTGTTTCAAAAAGAAGGCTCCAGATTTGATCCCTGATACTGACATGTGAATTGGAGATGATGGTAGTGGGCAGTATAATTGATTCAACAAGATCCTGAAATGGATATAGAGAATGTTGGGTAAAATAAGAAGGCTGGGCAAAATGAAAAGCATTCTCAGACTTGAATATGTCAGAGAGTTCTAGCTAGACTGTTGGTCCAATGCAGAGTCTCTAACTTGCTATAGGAGCCATATGGGGTTCCCTTGATGACCAGTCAAAAGCTACAACTGGCCCAGAATGCAGCAGCATGAGTAACATACCTCAGTATGTATATGTAACACTGCTACCTTCATGAGCTGCACTGGTTACCAGTAGGCTTCCAGGTGCAATTCAAGGTGCTGGTGGTCTTCTATGAAGCCCTTTATGGTATAAGGTAAAGGTTTTCCCCTGCAGTCGTGTCCGACTCTAGGGGCCGGTGCTCATCTCCGTTTCTTAGCCGAAGAGCCAGTGCTGTCCAAAGACGCTTCCGTGATCATGTGACCAGCATGATGCACGCGTCATGTTACCATCCCACCGAAGTGGTACTGTAAGGCCCCTAGCTTACACTGTTTTACCCAACTTCCTGAAGTTGTCAATAACAGTCTTGAGTCGAGGCTTGGAGATTTTAAATAACAGCATTTATTTGGCCAAGTAAAGCTGGGTGGGATTTCTAGAGACATCATGGCAGTGAATGTCTGGGAGGAAACCCACACACACACATATCACAAGTTTGGTGCTTATATAGGTTTCCCAGGTTCAATAAGAAAGCATCGTGAACCCTCTCCTAGTAAGGGCAAGGTTCCTGAATCTGCATTGCTAGCAGTAAGCATCGTAGAGACCTCCAGGGGCAGTCTGCATGTCTCCTGTTATTCTAAACATCCTTGCCGAGCATTATCTAATCTCCTTTCCCTTTTACCTAATTTCTAAGCAAGCAGTTTCCAAAAGCAGAATAGCGTTGGTTAAGCGAAGCTAACCCTTACAGTACCTATTTATCTACTTGCATTTGCATGCTTTCAAATTGCTAGGTTGGCAAGAGCTGGGGCGAGTGCGGGAGCTCACTCCATCACACGACGCTCGGGTCTCAAACCGCCGACCTTCCGATCGACAAGCCTGGTGTCTTAACCACTGAGCCATCGCGCCCCCTGTCCTTTATGGTATAGTGCCTGGATATTTGCAGGACACCCTTACCCCAATTGTTTCTGCCCATTCAACAATTGCCTTGCCAGCCCTGTGGAAAAGTATGGCCCCAATATGCTGGTGTTCTGGAAGGAATTTAAAACCTGACTCTTCCAGCAGGCTCTGAGTTAGTTTTATATGTGGCATCAGTAATGGTATAATACATCTGATTTGTTCCTCCCAGGATGGTTGTTTTTAATAATTGTTTTAACCCTCTATAAGCCATTCAGAGTCATTGAGAAATGGGCATTGTTAAAAATGGATAAAATTTAAAAAATGGATAACAATGGTCTACAGTGACTTGGGGTTACCTCCACTTTTCCATGTCATGCAGCTGATCTGCCGTTTCTCTTCAGCAGCGGCATCCGAGTGGAAGCTGCATAGATTCGTGAAGCTTGTGTGTGTGTGTGTATGTGTGAATGAGAGAAAGCAAGAGAGATCAGTCTCATGTCATATCTTCACCCACCATCTTCGTCCATTTGTGCAGCACCCAAGAAATACCATGGAGATTAATTGGCCCTTCTGCCTGAGAAACTTGCCTGCCACACCTAGGTAGATGTGTCGTTCTTCTTACCAAGCATTTCAGTAGTCCCTATAAAGAATTTCTTGTATATAGTCAGGCTGTGCTGCTGTTTTGAACTCTAGCTCCAGACACAGCAGCTTCAGTGTGGGCAGGTATGACTGGAGAATTTGGGAGCTCCTACAAGGAACAGGGAAAAAGCTGTCATAGGCTAGGCAGCACTGAGGACTTCCCAGGGCTGCCTCGCTGCTCTAGAGAGTCCAGCATGTCACGTTCTAGTCCTAATGTCTCTTCTTGCAGCATCCATTGGGGTGTTGTGGACAGAGCACCCTTAAGATTGGTGGAGAAGTTACATCTTCCATGAATAGAAGTAAGACCATTATCTTTTATTTCCCACTTTTCCAGTGAATTACCCAACAGGTCGGTGTTTACTGACAGATGCCTGTAGTGCAAGGTGAATGCAGAAGTGTCTCTTGAGAGAATCACTGTGATTGCTGGGAGATGACACACAATGGCCAGGGCCTTTGTTGAAATAATTCTGATTGTTGCTATGCTACCTCCTTTTTCTACTAATACCATCATGTTTTTGGCTTTGAGCATTGCATTCCAAGTGGGCTGTCCTCGTTATGCAACAATGGCAATCATACCTGGACTCACCGGATGAGATTGTGGGGTCACCAAGCTATTAGAGGTAAGCCTCGTTGCTCTTTGAAGGATCTTCCTCTGAGTAAATGCACCTAGATGAGTCTGCGTAAATGCACTTTAGTTTGCTAATGCACACTGTTGCGCACAGAACAGTCATTTTCAGAATGGTTGTAAATTCTAGTCGATGTCGCTTACCCTTTTAATTTACAAACCTGAGAAGACACCAGCACGGTGTCTTGTCATGAAAAATGGCCCAAAACAACTTAAAAATAGTGCAGCAGTAGACAAGGTGCCCGTTAGACAGCCAAACCATGTCCTTGATTATATTGTTCCTGCCTGCCTGCAGTTCTGCCCCCCCCCCCCCATCCCGAACACCATCCTTTCCCAGTAGAGGGCGCAGTCGAGCCCTCGGCTAAAACCATGGCAGGTTTGACTCTCTTCTGTGTTCTGGGTCTCTGAACATATCACACTTGTCTCTCTTGCATACAAGCAAGAGGAGGAAACTATTTTCCTCCTCCCCAAAGTGAGTATCGAAGTGTGTTTTATTAACATCCATTCCGTGTTCAGACTGAAGTTAGTAGGGGCATCGGTGAGCAAAGCAGCACAGAGGAACACGCTGAACACTGTCAAAGATTGTGGAGCAGGGCTTCTTGCCAGGAGAAGGTCATTAACACGTGGCCATCTCAAATGCAGGAGCTGTGCTTTATCATTCAAAAGTGCCACTGAGCAGGCTGCACTATTTTGCACATCCATCTTCTCTTGTGTGCACAGGAAGCACCTTTCTAAGGGAATCAGATTGCACATTAAAAGGGGAAAGGGGTAGATCTGTCATTTACAAATGGTTCAGGACAGGGCAAAAGTTGGGGATTCAAAGGAAATAGTTATCCTCTCCTTTATTCTGCTGGCATCCTTTCTTGCTCCCTCTACGTTAAAGCATTCTTATCCATCAACCATTTGATCACTCTCTCTCTAGCTTGTATCAGGCTCAGTTCAAATGTTTCTGCAGCAACTAGGTTACTGCCAAAAACTGCTTCTTTTGAAGCCAAGGCTTCATGGAGTAATCCATTCCAACGTGTTCTGCAAGTGCCTTCTGGCTTGTATATATCCAAACCACAGTCCTGAAACTTTGGAGGGGGAGCAAAGAGTATTGCCCTTATTTGCGCCACCTGCTTAGTATCCTACCTTCCTTCAAGATGCCTGTCTCCAACTTGACACACCTAACTTTGTATACTCAACTGCCTGATGACATGTTCTGGCAAACCCCAATGGGAATTGGATCCAACCATTTCTGTTAGATTCCAGATCTCTATCCAGAAGGGAACGATTTCCACAAGCAATCGCACCACATGCTATGTTTGAATTAGATATTTGTGGGCCTAGTACGGCTGCTGGCACAAAGAAACAATAATAGACTTTATCAACCTTACCCATTCTTGAACTCTCTGTGTTCAAGAATGCTTTCTGTTTCTTTGTCTCCCACTCTTTCATCCTGTGTGAAGGTAGTCTCCCACTTGTCAGTTTCTACTCCTGTTATTTTTTAAAAAAAAATACTTACCAAATACACCTCTATCACATTGCAGTTTTCAAGGATGTGTGCATACATGCAATATTTCCTGTTTTTAAATATACAAGAGTGGTATCTGAGAAAGGATCACCTTCTAAATCATATGCATATTAAGCATCAACTTTATACAACTGATATACTGTATATGATGTACCAGGAAACTTAAAATGTAACATAAAACTCCCTGGTGAATACCTGCCCGTGACCTTTTTTCTTTTCCCAGCTACAATACGGAAGTGCCACCAATATGGAAGTGCCATTTGCCATTTCATTCTTTTGAGAGGTCTCCCATCCAAATCCAACTTAGCCTGGCTGGGGGGGGGTTGTTTGTTTGTTTTTGTTTGTTTATTTGTTTGTTTGTTTGGATCAACCTGCTGTGGACTAAGAGTAAAGGCTCCTAGTCTGCATTTGCTAGGTTTATCTTTTGCCTTAAAACAGAAAATTACACACTGGCAGAAAAGTGATTGCCACCAAACTAACTGGGCAGTGCCACACATTTTATATCCTGTGACCTTTCCCTCCTCATGTGAAAGGATGTCACAAATCACTGAAAAGAGGCACCATAATGAGTATCTTTCATCAATTCCTAATTGGTAGGCCAAGCTGTGAACTCAGTGGCCAACATCTTGAGATCTTTCCTTCCCACCTTTGCCAGTTCCTTCTTCCTCTCATCTTGTTTACCTAGAGCTGGCGAAAGGAGAGCCGAAGTCAACAAGGGTAGCAGCAGAGCAGAGTGTCACATTCCTATCAAAAAAGGCCACGGAGAACATACAGTATATTCCAGTGTCTGTGATGGGAATGTGATACCAAGCGTGTCCACTGCTTCTAAGGAGAAGAAGTCATACTATTTCCAGGAACACCAGCCTCTTTGGTTGGGAAGGGTCATTCTCTACCGAGGAATTGGAGCCCCAACATCACAGTGTTATTGCTGCCTCTTTGTTTGCTTGCTATAGATTGAGTTTGGGTACCTTCAGACAGTGGGGGAATAAGAGAGAAAGAATAGCATTCAGTCGTGAGTCTTCTGACATACTTGCTTAAAATATCAGAAAAGGATCAATCTGCCAAAGAAATTATCACATTTTCTCCAAGCATCCCGTCATTTTCAAGAAGAAAAACTGATTCTGTGATTTTCCTACCCCTGCATTACTGAATTGTTTTTTAAATGCCAATGTTGCTACTTTGCTCCCCACCAAAGCACCCCTCCCAAACCTACTGGAAGAAAGATCAAAGATAAAAAATGGGAACCACAGTCGCCATTCATGGCATAGCAGCTACTTTTGGCACCTCCTTGCTGTTTCTTTTGTAGCTTTGTCACAAGCAGGATCCATGAATATGATAAAAGCAGGAAAAAAAATCTTGAAAATCTTTGATTTGAAGCTGCCCTCCAGATGTTTGAACGACAACTTCCTGAATACCCAGCCACTATAGCCAGGAATGGCCGTGTAACCAGGAATTTGGCATCCCAATACAACTGGAGGGTGTTGTTGTTTATTCGTTCAGTCCCGACTCTTCGTGACTTCATGGACCAGCCCACGCCAGAGCTTCCTGTCGGCCGTCACCATCCCCAGCTCCCCCATGGTTGAGTCTGTCACCTCCAGAATATCATCCATCCATCTTGCCCTTGGTCGGCCCCTCTTCCTTTTGCCTTCCACTGGAGGGCAAAACTGGAGGGTACCAGGTTGAAAAAGGTCCACCAGAGGCTTCTAATTCAAAGCAAAAAATGGTCAAGGACCCCCATACTGTAACAAGAGGTACTTGTGTTAATCTGTAGCAGCAGAGAGAACAAAGGATGTGATTGTATCACCAAATCACATCAAAGGATGTGATTAATCAAAGGATCAAAGGATGTGATTAGTTTTTACTAATATATATTTTAATAGCACACCGATCTGTCTCTAAGGTGTTCCAGGACTGAATGTTTCCCCCCCCCCCATTTTACCTTGCCAGGCAGCAAAAACAAGGCTAGAGATGGAAAATGGGATGCCTATAACCTAACTCCTCCCGCTTTTCTGGAGCTCTTCTCACTGGAAAAGGCATGTCCTTATCCTGCCATGCCTACCTATAATCCAGACAGTTTATTTGGTTGTCAGAATCCAGAGAGAGTAACCTATTTTGTTTTCTTAAGTCACATGAAAGGAGTCTGTGAAGGGAAGTCAAGGCATCACTTGCCACACTCTGCCAGTGTAACCAGTGCCCTGTTTTTGATGGCCATGCATCCTTCCCGTTTAATGGGGCTCTGTTCAGAAGGATTAAATAACCAGCTCATGGATGGCCTCCAGCTGCTGCTTGGCTCACTGTCCAAGGCAACCTGCTAGCAACCAGCTGCCCTAGTTCCTATTAGAAACCTCAGAGCAAAATCACACCCTTGATTATTGTACCAGATGAGTCCAAGCTAGTGATGTCCTTATTTTCCTTCTTTCACTCCCAGTTGGAAAGGGAGCAAAGCTAATCCAGCCATTCCTTCAGCTGCTTCTATCAAGGCTTTGCTACCTCTTCCTTTTCATTGGCAACGAGTTTTGGAAAGTGGAGGGAGGGCGGATGCCTGCATGGAGGGTTAGTCAATAAGCCTAGCCCTGTTTATTCTTGATATGTCAAGCCCAGGGTGGAAGGCACCATATTCCCTACAATGCCATTCATTCCTGTTTAAAAGTAGGGTTCATCTTTGCATCTGCCATTGATGCCAAAACAAGGAAATTGCAGCTCATTCTCCAAGAATATTCCTTGAAAGTTGCAATGTTTGTTACTATTAAGTGGGTAAAATGGGAGGTCATGCCAGTCGGGTTTCAATTAACATTTCAGAACACTTTCTCCTGGTCCATTCATCCTTATCTATATTGACCTTTGCTAGAGGTGGGCAACTTTTGATGGCCCCCAGCTGCACGTAGCATTTTTTGAGAGGACAAGAGCTTCAGTGGGAAGAGCTATGGTCTGTGTAGGGTTACATTACACATATGGCCAGAGTAAGATTTTTTTTAAAAAAAACTGTTTTGGAGGAACTTTTTTTAAAAAACTATGTGCTTGAAGGGGACTTTGGAGGCCTAAAAAGCAGGCTTGAGGCTCAGAAGTTTCGATTACTACCATTACCACAAATCTATGCCTATATCTTTAACATCCAGTTGTGTCTCTCCAAGCAACTTCTCCTAGCTTTCCTTAAAGAGGCATGATGTACTCTTTAAGACTAGAGGTTTATAGTCTTAAACCTCTCACTTGTGACAAAGTAGGCACTGGGTGTGTCACTTTTTAAAGCTTGCTTTGCAAATTCCACTTTAATGGGCTAGCCGTAGATGTTGATGGCCTCTGACACACCATGACCATGGGAGGTTGGCATGTGACAGGATTACAAGCATTGGACTTGTGGCCTTGGAGAGTCAAATCACTCATTTTGTCCACCGGGATGTTTGATTAATCACAGACCTTTTGGTGCAAGTGAGCTGGTGTACTACCTAGCTTGTTTCACTAATGATCACCTCCTAGTATGCAGGGCATGATCAGAGAATCTACGCTTCCTGGGCAGTGTAGCGAGTCCGACACATGGATGAGAACAATTCCCCTGCTCCCTCTTTCCTTCTTTCAAGGAAATTTGTGCCGCTTCAGATATTGTCAAACCCCATTGAACAACCTAATTAATTCAAGCTTTAGATGTCAGGGCAACTGGTATTCCTGTCTCGCCCCCCACCCCCTTTCGTTCCCACTCTTTCTATCAAGTTCAGAGAAGATGCAAAGGCTTGTCTTTCTGCATTTTGGGTGGCCACCTCAGGACTGCCTTAGCTATAAACAAGGGCCTAACAGTAGCCAGATCCTTGTTCATTTCAGTCACTATTGCCAGTAAGCCATCTAACATTCTAAAATGTGAGTAGTCCATCTATGCATCTTCTCTGCCATGTTTTCTGTACCTGAGATAAAGTAAATTTGGGTTTAGACCAGAAGGTGCATCATGTTTGAAAGCTCAGAATAAATGTGTATTTATTTATCATGAAATTATTGTTTCTTTATGTGGAAAAGGCAAGAACTGGACAAGGGGATAGCTTTTATTTATTGCATGTATGTATGTAAAGAAAATCTTAGCACCTGTGGTGGGATCCAAAAGTCTTCTGAGGTCTGCAATTCCCTGGAAGTTCTAGAAAAGAATCCAGTTCTAGAAAAGAATCCAGTAACAAGCAAAGTAGTTAAATGAGAATATTCTGTAAAGGCACAGGCAGATTCACAATCTAACTGATGAGCAGAGAAGTCAGTTCTATTTAATATATATGAACAAATTAAAATAAAACTATAGCTGTTTTTTATTTTAATATAGTGTGTCACCATTGAGGGTCAGAGGTTTGCATGCACCCTACAGCCAAGAAGATAAGAATAAGGAGATGCAAAGGAACATCTAAGAGGGTGCAACAAATTATCTGGACTGAGAATCTCTGACCTGTTGATATCTTTGTATGGGGACATGGGGAATGGCCTTGAATGACAAGAAGAAGAGCTGCCACCAAGGCAATGGTCAGGTAAGCAGAGCTTGAGCCTAGGTCAAGCAACTAATTTGAGAAAACAAAAGAAATGGGGAAAGCACATTCAGACTTGCAAGATTTTGATAATATCGCAGTTACAATAAAAATAGTCCTGATCTATATGGCATTGGCTTCTTGGTCAGGTCTACCTTGTAGGTCTGACACTCTGGGACAGGGATGCACTTTAAAAAGCAGCCTCCAAGGACCACAAGGAGAGCAGCAGTTATGTAATGATGGTAAGGAAGGGGTGGAGAACTGACACTTCATCCCTTTTAGCAGGTGTTTGAGGTTTTGGAAAAAATTGCATAGAAAGATGATGGAAAGATGGAAAGATATATAGATAGAAAGATAGAAAGATAGAAAGATGGATGGATGGATGGATGGATGGATGGTGTTTCTCAACCTTGGCAACCACCCAACTTCAAGTTGCCAAGGTTGAGAAACACTGACATAGAATAACTAGGTGTGTCAGCCCAACTGGACGTTTAGCATACCTACTGTATGTATTTTAACTTCCTATTGACTCACAAGAATTTCACAAAGCCAGGTTGCCAAATGCTGGTGGCATGATAAATGGGGGAACTTCTGGGATCATAAAAGAGAGACTAGGCTAATGGGGTGAGGGTTGATATACATCATGCCTTTTAAAACTAGGGCCTAATGTATAACCAAAGAGCTGTGCACACAAATAGCATTAGTATGTGTGTGTATGTTGTGGGGGGGACGACAAGGAAGTGAAAAGGGGAGAGTGAGTAGTTTCCACCAGCCTTGACTTGGTGAGTGGTTTCCAAGTTTCAAATACCTATCCCGGACTTGATTAATTCAGAGATCAATGCAGCTGTTGTGCTATTTAAACAAAAGGGGACAGTAATTACCTATTGTGGGCTCTGTTGCAAGAGTCGTTAGATTTTACTGAATTGCTCTTTTTTCTAAGACAAAATGTGGCAATTGGGGCCTAAGACAGGGTTGGGACTTTGAGCATAGCACATTCCCAGCTGTTTGTGATGTATGTTCCAGGATGTATCTCATAAAAAGGAGCTGCCTCAAAGCAAACACACCATCAAGCCTTAAAATGGGAGTGAGTGGCAGAGTAGAAAACATCCAATTCACTCATTTTTATCTGTTTCCTGCAACGCTGCTTTGGATATTGCAGCTGGTCTCTACATCACAGTGTAAAAAGCAATGGTGTTTTGTACTCGGAGCCTGACAATATATGTGGATGTTTAAGATGCAAATACAAGAATATAATAATATAATACTAGAGCATGAACTTTCTGTTTTGATCTGGGCTCTTATTGGGAGGTTGGCCTGGATTAATCAGTGCCCAAAATCATTACTTTGATTCATTTTGAAGACAGGCTTCCAAATTTAAGTCTGTGCCAAGGATCCACTCTGTATACTGAACTGGCTGACTTGGGAAGAAAGGCTGGAGGTGTATATGAGTCTGGAATTGAATGTATATTCACAGAACTGGCCTTTAGTCTCTTTCTTCACTTTCCAGTTCTTGTATCTCTGGAAAACATGTTGCTGGAGGAGATATGCAGAAATGATGCCCAGGGCTGCCACCGACCGGCAGGGAGCTACAGAATACTCAAGTTGTAATCTCCATTGATCAACACCAGGGAGAATCAATTAGCAATCTGTTAGCAAGATCAGAGAGAGAAGTTTATTTGTTTTCTCTTTACAGCACTAATACAACCTTCCACCAACAATTTCAAGGCAGTTTAGAAGAAGGGAAAAAATGACAAGTTTCCTCTGATAAAATTTCAAAATTAGTTTGTAAAACGGTGGGGAGAGGGGAGGACATAAGCCCTAGTTTTATGCCATATAGTGTGTAAAACAAATGTTGATGACCACATCTTTCCCAGTTGAGGGAATGACAATCTTTGTTTTCTGTCTCCCTGTGTATAGCATATTTTCCCTGCTCAGACCTCCCAAATTACCTTAGCAATGCATGAGCACGTGGGTTAGAAAACTGACAAAGGAAGGGGGTAGATTAATGGGCTGGCCTTTAACCTTAAAACTATTGAAGCCCACTGGGGAAATGTATTTCTCCATCAGCACAAACCAAAAAACACAGGCAAAAATAATTTGGTACTAAAGACAATTCTGACAGGAAACCTAATTTGTCCCTGGGGGAGGGGGGGTCTATGAGAAGGAACTGGACAGCTTATGCCCCCCGTCAGTGAACCCCCTCAGAAATGGAGGACAGGGCCAGTGTGTTAATGAGCATAGGAGCTCCGGAGTAATGGAGTCATGACAGAAAGGACCATGCAAGTAAGCAAAATAGGATGACGAAAGCAGCCCAGTGAAGAGGATCTTTCTGATCTCTCTGCATCCTAGCATGGAAAAGCCTCAGGATTGCCTGGCTGGGTTAAAAGAATGCTAAGTGCCGAGAATGACCGGTCAGAGGCATCTGATGGAGGGGGGTGGGATCACAAGGAATTCACAGTGCAGTGCTGCTGCAAAAGTTGAAGGGTCACCTCAAGGCCCTTTGGGAAATCAAGGTACCAAATTTGAACCAGATACTTCGAAAGAGTGATTTTTTTTTAATAAAAAAAGGTGGCAGTGGCAGCCACTACCTGGTAAAAATAGGAGGGGGAGGGGGCTTGAGGCAAGAGGAGAGAGCAAGAGGTGATGCAGGAGATGGGGAAAAAAGGACCATAGTTGTGTCATATTTAGGAGCCCCCTGGATGGTACACCCTGATCCTACCCCAGTGGTCAGAGGTTGGCGTAGATAATGTTCCTTGTTCTTTGCTGTTTGATCCTCCTGTTCAGAAATTAAAATAGTTGCCTGTGCAGTGTTTTCCTTTCACTGCCATAGCTAATAATAGCCACCTCAGTTGCAGGTTCTGCGGTCCTTTGTGGGCCACCAGGGACTCTGGAGAAATGTCACAGCCCAAGAGAGATACAGCTCAACTCCAGAGCTGCTCCCTAAATGTAGCTAAAAGTTTAATGGTCTGTTCACAAGTCCAGGATGTTTACCTAATAATGTGGCCTGATTAATTAAGGAAGATAATGCAATGTGGTAATGTCACTGGAGGGACCAAGCTGAAAATGTGGAGGTTTTTTTGAAGGGCTAACAAGCTTAGATAAGTCATGCTTAGTTTGTTTATTTCTATAGAAAGGAAGTCAAAAGTTGCACTACTGTAATTAAATTTGGGAGAACAAAAGCAGGGCTGGTGACTGCACGCTTGCTGTAATATATTGAAATGAAGACACCGGAATCATCTGTGGGAAGCCCATTGAGTAATATGTGCTGTTTTTTTAAAAAAATAAATAAGGCGGCGCGGTGGCTCAGCGGTTAAGACACCAGGCTTGTCGATTGGAAGGTCACAAGTTCGGCGGTTTGAGACCTGAGCACCGCGCGACGGAGTGAGCTCCCACACTCGCCCCAGCTCTTGCCAACCTAGCAATTCGAAAGCATGCAAATGCAAGTAGATAAATAGGTGGGACGGTAACAGTGTTCCATGTGCGTCATGCCGGCCACATGACTGTGGAAGCATCTTCGGACAACGCTGGCTAACAAACGGAGATGAGCACCGGCCCCTAGAGTCGGACACGACTATGTGGGGGAACCTTTACCTTTACCTAAACAAACAAACAAACAAACAAACAAACCAAGACCCTTAACTTGATTGTCAAGAGGTTAAGCATATCTTTGGAAATCATTTCCAGAACTGTTTCTGGATGCCTGCAAAAAATGAGGGCTACCTCGGTTCTGTTACAGTTAGGGAAAGACAGCTTGAGCATCAAGCTCCTGATATCTTTAAATAGCAATGAAAATTCCGGTTTTTGAATAGGTAAAGGTAAAGTTCCCCCCCACACACACACATTTGTGCAGTCGTGTCCGACTCTAGGGGCCGATGCTCATCTCCGTTTGTTAGCCGAAGAGCCAGCGTTGTCCGAAGACACTTCCACGGTCATGTGGAATGCTGTTACCTTCCCACCGAAGTGGTACCTATTCATCTACTTGCACATGCATGCTTTCGAATTGCTAGGTTGGCAAGAGCTGGGGCGAGTGCGGGAGCTCACTCCGTCACGGGGGACTAGGGATTAGAACCTCCGAACTTGCGATCTTCCGATCAACAAGCCTGGCGTCTTACCCGCTGAGCCACCACGCCCCTTTAGTTTTTAGTTTTTTGAATAGCAGTTCATAATTTTAATATTAGTACAGCTCTCCTGCTATTCAGAGGACACATACTGAAAAAAGGTTTGCCTTGTACATTCGCTAGACAGTATCCTGATCAAGACAGCCTTTATTTTAAATCTACACTAAAAGGGCATGTCCAGACAGCTCCTGTTCAGTTTGGTACTTACTACAAACCTGGAAGTGAGGTCTTGGTTTGAATTGGCAAGTTCCCAGTGGAAAATGAAATACTTTAGCTGTGTACAAAGAGGAACTCAAATGAGCTGAAACTATACAGCCCACGATACTTTAAGATGGGGCAGGCTATGCCTTCCCTAAGAATCCAGATTTGGGGAGAGCATTTTCCCTTATGCTCCTCTCTCTGTGGGGGAAAAAAATGTTATCACTGTGTTGCACTAATGCTATGGATCCAGTGAGCCAGAATCATCCCTTCAATTACTTCAAGGAGACAGAGCTGGCTTTGCTTGGTGGCAGGAGGGGGAAGCACCATGTTTTTAGGAAAAAAAAACAAGCAAAAAAAGTTGGCTTCACAAGCTCTGGTACTAGTACGAGCAAGGGCAGAGATTGGGTAGATGGGAGAACTGTTTACCTAATAAGTAACTTGGTATGTCTCCCTGGAAGACAAGGGAGAGAACTTTGGGAAGTCTCTCTCTCTCTCTCTGTCTCTGTCTCTGTCTCTCTCTGTCTCTGTCTCTGTCTCTGTCTCTGTCTCTGTCTCTGTCTCTCTCTCTCTCTCATATCCCACTCCAGACTACCTCAGAGGGCTGTTCTTGTGATGATGAGATGATCCCATGTGGGTCACCTTGAGTTCTTAGAGGAAAAATATGATATAAATGTCTTAACTGTAAAACATGAAAGCCGGCTGGGTGACCTTGGGCCAGTCACTCTCTCTCAGCCCAACTCACCTCACAGGGTTGTTGTTGTGGGGAAAATAGGAGGAGGAAGCAGTATTAGGTATGTTCGCCGCCTTGAGTTATTTATAAAAATAATAATGGCGGGATAAAAATTAAGTTAAAAAAATTAAAATGCAGAGAAGGCATGACCCCATCCGTAAAAGAGTTCCATCTCGCAGGGTCTCGGAAGCGCGCCTTCTCTGCAGTAGCCCCCGCCCTCTGGAACATTCTTCCCCCAGAGGTGAGACTGACCCCCTTGTTCCTGGACTTCCAAAAAAAACTGAAAACCTGGTTCTGCCATCATGCCTGGAACGGGAGGGGGAATAGTCATTCCTGGGGATGGCTAGCGCCCTAGAATAGACCGAGAATGGCCCTTACACTCGAGGACTAACAGAGAACTTTTAACCGTCTTGATTTTATCCCATTTGTATTTATTGTTATCTGTATTTGTATTTTATATTTTTGTATTTGTGCTCCGCTTTTAATTTTAATTCTGGTTTTATTGTAAACCGCCCAGAGTTCCCCTTTTGGGGGAGATGGGCGGTAATAGAAATTTAATAAATAATATAAATAAATAATAATAAACAAACAAACAAACCCAAGAACCGTCCTGTGACTACATAGGACTCTGAAATAAAGTATGCAAAGCTTTCCTGAGGTAAACATGGCCCATCTTTAAAGCTATTTCCTAGGAACAGAAGGAGAAGCAGCATCAAACACCGGAATCACGACATTAATTGCAAATAAATGACGCGCGTCTTGAGCGCACCAAACGAGCGCCATTCCAAATGTGGAACTGCCTTTTCGCAGGCTGTTTATTTTGCTTTTACAGTGCCAGTGAATGAGCAGTTTGTGGCCATCTCCACCCACCATCCTCCAGATGTGTTGAATGCCAACTCCCCTTCTGCTTAGTCTGCATGGCTGGCAATGCTGGGACTTGTAATCCAGCACTTCCGAAAGAGGCCAGGATGGCCAAGAAGGGACTCAGGCTTTCCTGCTGGGTGAACTAGCCCCCTTCCTAAAAAGGCCAGCTGGATAACCAATCACCCTACCACAAGCCAGTCTTCTGATGATCTAATTCCGATATCTTTTTTGGATGGGAAAGGGAGACTATAGGGCTATAATCACACTCCTAGATGTCTTTTTTAGCCTGCAATGGAGCAGCCTAACAGCCCTCGATGTGAAGGGAAAAGAGGAAAGCGCCACGGCTCGCTGAGCCGTCCTGTCCCCTCTGCAAATATTGATGCGCTAAGCTTTCCCACTTAAAAGCATAATTGGAGCGTAGTGGAGCTCTGTACACTCGAAGGGAGCCTAATGGAGACATTGCAGTGCTATTAGCACAGATGGTTGTCATATGTATGCAAATGAGGAGCAAATTGAATTGGGTGTCCCTTCTCGCCAGCTGTCCTATCAGCGCCGGGCTCCGGCAGCTTCGGAGAGCTTTGTGCCGGGCGCCGCTGCTAATCCTTCCGCGCAGATTCATTACCGGCGGCGCATTC
Source organism: Charina bottae (assembly GCA_023362775.1). Classification (NCBI taxonomy): domain Eukaryota; kingdom Metazoa; phylum Chordata; class Lepidosauria; order Squamata; family Charinaidae; genus Charina; species Charina bottae. The sequence goes on from JALMGJ010000002.1 coordinate 118,663,826, forward strand.
ATCATCTTCGCTTTACCGGGGACAAAGGGAGCGGCGCGGGCGCTCGAGAACCTCCTTCGCTGGGCCGTCGAGACCCAGCTCTGCAGCTAAAGGGCGCGGTTCCGGGAAGGGCAGAAGGCGGGGAGTGGCTGGCCTCTTTTTCCTGTCCGGTAGGGCCTTCAGGCTGCTGGAAGGACTAAGGTGCAAGGCCGAGCAGCCTTGGAATCGGACGCGTCTCCGGCTAATTGGTGCCACAATAGCGTCTCCCCCTCTCCCCTCCCCCTCCTCTACACTCAAGGCAGCAAAATTCCCCTAAGGGTGCCTTGGGATTGCAGCTTTTTCTATCTCCATTAACATCCCGTTCGAAATTCGGCTGACTTTAATGAGAACATGAGCAACGCCTTCTTGGAAACAAGCTGAGCTAATATATACTCATTACTAAATACTGGAAGGGAAACAGTGCGCCAGTTTGATAGTATCTGTCATTTAGCTGCAGGGGACAAACTCAGCTACGTGCAATAGGGCAATCTGAAGTGGATCTTCAGTCCAATCCTCCATTGTTTGTGGAGGAAACATATGAAAGGGCAAAATCTACACATGGCCCCTTAGATCATATGTACTTACATACGTTGTATGCAATGTTAGCTTCTTAACTAGATGCAAGTGCTGTTTCTCTGATGGCCTGAGCATCCCTAATGTACATTACTGAAAAGCATATGTACAGGAACATTTCACATATAATTTAACTCACATAAGGGGATCAGAATGCATAAGTACTGTAAAATATAAAGTAAAATCGGCATGCCACACGATGGTGGTTACATTTTCTCCTAATGGTACATTCTCCCAGCTGTATTTTAAGAATGATTGCCATTAATTGGCTGCTTAAGAAGTGCTGTGAATATTCATCTTCATAAACTTATATTTCATTTGGATTATGCTGTGCATTCTGTTATGAGGCTACTTTTGAAACTCTTGCTGATTCGGGCAAAGATAGCAGCTAGAATGCTGATGGGTGTTCGCTTGCTGGATCATGTTACTACAGCCATGCCAGGTTTTGCCATTGTGTTTCTGGGTGCAACTCAGAATGTTGGCAAAGTTTCTAAAGGCCATAATAATCAATGGATACTTTAGGAACCCTCACCACCCATGTGCCTGCCTTCTGCTTTGATGGAAAAACCATCCGTCTGTTCCTAAGGTAAAGGTTCCCCCCGCACATTTGTGCAGTCATGTCCGACTCTAGGGGCCGGTGCTCATCTCCGTTTGTTAGCCAAAGAGCCAGCGTTGTCCGAAGACGCTTCCACTGTCATGTGGCCGTCATGACGCACGTGGAACACTGTTACCTACCCACCGAAGTGGTACCTATTCATCTACTTGCATTTGCATATGTCATGTGTAGGTGTAGAAATAACACGCCGAGGCAAGGAATCTAGTCTCTAGTGTTTATTGGTACCTACATACAGAATCCTGCTAAACTGAGGGTGCTCGAAGAGTTCCAGGGATATGAGTCCAACCTAGGGCGGAGCTTTCCTGAGGCGTTTGGGAAAGAAGGCCAGGCTTTCCGAGCTACGCGCTCGCTTCCCTGTAAAGGGCAAGCCCCCCCCCCCTTCGCTCTCCTGTGTCTCCCTGACAGCATGCTTTCGAATTGCTAGGTTGGCAAGAGCTGGGGTGAGTGCGGGAACTCACTCCGTCACGCGGGACTAGGGATTCGAACCTCCGAACTTGCGATCTTCCGATCGACAAGCCTGGCGTCTTACCCGCTGAGCCACCACGCCCCCCATCTGTTCCTACTATGTTGGAATTGCAGTGATGAAGATCAGAAAAAGAGTTTTTTTTCCTGTGGCTCCTCTGATAGGATTGATTACCCTGTGATGCAGTTTGCTCTATTGTGAAAATTTATTCAAGCAAGGGTTTTTTTGAGGGGGGGCAGGTAAATACCTTTTAATCAAATATCAGGGGTTATCAATGGCATCTGCCTATTTTTTGTGTGTGTATGTGTACTACTGTATGGTATATAACTATCTGTAGAAATATAATACTAGAAATTGATTGGCCTATGTTCAAATTTGAATTCAAGGTAGGATTGTAGGAACTTTACTAGATCCAGCTTTCATATTTGCATTTGATCTTTCTTGGATAACAAGCATGGAAGTCCTACTTAGCCATATTTTTGAAATGCATATAGGAATGTATATTCCTATGTATGAACCCAGCTGTAATGGTTCAAACCATGGTTTATGTTTAGCATTCAGTTAAAATGTAGCCAACCTGGGCTATCTCAATAGCAAATCAGAGTTGGATTTGGTTAGTTCTTGGATGAGGGATTTCATGGAAATCCCAGGGCTTTAGGCTAGAATGGGAAGTCAAAAAGCATCCCAGAAGGTAATGGAAAACCACTTTTGTACTGTGACAAGAAGAATATCTGGACATCTCCATGTAGTCCACCAGGAGTTGAGTTTAACTTTTATTGTTTTAATTATTTTAACTGTTTTAACTGTTTTATAGTTTTTATTTTTTATTTTTCTATCCCGCCTTTATTATTTTTATAAATAACTCAAGGCGGCGAACATACCTAATACTCCTCCCTCCTCCTCCTATTTTCCCCACAACAACAACCCTGTGAGGTGAGTTGGGCTGAGAGTGAGTGACTGGCCCAAGGTCACCCAGCCGGCTTTCATGCCTAAGGCAGGACTAGAACTCACAGTCTCCTGGTTTCTAGCCCGTTGCCTTAACCACTAGACCAAACTGATTGTAAGCCACCCAGAGTCACTTGTTGAGATGGGCGGCTATAGAAATTAAATAAATAAATACACTTGAAGGACACCTTGCCTTTTTAGAGATTCATCTGTGAATGAGCAAGTTTCTCTTTCAGCTCCCATTTATACCTACATTGCTTTAAGCAAGGCACATTTACCCTTTTATGGTTAGTAATATCTGCCTTCTTTACAGGGTTGTTATAAAGACCACTGAAAGTAATGTAAGAGTGGATATATAATTTCATATATTTTAAGCTGCACACTGGAAAACAGGCAGCTTTTTCACCATGTTATGGATGTTTCAAGAATGTTGGAATGCAAGGGTTCTCTCGGATTTCCTTGCGGTCTTTGGGGTCACCTAAAAGTGAACAAAAGGCCGGGATGGAAGTATGGCTAGATTAGGTGCCTTCCTAAGCTCATATTATATAGAAGGGCAAAAATTATCAAACATTATTTTCCCGTTTTTCTTAGCAGTAATAATAGTATAACAATGACAGCTGGAGACTGTCTCTCAGTGCTTTTCCCAGGACAGCTCATTATAAACAAGCAACTGTGTCCCCCTTGTTAACACCATGAGTTTGGATGGCCCAGAAAGCACCCTCCAGTTCGGAGATCTGCCTGTCTCCATGCTGCTCTTCAGTACTGATTAACGTGTCCCTATGCACTGCTTGGATTTGGATTCTGGACTTGGTTCAGAAGGGGATGTTTTGATTGGTCTTCTGTTCAGAATAGCCAGCTTGGCAATTGTGGCTACAAAGTCGGAGCAGGTACACCCCTTGTCCTGCCAGATTGCTCTTCTCTTTATGCGTCTGCTACAGTTCATATTTCAGGTCAGGAAATTTGACAAAGAGAGACTCTAACTAAGGCTCTTTGTTAAGCAAATAAACCTTCGGCAAGGCAAATTGAAAACCACAAACTGTCAGCATGTGGTTGAGGCTGAAGACGGGACAGCCCCATTTGAAGAAATAATATACAATGAATGTAGGCCGACATGCTGCAATTACTTAAACTGAGATGATAAACATAGAGGATTTAGGAATTTTATCATTCACCCTAACTGAACCTTCTCCCCCCAAACATAATAGAGCTTGGGAATGCAAGACAGGCATCCAAACATCTTTCTGTTTTCTGGTGAGAGGCTTTGTTGAATGGACTCAAGATTTTCCACTGTAAATGTCAAAATTGCTTTGAGGCAACCCGCATGAAAGTCCCACCAAACTCATTAAAACACACTAAAGAATGATTGCAATGCAGCCTTAGACAGGAGCTACAGTGGCCCTACACAACTGCTGGTATTCTAGATGCAGATGTGCATCCTACTGACTTTGAAAGAAACATCCAGTCAATGGACTGAACCTCATAATGTGAAGAGGTTGACTTTCCACACACAGAGTGGTATGCATGCATTTCAGGATCAGCATGATTATCTTTAAGCCAGTTGCTTGAATTTGGCCCACCCACTTCTGCACTGCTGCCAAGAAAACTACATGGAGGTGTCCAGTTAGTTAGCAGGAGGCAAGCTTGATTTGATTTGGCTTTTACATTGCTTGCACTTTTCTGTTTTTACCAGTAAAATGCACTTGAAGTCCATCCTATACCTACTCCCTTCTCAATAGGCTTTACTTTTGAGTAGGCATTTATTAGAATTACGCTCTTAAGTATCTTTAGGGTAAATGTGTTGGTTTCCCCCTCTAAGATTGAAAATAGGGCTGAGGCCTTAGAGCAGTGTTTCTCAACCTTGGCAACTTGAAGCTGGCTGAGGAATTCTGGGAGTTGAAATCCACACATCTTCAAGTTGCCAAGGTTGAGAAACACTGCCATAGAGTGAGAAAACTGGTACCAGTTTCTTCCTTTTTCTTATCCACCTATTCCTATATACTGCTGGCTGTTTGTAAGTCTGAAAATATTGACCTTAGAAAGCCCCTTGGGGTGTTTGTGTGGGGGCTGGCTAGGAATAAAGGGAAGGAATTTGCAGGATTCTACGCTCCCTCCCATTCTTTTCTCATAACCCCAATCCAGGAAATTTAGATCAGCCAATGATTATGCTCATAAGAAAAAACTATGTGTTTGTGTGAGTATGTGTACACAAATCCAACATAACAAAATCTAACCTTTTGTTGGAAATGAAAATAAAAATGTTAAGATCTGTAACGTGGCAGAACGATATATGCATTTCTGAATAAAATCCTTTAAAAGAGATACTGTTGATCCTCATTTTGCATAATACATTTTTGCAGAGGTTTTTAATGACTTTGCTGCCACTCATCAATATAGATTGAGAAATTTGCTTGTGACATTCAATCAATATCCAGGGTACACTGAGAAGATAATTGAAACCTGTAAAATGTTAACAGGATGGCTTTAATTGTTTCTCTCACTCAGCGATGCCATTGAAGTGTGATAATTCATTTATATATACAAGCCTCAGGTTCCACTATACTAATAAGAGGCCTTTTGTACTCTTACATGGAAATGTACAAGAATTTGGGATGGCTTTAATTTGGTGCAAGTTCTTTTGCGAAGTGTGAAAGAAAGAGTAAAAGATTCCAAACTGTATGGAAACTCTGGATTCCTGACTGGTTAATGGATTTTGGAAGAAACTATGCCTGTCAATCTTTCCCTCTTTTCCCCTGTTGCTCCTCCCACTCTATTGTTTCCTTATAGTAGAAATAACCTCTTTTCAGGCACAGCCCCCAATACTTTTAAGAGGAGAAATGATGCTTGTTTGTAAGGCTCAAGATTAGAAGATGGAGGGCAGATCTACTCTTCCAACTTACCCCAGTGTAAGCATGAGCTAGCTATCATTCTGGAGGTCAGAAATACCTGGTGTCGTCCTCAACCAACCCCCAGCCATCACCAATGCAACCTCCACCTGCGTTTCCTGGTTCAAAAGTAGTCAAATGTAGTGTTTTCTATCCCATGCAAATTCAACCCATGCTGTCTGGTTTGCAATCCCTCCTAAGCAAACCTTTTTGCTCCAAATAGCTATTCTGCCTATGGTGGGAATGCCCCCTTCCCTCCAGTCACTGGTTTCTAACCCCTCTCTAACTTCATCAGTGGAACAGGGAAAAGCTGTCTATTTTCTTTGTTTGCAGGTTCATTGATGGAAAAGTGCAATCATGGACCTGTCCTAAGCAGGTAAAACTAGCAAGAATTCTGCCACTTTCCCCTTCTAGCCCAAGTAACCATGGAAATGCTAAATGGTGGTGTCTTTCCTTCTCCTTTTCTTTTTACTGGTCCAGGAGGGTAAAAAATCAGGGGAATCCACCAATCAGAGACCATGATTAATATGGTCCAGAAAGAATATCAAGCTATCATAGTGGCCAAAGCAAAGGAAAAGGTTGAAATCCAGAAAGGGCCATCTTAATTGAACTTCATTAAACACATTTACATATGGGAGAAAAACAGCTAAAGGCTGCATTGCAGAAAAGCCCTGAGATTGCCTGCAACTGCTATCGTCAATCGATGAGTATATATAAAGTGGGCTAAAACTGGTTATAATATACAAATGGAACAATGGGAAAATATGTGGTTGAAAGGATTGAAATTTACATTATGTTATAATCTTAAGAATTTTTATAAAATGATGTACCGTAATTTTCAATCTTTCAACCACATATTTTCCCATTGTTTCACTTGTATATTATAACCAAAGTTTGTAGCCCACTTTATCATACATTCTTTGACCTGTTCTTCTGTTTCAAATTTCAATAAAAGTTTATATATTTTAGCAATTACATGTTCATCATTTGTACACAATTCTGTTTCAAATTCTGTCTTACATTGTTCAATACCATGAATTCTTTGTCTACTTTAAATCTTTTTGATAACTGTAAATAAGAAAACCATTGACAACTATGTCCCTCTGTCATCAGTTGTTCTCCTGATTTCATTTTATATTCCCCTTGATAAAATTCTTGTATCTCAGAATATGTTAACCATTTATCTTTGTCTATTATTTGTCATCCATAAAATGCTTCTTGTGCTGAGAGCCATAAAGGTGTTTTCGGGCACAACCTGGATCTGTATCTATTCCATATTCTCAATATGGCACGTCTAATAATAATGATTTTTAAAACCTACATTAACCTTGACTTTATCATACCAAAGTATCCATGCCTCCAAGATCTCAGGTCATGTCCTTCTAACTCTAAAAGTATTTTGTCAGCAACACCCATTCTTTCTGTGGAGTCCTTGGTGCTCTCTGAGCCTTGTTGTTTTCTTGCAGACGTTTCATTGCCAGACTAGGCAACATCTTCAGTGCAAAAAGGGAGTGGGACTTGCTCTCTGTTTATATACCATGGCTTGTCCTGCTTGTGTTGGTGGAGGTGTTGTTCTCCCTTTAGGAGTTCCTTGATTGGGCTGTTGTTTGCTGCTTGGTTGATTGACTGAGTTAATAGTTCCTTGATTAGGGTATATTGTGCTGTTTGATTGTTCCTCTGGTGCTAATCCTGGTGTTAATCTTTGCATATCTGTTAATCTTTGCATATCTGTTAATCTTTGCATATATGCATAATCTTTGCAGGCGGTGGCGGCCTCGTGTTTCGCGCTAAAACCCGGAAGCACTGATGGCGCGCCTCTGCCGCACGCGCCACCGCCGTCGCGCCATCAGCACTTCCAGGTTTTGTCGCGACACACTAATGTGTCGCAACACACAGTTTGGAAAGCTATGTTCTAAAGTCATTCCACCATTGTTGGGTTGATACATCAGGGCTGAGAACAGGCTTTATGTTGCCTCAACAATGGCTGGGAGATGTAGGAGATGCTGTAGGTTTTCAGCTGTCTTACTTTATCCAGAAGGCACTGTACCCTGTTTTGAAAAGTCAGTGAGGATGATTTATTGATTCAGCACAGGGGAATCTAACAGCCACATTTCTCTCTGTGAAAGTGAATGAGTGTGTATTGTTTCTGAGGCATGGAAGGGAAGACACAGGACACCAAAGAGCTCATGCAAAGAACACAAGCCTCACAGTTTCACTCACTACTGCTGAGATGCATTTTTGAGTTGCTGATTGCAAATTTTAGGATCACTGGGTGGTTCTATTGTACTTCTAGCTCAAACAAACATATTTTTTTTAAAAAAATCAGTGGAGGAAAGGCTCTTACACTGTAAATGAATGCATCAGACAGGAAGAGCAAAGAACCTTCTGTGTAGTAACGGTGGGTGAACAAAGTCATCTTTGCTATGAAAAGGAGGATATTAGAATCTGGTCCTGGCTTTCATCTGAGATGTTGCAACATGTGCAATATGTGTTGGGGGGTGGGGGCTGAAAAAAATGAGTGGCAGCAACTGGCTCTGCAGTGCTAATATAAAACTCACAGAGAACTACTAGCCAATCTATACTTGATCTTTCTGGCCAATAGCTGAGTCCAGAGAACTGCCAGCCAATCACAGCTTACTTGCAGGCCAGTAACTGGATGCTATGCCTTGCCCTCTCAGGCTTCAGCATCCATGAATGCAGGGGACAAGGGGGCAAATGATGACACGTATATCCTGATGCCATGATGCAAATGATGCGCCTTGTGTACTTGTGTTGTCGTCATGATGGAAGTGCTCAATCCCATCCTTTGCAGCAAGATGTCAAAATGCACCTGTCATTATCACAGCTTTTTATGAACACCAGTGCCCTCAGGCCAGTGCTCATTCCTCTGTTCACAAAAATAAAACGGGACAAAATGCTACGTTTTCCTTTGTTCTTTAGCTTGCTATGGTGGTACATTTCTTTGCCTTCAAACTCCTAATACTGGCATGATGGCAGTTCTGCATTTGGGCTCTTAGCATACCAGCACCCTGCTATTATGGGATCTCAGGAGCCAGGAACTGGGGCAAGTCAAGAATCCCCTTCACGGGGCACACAGACTACCCTTCAAGTACAGAGTGCAATATATTGCTGTTTCTGAAGCACCACTTGCCACTTGGAATTGAATTTCCCCATCCACAGATGTGTCACTGGTATATGGATTTCTCAGCATTGCATGCAATAGTAAGCCCATGGTAAGGATGCATGAGATTAGTGAAAGGCTTATCTTATTCCACTTGCAACTTCATCTAGGAGGCAATGTTGTCTCTGAATTTAACCTACCTCTAAAGAAGGGAAAGGGGGGAACACAGTGAGTATCTTAGGGGACATTTAGAAGAAAAATTAATAATCATAGCAACAACAGTAGTACTTCATTATATTTTTATTTTAAACGTCTAATCTATCATCTATGGAAAAACAACTCATAAAAGTAGTATTAATGACACAGGAGTACAAAAGGGGGAGAGAAAAATCCTGTAATGGTAGCCAGTCTTTTTCTTAGGCTCACTCAGTGGTTGGAGTTTTAATTAATCATGGTTATGAATGATCCTTAGTTTGATGGTTAGTTTGTTCAGCATGCTAAAGCATAAACTAAGGTGGTAATGGTATGTGGGAAAGACCTTGGGAGACTGGGCAAAGAGACGCTGCCAAGGGAACAGTCAGATAAGAGACAGCATAGCCTGCAGCTGGATAGTGGATGGGGCAAGAGGCTCAGAAGGGACCCTCCCTAATTTCTCAGGGTGTAAAGGAGATGGTGGGAGAATTGTACTTTCAGATTTGCAAGATTCTGTTCATGTAGCTTTACAATAAAGTAGAATTAGCTTATCTGGTCGTGTTTCCTGTCTGGTCTACCTGGTAAGGCTGACACTAAGGTTGACAAATCGCACTATCTGGGTTCACGCAATAAGCTTAAGCAGAACCCAACAAATCAGATTATGGTTTAGTATGATGCATGAAGCCATTCACTTGACTCTCTGGGTCTTTACCTGTACAGTAGAGTAAACACTGCTGCACAGAGAGGCATCTTAAAACCTACACTGATCTAGTTTCTCCTACCCAGGTGATAAAAGAATTACTTGTCCCTACCCCCAAAACTGAACCATTGGGATCACATCCATCACTTTCATCCTTAATGAAAGAAATAATTGTCATGGGCTGACATGTGTTTACCTCTCTGAGGCTGAGCCATTTATCTACATGAGTTCCCTGAGCTGATAAAATACTGTCACGTCAAGTAAAATCCAGACAGCTGTAAATCAAGATGATAATAATGTGTGTGGGGCTGGAGATGAGTTGGAATGGTTTCAGTGTAGAGAATATTTACACCAGGTTCCTGCATAATGTGTCTATTAAAACCCTATCAGTAGAGGTATTCAGTCCCTCCTCCTCCATGTTTGAATCAAGCTTGGCCTGGACTTTGTCTGGGAAGTACCTCTTCTTACAGCTCTCTATTTATTTTCCTTCCTGACTGATTGCGTGAAAGCATACATTTCCCCAAAGACTCCAATATTATACTGTTCTGGAGGCGGGGAGGTACCACATGTGGGGAGGAATTGCCATGAATGTATGAGAGGCAGAAATGGATGTGCATAACCAGTCCCACTTTATACCTAAGAGGATCAATGGTCATTTTGTGGCCATGTCCCATGGGCATTTTTGAAGTGTAAGTAGAGAGAAGTTGTGGATGTCAGAAGTGGCCTGGGGGAATGAGGGTAAATGTTCATCCAAACAGCTATCCCACAGTATTTTATTTTGCTGGAAATATAGATAAGAGGTCATGGCTTTGCTAAGATCCCAGAGTGAAACTGTGACGCAGTTTGAAGCTGAAGACTTGAAAAACTTTAGTTTCCACAAACCATTCTTTGAAACTCATCTGAGGTTGTGTGTGTGTGTGTGTGTGTGTGAGAGAGAGAGAGAGAGAGAGTCAGTGTTGACTCTTGGCAATTGCCTAAACAAGTCCCTGCAGTTTTCTTGGCAAGATTACAGAAGTGGTTTACCATTGCCTTCTTTCTAGGGCTGAGAGAGAGTGACTGGCCCAAGGTCACCCAGCTGGCTTCGTGCCTGAGGTGGGACTAGAACTTATGATCTCCTGGTTTCTAGCTCAATACCTTAACCACTACACCAAACTGGCTCTCTATTTGAGATATTGCATCCCCCAATTAGTTTTGTTGTTCATTATCCTACATGGTTCTCAGGCACTATGGGAGGCCTTTCTGCCTGAAAATAACTACTTTTATTAGAGCAAATCATTGTTTTATCTAGAAGAGCAGACTCTTCAAATTATGGAGATATATGATGGCAGGGGCTATCATAAGAGATAAGGGGTGCGATGGCTCAGTAGTTAAGACGCCAGGCTTGTTGATCGGAAGGTTGGCGGTTTGAGACCCGAGACCTGCATGACGGAGTGAGCTCCCGCACTCGCCCCAGCTCTTGCCAACCTAGCAATTCGAAAGCATGCAGATGTAGATTAATAGGTACCACTTCCGTGGGATGGTAACAGCGTTCCGCGTGCATCATGCCGGCCACATGACCGTGGAAGCGTCTTCGGACAACGCTGGCTCTTTGGCTAACAAACGGAGATGAGCACCAGCCCCTAGAGTCGGACACGACTGTGCAGGGGAAAACCTTTACCTTTACCTATGATGGCAGGATACTTCTATGCTTAATTTTAGGTGCAGCATTATTATACACATGATATTAATTTTATTGATTATGCTATCTTATGAAATTTTGTTTTAATAAGGAACTGGGAACTTGTAACCCATAACAGCATTGCCAGAATTAGTATAAGATGTTACTCGCCAAGGGAAACAAGAATGTCCACCTCCCCATAATACATGTATAAAATCATGGGTGAGTAATTTTCACTGGGAGGACACCATAAGGGAAGGATTAATTGCCCTGCCTGTCCCCTAGAGCTATGGACTTGATCAGGATGTATCAATTTAGTGTATCATCCAAGCCTCTGAGTCAAATGACAGAGTCTTTGGGATAGCATATACATTTTGTGAAATCTAGCTTGCTTTCACTGAAAATGCCTCATATTCCATATTGAAAAGAATATTTACATCACAAAGCATTCATTTGTTTCATTACTGCTGAGAGATCAGATGGCCTCTTAAACAACTGCACACTTTGTTCATGGAATTCCTATTGCCCTGGTTCATATTTGCATGGAAAACACTTGTGAATTCCAGAGCTCTCGGTGAGATGGGGAAATTTTTTTAGAAAATCCCCCCCCCCAAAGGTAAACCACTTCTGTAATGCTGCAAAACCAAAACCAATCAAAACAAAACACCCAACATAGCTTGATCACCAGAAACTGAGCTCAAAGGCCATCTTTACTTGTTTTAGTTATGTTACTGCACTGTCCATACCATATGGTTGGCATTCTGTCTTGTCATGGGAGGAGGAGAGGAGGAGGAGGAGACGGAGATGACTATGCATAGCTTCCGATCTGTCCATACTTCTAAGAATGATTTAGGTCATTTCCCTGCTATTGAGTTAGTGCAATTCCACAATCTCAGGATTGTGCCTGGGCTCCTGTACGCTGGGTTGTTTGCCTCTCCTCCCACTTCCCACTTGGGCATTTAGCAAATTAAAAAGTGATGTGAAATGAAGAAACATATGGGGAGATGGCTCCCAATTGTAAATCTCTGTGCGTACAATTTTTTAAATAAAATTAACTCAGCAGTGCCAAGAGATTCTAATTTGGATAACACAATCAGACACAGACAGGGAGACACCCGAGCAGATATAGCCTCAGAGAGGAGGGAGACAGACCCTGCCGTGCTTGTCCAAGTAGTTAAGTCCTACAGGGCTGGATAACCAAAACAAACAGTGGCTTGACTGGGGAAGAGGGAGAAGGAGTTACTGAAGCTGACGAATACAAAGCAACTGGCAGCTATTCAACCAAAGCCTAGGCTGACCTTTATCCTTATTTTCAGAATGCTGCAATAAGGAAAAGTTGGACTGCTGCATCTAAAGATAAAGCCTCTCAAATAGTCCCTCTCTTCCCCCCACCCCCCAGACAACTCCTCTTCTCTACCTGGTTGGAAGCCTGGAGTCTTGGAGAGATGTTGGTTTCAAAAATTAGGAGGAGGGAAGGTATAGATGGGAAAGGATAATGGGATGGGTAAATGCTGGGAAACAGTGGCTGCCCTGGAGGCCGATTATTTACTTACTGGGCTTAGATGCCCCTCCAGTCCAATGAGACATGAGTAATGAGAGCAGAGGAAGTGTGTCTGCACTTCCCAGCACACCCCAAAGAAACTTCTGGTCATGCCCACAACCAGTCACCAGATCTTGCTTTCAGGATAATGGGTGGGGAAGCATGAGAGATTTTACACATGTTGATGTTGTAGTGGGACAGGGTTGGGTTTGGGAGTTCTATTCTAATAGAATGACAAGGTAAGACAATTTTTAACAAAGGTGCTGGGAAGAAGAGGTGACTGTGTCATGAGATTATGGGGACAATTGAGAATGCCAAGGTAAATGGAGACAAGGCCTTAAAGAAGCCTCCAAAGGGCAGTTTTTTTGCTCATCTGCAATTGTCTCAGCATTCAGCCTCCCAACAGGTAGCAGCCTATCTGCCCGTTGCTCCTTTAGATCTTTCCTGTTTCTAAGACATGCAGCCAAGAATGATCCCAAACATTAGCACTAGGAACATGCTATAATCATGGTTCCAGAGAGAGGATGGGTTGTCTCCCCCCTCCCTTCCCCAGCTCCCTGCTAATGCTTTCCATTCATTGCAAAGGAACAATATGGATGATATGGGGAAAAGTTGGCCAAGCAGCTGACATAATGATGGTTGGAAGTGAACATGCAGTTTGCAGATGAAAGTATTATTCTGGCTGCCAGAAATAATGGCCCATCATTGTTTGTGGAGAATGCCCCTTGAACCAAATTGGCATTCTCGTGGAGAGAAGAAGCTGTCCTTTCCTTCTCCAAGTATATTTGGATGCAAAGACAGAAAAGCACAAATTCTTTGCCTCTGTGAGCGTCCAAGCCCTACAGCTTGGATAAACAGCCTTCCCAACTTAGTTTTGGTTCAAGTCCTCTAATTTGCATGCCTATTTGCAGACAAACAGCACACTAAGGAAAATATGCCAGAAATTCAAGCCAGTGCCATTTTCAAGGATGGCTGGATCTTTCCCAAGATTTTGCTAATTGGATCTTAAGAGACATTGACATTAGCCACACCCCGATTGGCCCTTGTTCCAAATTAATATGGGATAGGAAAGCAGGTACGTAATAGCAACAATAGCAGAAATCATCAAAGTGTAATGATTATTGATATTTTTCCCAAGTTGAAAACATTGCTTTATTTGCCATTCATCCAAAAGAAGGATAAAAGTTGGCTAGGAGAGACTTGGAGGTAGTTATAAAGAGAGAAAAATAGAGAGGGTGGCAGCAGCTGTGGCAGGAGTTCTATACACAAATGATATCTGGTCAACAGTAAATTTAATAAATCAATTACCTTCTTTAGATATCACTTTAAGATAGTAAAAGAGCTACACAGAACAAACATGAAAAGAATGTGAACAAGATCAATAAATATTAAAGGCAGAGCAATGCAACCCTAAGAGAAGAAACAAGAGTTTTAACCCCTACATTGCACACTAGAAAATGCTAGGTGCTAAGTACTCACTTTACCACCTGCCGCAACCTAAACCAGGGTTTCTCAACCAGGAGTCCATGAGAGGTCACTAGGGGTTCCCTGGGAGATCACGATTTATTTTTTTTAAAAATTCAAATTCAGGCAACTTCACATTAAAGAGGTAAGTTTCATTCTTTATTTTTAGTTTAAGAACACTGTTAGTGCATATATGCAGGCCAACACACGAAACAAATATAATTATTTTGTAACTTCTGGCCTATCTTTGAGCCTGAATGTGCAGGGGTTCCCCGAGGCCTGAAGAATATTTCAAGGGTTCCTCCAGGGTCAAAACGTTGAGAAAGGCTGACCTAAACAATGAAGGAGCTAAATTAATTTCCCCGGGGGGGGGGGGTTCCATGATTAGGGTGCTGTCACAGAAAGGGCCCTGGTCTCTCTCTTTAGGAAACTTAGTTAAAGATCATCAGCTATGCTATGGGGAAGTCATCTTGTACAATTGTTTAGAGCAGAGCTTTCCAAACTTTTCATGTTGGTGACACACTTTTTAGACATGCATCATTTCGCGACACACTCTTACAGCAGGGCATCATTTCGCGACACACTCTTACAGCAGGGCATCATTTCGCGACACACTCTTACAGCAGGGCACAAGGCAGGCACTAGGACCTGCGTGGAATCACAACTGGTTTGGAGGCAGCAAGGCACAAGGCAGGCACTAGAACCTGGTGGAAGCCAGGAGGCAGCAGCAGCCGCGACACACCCAAACACTGCAGCCGACACACTAATGTGTCCCGACACACAGTTTGGAAAGCTCTGGTTTAGAGATTCATAAATAAGAACAAATATCATGAATTGGATCCCTAAACAAATTAGAGTTGGTTAAAGTGATGTAGGGCCAGTATTTATAAAATAGAAAGCCTTCTAGTTGGAGTATTTTTTGTACCAGTTGCAGTTTCTGAATATTTGTCAAGGTCAGAACACATAGTGCAGGAATGACAAGCTGCCAAACAAAAAAAATGTTCATCTTGGTGGCCAGATCCATTTTCTCTAGGGAAGAAGCCATTGGAGCAAAAGCCACACTTGGTCACAGCCAGCACTCAAACAAAAAATGTCGGGCCCTGAATGAAGTTCAGGCTGCACACCTGATTCTTCAGAATATTATCTAGAACAGGGCTTTCCAAACTGTGTGTCGTGACACATTACTGTGTCGCCTGGGGGCCCCAAGTGTGTCGCATGACAACCCGGAAGCGCTGATGGCACGCCGCTGCTGCACGCAGTAGCGCGCGCAGCAGCGGCGGTGGGCCATCAGCGCTCCTGGGTTCCAGGATGACGATGCTACCGCCGCCGCCACGGCGCATCCGGGGTTTTGTGCACCGCAGTGGTGGCGCTTCCGAGGTTTTGCGCGCCGGCCGTTGGTGTGTCACCAACAGCAAGAGTTTGGAAAGCCCTGATCTAGAACAACCTGCATGGCCAATCCAAGGTGAAATGCCTGCTCATAAGCAGGGGCTCTGCCTGATCCAGACTGAGATTCCATTTGGTAGTTCACATCCAGGTCATTGCTAAACCTTGCTAAATCCAGACCATGATTCAGGATTTTCACAGCCTCCTTGGCATCCCTTGAAAAGTGAAGGTATTGCTGAGTGTCATCAGCTAAGATATACATGACTTACATGCTACAGGTGGGCAAGGAGCCCTCGGTTGAAAAGAGGAACTTAGCACTGCCGGTGGCATTTTATGCTGCTTCCTGATTTATATACAGTAGCTTTATTTGTGCCTATTGCTCAAAGTCTGTCACCTTCAAAAACAACCTTGTAAAATTGCTGTTATATCTACCACGAGCCCTCTGGATATAGCAGGGTGGGGTGACTGTCATGGTTGTAAATTGAAAGAAATGCACATACACACTTTCCTTTGCTTGAGACTCTTGTAGCTGCTGAATTTCAATCAATGCTGCCTGCTTGGCTGTCATCATTCAGGACCCTCTATTTAGACATTTAGCAAAGGCCCATCTTGGTCTCCAGAAGGTCCCGATTTCATTTTGCCTGCTGGAGCTGAGGCTTTTGACATGGCTTTGTGTTCCAGGGAGGGTGCGCCAGAATGAATGCCCCGTCATCCCAAATCTAGAAGCTAGCTTGAGTCTGATGATCTGCTTGTGTGCAGCCCGGAGGAGCCCTGCTGCACCAGCATTGTCATCGTCAAGCTATTTTTAGCCTGCCCACCACCCATCCGTTGGATATTGTGCTGTAAAGTGAGGATGAGTGATGGCAATTGATTATCCCAAGCTGTGTGGTGTGGTATTAAGGCAAGATGCCCCAGCTGCGTTCCGCGCCTGCCTCCTCAGCAAGATAAAATATCCTGGTTTTATCCCTCTTAATTAAAGTGGGTTGAACACTTAAAAGGGGAAGGAAGAGGTGACACTGAGTAAACAATAGTTGACTCAATTAAAAGAAAACGCCTCCACAAAACCCAGCGGCTGGGAGTCAAATGCCTTCATTTGTCTGATGCTGCATGAAATGCGGCTCGCTCCCTCCCTCCCTCCCTCGTTGCATCCCGCAGCAAAATGAGAGTTGAACCAGGACCTTGGGGAGTTTTCCTTAAGAGCTAATACAGACATGAGCAACTCCTGCAGGGTGGCCCAGGGTGACTTTGTATATCCAGTGTTTGCAACTGGAGGCCAAAACAGATGCTTTGATGTACGTGGCACTTCAGTGTGAATACAGGAAGAACAAGTGCCCATTGTTCAGCTGAAGGGGCAGGAGCTCTCTACTACAAAGCTACAAGATGATAGCCAATGGAGGGGGAAAAAACCCACTGATACCAATGGGGGAAAAATAGCTTACATTGTTGCTTCTGGCCTTCTTGTTCTTTTGACCATACAACCTGCTAGAGGCTTTATTTGCATCACACATTTACCCTGGATAACTAAAATACAACTTATTCAGAGCCCAACTGTTTGGTTTTGCACATGACCCTAATAATAATGTAAATCAGAGCAAAGTGAAACCCAAACAAATATCCACAAAAACAAAGATGAACCTCAAAGAAAACTCAAGAGAGGCACCCATTGTTAGTTAGCTGGAACCAAGGTAAAAGGTAAAGGTTCCCCCCGCACATTTGTGCACTCATGTCCAATTCTAGGGGCCGATGCTCATCTCTGTTTGTTAGCCGAAGAGCCAGCGTTGTCCGAAGATGCTTCCACGGTCATGTGGCCGGCATGACGCATGCGGAATGCTGTTACCTACCCACCGAAGTGGTACCTATTCATCTACTTGCATTTACATGCTTTCGAATTGCTAGGTTGGCAAGAGCTGGGGCGAGTGCGGGAGCTCACTCCATCACGCAGGGCTAGGGATTCGAACCTCCGAACTTGCGATCTTCCGATCAAGAAGCCTGGCATCTTACCCTCTGAGCCACCACATCCCCAGCTGGAACCAAAAGAGCATTGAAAGAAAAGGGGTTTAACCTGTTTCCAAAATTCTGCATGTACTTCTAAGGGAAGAGTGTGCCAGAAGGTGGGGGCTTTTACTGAGAAGGCCAGCCATCTCATTCATGCCCCCAAGACCTCCACAAGGGGAGGAAACTTTCAGCAGGTCCTCTCAGGATGATGGGACTGGATGAATGGATTCAATTCTGGCAATCACCTGTCTGTGATCAACAAACCAGGAAAGCACAAAAGAAAACAAAATAACACTGATAATAAAACAACACAGTGAATAAAAAGAACAATACTGCACAGTGGCTTTAACAAGAGGATAATAACCTGGAGCATCACAACTGCCAATAAATTACTCAGTGGCAAATATATTTATTTCATTTGGGCCTTACCTTTTCCAGCAAACTCAAAACAGCAGGAAAAACTGCAGTAAAAAGCATTAGGAAACCTTTGAAATCCAAATAAGGATACATAAAAATAGCAGCCAATTAAATAGCCTGTAAGTACAAGTGAATGTTAGCTACCCTGAAAAGTCAACAAATAAACCACCATCCCAAGAACTTTCCTTCATCAGGGTGCCATTTTGGAAAAGGCCCGGACTAATTTCTGACAATGGTCAGACCAAGAGGCGGGCTTTTGGAATTGAACTTAGGCTACTGAAATGTTTCCTAAAGCTTTAAAGGTCAAGGCCAATATCTTGTACTAACCCCAGCAGCTTGTGAAATGATACAGTCAGAGAGAGATGTGGTCTGATCTTTGATGCCCACTTTAAAGTGAGGCTTGCATTTAGCTCCAGTTGAACAGTTCAGACTCTTTGTAAAGCGTTTATGAAGAATCTGTTGCAGTAATCAATCTAGATTTAATATGGTCACAATCTCATTTTGGTTCCTTTAGGAAAACCTGTAACTAGTGGTCCAGGCCATTAGGGTTAGCCTGCCCTTCAAAGATGCTAAATATTGGTTGGTCTAATAATAATATATACAGCACATGCTTTAAATTATTAGAATCCCAGTGCCAGCAAGAGAAATAATCTCTTTAATGGGTATGTGTGATATAGAGTCCATCTGGACCTCACTGAGGGATGCAACTTTTGATGTGGGTGGGAATTTGCCCTCCCATCCAGAGCCAGTAAAGCTGGACTAAATCCAGTGTTAACCTACCCATGAGTTTTGCATATTTGGAAGCAGGACAGCTGGCCTTTAATTAGAAAATTGGTATCTGGAATGCTCAGTCCGAATGTTAAACTACCTGAAAGAAAAGCTGTTTTAGTTTCTGGCTTCACTCGGATGGAGTAACAAAGCCGTGTTGTTCTCTTTGCCCCTCACACTCACGTATACTGAAACACCAGCGGACTCATATAAATTATTTGGTAGGCCATTATTAATAACACATTACATAATTGAAAAAACAGAGCCAGTCAAATCTCACAGATGTAGAAGCCTTTTCAAAACATCACATCAGTCCAATAAATTCTTTTAAAAAGAATTTGTGTGTGATCATTTTTATAGCATCATCTATTTATTTATTTTGTTCAAATGGAAAGCGGGACATAGTGAGAGAGAAACAGCCACTTTATGTTATAAAACCTATTTGTTCCCAATTTGGCACGTTTTCCATTGCAGTAATTTCTCAGGCTCTTCCCCCCCCCCCCCGCTTCTCTCTCCATATTGCTGATGTTTAGACTTGTTCCTTTTCTGGATAAACAAAACAAATAACAATTAAGAAAGGAAATATTAAGCTGATGGAAACACTTAGGAACTCTTCTCATCACAGTGTCTGTCATCTTACACATTTGGGGAAAAAATGGCTGATGAGGCTATTAAGCAGGACTTGGGTTAAGAGAAAAGGGGTTCTCTGAGAAACCGCAGATTGTTTTCTTATCTATCCCTCTAACAGAACTTAAATGGTAGGTGACAACAGAAATGCCATCTGCACCCCCCAAGATAGGGATCAGATCATCATGGTCAAGAAAGTGCAAGTGTATGCATTTTCTAAAATGAAAGCTAAGACTGTAATGTCCCTCCTCCAAACATAAAACAAAACAATCATCTGGGTGAATTTTAACAGCATGTGAGACAGAGCAAGAAAGAACATTCGGCAAGTGATGCAGGTTAGGATGGAGACCACGTTGCCTGCTAGAAAGTGAACATTTGTTTGTCTGGAAGTCTCTCAAATGAAGAGAAAGACAAATATGTTCGGTGCATAGTTTATAACAACCCCTTACAAATGTCAGCCTTTTAAAAGGTCATCTATAAATGACAACGGCGTTACCTTTAGCTTACAGAGAAATCATAACCAGAACAATCCCAAATCGTTCAAACGTTAAAACAGCATGAATTATAAATATACCTCCCACAACACACAAAACAATGTTAGAGGGGGAAAAAAACCTGATGCCTCCACAGGTTTAACCTCAAATTTACTGTCAAAAATCTCTAAAACAACACACACCGCTGCTTGTATTGTAGCAACAATTTTTGTTGTTCAGTCGTTTAGTCGTGTCCGACTCTTCGTGACCTCATGGACCATAGCACGCCAGGCCTTCCTGTCCTCCACTGCCTCAACAATTACAGCTGGCTAAAATTTGTGCTGCTTCGTGCAAGATTGATGTCAGCCCTTCAAGGCAGACCAGACTAGGAAACCAAAGTCATGTAGGCTAATACTACTTTTATTATCAGGTTACAGTAACAGAATCTTGCAAGTCTGAATGCACCTCCCTCCTCCCTCCCTTTATCTTAAAGAGAACTAGGGAGGGTCAAGTCTGAGACGCTTTCTCAAATTACATTTCTGCCCAAGACTCAGATTTCTTTTATCTGACTGTTGTCTTGGTTGCAGCTCTTCCTTCTGTTCCTCAAGGTTACTCTTACATCTGGGAGAGTCAGGCATCCCCTTTGTCCTTAGTTTCTGATGGAGGCCTCCTGGTTCCCTGGGCTGATCGTGGGCTGGTCCCCGAGGAAGCAATATGGACCATGAGTCACGTGTGGGGGAGGTTCCACAACTAGAGGACATAGTGAGCATAGCCAAGGAGTGGAACAAGGAAAAGGAAGATAAAGGTCAGACTGTGCCTGCCACTAGTCAGATATTTAAAAAGGCATTGGGTACAAAGGGTAAGCTATTGTAAGGGGGCCAGGGTCTAATGGAAGACCCTTGCCAAACTCTGCTCAAACCCAACAGCACTGCAGTGAACAGGAGCAGGCCTATCAGAAGATGAGACTGCACTGCAGTTCTTCTCAAAGGCCTCCTTTGCACATCTCCTATTACTCAGTCATAGCTGCTTCTCTGCCAAATTTTAAAAGGGGAGGAGGAGGAGGAGGAGGAGGAGGAGGAGGAGGAGGAGGAGGAGGAGGAGGAGGAGGAGGAAAAGAGATCCACCTAGAATTTGCCCCTGCTTTTGAACCCATTGGCAATGGAACTGAAATTAAATCTTGCGCCAACTTACATTACGGCCTTCTAACTGGACTTCTGAGCATTTTTCAAATCTCACTTTTAATATTTGTCTTTGATGGATGCCTAAAAGAAAAAAGAAGGCAAGCCCCCTCAAATGTGAACTCCTGAAAATCAAATATAAGGCAAATGTCTATTTCCCAGAGTCAGTACTTCACCTCTTATGCTGAATTTTTCTTCTCCTAATAGGATACTGTAATAATATCCATGTTTGGGAATACTGAAATATTGAAGCTAGCAATTTGCAAAGGTTTTCTTCCATCTTAAGCACCCACTATTGTGACACTCTGACTTGGATTAAATGTACAACAACAGGTAACGTGGTCTTCACACTGCGGAATTCATTGCACAGTTCCTAGCTTGTGGTATAAGCATATTATTTAATCTGGCCCACGGTGGTCTTTTTTGTTTTTAAATAACAGGACGGAGCATTGTTTTTCTGGTTAGGACTTTAGGTCAATAATATGACCAGCCTTGGGAATAGGTTTCAGATGAAACTCATTCCAAATGCATAAGTCTCTGACTTGGACAAACCTTTCCCCCCACCCAGCACCCTCCACCTAAATGCTAAATTGCCATTCCTAAATTAAGTGTTTCTGTTTATTATGGGGCAAAAGGTCAATTTACCATTTTTCAGATAGAAGGAGAAAAACTGAATCCACTAAAGTTCTAAGATATTATTTATTGAATTCTCAGCCTCTTGCATCGGAATATAGAAAAGCTAGAGAGAGCAATTCAGTAACAGTGGAGTGAGACAAATACCATCCCATCAAATTAGGAGATTATTTACAGTCATTTAAAATTATCAGTCATTTTGGGGGAAAAATGATTTTCTGTCATTTACAATGATCAGTCATTAAAAAAAAAAACCATTCTGGTTTAGTATCTTGCCACTGAGAGTCAAACTTGAGTGACATTATTCTATTTTTTAAAATGTTTTCCTAAGTAGTATTCTTGCAAGTTATAAGTAGGGTTGTCTCTGATTGGTTTTTGGAGCCTTTCTGTATTGGGACAACTCGGATATAAAATGACTTTTTCTCACTGCAGGAACTAATTCATATTTTAGAAATATTGTCCTCAAAGTCTTCCCTGACTTTCTTTCTGACTTTGATTAGCAGTTGTAGCCATTCATTTTAAAAAATAGCATCTGTCTATATCTGTTGTACAACTTGAGGGAGAAAGTAAAGCCCACAAACTCCAGTAACCATTCTCTAAATGGAGGTTCTTCATATTTTGGCCTTCTCACTTGGTGAATCATTGTCTACTCCAGGGAATTCTGGGAGTTGAAGTCCACACATCTTAAAGTGGCCAAGGTTGAGAAACACTGGTCTACTCCATCCATATGCTTCAATATGTTTGACAGGTCTGATACTGATAGGATCAGGAAACCAACCCAAGTTGAATATCTTCAGTTTTCTGGATAAACGTCCAAAATAAAGAATGTTGATGTCCAGAAAAGCTCTCTGCCCAAAGTGTAAGTTTGTTTGTTCAACATATTTCTAGTAATATAATCCTGTTGCATTCTGGAATTAGTTGCAATTTATGAGCCCAGCCAGATGGAGGAAGCTGACTATAATCTCAGTTTTCCATTCATGCTTGATTTTGAATGTGTGCACTTTGAGAAAGTGACAATCATGTTTGATTTTTGGGGGGAGAGTGTTTTGTCAAGACTGATGCTTCTTTTTTGGTTCCTATTCATCCCTGTGCCCTGATCAGCTTATGGCCTGGATGTTTTGTTTGTAAACCAAAGACCAATAGCCACCAGTGGAAGATGCAGCTGTGTGAGGGCAGGTGGCAGAAATGAGATCAATGGTGGTGTCGCTTATTTAGAGGGGTGTGTGTGTCAGCACTTGCAGCTGTCCAGGAAGAATCACCTCTTGGCAATTGTCACATTGGATGCCTGCAGGAAGAGCTGAGAGGGAAGGGAAGGGAAATCATTTTTTTAAATTTATCAATTTGTAACAGAACTCGCTTTAAAAGAATTTCCTTTTAATTATATTACAATTTTGCCACATGAGAGTCAGAGGTCATTATACATCACCCCTTTGATCAGGTTGTGGATCATAACCATTGCTATTACTGGAAGCTAAGAAGATTATTAAGAGTGAAAGGATAGACTACCCCAACCTGGTGCTTCCCAGAAGGCCTTGGACTAAAACGCAAATCACCGCTAACCAACACAGTCATCAGCTGTGCATGACGGGAATCATTGCACAACACGCCCAATGGGAGCCCAGAATGGGAAAAGTATATATGGAGATCCCATAGCTGTAATAGATACTGAATGAATTCTTCTAATCTTGATGCAGGAGAAATCCAGGCACTGCCCATTGGACCTCCCATTTTAGTCTAAGCCAGTTAGGTTGAAAGAGACTTACCCAGAAGGCCTTGGGGCTGAACAACGATGCCTCCTCTGCCTAAATCCAATGTGTTAATCAGCACACCATACTATACCTCTGTTCAAAAAATCCACAGGGCTTTAATTTATTGCGTGGTTGAAAAAGACCCTTGAAGTAGCTTGCAAGCAACTTATCTTGATCCAACAATATAGCATAAATATTTATTTATTTTATTTATAAGACTTCTATAGTCACCCATCTTGTGTAACATAACCCTGGGCAGCTCACAAGCAATAATAAAACAGTAAAAAAGAAAGAAAGTAAAATACATAAAAGGCAACAAAAAAACTTCCTGGCACCTCAATTACAACACATCTCCACACATCCAAGCAAACTTTTGAGCTTCCCTGTATTATATCATCATCATCATCATCATCATCATCATCATCATCATCCCATCATCATACCATCATCATCATCATACCATCATCATCATCATGATCATCATCATGATCATCATCATCATCATCAACATCCCAGTTATTTGGAGAAAAGCTCAATTGCTCTAGCCTGTCCTAGACCGTATACTGTATAGCTAAGTCCAGCTTAGCCATGCATTACTTGTACTTGCCTAAAACATGCCTGAAACTGCCTGAATAGCAATACTGCACTATAGATTCAAACATGAGGTTAGAGCTATGCTGCAAAACTGATTGAGACTGGGGTAGGCTGTAAGAGGAGATTAGACTCCCCTAATGATTAAGTTCCTCTTCCAACTTTTATCAATATTTTTAAAACAACCAGAATGGTATCCAATATACAGGGGCACTGTATATTGTATATATACATCTCCCTTGGTTAATAAATCTACAGTACTGAGCTACAGAATTTGGCAGAATGTCTGTCTGTCTGTTTCTCTCTCTCCCTCCCTCCCTCCCTCCCCCCCACCACCAATGTTGGAACCAGAAAACAGCTAAGTAACTTGGATGAAAAAAATTGGTCAACTTGGAATTCTGTATATATCCCTCTGCCATTTCTGCTGGTACCCATCCATTTCACGTTTGACACAGTTTGGAGAGCAGACAAGCTGATAGATACTGGCTTCCCAAACAATTAAAAACAATTAAAAATGTCCTTTGGCTCCACGTCCTGGCATTCTGAGGCACCGAGAAGGCGTCATTCCAAAGGGCAAATGACTAATGAAGTGATTTTGCCTGGATCTGAGCACAGCAGCTCCTAGGCCACATGGATAATAATAATAATAGATGCTGTATATCCCTTAGGTCAGTAATTTCAAAGACACTGTGGTTAATGTACTGCAGAATATAGGAATCAGGAACAGTCATATTTACCTGGGGACCCACATGGACATTTGTCAATTTCCTCCAGGGCAGAACTGCACTCCTGGTGACTTCAAGTAATAAGAATACATAGAAAAGCAGGTTGTTGATTTCTACCTCTTTCCAAATAAAATGTTTAATTGGGTTCAGATTTCATGCAGAATAAAAGCAAGTGAACATGCACCTAAAAAAAAAGATCAGGAAGTAAAGGTAGGTCTCTATTTAAACTTTTGTCCAAATGTGCTAACAGTTGATTCACTGCACACGAACCATTGATCATTTCTCGGCATTTTCTCAGTATACAGTATATATTATGTATATATTACTGTAATATCGGCATTGAGAACTGGGAAGCCCTAACACATGAGCGTTTCAATTGGAGGTCAGCCTTTATTAATGGCGCTATGGACTTTGAAGAAGCACGAGTACAGGGCAAAAGGGAGAAAACAGCTAAAAGGAAGGCACATCGGGCAAACCCTCATCATGACCGTCTCCCACCCGGAAACCTATGCCCTCATTGTGGGAGGTTGTGCGGATCCAGAATTGGCCTTTATAGCCACTTACGGATCCACTGTTAAATTTTTACCTTTGGAAGACAATCTTACTCGGCTACGAGTGATCGCCAATGATGATATTACTTGATTATTCTTCAGCATTTGATGGACATAAAGGGTTTCCAAATTTCAGAATTGCATTTTCAAAGAATTCAGAATAACCAAGCACAGTTCCTCACTAAGCTAAACCAAATTCATCTCTCACCTCTTACCTACCTTACATAATTTGCTATAAGGATTACTTGGCAAATGAAGCACTTTAAATAGCCTGGATGTTCTTGATTGAGTCAATTTTTGTAGTTAACCTGATGAAAGATGGGTAATGCAATAGCATTGCAATCTCTCCACTCTGGCCCAATTCTGTTTATGCCTTCTGGAATCTGATGCCTATAATTTTATGTCCCTTTGCTGCTTGAAGCCATGTTTGAAACCCAAGGAGCACAGATGTATTCTAGCAGTAGCAGGCTGAGTTGTGGATGTTAAGGCGAAACAGCACGGATACCTATTCAGACTGAGGATAACCACCTCTGCATATGTGCAGAAAGAAATGACCTCCTCTAATGCTGGTACAACCATTTTCCATGGAGTTGAAGCAACTGTTACAATAGGACAACTCTTACAGCTTTCTAGCCAAGAGCTTCTAGGATAATGTAAATCTTTTCCATGTTTTCTGCTGTTCATTTGAAAAGCTGTTCCTGCTGATCTCATTTCTACTGCTGTCAGGATCAGAAATTGTGTTTGGAGGTGGTTGATTCTCATGCTACTGTTTTTGTGATTTCAGACATAAGCCAAAATGAACTCCCACCTCCTATTTTAGTGTTTCATTCACAAGTTATATTTTGGTGATGTTGGAAGGGGTAAGGTGAAGGAACATAGCGGACTTATAAGTATCTATGATTGTCACTACATTTATTTTCTGATTAATCCCCTGGTAATAATACTAAACAATGCTCTTTTGGAGGGCTGGCAGCCATTTTTATTACCCAGATGTCCCATCAGGATGGAAAGTGATGACTGAAAGGATTCTGGGAATTAAAAATTATGGCTGCCAGCTGCCTAAAAGAACAGCTCCAAGGCCATCAGTGAGAAAGATGGCAGTCATTATGAAACCTGTGTCAGGAATATGTTCTGTTAGAAGAACCATCAGTTCTTGTATTCCTTTTGTTGACAGTGCAACAATGAGAACACTAAGAGGATCACAACAGATTTAGAGAACTGAAACTCAAGTTCACATCATAATTTAGGGCTCTCTATAAAGTTTTGGTGAAACATAATTCCTTATTCTCTAGGCACCCCCATCACTCATTTTCTGGCATTCTTTGGTTGAAGAAAAAAAAATCCAGGGAGGATGTGAGTAAAGTCCTTGGGAAAATTATCTTTCAGGCTGAATATGTTACTGGGCCACCACAATGAAGAAGAAATACCTCCTTCCTTGTACATCATTCCAGATATCTTGGAGGACAAACACAATGGTCACTAGTCCACATCTTATGCAAAGCTATGGGTTGTTTAACCATGCTTACTGAAGAAGTCATAATCTGCTTCTGGGTCAAATTCAAGGTGTTGTCTGTAGCTTGAGTCATGTCAACTGGATTTCTATTTTCTCAGTGGAAACGTTTCGCTCCTTATCCAAGGAGCTTCAGTCTGAGCAAAGTTAGTAAGGAAATCCTTAAATATGTTTCTAGGGTGGCTGTGTGTACCTGGGGCTAGGTTGTAAAATGGTCTTAAGCTCAACAGCAGCATGGTAATCTTAACGATCCTCCTTTGGATGATAAAGGGACTTAGAAATAACATCTCAAATAACCA
Organism: Charina bottae; assembly: GCA_023362775.1. Taxonomy (NCBI): domain Eukaryota; kingdom Metazoa; phylum Chordata; class Lepidosauria; order Squamata; family Charinaidae; genus Charina; species Charina bottae. The sequence goes on from JALMGJ010000002.1 coordinate 118,690,895, forward strand.
TGACCTAGCCCCAGGTACACACAGCCACCCTAGAAACATATTTAAGGATTCCCTTACTAACTTTGCTCAGACTGAAGAAGCTTCTTGGATAAGGAGCGAAACGTTTCCACTGAGAAAATAGAAATCCAGTTGACATGATTCAAGCTACAGACTGTTCCACCTGGATGACTGAGAACCTTCATCGACATTCAAGGTGTTGGTTATCACCTTTAAAGCCCTACATGGCATGGGTCCAGGCTACCTGAGGAACCGCCTCATCCCCGTTACATCGACCTGTCCCACCCGGTCAGGCGGAGAAGGCATGTTACGGACCCTGTCCATGAAGGATTGCCGATTGGCAGGGTCCAGGAGGAGGGCCTTCTCTGCCGTGGCACCCGCCCTTTGGGATAAGTTACCCCTGGAGGTAAGACAGGCCCCCACTCTCCCGGCCTTCCGGAAGGGGGTGAAGACTTGGTTATGCCACCTCGCTTGGGATGGGAGGGGGGATAGCCATTCATGGGGGTGGCTGGCACTGTGATCATGCCAAGAATAATATGCCCATCTTGAATTTTTATATTTTATATTTTTAGTCTTGTAGTGTTTTAATGACTGTCATTTTATTGTCTGTAAGCCTCCCAGAGTCATCGTGTAGGAGATGGGCGGCAGAGAAATTTGACAAATAAATAAATTACACTGAACCAGAAATCATTTCTAAACCACAATGGTGGGGTACAAATCATGCTGAGCTGCAACACAGCTAAAGACATTATGGCTTAGCACAATGAATGAACCCAGAGGTTATTTTCATTAACTGTCAGAGAAGAGATCAAGCAGACCAAGAAAACAGGCAAAATGAGATGACAATGTGATGGAGGCAGGTTGCAACCGCAAAGGTAAGCCAATAAATTTATTGGTGGGTGTGTTGTATAACAGCTTTTTCCAATATTAATAATGCCCCGAATTAAGTCACACTTACTGTATTTGTGAGCTTAGCCATACTCACCCCCTTTTGCCTTTCAATAGTTGCTTTATCCTTAGTTACAGAAGCCAAGCCCCCAGTCAGCTAACACAGTGTCAGAGGAAGTGAGTGTAAATTGGTCCACCAACTGGACATTAAAGCAAGCAGTGATATCACTCTTAAAATATAAGAAGTCTTTAACATAATATACTCTAATAGCCAGATAATTGCAGCAAGGAAAGAAGGGGCTTCTTTGTGAAACAGCCTTGCTGAAAGCCGTAAGTGAGTGTGCATGACATCATGGCCCATCTACAAGGCATATGTTATCCTCTGAGCTTTGCCAAAAATGTTTCAGCCAGGATAAGCCAATCCCCAGATAACTTAGTGGGGGACCAGGAGAGAAGAGTTAATGGGATGATTGATATACAGCTGGAAAGAATTAGAAAGTCTGTGAGAAGTGACAAGCTGACATTGTTTGAAAACTTTGAAGAGCCCTGCACCTCAATCTTTGTTTTTTAAAAAAATCCCTAGGTCAAATGGGTTCCTTTGCTTGGAGCTGTCAGATGTCTGTGAGGCTCTTGATTTTCATCACAGCTGTGGTCATGAAAAGGTTGGCAAGAGCTGGGGCTAGTGCGGGAGCTCACTCCGTCACGCAGGGCTAGGGATTCGAACTTCCGAACTTGCGATCGACAAGCCTGGCATCTTACCTGGTGAGCCACCACGCCCCACATGAAAAACCCACCCATTCTGAAAAACCACATTACCTGCATAGCATAGTGGACAGTGCAATCCACAAACCACCTGAGATTTTGTGCAACAACGCTTAGGCTAAAGGCCTCCTTTTTCAGATCATTCAATACTACAGGAATGTGGCAATGTCCTCCACTTCATGCAGAATGTAGATTAGCCACACAGAGTTTTGGGAGCATCATTTTAAAATATCAAACACAAGCTTAGATGGACCCAAATGTGTGGATAAAGGGATCCCAAGCTGGCTCTTCAGATTGCAAGAGCCAACTAAGCCTAAATATTTTGACTGAGAAATGCAAAGAAGATGTAGAAATAGATCTAAAATAGATGTAGGCAGGCACATGGTGCCTATCAGCACCTCCCTTAAAACCCATGCACATTTATTTTTATTAGAACTCTTGTAAATGGCAACGCAAAACACCAGCCTGTCACAACATATTTATCTTTAACGTGTTTTTGATGTTTGCATGTAAGATAGGAAAAAAACAACCAGCCTTTATGGATTCCATTCAATCCATGGAGTCCTCTTCCACTCACACTTGTTGGAATTATGGGGGAGACAATAGTACAGTTTGAAGAGAAAGGGAATTGGCAAAAATCATGTCCTATTTCCTTGTTAGTGCTTCTGAGCAGAACTTCCCTCAATCAATTTTCCCCTTGGAGAAAAAGAAAATGGATCCAAGTCGGCACATTTCAGATAAATGTTCTTAGGGTTGAAGGGTTATTTTCAAGGGACCTTCCTGATGACCATCCTTTCCATCTGCCAAGCCTTCTCAATCCATCCAAGATAGATCTAAGAAGCTTTGACTGTTTTCAGACCCCTTTAGATACCAAAAGAATAAGAGCATAAGAATATTTATATGTTTTCAGGACTGTAGCTATCAGAGAACCATCAACCAATCAGTTCTTGCCTTTTCTGGCCAATACCTGAGCACCAAGAACTGCAAGTCAATCAGTACTCACTTGCAGTGCTTTCAAGCTGTTCAATAAGTAAGTGCCTTGTCCCACCCATCAGGTTTAATTGTGCTTAAAATAACCCTTCCCTCCAAACAGAAAACAAATCCCTAGTGTTTCCCCCTCCTACACTCCATATATTTCTGTGCATGTATTTGTGAACATCTGCCCCTTGTTTTGCAATAAATTCCTAGAGGTAGTTTGAGGTGAAGTTGAGCAAGGATGGAGGGATTGTTACAAAATACAGACAATTGCATTAAAATCCCTCAAAACCTTCCTACTCACTATGGCAGCTAATCTTCATTGCTTTCCAAATTTCCAGTGCTAGTATGCTGGCAATTCCGCGCTTGAGCTTATAGCTTGATGCTACAGTATGATAGGATTCCAGGAGCAAGAGGTTGGGTTGAACTGAGAATCAAGGAATGCACAGGGCTTCCTGTCAAACATTTCTGAAACAGTGTTTCCTGAATCGAAATGGTATTTCTCCCTACCCAAAATACCACTGTTATGTCTGAATTGTGCATGATTGCAAATTGCAAAGATTATAACATGCAGTGGGGAGACCTCCGCATCTTATGTCTTAATCTTTGCAACTGGGGATTGCACTGTGTTTTGGAGGACATCGATTTAGGGCCAAGTGTGCATGAAATCAATTGTGCCTTCTCTGTTGCTGCTCCTGCCCTCCAGAACAACATTGTCTCCAACGTCTGCTTGACCCTGGTCATACTGTCCTTCAGGAAGGATGGAACAAATTAGCTTTTTCTGCAGATCCTGGACTGGGGTGGGGGGTGAACTTGCTTGAATGTTACAGCTTTTTAAAATTGTTTTGTATTTGCCAGGTTGTATTTTAAACTTTTCTCGTATGCAAAAGCATCTTCAAAAGAAGGGTGTCAAAAAATGTCAAGATGGCAGCTGTGACTGTGTGATCAAAGTCCTGCCCCCTTTTTATGTGCATCATCCATGTAACCCCTGTGGTCCTCTGTGCAAGCACTGAGTCATTACTGACCCTTTGGAGGGACGCTGCTTTCGCTGACGTTTTCTAGGCAGACTTATAGTGGGGTGGTTTGCCATTCCCTTCCCCAGTCGTGATTACCTATCCCCCAGCTTAGCTGGGTACTCATTTTACCGACCTTGGAAGGATGGAAGGCTGAGTCGACCCGAGCCGGCTACCTGAGAAACCAACTTCCTCTGGGATCGAACTCAGGTCGTGGGGAGAGTTTCGGTTGCAGTATTGCTGCCTACCACTCTGCGCCACACAAATATAACCCTAACCCCTGTGACACACATAAAAAAGCCAGCACTTCCATCTCACAATCTCAGCTGCCATCTTAACCTTTTTGCCCCCCCCCCCCATCCCCACCTCGTGGATGCATCCATGCTTGTATGTTGCCTTGAGTCATTTGATGATTAGGTGGCATTACAAATCTAATACATAAATAGCTAAATGAATGAAATCCACAGAAGTCTTAAAGGGGAGAGTCAATTATTGTTGCCCTGGACATTTCTGTGGGTGAGTAATCAGGTTAAAATGGCCATTTGTTATTATGCATTTTATGGCATCTGAAAAAAATAAAGCCCAAAGCCCACTTAGGCACAAATGAATGTTACATGATATTAATAATTTTTAAAATTATTTTAAAATAATTTATTTTTAAAAAATAATTTATTTTTTTAAAATAGAAAATATTTCAAAATAGAACCTAATCCTGATGCCAATAAAGTACAGCATGTCACATTTCCCTCTCTTTCAGCTTGTTAAACTTTTTATCCTTGGTGATAAAAAGGTGATAAAAACTTTTTATCCTGATGATCATCCATCAGTCAAATAAAGCTTTCAAGATTTGAGCAAGAGATGCACAGCTTCCAAACTTTTATTATATTCAGCTCAGGGTGCAAACTTTGTTTTCAGTATATCCAAATGTACAAAAATGTTGAGTGCGACTTCATCAACATTTGTTTAAGTGTGCAATTATCACTGTACCTCTCTTTCCAATATATTGTCTCCGGCTGCCAGCAAAAGCAGCCAGTAGGCAAGGCAATAGAAGAAAAATAAGAAGCATGATTATATGGCTGATTGAAAGTGATACCAACAGCAACAGAAACATTTGCTTTCTGGCACACAGGAGAGAAAGAATAATGACTAAGGTATGAAAACTGCAATCTACAGTTGGAGGCAGTTCATTCTTCATTGTTGGAAGCTAGTCAAAAAATACTCTACTTGATTGCCTTGACCAAAGCGTCTGTCCACGTCACCCTATAAATGTAATTGCATATGGAGGTGTTTGTGTGCAGTCAGATCAATAAAGAAATCTCCTTCTACAGTGTCTTCCAGGAGCAAAAGGGAAACCAACACGACACATTACCCCACTAATGTCAAGCCCCCAAACCTGAATCAAAAGTCATCCTATTTCTTGGGTTTACCTACAGTGGGAGAATTCAATGGAAAGCTCCTCGCCTCGACTTCCAACTACTATTAAGCATCTTGAACCTGTTTAATGAAGTGGAATACATAATCTCCATAGATTGGAGAGGGGGAGGGGCTCTTTTCACCCAAATCACTCTATTCCATTATTAAGGGATAATGAGCCAAACCACTGCCTTTCTCTGTGCCAGAGAAAGCCTTTTCCATATGGTGATTTCCACTAATCATTAAAAAAAAAAACCCATCTACAGAACATGCCCAGGAATAATAGGAATATTACTCACTGTTTCTTTGGGCTACTGCATTGCCAGATCTCAGTCAGGCATTAAACTAGGGAGACAAGGAATGGTATTAAGGGACAGCGGCAGATTAGCTGGAAATGAGATTCTCTGGGTCATCAAGCCCTAAATCCATAACCCCATTGTGATTCAACATTGCACAAAATAATTCCCTCCTACAATAAACCAAAAGTCAAGAGAAGAGGAGGAGGTGGGAAGGAGAAAGGAGAAAAGAGCTATAGGATGACTTGGGTCTTTCCACTTTCCTGCACTAAAGATGTGTTAAACTTCAACTCCTGTAATTCCCAACCATTATGTTCTGCAGCCACAACTTGAACACTTTGTCTGATGGGCCTGTGCTTTGCTTTTGTTTCATATCTTGTTTTCCATAAAAAGTAGCTCAAATCTAGATCTTTTTCCTCCTCCTGCTCCTCCTCCTGCTCCTCCTCCTGCTCCTCCTCCTGCTCCTCCTCATTTTAAAAAGGAAAGAGAGAAATTAATGGAGGACTAGCGTGTCAGTGTACTACCTCCTAAATCACAGGTGGCATGCCCTTAATCCTAGCTGCTAGGGAGCAACAGTGGAAGAGAGCTATTCCCCTCATGTCCAGACATAAGGGTTGCTCTTAATACAGAACGCTGAACTAGATGGATCTTTAGCCTAATCTAACCAGGCTCTTTCTATAGACTTCCATGACGTCATTGAGGAATTGGGCAAGAGGGTTATAGAAAAGGCAAGTTTTGAGGAGCATCCAGAAATATGGGACAAGCACATATTTTGCTATTGTAATGGAGGAATGTTTCATTAGAGAAAACTAATAATACTTGTTTAGGTCGATGAAGGTTCTCAGTCATCCAGGTGGAAATGTCTGTAGCTTAAATCATGTCAATCATTTCCACTGAGAAAATAGAAATCCAGTTGACATGATTCAAGCTACAAATACTTGTTTAGGTTTGGATGATAAGATGGTAGCTACACAACTGGCTATGAAACAGCTGTGAAGTAAATATACTTTTGAAGAGCAGTGGCACTGTCACTACTATTGCTCTCCTGTCCAAGGCAAGAGAGATGAGCTATGCTATCTTTTAAGGCAATTTTTGCCCTGCCACACCCCATCAACTTATTTCTATAGTTACAAATATGCTAATGCTGTGGTGAACATCACCAGATGGACCCCAAATGAAGCATCCTTTCCCATCTTCTTTTACTGGGAACACATTCCTGTACATGCTGCTTTTCACAAAGCAACTCTGAGCCCATTTGGTTAATGACCAATGAATGCTGATGTAATGTGTCTTAAAGGGTCTAAAATTTGCCACAACCTCACTCATTAATGGAGCTGAGTTAAAAGGTTATTAATTATCCATCAGAGCTCGCCCGTCATCATCATTTAAGAGCTTTATGGCCCGTGCAGCAAATAACCCATCAGAAATGGTGAAGCACATCTCACCATTCCCCTTGCTCAGAAGGGGAATGTCCTCCATTTCTTCCCCTTTTCTCCCACTTCCTGACACCTATCCCAGTTAAGATAACCCTTCCATGCTTCTCAAAAAATTGCTGACAGGAGAACCCAGTCCCTGGAAATTAGAACAGCCTTTTTTACCTTCTAACAGGCTCTGATAAAGTTGGAAGTAATTGCTCAGTGGATCTATGGATAAGGTGGTAAGTATCCGTATCCTGTGGGAATCATTTCATCCCACCTTGCGGACTGGAGATAGAAGGAAAACACATGGTCTTTTCTAGCTCTCATAACTTTCACAAAGCCCAACATCTTTCCTGCTACCAATATTCCCTGCCAAAATGAGGGACAGCCCAAATATACAGTCTGCATTTTCCATGGAGGAAGAAGCAGAAATATTTTCTTCCATATGTGGTGCTTAATTCCTGTAATGTAACTTCCCCATACCTTGGATTTGTATATCTACAGTACTTTCTTATTATCCAATGTACTCATATCAGCATTAAGTATAAAGCAGGCCCTTCTCTGTGCTGAACACAGAAGAGAGATCAACTTTATGTGTAGGAGTAAATTGGGAAATTTCAGATTAAAGACAGGATGATGATTTATTAATTGCTATCACTTAATAAGACTTTAGCATTCAGTGAATCTATAGGGCTACCATATTTGGGCTGCTAAAATCCAGATGATCACTAATGAAACTTCCTTCCTTCCTTCCTTCCTTCCTTCCTTCCTTCCTTCCTTCCTTCCTTCCTTCCTTCCTTCCTTCCTTCCTTCCTTCCTTCCTTCCTTCCTTCCTTTTTGAATTTAGAGAGCCATCCAACTTCATCAGACACTGGGTGGTGTACAAAAAGCAAAATAATAAGTAAAGAACAATATAGGCCTTGGAAGGAAATGTTCAAACTAACATATATGTTACCATTTTTTATCTAGCAGTTATCCAGATTTATGCAGCTCAACTATGGTAGCTCTATTGAATCTAATGTGAGATTCACATTGGGGATTCAGTGCATAATATTGGCAACATTCCTTCTTCTCGGTGAAGCACGCAGATGATGCAAAAAGGATTTTGGAAGGGAACATTGCAACTGTTTTCTCCAAACATTTACAAGCAAGTGTGTGTGTGGCTCTGTGTGTGTGTTTGTGTGTGTGTATGTATGTGTGTGTGTGTTTGTATATATATATATATATCTCCATATTTGGAGACACAGCAGCTGGTCTCTTCATTTTACAGTTGGAGCATGTATACACTCCAAATATTTTTAAACTCTCAATTTACATTTTTTCCCCTTTCAGATTTCTTCCTCCTCATCACTGCCAGCTCTGGGTCTGTCATACACCTCACTGTATTTGGTATGTACATGTTGATAAAAGGAAATCTAATGTCTAAGTTATCCCAGCAGATGCTGCAGTTCCTGATGCCAGATTTTACTTAACCAGTAATCCAGTCACTCAGAATTAGTTTCCAGTGTTCCAGTGTTAGCATTCAAAAGGCTGGCATCCAGAGCATTCTATTGGGTGGATGTGAATGTAGCAATGCCCTTAAAGTGGGCTACTTTAAGGAAACTTGCATAGCAGTAAAAGGAATAAAATAAAACAACCTGAACACTCCATGCTCAAACATTAAGGTGAGCTACATAATATGCAATGTATTTAAGGCAAACAAAGTAATATGTACCTTATGTGTTTCATAAATACTGGCATGCACATGTGGCCAGGGATGTACTTTATGTACAGTCATGTTCAAGAATGTGAAAATAACTACATTTATGGAATATCAGCATTAAGATATTACTTGTACAAAGAGTAGAAGAAATTTAGGTATTTTTACCTATTTTGCATCTGGGAATGCAATAAAGTTACTTACTGAGTAACTGCACAGCCACAGGAGCAATATGTTTAAAATAATTTTGGAAACAGGTGCCACTAGTTCCAGAAAGGCAATGAAAACAGAAGGTCATTTTATTCAGTCTACAAATAAGGCATGGAAGAAAGAGATCTGTACAGAAGTAATACTTTCCATGAGCAATGAATTTCTTTGCGGGTACAGTAAAAAATGAGCAGACACAGACTCTAAGCTCAAAAGCATCTTTCATTGGAAGCAGCATACGTCAATCTTTCTTACCTTTGGCAATGAATTGTCTAATTGTAGCTGAGCATGATCAGTGCTTCTGATAAACAGAGTACTCAACACTGTATTCAGGATGCCTGAATAATACCCAAGTCATCCAGTGTCACTGACAAGATGGGCTTCTTGTTTTTAAAAACTCTTGCTGAACTTCTGTCTCTGGCCATAGAAAAGTTACACCAAATCATAGCTTAACAAATTCTTTGAATATAGCAGTCTTAACAAATCCTTCTTTGCAGGTTTTAAAAGCCTTGTGGGCAAAGGGAAGCATCTTTGTTTTCGAGCTATTACAGAGATCACTCATGTTTTAAATGTTTCTGTGGTCAAGAAGAAGTGAAGTAGTAGAACCATCAGGTATGTATCTCTGGAGGTATAACAGCTTATCCATAACTTCTTCCAATTTGCTCTCCAGCATGAAAGGTCAATTTTTGGGTCTGAAGGTTTTCCTGACAATTGAAGCAACATTTTTTAGCAGTTTCTTCTTCCTTACGTTTGGTGGTACTACTGGCAGTGACCACTACTGGCATTGCAGATAGCTAGACCAATTTTCTTATTATTTATGGCAGTGCACTGAGTTCAGACTTATAGTAGCTCAATATCCTGTTAATCACTAAGCTTTTTGTTCTGTCATCTTAATCTCACTTTCTTGGATCATGTAGCCCCCATTGTAGAGTATATTCTCATGGTTCAGTAAATGATGAAGTACATTGCCAGCAAAGTGCCATCGCTTGGTATAGGCATGCCCATCTTTTTTTTTTCTTCCTAGTGTTTCTCCCGCATGTGCAGGGTCCACTTTTTTCAGATCAACCACATGTTGATCTGTTGGTTGCGACAGGAATTGACCGACTGGCTTGTCACCTGAGCCTGATGTCGGGGGCTGAGAGAGAGTGACTGGCCCAAAGTCACCCAGCCAGCTTTCATGCCTAAGGTGGGACTAGAACTTAGCCTTCTGGTTCCTAGCCTAGAGCCTTAACCACTAGACCAAACTGGCTCTCGTAGGCATGATCATCAATCTACCCATCAAATGTTGGACATTCCTTATGGCTTGATACAGTATACTTGATACAGTATACAGTATACTCTACAAATGTGGAGTAATACAAATTTAGTATGTAGTTCATATGTCCTTCAGTGTTTGCAAAAACACTGGCACAATGGGTATCTTATGCATTAATACATCCACTATCCATGTCAGTTGGCCAGTGCCTGCAGCATTAAACACTCTTTGCATAAGCATGATGTTGCCTTCCATAATTTTCATAAACTGCATTCTGGACCAGTTGAAACTTCCAAGCCCCATGTAGAGCTCATTGCAGTATTCAAGCCTTGAGATGACTAGGGCATCAATGACTGTTTGAAAGGCCTCATGATCCAGGAAAGGGTGAAATTGGTGCACCAGATGGAGCTATGCAAAGGCTCCCTTGGCCACAGCTGCCACCTGCTGTTTGAGCAGGAGCTATAAGTCCAAGAGGACCCCTAAACTGTGCACCACTCTTAAGTGAGGAAGTGCTACCCTATCCATGAGTATAAATGGAAAGTCCTTGGCTCCAGTGGACCCTAATATTCCCAGCTATTTAGTTTTGGTAGGATTGAGTTGGGGTCAATTTCTCCTCATCTAGGCCTCCACAGCCTCAAGGCACCAGGACAGGACCTCAACAGGTTCACTTGGCTGGCTGGCTGGCTTGGGGTTGAAATATACAATTGGATACCATCAGCATCCTAATGTTACCAAACCCCAAACCAGTGGATGACCAGATGGACAAGTCCCTGACGTTTTGTCTGTAGCTTGAATCATGTCAACTGGATTTCTATTTTCTCAGTGGAAACGTTTCGCTCCTTATCCAAGGAGCTTCTTCAGTCTGAGCAAAGTTAGTAAGGGAATCCTAAATATGTTTCTAGGTAGCTGTGTGACCTTGCACCTGGGGCTAGGTCATGGTTATTTTGAGATGTTATTTTAAGTCCTTTTATCATCTAAAGGAGGATCGTTAAGATCACCATGCTGCTGTTGAGCTTGTGGAATGGTCTTAATCTTCCTAGGCACAGAAGACAAAGCAGGGAGGAAGATGGGGGAAGAAACTAACAGAAACTCTACATTGGAGAAACCAAACAACTTTTGTACAGGAGGATGGCCCAACACAGGAGAAGTAACACCACAGGACCAGAGTCAGCAGTTTATCTTCATCTAAAGGAAAAAGGACACTCATTTGAGGACATTAATTTTCACATTTTAGACAGAGAAGATAGGTGGTTTGAGAGAGGGGTCAAGGAATCCATTTATGCCAACTTGGAAAATCCTTCCTTGAATAGAGGTGGGGGCCTCAGGCATAATCTTCCCCCATCTTCCTCCCTGCTTTGTCTTCTGTGCCTAGGAAGATTAAGACCATTTCACAAGCTCAACAGCAGCATGGTGATCTTAATGATCCTCCTTTAGGTGATAAAAGGACTTAAAATAACATCTCAATATAACCATGACCTAGCCCCAGGTGTAAGGTCACACAGCTACCTAGAAACATATTTAAGGATTCCCTTACTAACTTTGCTCAGACTGAAGAAGCTCCTTGGATAAGGAGCGAAACGTTTCCACTGAGAAAATAGAAATCCAGTTGACATGATTCAAGCTACAGACAATTCCACCTGGATGACTGAGAACCTTCATAGACATACTCCCTGAAGTTTTCTTGGCAAGGTTTTTCAGAGGTGGTTTGTTAAACCACTTTTAAAATTATTTTTATTATTGTTGTTTTTTATTTTGCATTATTATTGTTAAAATAGATCCATCATAATCAATGGGGTGTAAATATGACATTAGTAACTTGTCCTACTGATTTAAATCATTCTACTCTAAACATTGCTAAATGAATTTGACCTTTGGTATTTTATTGATGATGTTTTATCTCATTCTTACTTAACACATTGTTTCCTATTCAACACCCATAGTAAACAGATTCTCTCTGCCTTTTGGAGAAGAAGTTGAAAGCTTTCCTCTCTTCTTTTTCTCACCAGGCAAAACCAATCCTGAATAATTTAGTCATTTTTCTGTCAAAAGATGATTCTGAATGCTTAGGGATTTTTGTCTGAGAAGGACACTCCCTTTGGGAGAGAACCCTGTCAGCTGGATGCAATCATGGTCTCCATAAAAGTCTCCTTGTTCAGACTGCAGACACTAGTGTGCATAGGGAGGCAAAATGCCTTAAAGATGATCACTCTCCTAGAAGGCTTTTAAAAGGAAATTCCATTGCCTCATTGCCTGCAATTCCCTTGCATTTATTGTGATACCTTTTTCAATGAAAATTAAACCTGATTGAAACAATTTATGAGGAAACACCACTGAAGTTTGGAACGACGTAAATTCTGACATGTGCTCAGTTTCAAGGGGGTGTGTGTGTGTGCATGTGTGTGTGCCTCGTGCTCCCCTCCTTCGAATTCTCCATGTACATAACATTCCTCACAGAAGCAAAGTGTGGTTAACAACCAACATGATACTCCATTCTGTTTGATCAGCGTATGTCAGCAATTAGAAATAGCACATCTCTCCTGTGCTCTGCTTTGACTCCTTCCTTTTCTTTTAATGAATAGCTGTGCATTTTATCATTTGCTCAGGCTGAAAAAAATGTTTTCCAACTAGAAAATTAAAAATAAAATCAAAGTCCCAGGTTCTTACTCCCTAATTAGTTTGATCAAAGCATTTGGATATTGAACTGAATTAGTGTAAATTTGCATGCTGCGGTATGACCATCCTGCAAGAAAGAGAAAAGATTCAATTCAATTTGGAGTACTGATCCTGTTCAAGCCATCAGGTCTTTTCCTTTAAAACTATGAGATGCCTCAGACTGAATTGTTTGAATTGGATCAATTCGATTCAAACAGACTGGATGGCGAAATCACATATATGAAGGTAAAGTCTGCATTGATGACTTCAAGGACTTATCTGGGTAGTTTTCTTGGCAACAAGGAAATGGTTTGCCACTGCTTTTTTCCAGGATATCTTTTCAACTTCCCAGTCTCAGCTACAGCCCAAGAAGACACTGATCTTCCATCCAAATACTAGCTAGATTGATTCTGCTTGGCTTTTGGAGATTTGAAAAAAATGCTAGGTGCTGCTATCTAGCTTTACAAAAATTAATGTGCCCATACATGGACAAAAGCAGTCCAGATAAAATGGCATTAGATGCATATGCTTCAATAATTCAAACTGAATCAGTGATTTAATATGGGCTTTTGATAGAATTGCTATCAAAATCTCCAAATTATTCTCACTACCCTAAGAAAATGAACACTATCTGTATTAGAATAGTGTAGACATGCAAAAATCTATTGAGACCAAGTTATTTGGAAGAAGAAGATATCAAAATGTAGCAGTGCCCATGCTAGAAAGTATCATCTGAGGATTTTTTTTTTAACCTTGCTTGCTTGTGTTTTCCAGATTGCACAGATGCCTTCTTTTGGCAGGCAATAGAGGAAAATATAAAAGAGGCCTGCCATGATATATCTGTGTAGTTGATTTAGTATCCAAACACATTAGATGGCAGAGACATCCCCAGTCATGCTTCAATTGGTTGCTACATTATCTTTATTTGAAGATCAAATTAAATTAGCTACAATGTAGTACATTCCACTTTAAAAGAACAGAATACATTTGCTTCTGGTTTTTGTCATACCAGCATTCATAAATGCCATGTTTCAAATAAAAGAATCCTTGGCATTACCTCTGAAAGCTCCCTTGCTTTCTATTTATTTATACATATGAATCTGGAAAGGGCAAGATGAATTTCTGGTCAAGGTCATCATCTCTTAGTAAGGTCCTGTATATATAATCCTCCCACCCTCCAGATCACCTGATAGTATTGAGAGCTTTCTGGTGGTTCCAGAACAAAGTACTACTACCATCATTGTTCCCTTTTGCTGGCATTTCTTAGACCACATACAACCTGATTGGCCAGACCTGGTAACTGGAACATTGGGAGGTTGCAGGTGTGTCACGTTGCATAAAGCAGAGGAAGGGGATGCAAGATTCAGTTCTAGATTTGGTAGCTGGAGGAAACTCTTTCAGGACCCCGGACAGAGCTTGGGTGATAAACTATTGTAGAGAGCCAGATTCAACAGAGTTATTCTATTGACTGGACCTGACTGTCCTTCTTAGTCTCTGCCTTCCTGAGAAAATGTGGGGAAGTGCAAAAGGGGCTGTTCTAGCTGGAAGGCCATCACTCTTTCATGACTTCTTGATCTCTTGCTTGGGAACATTGTCTACACTGGCAAACAGATTCAGCAGAGTACATGGTTTTGAGGATGCTGGAACTCAGTCTCTAGGAATATAGATCTTAGACTTGGGGGATCAATTATTGGGCTTAGGCTTAGTGCTAGGGCTCAGACCCAAAGTTGCTTCAGCTCCAGAAACTAAGTCCCCCCTTCTTTTAACTATCTGTGGGTTAGAAATCAAGTTTTTGGTACTGAGCCAGATAGCATATGCAATTCTTGTTTTGTTTTGTTTTGTTTTGTTTTTTGTTTTTAACTCAGTTGGGTCTAAAGCTAAAGTTAACCGTTGGTTACACATCCATAAAACAGGCTTCATATAGAAATTCCATGAATTTCAATGGCTTGTGTTCATAAACTCTGTTTCAATAGTGATCTTCTAAGGAATCAAGCACCCTTCTATCTAGCTATTCCTTCAACTCCACCTCACCTCACCCTTGTTTTTTAATTATCCAGTGCAACAAACCAGGCACCTTTCATGCTTCATCACTTTTTATGAAGCTTCAGCAATGGAGATTTAATTAAATTAACGGATCCAAAAACAAACTTGGGAATAAAGATGACATATTTCTTGGGTCTTAAGCATAAGAAAATTCATCACTTAACAGTGACATTAACAAATGATGTTCATTACTTATTTTCCAAATGACCAGGCCTGATTTCTGATGGAGATTCAGGATATTCCAGGCATTTTTTTCTAATCATTACACTTTGCCTGATAAGAGAAGGAAACTATTCACCAGGAAAGATGCATCAGACTGAAAGATGGGTTCCATTTTTTATTCAGGTAGCTGTTATCATTCTTGCTTTGCAGAGAATATTAGGAAAGACAAAGACACATCAGATGTGCAATGCCTCTGCCTTGCCTTGCCTTGCCTTGCCTTGCCTTGCCTTGCCTTGCCTTGCCTTGCCTTGCCTTGCCTTGCCTTGCCTTGCCTTGCCTTGCCTTGCCTTGCCTTGCCTTGCCTTGCCTAGGTTCAAATGCCCGAGTCCTCTTGTTTGGGAAATTTACTTGTGCAAAACAGTTTCTTGGTACAGTATACACTATATTCTTTGCTCAAAGTGAAAATTAAAGTTTTAAACAGAAGTTAGGTGATCAGTTATCAAGTTGTGGAGGAATGAACTATTTTACCTACAGCAATACAGAATTTGGATGTAAATGTTGAGAAGTACTTCTAGGACAAATATTTACAACCTAAAAACACATTAAATGATATTAAAGGCAAAACTGAAGTACTTTGGCCACATAATGAGAAGACAGAATACCTGGAGAAGAAGCTGATGCTAGGGAAAGTTGAAGGCAAAAGGAAGAGGGGCCGACCAAGGGCAAGAGGGATGGATGATATTCTGGAGGTGACGGACTCGACCTTAGGGGAGCTGGGGATGGCGACGGCCGACAGGAAGCTTTGGCGTGGGCTGGTCCATGAAGTCACAAAGAGTTGGAAGCAACTGAATGAATAAACAAACAAACAAAAAAAGCCACATATGCAGACCCCCAAAACTTTGGATGCAGTTCAAAGATCTCCAAAGGATGTTAAAAACTCTCTCTCTCTCTCTCTCTCTCTCTCTCCCCCCCCCCTGTGTGACAGAGAGAGTGAACCCACCTTTCTAACAACCCAGTGATTCAACTGTCCAAGTGCCATCTTTCACTAATTGTGCCAATGTATGAAAATAATGATATGAGAGCAGGGGTTGAGGGGGGAATAATTCTGTCTATTCCACTTTTCAGTTTGCAATACAGTTTCTTGCTGCTTCAGGATCACTGCTGTGCTGTATCAAAAACTAGGGATTTGTCACAGTGACCCCAAATGGATTTAGACTGATCTGCACATATCTAGCTTGATACATGTTTCTGAAGATGCATTTGTTGCAATTACTGGTTATATTTTTCGGAACATGCTATGAGGAAAAACTAAAAGGAGACCTTACTGACAGCTACTGTAAGTCCTCCTGTTGAATCTTTCCATGACCTTTACAGCACGTGAATATTTCTACAATTAAGCATAAAATCAAATCAAGCCAAACCTACAGCTACAGCTACAGCTGCCTGGTTTTCTCTCTTTCTTCTCAGCCAGAGATAGGCCAGAGTGGCTGCTGGCAAAAACTGAAGGCAACACCTGCAAAAAGAGAGGTCTCTACTGACCTCCAGGCTGCCTTGCAACTTTTTAATCCATGTGAATTCTTTTCCCCAAGCTCACGGGAGTGTTTATAAAGGAAGGGGAAGCCAGCCAGATTGCTAGAGCTACACCCGAGCCTCACTGCTTCCTTTCGCAGATCAAGACTGATCTAATCATGAACTTTAGAAGACATATGTATTAAGCCTTCAATCGATTCTCTCGTTTCTAGGCAGGTCTCACTCTTTTCAGCTACAGAGGTCTGATGCTCATGATGTTGGAATGCTAGGAGGCCTGCAGTTAATGACTTCTCATGACAACATTTTACATCTAGTTGCAGTATGGGAGCTGGTGTTTATGATAACGTGCTCTACATGGGGCTACCCTTGAAGAATATCCGGAAGCTACAGCTGGTCCAGAATGCAGCCGCATGGGCAATTTTAGGTGCACCAAGATCAGCACATATAACACCTCTGCTGCGCGAGCTGCACTGGGTTCCAGTTTGCTTCCGGGTCCAATTCAAGGTGTTGGTTATCACCTTTAAAGCCCTACATGGCATGGGGCCAGGCTACCTGAGGGACCGTCTCATCCCCAGAACATCGACCCGTCCCACCCGGTCATGCAGAGAGGGCATGAGACGGACCCCATCTGTAAAAGAATCTGGCAGGGTCTCGGAAGCGGGCCTTCTCTGCAGTAGCGCCTGCCCTCGGGAACATTCTTCCCCCAGAGGTGAGACAGGCCCCCTCACTCCTGGATTTCCATAAAAAACTAAAAACCAGGTTTTGCCAGCTTGCTTGGAACAGGAGGGGGAATAGTCATTCCTGGGGATAGCTAGCGCCCTAGAATGGACCTAGAATGGACTTAAGGACTTAAGTCCTTAATGTCTGAATCTTTGGATCTCCTTGACTCTGTTTCTGTATCCATAGCCTAGTACTCTTGTCTATTTTGGTTGCCATGTACAGATTAAAGGTAAAGGTTCCCCCCGCACATTGGTGCAGTCGTGTCCAACTCTAGGGGCCGGTGCTCATCTCCGTTTGTTAGCCGAAGAGCCAGCGCTGTCCGAAGACGCTTCCATGGTCATGTGGCCGGCATGACACGCGCGGAACGCTGTTACCTACCCACCAAAGTGGTACCTATTCATCTACTTGCATTTACATGCTTTCGAATTGCTAGGTTGGCAAGAGCTGGGGCTAGTGCGGGAGCTCACTCCGTCACACGGGGCTAGGGATTCAAACCTCCGAACTTGCAATCTTCCGATCAACAAGCCTGGCATCTTACCTGCTGAGCCACCACGCCCCTCTATGTACAGATTAGGGGGATCCTAATGTTGTTCTTTTGACTTTAGGATACACTTAGTCCTGCCCCTCTGAAATGACCAGTGGATTGTCTCTTACTACTGGCCCCTTTTGCCTGCCTGAAAGGCCCTGCTATAGGATAAAATCAGCTTTAGCTCCGCCTCATTCCAAATTACCAGGACAGAATGACAGAGGAGTGATCCCTCATCTTCTGCAGTTTGATCCCTATCTGGAACAATACCCATTCTCCCTTTAGGCACACAGTACAATGGCAGTTCAGCCTATGTAAAGGACAGGTAAGTTGAAGCCCCAAGATCTTCAAGCAGCCCTCAAACTGCTTTTTGCAGCTCCTGAGATTTCAAAATTAATGAAAATAAAATACTTCCCAAGTCTGGTTGAAATGTTTCTTCTTTAATAACTTCTTCTATCTTTAAGTCATACCATTCTTTACTGCAGAGGAAGAGTAAGGATTTCAAATACAGGAATTTGCCTGAAAGATCAGCTTTTTTGATGCAATTGTTTAGAATCTCATACGTGGCAATATACTGAACAAATTCTTTTGCTTTGAAAAGTTAGTGCTTTAAATGGTCATTTTTACTTCAGGAATGCAGGAAACAGCTATCAGCAGAAGCACTCAAAATAGTATACAGAAAGGATAGGAAAAATAGGGGTGTAAAACAGAAAATAACAACAACAACAGATTCCTCCCCAAACATAGAACATCTAAGTTGTACCCACTGCCTGTTATATTTTCATATTTCAATTACCGTCTCTGAGCAGTCAGATAACTCAGGAGTTAAACTATTTTAAATGAGGCCACAAAGTATTCTAAGATCAATTTTTCTTAATATGGTGTGCATTGGGCTACTGGATCTAGAAGTAAGAAGCATGAGAGTAACCAGGACTTAACCACAGTCACAACTGAAGCTGAGTTCACACAGAAGCCACAACACCCCTTTTCTTCTGAAGCCAACCAGTCTCCATCCCTTCATCTCTTGCTCTTTTCTTTTCATTCCACCACATCTGCGTAACTGTTATGCAAGAGCTGCATACTAGAGCGATAAATGCATCTTACATATTGCTACAAACCACCCTTGTAAATGTCAGAGCCACCTATGTCTAAATATTACTGCATATAAAACATCTTTCACTTGATCCTGGCATAACCTTGGCAGCTGGGACTGAAATGGCAACATTCTACTATAAGTATCACTTTTTGTGTTTCACTTTAGGTTTTTCAGGAGTGTATTTAAAGAGTATCTAAGATGTCTGCTGGGTCATAGACTTGGCAAGCCACCTTGTTTCCAAAGCGGGATGTTGCCCAGAAAGGATTGTTCAGAGTTTTCCATTTTTTTAAAATCCATTCAATTGTGTCCGATTCTCAGAGACTGCCTGGACAAGTCCCTGCAATTTTCTTGGCAAGGTTTTACAGAAATGGCTTGCCATTGCCTCCTTCCTAGGGCTGAGAGAGAGGGACTGGCCCAAGGTCACCCAGCTAGCTTTGTGCTTAAGGTGGGACTAGAACTGGTCTCCCGGTTTCCAGCCTGTTGCCTTAACCACTACACCTAACTAGTTCTCTAGTTTTCCAATGTCCCTATTTATGTAGCCTACTAAGGAAGTTCTTCTCTTTGCTTTCTCCTCCTCTTAGCCAGCCCTGCTCAAATTCTGATTTGTAAATTACTGAACTGCAGATGAGACTAAAAAAGGAATTTCTCCAAGGCCAGGCAGCAAATTTATTTCAACAATTAGAGTTTGGTATTCTTTGGGATAGGTAGGATAAAGAAAGGGTAGCTAATGGTATGAGAGCCAACTGATTCTGATTTTGCTCTTATCTTCTTCCCTGGCAAAGACATCAAGGAACACGGGCACTCCAGTATCACCCCTTAAGTCATCCAAACAGCTCTTTAGAAATTAAACACAGTCTCCAAACTATCTTCTAGGTTTACTGTTCACAGCTACGACATGGTCTCTGTCACTTCAGAACCTCATCCTTTCCCAAGTATTCAGTGTTATTCTTCTTACAGAACCATGATGTTCTTCCATCCCCATTATAACAACAGCAGGAGGAATAAAAACCAAAAACAGCAGTTAGGCTTGGCCAGATCACACCCATCTGCTCCCAGTAGGCATTCACTGGCCTGAGGCAAAGATTCTGTTGCATTTCTGAGATCCTGACTGATTACTTTCTACCATAAAAAAATATTTGCCAAGTCTGTCACTCTTTCCTTTCCCCTTGCCCTCTTTCTTCATTGCTTCTTTAAGGGCAGATGTGAGCTCTGTTTATGAATCTTTGTAGGAAGGAGTCTGCTTGCTAAATGCCATAAATACAAGACAGACAAAGAAGGCAACTGATACTGAATACCAAGTTTTGGAGCAGTTGTAAATGCAGAGGATGGAAGGAGGGGGCTGACTAGAAGCGGATGAACTTGGTGCTACAGAAACCTCCTTAGTCTAACGGGCCAGCTTCCTCTGATCTGGACACAGCTTTTGAGTCATGTGGCCACAAAAATACAGCTGCAGGGCCTACATTCCCATGTTTCCATGGGAAAAGCCTTGACCCCAATTCCATTTCAGTAAAAAAGAAAAGAAAACATCTTCATAGCGGACAAACATAAAATGGAGACTTCAAATAAAGTACAGTGGAATATCTCTCTTTATGCCTTGATTCCAGATCTGAAAATCTGGCTTGTTTATAATAGCTTTTAAAACATAAAAAGCCTATAGGCAGGCTTTGTATCTGAAAATGGCATGCACGTATAGGATGCTTCCAAACAGATGGTTCCTGGTGCTCCCAACCAAAAAATACTGTGCTGCTTTTCCATTTTTTCTTCCTTATTGGATTCTTTTGTGGAAGCGGGGGTGGTGGTGGGAAGCTGTGGGAAACTATGGAATGCAAACCTCTAAACAGCAATGGAGCAGGACAGAAAGATTCACTCCTCCCTAGTTAGTTAGTTCCCCATTAAAACCCTATGCTTTTTAAATACTTAATTTGGGTTGGATTATAAGCAAAATGTAATGAGTTGGCAGGGGCAGACTGATGATCAAAATTCACTGTCAAATCAATGCATGTAATGCAATGCATAGAATGATATGGAAGAGACTGAAGCACATCCAGTGTTTTGTTATCTGTTCAGGCCAGTGTACGTTAATGATGCATTTACATTTAATAAAGAAAAGTCAGGAGAGGAGAACATGTTTTGGAAAACCAAATCTCTTCCCATATAGTGTTGAAATTTGTGGTGGGACTAGAAGATCGTTTTGTGGGACTGCTGCAGATCTCCATGGTGGGCCATCATCTATGGTTGCCAATATCTCTTCCTTCTCAACTTGCAGTTCAAAACAATAGTTTTGTTGGCTCGTCATTGAAGGCTAGAAATTGCACTACACATTCTGGAGCACCATCTACTGGTGCTTGGACTTACTTGCTTCATATAGGTCACATGAGAGAGCATCCTTGTGACAGGTGGTGATGCATAAACTGCACACTCATTATTGCTCCAGGGGTGGTTTCCAACCATGTGTACCTAGAGAGATCTACTCAATACTGGACTTTCATATTCCTGCACAACATAGTATTCTAAAGGCAGGTTGAGAGAGAGCAGATGGACTTCTTTTTTACAGCAGCAGTGTTTGGGCTCTTCTGGGTTGAATATATTAATTATTTGTATTTATTTTAAAAAAGTATTTCATGTTCAAAGCATGGATTGTTCCTTGTATTCCTTGAGAAACAAACAGAATATCTTTTGCATGGTTACTGCAAAAATTCTGACTGTGTGCCAAAATGAACAGTCATTGTCAAATATAACCATGTCATCTATTAAGCAAATATTAATTTGGGGGTTGAAGCTAATTATTTCATTGGGGTAATTATTATAGTTTGGTAAATGCAACTTCTCCTGTCCCATTTTCCAGTGCCTTTGTTTTCTCTCCCTGCTTCTTTCTTCTTGACAAATTAATGTGGCTGATTCCATCATCAAGAATCATGGCATGACTAGGATGGTATCATTCTGCAAGGCACGCAGGATGAAATGGCAATGCCTCTGTACGTCAAGGAAACAAAATCATGCTGATTAATGTTAAAATCAGATTTTGCTATGTGCTGCTATCCCAAAGAGTGAAGAATGGCAACTGGGAGTGAGGAAAGATAGGGAAAGGAGGGGATGCTTGGGAAAATCATTTACAAAAACATGGTGTATAGTTTTTGCTTAGCTTTTGCTATAAATGCCAAACACAGAGATAATGAAAATCTGCTCTTCTGGAATGAGAGACAGAGATGGAGAGAAAGAGAGAGATTGATTTTCTGATTGGAAAAGGCATTACTCAGTTTGTAACTATATTGTTTTCTTCAAAAAGTCATGTCAGTATTATTCTGCTGAGCTATTCAGACCCATTTCTGCATGGAAGTGGGTGGGAGAATGTTGCTTTTATCCCTGCTTAACACTTAGTTCAATGAAGCATGGTTGTGGCTTTTCCGTGCTGTTTCCTGCTTTCTAATTGGAGGCAGGAGAAACAGCCATGGAAAACTGGACCCGCAAAGAGAGAGAAGGCTCTGCTGGAGCAGGCAGCCATGCCTTCCATGGACACCCTCCTCCTTTCTGCCCACGTGGCACTGAATTTGAACAGAGCAGCCCTGTCTCACCCCCCTTTCCCCCAAAGAAGTGAAAGAATCGGCAGCATTTGGCTGGTAGGAGAAATGAGACGGGAGGGGGGGTGAATCTTGCTTGCTCATAATGGCCTAATGTTAGTTCCACACTCACTGTGATATTTAACAGTGTGTCATTTGGAACTGACAAACACCCTGCCTCCAATCCCCCTGCGTATTTCTCCGTATGCCTGACCCAGATTCTCTTAATGGCAGCTGCACTTGATTGTAATCCCCTTTCCCCTTACAACAGCTCTGCAGTGTATAATCCTTTAGACTGAGGCTTTCACACAGATGCCCCTACTTGTTATCCTTTTCTCGCCCCAGGCCATTCCTGTATAGGAATGCAGCTGTTCAGTGCAAGCCTATGCCTGTTTGCTCGGAAGTGAGTCCCACTGCATTCAATGGAGCTTTTTTCCCCTAGGAATGACCAATTGGGACGCCGCCTTAGCTGGATTCACTGCACTGCTGTATTCCTTCCCACTTGGTCTTCTGCAAAACAGTTTCTTGTCATGTGAAGCAAATCTTGCAAAAATGCAACTCCCTTGAGCTTTCTCCAACCGTCTTGTTATAACCAGTAAGCTTACAGAATACGGACTTTTAACTCTAGAATTCTCAAGGGATTTGGGTGTGTGTGTGTGTGTGTGTGTGAGTGAGTGAGTGAGTGAGAAAAACAGCATAAATCCCAAACTGACTATAATGCCATAGGCAGCAAGTTAAGGGGGATTGTGAGGATTTATGTTTCATTGCACAGATGTTGTGAGTGAGATGCTAAATGGATAAGCAAAACAAAAAAAAGCTGTTTTACTGTGATGCTGAAAATGGAAGAAGCAGGCACATAAGAAAAGTGATTGGCAATGTTCTCCGAGGCTCCGGTAGGGGGAGGAACCAAGATGGTTTATATGATCTTTTTTTTTTTGCATGTTTTATACAGATACAGTGTCTGCCATATTAAAGTGCAATGTTAATCAATTCCAGAAGACATTCTAATCTTGTGAAGTGTGATGGGGCTTGACAATTAGAGTGGAGGCAACATTGCTCCTCTTTGAGCGCAAGAGAGCAGCTTGCTAGAAACCAGGCAGTCAGTTCAAGGAAGAGGCTGAAAGGGACAGGCAGTGGATGAGCTGAACTATCTTTGCCATCAATCATGTCTAATTTCTCAACACAAAATGTATCTAGTATTTCTTTCCATGACACATTATAATGTGTTTCATTTTGTGATCTCTAATTTTATGACAGTATTATTAAATACCATTCATCACAAAGACAAAACAGATATGGCACTTCTTTTTTTTTTAACTGCCTTATGATTAAAACTACTGCTGCTGGTGCTGATGCAGATGTTATTACACTATCATTGGTAGCACTACTTTAAAAAGGTACAAATATGGATGGTATGCACACTTACTACAATTACTAGTGGTAATTCATTCAGATTTCAACCCACCCTGCCCTCCAAACTGAAAAGAATGATATGCTATTTAACAGAAGACATTATGCAGAAAGGGGAAAAAACAAGCAAATTCCATGTTCAGGTGTAAAGGCAACCAATGGGCTAAGATGGTAAGAGTGACAGGATTATACATTAAGTGATTCCTAGATTTGATCTATGCAGATTTGTTCCTAGTTTTCAGGTATGGCCGTGTTCATGTGTCATCTTGATTTAGCTGAGCAGCCCTCCCGTGTCTCCTTTCTGCTTTCTCTGCACATCTTTTCCCCTAACCCTAAGGCAGGTGCTGAAAATGAAAAAGAGGGATTGGAAGGATAGTACTTGGTGGCAGGCTGTAAAGTGTAATGAGGCTCTAGGTCAGTGTTTCTCAACCTTGGCAAATTGAAGATGTGTGGACTTCAACTCCCAGAATTCCCCAGCCAGCAAGGCTGGCTGGGGAATTCTGGGAGTTGAAGTCCACACATCTTCAAGCTGCCAAGGTTGAGAAACACTGCTCTAGGTGATGGAAACAGGTCAGAAATGCAAGCGAGGCTTGGAGCAGATAGATAAACAGACCGTACTCTTGGGGCACAGAGTGGGTGGCCAGAGGAGAGGAACAAGAGGGGAAGAATTCACAAAGGAATAAGAAGGGGGCTCTTTTCTGAAGAATTTTTCCAACTCCCCTGGACTATTGGTGCTTTGTAGGCTTGTGAACACCAAGACCTTTCAAAGTCCTGGGGGGTTGAAAAAAGTAGAATTTGCAAATCACACTTAGAAAGGCTGGAAAATACAAAGTGACAGTGTCCACCGATCCCTGCTCATTAGAATAAAAGGACCCCTTGATGAGCTGCTCTTTAATCTCGTTTATCCTCATATCATGAGCAAACTGTCTGCTAATCCATCTGTCTGCCTTTCCATTTATCCCCATTGATGGCTGTTTCACAGAAGTATTTGTACCAACTACCCATCATAGCCCACTACATTTCTGCCTTCTCTGGGGACCAATTTTGAAACAAGGATGGATGTGTGGTTTTCTAGGAGACTTAGGCCCCCACCCCATATTTAATATTGAGCCTGTAGATTCACAGTTCATTGTGAATGTCAGTACTGTAACACAGGTACATTTCTCAGATAACTGGCAGTAGTTAATTACTACAATCAATTAACTGGGAGATGTGTCCATATTATTCACTGTTACAAGTAGGAAAAGCTATAAATGTGAACAGATTTCCTACCACTGTATAATTCCCTTGCTGCTTTTCATCACAGTTACACCACACAATCTCTTTGGTATCAGTGTGACACAATGTTGATCCTGCAGCATAACAGGATCTTGCAATGCAAGGGTTCAACATTACCACTTCAAATTTCCAATGCAACCTTGCTGGTGCAGTATAATATGGAAACAGAGGACACAACGTTGCCTCATTCCTCCCCACCAGATCTTGTTTCCTTCCATTCTGGAAAGGAGAGTCCACTTCAGTTGTTAAGTAGACAGGCCACAAGTCATAGTTATAACAACAACCGCCCCCGTGTCCTTCCAAAATGTGTCTGTGGGGGGAGGGGGGAATGATATGGTATTGTATTATAAATCTTTCCCTGTGCAGGTCAATCCAATGTTCAGAAAATTGGACTGATAATGTGTCTCCTGTACATCCTGCAAGAAGGCATTCACAGAGGTTTCTAAGCTTTCCAAAATAGATAGCTGTCCTTGAGGATTTGAAAAGCTTTCTTAGGCCAACAATAAAAAAGTTTTGTATGTATTTGGAGGATTTCCCCCTCCCACTCATTCTTTGCAAGGATTAAGCATATTTGGTGAAAATTATTTGATGCACCTTTCAGAACAGAAGATCCAGAAAGCATGGCTTTACTGGGTGAGTCATAATTCACTAGGTTTTCCCCAAGTGAGACTGATGTTTCTCTGGGAGAAATGTGACCTTTGTCCTAAAACTGTGTGTGTATACAAGGTGCCAGCACTAGAGACAAGCTATGCATTAATAGTATTTTGACTTGAAATTAATTTTGCTCTCTTCATCTATGCAGTTACCTATTTGGGCAGGACAAAGATTCAGTTCGGAAATTTGATTCAAAGCCAATTCATTTGAATTGCAGTATCAAATCAACTTGCCAAATCAAATCAGAAAGTCAGTCTGACACCTCAAATTGGATGGTGCCAAAGTGATTCAACAGTTTGGAAGAGCCTCTGAGCTCATGTACAAAAGCTCTATTTTCTGAATCAAACTAATCTGATTCAGTGTTCCAAATCAAAGTGTTGAATTGACTCAGTTTTTCCCAATCATTGAATAGGATTGGACTGGCAACAGGAATCAAATTGACCATTTGAATTACACTGGAACTGATCCACACACTCTTATTGCATAAGGTTTCATGTCAAATTCATACCTGACACATGTCTTCTCAATTTCACTCCTCTAGTTCTCTTTCTCCGTCTTGCCTTAAATTGGTAGAGGGTAGTATTTTGAAAGAGGTAATGAGGTGAGAGATGATTCAGACTACATATTTTCTCCATCCACATCAGAAAGTATACTTCCAAACCAGATGAGACAGCTGATATACAAAAAGACTGCTCTATAGTTACAATGGCTGGCCCAAAAATTGTTTAAAAACCTAGCACTTAAAATAATCAGGATAGCTGGAATAAAATTGTAATGGAGTTGCTTGACAAAAATATTGACTGAATTTTCAGGAAGAGATGACAAAGTTACAACAACTAATCTTTCTTGGAATTAAACCCCACTGTGTTTTTAGGACCTTGATGTCTCATTTAAATGCATTTGAGTAGGGCAAGTACTGGAGAAATAAAGATGTAATGTAAAAAGTACCTTTAAACATGATCGTTTGGGACCTGACTAATGGTGCTTTCTCTTACACTGAAGGACTGATAAAAATATTTGGCATCCTTTCTTGGTCGTATCCTTCTCAAGATAATTTAGTCCTCAGAGATAGAATGAGGAAAGATATTTATGTGCACACAAAGCTTAACATCCTTCCTCCCTCCCCACAAAACACACACACACACACACACACACACACACACACATCATTCAAGCCAGCTGCTCTCAGTGGCAACAGGACTGGGATAACATCAATTCTATTGACATTGCCCAGTTGAAACTCTGCATCCCTAGAGACAACCAGTTTAATTGTGTGTGGTTATTAATATTGTATCATCAGCATCCAGATGGTCCAGAGAGAGAGAGAGAGGATGTACTTTTCTGTAGCTTACTGAAGACCTTCGCATCAACATTATTTCAGTCTACCTCTTTCTCTTGAATGAATAATGTCTATTACAGTAAATGCATTTCTTCAATAGAAGAAATACATGTTGATCCTTCATAGGAGAATCTGGGGTAATGTTATGGATGCTGTTTCCAGAACATGAATAAAAATAACTCTAGTGGACACTTCCTTGCTGGAAGCATATATAACTGTCTCAAAGATAATCCTAAAAGAGAATTAAACAAGTGGTTGGCTGGACTTGGACAAGCAGTTTGTCCATTTCCCAAGGCTCCAGCTACTAAAAGTCATTCCTTAGAAAGTAGACCAAAAATGCTCTGGGCTCCTCTGTGTGTGTGTGTGTGTGTGTGTGTATTCCCCCTGAGATATCAGTTAGCAAAGCATAATGTATCCATAAGTGTTTTTTCCTTCCAACTGGGAGCTTTCAATTATATCACAGGCTCTGGTGAGTGTATCAATGCAGCTGTGATAACATTTTGCAGAAAAGCAAGGAGAGGTCCCCATTAAGAGAAGGGAATAGCTAGATCATGGCATGGATTGGTAGAGGACCTGCTCCAAAAGAGAAGAAGCTTAGAATAGGAGAAGTACTCTCCCTTCCACCCCAAAAATGGTTGACTATGGTTCACTCACTTGAGGGAATGATACTAAAGGCAAAACTAAAGTACTTTGGCCACATAATGAGAAGACAGGATACCCTGGAGAAGATGCTGATGCTAGGGAAAGTGGAAGGCAAAAGGAAGAGGGGCCGACCAAGGGCAAGATGGATGGATGATATTCTGGAGGTGACGGACTCGACCTTGGGGGAGCTGGGGATGGCGTCGGCCGACAGGAAGCTCTGGGGTGGGCTGGTCCATGAAGTCACAAAGAGTCGGAAGTGACTGAATGAATAAACAACATGGTTCAAAATGTTTGCTTTGTGGCCAGACATTTGTATGTTAAATATTATATGTGAATATTTAAATGCTGTCAAATGTAGCATTTTGGCAAGTCTTTTCCAACTGTCTCCCAGGAAATCTTGGATTCTTTGGAAGTTTATTAAAGATCCCATACTGACAAAATGGTGAACATGGTAAATAAATTTATCTAAAAGGTTTGGCCTTTCCTGAATTTTGGCTGTAGTGAACTGATATACAAAAATATTCAGTATACCTATGGTCCATGGTGGGAAATGATGATGCTAAACACAACCCTGATTGAAAGTTCTCTCTCTTTATCTCTCTCCCTCCCTCTCCCTCTCCCTCTCCCTCTCCCTCTCCCTCTCCCTCTCCCTCTCCCTCTCCCTCTCCCTCTCCCTCTCCCTCTTCTCCCTCTCCCTCCCTCTCCCTCTCTCTCCCTCTCTCTCTCTCTGGTATTCTGATAGTGAAAATCTGTTAGAATTCTGAAGAACAGGACTGTTAACCATCTTTTCTTTTTTAGTCTATTAGGGCTACCTCTAATGCCTGAGTAGCGTGTAGAATTTTGGCAAGTGATATATTTTTTTGCATGCCAGGAAAAGGTTCAGCAGATGTCTTTAGTCTACCATGCAGTATGTATGCATATATTTCTACTTCTATACTGCTAATCTTTTTTGTATCTAGCCAGTTTACAATTAAGAAAGCTAAAAACAATTAAAAACGGAAACAAATAAAAACAAACAAAAAACAGTTAAAACCTTAAAAATATTGAAAGGAACGGGCAATGAACTTGTGAAGCCAACCTTCTCGACAAAAAATATTATACCAAGGGCAATCATGATTTGGGTTTACACTTTTTAAAAATATTATTTTCATTAAAATGGGCATAAATTGTGAGACCAAGGAAGCAGGCCTCTGTTGCTGCCCCCACCCTCTGGAACAGCATCCCCCCAGAGATACATTGGGTGCCCACTCTCCTGGGGTTCCAGAAGGTCCTAAAGACCTGCCTCTGTTCCCAGGCCTGGGGTTAGTGTGTTTGTGAGGCTCCTGTTGTGTATTTTATTCTTGTGGTTGTTTTTAGTCTGGGCTGTCATATTTTGTTTTATGTTTTTAACTGTTTTAACTGTGTATTTGAATTTTCTAAGCCAGAGTCTACTGGAATGGGTGGCCATAACAAATTTAATAAAATAAATAAATAAAACATCATTTGAGAGATGATACTTGTGAGACTTTGCTGGTGAAACTGAGATTTAAGGATCTGATCGGATTGCTGTTTCTATACTAACTTCTTTGCTGCATACTCGAAGCCAAGGCTGGGTTGAAGATGGAGTTACCCAGACTAATGGTCCTGGGGTGCTTTAACCTGCCTTCCCCAGGTGTGGATTCTGAGATAATTCATGGTTCTCAGAACGTGGTTTATTCAGCAGGCCTGGGGATCCCCTGGCAGCAGGGAGCCTGCGCATTGGCTGCACCTTGTGTAATATTCTGATTTTAACCTTCTCACGATCTTGTTCTTATTTATGTTTAGTTACTTACCTGTTTTAAGTGGTTTACAATATGTTTTAATTGTTTGTTTTATTGTCTATTGAGTCACCTTGTGTGAGATGGGCAGCCATTTAAATTTGATAGAGATAGATAGATGATAGATAGATAGATAGATAGATAGATAGATAGATAGATAGATAGATAGATAGATAGATGGCAAGCATGGACCCGACCCAAGTTGTCACAGGTCTGACCCATAGCAGCAGTCACACTTTCGACTTGGTTTTTCTCTTGGAGCAGTGACAATCTAGCCTGAATTGGGGGGATATTACCACCAGTTGCCTCATGGTCAGATCACTCTCTATTAGTCCTAGAGTTCTCTACAGGCACTTCTCATGACAGGGAAGAAAGATCTATTTGATTGGTCCATCCTAGGTCCCAGTTGGATTCTGTTGGGTTTCAGAGGGAGTTTGGGGTTATTTCTGAAGCTCTGATACATGATTTGACTGAGGCCCTGGTCTTAAAGCTCTTAAAGCATTGGTGGTCTGCCCCTCAGGAAGTCATTCCTGGATCCAACAGCACTAGAAAATTTTTGCCTGGTCTCCAACAAGAACATTGTTGAGAAGGTAGTATGTTTACAGCTCTAGGGGCATATAGGAAACAGATTATCTGGAACCCATTCAGTTGGGTTCCAGACTGGAATATAGTATTGACTTAGCATTAATCACACTTATTAGTTGACTTTTGGCAGGACTGGGGTGGTACAGTCCTCCTTGATCTCTCAGGGGCTTTCAATACCATCAATCATGGTATTTTTCTGAACCGCTTTGAGATTTAGGAGTGGAGGCATGGTAGTGTAATGGTTCTCCTCCTTCTTCCAGATCCAGTTCCACCTGTGTTTTTAGGGAGGGAAAGATCTAGCCTGAAAGTCATTCAAGGTGCTGGTTATCATCTATAAAGCCCTTCGTGGCACGGGGCCAGATAAATTACAGGACTTCCTGTCTCCAATTGTCTCTGCTCAGTCCATGAGATACAGTAAAGTGGGCAAACTTCACATCCCTACTATGAAGCAATGTCACCTGAGGAGACACAGGAGGTATGGCTTCTTTGTCATAGTGCCTGCACTATGGAACGAAATGTGACTCTTCCCTTGGGTCTAGGCTACAGTGTGAGATGAGCCCATCCAGAATAAAAAGGGTCTTAATGGTTTGTACAATAGTTGGCCTTGTTTATTCTGTTACTCTTTTATTTTGTTATTCTGTTTGTTGGTTCCAGGTGTTTCTTGCATTTTGCTCTTGTTTGTTGTTGTTGTTGTTGTTGTTGTTGTTCAGTCATTTAGTCGTGTCCAACTCTTTGTGACCTCATGGACCATAGCACGCCAGGCCTTCCTGTCCTCCACTGTCTCCCGGAGTTTACTCAAATTCATGTTCATTACATCGGTGATGCTATCTAACCATCTCATCCTCTGCTGTCCCCTTCTCCTTTGCCTTCAGTCTTTCCCAGCATCAGGGTCTTTTCCAGTGAGTCCTCTCTTCGCATTAGGTGGCCAAAGTATTTGAGCTTCAGCTTCAGTATCTGTCCTTCCAATAAGCAGTCAGGGTTGATTTCCTTTAGGATTGACTGATTTGACCTCCTTGCAGTCCAAGGGACTCTTAAGAGTCTTCTCCAGCACCACAGTTCGAAAGCATCAATTCTTCAGCGCTCAGCCTTCCTTATGGTCCAACTCTCACAGCCATACATCACTACTGGGAAAACCATAGCTTTAATTATATGGACCTTTGTTGGCAAGATGATGTCTCTGCTTTTTAATATGCTTTCTAGGTTTGCCATAGCTTTCCTCCCAAGGAGCAAGCGTCTTTGAATTTCATGGCTGCAGTCACCGTCTGCAGTGATCTTGGAGCCCAAGAAAATAAAATCTGTCACTGCTTCCATTTCTTCCCCTTCTAATTGCCAGGAGGTGATGGGACCAGATGCCATGATCTTAGCTTTTTTTAATGTTGAGTTTCAAGCCAGCTTTTGCACTCTCCTCTTTCACCCTCATCAAGAGGCTCTTTAGTTCCTCTTCACTTTCTGCCACTAGGGTGGTAACGTCTGCATATCTGAGGTTGTTGATATTTCTCCCAGCAATCTAAATTCCAGCTTGTGATTCATCCAGCCCAGCATTTCTCATGATGTACTCTGCATATAAGTTAAATAAGCAGGGTGACAATATACAGCCTTGTCATACTCCTTTCCCAATTCTGAACCAATCGGTTGTTCCATGTCTGGTTCTAACTGTTGCTTCTTGACCCGCATACAGGTTTCTCAGGAGACAGGTAAGGTGGTCTGGTACTCCCATCTCTTTAAGAATTTGCCACAGTTTGTTGTGATCCACACAATCAAAGGCTTTAGCGTAGTCAATGAAGCAGAAGTAGATGTTTTTCTGGAACTCTCTTGCTTTTTCCATGATCCAGCGAATGTTGGCAATCTAATCTCTAGTTCCTCTGCCTCTTCGAAACCCAGCTTGCACTGCTGGTAGTTCTCGGTTCACATACTGCTGAAGCCTAGCTTGTAGGATTTTGAGCATAACCTTGCTAGCATGTGAAATGAGTGCAATTGTACGGTAGTTTGAACATTCTTTGGCATTGCCCTTCTTTGGAATTGGAACATAAATTGACCTTTTCCAATCCTGTTGCCACTGTTGAGTTTTCCAAATTTGTTGGCATATTGAGTGCAGCACTTTAACAGCATCATCTTTTAGGATTTTAAATAGCTCAGCTGGGATACTGTCTTCTCCACTAGCTTTGTTGTTAGTAATGCTTCCTAAGGCCCACTTGACTTCACTCTCTAGGATGTCTGGCTCAAGGACAGTGACCACACCATCATATTTATCAGGGACATTAAGATCTTTCTTGTATAGTTCTTCTGTGTATTCTTGCCACCTCTTCTTAATCTCTTCTGCTTCTGTTAGGTCCCTGCCTTTTTTTATCCTTTATCATGCCCATCTTTGCATAAAACATTCCCTTGATATCTCCAATTTTCTTGAAGAGATCTCTAGTCTTCCCCATTCTATTGTTTTCCTCAATTTCTTTGAATTGTTCATTTAAGAAGGCCTTCTTATCTCTCCTTGCTATTCTCTGGAAATCAGCATTCAGTTGGTTATATCTTTCCCTTTCTCCCTTGCCTTTTGCTTTCCTTCTTTCCTCAGCTATTTGTAAAACCTCATCAGTCAGCCACTTTGCTTTCTTGCATTTCTTTTTCTTTGGGATGGTTTTAGTTGCTGCCTCCTGTACAATGTTACGAACCTCCATCCATAGTTCTTCAGGCACTCTGTCTACCAGATCTAATCCTTTAAATCTATTCCTCACCTCCACTGTATATTCATAAGGTATATGATTTAGGTCATACTTGAATGTTCTAGTGCTTTTCCCTACGTTCTTCAATTTAAGCCTAAATTTTGCGATAAGAAGCTCATGATCTGAGCCACAGTCAGCTCCAGGTCTTGTTTTTGCTGATTGTATAGAGCTTCTCCATCTTTGGCTGCAAAGTATATAATCAATCTGATTTCGGTATTGACCATCTGGTGATGTCCATGTGTAGAGTCGTCTCTTGTGTTGTTGGAAAAGAGTGTTTGCTATGACCAGCGTGTTGTCTTGACAAAACTCTATTAGCCTTTGCCCTGCTTCATTTTGTACTCCAAGGCCGAACTTGCCTGTTATTCCAGTTATTTCTTGACTTCTTACTTTAGCATTCCAGTCCCCTATGATGAAAAGGACATCTTTTTTTGGTGTTAGTTCTAGAAGGTGATTTTTGCTTTTAGTTCCTTTTTTTTAATGTTTTTGTCCAAATGTAAGCCACCCACTCACTTTTGTGAGTTGGGAGGCCATATTACATCAATTCACTGTCAGATCAGATCAGATCAGATCAGATCAGATCAGATCAATCAATATCCTTTTTTTAAAATATTTTTTTATCCCGCCTTTATTACTGTTGCTCTCGGAGTGAGATGGGAGGGGAATAAATTTGATAAATAAATAAATAAATAAATATTTTTTTTATAAATAACTCAAGGCAGGGAACATACCTAGTACTCCTTCCTCCTCCTATTTTCCCCACAACAACAACCCTGTGAAGTGAGTTGGGCTGAGAGGGAGGGACTGGCCCAAAGCCACCCAGCCAGCTTTCATGCCTAAGGCAGGACTAGAACTCACAGTCTCCTGGTTTCTAGCCTGGAGCCTTAACCACTAGACCAAACTGGCTCTCATATCCTTGGCATAGAAATAAAAAATCTAGGTTGCTTTTTCATTTATCACTCCATGTTGGCATCCAGGTCCTGATGGTGGCTAGGAATGCCCTCTCAAGCCTTTCCAAAATATAATTTTATTCATTAATATCTCCTTCTGTGACCACAGTTAATGTACCGTACCATGGATGGGCCATACCATTTTATGCCACTGTCAGAGGAATTACAGAACTAGTTAACAGAACTCATTCTGCTTCTTGCATGGTCCCCTCATATACAGAAAATTATTACATACAGACCATGCATCTTTAGTCTGGTAGAAGTTGCCATAAGCAAGGCATTTAGGAAAGTAAATTGTCCTTTTACCTACAGCATCTCAAAAGAGCCACTGAAACTTTATTTTTAGTTTATCCTAAAGCTATCACTAGGGAAGGTTGAAGAAACCTTCAAATTATGATCTGTCACATGGCATAGCTGGGGAATATGAATATCAGATGAACTGTGTTAGATGTTTGTATTTTTCTTTTCAACTGCAAGGATTAAGAGGAGCCCTGGTTCTCAGCCCAGCAAAACATAAATGTTCAGTAGCCAACTGGCTCTGATGGCATCTTTATCTAGTTAGCCAAATTCCAAACTCTGTGCAAAATGGGAGTGGGGAGACGTAGGTTTGATTGGCATTGTAATGTGAACTTTGCAAATTTCAAACTCATTGAATAGATGTCATTGTCCTTCAGTAAGACAAATCTTGCAACACTTTTTTTAAAGAAGCAAAGGAAAATGCATGTATTCAGGAAAATGTACAAAGCAATGCTTACCTTGACGAAAATAATATATAAAATGTGTTATAGCAGGGAAACTGCTTGTCAAAATATGCAAAGGAAATGTACAGCTGAAAATGCAGGTGCACAAAATTATGTATGAAACTTTTTGTTTTTGTTTTTGTGTGACAAAACTTGAGTAAAGAATGGAGTAACCTTAAAGTTGGAAAATTTTGAAAAAAAAAAAAGCAAATTTGGCAGATTTGTATATCCATAGCAAAACATCTATGAAAAACCTTCCTTTACCGTAAATTGGAGGAAACCTGCCTGTAGTTGGAAGTGCTCTTTAAAATATTTCTTTCTTAATGGTCAGGGGGCACAAGGGGATGGAACTATTATGAAATGATATAATACAAGTAAGAAGAAGAAATCTGGGAGGAATCCCCCATTTTAAAGAGGGATTTATGCAGTTTAAGGCGAGCTAAGGCCACCTGAAGATTTAGCATTCTTCATTTCTTAATTTTGCTGTCTGATTTCACAAGACATTGCAGAGTCAGTGTGGGGGCATTTGCCTCTGAATTTTAGGGGTGCAAACTTGGAGGGGTCTGGTGGATTCAGAGGGACACACACAGCAAGAACTGGCTAAATCAATATAGCACCACTTTCAGTGTTTCTTTCATTTCTTTCCTGCTGGCCCACTGGAGAAAGGGAAGAAAGGAAACAGTAGCTAGTTACTTAGGAAGGATTGCCAGATCTTTCCAATCCACAATACCCTCTGCCCGAGCCTAGGTTATATTTTGCAGGAAATAAGAGCAGGTTGATGTGACAGCTGTTTCCACCAGGTATATTTCAGCTGTGGGGATCAGTTTATTTGCCTCTTTTTTTTTCTTCCCCAGAAGCATCACGGTCTGAGCTGATGATAGCATCGAAGGGGACAGTGTATGCCCTGCAGAGCATGTCGCTGTTACAAATATCGCAAGCAAAACAGCAAACAGATGTCATCCAAGGGAGTTCATAAATTTTGGATGGTGAGCCATGAGCCATGCAGGGAAAGAAAGACATGGCAGTTGCCTGCTGGAGCTACTCATTGGAGCTAATTGACTTGCTAAGAAATACAATAACATTACTGACGGTGGGACACAGCACAGCTCCTAACGCTATCTTTAGTTTCCTAGTGGGGGCCTAAGCTTTTAAACCCCCTCGCTCAAGAAACATGGGCAGGCAGTGTAACTCAGTCATTTTTTTCCTGCCTGCCTCTCCTTCTTTGCTGAGAGTATTTCTTTTAAAACATGGATATTCTCATTTTTCCAGATAGACCCTGGGAATACTATAATCTTCCAGGCTGCTTTCGATGGCCAGACTGAAAACAAAAAACACCGGGACACGTGGATGGAATATGTGATGCAGACTTCCATTAAGCTGCCTCTGCCTTGGAAAGGGATGGGGTGGGGTAAACTTTCCTTCAACTGTACTGCTCTATCATATAACCTGTATCCAACACAGAATATTAAAGTTAAGCCATTCAAATATCTTATGTTTAAGATGTCTGTGAGTCTCCTTGCAAGGAGTGTCCTTCTTTTTCATCAATAGCTGGAGTGGCAGAAGGAACACACAGAGGGTTATAAGAGATCTCTTGCTATCTGCTTGTTAGAAATGCTAAAATACCACAACCAACCTAAGTTACAAAGCAAGGAGAGCAACAAGTGTGTTTAAAGTGTCATCTGCTTCCCCAACACCCATAAAGGGATGTTCCTCGGGGAACTTTCCTAGCTACCAAATTATATGATTTTGAGGGGTGGGATGAGGATGGCTTTCATTAATCCAAGGCTTTTCATTTAATCAGGCCATTGTTTTTCTCAAGGTGGTATGGTTTTATTGCGATTTCTCTGTATGGTTCCCCCACCCATTTTTATTCTAAATTGCTTTGGAAGTTCACTAAACTGGAAGACAGGCTCCTGTTCATCGTACTCCATCCATCCACCCACCCACCCACATGATTCAGGTATGGGTGAAGAAACAAGACTTTTTAAGCCTGAAATGGAAGGGGGGTGCGAGCCTGTATTCTCATGAGCAAAGTGTTTTTGGTTTTGCCTCCTAGCCCCGCGTGACGGAGTGAGCTCCCGCACTAGCCCCAGCTCTTGCCAACCTAGCAATTCGAAAGCATGCAAATGCAAGTAGATGAATAGGTACCACTTTGGTGGGATGGTAACAGCGTTCCGCGTGCGTCATGCCGGCCACATGACCACGGAAGTGTCTTTGGACAACGCTGGCTCTCCTGGGGTAAATGTGGTACCTAAAAACATTATCTGCTGTGGGATTTGCTTTCCCAAACTGTTGTGATGTGATAAATACATGCAACCATTTCCTCTTGGAACAGGACCCATGATAAAGTATAATTTTAATTTGGTGCATGAGTTATTCAGGGTTTTTTGGGTGCACAAGCCAGGGTGGAGAGCAGGAAAGAGAATGTCTGTTAGAGCACCACTGCATCTCCACCATAGCAAAGGCAACATACTTGAAGCATGCTGTAAGCTTTTTCTCTGCTGCTTGAGTAAACCATTTAAGTGCTGCTAAGAACTGCTTTATAAACTCAGGACAGGAAGGGAATGATTGATTATTTCCCGCTGGACATGACATGGCTCTCACACTTCCCTGTATTTATAATATCTCTGTGCGTGCTGTACCTAGATTCTGCCATTACCAGTCCCACTTGTACAGGGCTAAGAATTTGGCACAGGCTGACATAGACCTCATTGTTCTGGGCCACCAAGGGAGAAAGCCATTGTTCTTTTTACTACTTCTCCCCTAGCCCTCCCCTTGTGCCCACCAACTTGTCTCCTACTTGCATTATTTCTTTACAAGCCAACTAGAACAGGACAAAATGTTTCACATCTGTTCACATCACCCATCCATTTGCATGAGAATCAATGGCCACAGCTCACTGGTGGAGGATGGGGGGGGGGGCTGGAACCAGTTGAGGATGGCTCCTCATTCCTGTGCCAGATGTGGCCAGTTTTTAAACATACACAGACATATGCACAGTCAGGGTTGGATGTGGTCTTATTCAGAACAGATTCATTAGAAACAATGAAATACTAAGTTTGTTGATTAAGTTGACTAAGTCAAGTCAATATATATTGGAATTGACTACTGATCTCCAGGTCAAACATTTCCAGTACAAGTACTAGGCCCTTCCTTCCTTCCTTCCTTCCTTCCTTCCTTCCTTCCTTCCTTCCTTCCTTCCTTTCTTTCTTTCTTTCCCCACTTTTTTCACTTTTTTCACTTTTGCTTTGTGGATGTAATCCAATGCCACCCGTAAAGGTTAACAGGACAGCTCAAATGTCATGAATCATTGAAGACCATTTCAATAGTCAATATTTTTGAGATTATCTCAAAAGAATGTGAATTTGATACTGCATAGATAGAAAGAAGAATTTGAAATCACATTCCAATTAAACAAGACAAGAAAAAGTGCTAAACATTGGATTACAGAATAGATATGACTAGAAAGGATGCTTGTTGGACTCAGATCCTAAACTCTAAAAATCTGATTGTAACAATAAAGTAACAGTACAAACAGGTGCATTCCCATGGTGTGGTAAAAATATTCAAGATGGCAGACATGATCATGTGATCAAAGCATGCAATACAAGGGGCCTTGATTGCATGGTTACAACTGACATCTTGAATTTTTGGATGTCCCTGAATACAAAAATAATAAT
The DNA here is from genome assembly GCA_023362775.1 of Charina bottae. Taxonomy (NCBI): domain Eukaryota; kingdom Metazoa; phylum Chordata; class Lepidosauria; order Squamata; family Charinaidae; genus Charina; species Charina bottae. Next base: position 118,728,889 of record JALMGJ010000002.1, read on the forward strand.
TCAACCTTATACAATACTTTATAGTGCTCAAAATATCCCACATACAAAATATCCCATATTGCCCAAAATCTGATTCTAAGTTCAAATCTATGGATGTTCTACAGGTCCAGAAGCTACTGGTGGCATCTTCAGTAAATGCTAAGGCTCCAGAATTCTTACATGAAATATTAGTACTATCCCCATTTTTCTTTACTTGCCCCATTTTTTTTCTTTAATCCATTAGAATCAACAAGGCTGGATCAAGACATCTGTAGGCCCTGGGCACTCCCGTAGTGGGGGGGCCTTCAATTGTGCTACCAGCGAAAGGTTGGAGTTTTCTGTATCTCTCTGCTGCCTTCTCACAATTGTCTGGGGTTTTGCAGCCCAGATCTGGTAGCTCTAATCTATAGATAAATGTTTGCACAGAATATAATCATTTACTACATAATACAGATTTTTGAGGGAGCTAAAACTTTTCCAAACACTCTTGGGAACTTTGCAGGTCCAGGCCAGCGTGCCCATTGTGCCAAATGGCCAATGCAGCCCTGCCTGGTTCTGTCACTCCTGAAGTCAGCCTTGACTTTCTGGTTCACCCCCACCAGGCTCTCGCAATGCTCTCTGTGGGTTATTGAAAATATTCTGATTAAGAAGTAAAGGACAGATGAAGACTGTCTATAGGCATGATCAACCTAAAGGTCCAACCCAGCCTTAAAGTATCCCACTGACCTCAGCAGGTCATTGCTATTTTTAATTAAAGAACTGTTGTAGTCTTAAATAATTTTAAGATCGCTCAATTCCAATGAGGAATTAAGCCCATGTTTAAACTTCCCCCAGAGATATAAACAGAATGTTAAAAATGCTTAACACTGGCTAAGCTGTGGACCATTAATCATAAGGCTATTCACATCTCATCCTGATCACATCAGCTCCAGGCATCTCCTATGTGATTTCCCTTAAAGGCATTGTTTGGGATATGAGTGATATTAAACTAATGGCAAACATATTGCGTTCTTCAATAATGAATGCATTAATAAATTTTTAAAGGGGTTGGGTAAAACTCAGGATTTTGTCAATCAAAGAACAGTTAGCATATATTCAGCAGAAATGGTAATACGGGCAAACTTTATCAGAACAGCCAGACACAAGCTGATCAGATGGGATCAAAATGAAAGGCACAACCTTCATCACTCATTGGAATGGGGAAAATAAGCAGTTTTGAGTGTAGTGAGGTTTTCTACAGTTATTGTCACCATAGTTTTGTTACTTTATATACATTGTCAATTCAGTACAGTAATGTGATGTCAGATTATGATTTGTTACCCCCTCCCTTTTCTTTTTAAAGTCAGTACAGAACTATGACATTCAGAGATCATCCAAATAAGCAAGAAGTAAATGTGCCTGTCCTTCTATCTATACTCTCTCAGCCAGTGGTTTAAGCAAGGTACCTGCCTCCAAAGGACATTGAATAGCTTCCATGATTCAAGTCTTTAGAGTGCAGAACTTCTTCCAGCTTGCCCCATCTCAGACCCGATATGTCTGGTCTTTAGGAGTGTTACTTGAGTGGTATGTGGCTGATCAAAGAGTTGGTATTTGCAAGAGCTGGTAAACTCCCTCTCAGACATTTGGCTGGATGAAATAGCAGTTGGAGGTTCTAATCTTCTATTTACATCTATGTTTCATTCTATATGGTGCCTGAGATTTTGTTAACCATTTCAACAACAGCATCTTGCTTCCCCTGAAAAGAGGATTGCCTGGCTGCAACCCTGAATTCCTCCTTTCTTTTCAGACTCATATATCTTGCAATCTAGAATGCTAGTAAGCAAAATTCCTTCCATGTTCTACCATGTACAAAGTGTTACTGGCATGGAGAAAAGAAGGCAAAGTGGGACATGGTAGAAACTCTTTTTGCAATGGTGGAGAGAGTGAGTAGAAAACATAATACATGGAAACTGCATTCCGTTCATATTATAGCTGCCTGTAAACTTAAATCAGGAAAGATTTCTACAGACGTTTTTTTCTGGCCACGTATCTTAGTAAATGCCTTTGATGAATCAGGTTCGACTGTCTGTGCTTATTTACAAGGCTACATTATGAGCGGGTGTGCTTGGATTAAGATGGCAGATGCCATGGCTGGCAATGGGGAAAGTCTCAGAATTAGACATAACAAATTATCCAAAAATAAGAAAGTAGACCCTCCCTCTGAGCTCTGTTCCAAGGTCAGTTCAGATTTTGCAGAACTCCCAACTGGGTGCATCTTGTGGTCAAAATCCCACCTCCAAGTGGTGGCAGGGAAGCTGGAAAATTAGTTTTACCAGAGTGTCCGATGTCAAAGTCTCCTCATTCGACTACATGCCTACAGATCTGGAGACAAGGTTCCTGGGTTCCCTTGTGTTTGGGACTAATGTAGACCTCAGGAAAACTGCACTTTCCACTGAACTCCTGTCTGCTGCTAATCCACACTTCAGGAAGGAGCGGGTCCAATGGGCTTTCCACCTCAGTATCCTGCTGGTGCTACTTTCCCTGTTTGCTGGGTCAAGAAACAAATATCATTTTTAAAACTAATCTGAGCTGACTCTGACACAGTTTGCTCATCTCTGATTGGTCATCTCTACTTTCTGAATGTTATTTTTCAAATAACAACCATCCAAACCAGTGAGTTAAAAAACATTTATTGTTTATATCCATCTCAGATTATTTTGTGTAATCAGAAGATGTTGCTGCTTTTCAGGTATTATCCTATGTGGCTTGAAATATAGAGAGAGTGGACGTTAGAACCCCTTCCTCTGCCTTTCTGTAATGCTACAACTGAGTTAAAAAAACACCATTGTTTCTGACTGGAGGTGTGTTCAGGTGGCTACTGTAGCCTCTTAACATGCAAGTTGTTGGAGATTCTAGCAAATCCAGCATGCCTCATCAGCATATGGATGGCTGCTCTAGAATGCAAGCTCTCCATGCTTTTGAGGAAGCTGTTTGTGGCCACTCTCACTTCCTCTCTTCTCCCTCTCCTCCTTGGACGGGGAGCAAGCACATGGCTGTGTGCTGCTCCATTCTAGGCCATGGATGGGCCTAGGAGATTTCCCTCCCTTTCTACACGCATCTCTTGCAGCAAGCAGGGCAAGAGGTATAAATTTTAGGGAACAGGAAGAAGAAATGGAACATCATTTATCTATCAAAATGCTGTACCTGCAAAAAACGTAAGGACTCTTTTGTACTTACTTTTCATATCTGCCATGTCTAAGCATGCATTTCTTTATGCTTGGGTGGGCTAAGGGTGTAAGACCTAACCTGGATCTCTCTAACATGCTCATGGGCTCTGTTTTTAAACAATATTCTTTTTCTGTACACGAGTTTAGCAGCTCTGCTCCATTTCATTAGTTCTAACAGACTGCTGAATGGGCTTCACAAGTTTCATCCAGTCATGGCTAATGGGGCCAAATCTGGATGGAAATGTGCATCTGAATGGACATTTCATTAAAAGAAATGGAAAAGAATGCTGCGTGGATGGAAGATTCCCCCCATGAAGGACCATCATCACTGGTACTGTTCTTGTGTGGGGAATTACTCCCACTGTTGCATACTTTCAAGTATATTTTCTTGCCACCTGAACTAGCAGCATAGTATGAAATAGACCAAATCAGTGACTTTGCTGAAATGTCTTACTGAGACGTTGCACTATGGAATGAAGTCCATGAAAGGCAGGCAGGGTGAAACGAAAACGTACGGCACCTGCAGCAAACTCTTGTGGTCTGAAGTGCTGCTGCTCATGTTGCCAGCCAGCAAGCCATGCCCTCTTTCCAGTGCTCCGTGCCGTCTTTCCCCACCACCTGTTTTTGATTCCTGGTTGTTGTTCACCCTCCCCACAACATAATGCAGCCTTCCATACTCAGTAAGCGTGATTGCTAAACATCCTGTGGGTTGCTTTAAGAGTGCTGCTGTTTTGCTCAGTTATTGTCCCCCCCTCCCCAGCAAGGATTTTTGGACTTTCTTGAATATCACCTGAATAAGCTGAAGAAGGAAGGAAGGAAGGAAGGAAGGAAGGAAGGAAGGAAGGAAGGAAGGAAGGAAGGAAGGAAGGAAGGAAGGAGGGAGGGAGGGAGGGAGGGAAGGAAGGAAGGAAGGAAGGAAGGAAGGAAGGAAGGAAGGAAGGAGGGAGGGAGGGAAGGAAGGAGGGAGGGAAGGAAGGAAGGAAGGAAGGAAGGAAGGAGGGAGGGAGGGAGGGAAGGAAGGAGGGAAGGAAGGAAAGAAGGAAGGAAGGAAGGAAGGAAGGAAGGAAGGAAGGAAGGAAGGAAGGAAGGAGGGAAGGAAGGAGGGAGGGAAGGAAGGAAGGAAGGAAGGAAGGAAGGAAGGAAGGAAGGAAGGAAGGAAGGAAGGAAGGAAGGAAGGAAGGAAGGAGCAAAAATAAAATTTCATGAAAATTCAATGCATTGCTTCTTAAAAGAAAAAAAAAGATAGAAACAGGCTTTCCTCTCCTCCCTTTTTTCTGCTGCGTATGTAGTCAAACCATGTGCCCGTGGACTGAGTAACAGAGAAGGATGGGTGCTGGGCTGCTGGACAGGGCATCTGCTGAGTACAGACTTTAGCTACAGGCTGCACTTCCAACCAGCTTTTCCAGCATCCTAAAGCAGGGACCTGAGAGCTCTTTAGTGCTATGGCACTGGGACTCTCGGTAGAATTAATTACGTTCAAATTGCAGCCCGATAGCAATCCGCTAATCGGCTTCACCAGAAGGATAATGATGTCTGACAAAAATCGAGCTGCCAAAAGAGAAGGGTGGGGGTGGTGGAGAGAAATGTAGCTTATTAAGTTGGAACAAAAGAAAGTGCTTTTTAAAAACAAACATTTAAGTGCCGTGCTGCTTCATCACTAAATGAACGGGAGAGTCCGACTCCCTCCTCCTCTTTAAGCAGCATCAGGGCCTCTTGGGGTCTCTGCAAACAGCCAGCAGCTGCTACAGGATCCAGTGCTAACAGCCTTGGCTTATTAGTTCTACTGCTCTTGGACGGGATATGCTAATGAATGAATGAAAGCCCCTTGAAGTGCTGGGCAAACACTGCAATTAAGCTGCACACCAAAACCTGATCCCCTCTAGATGCCCTGGCCCGCCACTCCCATCATTCTCAGCTAGCATAAGGGTGATGGGACTTGCAGGACAACAAAAATGAAGGATGGTGAGGGGAGACTGGTCAAAATGTTCTGTAACTTTTCTGAACCTATGTTGAAATTTCAGCATATTTCGAATGTAGCTGGTGGGCAGAAAGAAGCACACATGTTCCAAGGAGTTTCTTCTATTTGCATCTATCATGCTGCTGAATATAATTTCTCTTGTGATGGACCAGTGACTGACTCCAAAGATCCCTTATTTATATACTGTAGGTCTTTCTTTCTCTAACTTCTTTGTGGAAGGGAGGCCTAGGTAGCTACCAAAATAATAATATAGATGGATAAATGGTTCAGTTTAATATATACTGACCTGTCTACCACTCAACTTTAATGAATTATCTCAGATTTCAATATTATGGGAGGGGAGGAAAAAACTGATCTACTTTCTCAATATCAGGAATAATTTTAAATATACATGCAATGGACTTTCCTTCTGCCCCAAATTGCCTTTTTTCTAAATTCAAAATATTGCAACCTTTCTTTATAGGGGGTGGCATTATCCGCTTAATTATTTTGACTGTCCTTTGGAGTCCTTGGTGCTCTCTGAACCTTGTTGTTTTCTTGCAGACATTTCATTCCCAGGCTAGGCAACATCTTCAGTGCAAAAACGGAGTGGGACTTGCTCTACGTTTATATACCATGGCTTGTCCTGCTTGTGTTGGTGGAGGTGTTGTTCTCTCCTTGGTAGTTCCTTGATTGGGCTGTTGTTTGCTGCTTGGTTGATTGACTGAGTTAATAGTTCCTTGATTAGGGAATGATTCTGGGTATTTTGATCTTGGTGTATCTAGTCAGGTCAGGTGTGTTACGTAGAGCTGCTGCCATGGATTCAATCACTAGTGCTTGGTCTATGGATGTAAAGAGTGCAGTGACATCAAATGACATCATAATTTAATCTTCATCTATTTTTAGGTCTTTGATTTTCTGGAGGCACTGTAGTGGGGAGTTTATTTTATTTATTTATTTATTTGTTCAATTTATCCCCCGCCCATCTCCCATACAAGGGACTCTGGGCGGGTTACAACAAATTGTAGTTGATAGAGTATTCACTCTCCTCTGTGAGATGCCCAAGTTTTCTTGTAAGTTCTTTAGCTATGTTGTATGTGGGGGTCCCTGGTAATGATACAAATGGACGGAGCGGTATGTCGGGCTTGTGTATTTTGGGGCATCCGTAGAAGCGTGGGATGATGGGTCCACTGCTTTTCATCCGCCTCTGTTCTTCTTTTGTGATTTGACCTTTCTTGGTTAAGTCGTTGAGGATTCTTTTGACCTGGTTGTCCAGTTTCTGTATGGGATTGGTGTTTACTGTAATGTAGGTTTCTTTGTCCTCAAGTAAATCTTTGGCTTTTTGTATATATTGCAATCTGTCCATAATGATGGTGGTGTGGCCTTTGTCTGCTGGGAGGATGATGATTGTCCTTTCCTGCACTTTATGAAGGGTCGTGACATAAAGTATGTGTGGTGTGTGAAGAGTAAATGGACTACCAATGTGTATAAAGGCACTATCATCCTCATTGTTTATTTGACCTCTTTTCCAGATTATTTCCCACCACCCTGTGGCATTTGCCTTATTTACAGCTGCTTCTCCTTGAATTAAATTTTGCATTTTGCCCTCTGCCACAATCCCAGCTCCTTTTCCTGATCAGTCACTGCAAGTTCAGATGCCATCATGTATGAAAATATGTTATTTTGTTCCATCATGCATTAGTTTGTTCTTGTTTCCATCATTCACCATTTAATACCCACTCCCTCTGGAAGTTTTCATTATTCTTCTTTCTTTTAAACATGCCACGTAATTTTGCATTAGTGGCAAACTTGGGAACTTCACTTCTCATCAGATCATTCCCTCTCACTTTTAGCTTCATATGTGTTCATCTTGATCATTTATGATCAAGTTGTGAAGTTTTGATCACAATATTTATTCTTAGGGAGACCCACTGGTTAAGTCCCTCTATTCTGAGTTAGAGAATCAAAACTCTCCCATGTGGATATTCAGTGGCACTGGATTTCCAGAGTTTGCCCATGGGGTGGTCCTGAATGACACAATTAGAATCTTCTAGTGGTGGCCCCTGGATTTTCTCCAGTAATGGGTTTGGCAGAGTGAGTATAAAATTGTATGATAAACTTCTTTTTTTCACCATATACAAATATAGACATTTTCCTGGTATTTTGCATTAGCAGCATATCAAAATTTACCCAAGTCCCTTACAATTTATAATTTCTGCCTAGTGAACAAGCCATTTACACTGTCTACATTGCTAGTTCAAAAACCAAGGTCAGGACTGGAAATAGGAACATCCATCATCCATTTGGATGGACCAAAAAAGGTTTACTAGTTACTATGTGAAATAACCACTTCTCCTTACCTTCTTCTTCCTTTTGTTTAACCAAGTATTCTTCCATATGAAGATCTCCATTCTCTGTGATAACAAAGAAGCTGCTACTCTGAAAGCAGAATGTGCCTTTCACTTCTATGAATGTCTCGTCCACCAGCCACTCTGCCACTCTCAAGTTCTCGAAATGCACTTTGGCCTCAAGAGGATCAACTAGAGCCAGTTTGGTCTAGTGGTTAAGGCAACGGGCTAGAAACCAGGAGTCTGTGAGTTCTAGTCCTGCCTCAGGCATGAAAGCCGGCTGGGGGACCTTGGGCCAGTCACTCTCTCTCAGCCCTGAGAAGGAGCCAATGGGAAACCAGGAGACTGAGAGTTCTAGTCCCGCCTTAGGCATGAAAGCTGGCTGGGTGACCTTGGGCCAGTCACTCTCTCTCAGCCCTGGGAAGGAGCCAATAGGAAACCAGGAGTCTGTGAGTTCTAGTCCCACCTTAGGCATGAAAGCCGGCTGGGTGACCTTGGGCCAGTCACTCTCTCTCAGCCCAAGTCACCTCACAGGGTTGTTGTTGTGGGGAAAATAGGAGGAGGAAGGAGTATTTGGTATGTTCGCTGCCTTGAGTTATTTATAAAAAAAATAAAAATAAAGGCGGGATAGAAAATTTAAAATATAAATGATAAAAATATCTTTAATTGTTTTGGTCAAATGAAATACTTCTAGAAATCTAGCTTAAAGTAAATTAAGACTCCTGATGAGACTTCTTATAAAATTATAAGAATTATAAAAATGGAAATGGAAAACAAGAAGTTGAATTATTTAAGGAACACATTTTAAAATAATATCATGAGCTACGGCTCTTGCATAATACTAATGTTTGTCCAAACATTTCTAACAGGATAAGTCTATGCATACCTACTAAAAAAAAACCCCACTGAATTTATTAGATCTGACCCTCAAGTAAATGAGTTAATAATTGCAACCTTAATAATTGTTGATCTTATATGTACAATTGAAGAAATGCAAGGTAGGAGCTTCTGATCTCTGATGAGATAATACAAGAATAAGCACTTTTAAGAAGGGGGCAAAGGCAGAGACTAGAAAGCGGAAAGATGGGAAGGCATATCTTGTGATATGGAAGATTGGGAACAGCTGGGGAAATCATTTGCTACCCAGTCATTCAGCTAAATGCTTGCCCATCCATATAGGCACATTATGATTATTGTGATTTTATTTTGTGAAGCAATAAGGACCAGATTTTCAAAACATTCCAGTGTGCAATTGCCTGCACAAATCGACCAATTGAACACAAAGTCATGGATGCTGCATATGCAAATCAGGCGTGAAATTGCATCGACATTTTGTTGCCCTAAACTGTTGAACTACTGGCTCTAGACATTTCTGCAGTAGACACCCAGTCCCTGGAAAAGACCATTTAATCTTGGTGTGTGTGTTTTCTCTATTGGCAACGATCAGGAAATCTCATTGCCCTAAAGGAAAAAAAAGACTTGCAGGTTTCGAGACAGAGAAACAAACATAGATCCTGTTTTGCTCTGTTTTTTTCCCCTAATGCTAATTATACATACCCTTTGCCTTAGGAAAAATTGTAAATATCAAGGTTAGAATCTACCTTGACATATAGACAGAGAAATAGATATAGATACACATACACAATTTAACATATTTTAAAAAGCATAGAACAAATAAAAATGCAATATAATAATCATCATCATAATCATCATCATAATCATCATCATAATAATGACATTCTCAGTGCTAAACACATACCAGACAGAAGATTTTGTCTGCCATTGATTGGGAGAATGAACAGAAGTGTAATTTTTCCTTGTTGTTGTTGTTGTTGTTTATTCATTCAGTCGCTTCCGACTCTTCGTGACTTCATGGACCAGCCCACGCCAGAGCTTCCTGTCGGCCGTCACCATCCCCAGCTCCCCCACGTTTGAGTCCGTCACCTCCAGAATATCATCCATCCATCTTGCCCTTGGTCGGCCCCTCTTCCTTTTGCCTTCCACTTTCCCCAGCATCAGCTTCTTCTCCAGGGTATCCTGTCTTCTCATTATGTGGCCAAAGTACTTCAGTTTTGTCTTTAATATCATTCCCTCAAGTGAGCAGTCTGGCTTTATTTCCTGGAGTATGGACTGGTTTGATCTTCTTGCAGTCCAAGGCACTCTCAGAATTTTCCTCCAACACCACAGTTCAAAAGCATCTATCTTCCTTCGCTCAGCCTTCCTTATGGTCCAGCTCTCACAGCCATAAGTTACTACAGGGAATACCATTGCTTTAACTATGCAGACCTTTGTTGTCAGTGTGATGTCTCTGCTCTTAACTATTTTATCAAGATTTGCCATTGCTCTCCTCCCAAGAAGTAGACGTCTTCTGATTTCCTGGCTGCAGTCAGCGTCTGCAGTAATCTTTGCGCCTAGAAATACAAAGTCTGTCACTGCCTCCACTTTTTCTCCATCTATTTGCCAGTGATCAATCAAGCTGGTTGCCATAATCTTGGTTTTTTTGAGGTTTAACTGCAACCCAGCTTTTGCACTTTCATCTTTCACCTTCATCATAAGGCTCCTCAGCTCCTCCTCACTTTCAGCCATCAAAGTGGTATCATCTGCATATCTGAGATTGTTAATGCTTCTTCCAGCGATTTTAACTTCAGCCTTGGATTCCTCAAGTCCAGCACGTCGCATGATGTGTTCTGCGTACAGGTTGAATAGGTAGGGTGAGAGTATAGAACCCTGCCGTACTCCTTTCCCAATCTTAAACCAGTCCGTTGTTCCGTGGTCTGTTCTTACCGTTGCTACTTGGTCATTATACAGATTCCTCAGGAGGCAGACAAGATGACTTGGTATCCCCATACCACCAAGAACTTGCCACAATTTGTTATGATCCACACAGTCAAAGGCTTTAGAATAGTCAATAAAACAAAAATAGATGTTTTTCTGAAACTCCCTGGCTTTCTCCATTATCCAGCGGATATTGGCAATTTGGTCTCTAGTTCCTCTGCCTTTTCTAAACCCAGCTTGTACATCTGGCAATTCTCGCTCCATGAATTGCTGGAGTCTACCTTGCAAGATCTTGAGCATTACCTTACTGGCATGTGAAATAAGTGCCACTGTTCGATAGTTTGAACATTCTTTAGTGCTTCCCTTTTTTGGTATGGGGATATAAGTTGATTTTTTCCAATCTGATGGCCATTCTTGTGTTTTCCAAATTTGCTGGCATATGGCATGCATCACCTTGACAGCATCATCTTGCAAGTTTTTAAACAGTTCAGCTGGGATACCGTCATCTCCTGCTGCCTTGTTATTAGCAATGCTTCTTAAGGCCCATTCAACCTCACTCTTCAGGATGTCTGGCTCTAACTCACTGACCACACCGTCAAAGCTATCTCCAATATTATTATCCTTCCTATGCAGATCTTCCGTATATTCTTGCCACCTTTTCTTGATCTCTTCTGCTTCTGTTAGGTCCTTACCATCTTTGTTTTTGATCATACCCATTTTAGCCTGGAATTTACCTCCGATGTTTCTAATTTTCTGGAAGAGGTCTCTTGTCCTTCCTATTCTATTGTCTTCTTCCACTTCCGCACATTGCTTGTTTAAAAATAATTCCTTATCTCTTCTGGCTAACCTCTGGAATTTTGCATTTAATTGGGCATATCTCCCCCTATCACTGTTGCCTTTTGCTTTCCTTCTTTCTTGGGCTACTTCCAGTGTCTCAGCAGACAGCCATCTTGCCTTCTTGGTTTTCTTTTTCTTTGGGACGTTTTTTGTTGCCGCCTCCTGAACAATGTTGCGAACTTCTGTCCATAGTTCTTCCAGGACCCTATCTACTAAATCTAGTCCCTTAAATCTATTCTTCACCTCCACTGCATATTCCTTAGGAATATTAGTGAGCTCATATCTAACTGATCTGTGGGTCTTCCCTATTCTCTTTAGTCTGATTCCAAATTTTGCAATAAGAAGTTCGTGATCTGAACTACAGTCAGCTCCAGGTCTTGTTTTTACCGACTGTATAGATGTCTGCCACCTTTGGCTGCAAAGGATGTAGTCAATCTGATTTTGGTGTCGACCACCTGGTGAAGTCCATGTATAAAGTCGTCTTTTAGGTTGTTGGAAGAGAGTGTTTGTTATGCACAGTGAGTTGTCTTGGCAAAATTCTATCAGCCTATGTCCTGCTTCATTTTGTTCTCCCAGACCATGCTTGCCTGTAATTCCAGGTGTCGTTTGACTACCCACCTTAGCATTCCAGTCTCCTGTAATGAAAATAATATCTCTTTTTGGTGTATTATCCAATAGGTGCTGCAGATCCTCATAGAACTGATCTACTTCTGCTTCTTCAGCATCTGTGGTTGGGGCGTATATTTGGATCACTGTGATGTTAAATGGCTTACCTTGAATTCAAATTGAGATAATTCTATCGTTTTTTGGATTGTATCCAAGCACTGCTTTAGCCACTTTATTATTAATTATGAAGGCTACTCCATTTCTTCTGTGGTCCTCTTGTCCACAGTAGTAGATCTGGTGGTCATCTGATGTGAAGTGACCCATTCCAGTCCATTTCAGTTCGCTGACACCTAAAATGTCTATATTTAATCTTGACATCTCACCAATAACCACATCCAATTTGCCCTGGCTCATAGATCTTACATTCCAGGTTCCTATGGTGTGTTGATCTTTAGAACATCGGATTCGTCGTTCACCACCAGCACCGTCAGCCGCTAGCCGTCCTTTCGGCTTTGAGCTAGCTGTGTCATCACATCTGGGGCTAGTTGAACTATCCTCTGTTCCTCCCCAGTAGCATTTTGACCATCTTCTGACCTGGGAGTCCCATCTTCCGATGGTATACCGACATATCTCTGGTTGTACTGATCCATTTAGTTTTCACGGCAAGAATACTGGGGTGGGTTGCCATTACCTTCCGCAGGGATCGCATTTAGTCTGACCTCTCTTCCACGACCTTCCCGTCTTGGGTGTCCCTTCACGGTTCAGCTCATGGTTTCATTGAGGTGCTCAAGCTCCAGCACCATGACAAGGTAACGATCTCCTTTGCTGGAAGTAATTTTTCCTATATTTTTTAAAAAACTGTAGCCAAGTTTTTGCAAAATGAATCCAAGGTCATTAAAAAGGAGAACAAAACTTCATACAAAATTTTAAAAATATTTTAAAAATCTGCCTCATATAAGGTAAAGAAAAGAAGAGGAGGAGGAGGATTATGAATATAGTAAGTAAAATATTGAAATAATACCAAGAAAAGCAGTTGTCTCAAGAGTCTGAGAATTGGTAGGCTTTTCCTTTCTAAAGTCAGAGGGAAAAAGTGGTGTCAGTGGGAAAAGCCAATATTAAATTCTCCTCCTGCCCTCTCTGAGGTAGGTTCTTGTTAAGGTCATTAAATCCCTCCGAAAGATAGAATGGAAGCAGGAGGGGGAGTCCAAAAGATCCAGTAGATCCCTTCTTCCCCATCTCATCTCCCACTTGGAAAAACTGATCCAAATGCTTTATTTCCCATTATATGCAGTGGGAGAGAAACAGTTAAATAAATTATTTCAGGAAGAGTATCAGGAGATGCAGACTTCTTCTTGGCCTTAATTCTTCCTTGCTGGTCTCCTGCTGCCAGGTGCTGGGAACTGTCGGGATGTTCTAGTGCCAGAGCCTTCCAGCTTAACAATAGGTTGCTCTGCCCAAGCTGCAATCAGAAAGAACACAGAAAAAGAAAATATTTTTGAATAGACATTAAATGCCCCAACAGTTACAGTGGTGCTTAATAGGATAATCATGGCAAATGGGCACCAGCACTGAAGTGCCACTGCTTTTTGAGGATTCTCATTAGAATTCTGATGTCTAAGACATATGGAACCAGGCATCTCATGCTAAGAGATCATAAAGGAAGGATCATGTTGAATATCACTCCAGTACATCTTTCATCCAGTATGTTCATGAGCTAATAAACAAGACAAACCCATGAGTTATTTCTAAACCACTGATTGGGAAGTTCAGTTTCAAGGTCATCAGCAAAAGGCCAAAAATATGTTAGAAGCAAAGTTCATCCAGTTCTGAAGATTATGAGAATGGAGAATGTGACAAATTTAACTTAAAATTATTAAGTGTAGAATCCTGGAATTGCTAGGGAATGAGGGAGGCAAAAGGAAGAGGGGCCGACCAAGGGCAAGATGGATGGATGATATTCTGGAGGTGACGGACTCGACCATGGGGGAGCTGGGGATGGTGACGGCTGACAGGAAGCTCTGGCGTGGGCTGGTCCATGAAGTCAAGAGTCGGGAGCGACTGAACGAATAAACAACAAAAGAATCCTGGAATATGTGAAATAGCTATAAAGGTAAGATGGCGTCTAAGAATAAACAAAATTGTTTTCTCTTTCTATTGGTTAACCCATACAAAAATATAGTTATAGGTTTAATTATAATAATTATTGACGATTACAACCTTACGTCAAGCCATATTAAAATGGCATAATTTCTTTCCAGATGATAATATGTTATAGACAATAAATGAGCATTTGTTAACCACTTATTGTACACAGCTAATATCACCTTCTCTTGAGGTTATGCATCTGTTGTGAGAAAACTGTACACTGAATGTGCTATATTTTATTTCTGGGAAAACATTCCTTCTCTGTGCCATTTCAGTATGTACTTAACTTTCATGCTCACTTAGCTTTATTTTCAAAAATAAAAAGTAAATGAGGCTTTCTCCTGTCACAGCTTATTTTTCTTAATCCTTTGAAAGCTGTATATTTCCCTTCTTCAGAAGAGTCAGAATTTATTTATTTAGTTATTTATTTGGCTTCCAAAAGCAATATACATAAAATTATACAATACATGTAATATTAATACAATTATAACAACCACAACATAATTAGTATCTTGATTGTTGTTGTTAGTAGGAGTTGAATTAGAAAAGAGCACTTTAACTACCCCATAGTTAAACTATCTCCATCCATTTACTTAAGTATGGGCTGTATATCTTACTATTAGTCTTTAAATCAGAAGTGGGGTAGAAATTCAAAGCCGGTTTCATCTACTATGTGAACACCCTAATTCAAATTCTTGAGATCAAAACTACAGCATGCTCCAAACAAGCCTGTGACTTGAATTTTATTTTACCCCTGGAATATCTGTTTACATCTCACTTTTTCCTCATTTTCTAAGCCAGAAAAGCTTTATGTTATTGAAAGAGACAGGGGGAAGGAATGTAATGGTAGAAGTTTCATAAACATGTGCAGTGCTTGCAAAAATTCCTTCAAGAACTTGATTTCCAACAGGATTTCTAGTAGGAGCACCATTCTAATCAAGCAAATGGCAAATGATATGAGGAACATCAGCATTCATCAAAAAACATGGGAATTTAATTGTCTTAAGTACCTGGTAGGAAAAATTGTTGAATAATATGTTCTTACCACCATCAAAACAACCTTATTTTCTGAGGGTACAGTTTTGCTTGTATTTTGTTTTTGTCATTTGGAGAAGTTGCTAAGCAGTACATAAAGCTTTTATTTTTCTAGGATGAGATAGAGGGCAATCACTAATCCCAGAGATTTGTCACTAATTGTGGCAAAGGTTCATACGTTGTGAGAACTTCATTGACTGTCTCTCAAGCTCTTTACGGCTTGGGTGAGATCTTCTCATATACTTTGGACATAATTTAGAAGTGCAGATGTGGTCACAATTCATTACAAGCTTCTTCCAGTAGACCTCCAATGAAATGAATGGGAAGTTATACAAGAATCAAGAGGAACCATTCATTTTAATTGGGAATGCATAATAGATAGACTATTCTGCTGGACAGTGTCCAATGTCAAGCAAACCTGGTATAACAAGAATATACTGTACCATATTCTTTCTTTATTCTGATTGATTTCCAAATTCTTGGAATTATGCCTTCATAATTAGGAACTAGGCATTTTAATGACAAGGTTGTTGGTCTAGGAGAGTGGCAAGTTATATGTAAAAGAAACATGGTCTTTAGATGACATTGGAAACATTCAGGATATTAGACTATAAATCTTTCTGGTTTATATGTCAGAGGGAGTGATTTTCTTGTTTGGTGCATTAGTTTATTAGCACCATAAATTCTTGATGTTGACTTGTTATGAGAAATTGCACCAGGAGATAGAAAAGTAATTGGCCAGAAGCCAAACACAGATGCTTAACATGGGATGGAATGCTCAAGAAACAGAAAGGGTGGCCAAGAGAGCCAAACCTATCTTAAGGTAGCCCTTTTTTTAAAAAATGGGATTCATGTGAACCTGTGTTACACTTCAAGTCCTCTTCATATATTTTCCACTATTTTCAAAGAATGCATGGAACAAAACTACACAGTCCATCACCAATGCCCTTTGTCCTCACTGATTTCAGCTCTGATTATGCATTGGAACACAATGTATCTTTTATATATATCTATAGAATTCAAAATGGCTAACAGCATAAAAATAAATTACAAGAACCAATCGCCCAACACAATAATACAATCCCTATTCCAAACCTAGGTTGTTGAATGCTGACAGAATTTAGTGTGATTCATTAAAAAAATGAAAACATGCTATTAGCATGCTTAGGTGAACCCCAATATATGCAGGAGACAAAATATTTGGGGGAAAACTAAAAAGGAAATCCACTTTACAACCACCATGATGTCCCAGTGAAATCTGAATATGCTCAAAGTCTTCCAGGAGCCATAGAATGTGGAGTATCACCAGGAGGAAAAACAAAACAAAACAAATTGAAAAACTGGGGAGGTGGTGCTGGTAATGAATTAGCTCTTCACAGTATTTTCGTTCCTGAAGGCTTGCTGGTGGCAGGGACACAGCGCAGTGATATGCTGTGCTGATACTTCCCTCTTGTGCATGGATGATGTCAACTGGAATGTATAGGCCATGGGTGTCCAACCTTTGGCTTCCCTGGGCCACACTGAGTGAAGAGGAATTGTCTTGGGCCACACATAAAATATAGAATATAGTTAATGTATATAAGTAATAAAACTTCATTAATTTTTTTATATTCTTTATTATAAAATTTAAAAAAAGAGGGCAACATAAAACTAGTGGGATATTTGACCTTGTTTTTGTGAAACTAATGCATCAATGTCTGGTTCAATGAAAGGGGTTGCAATTCTCAGTGAGTTCTCAAGGTGCTCGTCAGAAATTTTAATTCTAATTTTACTCTTCGTGTGCTTCATCCTTGAAAATAGTTGCTCACAAATGTACGTGCTGCCAAAAAGCGATGTCATGAATAAGGCGTGATTGTGAATTTTGTGATTGTGATTGATTATTTCTGTTTGAAAATTTGGAGGTAATGTAGTTCTGTCGACTGAAAATGGAGTCAAAAATATACCAAAATATTGATGATTTTTCCGGAAATCTAGAAACCTGTTCTCAAATTCCTGTATCAAACCGAAAAGCAAGGCTGCATATTTCTCGCTGTTTACAGGACTGTGTTTAGCCAACGTATTAAAATGTATAAAATTATTTTCCATAATTTGAGCTTGCCATACTTTAAGTTTCATTTCAAACGCTGTTATGGTTTGAAACATTGCAGTGATAAGTTGGTTTTCACCTTGAAGACGCATGTTTAACTCATTTAAATGAGCAGTCACATCCACCAGAAATACTAAATCTGTGAGCCATTTTTCATCTTCAAGTTCTGGCCCAAATTTTCTTTTTGATTCCATAAACAACTTGATTTCATTTAGCAAATCATAAAATCTTTTCAGCATTTTACCCCGACTTAGCCACCTTACTTCAGAAAAGTCAATGATGTCCCCATAATCAGCATCCATACTTTTAAGGAACTCCTGCAATTGGCAATTATTCAATCCCTTGGCCCTTATGAAATTCACTGCTTTGATGATAATTTGCATGACATTATCCATTTTTAAAGCTTTCGCGCATAAATTTTCTTGATGTAGAATGCAGTGATACTTCATCAAACGTGAGTTGCTGGCAGCACTTGCATCATCTTCTATCTATTTTGTAAGTCCCTCACTTTTACCAACCATCGCCTGGGGCGCCATCAGTAGATATACCAGATATGTTGACAATGGTTAAAGAAAATCGCTTTAATGTCATTTTTACTGCTTCGTACAGATCAAGAGATTTAGTTGTGTGTTTTAATGGCACCAAAGAAGCCATTTCTTCAGTGACATTATATTCGTTATTAATACCTCTAATAAAAATGGCAAGTTGAGCTGTATCTGCAGCATCAGTACTTTCATCCATCGCCAAAGCATAAAATTTGAAATTAGCAGCTTTACTCTTCAAACCAATTTCAATAGATTTTCATATTTCTTCAATTCGCCTGGCTATAGTCTGGTGCGACAAACTGATTTTAGAAAAATTGCTTTTTTTATCAGGACAAATTATATCTGCCACGCTTTCCATACATTGCTTAATAAACTCACCATCGGTAAATGGTTTTGAATTTTTTTGCAATCAGATTTGCTACCAAATAACTAGCTTTTATAATAGAGTCCTTTTGAGTTGTGACTTTTAAAAAAAAATTGTTGAGGCAACAGACTTTTTTTCAGTTCCGCTAATTTGTCTTTATGACAAATTCCTTGATATGCTTCGAATTTGGCAGCATGTTTTTCCGTATAATGCCTTTTCAAATTGTAGTCTTTGAAAACTGACACATTTTCCCTATGAATTAAGCATAGTGCCTTAGTATTTGTCTCAACAAAAAAGCACTCATCTGTCCATTTTTCGTTGAATACTCTTCCCTCGTCTGCGATTTTTCTTTTTTTTCTTTTCTTTTTCAGGTTCTGTTTTCTGTTGAAATGATGTTGAAGCCATGCTGGAATAAATTGATTTAGGAATAAATATTTTTTTAAAGAAATAACACAACAAGCCCATCGTAAATTGTTAGGTAGGCAAATAAACAAAGCAAAGTTTAATAATCAAATAAGAAAACACAGACAGACCAATACCTGATGTTTGACTCCCACCATCAATTGCAGCACAAACTAGGAGTCATCAGGACATTGTCCCACAAGGCAGAAACCATCCCCACCTCCATGGGTGCCAAAAAGAAAGAAAATCAGCACCTGAGGACAGCTCTGAAGACCTGTGGATATCCAAATTGGGCCTTCATTAAATCTAAGTCTACCCCCAGACCCAAAACAACGGCAGACAAAGCTGAGACTCAGAATCAATGGAAGAACCTGGCCATTTCTTACATGGCCGGCATGTCGGAAAAAATAAAATGGATATTTGGCAAACACAACATACCTGTATATTTCAAACCCACCAACACACTGAGACAGAGGCTTGTACACCCTTAATATCCAACACCAAAACATAAGAGGAGCAACGTAGTATATGCAATCCAGTGCAGTGAGGAGTGTTCTGAGCTCTACATTGGAGAAACCAAACAGCTTTTACACAAGAGGATGGCCCAACACAGGAGGAGCAACACCACAGGACCAGAACCAGCAGTTTACCTTCATCTAAAAGAAAAAGGACACTCATTTGAGGACATTAATGTTCACATTTTGGACAG
Source organism: Charina bottae (assembly GCA_023362775.1). Lineage (NCBI taxonomy): Eukaryota > Metazoa > Chordata > Lepidosauria > Squamata > Charinaidae > Charina > Charina bottae. The sequence continues at coordinate 118,747,883 of JALMGJ010000002.1, forward strand.
GCACAACTTGTCCCCCATTTATCATGCTGCTCTTTCATTAGTCCCCAGGAAGATTAAGACCACTTCACAAGTTCACCAGCAAGGCCACATTTAACAATCCACTTGGGGATGAATAAAGGTTTTAGGAGTAAGACATCCTAAGACTATCTACACCTCAATTGCCCAATTAACAAGCCAATCAGGTATAAGGTCAATACAGCCACCCTGGAAGACATATATGGGGTCCCCTCACCAAGTTTTGCCCAGACTGAAGATGCTACTTGGATAAGCAGCGAAACGTTTCAACCAAAAGAAAGAAATCCAGTTGCTATGACTCAACCTACAGACAAGAAAACTTACATGTCTACTTAATAATAATAATAACAATAAATTCCTGTCGTCACAGAACACATGTAGGTAGGTTGAAATATTATATATAACGCCAAGTCGCCACAAGCTGACATGTGTAGCGGGTGGCGGCAGCGTTAGCACTGCACTGCCCCCTCCCCTACACAGCGTTCCGTTGTTTCCAGCTATGCAGTCTGCGCTCGAGCACCGCGCGATCGAGTCACGAAAAAAATTGCAAAATAATGTTAAAAGTTTACGATTTTGGGGGGGCCGCATTACTAGCTTTTCAGGGCCGCATACGGCCTGAGGACCGCGGGTTGGACACGCCTGGTATAGGCAATGACACTCAAAGTTGAATATGAAATATAGAAGAATTAATGGCAGCTTCTATAGACAGCCTAGGCCCTCTATGCCAAAGAGCTGTGTTGATTACTGAAAGTAAGGCAATCAAACTTGTAACCAGCTCTGAAAAGCATCCCATTTTCATGGTGTGCACACAAATCTTAGTTAAAATCAAAATGGGCAGGACTGGTCCTACCATAAGTCTGGGGGAGATGGAAGTCTCAGATGGCAAACTATTATGAAAGGTTTTCCTGACCATTGCATTTTTCCTATCAGAGATAGGGAATTTTCTGCCTCATATCCCAAAATAACTGAACCAGCTTTCTTGATTGGGAAAGGTGGATGTGGACCATTTGCAGAATTTTTCTTTGTTTTTTTTTAAATTCAGAACTCCAAAAAAGAACCTTATTAAAAGAAAATCAACTGGTCAGTACAAAATGCTTTCATTATTTGTGGCCAGAGTTTTTGGAGTGCAGTATTATGTGGACAGTGGAAAGATAGTTGGGCTTTGCCTTGGAATTTTCTTTCAGTTGCCTCCTGTATTTATGGCAAATAATAAAGTTTTGCATTTCATAGTCTCACTGGGAAGAAACAAGGGCAATGTTTTCCAACTGGCTGGCACTGAAGAAAGAATAAGAACCATCTGGGAACCATCCGCCACCAAGGCAGCAGCACCTGAACATGAATTAATAAAAGAGCAAGAAAATAAAACCTGAATAGGACTTCAAGTCTTTTGTGATGCCTGATAGGGTTTTCCTTTCTTGATAAACCTTGCCAAAGCACACGGCAATGCTATTGATGTAAAGATCAGGGGACCATGTCTTTGACAGGAAGAATTCCTGAATTGTGGAGGCTCGCACAAATGAGAGAAAACAGAAGATTTAGCAGTATTTCTGTATTATAAGATGAGCTACTCTATAACGTAATTAAACAAAGCAATTGGTTTGAAAGAATTGACTCCTGTAAAGAAAAGCCGTGAAATGGTTGGTCTACTTTCCAAACAAACATTGGAATAAGAAGAGAGAGAAAGCCAGAGGGAGGGCATCGCTACTTCTTTTTACAAGATGCAACAAATTTGAATGGTTTGCTTTTTTAAATATTTTATTTGAGGGAGAAGAGACAGCATATTCAAAAGCAGAGACATCACCTTGCCGACAAAGGTCCATATAATTAAAGCTATGGTTTTCCCAGTAGTAATGTATGGCTGTGAGAGTTGGACCATAAGGAAGGCTGAGCGCTGAAGAATTGATGCTTTTGAACTGTGGTGCTGGAGAAGACTCTTGAGAGTCCCTTGGATTGCAAGGAGGTCAAATCAGTCAATCCTAAAGGAAATCAACCCTGAGTGCTCATTGGAAGGACAGATACTGAAGCTGAAGCTCAAATACTTTGGCCACCTAATGCAAAGAGAGGACTCACTGGAAAAGACCCTGATGCTGGGAAAGACTGAAGGCAAAAGGAGAAGGGGATGGCAGAGGATGAGATGTTTAGATAGCATCACTGATGTAACGAACATGAATTTGAGTAAACTCCGGGAGACAGTGGAGGACAGGAAGGCCTGGTGTGCTATGGTCCATGAGGTCACGAAGAGTCGGACACGAATAAATGACTGAACAGCAACAAAAAGGGCTCAAATAACAGGAGGGAGCTACCAGAGATCTAATTCCTCCATTTTTATTTATTTCCCTCTTCAAAGGCTATGGAGAGCTAAACTGGTAGAATGTGGAGCTTCATTCATTCCCTTTGTGCTTCTTCTATAATTTGAGAACTGGGAAGAAGTCTACAGAATGAAAATGCAAGAAAACTGCTCAACTGCACCTGAAAATGCCAGATCTGGCTCAGTCTCTCATAGTTAAAGCCCGGAGAGAATAGTATCCTGTTTATTTCATTTCAAAATATTCATCAACTGGGTTGCAGATCTATGCCAAAATAATATATATCAAAAGAAATTATACAGCAGCTATGTAGGCCCATCAAAAAGCTACTGCCTGGCTTCTGTTAGCAGCCAGAATTGGAAGTGGTTAATCCCAAGAACATATTTTCCAAGTTCTGATTGCTAAAATTAATTAAGAAGTTTAAAGTAAGAGCACAAGAATTCTGGTGAGTATTCTACTTCCAAATAAAAAATCTATAGATATATAAGCAAATTAGGAGAGCATCTGAACTTCTAAGAATGAGCTCCAAATCAGGGGAATCAACTCAAGAGTAATATTCCCATTTTCTCTCTCTTATCTAGATACTCACCCAATTTCAGTGGTGGTGAAATTATCTTTATTCTCATTATCCATTTTTTTTTCTTCCTAGCGTTTTCCCGCAGGTGCAGGGTCCACTTTTTGGATCAACCAAATGTTGAGCCATTGGTTGGGACAGGAATTGACTGACTAGCTTGTCACCCAAGCCTGACATCATGGGCTGAGAGAGAGTGACTGGCCCAAAGTCACCCAGCCAGCTTTACCTTGTCTGTGTTATAAAACAATAAACTTATTTTGGATTTGGAAAGGACTCTGTAATGGTGGAAGTTAAGCTGCTGTGAAACAGGATTCTGATATATATTTTCATCATGTGACAACTGATCAGTCCTCCTAGATGCTTTTTCCTTCCATTGTTTCAATTTCTCCACATAGCACAATCTGCCCATCATACCAAATGCTTTCTCAGAAAGGAAGCTCTAGCATTGCTTGTCCAGCCTAGAACTAAACGAAGTCTCTCATCTTAGATTGGGGGAGGCACTATTAGCGTGATTTCATCTTTTCACGGAAGAAGAGATTTTAGCAAGGCCACCCACCTGCTTTTAGTAGAGCTTCCATTCACACCTGAATTGGCTACAATGTACAGTCAGTTTCCAAAGGTGTCTCTTCAACTTTTGTTTCACCTCTAGAACCTTCTCATATCTGCTAGAAATAACACCAGAGAATCTCTGGGTGTGTTTAGTGATGGGAATTTGAACCTGAGTTCTTTTGGATGAGGTGATCTTTTTTTCCATCAGGACTTGACAGTATGAATAGAAGCAATATCAGGACTAAAAAAAGAGAGTCTCAAGAAAGATGTTTGCCACTCCTGAAGTCCTAACTTCTTGAATTGACTTTGGACACCTGCAGTAATATGAACTAGATCGTTTTAGCACAAATTCTAAGTCAAGAGAGCCTATTTCACCTAGGAGAGGAGGGGAGGGGAAAAACTTGAACTTCCTGCTAGATTTGAAGGCAGAAATGCCCAGGAAACTGTCCATTGAAATGGTAGATATGGGTAAAGTAGGAATCTCCACTGACTCCTTTGCTCTAGACTTTCAGGCACTTGTGTGACCGTTGGATCCTCCTCATTTGCTGCTATTGTTCCCATTTAGTTTGAACAGTGAAGGAGCTTTTGTTGCATAGCCTCTTGCCAATCAATCTCCCTTTCTTTTCTCTCTATAACCTCAACTTCCTCCCCGTTTTATTGCTGCATGAAAACAATATCATGTTTTCATGCATTCTGGCTGGGGAATTCTGGGAGTTGAAGTCCACACAGCTTCTAGTTACCAAGGTTGAGAAACACTGTTTTAGACACCTCTAAAGATCAGAAACTCCAAGAATGCAATCAGAAAGCCTTGCAGTTTCCAGAGGAATATGTAAGTTACCAGCCCATTTGCACAGCTTTTTGCCTAAAGATCCTGACAATGTTGCGGGAGGCATAAGGACCGCAGTGCTTTAACATTTGTGTAGCGATGCTCTCTTCTGAGCAGAATAATCACTGTAATAAGTTGGACATCTCCTTTTTGTCTCTGTTTTTGTGGAGATCAGGGAATTGGCCTTTTCTAAATATTCAAAACTCATACGCAAAGCCTAAACTGGTGTCTTCCATTTGGGAAAAAGCCACCAAAATGATAAACTGCTTTTGGGTTAAACTGATTCAATACTTTGGTTTTTAATAAAGTGGCCCCCAAGTACAAATAGTTCAGTTTAACAGGACTGCATACAGAATTTAAAACAACTTGCAGTTGTGCAATCCATTGGGTTCATAGTGGGTTAGGCAGTGAAGTGTGCAAGAGCAAACGATACATTATTTTTGCATGGGAAAATCCCAAATTCTCAAAATAATTAGTGAATTCCATAATTAGAAGAATATGTTATACATATTTGGAAATATAAGTTTAATTCACATGCAGCATTGCGTTTGTTAACCAATATGTGCCTTTCATTTAAAATTCACATTTACAATAGGATGATCTTGGAGAGGTGAGTACAACCACAGACAATTTTGTCCTATGATGTTTCTAGTTGATAAAAAGTGCCAGGAATGAGCTGACGGGTGCTGGCTGGGGAATTCTGGGAGTTGAAGTCCACACATCTTTCCCAAGGTTGAGAAACCCTGCTCTAAACCTTACAAAGTTGAATATTTTGGCTTGTGGGCATCTGGACTCCAAATTTTCCATGAAGTATATGAATTATCTAGATTAGAAAGCTGAGGCTGCACCCCAACAAGTCTTGCCCCCTGAACAAGTCTTGAGTGTGATCCTCAAAGCCTCTACAAAAGCTGCTATTAAACTGTAATTTTAAAATTACTCAATCCATGCACAGTTGTCATACTATCTGTAGTTATTTCATTTTCATTAAAATTTGCCCTGACCTTTCTCACTTTGGGGAATTTGGTACTCTGTACAAATTACTAAAAAAAAAAGTACAGTCCTCACCCCAAAATAGATTGTGTGTCCCTAATCTAGATTAACTTCAATCTGGCTTCCATTTAAATTATGTTCTCAGATGGTTCTGCTAGTATTCAGCAACTCTTTTTTTTCATAAGAATTTTATTAAATTTCAGAAAAAGATAAAAGATACAGAAAAACAAAAAAACTACAAAAAACTAAAAAGTGTGAAAACACAAGAGAATTTTTTTTAGATAGATTACAAAAAGAAGTGACTTCCGACTTTAAACATCAAGGATATACAACTATTTCCCATAATCAATCCCTTACTCTATATTAAAACAAAATCACATTATTTCTACAAGTCAACCCCTTAGCACATTATAAAAATCACTAAATACCATTGCTCCCTTTATATTAAAAGAAAAGAAAAAAATATAAATCACCTAATCAACATCCCCCCTAAAATAACAATTACTTAATTATTCCCTTCCTACTACTATTCTATACATTCCTCTCGACTATAATGAAGATCAAAAATAAAAAAGCATATAGATTGTCTACCATTATAATTAATAATAAAAAAACATGAATACAAAAAACATGCTTAATATCTGCTTTGATGTCTCGGTGAAAGTCAGAGAAAGCCTGGTTGAGATCCTCCATTTCTGAAGCAGTAAATTATGGCGCCCCCTAGATAGTTAACCAGCATAAGTGAAAGTTAATGGAAAAATTTTGAACTGAGTTAAGATACCAATCGAAGATAAGATAAGATGAGTTAAGATAAGATGACTATAAATTGATATTGAATGGAAATACAAATGGCATTTAACACCCTATAGTCAGTACAGAGTCTCAGCGATCCATCTTTCTTTTTCCGGAACAATACAGGCGCTGCCATGGGTGAAGTGGATGGTTCAATGAAACCCCTTTTCAGGTTTTTATCAATGAACTTTCTCAGTTCCTGTAATTCCTTATGGGTCATGGAATACAGCTCAGGTTTTGGTAGCACTGCCCCTGGTTCCAGCTCAATAGCACAGTCAGTTTTACGATGGGGAGGAAGCTGATCCGACTCTTCTTTCGTTTCTTCGAAAATTACTTCCACCACCTCATATGACACAGGGGCGTTAGCAGCTTGTGCTAATTCCCAACTAAACTCCACACTTGTGGCTCCCACTTCAGACCCAAGCCGCATGCCGTCCCTTTCCAACCCAGCGTAGGACCCATCTGCAAATTCCATCTCCCTAGGTACCCAATCAATATGGGGATTGCGTTCCCTTAGCCATTTCAGCCCCAACACTATGGGCTGATTTAGGGGCCACGATGAATCGTACAGTCTCTTGATGTGCCCCAATAGTCATTTTTATGGCTTCAGTATAATATTCTACTGGTCCCCTCTTCATATCTGACCCATCTAGTTGACAAAATATTATTGGTACTTTGAGTTTATATAACTTCAGCCTCAACCCAGTCACTATGGCCAGGTGAATCAAACATCTAGAACACCCTGAGTCCAGCATAGCTAATAAACTGGCTTGGTCCCTCCCATCCAAAGTCTCGATCTTTACCTTTACTTGCATGGTGGGACAGTCGCCGCTCACCAGGGGATCCGCGAACCTATCTGCAAATGCCTGGCCTCCGGCGCATCTCAGGACAGGCAGTTGGAGTTTCCCGCCGGCAGAAATTCTTAGTCTGTTGAGTCATTCTCTCCCACAAACGCTTCTGCTCAATGTCTCACTCTCTGCTGAAGTCGTGGTCGATAACAGGGAGATGATAGCATACTCTCAACACTCCTTAGCATTGGATGGAAAGCAAAATCCAAAGCTTTAAATTTTTTTAAAAACAAATTAATACCAAAAATAATGATAAGCACCAAGAGAGATCATTTCTCCTTAATGTAGAAAGCCTCTCTTAGGGTACGAATACTTGAAAAATAAATAAATTGAGTGCTTTAGAAATGGGGTGGCTCATAAATGGTGTCTTCCCAGCCTCCTGGTGAAGTCTTACCCATTGATCGTGCACACTGTTTACGATCTCCTGGCTACAACTCGCTGTCTGGAGGATGAACGGGTCAATTCCAAGCATTTTCCTTGATCCCGAAAAATGCTCTGGGCTTCAGGAGAAACTAGCCTGAGCCCGAAAAAACTGCCATGATGCCAGTTCTGCCCGTGGAGCTTGCGGGCACAGCTGGTCAGTCTGCCATATTCCCACTGGAAGCGCAGTATTCAGCAACTCTTGATACTACCAACTTTGGCATCTTTCTGGTCTCCTTTAGCTGAAATTAGAGTTCTGATCCATCATAACAGGAAGAGCAATTCCATGGTAGAACCATTTATCAAGTGGGACAGTGAACATCTATTCACTGGATATGTTCAAGCAGAAGCTGGACAACCATCTACAGGGGATGCACTGATCAGACTCAGTGGCCTAAATGGTAGGTCTCCGTGAATCAAGCAAAATCTGATTGAAATTGTTTCATTTTGGAATAGCGGTTTTATTGAATGATTTAATAATTTCAATTGGGAAACTGATCTGATTTAATTAAAAATACTAATTTCTACATGTGTGCAAAAGCATCCAAATATCCAAATTAATTGAGAGGAATCTGATTCAATTTGGTAATTCAAATCAACTTTCCAGTGCAACGTGGAGATTTGGTCAGGTAAGCATCAAAACTCTGCACTAAATATTTACACTGGTTCTTTCAAACTATATTTATTTATTTATTTATTTATTTATTTATTTATTTTTCAAATTTATTCCCCGCCCATCTCCCATGCAAGGGACTCTGGGCGGGTTACAATAAATAAAATTTAAAAACTATACAAAATATCTCACAAGCCTAAATAAATAAAATAAAATCCAAGATGGATTAGGACCCGCAGAATGGATCATGGGGCTACGGGGCCAGCCAACCCCAGGAGGCACGACCACCTCCGTCGTCCCAGGCCAGGTGGCAGAGCCAGGTCTTAAGGGCCTTCCGAAAGGCCAGGAGGGAGGGGGCCAGTCTCACCTCCAGGGGCAAGATATTCCATAAGGCGGGCGCTATCGCAGAGAAGGCACGCCTCCTGGACCCCGTTAGATGGAATTCTCTTGTTGAGGGGGTCCGAAGCATGCCCTCTCTGCATGCACGGGTGGGGCGGGCCGACGTTATCGGGACGAGATGGTCCCTCAGACCGAGACGGCTCTTTATATGATTGAATAATGGTTGTATGACTGGTCTGAAAAGAGAAGGTCTGAAAAGAAAATGCAGGGAGATTTCTATTCATTCTCTTAGATGTTGACCTACACCAGGGGTGGAGAAGCTATTTTGATCCAGAGATAACAAGATAACTCTGGGCAAGCAATGTGGAGGGTACATATGTAAATTTGTTGCTGTTCAGTCGTTTAGTCGTGTCCGACTCTTCGTGACCTCATGGACCATAGCACGCCAGGCCTTCCTGTCCTCCACTGTCACCTGGAGTTTACTCAAATTCATGTTCATTACATCGGTGATGCTATCTAACCATCTCATCCTCTGCCGTCCCCTTCTCCTTTTGCCTTCAGTCTTTCCCAGCATCAGGGTCTTTTCCAGTGAGTCCTCTCTTTGCATTAGGTGGCCAAAGTATTTGAACTTCAGCTTCAGCATCTGTCCTTCCAATCAGCAATCAGGGTTGATTTCCTTTAGGATTGACTGGTTTGACCTCCTTGCAGTCCAAGGGACTCTCAAGAGTCTTCTCCAGCACCACAGTTCGAAAGCATAAATTCTTCGGCGCTCAGCCTTCCTTATGGTCCAACTCTCACAGCCATACATTACTACTGGGAAAACCATAGCTTTAACTATACGGACCTTTGTCGGCAAGGTGATGTCTCTGCTTTTTAATATGCTGTCTAGGTTTGCCATAGCTTTCCTCCCAAGGAGCAAGCGTCTTTTAATTTCATGGCTGCAGTCACCGTCTGCGGTGATCTTGGAGCCCAAGAAAATAAAATCTGTCACTGCTTCCATTTCTTCCCCTTCTATTTGCCAGGAAGTGATGGGACCAGATGCCATGATCTGGTTTTTTTTTAATGTTGAATTTCAAGCCAGCTTTTGCACTCTCACCTTTCACCCTCATCAAGAGGCTCTTTAGCTCTTCTTCACTTTCTGCCATTAGGGTGGTATCGTCTGCATATCTGAGGTGGTTGATATTTCTCCCGGCAATCTTAACTCCGGCTTGTGATTCATCCAGCCCGGCATTTCTCATGATGTACTCTGCATATAAGTTAAATAAGCAGGGTGATAATATACAGCCTTGTCGTACTCCTTTCCGAATTTTGAACCAGTTGGTTGTTCCATGTCTGGTTCTAACTGTTGCTTCTTGACCCGCATACAGGTTTCTCAGGAGACAGGTAAGGTGGTCTGGTACTCCCATCTCTTTAAGAATTTGCCACAGTTTGCTGTGATCCACACAATCAAAGGCTTTAGCGTAGTCAATGAAGCAGAAGTAGATGTTTTTCTGGAACTCTCTTGCTTTTTCCATGATCCAGCAAATGTTGGCAATCTGATCTCTAGTTCCTCTGCCTCTTCGAAACCCAGCTTGCACTTCTGGTAGTTCTCGGTTCACATACTGCTGAAGCCTAGCTTGTAGGATTTTGAGCATCACCTTGCTAGCATGTGAAATGAGTGCAATTGTACGGTAGTTTGAACATTCTTTGGCGTTGTCTTTCTTTGGAATTGGAACGTAAACTGACCTTTTCCAATCCTGTGGCCACTGTTGAGTTTTCCAAATTTGTTGGATGGTTTTATATGTTGAATATCTGTTTTAACTTGTTTTTATTTGGTTTTATGTTTTTAACCGCTGTGAGCCACCCAGAGTCACTTAGGTGACATGGGTAGCCATCCAAATTGAATACATACATACATACACACATACATGGGTGGTGGTTTTTTTTAAGAGCACACCCGTTTGCTAGTTGTCCTGATTTGGTCAACACAATCATGTTTTTAGATTGGCCACCCCTCTACAAATATGCCCCAAATTATTCCAGATTCTGTAGGATGACATAAGACCATTCTCTGACCTTGCAGCTTCTTCTCATCCACTGTCACCATTGGAGCCACATAATTGAGTGACATTGTCTACTCAGGTGCGGCCACCATGAAACCACTATTCTCACATGCTCTAGCAAGGAACTTGTCATACCCTGCTGTGGCCTAGTCTCCACATGTAACAAAGAATTTTGGTAAAGCCTTTACAAGGAGAAAGAAGGAAATAGCTAGCATGAGGATATATTACAGATGTAGTAGCCTGGGATTTGGGTGGTGGATTTCAGAGGATTGAAGTCAAGAGTTCTTATCTAGAACATGGCATTTTATTGTCAAATCCTCATTTAAGTGCCCTTGTGAATGGCCTTTCTTATCTTGGACACTATTTTATTTTCAGAAAATACTTAAGTGCTCCATGCCTGGGTCTTGCTAATTTTAAACAGTATTTTAATTCCCAGAGTCCTGCACAGATGAAATTAAGCTCTTTTCTTTTCCATAACAGTATTTTATTTTCAAAAAGCATTTAAGTGCTACAGGCAAGAGCCTTGATCATCCCAAACTGCTATTTAGTTCTAAGACTTGTTTCAGAGCTGAAATCTCTCTTTTTTGTATCCGAAACATTATTTTATTTTTAAAATATTATTGTTCCATGATGTCCAAGCAGAAATCCGATTTAAAAAATCATAAAACTACATTTACTTTCTTACATTCTGCAGAGGGAGGGCAGGGCTTTATAAAGCCATCTGGAAAAAAGCACATTAAAAAAAGCCTTTTATGAAACCTGGACCTTTGACTTCTCAATACCTGTGGTAGATTGCATGATCTGAAGGGTCTAAGTACAGAAAGTCAATACAGTGTAAAATACTCTGACATGCTGGTAAGCCCTTGGTCCAAGCCACAAAACACACTTTGGTTTCTTTTTTTATTTCAGCACAATTGGCCATTTGCTACCAATGGCAGGTTCACTAAACTGATAGACAGAATGTTTCCAGATAGTGAAACAGCAAAGAATCTCTTCGATTAGCTATTTATATTTTAAATATATATTTATATTTATAGAGAGATTTGCTCATCTCTTTGATTAGCAAAGAAAAATGCACGCAGATGCACAAAAGCCAATCATCTCATCCAATCCAATGGGAAAAAGAACATAGATGCCATCCCAAAATTATCATTGCCAAGTTTGGGTGATCTAAGTTTCTGACAAGGATTTCTTAGCTCCAGCATAGGAGAGGGCGATTCTCATATGCCCAAACACAATTTCAACCATAGCCATTAAAAACTTGTTTGCATATTTTGCATCAAAATATGTCCTGTGGGGAAGGAGTTAATAAATTAATTATTGCATGATGCACAGCAAGCTTTGCCCCTATTTCTGCCCCTTCTGATTCTGATGTATTGCAGAGCTGAGAGTCACAATGACAGAGAAAGGATGTTTAGCCTTTCCCTTCTGAGCAGTAAAAAAAAACTCTCAAAATTGCTCCCTATGCAGCAATGAAGCATTCAAATAGCCTTCTTTGACAACAACTGAGGCTATTTAAAAGACTTGCAGGTCAGAGGAAACTTCTTTCATATCAGATGCTGAATGGAAATAAGAATTTCCGTTCCTCTTTCTGGGAACAGGAGGTTTGGCTAAGAGGTAAGGGTTCAGGGGTGTGGTGGTTCAGCGGGTAAGACGTCAGGCTTGTCAATCGGAAGATCGCAAGTTCGGAAGTTAGAATCCCTAGCCCTGCGTGCGGAGTGAGCTCCCGCACTCGCCCCAGCTCTTGCCAACCTAGCAATTCGAAAGCATGCAAATGCAAGTAGATGAATAGGTACCACTTCGGTGGGATGGTAACAGCGTTCCACGTGCGTCATGCCGGCCACATGACCGTGGAAGCGTCTTCGGACAGCGCTGGCTCTTCGGCTAACAAACAGAAATGAGCACCGACCCCTAGAGTCGGACACGACTGCACAAATGTGCCAGGGGGACCTTTTTAAGGGTTCAGGAAAAATGTAAAGGTAAAGGTAAAGGTACCCCCCGCACATTTGTGCAGTCGTGTCCGACTCTAGGGGCCGGTGCTCATCTCTGTTTGTTAGCCAAAGAGCCAGCGAAATGAAAGAGCCAGGAGAAATGACAGGACTGCAAAGCTTGGGACTTTCTCTTGGCTTCATAGGCCTGTGGGCAAAAGGTTCTTCAGGCTGAGACTAGGATGTCCCAGAGGGTTCTATCTTGTCCTTCATGCTATTTAACAATTGTGTGAACCATGGTGGCATTGGAGTGGAAGATTGCAAAGAGGTTTAGAGTGCTATATCACCTCCCTTTCTGGCATGTTTCAAGGAGACCATTTAGAGGCTGAGCTGGTACTTGATGTGTGCCATGGAAAAAACTGAAATTGAATGTAGAATTTTGGATGGAGTAGTGCACTCCATTGGGGAGAAATATAATCTGGGGATCCTTCTGGGTCTTTGCATGTGGAGCTGATATCAAAGAGACTTTCTTCTAAGGAGTTAGGCCCCTTCAATCTTGACTATAGGCACATGCTGAAGTCCCCCACTAACATCTGCTGGACTTTGACAGGGTCTCCTTTTGACTTGTTTAATAAGAGCAGTAGAAGGTATTTCATTCTTTGATATTTTCTAAGCTGATGATGGTCTGCATCAGAGCTAAATTTAAGTTGCAAGTAAGCATGAGAGAATCTGAATCAAAAGTTTCATAAACATCATTTGTCTACAATTCTAAAAACTATGAGAACCATTTCAAGTGACCTTCTTGTAGGCTTGGATGCACTTAATATCAGGTGCCTGAGTCTAAAATGCAGATAAATGTTCACAGATTATTCAATCTCCAAACAGAATGGTTGAATAATGAGAAAAATTTAAATGCTGAGCGTGTGAGCATGCATGTACTGGTATAGGAACTTTTCCGGAAGTCCCTCAAGACCTGGTTATGTCATCAGGCCGGGAGGTCCCAGGGGACTGGTGAGATCTTGAGGTGGCTCCATCACTGCTGTTAACATCTGTTCTCTCTTATGCCTTGTGATTTTTAATTTTTTTAATAATGACTATTTTTTATGTTTATTGTTTTATCATTTTGCTGTGCGCCACCCAGAGTAACTTTTCGTGAGATGGGCAGCCATATAAATTTGATAAATCAATCAATAAAATAAAATAGGAACTGCCTTATACCAATCGAAGAGAATATTTGTAGCTCTGGGTTGAACTGTGGAGTCCTTGGTGCTCTCTGAGCCTTGTTGTTTTCTTATACTGCCTTATACTGTAGTGGCAATGATTTGTGTGTGTAGAAATAGGTATCTACAAATAGAACACTATAATTCTTTTGGATCTGATCAATTTATGCAAAAGATTGTTAGAGAAAAGATTAAGAAAATGGTGTCAGCTCTAATAAATGCTACTCAGTTGCAGAGATTAAGAATTAAATCCTGGTATGTGCAGGGAATCTACAATGAACTGCTAATGTGAAAACACCATCTGATTGAGACATGTGGCCAGCGAACCTTATGCTGTAAAACACTCCAGAACTGGAAGCAAAATTTAAATCTATGAGTATGTATAGATTCACCTAAGGTTTTTTAACCACAACGAGGTGATCCCACTCCATTTGACTTGTGAAATTATTTTTTTTAGCTCCAAAAAGAACACTGCTTTGGGGAAAATGTGTGAGATATTTTGTGTCACTGTTTACACAAGCATCTGCTTCCATCTGCAATGCAAACTCTGTTGAAGTGCCCGTTGCTATTTTGCCTTTCCGGCTGGGCTGTTCGATGATAGGCCTTTGGCCAAGATGGAAAAGCTTTCCCTGTTGACTTTCCAGCATCTGCTGCCACACAAAGTGTTAAAGAGACAGGATCCCTGCCTGGAAGTATAATCCTAACCTGGAAAAACAAAGAAAAAGAAAAAAAAAGGTTCTCTCTATGGATTGTGGGCAGTGCTTTGATTCAAAGTATTTGTGGTTACTTTGCTGTGGAACCAAGTTGGACACTTTGCTGAAACATTCCTGTTTGTGCTGTTCATTTCTCACGCGTTTTCTTTTTCTTGTTAAAGGCAGTAGACTTTAATTTATCTTGGCTCTCCATATGTCCCCACAAGTGGCCAGTTTTAAAGGAGGACCTTTACTAGTTGTGTGTAGATCTGGGGAATTTTAACAGATTGCACTCCTGTCTGGCAAGCTGGGGGTGAAGAATTGTCTCTTCTCAGCAACCACCAGAAGCAAAAACTCTTTCCTCATCACTGCGTTTAGTCAACCTCAAAGATGGTTCCATTCATATGAGTCTAATAGGCACCCCCCCATGCTTTGCCTCAATGTCTTTTAAACTTGGAAAGAGGCAGTTTGACAGAGCATCAGACTAGAACCAGCTGTATCCTGCGCCACACGGGCAGTCACAGCCAGAGCTTCCCATCTCTGAAATCGGGTTCACCCTCAAAGATGCGAGGGTGCATAGTGTTTGCTAGCCTGTTATACACCTGAGGAAGCGTCTTGAGACTGCACAAGAAGATCCAGAGATCTTCACAGAAGTGGCATTTGATACGTCCCTAGTCTGGACCGCACAACAGCCAAAGCAGCAACTCCGGAACCTGGCGAAGGGGCGTGTCCCTATTAGTTCTGTCCCCGCCTCCAGTCAGAATCCCCTCAGAAAGGCAGATCCGCCCCTTCTCTTTTCTCAAGCTCTTATTGGTTTCTGGGCACGTCGTTACAGTCCGGGGTGGGGGTGGGGGTTGCCGTACGGAGAAGTTTGGGCTACAACCGAGAGCTCCACGTGTGGCAGCCGCTGGAGCAGCCGGGAAGAGAGAATCCCACCGGAAAGGTGACAGGCTAGCGCTTCGGAAGGACTTTTCGCTAGCCTCTCCAGCCGTTCGCGCAAGGTGAGTGCAGAGCGGCCGAGTCAAGCGGGGCAAAAGGCGAACATCCATCCAGCGTACTCCTTTGCAGAGGAACCGCTTTGGGACAGCCGGCAGCCGCTGCTGGCTTGCTGGAACTGACCGCCGTTGAGGCTTTCCATCTGGTTCCTTTTCCACTGAAATCCAGAAAGTCCCGCCAGCGCTGGTCCTGGTGGCAGAGTACCAAACGTCCCCCCGCCCCACCCCGGACTGGCATTCAAGAATGCAGAGATCACCCCGGCAGCCGAGATCTCCGCCTCGCTGGCCCGGAGAAGGGGTGCCCGGGGGGAGATGTGTCAGCTGAAGATCCTCGCCCAGGTGGTGAAGTGCGTTCCGCCAGCTTTCCCAGGATCCCGCAGCGCCGGTGGAGGCTGCCTCTTAACTTCCCAGGATCAACTCCGCCCGGCTGCAATTTCGGCACAGTAGAAGGACAGTTTGGGGGGCGGCCCCCAATACTTCCACCGCTTAGATGCGTTGCTCCTGGCTGGCTTGGCTTAGATTCGGGGCGGCCAACTCTCGTCCCTGCCGAGATCCTCCCAGTCCCCCGTAGCTGGGGCGCGATGCTCCCGTCGCTGCCAGGGACTTGCTTAATCCCAGAAAGGCAGCCTTCTCCTTCCCTTTCCCCCGCTCCGCTTCGCCGTTGTAGCAGAAGCCCGCGGCTTCCCGCTAGCGCGCTGGAATGAGGCGCCCGTGAACCCCACTCCCCGGTGGGGGAGGGGGCGACCGCAGCTCTCCTCGCCATCCTTTCGGCGGCGGGTCCAGGTCCAGAGCGCCCGTCCATGGGGCTGTCCGCTCCCCGCCGAGTGCAAAGCGGCTGAGAGAAGGGGGCGATGGCCCCGGCGCGGGGGCCCGCCTAGCATGGCCCGGGGAGGGACGCCCCCCGCCTCCTCGTCTGGCCCCGAGCCCCTGCCCCGCCGCGCCTTGCGGAAGCTGCTGCTGGTTCTGGGCTCCGTGCTCATGTCTCTCTACGCCAGCTATTGCCTAGCGGGGGCAGCGCGCGTCCTCACCAGGGATCCGGCCCCGATTCCCGTCGCCCAAGGCGAGGAGGCGGCGGCTGGCACGCCCCGGGATCCCTTACTGCAACCCCAGCCGGGGGGAGAGGGCAACAAGCGGCTGCCGCAAGCGGTGATCATCGGCGTGAAGAAGGGCGGCACCCGAGCGCTGCTCGAGTTTCTGCGGGTGCATCCGGATGTGAGGGCGGCGGGCGCCGAGCCGCACTTCTTCGATCGGAACTACGCCCGGGGACTCGCCTGGTACCGGTATGTATGTGGATCCGCTGCTCTTGAATGGCGCCAGCAGGGCAGGGCTCCAGCCTCCATGGGTGTGTCAGGCGCGGTATGAAGGGCGCCCGGGCGCCCCTTCCTCTCCCTTCCCGAATGGGGCGGATGAGCTTGGGAAACTCACTGGGAAACCAGTGGACTCCCTTTGCTCTTCTGAGTTTGCGAGATCTACATTTAGAGGCTCGCTGACAGCCATCCTCACACACCCAGCAGAAAGAAGAAGCCAACACACACATCTGGGAGGAAGCCTCTTCTAGCTCTGTCAAATGAACGCCCAAAATAAACTTGTACACCCTTGCATTGTTGGCTTCTTTGTATAGGAAACCAAGCACGGTCATTGAGCCAAGGGTGAAGTGTTGGAAGCTCTGTTCCTTCATCCAAAGTGTATGGGAAGTGCAACCGTTTCTGAGCATGTGCAAAGTATTTTTGGCCTCACTCAGAAATGTTGGTACATATTCCTAGATTGAGATGAGCCTGGTAGTGAGGGGGGGGAAAGGCATCTGGGCCGCTAAATATTATAAGTCTATGCATGTGTCTTTGGGACTCTTAAGGGGTGTATTCTCAAGTAATCCTATAGAAAACTGCCTCTTAAAGTTCTGTCCTAGGAAGTCTGGCATCTCCCTCCTATTTTGCAGACCTTTTCCCTTGTAGGGTTGTCAAGTCTGTGATTCTTCCTTTCCTACAGTTCCTGGTCAGCATCTGCATTGGGATGCTCTCTTATCCACTTACAGACCTTGATTTCTTACTGATTTCTTACCCTCCAACACATACAACTCCATTAATTCTTCCCCCAAAGTTTCTCTAGTTCCCCTTGCTCCCTTGTCTTCTACCCCCTTCCCATGTCCCTAAGCAATAACCCCCACACACACTTTAATGTCCTGGCACCCATCCTTAAACTTACCTTCCACTTCCTATCCAGCCGCCTCCTTTATAAAATACTGGAAGAGGAAAATCTTTGCAACATCTTTTCCCAAAAACTTGATTTGAGGCCTGCTACACAAACCATGATGTTCTTACAGGAAGGGAAAGAAGCTATTGGTAGTATTTATTTATTTATTTTGCTATCTTGAGTGAATTAGGTAAGAGCATATTTAAAACTCTCTCTCCCCAGTCCTGAATACCACACTTTCTACCTTCACACCTCTCCTGTGAACACTTCAACCCACTGCTCTTAGTTCACTGTTGTACCTAATATGACTTGTCCCCTCCCTCCGCCCACCTCCACTCCCCCACCCACACACCTGCTAAACTCCAAATAACTTATAAAACCATTCCTTAAAATTAGGATTACCAAATCTGGGCTGTAAAAATCTGGATGACCATGAGATGGCAGTAAAGAGGGATGGGAGCATTTTTATATATCTCTTTGCTGCCCTCTACTGGAGATCTGGTTTTTTGAGGTCCAGAGCTGGTAGCTCTAATAAAAATGCCTGCAGCCCCCCCAAATTCCTTGTGTAAACTGATTCACTTGCTCCATGTCCTGCTCTAGCATCTTCTCATTTTATTGTAGTGGCTGCTTCTTTTACACACTGTTTTACACCTTTTGCGTGTCCTTGGAAATAAGCAAACTGTATAGATTCCAATATAATTTTTACCAGTTGAAGAGGTCCAACTAGTTTCAGATTCCCAGCTTGGCTCTTTCACCTACTCTGATCCTCTTGTATAAATACTGCAGACAAATTAAATTGACCTGTAGACTTGTCCATTCCAGTAAATAAATCCTTAAGTAAACTACATTCCTTCCATGAATCTACTCTCCCCACCCCAACCAGCCATCAACCCTGTTCATATCTGACCTTTTCAGCCTCAGCCTTGGAAGTAACCTCACATGGCATCTGTCCTAAAGTGCCTTCATCCTTATCTTCAGAGTCAAAGAAGAGGTGTCTGAGCATAAACAACAAAAACAATTAATCAAGATCTCCATTGGGATGAGAAGGGGGCAGGTAGAAAAAAAGACAGGCACTAGACAAAATTCCAGTGCAGGGAATTTGCACCAACAATACAACAAATGCCTTTATGAAATGGCTTACTACTTGGGGAGGTGATAGAAGAGAGATTCGTTTAAACTGCATGTGTATTTTAATCTATATTAGTCTATATACGGTATGTTTATATTTTTAGAGGTAGGCAATATAGAAATCTGATTTATCACTTTTTCCAACAACAGTGGCTATGTTCACATCCCACAATTACCTATACTTTGCTCAATTAGACCAATTTTCTGAATCATCCACTCAGCTAAAATGTGGATTGCATTTCATGATGGTGTTTTGTGCAAATACAGCAAGTGTCCTCTACAAGAAAGATGCTGCTGGTAGTAACACATTCTCTCTTTTCTTCCTTCCTTCTTACCCTTATTAGTATTTTCTGTTCAAGCAAACTATCAGAATAGCAAATTTGTATAGGGTGTGACTTTTACTCCTAGATTTAAAAATCCAAAGTAAGGATCACTGATTCTTGAGAAGGCAGTGTAAGAATTGGTTTATCTTTTCATGTATATGTGCCCTGATTTTCCCCTTGGAAGCTTTGGAAAACATTTGGGCAGATGGTAGGAAATTAGTGCAATTAAGTGCCTTTCTTTCCCTGTAAATATTTCAGCAATGCTATTTGCTCTCCTACGGTACTCAGAGTATCAGTAAAACAGACCTTGGCAGAAAATTGCTGATACTTTCCAAAGTATCTTTCTAAAGATTGCAGGCCCAGTTTCGAAAATTTCATTCAAATCAGTAAAATTTAAATCAATTGTCTCAGTGAGAACTAAACACTACTAACTTTCCTTGGGTTGGGGCATATGGTTTTCAATCAATAATTGATAGTTGAGTCAGATGTTCATTTTATGAAGAGCCAGATGTCTTAAGAGCCTAGGAAACTGTTTTATAAAGAGTCTGGTTATTGGTCTAGCTAGCTCAGTCCTGGCTCCTCTACATTAACTAAAAAGGTTTCAGATACCAGTTTTTCCCAGCCTTCTATGGAAATACTGGGGATCAAACCTGGGAATTCCGGTGTGTAAAAGACTTGCTCTATCACTATCCTGTAGATCTTCCTTGTTTTAATTTCCATTCACTCAAGTGTCAATATTTTGTGTCTGAATAAAAGCTATTGTGATCAGGAATAGGGGTGTGCAGGGTACAATTGAAGAGCCAGTTTGGTGTAGTGGTTAAGGCACCAGGCTAGAAATGGGGAGACCGTGAGTTCTAGTCCCGCCTTGGGCACGAAGCCAGCTGGGTGACTTTGGGCCAGTCGCTCTCACTCTACCCTAGGAAGCAGGCCATGGCAAACCACTTCTGAAAAACCTTGCCAAGAAAACTGCTGGGACTTGTCCAGGCAGTCTCCGAGAATCGGACACGATTGAACGGATAAAAAAAAGGGGGGTACAATTGCACAAGTGTTGCAATCCCACTGGAAAGAGTAATGGATAGCATTGTTTCCATCTCTTATCCCTCATTAAGAAGATGGTTCAGACAGAACTTCTTTCTGTACGCTGAAGCAGCAACTTATAAGCACTTCATTCCACTCCACTCAACAGGTTGTTCTCGTGGACATCCACATGGTGCACTGTGTTCCTGTATTCCCACAGTGGTGTTAGTTTTCAGGAGCTCTCCTGCAGCTGAGGTGATCAATGTCTGACTCCAACTCCTGAGCTGCAAAGACAGTGTTGTAATGTTAATCCTAGAGTGGCAGGCAGGTGGTTTCTCACTGGCACATCCTCACTCCTTGGTTCTCCCTGCTCTGTGCTAAAGTCAAGGCACCATGCTGCTTGCTATCACTTTGCTAGGGCTGGCTTTGTTTTCAAGAAAATAATCAGTGATGCAAGGATAAGGACAGGCTGCGGATCTCTTTTTGCACTGCCCTGTTAGTCAACTGGCAAAACCCCTGGTTGGCTCATGGGAAGTACAATCATAGAATTGAGGGGCTGGAAGGGACCTCAAAGACCCGGTAGTCCAACCATCTGCAACGTGCAGGAAAACCACTTAATCCATCTATGAAGGGTGGCCTAGGTAGACAATCCCAGTGTTGTGCAGATCTTACTGTCACAAAGTTTTTCCTTATATTAAATGGATAGCTATAACTTATGCCCATTATTTCTGAGCATTGTGTGGTGTAGACACTCATGGAGTAGAGTTTTGTAGGGATGAAACTTTGTTGTCAAAGATAAGTCATTTGTGTGTGTGTATGTATTTGAAAAGGTTCTTGTCCTAAATGTCAGTCTGCCTTGTAAGGTAAAGGTAAAGGTTCCCCCCGCACATTTGTGCAGTCGTGTCCGACTCTAGAGGCCGGTGCTCATCTCCGTTTGTTAGCCGAAGAGCCAGCGCTGTCCGAAGATGCTTCCACGGTCATGTAGCCGGCATGACGCACGCGGAACGCTGTTACCTTCCCACCGAAGTGGTACCTATTCATCTACTTGCATTTGCATGCTTTTGAATTGCTAGATTGGCAAGAGCTGGAGCTAGTGCGGGAGCTCACTCCATCACGCGGGGCTAGGAATTCGAACCTCCAAACTTGCGACCTTCCGATCGACAAGCCTGGCGTCTTACCCGCTGAGCCACCACACCCCTTCACAGTCTGCCTTGTACTTCCTAGTAATTACATGTTGGGAAAGCTTGGCATATGCCAGGATGGTGTAACATAACATGGTGCAAAACAGCTAACAGCCTTGCTGGCAGGGAGTTGTAGTCTCAACTTCTGGGAGTTGTAGTCTCAACACATCTGTATGGTACTTGGTTAGAGCAGACTGGTATGGTGCCTAGGCTACTGGACTTGGCCTGGAAGTGGGTACACACATTTCCACCCATCTTTGGAGGGAAAAGGATTATGTAAACTAGGCACATGTTAATGCCGAGCCAAAAGAGAATGCTTTGAACCAATATTTTGGTAGCATTAGAAAGTGTCTCCCCCCTGAGGGTTTTTTTTATTTGAATGCTACTTTTTTTAAAAAAAAAATTACTAACAGCATGAGAGCTTTATTAATTTGCCTTGTCTTCAGGAACATCACCATGCAGCTTAGACATATTACCTGCAAATTATTAGACTGCTTTCATGATCCCTGATAATTGATTCAAAGCATTGTGATTGAATGAAACCTTAGAGACACGGAGAACTTGTCAGAACTCTGGCTTGCTGTGACTAAGCAACCGGTTGGGGTATGTCACTCAGGGGTTCTCAGTGGGCTCCTCCTATAAGGGGAGTGGCTAAACAAACTGCAGAAGTTCCTTCCATGGTTTGCTTAACATCTTCTGGCTTGTTCTTCTCCTAACAAGCTTGTTAGGAAGTAACACTGCAGTCTTTCTGCTTTTGATGGCATGCTAAACAAACCACAGAAGGAGCTTCTTAGGAGAAGCCAAATGGAAACAATGGAGTTGTTCACAGCAGGCGGAAATGTTGGCTTAGTACCACATGTGAATGCAGCCAATACTGAATAATGCCAAGTAGCCTGGATGTACAGTATATTCACCCACTCTACCATCACCTGCACAGAATTCTCCTTCACAGTGTTTTACAGTGTTAAAATCATGGCTCAAAATGTTTTCTTGATTTTGTTTTTAAAAGTTTTTGGGGAAGATTTGAACTACTCCCTCCCTCTCCAACAGCTGATATCTTTGTTGCGCTATGATCTGTTTCACACATCATGGTAAGCCATAAGGCAGTTGATTTGATTTTGGCTTAGTGTAGTGTATGAATACAACTAATAAAAATATATTCAGTAAACCCTGGTTAAGCAATTCACAATTCATTTTGAGCCAGCCATGGTGAGTAGACCCTGCTTTATCATTTAGCATGTAACATAAACCCAGACAATTGTGTTTATTAATGCAGTAATCCTTTAATTAAACAAATCACAGCGTGACAGTGTTAGGCAAGCTCAGCAAATGTGTTCATTCTGATACAGCTTTTTTCTACAAAACATTTAAAGCAAGTTTGATTCACAGGTTCACAATGGTGGGTTTACCAGAGCAGATCTAGGATTAATTTAGAACTGAAGCAATGCTGTTTGCTCCAGAATTCAGTGCATGGTCTGCCTGGGAGGGAAAGAGAAGAATTCTAGGAAGACGATAGACATGCCCATAGTGTTTCTGGAGATACTGACCATGCTCTCCAAGGAGGGACTATGCCAGCATCACTGCCCACACTTGGAAGCTACCAGTGAACTGATGACAGAGTGTCTATGCTGCTTTGCTCCCACTCCACACCAGGTACATGGCTGGCAACAACCTTAGTACTCCCATTCCCCAGGGTACAGAAGCATCCCACCAAACTATTCGCACCCCTTGTTTGTTTGTTTGTTTGTTTGTTTTTAGCAAAACACACCAAGGGGTGGTAGGACAGCCTATAACCTTTGGGACCCATATAGCTCAGCAGGATACCCACAGCCCATTGATAGAAATGCTGTTTTGGCAAGAAGCCAAGGTGTGGTGGACTAACAAAACTGCCACAAATGCCCCTGATTAAAGCAGTCCCTGGTGGTTCTCTGGACTCACTAGAACGCAGGATATAGAACTTTGAGCCCATCCAGGAGGAATACCTCCATTTGCTATTTACAAATCATGGCAGAGGGAAAAGAGAGACTGCTCCCAACTCTTCAGCACACCTTGCAAAGTCCAAAGAGCAGGACCCTAGTCGCTGCACCAGATTAGCAGATGGGAAGCAGGCATATCCTAGGACTTTCATCTTTTGTCTGCCCCAGCACATAGCCATAGAAGCCAGGAGCACAGGGCTTGCAAAGGAGCCCTAGCTGGATGGGACAGCTTATGTTTTATATGCAAGGACCTGACTTTTTGACCTATGCTAGGAAAGGAGACCCCCCCACACCCTCCCAGGCATACAAAATATAAAGATTCTCTTGTTGACACCAAGCGATGTCCATGTAGTTCCCTTGGGAACAACGCAGAAGTGGTATGCCATTGCCGTTATGTGGGATTTTTTTCAATCACCTAATCTATCCTACACCTCTAGGATTAACTGATGGTTTTCCATCCAAGTTAACTCTGCTTTGTTTGTTTTTGAGACAAGACATGATCACCTAAACACTGCCACCTGCTACAACTCCCTCACATACCTGACCCCACTTAGGTGTCCTTACACGGGCCAAGTGTGCCCTGCTTAGCAATGCATGTGACCATTCCAAGGTCCATTTTGTGACACTGAAAGCTGGATTAGATGTGTCCTTGACCTGTTGTAATAGGTCAGCTGCATTCTTCCTACATAGACTAGAAGAGAAAGCCATATGTCATTCTACTTCAGCTCTTCCTCCCCATCAGACCACCCCA
Organism: Charina bottae; assembly: GCA_023362775.1. Classification (NCBI taxonomy): domain Eukaryota; kingdom Metazoa; phylum Chordata; class Lepidosauria; order Squamata; family Charinaidae; genus Charina; species Charina bottae. Next base: position 118,771,598 of record JALMGJ010000002.1, read on the forward strand.
TCATAGCCATGAGGTCTGCCTCCCTCCTGGCCTACACAGAAGGTATACAACATGGGGCCCGTGCCAGTGGAAGAACAGTCTGTGGATGGAACTGACCACAAGGATAAAAGATCAGGAGGCAGCAGCTAGGTCGCATAGGCCCTGCGTGCATTTGGTTATGAGAGAGTGGAAGACCGGAGGAATTGGAGCCCCTTGAATGCTCAGCCAATGTTCAGGCCTCAGTCCCCTACCATAAGACACTGAGAAAGCATTGCTGCAGAACTAAAAAGATGGAAAATACTTCTTTTGGACCAGATCTTCCTCTAGTTCCACCTCTGAGGGAGTTCCCAGCTCTTATTTTTTTAAAATCTCTGAGCCCTCTTTCTGCCATTCCACTGGCATAGGTGAGCCTCTACTGAATCCTACAGCCCTCAGCCAGTGGTTCTTCTGAACATATGCTGCAGTGGGGTTCTGGAAAGTCTGCAGTCATGACCAATTCAATCATTGATTTAAACAAACCGCTTTCAGAATGGGAGAGCTTTTAGAAATTTAATAAGACTTGGGTATAGAAGTTACCTGAAAAGATAGCTTTAATCAAGTCCAATCAAATATTTTTAATGGGCTCCATTTTTCATTCCTCAGGAAAAGAACTAGAAAGGAAGAAGCCACAATGAGGAAATAAACATGAAAGCCATAGGGCAATTGCCTTATTTGCAATTTGCATTGTTTAGATGGTTCTCCCACGTGCTTCTGTCATTTGAAGTTAATAAAGTTGTGTCCTCTGGCAAATTAATATGAAAATAGCTTGTTGGCTCAGCAAGCAATTTGTCTTTGTTGCATGGCAGAAATGCTTTGTTTCCCATCAAGTACACAGGAATAAAACAAAGGGGCTCCTGAGCTGGGATCAGTGTACATTTAGCAATGAAACTTCCAAGTTATCATCAGAAATCTTTCACATTAGATATAGGGTCAGGGCAGGAATGTAAGGTTGCAGTTGTAGGGTTACGAGCTATGGGAATCAAACTCGGTGGAATGTATGTCTAAGTAGAAATGGGTGACAAATTTCTTCCATAGGAATATGTCCAATTTGCATCTACCAAATGATAAGTCAACCAAAACCATGGGCATGCTGAAATACATATTTTTTCCAGAATTCTTCAACACGTTTCATAAATATAAAGAATAATGTGAATATTGAGAAAAGGTTGTTTCCAGACTACAATAATTACATTAAAATATGCACACAAACACATTTTATTAGATGGAAAACTCAGAAAAAGTGCACACACTAAAGCGTAGATTAAGAAAAATGTATGCAAAAATGAATACAAATGTCCTTACAGACTCCTCCGCCAATTTTTAAACCAATGTTTTAAGTTTTAGAGTTTGGTCTCCATTTGGGAGATAAGAAAATGATAGTGAGCATACTGACTAACATGGTTAGTTTTGCTTTTTCCCACATTCAGTTTTCTGTAGATCTCTGTTACCTGGGAGAATGTATAATGATGAAGGCAAGAATAAAGTAAATTATGAGGAACACTATATATTCTTACTCTGAAGTTAGTACTTTTAGGTCCAGTGGGAATTAACAATTGGACTATTAAATTCAATGTGATTGCAGATATAATCACATAGCTAAATAGAAGGTTCTTGAAATGAAAAATGGGAGAACGTTGTATGACTAGATGTCAATTTAAGTCCCTTTAATCCTACAGAGGCTGTGATATATAGATGTCTTTCAGAGAAAAAAACCTTTTTATTCCTGAAACCTGAAACTGTCTGTGGAATGGTATTTTCTTAACTGTGCAGTTATCCAATTTTGCATGCTTTGAAAGAGGATCAAAAAGGAAACATTTAAAGTTCTGAGGTTTTTCACGTGTATTTTTAAGTACTTTTTTCTAGACTTGGAAAATAAACACCTGATTCTGGAGACACTGCATGGACATAATTCCTGGCAGCTGTTCAGTGAAATTGTTTATCCTTCCTTGTGATCCTAAAGAAACATGGCATACATTTCATTGCCATCAGTGCAATGTCTTAGAGAGGAAATACTTTTGTATACAGCCTCAGAAATGTGCCAGTGAAGAATGCAGAAGCAAATACACATTTAGTAAATAATAATTTTTGAAGTTTTCATGATTTTTAGGTAGATGTAGTTATCTTGAAAAACATTTCAATGGGTGGGTAGTTTCACTGTATCCATCAGATAGTAAAGGGAAACTCAGACAACAATCCTGCTGTTAGAATACACCTGCATCCTCCTTTACCACTGGCTATAGGCGTGCTATGGTCGAAGAGTCGGACACGACTAAACGACTGAACAACAACAACACAGGAACTTGTGTTGAGAGAAGATGTAGTGTAACAACATGATACAATCCATCACCAAAACCACTATGCATCAGGAATGTACATACTTCATAGGGTTCCTTTTCAAGTTGCAAAATCTGAAGGCTGGCTTTTGGCTGCATTTGAAAGTGCATTGTGAAATGTATTTTTCAAGAACGTTTCTTTATTGGTTAAATATTCATTTATTCACCATCCAGGTTTCTTTTTCAATTTTGGTTTTGGTTATGATCTTGTTTGTTGGCTATTGGTACAAATACAGTGAGAACCAGTTTGGTGTAGTGGTTAAAAGTACTGGGCTAGAAGCTAGAAGACTGCAAGTTCATGTCTTGTCTTAGACATGAAGCCAGCTGGGTGCCTTTGGACCAGTCACTCTCTCTCAGCCCTAGGAAGAAGGTAGGGTTTTTTATTTTTATAGGATTACTTGTTCAGGGGAAGCTCAAATACTTTGGCCACCTAATGCGAAGAGAGGACTCCCTGGAAAAGACCCTGATGCTGGGAAAGACTGAGGGCAAAAGGAGAAGGGGATGGCAGAGGATGAGATGGTTAGATAGCATCACCGATGTGATGAGCATGAATTTGAGTAAACTCCGGGAGACAGTGGAGGACAGGAAGGCCTGGTGTGCTATGGTCCATGGGGTCACGAAGAGTCGGACACGAATAAATGACTGAACAGCAACAAAAAGGGCTCAAATAACAGGAGGGAGCTACCAGAGATCTAAGTCTGGTACACAACTTGAGTCGGACACAACTTAACGACTGAACAACAACAACAACTTGTTCAGGGACCTAGATAAAAAGTGTGCAGTATAAGTACTGTATGTACCTCTCTTCAGGAACAGCATACAGGAATTAAATACATCTCTGAAAAAATATTTTGAAGAGATTCATTATTTGTTTTTTGGAATAAATAGATGAGTTGGGAGATCACCAGTTCAGTGTGGTAACTTAAGAGGGGCATGTCGTTTGGAATTTCCCTTTTCCTTAGTAAATTCTGGATTAGACCTTCATGGGACTATACAGAGGCTGAATGACTGACAGTAAGCAGTTGTACTCTGCATTTAGCAAAATTTTAAGCAAAAGTAGAGAAAGCTATTTGACAAGAAATTCAGAACCAGCCGTGCATCGAAGCCTTTGCTTAATAGAATTCATGGGCGAAAACAGAATTCTGAGTCTGAAGCTAAAGGACGGGAGATTCTAGACATACAACTGTACCCATAGTTAAAGCGCAGGCTTTGGTTCCACAAAACGTAGTGATTGCTACCAACTTGGATCACTTTAAAGGGACTTAAACAAATCCATAGTGGATACAGGTATCAGTGGCCATTAGCCATATTGGTTATGCATTCTTAAGTACCAGAGGCAGTATGCTCCACAGTATTCGTTTGTGGAGATTATGAGCAGGAGAGCCCTGCTGGACTCCCATCCTGTTTATGTTTATTCTCACAGGCTTCATTCTGGCCATTTTGGGAGCATAATAATTGGACCATTCAATTTTTTCCCCTTGGTACTGAAATGTCAGCTTCAAACAGGCGGCACGTGATTTACTCATCAACCCATTGTTCTAAGACTATTTTTCTCTCAAGATACAGTTCTTTCCTTTTTTTTTTTTTTAAAAAAAAAAAGATGTCTTGTTGATAATTGAGTTTCAGCATGTTCTTGAGCTGTGTATACAGTATATGCATTCTGTCAGTTCAGAACTTATTCCTATAAATAGGACTTTAATACACCGAGGAAAAAAATTGCCCTCCCCCCCTCCTCTGCCAATCCTTACTTTTGACTTGGTATGGGGGTAGAGAACGTATTTGCAAGTAGGCCATCCACATTTTAATCTATTTCCTCTCTGTTGATGCTAGTAGACAACATCATCCCACCATCACCATCATTTGGAGGAATCTGGTTTTAAATGTATACCTGTGTAGCAGTAAATAAATATGCAGGTGTTTTTTTTTTTCAAATTTCAAATCAAGTATAGCTACAGAGGTGTGTATACATACCGAACTTGTTTTTAATTTAAAAAGTTACCTGAAATGCTGCTTGCCACTTCTTACAAATGCAACACTATGCTTAGGACTTTGGGCATGTGTTCGCTTCAGGAATAGAAATGACAGGTCCTATTGTGCATTGATACACTAACTTGCTTAACATATTAAAAAGCAGATACAGTGCATTATTCATAAACATGTGGCCACAGCATAGCCATTGTGTACTGGGAGGGGGGCAAGAGGACACCAGCATAGAGGGTATTCTAAACAAAGGGGTCCCAGTATAACTTCTCTCTCGGACTAGAAAGGCTGAGCCATCTGGATGCTTTTTATGCTAACTGAAGGTAGTTCCACTCCATTATCAACTCTGGAGTTGTTTGAATTCAGTGATGTCAGATTATGGCAACCATAGTTTCTTGATTCAAACAATCCATTATTCGCCTTCACCTGTCCTTGGAGCTTGTATCTTTCTGTAGATGTTTAGAGCTTGTCTTCCAACTCCCCTACAGTAACGTATAACTATAGTAACAGCTACTGGGGAAAGTATCTACAGTACTTGCAAGATTGTCAGTATGCTATAATTTTATCTCCATAATTTAGAGAGGCTTTTAAATGCCAAAGAGGAATAGCAGCTTAGTGACTAGGAAGTGACTGGAGATTTCAGTGCTATTACATTTTTTCTATTCAATCTTCCTTTGTATAACTTATAGAAACCTCTCAACATTTTTTGGTTTGTTTTTGCAAATCAGCATGCATACAAAACATATACAATGCAATACATATTCAGTACAATACATGTACTGAAAACATGGAGGGGGTCATTAGCAACTTGTTACATTCTTCTTATGTATGGAGTGGGATTTCTGTTATTAACCATTGGTGATAACTCACAAGGCTGCACACTGTTGGGATAACTATTTTTCGCCCTTTTCTGTGGGTCAGATGAAAGAAAAGAGAGTGAATACTGACAGATCTTGGTGTTCTCTGAATGTTGACTATATTTTGAGGTTCACAGAAGTCAAGGTGACTATAGATCAATTCCAAGCTGCTTTGTCAGGGTTTTAGTGGAAACTCAGGTGGTCTGGAGGAAACCTAAATTTATCAATATTTGTTAAGTCTCTTCTGCAATATGTTTTGAGGATTGGAATTACGAAATGTGTCCCCCCCCCCTGCCATTTCAAAATCTAAAGCCCATTGTGTTTGGAGTAGTTAGATCTTTTAAACAGTATAAAGGAAAGGGAATTTCAGAACAGCAGCTTGCACGATAACAGCTAGAAATGCCTCTTAAACAAAACTGTTGAAGGTGGAGGAGACCAACCCCCTTTTCCATCTTGTGGGGTATATTTTTTAGAAAGATGATGATGATGATGATGATGATGATGATGATGATGATGATGATGATGGTGATGATGGTGATGATGATGATTTAAATTTGTTATGGCCACTCACTCCAGTAGACTCTGGGTGGCTTACAAAATCCAATTACATAGTTAAAACAGTTAAAAACATAACAGAAAAGTGACAGTCCACACTAAATCAACCCTAACAATAAAACATGACAGGAGCCCCACAAGCACACTGACTGCAGGCCTGCGAACACAGCCAGGTTTTAAGGACCTTGTGGAGCCCCAGGAGAGTGGGCACCCATTTTATTTCAGGGGGGATGCTGTTCCAGGGGGTTGGGGGCAGCAACAGAGAAGGCACACTTCCTCCGTCCTACAAATTGACAGTGTTTAATTGAGGGGACCTGGAGCACGTCCGTTCTGCCCAAACATACTGTTGCCAGCCTAAACTTTCTGCTTAGCGCATGTGTATCTTTCCAAACTCTCTGATAGTCAGCACAGAAGACCCATTTGTAATGAGGCTCAACACAATTAAACTATACTAATGCAGTCTGTGCATGTTTATACTAAAATATATTAGCAGAACCCAGTGTTAGGAATGTGCAATTAGAAGACAGCAGAGCCTTTAACATCAGCCTCTAGTTCGCTTTTCCATTTTAATTAACAGAAGAGGACAACAGTGACCCCTACAGTTTAAAAAAGACTGTGAGCAATAGCTAGTACAGTAAGGAAGGATGAAAGAAAAGTTTTTAAGAAAAGCAAAAGAAAGCCCTGAAAGATCTCCATGTTGCTTTTTCAATGGAAGATACTGTGATACTGTGGCAATGGCTAAGTAAATGTGATTAAACTCTTTTCAGCAACAACACCAGTAATAACATATACCCTGTCATTCCTGCAAACCTGTCTTTTAGCCAATTCAAGCCTCTCTATTTGCTTGTGGATCAGGATAGGAAATGCAACACTAGTGTTGACTCAAGGGGAACAAAGTCTCTGGTCCCTCTTAAAATAAGGCAGATTGCTTACAAATATGCTTCTTTAAATCCCTTTCTGAGTTGTTATTTAGAAGCTGCAGCACAGTTCCATGAGGACTGAATATTAGAGGGAATGTGAAAGCCTGCAGCAGCCTTCTTGGTTCCATGGCTGTGAGTTCCCAGGTTCACAAGGGAGTAGCCGAGAGGGAAAGGGGGAGGGAACCAAGTCACAATGGTCTCATTGATTTAAAAATCGAGGAACCGCTGAACAAGTCTATTGAGCAGACAGAGTTCAGTAGCAGGTGAAGTCTTCCCCAACCCTTTTTGTACATGTGATGTGACTTTATATAAAACCTGGAGGGGGAGAGAATGAGAAAACCTTATTCAGGTTGTGTTAAAAGTGCGTGAGAGCAACACAGTGTGGGGGGGGGGGAAGAGAAATTGTCTCAATAAAGCATACTAGAGCAAAGGGTTGTTTTGAAAGGCACGGCTTTGCTTTCTGTTCCTTTGTTGAACCAGCCATGGATTGTCTTGCTTACTGCAATTCCATGATCCCGTCAGTCAAACCAATAATGTCTATTTTGTATGTTTACATTTTGCCTTGCTTTTGTAAAGCTGCCACTAGATTTGCTAAAGGAACAAATGCCTCTATCTTAAAGGCAGGGCAAAGAGTTGAAAGGTGGTTCAGTGTATTGCTTTCATATAAAACTGTGCATGGGATTAATGACTGGCATTTCTTGAGATGTCAGATCTGGGAATTTGCATTATAAATACTGTGTTGTCCCAAAATAAAACTGGGATGGGAGAAATCGAAGCCGAGGGAAAGTTCTTGGTTTCCTAAAAGGACTGGGAGAGAAGCCTATTCCAGCAGCTGGAGGCAGCTGTGGACTATTGCTTCCTGTGTATGGTTTCCCATCCATGATGCTTCAAGCTCTTACTCATGTGGAAAATTGAGAGGGGACTTAGAATTTTGGCCATTGTTGTAGGTCACACTTACTGCAGCTGATAGGGCTTGGCAACAATCATATCCAGAAGAGCACAGTTATAGTTATTACTGCTCTGGAAGAAACAGTAGGCATGTGAGACAGTACCTGATATGCTGCAGAAGGAAATGATTATGTACACTGCATTATTTAGAGCAGGGGTGGGGAACCTTTTTTCAGCCAAGGGCCATTTGGATATTTATAACATCATTCGCGGACTGGGGGGTGGGGTTTGCGGGCGGGAGCCAATCGTGTGGAAGGGAGTGGGGTTTGCGGGTGGGAGCCAATCGTGTGGAAGGGAGCGGTGTTTGTGGGCGGGAGCCAATCACAAGCACCAGGGGCGGGGTTTGCGGGTGGGAGCCAATCACGCAGAAGGGGCAGGGTTTGCGGGCGGGAGCTCCTAGATTTATTGAATTTCGAGTCCCGCCTGCGGTTGCCTTGGCAGGGCCAGACCAAATGATTTTGCGGGCCTTATATGGCCTGCGGGCCGGATGTTCCCCACCCCTGATTTAGAAAGTGATGTGGTTGGTTCACGTGCATATGGGTTGCAATGAGTGGAAAGGGGACCATGTCCACATTTAAGCTTGCACATAGGGGAAAGTTGACGTGATGCTCTCTGGATGCTTTGGATCAATTCCCATCAATGTTGGATACTATGGCTTATGGCATGGGATTGTGGGAATTGTTTTCCAATCTGGTGAGACCAGGTTGCCTGTGTCTGCCTTAAGAAATCTCTGGATGTTTATCTCCATCTAGTCACTCTCCTCACCCTCATAGAAATGAGAAACAGGTTTTGAACTTGTGTACTTACTTAGTCTTACCAAACTTTTCACGCTCCAGGTTCAGCTGAAATTCTGTATTCAGACAACTGCTGGATTTTCCACTGAGACTGAATTTTTTATCCACTTACTTGGGAGAAAGCCTCATTATTTTTCCCCCCTTGGAATATAATTGGCTTCCCTTAAATGCATATGATTAATATTTTAAATAATTGGTTTAATCCAAGAGGGCTTCTTGTGTTTTTCCAATTGGTGTTATTTTTCCTTTTCTTCCAGTCTCCTCTCTCTCTCTCTGTGAAAACACAAATAGGAAATCTGTGTGCAAAGCTTCTTGTGCTTGATCTAAATATCTTTACATCCAGATATCCCTGCATAGAATTTGTTGGATGCAGTTGCTGTATTCTGGCAATGGTATTAGAAACGCTGCCTTCTCATAACTGAGTTTATGTTAGTATCTTCCAGAAGGGGATCAGCCGATGCATGTAAGATATCTTCCTTCAGCCAGATGGCGAACCCTTTGCCAATAGCCCTGATTTCAAACCACAGCATCCTATAAAAGCAGCTGTCGGCTCCTTGATGAGCTTTTGAACTGTGACCTGTGTTTCCAGGGGTCGGGCTTTTCACAGGCCCGCGGTTGAGATGGTAGCATCCTTCAAATTGGACTGTAACCAGGGCCTGCTGCAGCTGCAAGGTAGCTGTGGGGGAATGATTCTGAGACTGCTACATAATACATCTTTAGAAGTCACTTAATTAGTTTATGGCAGGAATGAAAGGAGGTCCCAGCCCAGTTGAATGTGACATCTGGGAATAAAATGAAGAAGGTAACAGGAGGTCACATTTCAGTACAAAACGTTTATGTTCAGTGTTTGGGGCCTTTGAATATTTGGGTGTCTTATGATGTATTTACATATATATTATGTTTATAATATAGTAGTAGTTTTGTTATAGTCCAGAATAGGATGGATCGTTTTCTCTTAAGATGTCAGAAATCTGGTAGCTGCTCCAGTTTCAGATTAAGATGTAAATCGGCTTTTTTGTAGTGGGTAACCTCAAGATATTTAACTCTCTCATCACCATTTGTTATCATTATCAACTCTCATTTCTCCAAAATATCTGAAGGACTGGTATAAAAGAAGACTGGACTAAAATGTACAAGTGATCCTCACTTAACAACCACTCATTCAGCAATCGTTCTGTTACAATGGCACTGAACGAGAAGACTTATGACCAGACCTCGTACTTACAATGGTTGCAGCATCCCGACAGTTACATGATCGCCATTTGTGACCTTCACTGCCAGTCTCCAACAAGCAAAGTCAATGGGGAAGCTGGCAGGAGATCACAAATGGCGACCATGTAACATCCTCGCTTAACAACCCCTGGTGATTTGCTTAACAATGGCAACCAGGAGTGCCAGAACTGCCATTGGTAAATGGCATGGTCATGTGTCATCGCACTTTACGACCGCATTGCTTAGCAATGGAAATTCCAGTCCCAATTACTGTTGTTAAGTGAGGACTAGCTGTATTGCAAATTCCCTATTGACTAACCAATTAGATAGTCAATATTGCACAAGCCACTGAGTCTTAACCTATTGTTAGTTCACCCATCACCCACTTTTTGTTCTATGTGAAGTAAACCTTCCTTGCCCAATAAAGGGAAGCTTTTTAGTTTGCTGATGAGTTTCAAGCTCTGTAATCAAGGTATCACTGTGGCATCTCCTTCTTCATTTGACATTAGCTAACCCAGAATTACCACGGCTATCTCTTCTTTTACTTTGCCTGTTTGTTTCCATATCATTTCTGACTCATAAGAAGGGGTCCCCCAGGGCAATTGGTACCTTCACACTTGAAAAAACATATATGAACGTTTACATTGGAGAGGTGGCCGCCCTGCAGACATGGATGTATGTTAAAAACCATGAGCTTGGCTGCAAAATCCTGTTGAAAGGGGTGCTTGTCATGTGTGAACAGGACTTGGTTGACTGGGAACCTTAGTGACCCCTGGGGCAGTTGTCTCCATGGCAATCCGTATTCTGAAGTTAGATTTTGGTGCTTGTCATTCTGCCAGGTCAGGTTGAGGGCCATTTAGTGCATATGTTGGGGGGGGGGGAGTTAAAAACAAAAATCCAGCACAACGTAAATCCTGCAAGAGTTTACAAATTGATCTGAGATAAGAAGCAAAAACAAAACCACTTTTGAATAAATAATGCTGGTACTCTTAAATTATGAAGGTGTTATTTAGAGATAAATAAACCTTGGAGTAGTTGCTTTAGGTATTCAAAGTCTGTTTGGAATTAATTCACTGGGAATTACAATTTTCTGGAAAACTGTGCAGTTGGATGGGCCGTGTTGTTTGAAATGAAGAAGTTTCAGTTTCTCCTCCTCACTTGCACATATATCCAGAAACCTACATGCCATCCTTACAACACACATACTGTATGAAAATCAGATATGGCAGGAATATGCCTTGCAATCTGATCTGAAATAACTAATGTTAAAGGTCTTCTATTGATGTTTAACCAATCTGGAAAATTCTAACCTGCATGAATTGTTCCGTATCTTGCTCTTGCTTTTTGCTTTTTGCTTTCTGCAGGAGCTGCAGGTAAAATAAAATAAAATGCATGTAGGCGTTTTGGCCATTCAAATGAACTTTGTACAAGCAAACGATATCTGGTGGAGAATACATCATTTACAAAAAATCCCTTTCCTTTTTCTTTTTGGCCTTATTGTAAATCAGTGTGATGTACTGTGCATTCCTAATGTAAGGGATTCAGAAAGTATGTATACATATTTCAAGTATATTGTATTTAATGCTCTAAAATTCCATAGAAATATCCACACTGGGCATCATAACATAGAACAAGGGGATAAAATTGGGATCATACAAATTCAGCCCAATGAACTCAGTCTTATCTACTCTGTCAATGAGTTTCCAGTGTTTCTGGCATGGGAAACATTCCTAGCCTACCTGAAGTTGTCAGGGATTGCATCTGGGACCTTTAGCACAGAAAGCATCTGCTTGAACACTGAGCTAATCCCTTCCCAGCATTCCCTTCACCATAACCTAGAGGCGTGGGAGGGAAAAGAGACTTCCCAGCCTGTATTCCTCCTATACTTGCATAGAAGGGAAAGAAGTTGAATCTATGGAGTTTATGGAGTTTAACTACTCTAGTTGAATGACTATCCCCTAGCTCCTTCCTTGAATTATAGTCCATTATTTCACAAATTGCCCCAGCAGGTAGCAATACTGAAATCTTGAGACCCATTAGAGCAATTGAAATACCCTTATCTAATCGAAGAGAATACCCTTATCTCTTTGCCACACACTGTAAAAGCCCTGTTCTTAAGATTCATCCACTTTAATAACAGTTTTACAAAGTGGTGTCATTCTCTCTGAAATGCCTGTTCTGGAAGTCCCAGAGTTGGTTGGCAATTGCCATACACAGTAAATGGGAAAAGGCAACTGTGATACCATGGACAGTGCCAGTGGCAAATCAGGGTTCTTCCAGCAATCAATCAAGGAGCTACTCCTTTCTTCACCCTTTTATACAGGAGAGATTTTCAATTGTGGCCATTAGTATCAAATTTATACACACGCACACCCCATGTCTTTTTGAAGTTTTATATGCTTCTACACAAACCCCCAAGAGTGATTTGGGAGTTGCTCTTTTAAAATGGGGCTATCTGTATGTAAAGATCTGCAGTCCTCTCAAGGTCTGCCTTGTCAAAAGTAAAATAAAATAGTGCCTCCAGGCAACACTTGCAGCAGTTGTAAGGACTGGTTTTTTTGCTTGCATTTGTCATCTCTGTGCCAGTATTTCTGTTTTTGAAAATGAGCAGAGGAGGGATGTCATTTTGACTTTTCACTTCAGGCATGGAACTGTTTAAGGACAGCGCTGAGTCTTTCTGCCCTGATAAATGTGCTCCAGAGCTGTAACTGCTCATTTTCAAACTGCAAGGGAAAGCCCACACAGAATCTGAAAAATACCTCAAGCACATTTTGTAAAAAATAAAACATAGAGGGAATGGTAAACCGCTGTAACATTGCAAACAGTGTCAAGGCATTATTCGTAGGGCTACCAGATCTAGGTTCCAAAAAGCCAGACAACCACTACCAGGCAGACAGAAAACTCTCTTTGCTGACATCTAATGGTCATTTGGATTTTTCCATTTGCTCATCCAACTTACTAGAGGATTCTTATCTATCACTTCTTTTATCCTTCTGAATTTCTGATGATGAATACGATAATTCAAGGGAACCTTTCTTCTATTTTGTATTGCTAGGGAAAATACTATTTCAGGGGAGCTTATGCTTTGCATGAAGAATCCCCAGCATCCCTAGGAAGAGTTCCTGGGTCTACATCTGACCCAGACATATCCTGCCCTGAAAATCTGCAGATCTGTCACTAGTCAGTAATACTGTACTATACTGTCCAGTAGTCTAGCTTATCATAAGTCAGTTTCCTATGCATACTGTCTGTTTGTGAGTGATTTAGATTGTAGTCTAATCCACACTTGCATAAACAATTAACTGGATATTTGGAGCTGTGTGGAGCTGTTCAGATGTTATGTATAAGCAGGATAAAGGAATGGCTGTTGTGGGTCTTCCGGGCTGTGTGGCCGTGTTCTGGAAGTTGTGGTTCCTAACATTTCGCTAGCATCTGTGGCCAGCATCTTCAGAGGGCAGGAGCACAGATAGAAGCAAAAGAGAGATTTTGCTTCTATCTGTGCTCCTGCCCTCTGAAGATGCTGGCCACAGATGCTGGCGAAACGTTAGGAATCACAACTTCCAGAACATGGCCACACAGCCCGGAAGACCCACAACAGCCATCGAACTCCGGCCGTGAAAGCCTTCGACAGTACAGGATAAAGGAAGATAAATTAATAGGATTGGGACTATGTATGCAAGCCCCATCTCCTAACCACCCCCTACTTCTTTCTCATACTTAGTTGTAAGATCCAAAAGGGGCTTTCACCATTTATACAGTTGAACACTAATAAAAGCCAATCGAAGAGAATATTTGTAGCTCAGGGTTGAACTGTGGAGTCCTTGGTGCTCTCTGAGCCTTGTTGTTTTCTTGCAGATGTTTCATTGCCAGGCTAGGCAACATCTTCAGTGCGAAAAGGGAGTGGAACTTGCTCTCTGTTTATATACCCTGGCTTGTCCTGCCTGTGTTGGTGGGGGTGTTGTTCTCTCCTTGGTAGTACCTTGATTGGGTTGTTGTGTGCTGCTTGGTTGATTGACTGAGTTAATAGTTCCTTGATTAGGGTCTATTGTGTTGTTTGATTGCTCCTCTGCTGCTAATCTTGCTGTTAATCTTTGCCTATCTTGTTGTTGATTGACTGACTAATAATGTTGATTGACTGACTAATAAAAGCCTCATGCATGGAGAGACCTCACTTGTTCACTGTCTACCAGTAGGCTTCTGGGTGTAATTCAAGTTGATGGTTAAAAGCCCTACATGGCATAAGGCCAGGTTACTTGTGGGACTGCCTCTCCCCAGTGGCTTCTGCCCATCCCATCAGATTGGGCAGTGTGGGCATGCTCCGGATCCCATCAGTGAAGCGATATTGCTTGGCGAGTCCTCAGAAATGCACCTCTCTGTCATGGTGTCTGTCCTGTAGAACAGACTCCTCCCTGAGATATGGATGGCCCTAACCCTGCTGGCCTTCCAGAAGATCATGGAGACCTGGCTATTCACTTAGGCTGGGTGCTAATGGAGCTCAGATGTGGATGCAGGTGTATCTTTTGTTAGTGCAACGTCTTAGGGGCCTCAATTTGCTACTTTTTATGCTATGGATTGTGATTTAGTTCTTATCTGTTTGCCACCAAGAGTGGCTTTTAGAGATGGGTGGTCATAATAAATAAATAAATGCATTCAAGTAATGTGTATCTCTGGGGAAAAGATTCTAAAATATGTGTACAACCCATGATCAGTAATGTAAAACAGATTGCTGTGTTGTATATACTGGTTTTTGTTGTTTTTATATTATTTTCATCTTGTGCTTCTCCCTCTCTCTCTCTCTCTCTCTCTCTCTCTCTCTCTCTCTCTCTCTCTCTCCACACACACACACAGTAAATGATTTATTTATTTATTTATTTATTTATTATTTATTTAATTTATATTACATTTATAAAGCAGTGCTTGGATACAATCCAAAAAACGATAGAATGATCTCAATTTGAATTCAGGGTAAGCCATTTAACATCACAGTGATCCAAATATACGCCCCAACCACAGATGATTTAGTGGGCAGGTTTGATAAATGCAAGGGTAATAGTGATGGGAGTCAGAGAATATACAGTAGTCCAATACTTTTCAGCAAGTAACAGCATGTAACAGCATTGAACTGAGCTTCCCCATGGGTATTGATTTTGGTAGGAAGCTATGGGTGAGCAACTGGAGATTTAGTAGTGAAAACCTTGAAGGGAAGGGAAGGGAAGGGACATAGTCTCACTATTCTGGCTACATCCAAGCTCAGGTAAGCCTATTCTTTTCCATGAAATGAACACTGTAATTTCCATGAGGATTCTCTTTCCCTTCTCCACTTGTTTGCTTACTGTATTCCCTTGTTCTAAGAGCTGCAAAAGGGCAGTTGTGATCTAGCCCAAGGGTAGTTGAATTTCAGTCCTCACCTTCTGAACTATGGAAATTGTGGAAGGAGGTGCTTCTGAACATGGGAGAGAATACCAAAGCAGGTGGAATCTTTTTCACAGCACTAGGAATGAGGAGCGCTACCCTGAGGAATGCTCAACGAACCTCAGCATGCCATCAGTGACATTTGAGGGAGTTGAAGGCCCATGCCCTTTGGCCCACACTGCTGTGATGGCAAGAAGATTGACCAGCTAGGGTTCCTGCAGTCAAATCTTTGTGTGGGTGTCTGTACACACACAGCTCTTTCTTCACAGAGATGTTGAATGCACAGCCAATAGGAGGTGAAGCACATCATCAGAGGGATATGGTTTGTTGGTGTGATTTACTTCTCCCACTCTCCGTGGGGAGATTTGAGATGAGCTGAACTCTCCCTTACCAGAGAGCTCTTCATTAACTTGAGCTGAGTTTTTAAGAGGTAATATTTGTTTGTTTGAGTTTTTAAGAAGTGATGTTTGTTCTGCTGATGTTTCTCTGTGTCTGGTTTTAGGGATTGGGGTGGAAATCAGAGTTGCTGATTTGGATACACTTCTAAGATTGGTGTGTTGAATGAACACCATAACTCAGAAATGTGTGCAACAAGCTGCAGACATATAACTGGCTGCAAGGATATGTGTGTACCTACCCATGGCTGGTACTTAATTGTGAGGGCCCAGAATGTAGAAGGAGTTTAAGAGACAGGAATGAGCTTAGAAAAGTAAAACAAACAATCCCAACAACAACGAAGAAAATCCCACTTCTCTAGGGACAACTTAACTGAGATATTTATAGCCCCCACCATTGGAAACTCACAGATATGCAGTAATCCAGATTCTCTACTGAGCACTGGGGGAACATGTGTGGTTGAAACAGCCACAGGCTTTTCCCTTTGCCATAAGCCCAAAGGAGCAGATGGGGCTGGAGTTAGGGGCTGCTTGAAAAACTGTAGTAATGTGGAACACTGTTACATCTAATGTTTGATTTGCAAGATGCAGCCTCCATGCATTCCTCCTCTCCTCTCCTCTCCTCTCCTCTCCTCTCCTCTCCTCTCCTCTCCTCTCCTCTCCTCTCCTCTCCTCTCCTCTCCTCTCCTCTCTCATTATTTGGGTCAGGAAAACCAGAGAAGCTGTCTCAGACAAGGCTTAGAAATAAAATGTAGTCAGTGAACACCCAAAATACCCACCACAAGCATGTAGAATACTGTGCTTTAAACAGTGATGTCATTTGAACACATCTCTTTCTTTGCTGGTATTTACCTTCAAAGATAATCATTGCTTTTAGTGCTTGTGCTGTAAAGCTGAACGTTCAGCCTACTTGTTTTGCCACAGACATCAGGACCTCCCCCTCACTCACATGCCCCAGTGTGATAGTTCCTGTGCTGATACTTTTGGGAAGAGGATGACAGTGTAATTTGGGACTATGGAGAGTGGCAGTGTGCCCCTTGGTGACCTGCATCTCCAGTGATGTTTGTCATTAGGTGCCTCCCTTGCTCTCCGGAGCACTTGAGTAATGGCCCATTATCCCCTTTAATCCTTACAATAACAAAGTCAAAATGTCAATGGGGTCTCTCTTACACAGACCATTGAGCAGAGGGAGGTAGCAAACAACAATCCATATGACTTTAGTGTTTGAAAAGACCAAGGAAAGTGAGAGGTACCAGCTGTCCTGGATAAGCATGAGGCAGATCAAGTACATGCTTTAAGGAAATCACATGCAGTGGAGAAGATGCTGGCTTGGACTTGGATGGCTCCATGAGCTTAACTCAGCCTTCTCTAAACTGGTGCGCTTTAGATAGGGTGGGTCCACAGTTACCAGAATTGTAGTGTCAACACATCTGGAAGCCATCATGTTAGGGAAAGCTGAGCTTCAGATCATGTCCTTTGTCTGAGGTATAAAAACTACAGATATTTTTCTACTGCTCCAGATTCTCTCTGGAGTTAGTGTAGTTTCATTATTGGTCCTATCTTTTCCCTTTCTGTGGTGGAATGATTTCTGCACACATCTGTCTGAAAACCGAACAGGTGCAGTTACACCTGAGGCCTGCCCAGCACAATTTATCAGGATGATTCCTTACCGAAAGGTAACTTACTACTAGAATAGAAATCCTGAGTATGCTGCTACCATGGAGATTACCTTCCGTTTAGATTGAGTTCAGACATTAAATTCATTTAATTCCACAATCTTATACTTACTTTGTAGAGTCAGCTGTGCTGTGGTTTAAATTCAGTTAGTTCTGAAGCTTGAAAAATCAAATCCTGAAAAGGACCCAGAAATGCTGCCTTTGGCTCCAGGATAAAAAAAAAAGGCAAACAATGGATGCATGGCTAAAATTGTTCAGTGCTGGTTAATTTCCTAGTTACCCTTATGGTATAGTTTCTTGTATGCACCTGACTTCAATTAGCTCTAAAGTTTAGCTGTTAGATCCAAGTGAGTGTGTACCCCATTTGTCTGCAAAGCTTCCTGTACAGGAGTTGATGACATGTGTGGGCAACCTATGGCCCCAAACTATTATTTTTTGCAGTCTTTTGATTAAAAATGGGAACTGTGGTTCTGAAATGGGAAACACAAAGGTTGCAATTTTAGCTCCTTCCCCCCCCCTGCAAAAAAAAAAAAAAAACAACACAGAAAATCCATGCAATGCCTGCATGCATGATGTGTCTTAGTTCACTTCACCAAAATCTGTGAACCTGGAACTTACTGTTCATTATAGTTCACTCATCTTATATTTGTCTTTATAGCATCTTAAAAAGCCCCAAATAACTCTTAGAACCTGGGCCAAATGAAAGAGGATGTTGCCTCACAGCAGAATGGCCCAAGGACTTCTGAGATACAGTATGGCTGTGTTCACACAATACACTAAGCCTTAAACCTGGATTAACAAACTACCATTGCTAAATTCACCCAATATACTGTGCCCCCCAAAATAAACCCTATTATGATATAATTTTATGGTTTGGTTTACACAACACACTAAGGCAGTGCTTTCTAAAGTGCCGCTGTTGGCGACACACCAACGGCGGCGACGCGGCAGCGCACGCGGGGGCGTGCATGGCGGTGGTGTGGGGGGCGCGTGGGGGCGGGGGCATGCACGGCGGCAGCGGCGGCCTCAGCTAAAACGCGGAAGCGCTGATGGCACGCCGCTGCCGCCACCGCCATGCACGCCCCCGCTGCCACTTCCGGGTTGTGTGGCAACACACCAGACTGTGTGTTGTGACACACTAAAGTGTCGTGACACACAGTTTGGAAAGCTGTGCACTAAGGCAATGGTTGGTCCACAAAACCATCCTGAAACACAGACTATCCACTCCTATCTTAGCCCAGCCTATTGCAGGGGTTCTCAAATTTTTTGGTAGCATGACCCCTAAAATGACAAATGAATTGGTGCAACACCCCCCCTCCCCAAATAAAACTGATTATTGCATTGGGATTAGAATGGGCAAGAAATGAATGTGCCACTTACTTAATAATTACAGTTTAATATGTATTACATTTTTAAATGATTTCTTAAATATATGTGCAATTTTAATCTGTATATGGCAGTGGTTCTCAAACTTACAGTACCACAGTCACTCACAATGGATTTGCACAGGCACAGCGGGGAGCAAAACCCAGACTGAGCTTTTGATGGACCATTTGCTCCCTCTCATTTTGCCTGTGTAAGCCTGCAGCCAGCTTGCATAAAGTGGGGAGCAAAGTCCAGAGTGAGTTTTGCCAGTGCTTCTGCTTTATCTGTGCAAGCCCAATCAGTTGTGACCAAAAAAATAAAAAGTGACCCCCCTCTAAGTTGACAGAGTCTGAGAACATCTGGCCAACTGTTATGTGCAGACTCACCACTACGCTACTTACAATTTTGATCAGCAAAATAGGAATATTGTACTGCCTAGCAGCTAGCCAGCATCAGAGAAGTCCCAGCCAGACCCTGTTTGTGTGGTGTTGCCCAGTCCTGGAAGATAACCTATATGGCAGGGGTGTGACCCAGTAAACTTCCAGTTGTTACTGAACTACAACTCCTAGCTTCCCCTTCCAATAGCCACACTGGTGGGGGCTGCTGGAAGCTGTAGTTTGGCAATATGAAGAGGTTGACAGGATCCCTCTCTCCTACTGTATTAAAGTTTTGTGGTGACAGCAATCTTTTTGCAAAGTTTCCAGTCTGATGTTTGATAGTCCATAGTGTGGCATAGTTGAAATAGGTCAGTTGCAAAAGGCTGATTGACAGTATATGTGTGCATGTGGCAGAACTATCTAGAACATGAAAGTCTCCCTTGAATGACCTTCCTGAATGAGCTAGACAATTCTCCAATCAGAAGTGATTGTTGGCTTGCCTGTTTAAATATGAATGATGGCTTTCTTTTTCCAGTCTAGTGGTGTTTCCTGCACTCTGTCCTCTCATAGCACCTTTGAAGCCATTGTGCAGTTGAAGGAGTGCAAGAGGGAAGGAGTTTTATGCTGGTAGGTCTGGCAAACCCCATGTCACACATGCTCTGGAATTCAGAACCAAAAGAATAGATGGAAAACTTCCTGGGGAGCCAAATCTGGGAAGGCCAACTCCGACCTAAATTCATGATGCAAGCATTCAGTAGTCTTCCTCTACCTTTCGGCTCCATCCAGTCAAATATGAAAGACGAAGTGCTTTGCTTATCAAATATATCCACCCACCTAAGGTCACTTAGTCCCATATCTCTGTCTACAATAGGTAGGCAGGCTAGGGGGAAACTGAGAAATGGCTTGTGTTGATGTGTGAAAAATTCTCCAGCTTGTCCCAGGAATGCCTGGACAGGGCAGCAAGATCACTAGCAGATGCTTCCTGCTGATGTTGAGTTTTTGGGCTTAATTAGAACAGGTTCACGTTGAACACTGAGTAGACTGCAGTCATATTCTCATTTGCCCCCAGAAGTCTTCCATTCATACTAATTATTAGATGAAATGGCATGCCTATCTTACCCATAAGGGAAATATTTATCTGAGCTGAATATAGGTGGAGTTAGGGAGGAGAATGTTGATACGCCTATGAGAAAAAACAAGTGTTAGTTATCAAGGGGCACAGTTATTCCCTAAAATAGATTACATTTTGGACAAAAATCTGGGGGAAAAAAGCAGGCAATGATTTAATTAGCCATTTGGAGAAGGGAGGACCATTGACAGAAGATGAAATTTTGTAATAATGAGTCCCATTGCACTGTTACCCACTTACTGTTTGTGTGATCTCTCAATCTAGCACTCCTGTGATGACAATAGATTACGAGAATTGTGTAATGTTATAAATATGCACAGCTTGGCCTAATTACCAGAATAGTTGTAGAGAATTTTAGCAAGAGCTGTAGCTGTGGCCACCACAGGGCTCTGAGCAATCCTTGTGAATGATGAATTTGATTCCTTCCTGAATCAATATAGGCATGGACTGGAAAAAAAAGATTTGTAGTAAATTCCAAAGAGGATGTTAAACACCTTGGCCCCAAGTCATGCTGGTCTTTGGAATCAATTGCTCTTGGAAAAGCAAGCCATGCACCTCTGTTTGGCTCAGTCACTCAGTCTGGGTAGCCACTAACCAGGGGAAGCCACTAGGCTATTCTTCTGAGTTTCCTTTTTCTCCCAATTGCCCCCTTGGCTCCATTATTTGCTGCCTCTCAGCTTGGACCAATGCACACAGATTTGAGTTCCTGACAAACAAAAAATTGAGAAAAAGCAAAGGCAAGGTGAGGAATAGAAGGCATAATCATGCATAACAGCTCAAATAACCATATGTTTGGTCAGCTGGATATGGTACATTAGGGATTACCACCCGCCCACCCACCCCTCCATGTCCAGCCATGAATTGTTAATAGAGCCTAATGGCTAACTTACATTGTCCTCTGAACATGGTGTATTCTTACTTTCAGAAGTGCTAGAATGCTGTGGGGAAAATGGTTTGAATCAACATCCCAGTGAAACAACAATCACACAAGTTCTGTTTATTGCATTGGAAATGATATATGCATCACATTGGTTTGGTCATGTAAACTGCCCCAGAACATTGGAATATACTACTACTTCTTTCTGTGTGATTCTGGCATAGACCCATAAAACTGCATCAAATTTAAATGGGGAACTGGAGAAAAAGATTCTGTCATCTAATGAAATTTATTTCCATAGCTTTCATTGCCAATGGATACCTTCTAATTCTTATTCTCGTTTTTATTTTATTCTTATTCTTATTGTTCTTGTTTTGTTTTTTTCATATTTTTGCAATTTCTGTCACAATCTTTGTCCCTCTTTAAAAGTAATAGTAGCCGTAGGAACTATAAACAGAAGGAGAATCGGAACTGGTGACTTAAGTGCATAATATTTTTTTCCCTCTGTGTTTGGCTCCTTTATTTTTTTCCCTTAGTATTTTTCCATCAGTGCAAAAGGTTTAAACTTCTAGCCCATAAATCTAAGATCTTGCCCTGGGGGAGTTACGGGAGGATGAAGTGAAGAGGAAGTAGAAGTCAAAGAAAGTTTTGAGTATCTTAAGGTCTCACATCAGGATTGGGTTTCTTTTGAATCTGCCTTTCACACTGGACATTTTTATAGAGCCATTCAATCCCAGGATGTAAGAGAGATGACAGGAGGCAGGGCAAGGCTATAATGTCAGGAATTGGATCAAATTCCTCTTTCTTCCCTCCTCCTGGGTCCTTTTGTACAGCCGTGCTGGGTGACAGGATACACTGTGTCTAACTGAATATGTTCAGTTGCCCGTAATGGGCAAAACTGTTTTGAGTCCTGCTGCGTTTCTGGAGAACATATCCTGCACCCTCTAAGGAGAGTGGGATGGATGATCCCTTTGGTCAGGCTATGGCTAATTGTCTTCTAGTTAGGTCATGCTCACATGAAATGGGATGCTTCATTCATTCATTCATTCATTCATTCATTCATTCATTCATTCATTCATTCATTCATTCATTCATTCCCTTCACTTAATTGTTTTGAGAACAGTTCCTGGATATCCTTCTTCTTCAACAGGTTTGCTATCGGTTAAAGCTAGATCTGATTCCAGAATAAGCTTGTGTTCCATCCCTTTTTAACTAGAGCTGAGTTTCTCCTATAAAAGAAATATCTGTGCCTGTGATTATGCTTACCACTGTGTGTACTGTAAGAGAGCTCCTGAAAGGAAGAAATCATTTATCTTGATACATGAAACCTAGCTCTTCCTCTCCCTTGAGTATCTGTATACTCTTAACCTCCTAATTACAACCATTTGAACTGAAAAGTGAGTCAAACTATGCATTTAAAGTTATTGAAAATTGATTACATTTGTTATTGCAATACTATGGTATATAGGGTGCTTCCTGCCCCAAACATGGAATTTTACAGAGGCTTTCAATGATGTCATCCTCTCTTTGTTCTTTCTGTCTTTTTTCCCCCTCTACAACCCCCAGTCCTTTTAATTGGTAGTACTAGGCACAATACAGCACCCATGCAATGTAGTGTAAGCATTGGTTTAACCACAAATGCCTGAAATATAACATCATGTTTGATGTGGTTTTGGAAAGCATGGCTATCTTTTGCATTTCTCTGTGGCTAATCATGGTTAAGTGAGTTTACTAAGAGTTGAATGAAATGAAATTGTGTTTGGTGATAAATTTTGCAGGAGCAGTATAAATGGCTAAATGAAACGTAGAGGTCAAATGTAATTGACAGAATTCTGGAAGATTAGTTATGAGCTTGTGATTGACTAACTGCAGGAATTGACAGCGGGAGCCCTGATAAGGCTGGGTGAGGTTCCACATTGGCTCCAGGGACATATCAATGGCACTAACCAAGGATCTGCTCAAATGTGGCACCAACTTGACTTTAATGAGCATCTTTGTATGACTATACATCTGGATCATATTTTTGTCAATACTTCCCTCATCTTATAGCCAAATCTGATTGGCCCTGAGACTCTGTCATCATCCTTGTTATTACATAGCTGTTAATTGGATGGGTGGTTAAAATCTAAAAAAAGATACAAAATCACAATAGCGGGGGACTGTATGCAATCACAAAAACATTGCAAACACAAATAGTAGAAAATGGGGAAGCAGTCTTCCTTGCCATCTTGCACAGTCCTCTATTGAAAGGACACATAAGCACTGAAACAGAGGGAGAAAAATAGACACTAGTGGAAATGCTTAGGAAAGTGAGCAAAGAGGTTGTAGGTTTAACTCATTAAAATATAATTGTCATTCTTGTACAGGGAAAGGGATTCCGCCACATTATGTTGTTGATCTTGAAATAATAAAGTTCAATTAACAGAAGCTGAAGCCAGGTGCTCAGATATTATGAACTAGAATGCTGTGCGGGAGCAGTGTGATCTACCAATAGGATTTGTTTTTTCAAAGCTGCCTTAAAAAACAAAAGAATTATAAAAACTTCGCTTAATGATTGCTGCAAAAAAGGTCATAAAATCAGGTCAGATTCACTTAATGACCGCTTTGCTTAGCAACCAAAATTCTGGTCGCAATTGTGGTCGTTAAGTGAGGACTACCTGTATGCAATCTATACAGAAGGCAAATTGCTGTAGAATGTCAATTAGTGTCAAAAGTAAACAGAGCTCTGATTTCTGACTTCTGGTGGGAACATGGCAGATTGACCAGCTGTGCCTGCGAGCTCCACAGGCAGAACTGGCATCATGGCAGTTTTTTGGAGCTCAGGCTGGTTTCTCCTGAAGCCCAGGATCATTTTTCTGGATCAAGGAAAACACTCAGAATTGACCCATTTGTCCTCTGGACGGTGAATTGCAGCCAGGAGATCGTAAACAGTGTTCGCGATCGATGGGTAAGACTTTGCCGAGAGCCTGGGATGTTACCATTTCCAAGCTGCGCTGCAGCCTTAAAGGGACATTAAGTCCAGCCACCCCATTTCTAAAGCACCCAATTTATTTATTTTTTAAGTATTTGTGAGGCTTTCACAAAAACAAGGCCAAATATCCCACTAGTTTTATGTTGCCCTCTTTTTTTAAATTTTATAATAAAAATATATAAAAATAAATGAAGTTTTATTACTTATATACATTAACTATATTATATATTTTATGTGTGGCCCAAGACAATTCCTCTTCACTCAATGTGGCCCAAGGAAGCCAAAAGGTTGGACACCCATGATTTAAGCTGTTAATGGTAAGTCTGATTTTCCCTCCTTGAAATCTGCTCCTATCCCCTCTACAAATTATGTTTAGTGAAGTTAGCTTTGTCTTCAAGCTGCTGAAGATGAGTGAAGGCTGCTGTGAAGTTCTAGGGAATCACTTTGTAAATATCCTCAAAGTTTAACACTTCTGGTAAGTTTTAGTTAGCAAAGTCTTTATTCCTGTCTTATTTGAAATAGCTTTTCATATACCTCCAACTTCTTGAAAGATTCCATCAATGCTGCCTCTGAAAAATTCTCCAAATTACTTGGGAAGATAGGTGGACTAATGTTAGCATATTGGAAGAAGCAAAGACCACCAGCATTGAAACAATGATCATCCAACATCAACTTCGCTGGACCAGCCATGTTGATCGAATGCCTGATCATCATCTTCCAAAGCAGCTTTACTCCCAACTTAAGAATGGAAAACAGAATGTTGGTGGACAGCAAAAGAGATTCAAAGATACTCTCCAAGCTAATTAAAAAAAAATTAATATCAGCATTGAGAACTGGGAAGCCCTAACTCATGAGTGTTTCAATTGGAGGTCAGCGCTACGGACTTTGAAGAAGCACGAGTACAGGGAGAAAGGGAGAAACGAGCTAAGAGAAAGGCACGTCAAGCAAACCCTCATCGTGACCATCTTCCACCTGGAAACCTATGCCCTCATTGTGGGAGGTTGTGCAGATCCAGAATTGGCCTTTGCAGCCACTTACGGATCCACTGTTAAGATTTTACCCCGGAAGACAATATTACTACGAGTGGTCGTCAAGAAGATTTGAAATAGCTCCTGGCTCTTATTTATGAGTCCTCTTTGCTGGATTCTTTAATAAATGTACTAAGTGGGAAATTGGACTTATTTTGTCTAGCCTGAGAGTGGTCTCACCACTGGACTGCTATATATACACACTTAAATGGTACACAAGTAGAAGAAAGGAAAGCTTGAGAAAAAAGGCCTGTCCTTCCCTAGAAATGCAACTCTTGGCCTAGATTCTCATGTGTTTTGGCTGAGATTTAGTAATTTTGGTATATGGCATAAGCAGTGGCCGCATATTTGCCTCTGAAATGTATACCAAGTGGACTCTGGCAGCCTCTTCTCCTTTGCACAATTAGACAAGTAGATGCCACTGGGACTGTCACACCTACCTTACAGGATTGTTTTAAGGATTGCTGAGGTCAGTCAAGAACATTTGTATGCAATGTATAATATAAACTCCTTCCTCGTGGTGGTGAAGCAGTGGCTGGGCTGCTGGGTTGTACCAAAATTTTGAAAACTGATAAGAGATGTGAAAATTCAGCGTGGAGTAGACTGAATAGACAGGGGGGATGAAAAAAAAGGGGAGCACAGCAGGCTAAGAGGAACTGGAAAGAGGTTTGAAAGAAAGCACAGAGGGAACAGGAAATTCATTGTGAAAGGATTAACTATGTCATTTTGTTTTGTTTTGTTTAAATGTGGTCCTTAAAGCCAGGTGGAACTAGATGCTTATGGCAGGGACAGGTGAAGAGAGGAACACTAAGGATCTAGTTGAGAGACATGGTGGCCAAAGGGGGAAAAAATGAAGAAACAATGGGCAGGTGTTAAAGAAAGAAAGAGTTAAGGAGACATTTGGCTGGTGGCAGGACTCACACTCTGTATAACGGCCAGGAACTCTGTCCTCCATCAGTCCTCAGCCAGCTTGAAATAATGTCAGTAGAAGGAGGACATATATTTACTTGGCTTTTACTGTATTTTAGGCTTACCTGAGATGTTCTGTTTTGGACTGTGCTGTGTTATCTGGTAGAAATAATTACTGGAGTAAACAATACCCATCTTTATTCTGTGATGTCAATGAAAATGCCTCCTTGTGTTTTGTAAGTCAGGAAGTACCTGACTTTTATCACTCCTGTTTCTCAATGCCTTTTGTGGTACTAATGTCAGAACACCATGTTCTCAGGGTGTTAGTCACCAAGTCTCTGGCTTTCAAGAAGATTTGTGGCTGAATACTGTATATATTAAGATAGCTTTTTCACATTTAGTATTAAATGCTTCTTGCCTCTGTTTTGAAGGCAGAATGCTTGTGCAACCATGTAGATTTGGCATGCTGGTTTCATGGCTATTTCTGGGTTACCCAGGCAATCCACCTATTATACAGAAAGCTGATTCATATTGAGCTGGTTACTTACATACGCTCAGAACTTTTTCATTTAAATATATTACAGAGATATCAGCAGGAGTCAGGGACATGCTGCTATCAAATGCCAACCTTACTATGATTCTGTCTTTCCAAACTTGTAAATTCTTCACTCCTGTGGTGCAGGCTTTAATTTCTCATTATTATTGCTTTAAAAATACAGATATTTACTGTACATTGCTCATTTGCAACTAAAACTAGAACCATTAGAGCAGTAACTGCCAATTACCTCCCAAGCAGGGCAGCACACAAATCCTTCCATTAGCTTCTCTGAAGCCAAGGTTCAGAGCAAAGCTGTAAATGGGCTGTAATCGAAGAATACAGCAGGGGTGGATCACTATTCATAGCCTCCAGGTTGATGGCTGCTGTCTGAGGACTGGGAAAGAAAGTCATCATGCTCAAAGTTGTGTCCCAGTGGTTGTGTCATGACAGAAATGGACAACTGCCTCACTTTAGAAAGGGAGAAGGGGTATGAATCACAGCACATGCATCTCTAAGCCACATTCTAACCAATATATGGCCAGATCCCTGGAACACCACTTTTGCCTAAGAAGTGTGGTCCACAGGCCCATAAGTACCTCTTTTGTGGAGCTCATCTCTTGTGGATTAAGCCACAAATTTTGGAGTGCTTTTTTGGAGGGGGGCAGTTTTTGCCAATAATTTTATTAAGAATTACTATATTAAACAGATAAAACTAATACAAGAACCTAATACAAAAATACATTGAAAAAGAAAAAATATTAAAGAAGTACAGAAAAAAATACCGCAAAAAAAAAGAAAAAAGAAAAAAGAAGAAGGAAAGAAGAAGAAGAAGAAGAAGAAGAACCTTCCCCCTTCATCCTCAGCAAGTAAATTCAACATTAACAACTTATCACGGTCTCTTAAAATATAACCAAATACATCTTCATTCCATAGCTGGGGGGGGGGCAGTTTTTGGATTTGGAAGGTCTAAGGGGAAACTTAAGGCACCCATTTTACCTCTTAACTCCACCTCCATCAAGGTCTGGCCCTTTCCTCATTTGGATTGTGGACTACAACATACAACACAACGTCTGGCACAATCCTCAATCTAACTGAATTGTGCCTCCCTGGTTTTTGCCTGATTCCAGGGTTCCAATCTCCTAATATTCCATCAAGGTTTATTGTTATCAAAACCCAGTCCAGGACAGGGAAATGCAATTGCTTTACCTTCTATGAAGAATGTTCACCCTGCTTTCCCTTTAAAATATAATTAAAGCTAGGTACTGTATAGACAAGGGGGCGTGATGGCTCAGCGGTTAAGATGCCAGGCTTGTCGATCGGAAGGTTGCAAGTTCGGAGGTTCGAGACCCTAGCCCCACATGACGGAGTGAGCTCCCGCACTCGCCCCAGCTCTTGCCAACCTAGCAATTCAAAAGCATGAAATGCAAGTAGATAAATAGGTACCACTTCAGTGGGTAGGTAACAGCGTTCCGTGCGTGTCATGTGGCCACATGACCGCGGAAGTGTCTTTGGACAACACTGGCTCTTCGGCTAACAAACGGAGATGAGCACCGGCCCGTAGAGTGGGATACGACAGTGCAGGGGAACCTTTACCTTTTACCTTTACTGTATAGACATGGTTCTAAATGGACCTCATTAAGGTCTGTGGGAAATTGTAAATGTACTCTGATTTCAAACGTGAACTCAGATGGAGATGTACTCTGCTGTTATCTGTCAAACATCCTTGTTTCTTAGGCTAATGTTCCACATACAGCCTCAGCCTGTGTGTATGTCTGTCCGTCACCATTTCTCCCAATTTAAATGAGAACTGTAGCAGTAGAAACCTCAAGGCTGAGGAAAGTGGAGGTTGATTTTGATCTGTTGTGAGTCTGATGGAAAAATAATTCAACACAATTAAAAGACAGCCCACAGATAGGACACCTCCACATAACGTACCAATCTCTTATAAAGCACTCTGAAACTGACCCACAATTCTCACTATGTGCAGGTAACCAGGAAAGGGTGATCTATGTTTGTGAGCATAGTGTTCACAGGGAATGCCACTGGGCCATCAGTGTTCATGCTTCATCTCTCCATCAGATCAATCCTCACTCAAAGAAAGTAATCCAAGCAAGGCTCCATTTCTTGAGCTATGACCATTCATGGGAGGGTAGGGGACAATTTTCTAGCGCCCCTCCATTTTTTGTACTTGTATTTTTATACATTTATCTCGTGGTTTACGAAATACCTGAGGAGGGCATGCTATGTTGTGATATGCCATGCATGATAGCATGGCAGCGGTGTTGCAACCAAACTCTTTTCCGAATAATTATGGTCAGGGTTGTGTGTTGCTACATTGTCTGGACTGGGAAAGAAGGTAAAGGGAGGTACACTTTTAATTACAGATACAGGACGAGACAAGCTCCAGGAACAGGACAGTAAACCCTGGGATGGGAGAGAGGAAAGTGCCATTCTAGCTGCTACATAATGGCTCATGTGAGTCCAGGACTGGGGTAAGACAAGAATACCTCAAATGGGAAAATAGGCCACCCACAAGGGCGGAAGAAACACTCTGGGAGTTCCCTGGAAAGTTCACAAGAAAAAAGTAAGCCCACAACTGGCTTTGCTGTGGTTTCCAAAAAACTGGAACAGAGCCAGAAAAAGACTCATCTCCAAAAACCAGACAGTCCTGTGAGAACAACTAGATTCCAGGCCTCTACCAAAATGGTAGCAAACGTTGGTTGGGAAGTGCTGAGAGAGACAGGGGGAGGGAGGTAGCAGAGGGTAGCCAAAGTATGGAGAAAGCTGGTGCAAAGGAAAGGGGAACTGCAAAAAGGGAGAAGCCAAAAGATGTTAATGGGAAGGCCTGGTAGTTCAGAGAGGAAATACTGGATACCAGGAGAGGGCCAAGAGGAGGGATGGAAAATGTAGGGTGGGAAGCAAAACATGAGTAGAAAGTTAGCTAAGGAGAGATGAGGAGAGGGGAGGAGGTCACTTTTTGTTGGGATTCTAGGATGAAGACATTCTCTATCCCCAGATAGAGGCACTCTTTGCCCCTCCCCCCTACTTTGAACTGCATTCTCAGTGATCCAGCTTCACCACCTCTACCATTGGGAGTTAAATTTCAGCACTGGGTTCCTGCTCTGTGCATGTAGGGTCTCCCTGATTCTTCATGTGGAAGAGGAGAGCAGTTGCCTAGTCCAACTTCTAGTAAGCATGGTCCTAGTAAGGGGCTGGCTTACTAGGGATATGCTATGGTGGGGAGCACTCAGTATATCCTAGCTATTTCCCCTAATGTGCCAAATGCTGTGGAAGATAGCAAACACTAAATATTGTTAGTCTAAATTGGGGATTGGCAAACTTTTTCTCTAAAGGGCCAGATCCTGCCCCTCCTCTGCCTCTGTGGGCATGGCTAGCAGGTCTCCTGGCCAAGAGCGCATCAGCCATTGGATAGCACTGGCCTGCCAGCAAGGAGGCCACTCATAGGCTGCCATCACTGCCCAAGATGCCCCACCCCAGCCCTTGGTCCCACCCCTTGCTCTGGGAGCTCAGTAGAGACTCAAGGCTGGTGATTTGCTGCCCGTTCACCTGTCTGTCTGCTTGCAGGCCATATAATATCAGGAGGCAGGCTGGATTTGGCCCATGGGCCGTAGTTTGCCAACCCCTGATCTAAATAACCAAGAGGCTAAAGTAAGACTGAGGGAAGAATGTGAATTAAAAAGGCACCAGAACATAATGAGGAACCTGGCTATTTGGCTGTCTTTTTTAAAATAGTATTAATTCATGACTGAATTTACACTTTTGTTTAAACCATGGTTTGTTTAAATATGATTTATGGAACAAACTACAGTTAACTAGATTCTCACACCTTTAGCTATAAATCATGGTTGACAGATCCCAGTGAATAGATTCACTCAACATTGTCATCCAAAGCTAAGCCAACCATATAAAGTATCCCTGATAGGAGGCAGAGAGCAATTATTCCAACTGTAAAGGGGCAGTCTATGCTATGGTTAGGCATTTCCATAGCCTCCCAATCTACCATGGTATTGAAAACAGCAGTGGATGTGGGATAAATACATGATGTTAGTTACCTCCCAGGGCTGTGCTAGGGCTCTGTGGATCTGTCTAGCATTATCACTGCAGAGTGCCTAATTGTTCATTAGATTGGCCTATTGAAGTAGAGCACACCTGCTGGGGATGAGTAAATCCAACTCTATTTGTAGACACAGTACCCTAAATAAGCTAGCCTGGCTTAGGTAAATAGATGCCAAGATGGTAAATAAGCCTCTTAACTCCAATGGCTGTTTGCTGGTGGAATAAAAACACAGGGTAATTCGAAAAACAAAGTCTGTGCTTGAAGCTCTCCTGGGGAAAAGAGCAGCAGGCCTGATAGCATCTTTGGATTGATGCTCTGGTAGGAAAGAGAGGCTGTCTTAGAGGGGCAGATGGCCTGGGTAAAGAAGAGCCAGGAAGGATTCAATATGCAGAGTGGTGAGAAAAGTCTGTTCCACACATAACGTTAAGCCATACGGTAGTTTGTTTGTCTTTGTCCTGGCATTGTGTACAAATTCATCCTCATTGTTAATAATGGGTTGTCTGTAAAAATGTCTTGCCTGGGCTTGCTGACTTCTCTTACTTCATTTTGAGAGCAAGCAACTGGCTGGTTCCTTCTATTCCAACAATGACCACATCTGGCCTGGTGATGGCTGTGAACTGTGACCCTGGACATTCTAGTAGCTGGCCAACAGAAGTGTTCTCTTCAAAAAGCCAACCACATGAAAGACAGAAGTCATAAGTGTGGCAGTATAACAAATGCTCCCAGGGCCGTAACTGGGGGGGGGGGGGCAAGCGGGGCATGTGCCCCGGGCACCGTGCTGGGGAGGGGGAGCCAAAATGTCAAAATTGGCTTGATGGCTATGCGTGCCTGGTGCAGCAGACCATCCTCGGGCACCAGGTGAGCCGGGCAGGCGGTGGCCGCGTCCCTGGTCCTGCCAGGGCAGACCTCATCAGGTCCTCCTGGCAGCCAGCCTCCCTCTGTCCCTGCTGCCTCGCAGCCTTTCGGGCACAGCGAGCGAGACCTTTCAGCTCCGTGGCGGCCTGGCGCTGCGCAGCCTCCGATCCCTGGCCTCGAAAGCGCTGCGTGGGAATGCTCCAAGCACTGTGGGCGGTGGCAAGCCCAAAACAGACACTGCTCCTGTGCCCCTCGTCCCCAGCTGCTCAGACAGGGGCTGTGCAGACTGGGCTGATGGGCACTGGAGTCCCACAGGGTCAGAGGAGGCTCTCGCTTGCTCCCGGGCTTGGGGCACAGAGGGAGGACGCGGCAGCGCAGCCGGTGTCTGGGAGCCCCGTCTCTCTGATGGAGCAGATCCGGGACCTGGTGAGCACCTGGCCCTCGGCTTCCCCCGATGCATCCTGCAAAGCCCCCCCCCCCCCGCCTGGCATCACTTTCCTTTTTAGCCTTAAGACATGCTGGTGCAATCTTTTTGTTGCTTCCTCTTAATGCCCATCCCTGTTTGGCTTCTGGCCAGGGGTCTTTGTTTCTTACTGGGAGATTCTAATTGTGCCATAGTTGGACTTTGTTCACTGCCAGGTAGTTATGGTGGTACATAAATCTGATAGAGAGATAGCTGAAATGAAGAATCAGGTACCCAGCCAGGGGTCTCTTCAAGAGGGCCTCCTTTCCTTGGTGCTCTCGGCTCCCTTCCCATGGGGAAGAGGGGCCGGAGACTGTTCTGATCTCATGAATGGGCAGAACAGAAGGAGGACAGCGGTGCCAGGCTTCCCTGCTCCCCGGAGCGCAAGGGAAGGGAGGCTGGCAGGGCATTCCCAGAAGAGATGCCAAGGGGCTGTTTACAGCCAGGATGTCCAGGCACGGCAAGTGGCTGAGCCAGACTCCAACCCTGGGAGGGGAGGAAGCAAACAAGGATCTCAGCTGAGTGTTTTCAGCCATGGGTCAGTTGGCCAGGACGCCTGCAGGTGGGCCAGAGATGCCTGCCTCACAAAGGTCTGGGAAGTCTGGTGAAATGGTCATTTGCAAGCTGGCCCTGTTTGCAGATGGCGCAGTCCCCTGAAAGTGCAAAAGTGTTTGAAAGGGTGGGGTTACTTTGAGCAAGCTCTAGGGGTCCAGAATCTCTCCCTGCCCCCCTCCATTTGCTTGTGGCTCTCTAGGTATCAGCCAGGAGCAGCTTCTGCGACTGCCTCTGCTTGGGTGGTCCCGAGGAGGCTTGCTTGGTCAGCTCTGTCAGGAGAATCCTGGTGGCCCCCTTGGTCTGCAGGGTGGAAATCAAGGGTACCTTCTGGGCACCTGTGACCTGAAGCCTGCATGCTCACCAAGTGCTGCTGTGGATCAGACCACGGCCACGGGATCACAACAACCCAGCCACCCGTAGGAGGTGGAGTGTCAGAAACTGGTCGGCACGCTATAATTTCCACTGCTTGTGCCACTCTTGGTCCACCCAAAACTTTCTTTTCAAGCCACAGTGTCTCCCCCCCCCCCCGATTTTGGCCCCAGAATCCCATTACAGGGTTGCTTTACCGGATTGTGAGGCAGGTGTACACTGGCCATCTTGTCTAAGCAATTTTTTTTTTAAAAAATGAATTCTTCCCTTTATGCTTTCTGGCTATTTTCTTGTGCAAGATAACCTTCTCAGCATTAAAATCAGTTTTATTAATTTAATGTATAATAGAATAATAAAACTTGCTAACACCTCCCTCACCAACCCATGGGAGGGGGGGTGCAGAATCCATGTTTGCCCCAGGTTACACAGACCCTAGTTGCGGGCCTGAATGATCCATATTTGTGCATTTCCATATGCTATTCATTGCATTCATCATTCCTGATAGATTTGTCCTACAAATATTCCAATTGCCAGAAGCACTTCCATAAACAGGTATTACAGCTTCAACCAGGAGTTTTGTGAACCATACATGGATTCCAGTGCTCTGGGCCACCAAGATTGCCAATGGAGGGAGGATGTTCAAGCTCGGATACTAACATAAAACTAGAATCCTGGTCCTGGGAATCAGGTGGTTGTAGAGAACCAAATGCAAGCTATAACCTGATATATAGACCCAATATCTATGATGCTCCAGTGGGGCACACAAAATCTTTGCAACTATTAAAAATCAACTTCAGACTTTCCTGTTCTCACAATATCAGTTGTGTCCTGAAGCTGAGTCAATTTATTACTGGTTTCACTTTAAGCCCTCCCCCCAGGACCAACACCCAAAGATTGGACCCAAAATTTAGGGCCTGCCCATTGCAGGAGGGTGAGTGTGGCTTCAGGTGTTGGATTGCCCATTGCCGTTTTTGAAGGCACAAATGTGCTAATCTGCTTCCCAACCTTTGCAGATGGCAGACTGGATTTCCCAGTGCTTGAGCCATAGTTGCCAGACAATCGCAAATGTTGCTGAGATAACATGAGGTGCTTTGAACAAACAAAGTGGGTAAAAATATGCTGAATATTCTACCCCAGGTGATAGGTTGGCATGCCAAGTGACATTCACACAATTACATTCAATCATCCAGCAACTTCTATGGAAGATGAACTAGTGCAGGAGGAAGCTGCATCATCAAAACTCCCTCTTCAAATATCCTTTTGCGCTCATACTGAACAGATGGTTTGAGCTCATCTGATGTAATCAAACTGCAGGCGTTTGATGAAACATGGAGTGGTTCCTTTGCACGGTGCCCGGTGGCAGTGATCCTGGCAACTTATATTCTTTGATTTTTGCTGGGTAGATTAGTGAGGTTGAATCCACTGCCCCACCATATGAAAAATGTTTATTGTTCAAAACTATTCTGCTTGGTGAGCTGGTCTAACACTTTCCTTGTATCAGAGAAGTTATCTTGAGGCTACTGGATTTGGATCTTCTTGAGCAGCAACCGTGCATTCCTTAGATGAGAAAATAGTTGTGTGAAAAGGGCTGGCTTCTGTGCAAAAAAATCTGCTACTCTTTGAGGCTTTGGGAGCAGAGCATATTTTGCCTCAGTCTGAAAATCAAGCTGCACTCCTTGGCTGGACATGAGGAAGCAACGTGCACAGCTGACTTACAAGAACATGAAGGGTGAGCCTTCCCATAATGGCCTGGTGCTTTCATTCATTATGCACATCTCTTTCGCCTGGCCTTCATTACTCACCTGCTATCTTATGTCATTAAGATATCAAGTTCATTTAGGTACATCCACATTGGCAGTTTAATTATGTCTGAGCATCGGTCTGTATTTTATTCATGGGCTAACCCATGGTGGTTGTCAGACATCAGGCTCGGGAGATAAAGGCAGAGTGGCTGCAGAATGCTAATGCCCTGCTAGATCCTGTCTGCCAAGTCACGTCCTGGTTATTATTGCCCACCTGATTATTTCATTCATTAACACCACATACATCAGCTCTCTTTGCCCTGGATTATTGTGTACATCCGTCTTTCGATAAACAATTACATGACAAGGTTTAGACAGGAGGGGCAGGGAGAAAGAATGCCCTGATGGGATTTGCCTGCTTTGGGTCAGGGACAGAGTGCTGAGCACAGAATACCCTGACACAATTGGTTCATTAATCTAATTAGGGACTGTGCAGCATCACATGTGCCATGGGTTCCTAAACAATGCTGGGCCAGGTTTTATTGTGT
The DNA here is from genome assembly GCA_023362775.1 of Charina bottae. Lineage (NCBI taxonomy): Eukaryota > Metazoa > Chordata > Lepidosauria > Squamata > Charinaidae > Charina > Charina bottae. The sequence continues at coordinate 118,806,502 of JALMGJ010000002.1, forward strand.
CGGGCTGGTGGTTTAGTTGAGCTGGAGGGGGGATATTTGCACTTTGTTGACACTTGGAACAAGCAAGGAGATCCCAGCGGTAAACCTTTGCAAAGCATTCCCCATAGGAAAAGAAGGACACATTTTCCTGCATTTCCGACCCCCTCTTGTATTTGGAGAGAGAATTCTTAAAGAAAAGAGCTGATTTACTTCACATCGACCAGTTTATTTTGATTTTTTTTTTATAAAATTCAAGGTTTTAACAAAGCCTTTATTAATGGAAAGAAAATGTATTTAGCTCTTCACTGTGTCATCTGTGATTTGGGATGGGTGAATCTGTCAATTTTAATTCATTCACTTTCTCATTTTATCAGCTACTAAGTTCTGCTTAGCCTAGTTACCACACCAGTTTAGATCTTCCCCAAAATTCATATGCATTTTCATGCATGTTTGTAATATATGCACTCAGTATGCATGGTTCCTAATCTTTCTGCAAGCAGCCCCCCCAATGCAATTCTGTATGTATGCTACTCTTAATATATGCATTTTTAATCTAGACATTTCTGTAATATGTGCAGTTACATATGCAGTTTACAAATGCATGGGTGCCATTTGAGTTGCATTGCATTGCAACGTTCTGACAATACAGGATTTCCATGACACTGTATATTCTAGTCCTTCTTTACATTAAGGAGGTGTGCATAAGGTAAATTCATATTAAATTTTCATATAAAAATTGGTTGGAATGAATTCGGTTTTCATCCCTGTCTGTAATTATAGCATCACAACTGCATTTTGATGCAGAGTGAAGAAGCATAGGATACCATCCCAGTCTGCACTTGTTTCCATTTCTGGTTATATCCCAGAATGTGAAATATGTTGCACAGAGAGTAAAATAATGTGATTTTTCACCTTTTGGTGTCCAAGCAATATATAAAGTCATAATACACTTAGCACTGATGGTATTATTCCTAAAACCTGCCTGAATACCAAGTGGTTACCTCAGAAAATTATATACTGTTTCTCATTAGCACCTGAGCTGTTAGAAAAATATATTTAAGTATCATATCTTAAATATCATATATTTTGAGGGAGATGGGCAGTGACGAAATTTGAAATATAAATAAATAAATAAATAAATAAATAAATAAATAAATAAATAAAATTTATTTATGACAAGTACTTATATGCTGCTTCAGTTAAAAACCGCCCAGGGTCCCTCCTTGTGGGGGAGATGGGCGGGATATAAATGTAATAAATAAATAAAATAAAATAAATAAATAAAAAAAATGCATCTAGGTGGCTAATCCTGGCCCTTCAGGATTCATTCTCTATTCTCTGAAATATTCTGAAAAGTGAGTTGTATCTCTTGGAATAGAATTAGACAAACATTTTTTCCCCCAGAAATCAAAATGGGACATTTCAGAAAATGTTTTAGTACAAAGACTGTGTTATAGACCATGAATCCTAAGTAATATGTCCTCATTTGTGTTCCAGACTTAGCTTTCCCATTTGCAGCTTCCTACAGAGGGTCTCCTATCAATATGGGATTGGAAAAGTACTGTATGCTTGTTTGTTTCGAAGCCTCTGCCCTCTAGGGCTTAAGGTAGCCCTTTGCGTGCCCTTAAATAAATAAATACACGCGCGCACACATGCACACACAAAGGTGAAATAACAGAGGAACAGAGGTATGAAGAATGACTTCAGGAGTATGAAAGGGCCTGATATTTGTAGCCCAAGGTCAGGAGCTGTAATACAAATAAAGATTTTTGTTCTTGCCTTGCAGTTGTAGGAAATATACAGCAGTCTATAAAGAAGTCATATCTGAGAATAATTTAAGAAATGATGTTCTCTAAGGGGGTCTCACGCGCCATAAATGTGTCCTTTTTGATGAGACCAAGGGAACAAATGACAAATATCTGGCAATAAACAGTGCAGTTAAAATAATATTTGGGGGAAGGAGGTGGAAGAGGAACACTTTGTTTTGGGTGGTCTGAGTAGTCTGAGGATCAGCAAAGCAAACACTCTGAATCACTTTTACGAAATAAAAATGGGATGAAAGATGACTAATAATCATCTGTGGCTTCCATGCCATGTTCTCAGAACAGCAGAGCAAGACCAAGCCCACCCAGAACCACTTGGCTGAATTTCGGTGTTCCACAGGATAGAAGAGAAATGTGGCAGGTACCACAACACGCTTTTGAAACCTCTGCTGTAAATACTCATTCACTGAGTAAACATGACACTTAGCTCTTTCCTTTCTTTTTAAATGTGGATCTGGGTACATTGATACAGATTAGAATTAATTTTGCCTCAATGACCTCTTTGTCTCACCCATATGAAAGAAAATAAAGTCATTCAAACTATTCCTTAGCACTATGTGTGGGACAATAAAAGCCCTGCTATTATTGTTGTTGTTGTTTTTGTTGTTGTTGTTATTATTAAATTGAGTGCTGGGATCTTTCTTCTACGACACTGCATTCTTTGAAGAATCTTATTTAAAACTCCCCAAAGGCTTGTTAGAAATCATCATTTGGATCCTTTCAGGACCGATTGAAGAATTCTTTGTGAGCCAGTTGGCGCTTGAGATCAGTCTTACAGCTTCCTCTGTGGAAGATATCTCCCAAGTTCCAGGAAGGCCCCAGTTGTCTTTAGCACCCGGAGGAAAAATCGAAGGAAAAGCTTCAATTACTAACATGAAAAATGAGTTGCCTAAAAGGAGGCCTCTCCACCAGCCAGCAGGGCTTGTTTTTAAAACTGAATTATAGAGGTGATTCTGTCCCCTCCCCTTCCCCCCTTCCTTTGCAGAGACCAATGCATTAATTTTTCTCAAAATAGACAAGAGGGAAACGGGGGGGAAAATAAGATAACAAGAGTTTCTGGAGTGATTTATATGCCTTAGTGAAAAATAATGTGGACTAGGACAGCCAACATATTAGCACTTTTTTTTGGGGGGGGGGTGCAGAAAGGGAAGCATGAAAAACCTCCAACTGCCTAAATAATGTTGTTGTTTGATATAGGCTAACTTTGTAATGGCACTTCCCCTCCCTCTACTCTTAGGGTAAGTACACTTATTGCAGGCATTCAACACCCCCACCAACACAAGCAGGACAAGCCAGGGACTTGCTCTCTCCAAACAGAGAGCAAGTCCCACTCCCTTTTCGCACTGAAGATGTTGCCTAGTCTGGCAATGAAACGTCTGCAAGAAAACAACAAGGCTCGGAGAGCACCAAGGACTCCACAATTCAATATTTTATTTGTTTGTTTGTTTGTTTGTTTAAAACATTTATATAGCCGCCCATCTTATATCAAACTCTGGGCGGCTCCCAACCAACAGTTAAAACAACATCAATATACATATATTAAAACCACGGACATTAAAATCCTGGCACCAAGATAAACTTTCCCATGCAGCCCACAACAAGTTCATCTCACCAATCTCACCCTAACCCAGTGATTGGGGGAAAAGCCAGGTCTCGAGTGCTTTTCGGAAGGCTAGGAGGGTGGGGGCCTGCCGAACGTCAGGGGGAAGGGTGTTCCATTGGGCAGGGGCTGCCACGGAAAAGGCACAGCTCCTAGATCCCATAAGATGGCAACGTTTAAGGGAAGGGGTTAGGAGCGTGCCCACCCTATCTGATCTGGTAGGACCGGTAGAAGTTCTTAGGGAAAGGCGGTCCCGCAGATAAAAAAAAAAAGGTAAAGGTACCCCCCGCACATTTGTGCAGTCGTGTCCGACTCTAGGGGCCGGTGCTCATCTCCGTTTGTTAGCCGAAGAGCCAGCGTTGTCCGAAGACACTTCCACGGTCATGTGGCCGCATGACGCCGCGGAACGCTGTTACCTTCCCACCGAAGTGGTACCTATTAATCTACTTGCATTTACATGCTTTCGAATTGCTAGGTTGGCAAGAGCTGGAGCTAGTGCAGGAGCTCACTCTGCACGCAGGGCTAGGGATTCGAACCTCCGAACTTGCGATCTTCCAATCGACAAGCCTGGCGTCTTACCTGCTGGCCCTAAATCATGTAGATGTGTTTGTGTGTTTTCATTAATTAGCATGCTCTTCTTCGCAGACATTTACTATTTCAGGTTAATAATATCTGGAATTTGGGGATAATTTTTGGATGAAAAGGGAACAGCTCAACACGTCAAACAGAAGCCAGAGGAAGATGGTGAACAATCACTACAGGTTCACTGTGAGATGAGAAGTTCCTTTTGACACAAAGGGTGGTTAACGGTAAAGATAAAACAACAGTCTATAGGAAAACTGGACACCTTCAGACCACCATAACATAGCTAAACATGGCTTCCCATCAGCTCAGATCAAACTCCCACTGAAAAAGGAGAGTCTTCAGAGACAGTGAAAGAACCAGCCAGCCTTAACTCTGGAGACTGGATAATGTCAGGGCAACACAGACAAGGCCTGCTTTTTTAGCCCGTGTCTCGCAGTCAAGGGAGCTTAAGCAAGCCCTCTCTTGTTGCACTTACAGTGGTGACAGAATCATTTTGGGTAAGGCAGTCCTCAGTCTAACCTGTGCTGCACTATATAGAACTTTAATAACCAGTACTTGGAATTCTACCTGGAACTGTTATCTTGTTCAGTTTCTGATACATCTCTTTGCACTCTAAGTTCTATAGGCTGCAATGTAGCCAACACATCATGGCACTCAGCTTAAAATTTACACACTATCCTTTCTAGCTGTTCCCCAAAGAGAATGTGCTTCATCGTGGCAGCCCTTTATGCCCAAAAGATGTTAGATGTTTATAACCAAAGATGTTAGGCTTTTCCCATGCCATTGTGAAGGAAAGACTAGTAATGAGAAATCAGATTTACATTCCACAAATGTAGAACTTTTACTTCCATTATGGACCAATTTAAGTAACAAGGAGGAAAATAGTCTAAATAGAACAGAGATGGTTCCATGTTTGCAGGAGAATGTCAGCATGTACAGTGGAGCTACTGGACTGCAATCCATCATTTTACTTGATAGTAGTAGAGAAGGTAGAGAACCAGTTTGGTGTAATGGTTAAGCACCAGGCTAGAAACCGGGAGACCGTGAGTTCTAGTTCTACCTTAGGCACTAAGCCAGCTGGGTGACTCTGGGCCAGTCTCCCTCCCTTAGCCCTTGGAAGAAGGCAAGGGCAAACCATTTCAGAAAATCTTGCCAAGAAAACTGCAGGTACTTGTCCAGGTAGTTGCCAGGAGTCAACACTGACTCGAAGGCACCCCACACACAAAAGGGTAGAGAAGGTAGCAAACTGTTTTTGTTTTAACTATAGTAAGGAAATACTGTAAATCTGGCTGAATGTCAGTAATGTGTCTCCTGAACCAATCGAGGTAGCAGGGCTGTATATGATCATTAAACTTTTGTTCCAAGTCATGTTTTCTCCTCTCCTCTCCTCTCCTCTCCTCTCCTCTCCTCTCCTCTCCTCTCCTCTCCTCTCCTCTCCTCTCCTCTCCTCTCCTCTCCCCTCCCCTCCCCTCCCCTCCCCTCCCCTCCCCTCCCCTCCCCTCTGCAGCAAAAATGACAAATTTGGTGACATCATCATATAAATCCTGCATTTGGTGCTTGTGTCTGGAAGTCTTACCTAAGAACATAAGTCATGGCATTTGGGTAGTGATGTCATCACACCTATTTCATCATTTGCCTCCCTTTCTCCTCGGTAGATGCCCATCTATCCTCTTCTTTCCATCCCCAACATTGTATGGTGAATGTTACTGCCAGAACAGATCACAGAAATGGTTACTCAGGTGCTGACTCATAAAGCTTGTTGAACAGGGAAGTGTCTGATTGAACAGGACAACTTCCTGAATGGACATAATTAAAACCTAAGGAGATTTTTTTTCACAGATTCATGGGTTTTCAGAAGCTGAAATTTGCATATTAATAAGAGCCTGTTCTAACTGATTGGCTTAATGTGTTTGGGGTAAGTATAATTAAATGTCATGGGAGATATATTATAAAGTAATGAAGCTGGAAGTAATTTATCAGAAATTGAGCCAAAACAAAGGCATTTCACATAATAAACAGTTTTTAAACCTTCCTTTTTAAAAATAATTTGCTTAGTCTGTACTCGGACATGGCATTTTTTTTATTACATTGCCAAATAAACAAAGGCACATTGTTGTTGCTTTTCTCATCTCCAGGATAGATTTTTTTTTAAAAAAGAAGTATTTATTTTCTCAAGGATAAACGTTTCAATCCATCAGCCCTAGAATGAAAAGGGCACCAATCATATTTGATACCACAGCATATCGTTCCCTTATTGCTCTCTTCTTGTGCACTTTAGAAGCAGTTCAGTCCCCAAATGTTACTGAGGTGTAATGAAACTTCCAAACTGAGATTTGTTGTTGTTGTCGACAATGCTTTCTCCTTGTCATATCTGTCAGGTAGCTTAGTCTGTTCATCTTTTGTCTTATTTTGTTTTAGCTTTTTAAAAAAATACAAGGACATGGAGGAATGTTCTGACATTCTGTATTATTATTTATTAGAAGTACTTTATACTTTCAATTCAGCAACTTGGATCCAGCTTTTATTCTGCCAGTGGGGGCAACAGAAGTGATCTTTGCCAATTCCTTCTACCTTTATAATCCCCAGGACTTTTCTTCTTCTGTTCTGGAATGACCTGCAATATTCTGCTGAAGTTTCCTGAAAGACAAAGAGGATTTCACAAGAAGGAAAAATCAATAAAGATTGTACACACACACATACACTTTTTGTTTCGGTGGGATTCTTCTGCTGGATCGGAAGCCTCCTGGGGCAAAATAAGGTTTTCTATTTATAGGGAGTTTGTGTGGAACCAACAAAATCTTCACAAAATAGTTTACAGATAAAACCCAATTAAAACATCCTAAGAACTAAAATCCACTTTTTAAAAGGCTATAATAGGTATACCATTACCCCAAACCTTTTTCTCACCAGTTTTCCAGCAGAAACCAAGGGCAATATTGGCAGTTCATAATTTCAAAAATTCTCTGTTTTACTTTCTTTATATAATGTATCATATACATTTATCCTCATATTTCTTTCCAAATAAACTGTGAATTCAACTTGGAATCCACCCATGAGTATTAGCTCGCTCAGTCTTTGGATCTACTCTATCCATTGTCTTATTTTCCACTTCTGCTCTATTTCATGTATCTAAAAATAAAACAAAATGGCTTACACATGATCATCTTATTCTTAAAGAGAGATGAGAAACATTGCAAAATGTTTGTTGGTCTAGGCGCTGCACTGACACCAGAACAGGTGCATCTGTTCACCCAAAGAAACAGATGGAGTGATATTCTAAATTGTACAAGATGATGTTTGCTTGCATAACCGGATTTGCACTTCCTTCCCCAACAAACTCCTAAAATCTGCTCCAAAGGGGGTTTATCCAGAACATATTTGGATAGCAAATATGTAGGGGAGGGCTGGAAAAAGCAGGGAGAATCTCTTCCCAACCAGTCTACTGATGAGAATAGTTATGCCAGTGGAAGGATACTAGTAAGCTTCCTTTTTTCCTTTATATGCAGGCTCACCAACATATAAAATGAATATATGCAGAGAAGTGTGAAGCAGGATTGCTCTGTATCCATGCCAATCACTCTGATGTTTTTAAAAAGTATACACAGTTAACATTTCCCAAAATCCTCATAATTAAACTTCTCCCAGGTATGGAAAGCACATCAAAAAAGTAAACAAAGGCATGACCCAGATACAAGGATAAAATAGGAAGTGAATTAGCTTTAAAATCTTCCCCTCACCAAAAACAAACAAACCCTAAACAGACCCTCAAAAACCAAAAGATCAAGCCTGTTCAACCGTCATGTTTTGATAAGTCTCCAAAAGCATCAGGAAAAAAATGCCCAGTGTTAAGACCCACTCATGAAAGCAATTTGCAAAACTGTCCTGACACAGAGTAGGTGAAAAACCTACTTCTCCATTTCTTTGTGTTTATTCATTAGGGGTTAACCTGAACGTGATTAGCTGGTTTAGTCTACAACTCAGGAAGGATCTAATGAGTTGTTCTCTATGGGACTAGAGACAAGGAGACATTTACTAAGCTTGAATTTCAATGGAAACATAACTAATTTCACATATTTTGAGCTCACCTATGAACAGAAAGTTAGCTGCATGAAAACATCCATACAGAAAGGCATTTATTGGCAAATGTAATTTCTTTTTTTTCTTTGAAAATGGTCTTAACTTTTATTCAGCCCAGAGTCCATTGCAGTTAAGCTGCTAGTAAATTTAAATAAACAAGTAAACAAACAAATAAATAAAGATTTTTATTAGTTAAGTAGAAAAACAACAGGAAAAATAAAAAGAAAGAAAGGAAAGGAAAGGAAAGGAAAGGAAAGGAAAGGAAAGGAAAGGAAAACATACATATACATACATATACATATACATATACATATACATATACATATACATATACATATACATATACATATACATATACATATACATATACATATACATATACATATACATATACATAACATTGTAATGCCTTATTCATCTATGTTGTTATTTATCTCTTTTGGTTAATATTATTATTATTGTTGCATAAGGTTTGTGCTAAGGTGAAGGTTGAAATAAAAATTCAGAGGATGAGATTTGATATAGTGACTAAAATAAAAAGGTAAAAAACACAAAATAAAAAAGGTCATTACAGGAAAACAGCATTCAAGTAGCCCTATCTCTTTTTATTCTTTCCCTTTTTTCTCTTCTTTTTCCCCCATACACCAACTGCTACTTAAATATTTTTATACTCTGCTTTAAAATCTATAATTATTGCTAATTTCTATTTGAGTAATTTTCATTATTTTTTTAAACGGTTCCTCTTTTTCTTCAAAACCCATATTCTTAATGTCTTAGCTTGTCTTGCTATGTAATATGTTATATATAAGGGAATCATTCCTGCTTGAATTTGATTAGGCTTCTCTTATGAATACATACAGTCAATTTTTCTATTGCTGCCTATTCTCCAATTTTGGTCTCCCAATCTTGTATGGTTGGCAACGTTTCTCGTTCCCAATATTGTACCAGACTGATTTTTACCCCTGTCAACATATATCTTAATACGTTGTGATGCTTTTCATTTGTAGTTTCTGGGGTGATACCTAATAAAAATATTTGTGGTTTTAATTCAAATTTTATTTTCAGAATTTTTTGGTTGTTGGGTTTATTTTCTGTCCAGTACTTTTGAGTCTTTTTGCTTGACTACCACATCCGATAAAATGTTTCTTCTTTATCATGGCATTTCCAACATTTCTTGTATGATTTGTCCATCTTGGCAATTGTTGACATAGTTATATACCATCTATAGAACATTTTGTCCCAATTTTCCCTCACATTGTGGCTTGGTATAAATTTTGTTGATCTTTTCCCATAATTCTTCCCATTGTTCCACTGTTATTAGGTCTTTGAAGTTTTGCATCCATTTTATCATGCAGCTTTTTTATTTATTCTGTCTCCATTTCATATTTCAGTAACAGTTTATAGATACATCCTAATAAATGATTGTGACTCTATAATTATTTCAAATTTTGTCATTTCTCTCAGGATCCCTCCTACTTTTTTTTTATTTTTCCAGTTATTTACCAATATATTAACCATGGTAGATTCCTACCTTCCTTAAGCAATTATTGTTGCATCTTTAAATCGAAAGTCATCATATTGACATATGTGATCAGATCTTTCTTACTATAATTGTCCTTGAGGTAAAAAACATTTAAGGGTGATGCTAGTGGTGAAATTGTTGGACTTATCCTTGCTTTCAAGGGATTCAAAAGTTGTAATAAACTTTCTCTTATAAAATGTCCCTTCAGATTCTTCTTTTGTTTCTTTTATCACAGATATCTATGAAGTCCATTGGCTAAGCCTGCTCTTTCTATAGTTGATATTCTGCTGTTAGGAAATTTTATCCATTCTGTAATCTATGATAGACAGCTTTCTGCATAATATACCCAAAGATTAGGAAAAGTTAATCCACCTCTTTCTTCAAAATTTTTCAATTATTCAAGACTCAAAAGAAAAGAGGTAGATTAATGCAAAATAAAAAAATATTTTCCTCACTCCATATAAATCTATTAATTGTTCTTTGCCAGTGCAAATTTTTGTCTGAGATCTGAATAGGTGCCATTTGACATAGGACATTCATCTTGGGTGATACATTCTTGTTTATTGTCGTGATAAATCCTAACCAGGAAAGTTTTAAGCTTTTCCACCTTTCAAGATCTTGTTTTATTTCCTTCCATAATTTGTTGTAATTGCTTTCAAAGATGTCTTTATTGCATCCTGTCAGGTAAAGTCCTAAATATTTCACCGGATATTTTGTTATCTCACAGCCAATCCTTTGGTTCACAAAATGTTCTTCTTCGGAAGTTAAATGCCTTGGTATTATCTTTGCTTCCTTTACATTGATTTTGTATCCAGAAAAGCAAACCAAAACCTTCAATTACTTTCATTAATGTTGTATAGGGTTTTGTGGTTGCATAATTGTTAATACTACATTGTCTGCATAACATTTCAATTTGTGTTCCTCTCTTTGAGTTTTGATCCCAATTATCTGCTTGGTTTTTTTTGGATCTTGCTGGCCAAAACGTCCAGGGGGATAACAAATAATAAAGGACAGAGTGGTCTCCCTTGCCTTGTGCCTTTGCTAATTGAAAAGCTTGCAGAGAGTGTTCCATTCACTACCATCTTTGCTGTTTGATGATGATATCTACTCTCCACCCAGGTTTTTAATTCTTCTCTAGGATTCATTTTGTTTAAGACCTGCTGTAAGAAAAGTCCATTCCAAATTATCAAAAGCTTTTTCTGCATCTAGGAAGATTACTGCTACTTTCCTTTTTCTTAATATTGATGGATTCTAGTGCATTTATGATAAATCTGCTGTTACCTTTCATCTTCCTTTTCAGAATATAACCTGAATGATCTGTGTGTATAATTTAGGGAACACACTTCCTCATGTGTTCATCTAATATAGTTGTGAAAATCTTCAGTAAATGAATTGGTCTAGATGACTGTGATTTCTTCAGGTCACACATTTCTTTGTATATTATCATCATATATGACACTTCCCATGTCTTTGGTATTGTTTTCGTTGTAATTTCTAAGAATGCATTATTACTATGACATTTCTTTGCAAAATCTGTGTATAATTATGCATTTTTTGCTTGCAATTTTGTCTATGTTTGGAGACATACGTTTGGAGCTGGGTATCTTGGGGACCACTTTTTCCCAGTGATTTCTGCTCATCCAATTAGATTTAGGATGAAGGGCTGCCTTTGAGTCCCTGTTCTGGCAGAGGCCCTAATCTGACCACAAGGGTGTTTCTTTGCTGTCACTGCCCTCCCTGCTTTGGAGTGTCATTCCTCCTGTGCTTAGACTGTCACCAACCCGGTTAGGATTCAAGAAAGCCATTAAGACTTGGCTCTTCTGAAAGACTTTGGCAAACTGATATGACTGAGTCTCCTCCTTTAGTAAGACTATTGGTTAATGGCTGTTGTGGGTCTTCCGGGCTGTGTGGCCGTGTTCTGGAAGTTGTGGTTCCTAACGTTTCGCCAGCATCTGTGGCCAGCATCTTCAGAGGGCAGGAGCACAGATAGAAACAAAATCTCTGTGCCCAGGTAGAGTGGCAATGTTCTATTTATAGAGCTAAATTATAGGAGATTAGGTGGGGTTTTTTGTTGTGTTGAAATGTTAACGAGTGGCTGATGAGCGTGATTAGCATGTTCATTGTGAGAAGTATTCCCATGTCCTGGTGGTTGGACTGAGTTCGTTGACCTTTTGCAGGCTGTGTTTTTCAGGACTGGTAGCCAGGTTTTGCTAATTTTTAAACTTTCTTCTTTTTTATTGTAACTGTGCTGGTGTTTTGTATAATCTGCTGTATAATCAGCCACTCGTTAACATTTCAACACAACAAAAAACCCCACCTAATCTCCTATAATTTAGCTCTATAAATAGAACATTGCCACTCTACCTGGGCACAGAGATTTTGCTTCTATCTGTGCTCCTGCCCTCTGAAGATGCTGGCCACAGATGCTGGTGAAACGTTAGGAACCACAACTTCCAGAACACGGCCACACAGCCCGGAAGACCCACAACAGCCATTGAACTTCGGCCGTGAAAGCCTTCGACAATACTATTGGTTAACATTGGCTTGGCTTTGTTACTGTAGTTGGGAGGATAAGCTACTTAGAATCAGTCAGGACTGAAGCAGCATATGAGCCTAAATAAATAAGCACCAAAATACATTAAAAAGTTAGTGCAAACTAAAAAAAAAGTATCTCAAATTCAGTGATCTGCTTCTTATAGATCTAGACAAATAAGAAACCTACAAATCTCTGACCATCCCTATAAAAGAAACACGGCCAGATGTAGTTGTGGGCTCCCTCCCTGTATCTCTCTTTTACAAAGTGTTGTAAGGTCAGGCAATATGCTAGCCTGAAACTGGAGCTCATTAAAGTTGCAAGACAAACAGTGAGGTAGCACTTTTCCCCAATTTTATTTTCTTTTGCTCCTCCTGAGCACAGGAATGAAGGAGAAGACCACAGGAAAAACTGCATAGCACAGGAGCTAATCCTTCTGGCAGCGGGAAGCTCTTTCTTTGCAATCAACCCCTGACTGAAACAAACAGAGCGGACAGTCCCTAGAGATGTTTCAGAAAGAAAGGTTGCTGTGTGTCAATTTTCATTAAGAAGAGTCAGAGTTGAGGGGAGAGGAGCCCAACTTAGATTAATTTAAGTAGGTGCCACCTGGGAAATGAGAAATCTCTTCTAATTTGGGAGCTCCGATGGCAGCATTAAGCAAGCACTCTGTGATGGCCATTGCTTTATTGACATGAACTTTCCATTGTCATCAGGAGCGAGCAAGGTAGTCTTGAGTGCCTATCAGACTACGGTACCTAAGCGCTGGAGTCAGCCTAAGCAGAATTTTTAGTGAATGTTTAGGATTAATCTAGGCTGGGGAATGCCATTTAATGTAATTTAATTTATTCAGTTTAGGTGCTACCTGACTCCAAATGACTCACAGTGTAAACCCCCCACCCCAAAATACAGTGCAGTTCAAAAAACAAGCCCCACGAAAACAGATAAGGTAAAAAACAAACAAACAAAACAAGATGCCAACAACCATGTTCACACTGTCCCATCACATTTCTATCTATTTTGCTACCTACAGTACATACCTTCCTATTCCTGAACGACGTATATCATGGCCTGCACAGGCCGTGACTATTTGCAAAGTTTGTTTAGTACACCAAAACCTTCTAGAAAGGTCCATTTGTGGTGATGTCACCAATTCAAAGTTTATCCTCCACCCTCTTTGCACCCTCTTTGGGTATAAAGATGATCTGAAGCCACAGTCAAGGGAGGTGGTTCTAGCTCACTCTGGAAGCATGTTGGGGATACCAGAGACTGGACCTGATTCCTGCAATTTACAGCCCAGAGTGAGGTGATCCTGGTTCCTTTCATCTCCTGGGCATGTCAGATAATATGGTGAAGTTCTTCATTGGAACCAGATGCATGAACAGTACTCTAAAGCCTCTGGAGATAGGATCCCAAAGCAGCAGCTGTTTTAAAGTAGCCACAATCCACCTTTTCGGCCACATACCACAAAAGCATTGGACATAAAGAACCAATATCTTTGCTTTGGGGCTTACAGGACTGTACAGTGAAGTTCCTGAATTGCTAATAATTGTGCAGGCAAAGTTGTTGTTGTTGTTGTTGCACCTTTTGTGCAAAATGGAAAACTAACTGTATAACTGAATGTTGTACAGCTTAGAGGCAGCCCAACTCCCCTCTACTTTTGAGTGTTGGAGGCCAGTATAAAGTTCTTGCAGGGACTGTCTTGCTTGTGTTAATATTTACCCTATTAGGGATCATCTCAGAGGGAAAAATTGTTCAGGAGGAAGGTGGGGGTTCTGCCAGCTAAACGCACAATGCGGACTGCAGAAATAGAAGTTGGAAAGAGTTAAAGCGCTGATGAGCTGAGTACTCAGGTTGTATAAACTGTAATGATTTCCTTGTTAAAACAAAGAAAATCAATGAGGTGCACAGCTAATGGCATCAAAGGGATCCCTCTTGTCAATAACACTTAAGGAACTGACAGCCTCCAGGAGCGTTGCAGATGTGCTTCTCGGAATCTCTTCCATCTGGGATATTCAAAGGTAGGACAGAAGGATTTTGCTCCTCCACTTCTTCCCCAGCCAGTGTTAATTCCCTAATTATATGCCCCCCCCTCAAAAAAAAAAAAGGATTAGATAAGACCTTCTAAGATAGACCTTCTTAGGCCTGGGGCTCTCATTTCACATGGCACCCTAAAGAGAAATGCCTTCTTGCATCAATAATTTATCAGAACAATTAGGAGAAGGCTTGTACTTTGCAGTTAGCTGTGATATGTGTTGATTTCACCCTTTGTCCTGCAGTCCAGCTGGTCCCTTCAACTCAACACCTCCAAAGGCCAACTGGCAGCAATTCAGGAGCTAAAAACTGTCAGATCTATTAAGCAGGAAGTAGCAAAGAAGCACAATCCTCTTCTGCCCTATTCATCTCATAAAGTATCAGTTGCCCTCAGCTTACAGAGACAGGTGGCATAATTTGGTGCAAAGAAAAGATATTCTACTTTGGGCTGAAATAGATTGGAATTGATGGCAGGCCAGTTGGGTTAATAGGCAAGGGAAAAAAGGTAGTCATAGCTAGAATGATTTTTGATACACTTAAGACCACAAGGTCTTTAGCTATTGTAGAGCAGCAGGTTCACCTTCGAACTAGATATGTGTCTGAAGTTGTAATGATTTCAAACCCAGTATGAATTTGTTCAGCTCATAATCTGTGGTTGTATTACAAATGGAGCATCATTTTCCTCAGAAGTTCCATTCTCCTTTAGAAAGTAAAGCAGCATCCTGTATATGCTCAGTCAGTGACCATACTGACCAAGCTATTTTGTAGAAGCATGTGCCATAAAGACAGACATCATCTTCACCCCTTACTTCAGTGGCTGGTAACATATTCAGACATCCAAGCACCCCCCCCCCCCCACAAATAATTCCTAAAATTAAAATAACAAAATATTGCACAGGTCTCATGTGAGAGTGTCAAAAACTTGTTTTGCATGAGAATTGCTGAAATCTCTTGCAATTTTGGTGTTCTCCTCTAAGATCTCATGAGCTCCATGAAAGAACACTGAAATCTCATGAAGCTGGGTGATCTTGTGAGATTTTGCAACGTTTTTCTTTTTTTAGTAATATAATATTGGAATTCTGTGTGTGTCATCTAGGAGAGCTCTAACCATATTGGTGTCATTATCCTGCATTCTTCTCAAGGACACACTTCTTAGTTACTGTGAATTGTGTATTCAGATGGCCCAACCAAGCAGCCTTTTATTTGATGAGCAGTTTTTCTCTAGTTCTCTTCTCTCAACTGTCTTATAAATGCCTACTTGAAGTTGTCATCCCTGCCTCCCATCCATATCTTCTTTCTTGTATTTGCTTTGACAGAGGTAAGCCTGGAACTCTAAGGAACTCTCTACTATGACTGCTGCTATAAACAGTTCCAGGATGGTTTATAATATTCAGCATGCAGGTACCAACACTAAAATCTGGGAGCAAAGTCTTGGAAACCAATGTGCTCCCTCCCTCCCAAATATAATTAATCTGAAGACAATTGTTATTTGGCACATAGTGTGGCAGGGGACATTCCCATGGGAAGAACTAGATATATGTGCTGTGCCTCATCCAATGCATTGGCTGTTTGATTTAGTTATGTGTGCTGTTATTGGATCTTATATGCAGGATCAAAGCATAGACAGTGAACATCTCACCAAACAAGCCAGAAGCACATTTGATTGCTTTCTAACTACTTTATTAGAGTATACTCTACAAGCACCGACATGTGTTCTCATTCACACGAACACAATATACCTCCAAAAAGGGAAAGGAAAAGAGAGAAAAAAGGAAAGCAGAAAAAGAGTGCCCTGCACTGACCCAGACCAAGTAGATGAAAGAGCTCTTTGTGAGACAATCTCAACATTTCAATACCATATTTTATATTATACATAGTATCTGTGCTGATTCTCACAACAAGGGTTAGATTTCACACTTTGTTCTGGCCTCATACCTTTCCATCTTGTTTTGATATGCAAGGTGCTTGCTCAGGAAAAAAAACAACTTGTTTTCTGGTCCTGACCCTGTAATCATGATTTTTTAACCAGCTTATGGATTCTAAGAAGTGTCACCAATTGGTTGTAATTTAGATTCCTCACTCTTTTAATGTCTCTCTTTTGACCCACTTTGTGCAGCCAAAATAGAAGAATGCACGTAGAAGCCATATAGAATAAAAGGATATAGAGAAAACAGAAGAATGTGCCTAGAGAAAATAAGGTATAGCTATTGTATAACAAAACATAAACCTGTGTTTTATATTAGTGCTAGGTTTTGTTACTCAGTTATAAAAGGGGCGTGGTGGCTCAGCGGGTAAGATGCTAGGCTTGTCGATCGGAAGATCACAAGTTCGGAGGTTCGAATCCCTAGCCCTGCGTGCGGAGTGAGCTCCCGCACTAGCTCCAGCTCTTGCCAACCTAGCAATTCGAAAGCATGCAAATGCAAGTAGATGAATAGGTACCACTTCGGTGGGTAGGTAACAGCGTTCCGCGCATGTCATGCGGCCACATGACAGTGGAAGCATCTTCGGGCAACGCTGGCTCTTCGGCTAACAAACGGAGATGAGCACCGGCCCCTAGAGTCAGACACGACTGCACAAATGTGCGCGGGAAACCTTTACCTTTACCTTATAAAAGAGATGTTGTTGTTGTTCAGTCATTTAGTCATGTCCGACTCTTCGTGACCTCATGGACCATAGCACGCCAGGCCTTCCTCCACTGTCTCCCAGAGTTTACTCAAATTCATGTTCATTACATCGGTGATGCTATCTAACCATCTCATTCTCTGCCGTCCCCTTCTCCTTTTGCCTTCAGTTTTTCCCAGCATCAGGGTCTTTTCCAGTGAGTCCTCTCTTCGCATTAGGTGGCCAAAGTATTTGAGCTTCAGCTTCAGCATCTGTCCTTCCAATGAGCAGTCAGGGTTGATTTCCTTTAGGATTGATTGATTTGACCTCCTTGCAGTCCAAGGGACTCTCAAGAGTCTTCTCCAGCACCACAGCTCGAAAGCATCAATTCTTCGGCGCTCAGCCTTCCTTATGGTCCAACTCTCACAGCCATACATTACTACTGGGAAAACCATAGCTTTAATTATACGGACCTTTGTCAGTAAGGTGATAAAGCAAAAGAGATGTACTTCATGTTAATTGTGGCATGCAAGTTTATTTTGCTAAGAAAAGCAGTAGTGCTAGGGAAAGGACTAAGTCTTTGTTGTAGCCATTTTTTAAAGAAATTTGAAGACTGAAGTATTTGTAGGACATTCACAAAGTTATCTGCTCCCAAAATTCCATTAGGGAGCATCCCAAACAAAGTTCCCATTTTCTCTGAAGTAGCAATCTTAACATCTGCCAAAAAATTGTGTATATAATTTCCCTTGGCAACTTACTTCCTTCTGCAGCTTTTAGAGCAAATTGTAGATAAATTAGCTGTTTCTGCATATTACTTTTACTAAATCATATGCTTTTTCAGATGCGGTAAAATTTGCTTTGATATATTGTGATAATATTTTGATTTATGTACAATGCCAATCCTTTCCAGTGGTTGTGTGAACTACATACATTGAGCTACTACTTCTTTGGGGAGGTGAGTTTTAAAGAATGCAAGGACTAATAGTATTTCTAGCAAAAGTGAGGCTAATGAAAACTGCAACATTTCTCCAGTACTGGAGGACATTCTCCTATTATTGGAGTACTGTTCAAATCTGAAACCCATCCAAAATTAAATTATAAACTATACCTAATTGTGGCATAGGGCATGAAAAAGTGGTCTGATTATGAACAAAATAGCAATGGTTTGATAATAGTGACATAGACATTACAACAGTTTCCTCCACCATTCCCAGGATAGAAGTCTGGAGGCTTCAGGACCTGTGAGAAATGAGTTTGTCCTGCCTATCCTTCCATCCCTGGTAAATAGCCAGAAGTTCATAAAACAAAAAGATTACTTAGACATTGTCATTATCTTACACTGAAGCCAGAAAACCACACTGAAATTCACTGGAGTCAAGATTTATTTTCTGAACACCCGGTGACTGGGAAATAAATCTATTTTTCTAGCTCTTTATTTAGGGTTAGGGATTGGGTCATTAATCAGTTGTTATGCACACCAATAAGCTAATAATATTATGGAGCAAGGGAGCTCCTTTCCTCTGCACACTAATCCAAACCTTTTCCATTGCTGAAAGAACCTTGTGGTTTGATTGGTTTTGGAAACCACCACAATTAATAAAGTTGAATGTTTTATTTACTTACCTGTCAGATTAGTATACTACCACATTTATAAATTCTACCCGTGGAAGTGATAGTGCTGGACTAATAATTCCAATTCTTAGTGAAACATTGATGGTATCACAGCTTCATACATAGCTATGTATAATTTCTCTTTTCTATAGACATAAAACTGTAGTTCACACAATCCAGTTTGTGTTGGTTGGCTCATATGGCCATCAAGCATCATCGTAAAGCCATGAAGATGACTTTGGGGTGGTGGATTGAGAGGAGCTGGCAACAGAAAATTTGAGGAGATGGCTTTCCAGTTTACTTGCTTTTCCCCAGTCCCTTCTCTGCAGTTTACTTCAATACTAAAGTACAGAACTGAGTGTGCAGGACTGTTTCCCCCAAATAAACTAGCTGCAGAAGAGTCAATAAGATTTGCTATAGGGTCAGGGGTCAGAAGGTAATGGTTACACAGAAGGCCATTGTGAATGACCTGCAAATAACATTGTAGGAACACAAAGTATAATCAGCCATCTATAATCACCGGTGCCAAGATGGTGGGTGGGGAATCACTTTGCTGATGGCATAACTACAACCTAATTTGGAAAGTTTGTTAGAAGAGAGGATGTTGACTAGTGCAAGAAGCTAAACAGTCTGTTATTAACAGACCAAAGCAATTGGGTTTCTAGTTCTGCCCTTGAGCAACGACTCTCTTATAGCCTTGTCAATTTTACTCTAAATAAAGTTTTCCTGTGATTGAATTACAAGAAATACATGGGCATGGGAGCTATCCTCTATATTGCATGGACTATAGTCACATCTGCTGATGGGAAGGCGGCAGAAATCTGGAGAGGGAGTGTGGATACAATGAACCTCTGGCTCTCAGGAAACAAACTAGCTCCATGAAGATCATGGTGGTTGACCTGCATAGGGTGAGCCAGAAAGAAGGGTGTTTAGGTGAGTCTGTCAAGAACATGATAGAGCCATCCCACTCCTGGACTGATAGTTGCTTTGCTGTTTTGAGGAAGGAAGGAAGGAAGCAAATATTTTAAGGAAGAGGAAAATAGTTTTTGTATTTTTTAAAGAATGAATCATTCCTGGAATTGTTTTGTGCAGTAGGTATGCTTCCCAGAGCAAGGAAAGGTAGAGAGTGCTTCATTAGACATACAGAAAAATTGATTTGTGATAAGCACTTTGACATCTACCTGCCTGATGGAAAGATTGCTAATAATAAATAGGCTGATAGATAGTGCATTGGGACAGGTAATTGTGCTGTCCTGAATTTAAAATGAAGGTTTCAGGGTAAGATGCTAAACATCCAGGGATATCCAAAGCTGAATTCTTTGAAATGCTTACCTGTTCCGTATGCCAAAGTCAGCTAGAGAGATAGAGGAGAGGTTTCAATTAATGGGTAAGGTGGTGGCATCAGGAGATAGGATATGGATTTGCTAGTTCATGAAGGATGTTTTGAGACAAGGGAAGATGATCAAGAGAGATAGGCTTTGCTTGAGCCAAAATGGAGTGCTAGTGCTTCATATTCATCAGACCACACAGCAACGTTTCAAGGAGCTTGCAGGGAAAACCTGAGTGAAGTTGGGGAGCATCTGATTCAGGTCAACCCATTTCTAAGGGATGAGGCTGTAAATATTCTGAATGGGATTATAGAGATTGCAACAAAAGATACATATAGTACAACAATCATCCTTAGTCTGGTGTCTTCCCTAGGACATACTGTGTAAGTGTTCCTATACAGTGCTTGAGGCCTCTTGGCCAAATTAAAGAAACTGAAATGCCCCATACAGTACAAGTTATGATGGACATAATATAACTCCGATATCCTAAGAGAAATGGATTTTAAAAGGTTTAAATAAAAAATAAAACTGCATAAGTAATGTAATAGAATATTCTTGTAACCTGTGATGAAAAGGCTGAGAGTGAACTTGAGATGAACAAATGCATCAGGAAGGCAATAATAGGAGATTTTAAAATAGGTGATTCCAGTTACATTTACAAACATTCAGTAAATGCTTATATGGGTCATGAGAAAGAGACATTTTAAAAAATGCTCTGAATGATGGTGCCTTAAAACAGATGGCCATGGACCAGAGAAATTATCTAAGATATATAAAGGTACTTCTAATCAGTGTTGGAAATGTGGAAAACACGAAGGGTCATTTTACCATGCATGATGGACTTGCAAAAAAGCAACAACAACAAAAAATTGAATACAAATACATATAATGATACAAAGAATTCTAAAGACTAACATTCAGATGAAACCAGAACTGGTTTTACTGGAAGTTATGGATAACCAATTAGAAAAGACCTACAGAAGATTGGTTTTGTATATGGTAACTTCAGCGAGACTATTACAGTATATGCACAAAGATGGAAAAATACTGAAATACCCACAATGGAGGAATGGATTGTGAAGATGATGGAATTTGCAGAAATGGCAAAATTGACCTGTTTGATCAGGGAGAAGACAACAAGTACTTTTATCAAAGACTTGAAACCTCTTGTGGACTTTTTCCTGAAAATGGAAAAAGATGAATTGGTGATTTATGGATTTGCTGATTAAAAAGGGTTGAATATGGGAAGAGAATTATGATGTAACTTTAATGAGGGGGGAGAGAAGATAGGTTTGTTTGTATCTGCTGTAAAGAAGATCAGAAGTCACTTCTTTATATATCTTTTCTTTTATCTATTTGTATTTTCTTACTTTCTCACTTCACATTCTTTTTCCTTTTTTCCTTTAATCTTACTTTATATTATTTCATGTTTATCTTTTATCTCTGTGAAAATCTTTAATAAAAATTATATTCATAAAAAAAGAAACAGATGGTCATGGAACTGACCAGAGAGAAGTCAAATACCAGGACAACTTTTCTCCAGACCTTTTCAGGGATGTAGGGGACAGAAAAGGGGGTGGGTGGATGGGATATATGGACATTCAGAGTAGGTTCTGCTTGGCAACCCATCCTCTGCACCTCTCCATAATGCAAGGCCCTGGACCACATGGGAGCAGCCCAAGACCTTGGCTGTGGCCTTCAATGTCTCTCCCAAACTTACCACACAATAGCACTTTTTAATACAGCAGAAAGGGAAATGCATGCAACATCTGGGGATCAAACTTATCAATTGTAACTGATTTGATTTAAAGGTAATTAAATTAAATTAAATTTTTATCTTGGTCCGATATATTCCTTTGTCTTCTCTTGCCACTCAAAGACCAAGAGTGGCTCTCAGCCCCCCAAAAGACACACACCCATATTTTATTGATTTTCTTCTATGTTCACTAATTTATCTGCTGCCCTAACTGTGACATTGTGTAGCTTGCAATCATGAATGACACATAAAAGATAAAATCATAAAAAAATATTTAGAATCAAAATAAAGCAATAATAAAAAACACAAGAGCAAGATAAATACATACAGGAACAGTGGTGGAACTTTGTTGCAAAGGATTGATAGAAAAGGGTTGTCTTTACCCCTTTCCAAGAAGGTAACAGGGATAAGGCCATCCTAACCTTGGAAGTTATTCCCAAAGGCTGGAGTAGCCATCAAGGAAGTCTGCCTCCTAGTCTTCATCCACCTGATCCCCAGAGGAAAGTAGATGAGAAACATGCCCTTCCGGATTAAATGCACAGGATGAGCAGACTCTGCTTGGAGAAGACAGTTCCAAAGTTAAAGCCACAAAAGAGCTTTATTTGTTATCACCAGCACTTTAATTGTATGGGGAAGCCTACTAAGAACTAATATAGCCCCTGCAAACAACTGTGATTCTGCAGCAATTCCCTTCAGCAGTCAGACAGCTGCATTTGCACCACTTGCAACTTTCAAATAGTCTTCAGAAGCAGCCCCAAGCTCATTACAGTAATCCAAAGGTGAGGTGGTAAGAACACGTGCAAGCAACCCCAGAGCATGCTGCTCCACAAAAGGTTCATCTGGGGGCACCAGTGGAAATTGGACAAAGGTTATCCTGGCCATAGGTTCTACCTGCAGCTCAAACAATACCCTCTGGTGGCTTTTTATGGTTTTAAGCCCTGATGTACTCAGGCAAACATCTGAGCAGGGCTGTGGTACCTCTGTTTTATATCTGCCTTTTTAAAAAAAGGATTACTGTATATACAGAGTCCCCCTAGGGGGAGATGGAGCGGTGATATAAATCGAAAAATACATACATACATACATACATACATACATACATACATCCCTTTATTGGGATAGATTTTTGGCATTTTCACATGAAAATGTCAGCACCTGGAGCATCTCAGCTTTCCAGAATTGACCCAGTGGATTTTTGGTTTCTTCTGCTCAGAAAGTAAAGGCCAAGGTGATAGACTCTAATGCTGGATATGGGGAAGCCCTGGAATTTGTTTGCAGCTCAAAATTGTTTATTTGCTGTGAACATCCTGATTGTGGTGCATTTCTTCACTAGAAAGGTCACCTTTGGAATGAAAGCAGCTGGTTGGGTATCAAAGCAGCACAAGTAAGCTAGAGCATAATACTGCTGCTTTATTAAAGCTAATGAAAAAAAATCACCATATGCTTGACTTTCAGATCTCTCCCTCTCAATAAAAGTGTTGTGATGCCCAATACCCATCTCGCCTAAAGAGGAACTAGCAGGGTACATAGTATTCTTGGGAGCTGAGGTTGCCTGGCCTTCAAAAGAGTATTTCAAAAGCTTTCTTGCCCTTTGCATGTTTTCACAATGCATTTTACAATAAAGCATAAAGGGAGCCTACACGGGTACAGCAGCCTGTCTCCTGAAGATGCTAAATCCCAGTAGGTAGAGCCTTGGGAATGCCGTGGAGGGAGTAGGGCCAACCACCTCGATTCTGCTGACCTCCTCATATTCCAGAGATCTACTTGCAAAGTGGGTCTTGTGAGCAAAGGCATGTCAAGTCTGCTCAGGGGGGAGTGGGTAAGGAGGGGTGGGTTTTGGTTACATACTATTTTACCCTAAAAGAAGTGCCCGAAAAAGTCATACGATCACCTTGATATGTTAGAACGCTGGATTCAGTTTCCATCTTTGATCATGACTTTTGAACCTTCTCCAGTTACTTTCTCAGCAGAGCTGGATTATTTCGCCCATTCTTGACTGCTCTTTCTTCAAAAATTCAGGGGACAGTCGCAGCTAAGGCAGGAAATCATTTGCAGATAAATAATTTTGAGAACCTACAGTATGTCTTGTGACAGCCCCACTGCAGGATTTCCTTGCTTGCCATCCTAAGGGTCTAGTCCATCCTTCCGAATTTTCTTTATGAAGGAAAGAAACATCAGGAAGGCTTTTGATTCCACTTCACTATAGGTGAAGGCAAAATATAGCATTCTAGAATTGCAGAGACCATACATACTAAAGATGTTTCTGTCTGTGCGTGTGCACATCAACTACACTTGTTAAGAATTCTTGCAGTTCCAGGGGATGGGCAGAAGTATTCAATAAAATAGAGCCAGTTTGGTCTAGTGGTTAAGGTGCTGGGCTAGAAACCAGGAGACTGAGAGTTCTAGTCCCGCCTTAGGCATGAAAGCCGGCTGAGTGACCTTGGGCCAGTCACTCACTCTCTCAGCCCTAGGAAGGAGCCAATAGTAAACCAGGAGACTGAGAGTTCTAGTCCCACCTTAGGCATGAAAGCTGTCTGGGTGACCTTGGGCCAGTCACTCTCTCTCAGCCCAACTCACTTCACAGGGTGGTGGTTGTGGGGAAAATAGGAGGAGGAAGGAGTATTAGGTATGTTCGCCGCCTTGGGTTATTTATAAAAAATAATAAAGGTGGGATAGAAAGTAAATAAATTTTTTTAAAAAATTCCAGTATTATGCAACAGGTCTGCCTCTGTTGCACTGAGCAAGCTGATCAGAGATCTATAGCAGCACATAGTACCCTTTCTTTTTCCTTTCCAGCCTGCCTGCTTAGCTTTGTCTCTATCTTACTTTGTAATTTAAAAAGGGCTTAGAATAAGTATCAAGTTACTTATCAGTGAGGTAAAAAGAGAAGCAAGATTGTAGAGCAGAAAAAGGGAGAGCTTCTCTGATACGATGTAGCTTGACAGATAGAGCATAGAAACAGATGCCACAAGCTGCAGATGTAATGAGATGTATAAATACTGAGACCTGCTTGGATAAATGGAGGCATCCTCTTCCATAAAAATGTCTGCTAGAGCCTCAGACATCCACATCAGTGGATTTTCAGCATCAGTAGTGAGATCTGTTTGATTTTAGAGTCTGAAAAAGATGTTTTGCTTAGGGATTTTATCAGTCAATTTTATTTTCCAGCACACACTGTGGCTTTTCAGTTTTTAACAGGTATTTGAGATGCTTGTTCAAGTCTCTGTGACTGAACTGAGACATCACTCGATGAAGCTATACATGCAGAGCTTCTGTCCACCCCATACTCTATCAAATGTCTCTCTAGGAAAACAAAAATATCTTCCTTTCTCTGTCACATCTTTATCAAAAGAATGTTAAGCACATGGATCCAGGAGCTGTGTCATTATAATGGGCACCAAGATTAGAAAATAACATCTCCAAGTGTCTTCTTTCCCATCTTTTCAGGTTGCTTTCAAAAGAATTGTGTAATATAAACAAGGTCCAGACTGGAGTCCAGCTAGCTGTCCATAGGAGAGAAGGCCAGAGTCACACTTCTTATATATCTTAGTCCTGTTAGCATATTTGGCTGCTGTTTGTTCAAGTAAGTTTTCCTTGTGTTGGTAAACTTACAGTACCTCAGGAATGTTTGTGCAAGTCATGGAATAATGAACTTAAGTTACAGAAAGGCAGATTCCCATTGAATATTGAGAGTGGGGAGTTCACTTCCATGCAGGGCTTTGGTGCTATTTTCTGTATCAGGTTCTGTGACCACACATCATTGTCCTTCTTGGGCATTCAGACCTAGGCTGAGCCATTTGCCTTGTCATGACATTTTTCTATGGGCAATAAGATTTCTTTTTGAGGTGGCCATTCAAATATTTGATTCCCATCCTATCACTCTATTCTTGGATATGAAATCTAAGAAAATATTACTCCTTCTGCTTGTGGTCATCTGAACTGGAATTTCAGATGACCACAACAAGGTACTTTAATATATTGAAGGGATGAGCTCAGGACTAAAGACTAACACAGCATTGAAGCGAGATGAGGATTCCTAAGGTTAACGCTATTCACAGAGTAAGTCCTACTGAGTTAGGCAGTGATTATTTCTGAGTAGGGGTGTGGTGGCTCACTGGGTAAGACGCCAGGCTTGTCGATCGGAAGATTGCAAGTTCGGAGGTTCGAATCCCTAGTCCTGCGTGACGGAATGAGCTCCTGCACTAGCCCCAGCTCTTGCCAACCTAGCAATTCGAAAGCATGCGCATGCAAGTAGATGAATAGGTACCACTTCAGTGGGAAGGTAACAGCGTTCTGTGCGTGTCATGCTGGCCACATGACCGTGGAAGCGTCTTTGGACAATGCTGGCTCTTTGGCTAAGAAACGGAGATGAGCACCGGCCCCTAGAGTTGAACACGACTGCACAAATGTGCGGGGGGAACCTTTACCTTTTTATTTCTGAGTTGACAAGTGTATGGATTATCACTGTTAGACTACAATTCAGTTTAGCTACCCATAAAACAATTCTTCTTGTTGCCTGATTTTTTTTCTTTTTTTGGCAGAACATTGAGGAATCAGTTCATGTAAACCCTTCCATTTTTAAATAATAGCAAGGATGTTATTTTTCTGACAAGCGTACTTGATGTGATGCAAGGAGTTGATTCTAATTCAGCTAAGCATGTATGCTGAAGACTTTGAACACAAAGATGCTTTCATTAGAAAGAGGGGAGAAACATTACTCACTGATGTGTCAAGAATAAGTTGGGCACTTCACTGCAATTCTGTTTTTCATTCAGTGAAAATAACTTAAATTGCTTTCTTCCCAGCATTTTGCACTATTCTTAAAATCACTCTGTGCCTCAAAAGAGATGTTTTATTGGCAAAATAGAGATGAGAGAAAAAGCTGGATTTGATTATCACTCTTTCTTCCCACGTAAGCCAACACACCACCATGATCACTCACTCACCAAACTCTCCCAAGAAATTTGAAGCCAACCCATGGGCATCCTCACTTCTGCCAAACTCCGATCACTGAAATCATGCAAAGATCATCATGAACCAATCAATGTTCCTTTCAGCTGACAAATGGGAGATGCAAAGAATGGCATTCAATCGGGGCCCTGTTCCCTGAGCCATCAGAGGTCCCTGAGTGGCAAACTAATTGTCTCACTTCTACTCCACACAAAATGGAAAGAAAACAAACTGCTAGCACCAGGCTCACTGACAAGCTTCTTCATGATCTGGACAGTTGTCTGATGTATTCCAAAAACAAGCCACCAAACCACAGAAACCAAAACTGAGCAGCTCCTAAACGTGAGACCCTTGAAGCTGCAAGGGCACCTCTGCTCTACTGCGTTTACCTCTTACGGTGAGCAGTGATAGGACCATGTGTTGACATGTTTGCAACTTGACACTTTTCCCAGTAGCTGTAAGGATGGTTGCATGTTGTTACACTGGGTGGAGTTTGGGAGGAGGAGAGATACATTCTACATAAATAAGACACTGAAGCTCAGAAGGCAGGTTGTCTTCTATTTAGGAGTTGGGGTTAGGCAAAAACTCCCATCAGTTGGAATACAGATTGACCACAAGCTCCACAAAACTGCAGTTTTGGCTTTGCTCAAATAAATCTCAGTGGAGCAAAGAAAACTAGCAGGCATTATGTGATCAAGGTAGCTTTGGAGCCAGTTTCAGACTTGCACAGATTCATTATATGGCATAGCTTTAGTGCTGATAATAAATAAAAGACTGAGCTATAGACTTGCTGACACTAGGTAAATCTTACAGGATGCTTTGCACAAAAGAGACAGGTACATAAGGTAGCAGCTTATTCATTTTTTAAAAAAAAATGGGCTAAAAAAGCAAATACGTCTATAAAACTTTATGAACTAATTTAGAAACAAAAACTATGATTTAAAAGGAAACATATCTCAACATAATGGGAAGACTGTGATCATGTAATCTATGTTGCTGCTGAAGATGAGCATATTCAAGACTTGAACATGGAACAACCGACTGGTTCAAAATTGGGAAAGGAGTACGACAAGGCTGTATATTATCACCCTGCTTATTTAACTTATATGCAGAGTACATCATGAGAAATGCCGGGCTGGATGAATCACAAGCCGGAGTTAAGATTGCCGGGAGAAATATCAACAACCTCAGATATGCAGACGATACCACCCTAATGGCAGAAAGTGAAGAGGAACTAAAGAGCCTCTTGATGAGGGTGAAAGAGGAGAGTGCAAAAGCTGGCTTGAAACTCAACATTTAAAAAACCCAGGTCATGGCATCTGGTCCCATCACTTCCTGGCAAATAGAAGGGGAAGAAATGGAAGCAGTGACAGATTTTATTTTCTTGGGCTCCAAGATCACCGCAGACGGTGACTGCAGCCATGAAACTAAAAGACGCTTGCTCCTTGGGAGGAAAGCTATGGCAAACCTAGACAGCATATTAAAAAGCAGAGACATCACCTTGCCGACAAAGGTCCGTATAGTTAAAGCTATGGTTTTTCCAGTAGTAATGTATGGCTGTGAGAGTTGGACCATAAGGAAGGCTGAGTGCCGAAGAATTGATGCTTTCGAACTGTGGTGCTGGAGAAGACTCTTGAGAGTCCCTTGGACTGCAAGGAGGTCAAACCAGTCAATCCTAAAGGAAATCAACCCTGACTGCTCATTGGAAGGACAGATGCTGAAGCTGAAGCTCAAATACTTTGGCCACCTAATGCGAAGAGAGGACTCACTGGAAAAGACCCTGATGCTGGGAAAGACTGAAGGCAAAAGGAGAAGGGGACGGCAGAGGATGAGATGGTTAGATAGCATCACCGATGTAATGAACATGAATTTGAGTAAACTCCGAGAGACAGTGGAGGACAGGAAGGCCTGGTGTGCTATGGCCCATGAGGTCACGAAGAGTCGGACACGACTAAACGACTGAACAACAACAACAACTTCCCTTTTATGGTTCTTTATATTTAAGTCAGATTTGGATGGGACAGCCCTTTGTACAGGATTCTTTTGAATAGAAGATTGTCCTAGAGCAGGCTTTCAAATAAATGACAGCTTCCTGCAAGTTAAGACAGATGCCATCATCTGTTACACTCTCCAAAGTTTCTTGTATGTGGTATTTCTTAGAAACATTTGTTTAGTTTACAAAGTTGGTGTAAGATGAGGCAAGCATCCTGGTGGCTTCCAGGTGTTTTGGAATTCTATTTCATTAGCACCAACCAGCATGGAATTGTAGGAGTTGTAGACCAAGCTCCCCCTTCCCCAAGGATGCTGGAATCTCTATCCCACAGTAAAGATTATTGGGGGACAGGGGGAATCATACAAAGCATTTTGAAATCTTTCCCAATCTGCACACCCTTCAAATATGGAGCAACTCCCCATATTCTATGTAATAGCCATGCTGGCTAGGAAATTTTAGAAGTTGAAATCCATACACTGAAGTGTAGCCAGGTTGGAAAAGGCTGCAATAGATGATGTCTAGCCATGGTCCATTCTGCACCTCTAGCAGATACTTTGGATAATCAGATCAAATCTTTATTCTGGTCTTTGACCAACTACTTTGAATAATGTGAGCCCCTCCAAACATATTTCCCCCAGTATATATATTTTTGTTACTCAGTACCCACCTTCATTTGGTACACTGAAGAACTCTAATAGAATACCAAATGAGTCTGTGCCAGTTACTGGAACTAACACAGGGACCAGTTTTCAAATGCAAATGTAAATTCAAATCCCTGTTTGCACTTTACTCTGGCCTGAGGAAAATGCTGTTAAAGAACTACTGTTGAATAGGACCCAGCAAGTGAGAGATCTGAATGGATTGCAAAGTCACTCAACATGTGAAACCTCCCTGATTGAAAACCACAGGCATTTTTTGGAGTTACGAGGAAGCCTAAAGAAACAGGCAGAAGTCATGACCAGCAGCTTCTTCCATGGGATGGAAAAACACTGGAGGGACTGCTTGTTTGCTGGATGCCCCAGCAAAGAAATCTATATTAACCTTAACAGGGGATCTGATATATGAGCAAAGAGGTCAGAAGAAGCCATTTCTGCCATCTTCTTTCAGTGTAAACATGGGGCAACTCTAG
This sequence comes from Charina bottae, assembly GCA_023362775.1. Classification (NCBI taxonomy): domain Eukaryota; kingdom Metazoa; phylum Chordata; class Lepidosauria; order Squamata; family Charinaidae; genus Charina; species Charina bottae. The sequence goes on from JALMGJ010000002.1 coordinate 118,836,020, forward strand.
ACATAAATGCTTTCTTCTCACAGCCCTGTGGCAAAATTGGACATGACTCTTGTAATCAGTGCTCCACAAAGAAGAGGTGTAGTTTTCCAAACAGGCAGTGAAATTCAGTTTTGCTTGTTAGGCGTGTGACAGTTGACTTCTCAAGCCAATTTCCAAATAGCCCATTCACTACCTCATTCCCCACCTGAGACATTTATTGGAATTTACCCCCTTTTTTTAAAGGTGGATTTCAGTGCTGCTTGTAGTGTTGAATAGATTAAGATTGGGCCCTGCTTTCCTCAATCATCACTTTATTAAATAGTGTGTATCCTCCATGAGGAGGTATTCCTGTGCACACACTCTCATTGTGGTTCTTCAGGAACTCATTTCAGCAGTGTGCCCAGAATGTCACAGTGGATTGTGGCCATAACCAACAGATGTGGTCAGTTCCATCAGGGTGGCAGACTGACTTCAGTGAGACTTAAAAGCAAAACTATGTTATCATAAGAAACCTTCTTATGGAGACAGTTTCCTGGTTTAGGGTCTTATTACTTTCGGCACTGTCTTTGGGCCAGATCCTTGCTGTGCATTTTGGGACTCATCATAGCAAATGCCACATTTGCCCCAGTCCAGCCAAAAATTATCCTATCAAGTTCTGTTAATTTTACCAAATAGAATGATGGTTGTCTTCATGCACAGTAGACGGTTTGTATGAAATTTTCAAACAGGAAGACACGATGTCATTAAATACCAGAGGTGAAAAGGCTGCAAAATTTATTCTACAGAAAAGGACTTTCACATCCCTCCCAATTAATCCCAAATCTTATGGAACCAAAACATTTTTCCTTCATAAATTGTAAGAGTGGAGATATGGATTTGCTTCAATTTATTCTGGAAAGCAAATGATGCCTTTCAAAAAGAAAATATTGGCTGATTTTTCTAGGCTTCATCTAAATTACCCTCAGAGTGCTTCCCTTTTTTTCTTTTCTCTCTCTTTTTAAAAAAAATTGTGAATTCTTTTATTTTGCTTTTACTGTCAATCACCTTGCCAGCTGTTAGTGTTGGAAAAAGCGGATGAATACTAATAATTAATAACGAATTAATAATATTACTGATTATAATAGATTAATAGAGGACATGTGCAGTAAGTAACAGAATATAACATTATAGTTGCAATGTTGCTTTCCTAATATTAGTTGGCATCTACAAGAAACCTCTGGATCAGGACTACAATTGTTAATTCCATACCTTAGGCTTGTTCACATGGACCCAGGAATTTCTCTGTGGAGGGAAAGTGCCTTTTTCTAAACCATCCCATACAAATAATTATTCAGGATTCAGCTGAAGAGGATCCCTGCTTGCCAAACAAGATCAAAGCTATTTCAGTAGGATACCATTGCCTTGGTGGTGCCTTCCTGATCAATTTTTTTTCCCAAATAATTTTATTAACTATTACAGTTATACAGATAAAAAGTAATACAAACTACAAAAGATAAAAGAATAGAAATAAAAAATAAAAAGTGCAGAAAAGAAAAAAAGGAAAAAGAAGAATGATAGAAAAGAAAGAAGAGAGAAGAGAGAAAAGATAAGAATATAACCAAAAAAGAAAAAAGAAATATAAGGAAGTAGCTTCCCCCTTCGTCTCAACAAGTATAAACAATTTTAACAACTTATCACTTTCTCTTAAAATACAACAATCTCTTCATCCCATATCACATTTCTTATTAATAGACAAATCCTTAAAACCACGTCATTCAGTCCTTGTCAGCAAAAGTCCATTAAGGGTTACCAGAAATAACATCAACTATTTTAACCTTGATCAAATAAACCAATTTTATATTCCTTCCCTTTGCTTTTTACAATCTTGATCTTTAATCCCTTCAAATAATGTCCTAAGACTTGATTTCTTTTCTTTTTTTTTCTTTGTCCCTTCTCATCAAGTCTTTCAAAACTTTAACAGGTCTCCTTTGTAAATATAGGAAAATTATCCAAGTCACTCTCCTGGTTGGTTGGTTGTATGGCCCACTTAGTTATTAAAATGTCAGCTGGTTTCATTTGTATATCATTTCATCTTTTTCCAGAGCATTCTTGTAGCCTGTCATTTTTAAATCCATGTTCAAATTTATTTCGGTCTCATCTAGTAGAACTTGTTCCTTTTCCATAACATCATTCACACAAAGTCTATCTATGATGGCAGACATTCTTGAAATTAACTGCTGAGTCCATTGTTCACATATATCCTTCAGTACATTCAGTGTTAAGGTAGTTTGCTCCATTCTATGTGAACAAGTTAAATAGGTGTTCTTCTCCTTTAATTGTAATCTTTACTTCCTTTTAGCTCCCTCTAGTGTCCAACCTTAAAAGTCTCATCCTATCATGTTTTTTTTAATTCAAAACATGAGCTGTTTTCCCACGGGAAGGATTCATTCAATTAGTTTGAAAATCCCATTTCAAGTCAATCTGGACCCTTAGTCCATTTATAACTTTCCAAAACCAACACTCTAATCACCCTTTTGCTGTTTATTCCTAAAACTTGCTAACTCCTTATAGTTGCACTTACAATTTCTTTCATTAAGGAGTGAAGGAAACTCAGTGAATGCCATCAAACTTGTCATTCTGAAGGTTCTTAATATTTAAAAAAACAGTAAAAAAAAGTAATCCAAAAAGTGATTAGGAAATGAGGCTCAGCTGTGCTTTATGTCCACATAGGCTATATTACGGTTGTGGATGTAGGTGAAATCCCTTGACTCCCAGACACTCCATTCACCAGCCGACTGCAAAAGCCTCAGTTGTTGCAGTCTACTTGTGAGAAGCAGCTGTCCAGAGTACCTGCGGGCAATCCCACGTTCTCTCCTTTCTCCGGAGAGATCTCACTGGCCAGGATCCATCCTTCAGTCAGCGATCTCAGCTATAATGCCGTCCCTGCTCCTTCAGGGATGTCTAGCTCGCCATGTCCTCACTGGAAGTCTGAGAGCGCTTCCCTTTTCTCTTAGTGCTGCCATAAGTCATACTGACCCTAACAACTGTAGGCTGACTCAATACAGATTCCTTCGTTTGAAAAGCTTTCCACCAGAATGTCTGCAGGGTGCAGTCAAAAAAGTCAAGATGGAAATGCATTTATATCTGTATTGGAGAAGGTTGGAAGTCACCTTCTTTTTCTGCTTTCTATCTAATTCTGCACTTTTATAGTTTTTCGTTTTTCTTTAGTTCTGTACTCTGTCTTATCTACACTCTATATTTTGTATTTTAACTCTACCTTGAAAGTTCTTTAAAAAAGTTCTTTAAAAAAAAAGTCAAGATGGAGTTTGCAATGGTTTGATAGAAATTCCACCAGTTTTTCATGTGTGTTGCAGTTAAAAAACAGGTAGAACTATCATTGCACCAATGCATCTGCCAACTTGACTTTTTTGACCATATCCTGTGAACACCCCTGCTTTCCAGAGACTTCAAATCTTGCTTCATTTGCCTTGCTACAATCTTGGTTCTATGCATGTAATACTGTGCAAGGCCTGCAGGACTATCCGGGTTGCATGATTTATTTCCTGATTTTCCTGGGTTTTCTTTAACGGTTTTACTGGGTGGTTGGCTGCTGTTGTTGTATACCACTAGTCCCTTCCAAAAGAAAGGCAATAGAAACACAAAATAAAACCATCAACATCATGTGGGGAGTTTACTCAGGTAGAAATAATTTGTAAAAGTGGAGGAGGAGCTCAGTGAGGTGAAGATCAATGGGAAGATCCACAGCCTCTACCTCTGCTCTGCTGATCAGTTCTGAAAGAGTTTTCCTTATCCAGCCAAGTTGAATTGAGAGTGTAGTTTCAAATGAGATCTCTGAATGAAATAATGTGACATTTGTGACATTTGTTTATGTTTAAACAAGGATAGAATTGCACTGTAATTATATATGTCTGTGGCTCTGTGTGGTTTTGTCTGCATGTCTGTGCGCGCGCACACACACACACACACACACACAGTTTTCTAATGCTTAGTTTATATGCAACCAGCCATCATAATATTGTGGGAGTCATCTTCAGATATTTGCCCAGACAGCCATCTGTCTGTCTGTCTATTTAGCAACTGAAAAAATCCTTTGATTCCTTCTCCTAAATAGACAGTATAATCTTGGCATTTGTGTGTGTTACTTGCAATGTACATTACAAGTGAGCAAATTCTGGAGGCAGCAAAGCCTGTGAAGTAATAGCAAAGGCACCAGGAAGCCATGATCCATGGTGAATTGAGGCTTTCATCAGACCTGCCCACCTCCGCCCCCTTTTTCTTCCTTTTTAGAGTGTTGATGACTCACAGTGTTGGTGGGAGCAAGTTTTCATTTTATTTCCTCCTGCCCACATATGCAAAAAATAACAAACCCACAACCCTGATAACTCTGCATTAACAAACAGCTTTCATATTTAACACGATGTCATCCGAGCAGCAAAGCATCTCCTGAAAAACCACACCTAACTAACTGCATGATGTTGTCTGGCTATGTTGCTTTCTGGAGAGTTCTGTTGTGTACACTTTCCTGGCAGAAGATGGGAGTTGGAAGGCGCAAAAGGAATTTTTAGTCCAAGGGTAACTAGCAATAATGTCATAACTCAGTCTTATAACTGTACCACTCAATCATTGCCTTAACTATATAAAGCCTTAGCTGGCTAAATGATATTTCTTGAAATGAAATAAGGGGCTGGAGAAGTACCTTGCTTCATTGCCTTCCACTGAGATGTATACCAAGGAATTGAACTCACTCTGCACTGTGGATGCCCTGCTCATCTTGGCATTCTATAGGGCAGCCAAATGTTTGGCCAGCCATACTAGCCAGAAAATCCCCTGGAACCTTTTAGAATCAACCTCTGGGATGGACTATTCTAATAGGTCCTCCATCCCTGCAGAGAATAATAGTCATTGCAAGCCTAAATCTCAATAAAAATGGTATGACAAGAGAACAGATGTAAACTTTCCCACTTTCAGAACACCATCCTCCTGTCCAGAGGAAGAAACCAAATCCAGAGCATGACCTGCAACATGATTTGTGCTACTAATAAGTTCAAATAGACTCATGATTGTCATGGTGTTAATGAAGTTCTGGGAAGCCCCAACTGAGGCAGCCTCAGCATGAATGTAGAAATCCCCCAGAAGTAATATTCTAGGAGTCCTCAACACCAAGTCCAAGGCCACCTCCATCAGCTCAGGCAGGGATTCTGTTGGGCTTCAGGGTGGGTGATACAACAGCAGAAACCCCAATCTGTCCCAGGTGCCCAAAACAAAATACAAACACTTTAAATTGACAACGAATGGACAAGAAGCATAGAGAGAGAGAAATGATTCCTTTAGATTTGAGCAACTCCTCCTGACCTGTTCTGGTGCTGTGTTGAGTATCTGGAAGGCACAGCTGGGGAAGACTAGCTCCCCCAGCTCCCTGGCTCAGTTCTCAATTATAAGCTCTCTTATCCATAAATCAGTTCATGGATGAGAGAGTTCTTATTATTTGCTGACCTGGCATTTAGCAACAGCATCTGCAGGTGAGAAAGTAAGCCAGGATTTATTTAGTCCGGGCTTTGGGGCTGCTTCAGGCCTGGACTAAATAAATTCTTAGGGTGATGTTATTGTAGACATGATGATGATGACGACGACGATGACAATGATGATGATGTGTCTAGAGTGTCTAGTAGAAATACTAGAAATTCTGGAACTGAGCTATGATACATTCAACTCAAGTCTTTCTAAGTCCATTGAGATTGCAGGAGAAGAGGTCTGCTATTCTGTGGTAGCCACAAAACAGGAGGAGTCTGGTAACACCTTTTCAGATTAAAAATTATATTAAAAGCATAAGCTTTTATGCACTGTAGCTCACATCCTCATGCATCTGATGAAATCAGCCATAGTTCACAAAAGCTTCTGTCTCTTAATAAAAATTGTTAGTCTGAAAAGGTACTTCTAATTCTAACTCCTTCTAATTCATCTGAATAATTCAATGCATTCTGAAATGGAAGAAATATTCTGGACAGTGGAAGAAAACCTTATTCTGTAGCTAGCTAGCTGCCTTTTCTCCAGGGGATGGTTATAAGAGATAGAAAAAGTCACAGCTGTCTTCTGCAGAAACGCCAGGTATTACCTGTATTGTGATCTAAAGGAATCCCTGTCCTTGACTATCATCATTCACTACAGCAACTGCAGCAACATGCAACTATCACCAGCCGATGGATTTGTATTTTCATATGCACCTGCAGCAACTTAGCTGACATCGATTCATTCTTTGTCACATACTTTATAGCCCTTTCATTCATAAGGAAACCTACAACTTCACTTTCCTGAATGCATTCCTCCATCTCTCATAATCAAGCCATCTTCATTCAGATCCATTGCCGCATTCCTTTTTCTCTTAGTTCCACAGACACACAACTTATCTATTTTTCTTTCATTAATTTCTTGTATTTTTAATTTATTCTTCTAATATTCCAAGTCACAATCTTCAATATGCTGTGGTTGACACCAGATGCACCCATATTGACTTCCAGAGAAATGTGAAAACTGAAGGATCCAGATCATGTGTTAGCTGTGAATGAGGTTGCTTCTTGAAATGTGAACCAACAAACTTTCTCTGTTCCTATTTCTAATCTAAATTTCTAATCCATGGTGGTCCCTGCGGATCACCATGGAACTTCTTTGGATTGATAGTGAGAGGCCATCTGCAGATACTCCATAAGTATGATCTCTTCAGTCAACAAAACTGTAGATATTAATATCTGAAAGTATGGTGTGGTTTGTACATGTCATTTATTTTCCTTCTACAATGAGACCTCAGCTGTTGGAACTTGGCAACTTGAACAGAGAACTGAGTATCATTCTGTAGGCTGGGCCTTGTACCAGGCTTGTGTGTATGTGTGTCTTGGAGTTTTGGCTTTCATTTTTTTCTCATTGTTACTCTGGCAGATATTTAATGGCCAAAACACCCTCTGAGAGCTATGGCCAGGTTAAGGGTAAGGCAGCCAAAGATAAAAATAAATGATTATGTCCATTTGTGAGTGCACTCAGAAATGGGTCTGCTGCACCAGTATGCTGTGATATGGCACTCTTTGTTCATTGTGCCCAAGGGCATACACATGGAAACTAAATCTGTGCTGTTTACCAGCTTGCCTACTGCTGCTCTTTTCTTCCTCAGCTGACATCCAAAGTCTGTATCATTCTAGACACAATTGTCCATTCAGTAAATCACCATCAGCCATTGCAAGACAACAAACAAGCAAAAACTCCCCAGCATGGTAGAGAGAAATTAAAGGGGCTAGGTTAAGCAGAGCTATCATATTGTATGCAGCTGTGTGTACTGTATACTACAACCATCTTCCTGAATGCATATCCTTGGGCAATACCCATTCCAGAACTAAACTATACATACTGTATGCCCTGGATAATATAAGTAACCCATAGGGAAGATACATATATTTGCTATTTCCATGAAACTCATCCTTGTGGAATGAAGATAGTCAAGTCATCATTTAACATCTTGTTACTGCCAGATCAGTTGTTTTGTTGTTTATTCGTTCAGTCGTTTCCGATTCTTCGTGACTTCATGGACCAGCCCACGCCAGAGCTTCCTGTTGGCCGTCACCATCCCCAGCTCCCCCATGGTTGATTCCGTCACCTCCAGAATACCATCCATCCATCTTGCCCTTGGTCGGCCCCTCTTCCTTTTGCCTTCCACTTTCCCTAGCATCAGCTTCTTCTCCAGGGTATCCTGTCTTCTCATTATGTGGCCAAACAGGTCAATTGGATGTGACTTATGGACCGTGTCAAAGTTTTTACTGATTTTCTGTCAGCCCTACAAGGTTGTCCAGATCAGGAAATAGATTTCACAAGAAAACTAGTACTATACTTTATTGAGGAATGCTACAGTAACAGAATTTTACAAGTCTGACTGTGTTTTCCCTTCCTTCCCTCTTATACCCCAGGGACTCAGGGGGAGAGCCAGTCTGAGTCTCTTTCTAATACTTTCTCTTTGCTCTGGGTCCAAAGCATGCTTATGCACTTGTTTAATGGATTCTGGATAGTTTCTCCAAGGTCATCTCCATGGCTCCCTACATTCTCATGTAGAAGCTTCAGATGCCTTCAGACCTCACATCTAACTATTTAAAGAACACCTTCAATGCTCAATACCTGATCAACAGAGGGCTCAGTGAAAACACTATATACTGTAATTATATATAAACCCATTCAACATAGAAGTTAAATAAAGCTAGATAGCTCCACTGGTGCTGCAGCTCAAATCCACCGAAAATATGTCACTACAGTGTTTGAAAGTAGTGCTTGTAGGACAGACTTTTGTCAGATAGGTAATGCTCCTCAGTATGAGGAACATTGGTCTAGTTTTCAACTGCAAGCTTCAATATTCCAAGCTTCAGCTGAAACACTATCCTTGAGTCTTGAATAGCCAAGTAAACATGGATTTTAAGACTGAATACTAACTTGGTAGATACAGCTGAAAAGGTACTCCCTTTTAGAGGAGTTGTCTTCCTCAAATAAGTAATTAAGCCAATGCATCCTCCACTGGCCTACTAACATTAAAATAACAAACACCCATTTATTTGGGCAAAAGGCATTTCAAAATTGCTCTTGCCAAAATATTTCTGTAGCTCTGATAATTTTTAGTGGCATTTTTTTTCAATTAAATCCAGATGCCACCAATCCATATAGCCTTACAGTCTATGGAAGATGCCTAGGTCATTAGTAAATCTCTCCAGGGTTGTGGTACAACATTCCTAGTGGCTCCCAACAATATGCAGTCGGTGGTTTCAATCTGCCAACAGACTGAATATTCATTTCTTCACAGTGTGAAGAAGATCATTGTGCTGCCAAATGCCACCTAGAAGGTTAATTCTCCAAGTAAATCCAGTTGTAAACACAACCATTATTTGGTATTTGCTTGGATGAATGGTTCTTCTTCATAAGAGTACATAATGTTCAACATGCCTGCATATGACCTTATTGTCAATTTTCTGGGGAAATATTTCCTTTGGGGGAACTGAATTTTGGCAGACCCTTTCTTGTCAGCATCATTTTTAACAGGTGATAGATGCAGATCGTTCTCTTAAACAGATGATCCTAGCAATGCTTAGCCCATAGCTTTCCAAACTGTGTGTCACGACACTTTAGTGTGTCGCAACACACAGCTTAGTGTGTTGTGAAGCGGTAGCGGTGGGGGCGTGCACGACGGTGGCACAGGGGTGGAGGTTTGCATGGCAGCGGTGGCAGCGACGCTCCATCAGCGCTTCCGCGTTTTAGTGAGGCTGCCACCACTGCCACCACCGCCATGCACGCCGCCGCTCCACGCCCCCCACGCCCCCCCCACGCAGCCACCGTGCATGCCCCCACCCCCGCGCCGCCGCTGCCGCTGTTGGTGTGTCACCAACGGCGGCAGTTTGGAAAGCACTGGCTTAGCCTCATGTGTTAAGAAAGCAAGACTAGACTAGAGAGCATGGAGAAATGAAGACATTGCCTGTATAATCACACATTAGAATTAAGTGGTTTTGAAATGTGGTGGGACCTTTTGATAAAGGGCTGTATAACTGAAATGTAAACATAAGAAAATAATAGCTCACAAGACTCTTGCACTAGAATAATTTCCATATGGACCCTTTTCCAAAGATCATTTCAAATGGTTGTTGTGGGTTTTCCAGGCTGTGTGGCCATGTTCTGGCAGTTTTGGTTCCTAACGTTTTGCCAGTCGCTGTGGCTGGCATCTTCAGAGGACAGGAGCACAGCTAGAAGATTCTCTCTGTGCCCAAGTGGAAACAAACAAACAAACTGGTCACCAAATCTTATTTGAAAACACTGGACAACACCAACAGCCACTATGTTAGACTATACAGGGAAGCCATTGAAATACATAAACACCAACACAGTTTCAATAAAAAAGAAGAAAGCTTAAAGATCAGCAAAACCTGGCTGCCAGTCCTGAAAAACACAGCTTGCAAAAGGTCAATGAACTCTACTCAACCACAGAAATATGCAAACAACTCACACAATAGATGTGCTAATCCCACACACGACAGCACCACACCCCCTAATCACCACAATAAACCCTCTCCTAATCTCTTGTAAATGACCCACAGAAGACACACACCCTCTCAGCAGATATAAACACCAGCAGGAAGACACACCCTCCACTTGGGCACAGAGAGAACCTTCTAGCTGTGCTCCTGTCCTCTGAAGATGCCAGCAACAGCGACTGGCAAAACGTTAGGAACCAAAACTGCCAGAACACAGCCACACAGCCCGGAAAAAACCACAACAACCATCGGATTCCAGCCGTGAAAGCCTTCAACTATACATCATTTCAAATGTTTTAAAACTCTGCAAAAGTCATCCTTTGTCACTAAGGAAGCACCTACTTCCCACATATTTGTAAAGTAACCAATGTGGTGAAGTGATCAGAGTGCTGAATTTGGATATGAAAAGCCGTTCTCAAATCCCCATTCAGTTATAGAAGCCATTCAGTATTCCTGTTCCTGGCCCAATCTACACTAGACATCAATTGGTCTGCCATCTATCTATCTATCTATCTATCTATCTATCTATCTATCTATCTATTATTCAAATTTATCCCCGCCCATCTCCCTGAATAGGGGACTCTGGGCGGTTCTATGTTACAGAACAAATGGGGATTTCAGTAAACGGAGTTCCAACTTTCCATGATTTATCCTGTCTGATACAATATTTCTTGATAAGAAATTGTATCACTCACCAACTTTGGTTGATCTCGAAAAGCTAAGTGGAATCAGACCTGGGAGACCATCAAAATATACCAGGGTTTAGGAGTTGATCTTGAATTAAAAAGAACTGGTGCTCAAATGTTTCAAAATCTGCCTCATAGCTGAGATCCCATACATAAGTTCCATTATTTTCTATGATTGAGCTGAAGATAGGCATGTGCAAATTTGCACTTCTGCAAGTGTAATTCTCTCTTCTGTGTTGCATTAGGGATTTGATGCCAAGAACTCTTGATGGCCAGATCACCATGGAGAAGACTCCCAGCTACTTTGTCACTAAGGAAGCACCAGCTCGCATCTCCGCTATGTCGAAGGACACCAAACTCATTGTGGTGGTGAGAGACCCGGTCACCCGAGCCATTTCTGACTACACGCAAACCCTTTCCAAGAAGCCAGACATCCCCACCTTTGAGAGCCTGACCTTCAAAAACAGGACTACGGGCCTGATCGATACCTCCTGGAGTGCCATCCAGATTGGCATTTATGCCAAGCACCTGGAAAATTGGCTCCTGTACTTCCCTCTTGGGCAGATCCTTTTTGTCAGTGGGGAGAGACTGATCAGTGATCCAGCAGGCGAGTTGGGCCGGGTCCAGGACTTTCTGGGCCTCAAGAGGATCATCACAGACAAACATTTCTACTTCAACAAAACCAAGGGGTTCCCATGCCTGAAAAAGGCCGAAGGCAGCAGCAAGCCCCACTGCCTGGGCAAAACGAAAGGACGGACCCACCCCGACATTGACCGGAAAGTAGTGCAGAGGCTGCGAGAATTCTATCGGCCATTCAACATGAAGTTCTACCAGATGACCGGCCATGACTTCGGCTGGGATTAAGGCTGGAAAAATAGTAATTTAAACATATTAAAAGGAAAAAATATATTTTTGTACATATCAATAGAGATGGAAATCTAATATTTGTGCTAAAGTCTAGTGATTCCAATTAATATTTTTGTTTTAATGTAAACATCTATTTACTTGCTCTGTTGTTCAGGATTTACAGTATGGTATCCAGTTCCACAGATCCAGGAGACTGCCACTTAAATTATGGATAGGGCTGTTGACTATGAGACCTCACATAGACAGACATTTATTTTCCATATGTTATTTTTGAAGTTTTTATAAAATAATTTGGTGCCTCAATCTGTGGATTCTAGTATCAGCGCCCAGAATTTTTTTTTAAAATAGCTTTTTTGGTCATATTGGTAACCAAAATAATCAGGATTCAAAGACATTTTTCCAATTTGACCTGATCTACTTTGTCAACTCATATGAGATAGATTTAGACTTCTGCATTGCTAATGTGGCTCAGAAAAAGGTTTATTATGAGAGGAGAGAATTTCATGGTAAAAAAAAAAGTCACTGAACATTTCAATTCTTTGTACACATTACGAAATTGTTTATGTACCTGATCCCCACCTGACTTAATAAGGACATTATAACAGCAGCCTCTGGCATGAAACCAGGTTTTGTCCAAAGCTATGAGGAACAGCAGATAATTTTTTAGCTCTACTGAAACATTCTGATTTCCTACTGAGTAACGATGCTTCTCTGATTGTGTTACTAAAGCTAATATACACCCTCGGGATCAGGTCATTAGGCATTTACTGAAGAGTGGTGTGAGGCCTTGTCCAAACATGTGACCCCAAATCTAGATGTTTTCTCAAAGAAGATCCAATATCCAAACTAATTAAGATAAAATATCTTCATTATAGTTTGAAAGGCATTTCAAAGCCTTATTCGTCCACCCCCGACTCACCCACCTGTTGTCTCCATAAAGCCTTATATTGGCTCAGATTTCCCTGCCCACAGTCCAGTGACAGATGGGCTGAGTTGATGAGTCAACAGTAGGAAAAAGAAAGCCACATCATTTTCCCTGTCATCTCTCCCACTTAAGCTCAAGAGGTCATGGGGTCATCAGTCACTACCTCCAACCAATCAAGATAGCTTTCTCTCTCAGTGCAGAATGTCCCAACTCTAACCCTTTCCTGAATGTGTCTTGTGCCATAAAACATCTGAGTAAATAAATAACTTCCCCAACAAAGAAGGGAAATTAGCTAGTAAGTCATTTGGAATATCTCCAGCTTTTTTGTCTTAGGAATTTCTGAGTTCATGATTCATCCCAAATACAGTTATCACCTACTGGAGTAAGCAGCCACAACTGAATTGTGCCTGTGACTCTGAAAAGCAAAACGGCAGCAGTATGGACACAACCTCTATTATGTTGCACTTTCTTAGCTCAAACTTTCAAGTCCCCTAGAATGGATGCCACACTGCAACCATTCTGAGCACCAGGAACCACAGCACTGGTTTAAAGCATGGTTCATCTCTCTGTTCCCCTCCCCACCCCTAAAAACTAGAGCAATGAAATTATTCTCAACTAAAATCCAAAACAAAACAGAAAAACCTTTATAAACTTTTATGTCTATGTCGCTTTTTGACTTGCTAACAGGTAATGATATCGGTGATCGTTTGGGCCAATTGTTCTTCAGTCATCTCTGCGTCAGAGAGGTGACAGCTTGTCCTTAATAAAGTAGCACAGGTTGGCAATTTATGAAAAATGCAGTTTACACTATAAGAGTAATAGCATGAGTTTGCAGTTGGTCTGGCACTTCTGTACCAAATCCTAGACAATTGTTTGCTGACATGACAATCAACAGTAATTACAGATCTAGAATAACTAATTGTCTTGTTGTCTCTGTGAGTATTTGTACCATTGTACCATTCCACATAGAATGCATCTTTCAATATTTCTGTCAGATTCATAGTTGCACTTTTAAGGCCAAACTAGAAGTGACAGTGGCTGATAAATGTCTTATTCCATTTCTATCACTTTACTGGTAGAGTAAATGCTAAAGAAACACACTAAATATTCCTGTCTCCAACACCTTATTTATCACCACTCTATTGCTCCAGACCAGAGCTTTCCAAACTTTTCATGTTGGTGACACACTTTTTAGACATGCATCATTTCGCGACACACTCTTACAGCAGGGCATCATTTCGTGCCACACTCTTACAGCAGGGCATCATTTCGCGACACACACTTACAGCAGGGCACAAGGCAGGCACTAGGACCTGCGTGGAATCACAGCAAGTTTGCAGGCAGCAAGGCACAAGGCAGGCACTAGGACCTGCGCTGAATCCTGGCAGGGCTCGGAGGCAGCAGCAGCAGTGACACACCCAGACACTGCAGCCGACACACAAACGTGTCCTGACACACAGTTTGGAAAGCTCTGCTCCAGATTGTTTTCTTTCACTTCATAGATGGAACTAGAAAGGCTTAAAAGTTAATGGAATAACCAGCTGCAGAGAGGTAAGGTGCAGATTAGACAATTCATTTATTTGATTATTAAAGTAACATGTACCACATTTTGAAAGCAAATGGCCAACAGGCATTCCACATCATCTAGCTTGGCCTTAACTTCTCTTTTTCAACTGTATCTCAGTTTTGTTACAAACTCAAAGTGACGTGTATCAAGTGAGCATGTATAGCTCTCATATTTGCATAGTATATCCCAGCAAAATAATTTAGTTTCATAATGAAACATAGGGCTTCACCATATAAGAGTCAGAAATTATATCTTACAACAAATGAATCCCTGTTGTCCTTTTAAAGTCTGGGGTGGATCAGTTTTGTAATGACTGAATAAATCTTGTTGAGTTTATTTCCTCTCCTTAATCTCCTTGGATTTGGGTGAAGGTTTCCAGATGAAAACATGAATTCTTTTGATTGAGCTAACTTGGAGCAATGTCCTCTTCTCTATAGACAACATGGAGCTCAAATGTTCTAAAATAGGAAGATATACTTATTTTATAAAGTTGTGATGTTCAGCTCTTGGAGCAGCGGGAGAATCAGAAAATGTTCTCAACACACTTACCAACATTTATGCCTGGAGGGTCATCTTTATCTAAAACAATATCATATCAGACAACTTAAATATAAGTACTGATTCATAAGTTGCAAAACACTATATTGTTGCTTTTTCTGTAATGGCTGAATCAGGGCCTTGCTCCAGTACCTGGAGTTTACAATGTCTTTTTCTCTGAATGTATATCTATGACTTCCTTGCTGAAAAGCTAAAGGATGCAGCTTTTCAACATTACTCCAATATTGTTACTTTTTGCCATACAAGGATATGTAATAAACTCACAAGTTTGTTTCTAAATAAAATTTCAAGTCAGGTTGTCCAGAGGCCTGATGAATGAATTTCATACTCTTCAGAATAACTGATACAATAAATGCAAATAGATGCAGCATCATTTTATTTTTTGTGAATTCTATGGCTCCTATTCAAGAACATACCATATGAAGTTTATTTATTTTAGATAGCTATTGCTTTACCTCTCCCTTCCTTTCCAGCATATAAGATATACCATATAGGGTAAACTATCTAAAACCTACCAAGAGAGGGATCCATGCCTTTTTTTATTAATGGGGCAGGGGGAATTTCTTTCCTTTGTATGTGCTATTTTATGTTACTACTTTGCATTGTAATCCTCTCGTTTCCTCACTTTGATGCTATTTCTGTAAGAGTCAAAATACTTTTTAAATTTAACTTAAGGCTGAAGAAGCACATATTTTAATAAAGTTTACGGGTACAAAGAAACTTTGCTGTATTTTTTTGCGTAGAAACAAAGAGGTGAGAAGAAACATGGAGCACATCAGAGCCATTTCATATAGGTAATAGTTGTCAGCCTTCTTAGGTTGACCAGACAGGAAACACAACCAGATGAACTAATTCTACTTTATTGTAAGTCTACATTAACAGAATCTTGCAAGTCTGAAAGTACAAATCTCCCACTGTCTCCTTTACAGCCTGAGAAGTTAGGGAGGGTCCCTTCTGATCCACTTTCTCTACCCATTATGCAGCTGCAAGCTATGCCCTCTCTTATCTGATTGTTCCCTAGGCAGCATCTCTTCACCCCGTATCTCTAGGTCTTTCTCACATACCATTACAATAGTTTAAATCAACTTTCCTGCCACTGTTTTTAATATATGAATGGTAAAAAGAAGGAGCATGGGCCCATGAGTCCATGAGCACCAATGGGTCTGGGAACAATGATCTGGCCAACACCCCTCAACCCAACCTTAGAAGAGATAAATGGGAAGCTAGCATACTGTAGTGCCAAGAGGCAGCTTGAAACATCACCTTGATTTCTAAAATTGCCTCTAGGTCCTAGAAAGACCCCATAGGCAATTTTGGAAATAAGGAATTCATTACTTTGTTTAATGTGGACAGCTTTTCTGATCATAGGCTCTCTCATTCTCATTCAGGAACTGGGGAAAAAAGTATGATAAACATTTTGAACTCCAAAGACTGAGTTAATCACACAGCTGTGCTTCTTGACAAATCAAGCAAAGTGACATAGTAACAATTCCCTCCATAGTTTTGTGCATACATTTTTTATTTAGAGCCTGCTAGAGAAACGTTCTTTTACAGTCTTGTCTAAATGTGCCATAAAAATGACATAAATGACTTGTCTTAAGATCATGAGCCAAGACGTCAAGTGATGTCTAGGATTCAGGGTGCAGATGTCTAGAATGCCCAAGTGTCTAGGAATAAGTAACAGATCTACAAATCTAGTGAAACCCAGGAAGCTGCCCTGTTGTGGCAGAATATTGAGCCAGGTCCTTTTACCTTAATATTGTCAATTGTGACTGGCAACAGCTCTCCAGGGACTCTTATATAAAACTTTCTGCTTGCAAAGCACATTCTCCCCCATGAGCCAAAGTCCTTGTTGCCCCGGGAAAGCAGATGATCATCCTCCAGAAATGTTCCAATAAGAATCCCATTGAGTGGCTTGGCAGCAGGACGTCCAGTTGTCTGTGTAGTCCAGTGCTTCCCAAGCGCCGTTGGCCCCCGCCGCCGCTTCCAGGTTGTGTTGCGACACACTAAACTGTGTGTTGTGACACACTAAAGTGTCACAACACACAGTTTGGAAAGCTATGGTGTAGTCAAATAAAATGAGATGTCTATTTATTTGTATGCATATACACAGGGATTAAATTCAATGAAAATACACTCTTGGACTTCCAAGTACAATGTTAAAATCATATCATTTAATAGAAATCTTTACATTTATTCCTAGCTCGAGTGATTTTTTAAAAAATTGCTATCCAGGGTTAATTATGTGAGCACTGCATTCCTTCTAGATAATACGTGACCAGATTCTAACAGAAAGATTTTACACTATATTTCAAACATACACAATCCATTTTAAGTTATCAGGCCTTTAATTTTTAAAAAATATAATTGGATGAAATTTTCAGGCATATTTCTCAGGCTATGAAGTCTGATGAAGAGATGCAGAAAACTTGTTTCTGCGCATGGAAGAATTAAATCATCATCATCATCATCATCATCATCATCGAGTACTTCTTTCTCCAGACAGCATATATGTTCCATCATTGCTGGGCGTGTATGTTCCCTGATTAAAAATTCTCCAAAAAGAGGTAAAGGTTTGAGGAAGAAAAGTGACTACACATTTTGCTTCATATTTCAGTTTCTTGAACTAGAGAATAATTTTAAAAAAATTAAGTAAAAGCTGAGAACATGGACATTATGGATCCCCTGAGGAGAGAAGTAACACTGTAACAAAATTCTTTATTTTATTTTATTTTATTTTTAATGGAACCACTTAAACTATTTTTTTTTTTTGCATAACTGGATGAAATAGGTAGATATTGTTCTGACTTCGTTTACATATTTATTGGTAACAGAATTTGAACAGCAAGTTAATAAACTCTGGAGATCAAAGGTATCACTGCTGAAGAAGGATGAGAAGAAAACTGGAGGAGGATGAGATAAAAGAAATGTTATACACAAAAGTGAAAAGGTAACACAAAGGCAGCAGCTAAGAATGTCTACCTGGGCTTCTCCGGGAACTAGAGATGTTGGTGCCCCACATGACTCACTGTTTCCTATGATCTCTTTATCCATAAAATATATTATTAGGTCACTTGTAATGCACCCCATTCCACCCCACCTACAGTATCTGATTGGGTTCAAACTCATCAGCCATGGCAGCTGGGCTGCAAAACTCCAGGCAGCCACTAGATGGCTACGAAGAGAGTTTCCTAAATCTCTTTGCTCTTCTCATGGTCATCCATATTTTTGTAGCCCAGATCGGAGAGCCCTTAGAATGATTTAAGTGAAAGCACTCTCCATATTTCCTGATCTATCTGAATGAATCACTTGCTACTTTATCTTCAGGGTGTATTTTTTTCTTACTTTGTTGGTTAAGATATTCTTCCTTCTTTCTTTTACCCTTTCACAGCAGAAACAATATTGGCTAGATTTGGAATTACAATCCATATCAAAGGTGCAGATCTAAAACCCAGATCTTTGTTCAATCCATACTTTGTTTTCAGTGACATATAGAACTGAGTGTATATTCAAATACTTATCCTCGTATGGAAAAGGAATGCACATTTGCAGATGCATCTGAAGGCACATACGATTTAAGCAGTTGAAGCAAATGGATCTGCTCTCTAATTTGACACATAATATGGGGTTCCAGGGATGTGCATTCCCATATCTGCAATTTCCCATCACCATTTAATCTTGGTCTGAAGCCATGCAAGCAGCAAATCTCACCTGCTGCAGGGGCATTTACAGGATAAGGTAAAAAAAAAGTCAAGATGGTGGCTGCAACTATACAATCAACCCCACCACTTTTTTTTACATGGTGATATCCCTGCCTACATAGTTGGTAGTCTTTGAAAGAGACAAGATGAGTTCTAAGCTAGCAGAGTTTTTTTTTAAAAGAAGTTATGTTCTGATTGAAGCAAAACCTCCTTTTTTCAGTTTGTATGTAATTTTGCATGCAAGATAAAATATATGTGGGGCTTCTTGAGCTGGTAGAAAGAGAAAAACAATCATTAAAAAAAAGAAGACAGAAACCCTTAAGTCGAGCTCAACTCTAGGTACATAGAGACAGCCGTGCTATTTTCTTTGCAACACTGGACGTAGTTTCCAACATCATTTTCTAGAGTATTTTTCAATTTTTTCTAGTAGTATAAAACCCTGGAATGTCCTGATTTTCTCCCATCCAAGTACTAACCAGGACCAATCCTAATTAGCTTCCAAGCCCAGAGGTCAGCTAAGTATTGCCATCTGCTAAACTACCCCACACGCCCTTATACCATAGCTCTCCAAACTGTGGGTCGGGACACGTTAGTGTGTCTGCTGCAGTGTCTGAGTGTGTCTTGGCTGCTGCTGCCTCCAAGCCCTGCCAGGATTCCGCGCAGGTCCCAGTGCCTGCCTTGTGCCTTGCTGCCTCCAAACCTGCTGTGATTCCGCGCAGGTCCCAGTGCCTGCCTTGTGCCTTGCTGCCTCCAAACCTGCTGTGATTCCGCGCAGGTCCCAGTGCCTGCCTTGTGCCTTGCTGCCTCCAAACCTGCTGTGATTCCGCGCAGGTCCCAGTGCCTGCCTTGTGCCTTGCTGCCTCCAAACCTGCTGTGATTCCGCGCAGGTCCCAGTGCCTGCCTTGTGCCTTGCTGCCTCCAAACCTGCTGTGATTCCGCGCAGGTCCCAGTGCCTGCCTTGTGCCTTGCTGCCTCCAAACCTGCTGTGATTCCGCGCAGGTCCCAGTGCCTGCCTTGTGCCTTGCTGCCTCCAAACCTGCTGTGATTCCGCGCAGGTCCCAGTGCCTGCCTTGTGCCTTGCTGCCTCCAAACCTGCTGTGATTCCGCGCAGGTCCCAGTGCCTGCCTTGTGCCTTGCTGCCTCCAAACCTGCTGTGATTCTGCGCAGGTCCCAGTGCCTGCCTTGTGCCTTGCTGCCTCCAAACCTGCTGTGATTCCGCGCAGGTCCCAGTGCCTGCCTTGTGCCTTGCTGCCTCCAAACCTGCTGTGATTCCATGCAGGTCCTAGTGCCTGCTTTGTGCCTGCCTGCCTCCAAACCAGCTGTGATTCTGCACAGGTCCTAGTGCCTGCCTTGTGCCCTGCTGTAAGAGTGTGTCACGAAATGATGCATGTCTAAAAAGTGTGTCACCAACATGAAAAGTTTGGAAAACTCTGCCTTATACTGTAGAAGCCA
Source organism: Charina bottae (assembly GCA_023362775.1). Lineage (NCBI taxonomy): Eukaryota > Metazoa > Chordata > Lepidosauria > Squamata > Charinaidae > Charina > Charina bottae. Next base: position 118,855,798 of record JALMGJ010000002.1, read on the forward strand.
GAAGCCAGACAAGGAGGAAGAGGCAATGGTGAGGACCCCCAAATGCCAGAGGCTGCTCATAGCATTCTAAGAACTGCAACCAGGTACAATACAGTAGCAACGATTCTCAGCCTGCTGCTCCTATCCTCTAGTTTACACTCTGTGGCATAAAGCTAGAGTCTGACTTGCTATGGAGAAGAAAGATATGGAAGAGAAGTTATTGGCACAGGAGCCAGAAAATATTACTACCTTTTGCACTTTCATCCCCCCAACTACTAAGAAGACCAACAGTTTGGTCACTGGGGATCTGGTACAACCCAATGGATATTCTGACAAGTGGCCCAATGTGCAGAAGTGTTATATTAGTCCTGACCAAAGAGAGCCAGTTTGGAGTAGTGATTAAGGCACCAGGCTAGAAACCCAGAGATTGTGAGTTCTTGTCCCACCTCAGGCATGAAGCCAGCTGGATGACCTTCGGCTAGTCACTCTCATTCTGCCCTAGAAAGGAGGCACGGGCAAGCCACTTCTGAAAAACCTTGCCAGGGACTTGTCCACGCAGTTGCCAGGAGTCAACACTGACGGACGGACGGACGGACGGACGGAAGGAAGGAAGGAAGGAAGGAAGGAAGGAAGGAAGGAAGGGCAGCCCCTACCACTACCATCATTCCTCTTGGAAGTCCTAGTTGCAAACCTCTTCACTGCCCAAAACTTCAGGATTCTTCAGTCTGCAGAGGATTTTTTTAAAATAACAAAAGATCTTTAGTGACTTCATATTTTTCAACATTGGCAGTGTAAGAGTTTAATGAAATGGAACAATACCCCTACCTTTTTTATTATTATTAAAAGGGGGAAAGATGAACAACAATCCCAAACTGCCTTACCGAAATTCTGAGCCTTATAATCCCTGAATTACCCTTCTACCTTTTTATTTCTTTGCAATTTGCTATCATAAAGCCCCATCTGTTTCACTTGGCAGTTCCCTTGCACCGTAAAAGTGCAGAGTTGTGATGCCTGTAGCTTCTGGCTCCAAAGCCAGGCTCTTAAAGGAGAAAGAAAATGGGAGCACACTAAAGATTCTTTGGGAGAAAGAGTATGGCAACTATGTTTGATGAGGTCAATAAAAATGGTTGGAGAAATTGCCTGGCACATGGAGCTGCTATCTGTGGACAGAGTGTTTTGTGACACTTTTAGGGTTGTCTGTTTGATGCATATGCAAGCTAGAGGGCTTCAAACAAAATTATTGGGGCCAAGCAATGTTTCAATGGCTTCTGCATCATAAAATGTGTGAACAGAGTTCCATGTGCAAAACTCTTTGGGTTGGGCAGAACATAAATACAGTGCAGTTTGCACAATTGGGAAAAACAAAATTATAGCTCTCTCCCCATTCTTCTTTTCTTTTCTTTTTTTCTTTTCTTTTCAATGCATTAGATTTACATTATTGCCTTTCATCCAGGAGTTCAAGGCATTATAAATAGCACTCCAATTTTTTCCCAGGAGAACATGGGTTAAGGGAATTTTAGTGGCTCAGAATCATCCAGTCTACTTCCACAGTTAAGGGTGGACCTGAACCTGGATGTCCTCTGCCCTAGTCCATAAGAATTCACCAGCTCTCTTTCTCTTTTTCTGTTTCCTTTTTGTCTTCATCTCTCAATCTGGAAAAAACCTGGAAGTAAGACAGGGACAGGTAGTGTGCTCTCTGTGAGCAGCAATGTGCCAGTTAGTATCTTCCTTAGGGCAGGGGTGTGGTGGCTCAGCGGGTAAGATGCCAGGCTTGTCGATCGGAAGATCGCAAGTTCGAATCCCTAGTCCCACATGATAGAGTGAGCTCCCGCACTCGCCCCAGCTCTTGCCAACTTGGAATTGTGTCTACTTACTCAGGAAAAAAAAGCAAAGTTAAGCTAGGTGATATAAAGCATACTGGGAAGCCAGAGACATCTGAAGAAATATGAGTGTGAATGAAGTAGAAAATATGTTGTGCTTTGTTTTAACCCAGAGCAAACACATCCAATTCCCAAAGCTCTGCCAAACCATTCTGGATGGTTTGGAAGGAACAAGTCCTGGAATTAATTATTTTTTGTTCCAGGTTTGGGCCAAAACTCAGCCTAAAGGGATCCTGGAGTGATTTTATGAGGTGAGTGGAGCAAAGCTGATCCATGTTATACTCTCTCCCCCCCTCCTTTCTTCTACCACAGCATGTTCTACCATCTTGTCTACTCCCTTAATCTTCCTCATTCCTTCCCTTCCCTCAACAATGACCAATATCTTTAGCTTTTTTCTGCTCTTTCTTCCCTAAATCTTCTGCCCTGTTCAATACCCAGAACAATACCTTTCAGGATCAGACATGCCTGTTTGGGTTCAAACACAAACTACCAATTCTTTTGTGTATGGAATGGTTTGTGCATGAATGGTTTGGCACATTTTTAACCAAGATCAACTTTATCAGTCTGAGTCAACATGAATGTGTATCTTGCTTTTATGTGCTATCCCCATCATGGTCCCCACTCTTTGAAAGCACCAGTGATAGGTTATAAAATAGAGGTATGCCAAATTTTGAATGCAAAACATTTTGAGCACAGGAAGTTTCATTCTGAGTTTGAAATAGTTTTTTGGAATTCAAAATGGGTTGTTCTGACCTAACCAGAAGTATTCTGATTATTCTGGAAGTATTTTGAGCTCCACAAACCCCTGTTTCAGGTCTGTAATAGGTGTTTTGAATGTGAAACGGAGCTATTGGAATACTTCCAGTATGGTCAGAACAGCTGTTCTGCATTCAAAATGGAGCATTTCAAACTTCAAATGGAGTGTTCTAAGCTGAAAAAGTTTCAGATTCAAAACATTTTGTGCATCACCATTGTCAATATTCCAAAAACACCCACTGGCCCCAAACTAAGCTTAAACATGAATGTTTTCTAAGACTTAATTGCTGAGCAAGGATTTTGGGAAAAGGCTGTAACAGTGGAGGGAAAGGTTAATCCACCATACACAATGCAAGCTTATTTCAAGGGTTTGATTTTTATGAGGTGAAAATAAAATGTAGGGCTAAGGAAGGGAAACAGCTAAAGGAGAAATGGGAGGAAGAGGAAAATATTATGCCAAAAAAACAGGCAAGAGGAGAAAGAGAGAAGGAAGGAAGGAAAAGAAGGAAAAGAAGGAACGATGGAGATGAAGCATGAATGGGGAAAAATCAACCAAGCGTACATTTTCTGATGCATCATCCATTCTTTGAAATACTCTACCTCTAGAAATAAAGCATACATTAAGTTTGCTACTATCTAGGCACATACTGAAAATTGCATTTGAAAGCTCATGAATGTATGAGGTACCGTGGTAGGGATGGGCGGTGATAAATTTGATTAATAAAAATAAATAAATAAATGTATGCTTAACCTATTCTATCCATTGTTTTATTGTTATTACTTTATTATTACTGTTTTCACTGCTTCAAGATGCATTGTTTGATAGACACTATATACATATTTTAAAGGTATATGTTTGCATGTGTTTTGCTGTATAAATATTTTAAATATATATATGCTGTACCTACATAAAAGAGAAAGAAATAAACAGAGATAGAGAACTGAAGTGAGAGAAAAAAGGCAAAAGAAAGGTGGTGGGAGAGAGAAGAGGGGAGGGGAGGGGAGGGGAAAAATATGAAATGGATGTATTTGTGACAGAAAAACTTTTGTTTTTTGTTTCAGTTGCACCAACTGCTGTCATGCCATTCCCTAATTTGATCCTGAAATTATATTTACTTCAAAGCACATGACAGCTCAAGGTTTAGAAAAGGGAAGGACAAAGTATGGCCAATGGCCACACTATAAAAATGGGTGAAGCCATTGATTTTATTTCATTATTAAATTTAAATGTATTATTTTTTGTTTTATTCTTGGTAAAAGCAGAATTCCTCTACTCCCTCCCCTGCCCACCATTTCCTGCAAAATTTTTATTAGTAACATAGGCTTAGTGAACCCTAACTCTTCTTTTTTCCCAGTGTTATAGCTGGGTTTGCTCATAAAGACTAAACCTTGCAACCTTTTTATTTCTTAACACAAGAAAAGTACAGGTAGCTTAACAACCACTCATTTAGCAACCATTCAAAGTTACGACGGTGCTAAAACGAGTGGGACTTACCACCAGTCTTTGAATTTGCAGCCATCACAGCTCCCCCACAGTCATGTGATAATGATTTGGGTGCTTGGCAACCAGCCTGCATTTACAACCATTGCAGCATCCTGCGGTCAACATAACTGCCATTTGTGACCTTCCCTGCCGGCTTCCCACAAGCAAAGTCAATGGGGAAACCAGCAGGAAGTCGCAAGTCAGGGTCACATGATGTCCTCACTTCACAACCGTGCAGGACTCGCTTAACAATAGCAACCTGAACTACCATCATAAGTTGGTGTGGTCATGTGATTTTTCGCTTTACAACCATGTCACTTGCCAGTCCCAATTATTGTTGTTAAGTGAGGACTACCTGTAAATGGAAGAAGGAAGTCAACAGAATGGGTGGGGCTGAATGCCTGGCTTTTCATGTTTGAGGCCAATGGGGGAGGCATTCCTGTGGGATGAAATGGGTATTTTAAACCTCTGAAGGTTTATGGTATCCATTTCATCCCTTTAAATATTAAAAAAGGGGGGTATCTCCCTAATATTTGGAGGAGCTAAGGAGTACAAGGGATATTTCAAGCAACCAATTTTATCCTTATATCCCCACCACCAATTTTTTTAAAAAAGTTTTTTAAATAATCTGTGGCTTGAATCATGTCAACTGGATTTCTATTTTCTTAGTGGAAACGTTTCACTCCTTATCCAAGGAGCTTCTTCAGTCTGAGTAAAGTTAGTAAGGGAATCCTTAAATATGTTTCTAGGCTGGCTGTGTGACCTTGCACCTGGGGCTAGGTCATGGTTATTTTTGAGATGTTTGTTTCTAAGTCCCTTTATCATCTAAAGGAGGATCGTTAAGATTACCCTGCTGCTGTTGAGCTTGTGAAATGGTCTTAATCTTCCTAGGCACAGAAGACAAAGCAGGAAGGAAGATAGGGGAAAGGTTATGCCTGAGGCCCCCACCTCTATTCAAGGAAGGATTTTCCAAGTTGGCATGAATGGATTCCTTGACCCCTCTCTCAAACCACCTATCTTCTCTGTCTAAAATGTGAACATTAATGTCCTCAAATGAGTGTCCTTTTTCCTTTAGATGAAGATAAACTGCTGACTCTGGTCCTGTGGTGTTACTTCTCCTGTGTTGGGCCATCCTCCTGTACAAAGGTTGTTTGGTTTCTCCAATGTAGAGTTCAGAGCACTCCTCACTGCACTGGATTGCATACACTACATTGCTTTCCTTGTGTTTTGGAGTTTGATCTTTGGGGTGTACAAGCCTCTGTCTCAGTGTGTTGGTGGGTTTGAAATATACAGGTATGTGGTGTTTGCCAAATATCCGTTTGATCTTTTCAGACACGCCAGCCATGTAAGGAATGACCAGGTTCTTCCGTTTACTCTGAGTCTCAGCCCTGTCTGTTGCTGTTTTAGGTCTGGTAGACTTAGATTTGGTGAAGGCCCAATTTGGATATCCACAGGCCTGCAAAGCTGTTCTCAGATGCTGCTTTTCATTCTTTTTGGAATCCATGGAGGTGGGGATGGTTTCTGCTCTGTGTGACAATGTCCTGATGACTCCTAGTTTGTGCTGCAGTGGATGGTGGGAGTCAAACATCAGGTATTGATCTGTGTGTGTGGGTTTCCTGTAGATCCCTATTTCTAGCTTGCCACCGGTCCCAATGAGGACTTCACAGTCTAGGAATGCCAGTCTGTTGTCCTTGGTGTCTTCTCTGGTGAAGCTAATGTTGGCATCTATAGTGTTTATATGGTCCGTGAAGGCCTGTACTTCCTGGGCCTTGATTTTGACCCAGGTGTCATCCACATACCTAAACCAGTGGGTGGGCACCGTTCCCTGGAATGTGTTGAGTGCTTTCTTCTCCACTTCTTCCATGTATAAATTGGCCACAATGGGTGACACAGGAGAACCCATGGCACAGCCGTGTTTTTGTCTGTAAAAGTCACCTCTGTATGTGAAATAAGTGGTGTTAAGACACAGGTCCAGAAGATGGCAGATCTGGTTTGGGTTGAGATGGCTTCTCCTTTCCAGGGTGCTTTTTTAAATAATCATTTTCACTTATTTTGGAGTGTTTGGAGGCCACAAAAGTGATGCACTGTTTGGTTAAGAAATAAGCAGGTCTCCAATAACAGGTTCCAGTTATCAAGTAGCTGGAAAAGAGATCATGTGGACATTTCTTTTAAAGACAAAAAGAAGCTCTTAACTCCACCTCTCAGAAGACAAGCACACAGATAAATTATGCCACCTGCGCATTATTTTCCATACAACTATTCAAAAACTATCTCTCATCCCAGAGGTGATATATTACTTGCTTCTTATTGGCTTATTGTCCATGATTTTGTTTTAACTTGTTTTAATGCCATATAACTTGGGGGCCATCATAATTTATTTGATAAGTTAACTCTGCACTCTGTAAAGAAGATATTTTCTTGTTGCCTGCCCTGTTCAGCTTTCTGCTTATGCAGAATGCATTTTTGTCTTTGCCTACCACTAGCCAATGTTCCATATTATAATATGGAATATTATATGAGGGGCGCGATGGCTCAGTGGTTAAGACACCAGGCTTGTCGACCAGAAGGTTGCAAGTTCAGCGGTTCGAAACCCGAGTGCCGTGTGACAGAGTGAGCTCCCGCACTCGCCCCAGCTCTTGCCAACCTAGTAATTCGAAAGCATGCAAATGCAAGTAGATAAATAGGTACCACTTCGGTGGGATGGTACCAGCATTCCAGGCAATTAGGATGGGACATGGATTTTATTCCTAAAGAAAGACTATTTGGAATAAATTGGGAACCAGAGCAGAATGTTAAATTAATCAGAATAGAAGGACAACTTTAGAGGGCACTATTGACATTTTTTGTTACACTATGTTCACCTCTTTGCAGTTTACCACTGTGTTGATTGTACATTCAGGGTGTGTTTTTTGTGGTTTAGTTTACCAAATGAGAGTGCATCATCATCTGTTCAGAGTTAACGAAGGTATCTAAGGGGGTTTCAGCAAGAGCAGTAGCAAACTTCTTGTTGAGTTGTGCACTTTACTCTGATTCCATTTGACCACTGCTGCAATTGGATATGGGAATTTATTGTGGAATATACCCACAACTATGCAAAATGAGAGCAATGCAGGGTTATGTTAAATAATTCACTGGAGTCAGAAGAGGAGGCTTGTCAAAGATGAATGAGACTCAATTTAAAATAAAAAATTATGCCTGCATTTTGTGAAGTAAAATAGTAGAATAGAACAGAGAGAGTCCAAAGAAGAGTATTGTATCAGCACTTGGCTTAAGGTTGGTAATGAATAATCACCCCTTGAAAAATCAAAATTGTGCAGTTGAGGCTGGGTGTCAATTCTGAACCTCCATGAAACAACCTGAACTGAAGTGTTGAAGAAAATTGATCCCCCCTCCTCCTCCTCCTCCTCCTCCTCCTCCTCCTCCTCCTCCTCCTCCTCCTCCTCCTCTTCCTCCTATTTATTTATTCAATTCATATGGCTCACTCTACTCTTTTTAATGATAGATTACAGTTTTCAAGCCCACTAGTTGGGCAAAGCGTTAAGGAAAGTAAATCACTACTAAACTCATGTGGGAAATGTTCACCACTTCAAACCCTTAATGACAAATTTCCAGTGACTGATCTTCAGTGTAGTGCAAACATGATATTGTGGTAACTGGGAAGTCGGGTTTGCTGTAGAGCTGAAGTCTGTGCACTCACACAGAACACACACAATGTTAGTGGAAAGGATATACAGTAAAGGTCTTCATTGTCCCTTTCAAGCCAGTTTGATACTCAATCATTCCAACTCCCTTGGAAAAATAGGGGCATGGTGTCTGCCACTCCCCAGCTACTTCCAGTGACAGTGAAACATTCTCCAGGCTTGCTGTTTTCTGTATTTAGACTCACTTCACCCTGACATGTGCCGACATAGAACAGCAGTGTCAGAAGGCCATGAAGAAAAGCTTTCATCAGCTGTCACTTCCCATTACAGTGGGCATGACATGGAAATGCACTTGCAGTGGCCTTGATGGCTTGGGAGTTCAGTCAGGGCCCTGAAAAGGGACTTTCCCATTGCTTATAAAGAAACAAAGTAATTGGCTTTCATCCCCCGTCTCCTGTTAGTTCCATTGATAGTTTCCCATTTAATTCATCCTGTTGGCTCCTGGGAGGTCAAGATTTCTGGCACAGGTTTACCTGGCTTTCTTCCTCTGTTCTGCTGCACAGACACTTCTGCCTATGAGGTGGATGGAGGCATCTGTGAACCTCAAACTGATGTCTGGGACAGCTCCATCAATGTCAGTCCCCATGGGCTCAAGGATGAACTTGCTTCAAAGTTAAATATTGTGTAGTTCAGCACATTAACTTTCCACAGAACATGCCGGAGCTGAAGTCCAGTCCACTTAGCATGAGCAAAAATCTCCTGGTACTACTGATTAAGACAGTAGTTGACCTCTTATCCCCATGCACTTGGCCTAATGTGTTTCAATATACAGGATATTCACCTGGATGAACAGGTAGTCTCTGTCTCCTTAAAACTCTATAGAAATAGAAAATGTAAATAATATTTAGAATACCTTGCTTCAAAATATCATGACTTTTACTACCAACCATTTCCACATATACATAAAAATTATTCAGAGGAAACATGAAGTATAATTTAGCTTCATATGAATAATTTATTGCAGAAGGAATTAGGTGGGGGTAAGGATGAAGAATTGCTTATATTATCCATACATACACACATATACATAGAAATAGACATAAACCACAAAATCCACAGTGTAGATCAAAGGGGGCACACTAAGGCTTCAAGGCATGATTCCTGAAAGTTAGTGGTGTGGTTATCAGGCAAAAAGCATATGAAAACTTCAAACTCTAAAACAGGCTTGACAGAGTTTTTTTTTCTTTTGAAAGACCAATAAAAAAATCCCAAATCCCCCCATATACACAAAACATTGCATACAGCCCTACCCCTGATGTAGATAATCAGATAAAACGTTGTAGAGACTCCAGAATCACATTTTACCATTCAGGGTCTAAATCTTCACATAAACATCAGAGGCAAATCAGCAGACATTTCCATCTGAAAATTATCACTGCAACAAAAAGTTGACTTTTGTTTGATTCACATCCATTTTATCAGATTCCCCCATTCTGTTTCTGGATCTCCTAGGAAATACTATGCCCTAGAAACAAAGAATGTATATATATTTTTTCCAATTTATGTACTTGTTGAAAATCAGTTTATTCACTTCTACATTTGACATCTCATGATAGTAGTACTTTTTTTGTTTTGCCTTCAAGACAGTCTAAACTCCATGCAATTTTCTTGGCAACATTTTTCTGAAGTAGTTTACCATTGCATTCTTCCTAGGACTAAGACAGAAACTGGCCCAAAGTCACCCAGGTGGCTTCATTACTTTGATATGCACACACATAGACATATGTGTGTGTGTGTATGTGTGTATTGGTAGACCATTGTATTTATGGCATGATAAGTGGTATAGTGTCAGCCTTGTGAGGTAGACCAGACAGGAAACATAGCCAGATGAGCTAATTCTACTTTATTGTAAGATTACATTAAGAGAATCTTGCAAGTCTGCAAGTACATTTCTCCCCCCATCTCCTTTACAGCCCAAGAAACTAAGGATGGTCCCTTCTGAGCCACTTGCCCTTCCCACATACCTGGTGTGGGCTAAGCTGCCTCTTATCTGACCATTCCCTTGGCTGTCTCTCTTTGCCCTGTCTCCCAAGGTCATTCTCACATACCATTACATATAGATATATTTTCTACTTATTAGTATGCACATGTTCCTCCGGGTTGATTGGACATGGGCAACAGTATGTTGGATTGCAAAGTAGTCTCTAGATTAGAGATCCTAGCTTGCATAGAACAGTGAACCATGTCTGGAATAAAACTGGGCTTTGGGTGCACTTGTGACATATTGGTTAAAATGTGCCCCAAAATAATCAGTTCTGCCCTTACTTTTAGCAAAGAATGTTGCATGTGTCAGAGGTACAACTAAGGCTAGTGACCTGGTCTACATAATTTCTATCTTGCTGAAAAGTAATATCCGAATTCATCAGTCATCCAAAGCTATGATGAGCGGCAGAAATCAGTATATAAGGGCCCATTTGATGACAACCATGGCATATTTGAGTGAGATGGGCGGTGACGAAATTTGAAATATAAATAAATAAATATTAGGAATATTATGACTTGGAACGTAAGGGGAGTAAATCGTAAAGAGTGTGAAATAACAAAGTAAAATGAAAGAGAGAAATATGGATTTCTGTGTCTGAGAAACTAAGAGAAATGGGAAGGATTTAATAGATCTGAATGAAGAGACCTTACTGAGTGGAATTCGGGAATTCACGTAGGGAAGTGAAGATTTGGGTTTAATTATGAATGAAGTAGCTCAATGTATGTTAGAACATATGATTTGGTGTCACCTACATTGTTAACAAAAAGTTGTCAAAGTCAGTGCTCAATACAACCCCCCAAATAATAAAATGATCTCAATTAGAATCAAAGGCAAGCCATTTAATATTACAGTGATCCAAGTCTATGCCCTAACCACAAATGAAGAAGGATCGGAAGGTGAAAAAGTTCTATGAGAAGTTGCAATATCTTGCCAATACAATACCAAAAGACCTGCCCTCTGGACACCATACCCCCTGAGATTAAATTTGTCCCAATTCTGCTGGCTTTTTGAGAAGTGCTGAAGACCTGGATGTGCTCCAGGGCATGGGGGGTTGGACAGTTAGATGACTCATGAGATGTTATTCTTACTGTTGAATATTTATTAGTTTTGTTCTCACAACCTCTGTAGGTTTTCACACTTTTGCTGATATTGTTTTTTGTATAGCTTTTAATGTGTTAGTTGCCCAGAATCACCTCTGGCTTATGGAATTCTTTGCACCAATGCTGAGTTGAAATTTGGTTGCTGAATGCAGTAAGAGTGGTATATAATGGAATTAAAGGACATATAAGAATAAATGGTAATCTTAGCAAATGGTTCAACACTGAGCAGGCAGAAAGACAAAGCTATGTAATGCCTCCTGGCTGTTTTAACACAGTGTTTCTCAAACACAGCAATACTACAATCCTGTAAAATGATAAATGAATTTATCCATCTGCCCTGATCAGTAAAACTAAATAATAAATAAAACTGCTGTGATTGGCAAATGGTTTTGATAGATGGCTACAGCCACTGGCTTAGCTGTCTCTCAAAATATCCTCCAGGATTTGCTCCCCATGTTGCCTGTACAAGCCTACTGTGGGCTTGCCCAGGCAAATTGGGAGTGAATTTTGACAGTGCTTATATTTTTCTGTGCAAACTTTTTCAACTTTAAGAAGATTCTGTGATACCCCTCCAAGTTTCTTGTGACCCACCTAGGAGGTATCAACACCCACTCTGAGAACTTCTAGTTTAAGGTATTTATGGATAAATGTATAAGGAATGCTTGTGGTAACATTAAAGGCGTTTTAGCTGGAGATGTGAATGTGTGTATTTGCAGACAATGCTGCATTGCTGGTTGAGAGGCTCAATGAGTTGCAGAGAATGGCAGATACTGGAATTATGCCAATAGCGGAATGTATCAGTGGCATAATACAGGAAGGACTATGGAGTTCTACATTAATGGTGAAAAACTAGAGCAAGTAGATACATTTGTATACTCTGGTGGAATATTTATTAAAGATGGGGAAATGGATGAAGAAATGTAAGTCATGCAAAAGTTTGTAGTAAAGTAGTAGATAGTATGTTGTTAGGAATGTGTTGAAAGAAGCAAAAACTTCTATGCAGGAAAGCCTGCTTCTGCCCACTTTGTTATAAGGAAGAGAGAGTTGAGTATCTTAGCAGAGACATGTTTACACCAACATTCACTAAATCTCTTCATACTTATCAATTCTTGCAAAACATCCTTGCTTCCACCACATCCATATATATCTTTTCATATATTGCCCTTTATTCTTTAAATTTCTTACCTTTTTCTTTTTGAGGATGTCATCAACTCCATCCAATCATAACATTCGGGGTTTTCTTCTTCCTCTCAACCCATTCATTCCTCCTTCTTTTATTGTCCTCCATCCTTTTGCATAGAACCAAACCACCTCAGGGTACTTCTTTCCTACAGACCACTCACCAGCAATCTCTGCTGAGGAGCAAAGGGTGTGTGTGTGTCACACAAAAAAAAAATGATGGAAGTGGAAGAACAATGGAAGCCCTGCCCCCTTTCTAGGAGCATTACAATACCCATTCCATCATCTTGCCTTTTATGCTGACTTTTTAAAATCAATCTGTACTAATTCAGCAGTGATATATTCTTGACCCCACCTCCTCTTGTTTTAGCATTCTCACAACTTAAGTATCCCATTTGCATTGCATTCAACTTACTCTTATGTTTCTCCTGACATACCGTCTCATTTCGATATAACAAAGTGGACAGAAGCACACTCTTCGGCAGATATATTTCACTTTTTTCAATGTTCATTCTTCACAACATACCACATCCTACCTACTATTTTTGTAGTTTTAAAATATTTCCATCCATAGATTTCCAACACAGCACATCAGGCCAAGACCATCGCAGATGGATTTCAATCAAAATGGGACATTAGAACCTTCCACCCTATCATAGATGAGTAAAAAGCTCTCTTGAATTACCCAAATTGCATTAGATTTGGACTTTGCACTGAGGAGCAGCACAACTCCAGCTAGCCTTCTGGCACATGTATGGATACACATAGTTGTGTCTATGATACATGCTGTTCTAAATAAAGAGTTGACAAGGCATCAAAGTGTGGGTGCTCCCTTTGCTGAATAAAAGAAGAAGATCCTTTCTGTACTTGTGCTGTTCTGACAATAGCTGGCAAACAGCAACACCTGCAAGAACATCAATTGAGAGCTTCTCTCACTTCAGCTGCTGCATACCTCAGTGGAACCTTCAATAGATGTACACCTTGCTAATGCAAGAGTGGGGAAAAGGAGAGAAATAATATTGCCTTTAAACATTCAGCTCTTCCAGGAGCTTCTCTTGGGGAATCCAGATGCTTCTGGCAAGGGACTATTGCTCAGAATATTTGTGGTGGGCTGTGGATGCTTTGATCCCATGTTAAATATCAGAGGGTGAGCTCAACTTTGAACAAACGTCTGTGTTTATAATATCAACTCAGGCTACTGCAATTTATCAAAGGAAAACATATCCCTTCTTGTTCTTGTTCTTATTTTGCTTTTTCCTCAGTATTGTCAAGCCTCTGTGTCCTCCCTTCATAACAAAAGACGCTGTTCTGGAGATGCATGTGGTTTGGGGAAGTGACCGAGGAAGTGATGCAGCAAAAGGAAATGTAATAGAGCATAGTAAAAAGAGAAGCAAGATTTATAATTTGGTACAATCGTGGAGGGGATACACAAGGCGTCACCATGCTTTGCACAGCTGCTGTGCGCTGCTCTTGCTTTGCATGAGAAGGTAATCTAGACCAGCAAGGACTCTTTAACAGTGCTGAGGGTGGGGGGTTGCAACTCATCCCCCTACCCCACTTAGGGTACCCCCATGGGGGCCAAGAACTGCATTTATTGATTTTGGGAGAGCCAAGGGCCACATAGGGCAGGGCAATGGTGCAAAGTGGGCCTGATATTTTTTTCCCTTGGGGTTTTTAAGGATTTTATTTTTTCCTTCTTTTTTTAAAGTATGGAAGATTATGTTAAGGTACAATGGCTTTCACGCCTCATAAAGGGTCACTGGGTTTTGGCAGTTCTAGACCAGGGTGCTCTTGGGTCTGTGGAAAAGGAATTTGGGCCACATGTTGCTCTCGGAGCTCATGTTGCTTTCTTACGATAGCTGTCCAGCACATTTATGCCCAAGGCTGAATGATATCACATAAACTCTCAAGCTTCTTACATAGCTGGGTAACATTCTGACATTTAGGGTTTTTTTTTAATCCATTCGTGTCCGATTCTTGGAGACTGCCCGGAGAAGTCCCTGCTTTTTTCTTGGCAAGGCTTTTCAGAAGTGGTTTGCCATTGCCTTCTTCCTAGGGCTGAGAGAGAGTGACTGGCCCAAGGTCACCCAGCTGGCTTTGTGCCTCAGGTGGGACTAGAACTCATGGTCTCCCAGTTTCTAGCCTGATGCCTTTACCACTACACTAAACTGTTAGTGGTTAGTTAGTGGAATAATAATAATAATTTATTAAACTTGTATGCTGCCCAATTCTCAATGACTGTGGAGGGCTCACAACTATCAAAGAAATTACAGTCAAATCAATAAAACATAAAAGATAAAGATAAAAGTTGGCGAGCACAATGAAGCAAGGGGTCTCACTTCTTATGGCTCTTCTAAACAACAGCAGAGTGGGGGCCATCTGGTTCTCTGGGGAACATCATTCCAAAGGGCAGGTGCTGCTACAGAGAAGGCATGCTTCTGAGGTCCTGAGAGATTATATTGTTTCTTTCTTTCACTGGCTTGTTTGCCTCACACCAAATCTGGCCATAATCTGTTTACTTTCAGAGAGTTATCCTGCTGACAGATGGACAGACAGAATCCCAAACCTCCTTTACATATTTTCTTTCCAACCTTCCATTAGGTTGGAAAGAAAAAAATGACCTGACTGAAGCTGGTCCATTGGCCACCCAGACCCTTAATCTGCTTAATTTGTGGTTTTTATATTCATGCAGAACTTTTCGAGGATGAAAATCAGGTTTTGTGCCCTCTCCCCCCCAAAAAAGATTGAGAAAGAGAGCCACGCAAGTTGCCTTGGGTACTCATTAGTTTATAAACCAGAACATGGATGCTATATCTTGATCTTTGCAGACCTTCTGTTTCAGAGAATGCCATTTAAAGGAACAGATGATAAACTTGCATTTTTGTGTTAATCTGGCCAGTGATTAAAAGCTACAACTATACACCCCCCCCCCCAAGATGATCCTAGTCACTTATTCAGGTTGCAAAAGATTTAGGACTGCACATTTTATATCAGTAAGTTCAGAATGAGCCAGATCTCCACCTATTATCGATGTGCCATAGCAGCTGCTTTTCTGAGCTTCTCTTTTGTTCTTATGAATAAAACCTCAAATATGCAAACCAAAGTTTGTGCAGATGGTATCAAAGATATGGAAATGGTCTTGTCCTCATTTCGTTGCATGTGGAGGCCACAGACACCTCCCCCCCACCCACCCAATTTCTGGCAGAAAATATTGGACTTCCAAGGGTTTTATGGAGCTTTCAAGTGATACATTTTTTAATATCTAAAAAATTTTCATCAGAAGGATGTGGGTGTGGGTGTAGATTAGACAGAAAAAAATATGCACATTCACATATTTATGCAATTTATAGACAAAAACTGGCTTGCATTCAGTACAGATGAGATAACTGACAATTTTACCCCCTCCACTCCTTTGTAATTATAGAGATTTTATGTATGTATGTATGTATGTATGTATGTATGTATGTATGTATGTATATATTCCTATCATGTTCTGATACGTATCTGCTAAGAGGATCTTTTGGCTGGCCACAGTGCATCTTGGCAGTTTTTATCTAGGAAGTCATACTTTTCAAGTGAATCTGCCTATTTCACATGCCTACATGTACTGAAATCTATGTCTGGACAGATAGCATGATGTAGTGGTTAAAGTGCTGGACTAGAACCAAGGAGATCCAGGTTCAAATCCACCCTCAGACTCGGAGACTCACTAGGTGATGTTGGACCAGCCATCTTCATTTTGTACAGGAAGAGGGAATGCTGTATATGTCATCTCAAGCTCATGAGGAATGTTGGATATAAATATATATAAAAAAGGATTATTAAGCATATCAGTGTACGTATGTAAGTTTTTTAAGAGAAGGAGACAGCTGAGGCTTTGGTTATTTTTCTTGGCTATATTGGCAATCAGGTTAGACTGGAGAAACAACTAAATATATTTACAGTTCTCTGAGATGGAAGGAGCATTTTTATTGTTCTATGCTCTGATAAACAAGTTGACAAGCAAGGCTGCTCCTTTAGCCAATTCGGATCCACCAGAGAGAGATGCTTCCCAGGTCGATTAGCCTAGTTCACTGAGCTAGAACCAAGCCATCACCGCCCTGGGCATTCCACACTTGACAGGCACCACAAAGGTTTCCGAATTAGTTTGTAAAGGAATGACAGCTGCCAGTTTAGTTACCTATTGCTGGCAGGAGGCATGGGGAAAGGTGTGGAAAAAAAATAAAGAATCCACAGTTTGGTCCTTGCTAGATCAGCAGACATTTCTCAATTAAATACTTTCATATGGCTCTTTATCTTCTCACAAAGTTACAGTATATACTGAAAGATGATAATGATGCAATACCGCAAGCTTTGCCACTAAATCCAGTACCTAGTATTCACTTTCAAATAAGACAAAAAACAATAGGCTGAAGAATTTCATGTTGATTCCTAAAGCATTGTAGTAGTAGTAGCAGTAGTAGTAGTAGTAGTAGTAGATGACTCACAGCAACTTATGTTATTATCTTTAGGAAGACTAGAAGCCAGCTGGTGGGATACAATACCCTTGTAGACAGTTTATAAGAGTGCCACAGATAGATAGTTGCTACTCATTTGTTTCATGCAATATAACTCAATTCTTGCTGAGATCAGAACATCCTGAGGAAAATGCTTCTGCTGCAGAGCTACCATCTATCAAACCACAATCTATCATTTCTGGGAAACTGGGATTTGTTTTTCTCTGATTTAATATATTATCTGCAGTTGCAAAAGTCTCAGGTTCCCTTAATGGATAGTACCTGCATCAGACCTGATGATAAAATGAAACATCTATGCTCTCCATTCCATATTATGCTCTCTGCAGAGGAGCACACAGACAGACCCAGTTGGATACAGAAGTGATTATAAATTGGAGGTGTTATAGCTCATTGAGTTGGAACAATCCAACTTTAAAATGTCACATTCCAATCTGATTGGAAGTGTCTTGAGACTCTTCCGCTTCCAGTAACCCCTTCTGATGTCAGAACACTTCCATTGAGGTTAGTGGCATCTGCAGCAGTCGTGGTGCCACATGACAGCACCCATGTAATGATGTAATACATGGAGATGTAATACATGTATTACATGTATTATGTAATGATGTAATGATGTAATACATGGAGAGCCAGTTTGGTCTAGTGGTTAAGCTGTTGGGCTAGAAACTAGGAGACTGAGAGTTCTAGTCCCACCTTAGGCATGAAAGCCGGCTGGGTGACCTTGGGCCAATCCCTGTCTCTCAGCCCTAGGAAGGAGCCAATGGGAAACCAGGAGACTGAGAGTTCTAGTCCCGCCTTAGGCATGAAAGCTAGCTGGGTGACCTTGGGCCAATCCCTGTCTCTCAGCCCTAGGAAGGAGCCAATGGGAAACCAGGAGACTGAGAGTTCTAGTCCCGCCTTAGGCATGAAAGCTAGCTGGGTGACCTTGGGCCAGTCACACACTCTCAGCCCTGGGAAGGAGCCAATAGGAAACCAGGAGACTGTGAGTTCTAGTCCCGCCTTAGGCATGAAAGCCGGCTGGGTGACCTTGGGCCAGTCACACTCTCTCAGCCCAACTCACCTCACAGGGTTGTTGTTGTGGGGAAAAGAGGAGAAGGTAGGAGTATTTGGTATGTTCACCGCCTTGAGTTATTTATAAAAATAATAAAGGTTGGATAAAAATTAATTCATTAAATAATTAAATAAATAATAATGCTGTGATGATGTAGTTGCTTCAAGAGTTTTGCCTTATGTCATCACACCTTTATTACCTTGGCCCCACTCTGGGCTCCTTTGGGATGAAGACTATTGTATAAATAGAAGTTGTTGTTATGTCTGTAGCTTGAATCATGTCAACTGGATTTCTATTTTCTCAGTGGAAACGTTTCGCTCCTTATCCAAGAAGCTTCTTCTTGGACTGAAGAAGCTCCTTGGATAAGGAGCGAAACGTTTCCACTGAGAAAATAGAAATCCAGTTGACATGATTCAAGCTACAGACAATTCCACCTAGATGACTGAGAACCTTCATCGACAAGTTGTTGTTATGCTAACTCAGGGTTAAAATATAGCAAGCAAGTTTTCAACATCTCTTCATCAGCCAACATGGGTTAAAAAACTTTGAAAAGGAGGACATTGATATATATAAAGAGAGAGAGAGATGATTTCAAGCTATGACTGCCACATTCTCCCCATGTCTTTTTCAAGGTCCTTTTTTTCTTAACCATTTGTTCTATCATGTTTTTTATTCATTGTATTGGAAATGTTACTTTCATTTCACATGTTTCACATGGGCCTGTTTCTCATTCACTTTATTCACAGCTTTTCAAAATTCTTCTTAGCTATTTTGAAGCTCCCTAATAATCAGACTGGGACCCCAGTAGAAAAATCGTACATACCCCCCTTTCAAAAAGGAACATATACCTTATTTCCCCTTGCTATTCAACCTACCCTTCTTTGGTTTAACTCCGTTCCTCTGAAGGGCCTAATTCTACCCCCAACCTTTGTTTATTTAGCTATTTCCTGACCTTGTTGCAATTCTAAGCCACATATAAGAGAAGCAAAGCAGTTGCACGGGGACCCACCCAACTCTCTCCTCTTGAGTTTGCCTACGGGTTCAACCTCTTTCTCTGCTGGGATCTTTCATTTCACCAGCTTGTTTCCTGATGCTGTTGGCTAGAAGGATCCGTTAGGACAGGCATAGCTTTGATGCAGTTGTTTATACTGACAGCCTGTTATTTTAGTATCCTTTCTGGCTAGATGCCTGCCTCTATTTACCTAGCAAGATGTTGCTATGCATTTTTTACAGGGCTTCCCCCGTCCAATGTTTTTCTCTCCATCTATACGCAGTCGGGATTATACTGTCAGAAAAGGGGGGTTGTGTGGCGTTGTCTTGAAGTTTTATCAGCAGATAAAGGAAAGAAAGTGAAAGAAAAAGTGAAAGAAGATCATCCAAAGTTATCTCTGGTGCTCAAAGGAGGCAGGGCCAATTGACCCTATTTCAAATAGATGCCCTTCAGAGTGTTTTTTTTTTCAGTTGAAATCAGTGTGGCAGCATGGACAGATTTTCTAAAGTAAAGGAAACAAAAATATTTTCCAATAATTCGAAGGAGAAAACTTAGAGATACGATGGGAAGAAAAGAAGCAACCCAGAATATTTCTAAAAGGCTTAAAGAACAATGCCACATTTTCCTTCAAAGACTGTTCCTTGGAAGAAAGTGAATAGGTTCTAATACCGGAGCCGCCTCAACATGTACAGACCTGCTGGGCTTCTACAGACAAAATGGACAGGAGGGATGTACAACAATTGTACAGAACAAATGTATGACAATGGCTGTGTGTTAAACTGGAAGGAGGTTTTGAATAGCATAACTACAGTACACTTTACTCTTCAACATACTTTTAAATGACTTGGATGAGGGTTTAGAAAATATAATTATCAAATTTGCAGGGTACACAAAGATTGAAGGAATAGCAAACACTTCAGAGTAGATTCATTTCCCCCCCTTTTTATAATATATATATATACACACATACATTGTATGTATGTGTGTGTGTGTATGTGTATGTATGTGTGTATGTGTATGTATGTGTGTGTGTGTGTGTGTGTGTGTGTGTATATATATATACTGTATATATATATATATATATATGTAAATATAACAGCAGAAGATATGATAAAGTAGAACCAAAAGTATAGCAGTGCTAATAAAATCAGAAACAAACAGAATAATGAATAAGTGAGTGATGTGTAGAAACTAAAATTATACCCATAAAATGTTAATATGGATAGCTCAGTCCTTTAACATATTATTAATCAAACCATATAGACCATCTATTGCACAATCTTCTCAGTTTTAGTACAAAATGTTACTTCGATTCAATATTTATATAATATGCTTAGATATTACATAATATTCCATTATGTAAGTGCCTTAGAATATTAATGTAGATAGAAGAGAAAAAAAGTGGATATCCTATCAAGATTAATTTCAGTTTTGAATGTTAACGTTACAAGCTTAGAAGAGATTCTCAAGATTCAGGAGGACTGTGACAAGCTGCTACAATAGGCAGAAACCAGAATGATGAATTTCAAGAGGAACAAATGCAAAGTCTATATTTGGGTATGGAAAAAATTAAAGGCATGAATATAGGATGGATGGGACAATGCTGGGCAGCAGTTCATGCAAAAAGCATCTGGTAGCCTGGCGGAACACAAGCTGAACATGAGTCAGCAGTGTGATATAGCAGATGCAGATGCAGTCATAGACTGTATCAACAGAATATAATGACAAGATCAAAGAAGTCATTTTGCTTCTCTGTTCTGCATTGGTCACACATTTAGAATATTGAGTCCAGTTCTGGGTGCTGTATTTTAAAAATGCCACTGACAAATTAGAGCATGTCCAGAGGAAAGCAAATAAGATGATTAGGAAAAGAAAAACATAGGAATGGTTTAAGATGTTGGGTAAGTTCAGCTTGTAGGAGAGAAGATGTGAGGATCACGATCTTATGGCCACATGGGATATGTGAAATTCTTTATTGGACCAGCATCATGCAACGTTAAAGCTGTGAATGGGGTCCCTCCCCCCCCCCCGATCTTTCTTTAAGCCCTCGGCTCCCTTCTCATTCCGCCCATTCTCCCAGCCTTCTTCTTTTGTTATTCAATTTCTTTTTCACGCCCTCTGTTCTCTTCCGGTCTCTGTGGCTGCGTCCACTGGTGGCTCTTTTGTTGGTGGCTTCTTGTGTCCTCTGGACCGGATGTGGTGATGGCTGTCTGTTCTCCTGCGGGCTAGTGCTTTCCCCCCAGCTTCCCATCATCTTCTTTCCCCTCCCCATTCTCCCTTATTTTCTCCTGTGTAAGGGTGGAGTATCCAGTCCATTGCTTCTGGATTCTCCATCCTTACATGCCGCCTCCCTCTGGAAAATCAACCTCCCCCCATTTGTTCCTGGCGAGGATGTACCTGAAAGACAAAGTGGGATAGTTAGTGCAAGGATGTGGTGGCCTATTTTTTGTCTTTTGGTTTCGGCTTTTCTGGGTATTTTTTGTGGAAGGCCATTACTAGTTTGGGTGCATGGACATGTTGGCTCTCCACCCACTCATTTTCTGCTCTCGGGAGGTGTTTCCATTGGACTAGGTACTGCAGCCCCCTTCGTCATATCCTGGAGTCTAATATAGCTTGAACCTCGAAGTGTTGTTCTCCCTCGATTAGTGTGGGGGCGGGTGGAGCAGGTTCAGGTGCCAGCGTTTGGAGGTCTGAACCGGTTTGAGTAGGCTGCAGTGAAAGACTGGGTGGATTCTGTTCAAATTCTTTGGTAATTGGAGTTGTACTGTTACATCATTGATGATTCTTGTAATCAGGAATGGGCCTATGTACTTTGGGCTTAGTTTTTTAGAGGGTTGGGCGGATTTCAAATACTTTGTGGATAGGTAGACCTTTTCTCCCACCTTCATGGGCCATTCTGGGGCTCTTTTACAGTCGCTGTGAATGGGGTCCCTTCCCCCCCCCCCCCCGATCTTTCTTTAAGCCCTTGGCTCCCTTCTCATTCTGCCCATTCTCCCAGCCTTTGTTATTCAATTTCTTTTTCGCGCCCTCTGTTCCCTTCTGGTCTCTGTGCCTGCGTCCACTGGTGGCTCTTTTGTTGGTGGCTTCTTGTGTCCTCTGGACCGGATGTGGTGATGGCTGTCTGTTCTCCTGCGGGCTAGTGCTTCCCCCCCCTTCCCCCCATATTACTTTGATCCAAAAAATTCTTATAGCTTATAAGTCTTATAATTATAATTATAATTCTTATAGCTTATAATTATAATTATAATTCTTATAGCTAAAGATCAGAATCACAGAATGTAGGAACCTTGTAAGTCATCTATTCCGTCCAGCTGCACGGATAGACTATTCATGACAGAGGTCTATTGTGCCCCAGTCTGAAAACCTCCAGTGAGGGAGTCTACCTTGTTCTAGGTAGATTGTTGCACTACTTAAGAGTTCTTACCATCATGTAATTCCTCTTAATATTCACCCTGAGATCTCCTTTCTTTTCATTTCTATGTATTGGTCCTTGTCCTGCTCTCAGTTTCATAGAACAGTTCTGTCCCCTCTTGCATACTACAAACTTTCAAATATTCTTAGATCACAACTGTGCCTCTCCTGAATCATAGAATCATAGGGTTGGAAGGGACCTTGGAGGTCTTCTAGTCCAACCCCCTGCCCAAGGCAGGAATGTCCAACCCCCTGCCCAAGGCAGGAATCTTTTATTTTACAAGCTAAACACACCAAGATTCAACTCAGAAGGTTGCTTTCCAGACATTAGAGGTTTTCAGTATCCGAATCTGAAAAGGGCTAGGGTGCTCTAGATCTGACATGGGCATCCGCTTGTCACCGCTCTGTCACCATCTTTTTATTGCCTCCTTAACTCAAACACATAGTTTTGAGTCCATGCAGCTACCATGAAAGCCCAGGAAAAGGAGTCAACAGATTCAAAGCACCCCTGCCTGCTTCAGATCCAAATACCACATATATGTACCAGACACCTTATTGTCCCCAAGGACTCTTCTCTGAAATAACTTCAGCTTCTCTACAACCTTTTAAAGTGTAGAACTAGATACAGTACTCCAAATGCAATCTGATTAGCACAAAGTATAGAACTATTGACTCCTGTGATCCAGATGCAACACTTAAAGCAGTCCAAGGCTGATTGGACCTTTTACCTGCTGCATCACACTGCTTGCATATTCAGCTGGTGGTCCAATTTCACTCTTGGATCCTTCTCACATGCATTGCTGCCAAACAAGTCCATTCTGTATCTATACTTTGGTTTTTTCCCATCCAGTACCTTACCCTTGTCAACACTGACCATAATTCTTTTGAATCTGAACAATGTTCAGGCCTCTCAAGAAGCTGCATGGCAATTTTGTCCTCTAAGGCATTAGCCAATCTCTGTAGCTTGATATCATATGTACATTTGATAAGAATCCCTTCCACTCCATCATAAGGGGCATTCATAAAAATGTTGAATAGCAGTAGCCAGCACATAGACTCCCGTGGGATCCCACTTGATACTTTCACTGCAGAACCATTGAGGAGGATGTTTTGGGTGCAGCTGTCCATTTCCTAATCCACCCTCTATCCCACAGTCATCAGCTTGTCCACAAGGTTATCACGGGAGACCTTGTCAAATGTTTAACTGAACTCAAGGTACACTACATCTACAGCAATCACTTGTCCACCAAAATAGACACCCAAGAGATGAGATTAGTCTGATGTGACTTGTTTTGACAAACCCATGATAGTTCCTGGTAATGGTAGCATTTTTTTCCCTAAGTGCTTGCTGACATGCTGCTTGACAATCTTTCCTAAAACCTAATCTAATGCAGATGTTAAATTAACTGCTCTGTAATTTCTTAGGTTCTTCCTCATCTCATTTTTCAGATTGAGTCTATATTTGCTTTTTTCCAGGCTTCCTGCACTGTACTTGTTCTCCAGGAGTTTCCAGAGATTATAGTAAGCAGTTCTGAGAGATCTTTCAACATATAATTTGCCTGGCCCTGGAGACTTGAATTTGTTTAAAATAACAAGGTGGGCTCTTACAATCAATCTCCCTCCCTTTTCTTAATCATGTTCAAAAGTGCTCTCTCCTACTGAGAAAAGACAAGTGCAAAGAAAGTGTCAGCAATTCTACCTTCTTATTGTTTTTGAAATTGTTTTTAAACTTTTTCTTTATTATTTCTGCTATCCTATAATTTCACATTTTTGTTTCTTAACCAGAGATTAGTTCATAATCTGTTATTAATCCGTTTTTTGCAAAAATGGCAAATACTTTGTAGATGTAGAATTCTATCATATGCATTGTTAGATTTTCTCATTAGGCTTTCCTATTTTAATTCTTCTATTAATATTTTCTCTTTATTTTTGTAGCTAACAATTCTAGGGCCAATACAAAGAGTTACACAGATGAATGCATTTGTATCTGATGTCTTTTGTTTATTCAAATGCTGATGGCAATATTCTATTTGCACATATTTTTGCTTTCAGATTTAAATAAATAGTGTGTACACATTTCTTAAAAGATAAGCCATATGTGAAAGCCAATAAGCTGCAAACAAAAATAAGTATTTACTAGTGAAAGGTTTCTCATCTTCACTACTAATTTTAAACCCAGAAATTAAGTTTTATTTTGTTCTAATCATCTCTTTCATTCCACTTGCCCTATGGTGGGTTTTTGGGGTGGGGGGTGGGGGGTGGGGGGTGTCTTTGAGTCAGTGTTGACTCCTGGCGACTGCCTGGACAAGTCTGGACAAGAACTGGTTTGCCATTGCCTGCTTCCTAGGGCTGAAAGAGAGTGACTGGCCCAAGGTGGCTTCGTGCCTACGGTGGGACTAGAACTCACGGTCTCCTGGTTTCTAGCCTGATGCCTAACCACTACACCCAACTGGCTCTCAGGAGAAACAAATTCAAGTTTACCCCATCTTGATTCTCTTTGATATAAAAAGGGGTGAGGGAGGAAAAAACTCTGTCAGACTTTCAATATCCTATTATTATACCCTGCAAGAATGAAGTAGAGTTCCAGTAGTTTCCTGTAACTGTTTCCTGACCTGGCTTATCTTAAGGAACACAACTTTTAGCTTTATAAATAAGAATAAGACATCATCTAACCATTCTTCCCCCAGAAGTTGATGACTGGAATGAATTAGGATAGCCAATGTTGTTGGCTGGAGAAGCTAAAGATCAACAGCCAGATCAACAGAAATGGACTGATACTGGTATGGGGGAGGTAATATGGTGGATGGTTAGGAGGTAGACATTCCTGGATTTTCCACTTGCAAATGGCATCTTCTGGAGATGAAGAGAAGCGCCAATTTTGTGTTCATAGTTCTAGAGCCTATCCTTTCTCCCAGGTAGGCCATGGGGCATAGTTTATGCAAACTTTAACGGCTTACATCAGAGCTTTCCAAACTGTGTGTCGCTACACAAAAGTGTGTCGCCACACACAGTCTGGTGTGTCGCCACACAACCCGGAAGCGCTGATCATCATCAGCACTTCGGGTTTTCCCGCGGCGACACACCAACTGCAGTGCACAAAACCCGAAAGCGGCAGCAGCGCTTCCGGGTTTTTGCGCGCTGCCGCACTTCCGGGTTTTCCCGCGGCGACACACCAACGCCGGTTGGTGTGTCGCCGCGGGAAAAACTTTGGAAAGCCCTGGCTTACATGAATAAATATATGATTTGTATATAAAACAATAATGGGGCAAAATTAACACACTCTGTTCAGTTTAAAAGAAAAAGAACCCATAGGACAAAGTTTTGGAAAATTGGTCAGGTGTATGGAATTTTGCAAAATTAGTACAATATTTTCCCAGTAATTAAGAAGAATATTTATGTTTCCTAATTTTTCTTGAAGTCAATCATGACTACATTTGTTTTACCATCTAAGCAACCCCCAATGTCACATGAGCTGTCCACCAGACTTTCCCCAACCCCCGTGTCAAATTTTCTCACATTGGAAATGACCAAAAGAAAGCACACTAGCAGTTGGCCATGGTGTGTTGGGAAATTTATTTATTTCTGAGATTTCTATCCTGGCTTATCCCTAGGAGTTCAAGACAGCTTACATCAAGATCTCTCTTCATTTTATTCCCCAAGCTTAATTGGACTGAGAGAGTGAGTGGCCCAAAGTCCCATGCTGAGTTTTTATGATTAATAGTAGAATGAACCCTGGTCTCCCCAGCCATAGACCAGTACTTTAACCCCTGCACTACCTTGGCTTTCAGGATGGACATGGTGCTCCTGGATTTAAGAGCATCTCTGCTCTGGGATAATATACACCACACCTGGAACTGGCATATGTACATGAAAAAAAATGTGGAATCAGGGTTGTTGTTGTTGTCGTTGTCGTTGTCGTTGTCGTTGTCGTTGTCGTTGTCGTTGTCGTTGTCGTTGTCATTGTCATTGTTTGTTTTATGTGAGCAGTGAGGAGGAGAAAGAAAACAGTGTATTTTGTATTTTCTTAATTTACCAGCTAATAGGAATATTGGGGGGGGAGGGCACTGAATATTACTTAATCCAAGTATGACTTTTAGAACCAAAATGGTGAACACATTTAATGTATGTCTGCCAGCCAGGAGTAGAACTTTGAAATTGTTGAAATCAAAATAATGGCTCATCTCCCTAGGTATAATTGTAATGAAAACTGTTCCTCAATTATGCAAGGAGCCTCAGGAGAAAAAATTCAACTCTCTTTCTACCTCCTGTGCCTGCTGTTTGGGGTATCCCTCTAGGGCTAGGAAAGAGTCAAGGTATATTTAAATATTAATCTGTTGGTCTGGGCTTATACAGTGATAGTCCTTGGTGCTCTCTGAGCTTGGTTGTTTGCTTGCAGATGTTTCATTACCTGACTAGAGAGCAAACACCACACGCACTAGCACTGATGATGTTACCTAGTCAGGTAATGAAATGTCTGCAAGCAAACAACCAAGCTCAGAGAGCACCAAGGACTCCACAGTTCAACCCTGAGCTACGTATATTCTCTTCTATTGTTATACAGTGATAGCATGTCCCTAAGGCACAATATCTTTCAGCAAAAATGAATATTTCCACCTAGCCTAACTATCATATTTTATTTATTTATTTATTATTTAAATTTATATGACCGCCCATCTCCCCCAACCGAGGGACTCTGGTTCATAATATTGAATTATGATTAGCATTCCTAATGCCACAGTTTATAAATGAGGTCTCCTCCAAACTGGTTAGAATAAGTGATGAGGATAACTCACCTGGAGATCCATGACATCAACATCCCACAAAATCATCCATCCACTCACCACAATTAACATATCATATGCCTGATTTTCTAAAGTTTCTCTTTTTTTTACTTTCAATAGACGGGGAAACTGTGTTTTTATAAAAGGAAGAAGGGAGCTAATTAACAGGTAACTGTTAATAAACTGTTAATAAATGAGACAAACCATTATGCAAAACCATGTGAAAGATGTTCCTTTTCATAGCTTAAAGAAAGGGAAAGCGTTTAATATAACAACCTTCAAGATTTTCTCACAGGCCACTTTTCTCCCTGCTACTGAGGTCTAAATTGGAAATCAGAGGGGTCATAGGACTACAGCTAATCTGCATCTTTGATTCACACATGACTATCATAATTTGCCTAACATTTGCTTGAACACGATGGATGACAGTCCATGCCTCTTTGGCATTGAGGTTTTGCTTAATTTGCATAGTAAAATTCAATATATGTGCCCTGAGGCATTTCAGAGATGAGCAGTCACCTGTGAATGACTGCTCATGTGAATGATGTCCATTGATATTTATTGGGTCTTCAGCCATGGAAAACTTTCATTCATAAACAATATATTTTGTCAAGAAGACAGGGAGCTAGAAAGGGAATTTAACATATCTTATTTCACAAGCAGCATCTTGTAGTCAAGTAGAATAGACTGGACAGTTTCACTAATTTCTGGATTACTTCACATAGTCAATTTTATGTGCATGATATTCTTCAAGCTTACGCCTTGTCTGAGACCTCCTTGTGAATTTTTAAATTTATTTTCTTTCTTTTCTTTCTTTGGCCATTCTATAACTGGCTTTCTTTTATCTTTACTATTCTGATTACTGGATGAAACAGTCCATGTAATGTCTCATCTCCACAAGACTTTTGTGCATATGTATATGTGTGAAGGTTACTGTAAATAAAATGTCAGTAGGAAACATCTTCGGAAACATTATATAAAGTTAAAATCGATAATGTGTCCAGCTTGTAATGAACCACAAAAACAACTTTTCCGAACCTAAGCCCTTTCAGATATGTTGGACGTCCTCCATAATTCCTAGTCGGTCAATAATATCTAAGGGGCGTGGTGGCTCAGTGGTTAAGACGCCAGGCTTGTCAATCGGAAGATCGCAAATTCGGAGGTTCGAGACCCTAGCCCTGTGTGACGGAGTGAGCTCCCACACTCGCCCCAGCTCTTGCCAACCTAGCAATTTGAAAGCATGCAAATGCGAGTAGATAAATAGGTACCACTTCAGTGGGAAGGTAACAGCGTTCTGTGACTGTCATGCTGGCCACATGACCACGGAAATGTCTTCGGACAACGCTGGCTCTTTGGCCATGAAACGGATATGAGCACCAACCCCTAGTGTCAGACATGACTAAATGGGAACCTTTTACCTTTTTAACAATAATATCTAGAGGGGTTAAGCTGGAGTAGGGCTCATCAAGAAATCTACTTAGTACCTGACCCAGCATTAAAATTAAAATAAATGTCAAGTTATTACAGGATATGACATTACCAGGGAAGTAGGGGTGTTAAAAAATGGCAAGATGGCAGCCATGAGTATGTGATCAGATGCCTACCCCATTTTTTTTAAACATGTGTCATACGCAACACACATACAAAAGGAGGCAGGCCTTCATGCAGTTGTAGCTGCTATCTTGACTTTTTTCACCACCCCTTGGAAGATGCCCCTGGAGGTTACTATAGTAGTTCTAACCTATTCTATATAGCAAAACTAAATTATGATGCACAAGACCATTCTACCCCTCCCCCTCCCCCTCTCACCCCTTCCTTCCTTCCTTCCTTCCTTCCTTCCTTCCTTCCTTCATTCATTCATTCATTCATTCCTTCATTCCTTCATTCCTTCTTTCCATTTTTATGAAAGGCAGATTAATATAACTGCTTTGGAATCAGGAGAAATGGTATTGGAGAGTTCAATTCATTTTGCATGCTGTTTCCTAATTTAAATTAGTGTTCCATCTCCCACCCACCCACCAGGCTTCTATTAATGGGTAATTTCTCTGATGCAACATTGGGAGAGTATATGTGATGTGGTGTATATGGTGTGATGTATATGTGATTCAGAGATGATGCAAGGAGAAAAGAGTTAAAAGCCTTCTCCCACAGGCCCCTTGTTAAATTTCAAAGAAGACATGGCTGCTAATTACTTTAAAAAAAAGAAAGAAAAGAGGAGATCCTAATCAAGGTCTCACAGATCCCATCCAGATGACCTTGTTTTGGGATGGATATGTGGGACATGATTTATGATTAAGTACTGCAGCTACCTCTGCTGTATCATCCACTTTGTCAAGCTGCTTTGCAATTTCACTGCTATGGGACATTACCACAAGCAGTAATATAATGAACCCCTCCTGCCAAGATGGTTAAAGAAGTATGCAGTGCTTTGGACTGCCAAAGGTGATGACTTAGTGAGAATGATACTGATCTTTCAGATAGCTCTGGGCCATACAGTGAAAAGACATTGTAAAGAAGGAATGTTAGAATAGTTTTGTTTTTCTTTTGTGATATTTAGTACAAGCGACACTGGCAAGAGAGACTACATTGCAAAACCAATGGTTCTGAACCAATGGCAGCTTTTCTACGTTCTTTTAGCCTGTCCCATCTGCTGTTCCCTGCTGGGTTATATAATAACCTCTAAGTGATATATGGTGTGAGGGGGTTAATAACACTAATACCAAACACACAATACCTCATTGCATTAACTATTCTCCTAGAAATGTGATCTCCCCATTGGATTGCTACCAAGTTCTGGAGAGAGTAGATCCATCTAATAAGTTGCTAAAGTTAGTTATGGAATCTGATATGTTTATTAAATGACAACTCAACTGCTCCTCCAACTTACATTATCAACCTCCATGTCAGATTCCACACATGCCCTTGTTTTGAAATCAAGCCCTTTCCCATCAGCCACAGAATTTCCCTTGGGCTCTTCAATGTCTTCTTTAAATCTTTCTAACTGATGGTAATTTTGACCTGTAAGAGAACAGGAAATGCCCTCCAAATTCCTTTCTGGCCCTTGTACAATCTATTAAGGTGTTTAAGCAGCTCCTTTCCTCATAAAACATATTTTTAGTCAAATGCAAACTTTGGATCTGGAAAAAAAAATATCCCAACATGATTAATTATCCTGAAATAGACCGTTTATAGCCTGAACTCCATATAATGGAATGCATGATTTAAAGCACTCTCTGAAAATGTCCTGTTTTTCATTCCTTTGCAATCAGAATCTAAATCTTTGTCATTTTCTCTCATGAACAAAATGGAAATGGTTTAATATTCTTGCCTTGCTTTAAATTACACACATCACAGATATAATAGGGCACAGTCCATTTTGTTGCCAAAGCCTGCTCAGTTAGATCATCTATTAAAGTGTATTTATTTTTATGACAAACAAGAAAAATGACAAAATAGCTACTGAGCTCTTGTTAATGAAGACCAAATGTGTCCCTGGGCACCATTTTTATTATACTTACTTATACAGTAGCTAAGTTAACTTCCACCCTTTCAGAAGAAGACAGGCACCTACAATGAGGTCCTAAAGAGCTGGGGTTTATATATGATGAACACAACAAGCTGCCTGTTACTGAGTTGCATCATTGGTCCGCACTGCCAGTAGAATCAGTATGGATGAGAGGGGCCAGAGCCAATCAGACGCTGCTACAGTATTTCAGCCTTTTCAATCAGGATGGACATCTTTTTGCTTTCTCCCCCATTATAATTGTTGAACTTAGACCTTTCTTTCCCATGTCTCTGTTCTAAAATGCTGGGCAACCTTACCTGTTCACAAAATGGTTGTTGAGGTAGATAAACAGCTGCCATGAGGACAATCACTAAAGGAGACCCTGACTGAGAGTCAGGACGCTGCATGTACTTCTGAGCTGGTGGGATGTAGGCCACAGGATGTTGGTTTGCAAGAAAGGAGGCCCCTAAATTAGAGATTCTAGCTTGCATAGACGAGTATGAGATTAATTTAATTAATGTAGCATGAGAAAATGATTGATGATGTATGATAAGACATGACTGCTAAGACGTGACCGGTAATGCTCTGTTATATATGAACATATGCTAGATAACAGATGCAGTATTATTGTCCCTTAATTCTCCCTTAAATATTAGTATGTGTTAGTTAAATAGCTGTAGTATTATTTTTTCTTATTTTTTCTTTTCTTGATTGTATAATTTATTATTGTTTATTTTTTTTTTTGATGTTAGGTAAATACATTGAGAGCTCTTGCACCGAAGTCAAATTCCTTGTATGTTTAGTCATACTTGGACAATAAAGTATTCTATTCTATTCTATTCTATTCTATTCTATTCTATTCTATTCTATTCCATTCCATTCCATTCCATTCCATTCCATTCCATTCCATTCCATTCCATTCCGCATGATTGGGATAAAACTGGGCTATTGTTGTGTGGTGGCATACTGACAAAATATGCTCAGATGGAATGGTGCTCTCTTTACTGCCAGCAAGGAATGTTTTCTATAGCACAGCTATGTAAGTGCTAACCTAGTTATTCCCTTTTCTATATTATGAAGAAGTCTTACATGAAAGCTTTGACTGTAATGGTATGTAGGAATGACCTTGGGAGACAAGGGGAAGAGCCGCAGCCAGGGGAACGGTCAGATAAGAGGCAGCTTAGCCCGCAGCAGGAATATGGTCATGACAAACCTCTCAGAAGGCAGCCTCCCTAGTTTCTTGGGCTGTAAAGGTGACAGGGGAGAAATGTACTTTCAGACTTGCAAGATTCTGTTAATGTAACCTTACAATAAAGTAGAATAAGTTCATCTGGGTGTGCTTCTTGTCTGGACTACCTTGCAAGGCTGACATTGATTGACAAAAACCATGATTGGCAATTAAAACCATTGTAGCTGCCCTAAGGCCATGAAACTCTTTGCCTTCCAAAATACAGAAGGCTAACACCATCTCTACAAGGTAGACAAGTTCAGGAAACTGAGACCAGAAATATGCTTAATGGAGACAGGCTGTAGCAACAGAATCTGCCTGTGTTTTCCCTTCCCTCCCACTTATACCTGAGGGAATCTGGGGCAGCCAATCTGAGTCTCTTTCTCACACTTTCCCTCCTCTCTGGGCTTAAGACATGCTTTTGCATCTGTTGTTGTCTTAACAGCTTCCGGATGGCTTCTCCAAAGTCACCTCTGTGGCTGCCTACAACTGGGAACATCTATGGCTTTCAGAAGTCACTCAAAATCTGCTGCTCTGCTGAGCATTTGGGGCCTCATTGTATGCGGGCTACATATTAGATAGGTTTTATTGTTCTTATTGCGAGAGTCTCTGTTTTTATTAAAAGTATTCTTTTCTTTTTGTACACCACCTTGAGTCCCGTAAAAATGAACAGTATATAAATTAATGTGCCAAATAAGTAAATAAATGATAAGGTGCATGGATTAACAAATAAAACTAAAGAAAGAAAATATGTTGTTGGTGAGAGTAAATACTGTGATAGGGGAAGGATGCAGGGGGGGAAATTATTCAGTTATGTGACAAATGGATGGGAGGGAACAAGATGAGAGAATACCAAAAAGGTTATTTGGAAATCCAAAATGAGTAAGAATGGCAACTGATGAAAAAGGTTTGTTGTGACTATCTGGTTGAAACACAAGAACATTTGTACAGTATGTCTGCATGGTATAAATTGATATGTTTATGATGAAAGATTGAGCAAATTACAGGTTTAGCGACTATAATTGGGACTGGCAACTCAGTTGTTAAGCAAAGTGGTCACTAAGTGAAACCATGACTGTGCTTATGATGTTACTTCAGCTTTCCTTTGCTTTACAGACCTGTGAAGATCATAAATATGAGGATTGGTCACAAAGTTACTTTTCCATCACTGCCATAACTATAAACGGTCGCTAAACAAAGCAGTTGCTAAAGGAGGACTACTTGTAGTGAAAAATACAGAGGTGATGAGTACAGAGGTGTCTGCAGTGGGGAGCAAAAGGGACAAGATGGGGAGGGGGGAGATCATGGATTGAAACCCCACCCCTTAGCGCATAGATGTGACTTAGATGTATGTAGAAAGAGAAGGGGATTCAATGTGCAGCACATCTACAAGTCTTGTCCCCCTTGGCCCTCTGTTGCAGATGTCTCTGGATTAGGGGTTCTGAATATGGGGAAGAAAATTTTTCTGTAGTGTCAAGAGCAAATCTTTGAGAAAAAGGAGATATGCAGGAAGATATAAGAAATGAAAGAAGCATGAGTGAAAGTAGGAGGAATGCAGGAAAAGGTAGCACAGGTATTGCAAGGTAAAGAAGATAGATTAATCCAACTTGTTTGATTAGAGAAAGATCAGCAACTACCTTTATCAGTGACTGGAAGCCTTTTATGGACTTTTTGCTGGAAAAAGGGAAAAATGAACTTGTGATTCATGGGTTTGAAGATTGGAAAGGGTAGCTGATGGAAAGAAGGAAATTATGATGTAACCATAAAGACAGAGGATAAAATATAAATGCATTTATAACTGCTGTCCAAAATATTGGAAGCCCCCCCTCCTCCTCCTCCTCCTCCTCCTCCTCCTCCTCCTCCTCCTCCTTACTAATTCACTATTCTTTCTTATTTTTTTTGTTCCTTTTCTAATATTTGTATTGTTTTTATCTTGTTAAAATTTTCTTCAATAAAAATTATATTTAAAAAAAAGAAGATAGATTAATCCACCAAAAAAAGAATTGAAAGTGGATCTAAAAAAGAGGATATGGAAACTGTCTGGGACAGAATGAAAATCATTAAATTACAGACTGCCACAGAAGTGTGTGGAGTTATGCTAATGTGCAGTATGAAAACGTTTTTTCCAATTGTGAATTGGAAAAGGCTGTGGATAAGAAAGGAATGCATATAAGAGAAGAATTTCTCTAAAACTAATGAGATACAGGATAAGATATAAAGAAAGTTGCAAAGAATGTAGCTAAAGAGAAGAAGGAGTTAACATCAAAAGAGGCAGAGAAAATGCAGAGTGATTTTGATGGAAATAAAACATTGTTTTGAAAGGGAGGAGGGATAAAAGCCTCCAGAAGAGTAAATGGAATTAAAAATAAAAGTGATAATATGATTTGAGATGACATTGAGGTGAGGGAATGCTGGAAGGAATATTTTAGAGATTTATATGTGAATGAGCAGAGTTGAAATGAATGCTATAAATGTTAGTGCTCATTTGTTTTTAGAAAATGATGAAAAGTAAGTCATAAATGTATGTTGAAAAATAGTGAGGCTGAAGGAGAACTACTGAAATATGGATGTGGTTTGTGTTGGAGCGGTGTGAACAGGGTAAAAGTGGTAGGAAGAATGCTGGTTTGGGGTTATTTTTTTCCCCTGTACAAAAGGAAAAGTAGTGAGAATGAACGTTAAGTTCTGCAGAGTGGTTAGTGCCCAGGAAAGTGTTTCAGTATCTGATCAAAATGGTGGGAGATGCAACAATGAGCAAAATTTGTGAAGTGCAGTGCAGTTTTATGCAGGGCAGGAGGTGAAAAGGCTAGTCCAGTGTTTCTCAACCTCAGCAACTTTAAGATGTGTGGACTTCAACTCCCAGAATCCCCCCAGCCAGCATGCTCACTGGGGGAATTCTGGGAGTTGAAGTCCAAACATCTTAAAGTTGCTGAGGTTGAGAAACACTGGACTAGATTGTTGCTGTTCAACAGAATCTTGAGAAATACATGGCTGTGAGATAGAGCATTTATTTTAAGTGTGTTGATTTAGGGAACGCATATGATAAAGTGAATAAGCTTGGATTACGCAATGTTTTGCATGAATAACTGAAGAACAGTTACTGAATGTGATTAAAAATCCAGTATATGAAGGAAGTAAAGCATACAGTATGTGAAAATAAATGGAATGCTTAGTGAATGGTTCAGCAGTGAACAGGGAGCGAAAACAAGGAAGTGTGATTTGACTTTAGTTCAATGGCATCCATGGGGGGTGGGGGGTGGGAGGGAGTCAGACTGATGAAAGCAAATATGCAATATTGCAAAACAGGGCCTGCCTCTTTTGTATATGGAGGTGTGTACTGGATTGTTGCTTTTATTGTTTTGATAAAAGTAGGGAGATTCTGGGAA
Source organism: Charina bottae (assembly GCA_023362775.1). NCBI lineage: Eukaryota > Metazoa > Chordata > Lepidosauria > Squamata > Charinaidae > Charina > Charina bottae. The sequence goes on from JALMGJ010000002.1 coordinate 118,890,724, forward strand.
TGCTGCTGCTTTGGTTGTTCAAAGTATCTGTGAACAATTGTATAAGAAATGTTTCTGATGATGTTACAGGCATATTGGTTGGGAACACAAAAGTATGTGTACTTTAGTTTGCAGATGATGCCATGTGGTTGGCTGAGAACGCTAAGGATTTGCAGTGAATGTTAGCTAGATTGTATGCTGTACATAGAGATCTGAACATTAATGTAACAAAGATCAAGGTTTTTGGCAGGGGAATTGAGTGAAGGATTGCAAGTTTTATATAAATGGCAAAAAAACTACATGTAGATGAATTTGTGCACCTTGGTATAATGTTTACCACACATGGGGAAGTGGGAAAGAGATTTGAAGATGAACAAATGATGGTAGAAAGGTGGTACTGTATATCCTCTGCTGAGAATGAATATTTGTTGACTGAACAAAAATTGTTATGTATAAGTGTGCTATAGCACATTAGATTTATGGAAATGAAAATTAGGCATATTAGTAAAAACAGAAAGGTATGTTGAATGTAATGGTAATGGGAAACTTAAGATACAAGTGTAGAGAAACAATAAAAGATAGGGCAAAAAAATGAATGGGTGCTGAATGAATGTGGACCGAGTACAAATATGAGTATTGGGTAAGAAGGAGTATGTTGAGATGGTTTGATCCTATAAATAGGAGAATCAAATTGAAAAGGAAGAGGGAAGGAGTTGAAAGGAAGAGGATGACTGAGAAAGTTATAGCTGGATAAAGTTGATGCAATATTCAGGACTCAAGTTTGCTTTCATGTTCAAATTGTTCAAATTTCAGTTGCCTTCCATTGCATTTAAAAGGAAGTGTGAACCCTTTAGTGAGTTCTTGTTTTTCAAAAATGAAATGAATGATATTTTCTCCTATCCTTACTTTTTAATCAGAGGTGCTAGGACTGAATAAAGATATAGAAGAGACTAAGCTTGATTTGCATATCAACCTTCCAAATTCACAGTTCACAAACTACAAAACCACAATCGTGCATTTTCCAATTAACAAACTCTTAGAAATCAGTGCACATATGGAGGTAATTTGTTACAAAGTTCAATTACTAGACCAGAGCTTTCCAAACTTTTCATGTTGGTGACACACTTTTTAGACATGCATCTTTTCGCGACACACTCTTACAGCAGGACACAAGGGAGGCACTAGGACCTGTGTGGAATCCTGGCAGGGCAGGTTTGGAGGCAGCAAGGCACAAGGCAGGCACTAGGACCTGCGCGAAATCCTGGCAGGGCAGGTTTGGAGGCAGCAAGGCACAAGGGAGGCACTAGGACCTGCACGGAATCCTAGCAGGGCAGGTTGGGAAGCAGCAAGGCACAAGGCAGGCACTAGGACCTGCGCGGAATCCTGGCAGGCCTCGGAGGCAGGAGCAGCCACGACACATCCGGACACTGCAGCCGACACACTAACGTGTCCTGACACACAGTTTGGAAAGCTCTGTACTAGACACTATGCAAACTACAGTCTTAATTAGGTCAGCATGCTAAGTGAACTTAGCTAATATATCCTTAAGACTCTCCGGAACAACTACATCTTTGTTAGTCCAAGACCATTATTGTACTCAGGAGATCCCTGATACCTGTAAAAGTACAAAGAACATTTTTAAAGGTTTTGTAAAACAGCTGTGTTGCTCACCCTCTAAATAACCCAAGAGGAGCATCAGTAACCACAAAATTTTGAATGACAATCAAACAAGGTAGGGAAAGTATGCAGAAGGTGGTTTCTAGAATTCTTTCCAAGCCCTTAAAAATAGCTTTGCTCTAAATCACGTGACTGGGAAGAAAGAGGGAGGGGCTTAGAATAAAGGAGTCATCAAGTTGCTTCCTAGCTGCCTCTCCAATAGGGAAGCACTGGAGGGATATTTTGGGGATTTTTTTCTCCACACCAGCCAAAATTGGCACTTTTTCAAAACTGATCTTTCTGTCATTGGCTTCTCATTCCACACCAACTATAGTCCCATTCTTCTGACAGACAGACAGACTCCTAAACCTCTTTACATAATTTATTGCAAACATTCCAATGGGTTAGGATTTTTTTTTTTAAAAAAATGGAATTAGGGGGTGGAGTAGAATAAAACCCAGTTTATTTTATTTTATTTTATTTTATTTATTTTCTAACCCGCCATTATTATTTTTATAAATAACTCAAGGCGGCGAACATACCTAATACTCCTTCCTCCTCCTGTTTTCCCCACAACAGCAACCCTGTGAGGTGAGTTGGGCTGAGAGAGAGTGACTGGCCCAAGGTCACCCAGCCGGCTTTCATGCCTAAGGTGGGACTAGAACTCACAGACTCCTGGTTTCTAGCCCGTTGCCTTAACCACTAAACCAATAAAATAAAAATCCTAGATTTTTATTCTATTCTAGAAAAAGATAGGAATGGCTTGTCAGTACCTTAAGCACAGAAGCTAAAAAATGCATTTCTCTGTATTCCAAGGGCTAAATGTGGGCTTAAAGGTTTTATTCAGGATTGATATAATCAGAAGATGAGGGTTTAAATGTAGATATTTTACTTATTATTTATTCCTGAGCTTTCTACAAATGATTGATCTTTCCCCCACGCTGGTTTAAATCAGAGTTTTCCCACTATGCTTTTAAACAGAGCATTCATGGTCCAGACAATTCTTGTTCTGTGGAATGTCTGCATCCTAGAAACCAGCCGGCAATTTCTCCCTTTCTATGATTTTGCAAAGAATACTTATTTGTTAAGCAAACTGTAGGGATGGAACAGAGGAAGAAACAATACATTTCAGGCAGCTTGTGAGTTTCTCATCAGCTCCTGATTTTATGCAAAAGAGGGAGCCTCCTGGGTCATGTGGCTGGAAGGGCCTTTCATTGTTGCTGTTGCTCATTTCTCTGCTTGAACAGAGCACAGATTTCAGGGTTGGACAACAGATTCTGTGACAAGATTCCAAGACCTATCCTCCAGTATTTTCTAAATCAAATTACCCCAAAGCAGTGCATTAAAGACCATTTATTGAGATGCTGTTTTAAAAGTTCACCATGACTAAATGTCACCCTTTCTTAAACTGGGTTGCAGGATGCCTGACTGACTGAAAATAGCAAAGCAGCTGTGAGACTGGAGGAGATGCATATGTGAACTGGCCATCTTGAACCAGATGCCCCAATTTGTGAACAAGGTATCAAATTAGAGGCGATTGTGGAAAGCAGGCTTTAGAAGAGAAAGGGAGACCAAAATAAACACTTTCTCCCTTGCTGTGGAGAAATGCAATTACTAAATTGAAACATAAAACTGCACATTGACCTTAATTCAGGATGGTATCACTACTGTGCAGGTGGGCCACAATGCTACCTTTAATGTGCTCATTGTCATATCTTTTCCCTCAATAGGATTACTATTGACGCCATTATTGTGGCCTAATTTCTGTTCACTAAAACAGCTTTACCCACCTGGTGTCAACCTAATGTGCACATTGTTTGAAATGTATTATTTAGGGGAAGGGTATTAAACCCTGCCGTTGCTCCACCAAACATCCCAAGAAATGAAAACACACACGCACACTTGGGCACACATATTAGGAGACAATGTTATCACAGGAGCAGATAATTTATTTCTGAGGATTTGGGTGATTTTTCCCAACTTTCAAATGTGCCTGGAACTTATTTTGATTAGGTAGACGGCCTGCTCCCAAAGATGCTCAGTGCATTACTGGAAAAGAGAATTACATTTGGATGTATAACACATTTACAACCATCAGGAGGAAAATATGAACGGAACTTGGGAAAGGCCACCCCATTTCTATAAAAGCATTCCTTCCTAATAATTCTATTGTGTGGCAAACCTGTATACTTCAAATGTAGCTGGGAACCTTCATGTGTGCTACATCTAAATCTAGACATATACAAAACATACATCAAGAAGAAGGCATGTTCTGTTATTTTGGGGTAGCAAAGCATTCAGTGGCATAAATCTTTGAAATGGGTTGGCTATCACATCCCAAGGTAGGCTTAACCAGGACATTTTGAATCATGACTGCATTCGGATGGAATTTTTCATGGCAAGTCATATGTTTCACAATGGTAATTTCATGTGTCTTCTAATTAATCTTGTCATCAAGAAGTTTCATTATATCTCCTTTTTTTCCCTATTTTGTTTTCTTTTGTAATGGATACACTGATTTCATTGAAAGACCTGGATTCTCTGAAGGTGTGGCTATTCTATAGCATCCGACCCTCAGAGTTGTAAAGAAAGTACAGTGGATTTCTGCAGTGACATTCCTTCTCTTTTCACTTCCCCAGTGGCTGTAAACGTGTTTGCAGATTTTCTGTATACCTTGGCAAGCATTTTTAAACTCAGTTTTTATGCTTGAATTCTGAAATTTCAAAGTAGGACCATCTGAATTTTTGACATTAGCATTGCTTTGAGGGTACAATTCCTTTTTCCCTCATGATACCTCACTATTCCTATTATTTTAAAAAATGTTGCAAATAGCTTATTTCTGGGATACTCAACTTCAGGATTTGGTAGGAGGAGGGGACTTCCTGTGGGAAATGGCAGACTGAACAACTTTGCCTACGAGCTCCGTGGGCAGAGCTGGCAGCGTGGCAGTTTTTTCTGGGCACAGGCAGGTTTTTCTGTAGCCCCAAGTGTTTTTCTGGATTAAGGAAAATGCTGAGAATCAACCCATCTGTCCTCCAGATGGTGAGTTGTAGCCAGGAGATTGTGGACAACGTCTGCGACCAAGCGGTAAGACTACACCAGGAGGCTGGGATTTCATCTCTTTCTGACCCACGTATGCACAATGCACAACAAAATTGCTTCTTGTCCACATTCCATCCTTGTCTCAGTCAACCAACTGCAGATCTAAACAGTGCAAGACCTCTAACTGGCAGAAAGGGAACCAGTACAGAATCATATGTCTAGAGATGAATGGATCCAGTTGCTTTCCAAGACCAATTTGCAAAGTATTTTGCAGATAAATTCATTTAGCTCTCATATTTGTAGCTGCTGATGGGCCTATTGCAATGGATCATTGTTCAACTGGTTTTATCCATGAAGCCAGCAGTTATCTTTTTTGTTGTTGTTCAGTCGTTTAGTCGTGTCCAACTCTTCGTGACTTCATGGACCATAGCACGCCAGGCCTTCCTGTCCTCCACTGTCTCCCGGAGTTTACTCAAATTTATGTTCATTACATCGGTGATGCTATCTAACCATCTTATCCTCTGCCGTCCCCTTCTCCTTTTGCCCTCAGTCTTTTCCAGTGAGTCCTCTCTTCGCTACCAACAACAACCATGGCTGATTTAAGGCCATATAGAAGAAAAAGGGCCTGTTACTTGACAACAGCTGTGCCTTGTTCTCTAAAAGTAACATGCTCACAATGTTAAAGGTATTCACAGCTCTGCGATGCAGTGGAATGGAGACATTGCCATCACACCAAAGACTTCATTGCCATTGTAATGAATGACAAGATCATCAGCAATATGCTATACATTGTCCTGCCTTTTGGCTGTGCAATGACGTCCAGCAGGATTGACAGCAATAGTGGCTCCTCCTGAACCCCCTGGCTTTACACCACCCTTCTTGCACTAAAGGAAGGAGCGTGATTAATTGAAAAGTGATTATCCTTCCTCACTTGCTTTTATGCTGCATTACGTTGTAGGTAATCTCCTGATTCTGGGTCTATTTTCACTTATGCGTTGGTGCTTTCCACCCATTCAAGAATGGAGGGAAATTATACAGAATGCCCATTGCCAATCCTTATCCTGCCCATCTTCCAGGTCATTGCAGTCACCTTTCTTTCCTCCCACATAAGGAGTGGCAAAGCCTAACATATTTTATATTCCTTGAGGGTTGCCTTGGATAGTGTTGTAATAAAGGGAAAACTTTACTTTAATCCAACCTATTTTAACACTGGTAGAGCTAAGGATGACTTAACATTGTCTTACTTGTGGGCCGGGGACAAAGTAAAGGCAACATCATGTTCACATGGCAGAAAAAAGATATTGCCTGGGTATATTTGTGGTGTGGTTAAGTGCAAATGGGAGAGGCCCTCATTTCAGCCCTTTGTAACAGAAAGTACAGATAGTCTTCATTTAACTAAGTAATTGGGAGTAGCATTTCTGTCACAAAGCGACATGATTGTAAAGCGCGACATCACATGACTGCACTGCTTTGCAGCAGAAATTCCAGCACTTCCAGTTGCTGTCGTTAAGCGAGGATGTCACATGGTCACCGTTTGCGACCTTCTAGCTTCCCCATTGACATTGCTTGTTGGAAGCTGGCAGTGAAGGTTACAAATGGCGATCACCTGACTGTGGGATGGTACAATGTCATATTGCAAGCCAGGTGCAAAGCACGATCACATGACCATGGGAATGCTGCAACCAACCTTTTATTGTGAACCGCCCAGAGTCCTCTGGTTGGAGGAGATGGGCGGTAATACAAATTTAAATAATAAATAAATAAATAAACCTAAGTACGAGGACCAGTCATAAGTACCACTTGTTCAAACAGTCACTGAACAAGTGGTCGTTAAGAGAGGACCACCTGTAATACAAACAGAACTTGTGATTAGCTCAAATTTTAATCTGAGCTGGAAAAGTCCTTCCCCCAACTTACCCACCTTGACCTTTCCAGTATCTGTTTCCCATAGTAACCCAGCAAATCTATGCAGAAGGCTCATAAGCAGGCTGTAAGACCAGTGGTTGAAGATTAGTAGTTCTTCCACTGGGGGTAATTTGGGCATATCCTGGGGGTAATGGAACAATTTGTAATTGCTTGTTTCTGAGTCAAGGATCCAATTTGGGACTGCTGCTGCCGAGATGCTTGTGTAAAACAACAGAGGCTATTTGGGTTTTTTTGAGGGGAGGTGATGACATTATTTGAGACCAGGAATAGGGGTAATTGGGTCAAAATGTTTAAGAACCACTGATCTTCTGCCTTCTTCTACTGTTCTCAGTAACTGCCCCAGATTCAGGGTACTGACTGAAACTCCCTGGACAATTGAAAGTATTACCCCCTGATACATCTGACTATTTTTGAGCATTAGAATTTCCTTTGACATGATTCTCTGTGTAGAGATAAACTGATTACATTTGCAAAACCCAGAAATGTTAAGGATAAATGCCAAATAAAGACTAAGTATGGACTTCCGGTGGGAATATGGCCGACTGAACAGTTCTGCTCGCGAGTGCTGCGGGCAGACCTGACAGCATGGGTTTTTCTGGGGGTGCAGGCAGGCTTTTCCTGGTGCCCTAGAGCATTTTCACAGACAGAAAATGCTCAGAATCATCCCATTTGTACTTCGGAACATTGCCTCGTAGTCTGAGGACCGCCAACAGCGTTAGTGTTAATCTAGTAAGAGGACAACGGGAGTCAGGGATGCCATCATTTTCCAGACCACGCTGCAGCCCTAAAGGGACAATAGGTAGAGCCTTTCCCATTTTTAAGTCACCCAATGTATATATTCTTTAAGTTTTTCTACCCTAAGAGAGGCTTTCTACAGCAAGAAGAAACTAACTCTCTTGGTGCTTATCGTTATTTCTGGATTAATCTTAAAATTTTCTTTTATCTGTTGGCTTACTTCCCATTTAAATTTTAAGGAGGACTGAGAATAAATAATCATCTCCCTGTTACTATTTTTGTAATTAATTTGAAGGACTTAACATTTTCCTACACGTTGACTTTGCTGTTTTGAGACTTATTTTTTCTATCCACTTTTTTTGGGTTCTGCAGTTGCTGGTTAGAATACTTTCTCTTTTGTCAGTATCACTCAATTTCACTCAATAACTTTCAGAAGCCTTCTATTAACCCACTAGCTTCTATCTGTGCTAGCCAAGTATCCAGGGGGTGCCAAAATTTACTGCCTGAAACATGGATGACATTAAAGAAATACTTTCAGTTTCGTTCTGAGCTTCGTAGTGACTTTAAACAGCTTCTCCATGACACCTGCCAAACTATTCTGCAAGATATTCGGGATATTGCACAAAATATCAGTTTTAAAATGTGTCAACTGGTTGAGGATGTTTTGGAGGAAGAAGAAGAGTCCAATCAAGAGCAAGATGCTTTTACTGACAGCGAGATAAGAGGCTTCGAGGAAATGCCAGGAGACAAATATACTTTGGTCTTGAAGGAGTTAAGACATTTCGACTTGCAAGATATTGCTGATCTTGTTTTTCTGAAGGATTGTTTTCGGAATGAAGCAGTTCCTTTTCGTGGGAGGTTTTTAGCTGAGGAATCTGACTTTGTAGGGGGGGCAGTTGGGCTGTTTGACTTTTATATGAAAAATGCCTTATGTGTAATATGGAGACAAGTAAATGTTCTGCTTTATTTTGAGGTGGGATAAGAAATGAAGAATATGTATGTGGATTGATATTAAGGCTTGTATGATTCTATTTTTCTTTAATGATTTGGATTAAGATGTATTCTATTGCTTTTAAAGTTTGTTTCATCTTTCAAGATTTATAAGACACAATAATTAGTGTTTGGTTATAGGTTCAATAGGGTTAAGATTGTTATAGTATTATTAAGTAGAAAAGTAGAAAAATTAAATATAATTTGATTTTTATTACAGTGGTTAGAAATATATAGAATAGTGGTAGGAAGGAAATATTACATAAATGGGTTCCTTTTTTGGGGGGAAGTGGATTTGGAGGTTTATATATTTGTTTATTTAATATATATACATACATACATACATACATACATACATGGGGAAAGAGCAATTGTTTTTAGTTTTATAATGTGCTAATGGAATGACTTATAGAAATAATGTGATTTTGGTTAGACACAGAGTAAGTGATTAATTATGGAAATTGTATATTATTGTTGAAAGTCGGAAGTCATCTTGTTATGTAATCTGTAAAAATATTTTCTTTTTCTGTTTTCTCACTCCTTTTTTCTTTTTCTTTTTGTAGTTTTTTGCGTTTTTGTCATTTTTATCTTTGCTTAAACTCAATAAAATTCTTATAAAAAAAAAGACTAAGTATATCAATCTCCTCAGGTACGATGTTCTATAGATGTTCAACATTAAGAGCAGAGTCTATGTGGGTGTTATTCTTTTCACATTCCCTTTCTTTTTCCTGCATTGAGCAAGCTTTGCACATTTGTGCAATCTGAACATGATGTTATTTTCTGAAGAATTCATACTTTGAATGTGTTTTGTGTCCCGGAGATACAATGAAAAACTAGCACGAAACTCTTTTCTTCTGCTACAAATTCCATTGAATTACTTCTTTGCAAGATAGGGTTTATCTCCTATAACTCTAACAATGCCATAGGAGGAATTTTGATTTTTTTTATATAATTGAAAAAAAGTTTAATAAAAATAAAGATGAAAAGAAAAGAGTGGCTTACATCTCAAAAGTAGGAAACTGTGTGTGTATGTGTCTAAGCAGTGGGATTTATTTTGTTGTTGTTCAGTCGTTTAGTCGTGTCAGACTCTTCGTGACCTCATGGACCATAGCACGCCAGGCCTTCCTGTCCTCCACTGTCACCCGGAGTTTACTCAGATTCATGTTCATTACATCGGTGATGCTATCTAACCATCTCATCCTCTGCCGTCCCCTTCTCCTTTTGCCTTCAGTCTTTCCCAGCATCAGGGTCTTTTCCAGTGAGTCCTCTCTTCGCATTAGGTGGCCAAAGTATTTGAGCTTCAGCTTCAGTATCTGTCCTTCCAATGAGCACAGGTTAAGTATGTCTAGCAGATTTCCCCAACCTGGGAATCAGATTGCTACTCTGCGAATTGCAGACCCATCAAGTCTGAAGTCACCAGGTTAGAAAAGACCAGCTTTATTTGATATACTCCTCACAAGTATCCCAGAGCATCCTTTCCATTGTGTGTTAAAAACTTATTTTAGTGTGAAAAGTTCCAGTCTAGGACCGATGTGGCACTTCTGCAACTTGTAACATTGTCTCACACATGACTTCTCTTTTGTGTCTATGACATTTACTTTTTACTCATATCCATGAGCACTGCATAATTGGGGAGTCCTTGGTGCTCTCTGAGCCTTGTTGTTTTCATGCAGACGTTTCATTGCCAGGCTAGGCAACATCTTCAGTGAGAAAAGGGAGTGGAACTTGCTGTCTGTTTATATACCCTGGCTTGTCCTGCCTGTGTTGGTGGGGGTCTTGTGCTATCCTTGGTAGTTCCTTGATTGGGCTGTTGTGTGCTGTTTGGGTGATTGACTGAGTTAATAGTTCCTTGATTAAGGTCTATTGTGTTGTTTGATTGCTCCTCTGCTGCTAATCTTGCTGTTAATCTATGCATATCTTGTTGTTGATTGCTGGCCCAGGGGTGTTCAATCAACAACAAGATATGCATAGATTAACAGCAAGATTAGCAGCAGAGGAGCAATCAAACAACACAATAGACCTTAATCAAGGAACTATTAACTCAGTCAATCACCCAAACAGCACACAACAGCCCAATCAAGGAACTACCAAGGAGAGCACAAGACCCCCACCAACACAGGCAGGACAAGCCAGGGTATATAAACAGACAGCAAGTTCCACTCCCTTTTCGCACTGAAGATGTTGCCTAGCCTGGCAATGAAATGTCTGCATGAAAACAACAAGGCTCAGAGAGCACCAAAGACTCCCCAGTTCAACCCTGAGCTACAAATATTCTCTTCGATTAGCACTGCATAATTATTTGTATAGGTCGTTAGCTTCAAGGGGCACTTTTTAAAAAAATTGTCAAAGATCCTTTGTGTCTAGCTGTAAAACTTTCAGCCAAACCATTTATATTCTCTCAATGGTAGGTGAGAGTTACAAAAAATGGATTTTTCACTGTTTATAGTTCATATTCCTATTTTAAACAGCATACTGTATTCATTCTGAGTGAAAGCAGTAAGATTATGTTGCTTTTTAAGGTATGCAGCTTCAAAACAACTTACTGCTACTGTTCTCTTCATTAGATTTTTCTTTTATGACATGCATGCAGTGTTAGCTGTTTAGCAACAGGAATGACCATAGAGCAGCTGGCTGGGGAATTCTGGGGGTTGAAGTCCATCAATCTTAAAGTTGCCAAGGTTGAGAAACACTGCCATAGAGGCTTCCAGTTTCTTGAGACATTCTAATATCTTTGCTGAATTTCTAAGATTAGAGTCTTAGCTGGGATGGATCTTAGAGCGACATTACAAGATGATTTACTCTAGCAGAATTTACTTGTTTATAATTCCCTCTACCATCTGCACTGGGGAAAAATTGGGGGGGGGTGTACTAGCTAATGTCAAGCACAGAAATTATCCTGCATTTTCTTTCTACCAGTTCTCATTCAAAGTGATGACAGAGGAGTTGTTTTGTAACTTTTTTTTTCCACAGAAGAAGATAATTTGGGATAAATTCTGTGGTGTTCTTGCAGTTATATGTATGAATTAGCCAGAGGAGTGCCTGCATGGCTTGCCTTTCATTGTACAATCCTCTTTCCAGCACTCTGCTGGCTTTGTCGGCTTCCTGTGCTACAGTTAAAACTTAAGACAAAACATCTTGAGAGAACATCTTCTTTGGGTCTTTTTCTGTAGTGGTCCTACTGTCACTGTTAAGAGGGAATTCTGCCCTTTAAAAATTATTGCAGAATTTCTATTTCTCCTGGAAAAGTTCAGACTTTCTCTGTTCTTGTATTTGCTACAATATACATGGTATGTCAACTTCAGAATCCACTTGAGGAACCAGACAGTGTTTGGATCCAGAAGATGCAAAGCCACATCTGACTCCAAACTGATCAGTTGACCATTGGGGGTAAATGTACGTGGCGTAGCTGGGAGCTTTGATGCCACCTGTGGTCATAGAATAGCCATCTTTATTCTGGTTGACTAGTTTCTTGTGCAGCCATGGAGGGTGGATGGAAAATCTGTTTGCTGGGCAAGCCCTACCACAAGCTAGACTGAAGCAGCCACTCTAGTTGGTGAATTATGATGGGTAGGCCTTGCAAAGATATGTTGGAAGATGTTCACAGCTTGCCCTGGTGCCTCTTCAGTCCATCCATTAGCAATTTAATCATCATCAGTGTGCTGAGTGGGAGGCAATTTGCTTTTGCTTCAGGCAGAGAAATATCTTGGGCAGGTCCTTTCACAAAATGGAAACCTATGGAAACAAAAATGGAAACCTGCCTATGTTTGTCTCTATGGAAGATGTTTGCTTATATTGTGGTATATATGTACTTTGACCTTTGAAAACCTTACCAAATATGCCTAAAATGTATATTTACAGTTATACTCTGGGCTCATTCCTCCTGCCATTAGGGGAGTTCATTTCAACAAGTTATTTTATAACATGTCAGGGGTTGTTCCATAAAAACCTCTTGAAAAACGCTGAGTAGGGAATATTGTTCTTCTTGCCAGCATTTCCCCCCCCCACACACACACACAAAGGGGGGGCACTGATTTTGGAACATTCCTTTATTTTGTCTTTCCCATTTTTTCATGAGCAAATTCTCCATTCATTTATTTGGTGCCTTCGAGTCAGCTTTTTGACTCCTGGGAACTGCCTGGAGAAGTCCCTGCAGTTTTCTTGGCAAGATTTCAGAAGTGGTTTGCCGTTGCCTCCTTCCTAGGACTGAGAGAAAGTGAATGGCCCAAGGTCATCCAGCTGGCTTTGTTCCCAAGGCGGCACTAGAACTCAGGGTCTCCCGGTTTCTAGCCTGGTGCCTTAATCACTACACAGACTGTTCTCATGTCTTTATTGGCTGCCTAGAAATACAAGTGATGTCTCTTTGGCTGGCAATTCTTTTGATAAATACTCCAGTTTCTGCACAGTTAAACATCAGCCTGGTGTTCTGCTTTGAAATACCGTATGTACTGATGATGCTATATAGGAAATTAATTAATTCAGTAACTACACCCAGCCTGTTGGCATGGCATGTCTTTGCATTGTAAATAGTTATCCTAGCCACTGGTATCCTCCCTCTGATAAGGTTGTCTTACAGTGAAAGATACTTAGGGATAGATGAACATTTTGATTATGTTTGATTTGGGGGATAAGAACTTTCTAAAATTTGTAGTTTTCTCATTAATGAGATACAAAGAATTTCCTTACCTTTAACAACCTGGCTGATACAATGTAGTGCTCTGCAGACTGCAAACAGCTGTATTTATTGTATTTGGCTAGTGCAGATGAATGAGGATTTCTTTTAGTTAATTTTTATAATACGGTTACAAAATTCACACACTATTTCCAAGTTGTTAATGAAGTTTTTATTCAATAAAATCATATGTGGGATAAAATAATTCATCCATCCCAAATACATTAGATCTATTGATCTGTCACTGGGGACTCATATCCATTTATTTGATACATAATAAATGGATAACCGCCCAGAGTCCCCCGGTGGGGAGATGGTGCGGTAAATGTAAATCGAACCATAAATAAATAAATAAATAAAAAAATATGATGCACGAGAACCAGTCTGGTGTAGTGGTTAAAGCATAAGGCTAGAAACCAGGAGGCCTCTTCCTTCTTCTTATAGTTCATTGAATTAGGGAGGTGTCTGCCTAAGCCACTTCTGAATGTTATCTTGTCTTTGAAAGCGCTTAAACCTTAAGAAATGCTTCAGCTCTTTTTGTCTAGGCAACAGCTCCTGCGTATCCCCATCAAGGTCATCTTCCTTACTCTCTACATGCATCCTCCTTGCATATATCTCCTACAATTAGTGACTGGACAGTGGGGAAATGCCATTGGTTTTAAGGTCTCTTCCCACCTCCCCCCCAGCGCTAACTGCAGAGGATAATGTTTTGCATTGGAAACATTGAAAATGTTCCTATGGAGGAAGCACACAGTGTTGAGGATTGCATCTCAGCACTTCTCATTGGAAAAATCATAACAGGTTTGGAAGCATAAATAAATGATCATAGCAAAAGTAACTCAGAATTACTTTAATGAAAGTCTAGCCCCTTTCTTCTCCACTTCTTTTTGTAAAAGCTATAACCTAAGCTCTTTTCCAAAGTTAGCCTGATGACTGAATAGAAAGCAGAATTCTAAACAGGGGCAGAAATTTTGAATTGATGGAAAACATAAAATAATTCCCAATGATGCTATGTGAACTACCTCTCATTTTGAATGCTTGATTTAGTCCCAGACGCATCACAGAATCTGCAACATTGACTTTTCTCAGTGTCTCCATTTTTCTGATCCATTCCTTTGGAAACTCACACATGGCATGTCCTGCAGCAATTGCTCCTCCTCCAACTATAGATGTGCTTCATTTACCCTAATACCTGCTGAACAAAGCTTCCATTATATTTCTGCTTACGTTCTTGGTTTTCATATAAAAAGATAGCCAAGTATAACCTCTTGCTGTGATGTAATTTTCGCTCAGTGCTGGTGAAGTAATGAGATTGACAGATGGTAGTTTCAAATCCATAGCCTGGTGGGACTCTCTTGGGCTGTATGGCTCTACTTATGTAGAAATAGGCAGAGAAGATTGAAGGAAACCTGAGGACCAGGAACATATGGAACATTTGTTCCAGAAGACTGACTGTGGGTTCAAATCTATTACGGGACACAAACCTTAGTGGTTATAACTGCTTCATGACTGCTTCAAGTGCTTCATACAATTTGGTGCTGATGGGCCACCATATCAAAGAATTGAGCTGGGCATGGAACCAGCTTTTCTCCATCTAGACTTAAAGAAGTTGCTGCTAAAAGTGCTACATGTGTTTTGTGAACCATTGTAGCCCATTTCTTTTTAAATCCCACATTTGCCCAAATGGGCAGTGGACCATAAAAGGGACTTCTTTTGCCAATTCACCTAACAGTCAATATTGCAACGATCATTGCTGAATTGTCTTTCAAATAGTATTTTTCCCTCTTCTAATTCTGCCTGCTAGAACTGTACCGGAAGGAAGAAGCAATCCTGAAATATAACTTTCTGGAGAGAGAGAGGGGGGGGGAGGGGAATATGCTCTTTACACAAGACTTTTCCCTATATGAGTATTAATATTCCACTTGGAAAATGATGTATTAGAAAATATTATTCATCATTGGCGATAATTATATATATTTTATTATATTATTATATATATTTCAAGAAATGGTCTATGTCATGTGAATATTTTTTGTATGGTTCTTATGGGATATGTTTTCTTCTGTAATAAAAATTAGTTTCAAGGAATATAACAGGTTTTCAGTCATATGAATATTCTGAATTTTTATATAATCTAAGATGTTAAAAGCAATGCTATCAAGCAACCAAGAGGACATCATGCCATTGGTCATTATAAAATATACTCATTGTTCTTTAGACTTAACACCAGATTCCACATCCTAGTCTCCAGATCTCTATATTCTAGTGTGAAATTTTTGTATTTCTGTTTAGACACATTCATCAAGGGTGCAGTTGGTCAGTTGCTTTAAGCATAATCCAGCATAGGTAGGGTATGAAATCCCATGTTTAAGGAGCAAGAGATCTTAAAGCTGCAGTCCTACACAAATTTACCTTCTAATCCTGTACATACTTTCAGGCAAATCCTGTTGAACTGACTGTATTCATAAATGATGCTAAGCTTTAAGGTATCTTAATGTGATGCGTGAGCCTAGCTATTGTGGTATGTAAACCATAGTTTGTGTTTCAGCATTATAGGTGAACCATTTAGCTTGTTCAACAAACCATCATTAAAATAAGCATGTTTTAACAGAACATATGAATTCAGCCAATAGAGTTACTTCTGAGTGGACATATGGCAAATTGTCATTTTCTGACTACTATGTTATTGGAATAAATGGTGGATAATGGAGCCTTTCCTGAATATGTCACTGTTTTTCACAGTCCTCTTTCTGGCATATCTAGTTTCATATCATCACAGGGGAAGATATTGAAGAGATGGCCCATTTATGGAACCCGTTACAAAGTGATACCCTCTGTTTCTTGTTTGCTGCCAGTTTCCCCCATTCACCCACCCCCACTAGTCTGAGATATGTATGCACACAAACACAAACACACAGAGACACAAACACAGACACACACATCCCCTTCTATTTTGATATTGGCAAATTTAAATTAATGAGAAATCTTGACAAAGTACTACTGGATATGTTATAAAAGCCATTAGCACTGGGCCACATGATACATAACCTGCCAAGGCTCCAGTATTCACTAACATGATTATCAAAGCAGAGGAACATTACTTCTTAATGACATTTCCTATCACGGCTCCTGAAGAGATACCCCAGGACATGATAATCAGAAAGCCATGTAGTCACAAAATGAGACACAGCATAAAAGCCAGTTCAGGAAAGATACACATTTTGCCTGAAATTAAACCTTCCTATTTGCCTTGCAAGGTGTTAAGGTGACGGGGAAGGAGAAATGCGTTGTGAAATATTTATTGGAAGTAGTCCATTTCAGGTAAATGGAGCTTCAAAATGAAATGTTGGTAAAGGTTATTATTATGTTCATTAAACCTTTGCATGTGAAACATTTATGGAGCAATTCACACAGATGATATACTTAATAACCCCAAAGGATTTTAGGACATGCCATTCAAGTTACGTGTAAAAAGGGGTTCAAGATACCTATTATTATCCTAGATTTTTTTTTTATGGCATTGGTTTTGGCCTCTCTGGATGAAAATAGCTACAAGAAAAGAACAAGATGTTGCTTTTTGTTGTATAGGGCACTTCTGAATGGTGGTAATTCCAGTGTTTTATACTGCCATGATTGAGATATCATGATCCTTGAGAAGAAGGGGTAGTAAAAGCAGCAAAAATACCCACTGTGTCCCCATTTACTGGCAACCCTGGCCATTTGGAAATTTTGAGGGTATCAGCATTGGTTTCAGCTATGACTCTTTGTTCTACTATTAGTTCTTAGTACATGATACTCACCCCAGATCTTGCCAACCCCAGCTCTTGCCAACCTAGCAATTTGAAAGCATGCAATTTTATTTATTTATTTATCACATTTGTATCCCGCCCATCTCCCCCACAAGGAGGGACCCTGGGCGGTTCGCAGCAAAAATTTAAAATCAATAAAAACTATAAATATCAATAATAAACACTTTCTCTCTCTCTCTCTCTCTCTCTCTCTCTCTATATATATATATATATATATATATATATATATATATTATACAGTTCGATCCAAGAATGGAAGATCTCATCCCATCGGTCGATAAGGCTGGACAGGGCAGATCTAAGGGGCCAGCCAACCCCAAGACTGGCTATTCCCCTCCCCTCCCCAAGCATGGCTATTCCCCTCCCCTCCCCAAGCATGGTGACATAACTAGGTCTTTAGGTTTTTTCTAAAGTCCAGGAGAGAGGGGGCCGATCCTATTTCAGGAGGAAGAATATTCCAAAGGGCGGGGGCTACTGCAGAGAAGGCACGCCTTCTAGACCCCGTCAGATGGAACTCTCTTACAGACAGGGTTTGTAGCGTGCCCTCTCTGCAGGACCGGGTGGGATAAATAGGTACCACTTCGGTGGGATGGTAACAGCATTCCGCGCACATCATGCCAGCCACATGACCACGGGAGCGTCTTGAGACAGTGCTGGCTCTTCGGCTAACAAACGGAGATGAGCACCAACCCCTAGAGTTGGACACGACTGTGCGGGGGAACCTTTACCTTACATGATATGCACTAGCTTGGTAATCCATCAGACTCAGTATCTATCTCCATGATGACCAAGATCATAAAACAAGTGATCTAATATCTGTTATTTTATTCCAGATTCCAGAATCTCTAATAGTTAATGATACAATGGCATTAAAAAAAACACTGAGAGGCAAATTGGTGAGTAGTTTACTTCAAATAATTTACAATAATATATAAATGTTGGACTGAAAATAGTGTATTAAAAAACGGTGTCTGGAAAATACCAGCAGTGCAAAATGGAAAAGCCAGATAATTTAAGTGTTTGGGGTCATGCAGATTACTGTACTTGACACAAATTCTGTCCCTTCCTTGGCCACCTTTTCCCTTCTAGGATGTTATCCGACCCACATTCCATTGAAAGGTGCCTCCAACCACTTACATTTGTCTGTAATTCAATTCTGAAATGAATCCGGTGTACAATCCAGCACAAAATACAGGACACCCATATAGAACAGGCAAAGCTTACACAAGATGCCAAGTTACTGCTGAACCCAGTAAATCTCAGCCATGCATTTTCAATTTTTTTCAGGAGTTATGTTCATTGAAGATAATCCCATATGAGCTACCTCTGCTACCTCCAACCACAGAATTTTGACATCAAATTATATCGAAATCATACAGCTGGAAGTAACTGCAGTCCAGCCACCTGTGCTGATGCCTGAAATCCAGTCTGCCAACATCTCTCATGTATATCTAACATAAGATTACCCAAACTCAATGGGAGGCCTAGGAAGAGGTCTTCTCACCTGTGGCCACATAGTTTCTTGTAGTCAGGTTGCATAAGTAGGACCTGTAGTAGTTACAATGACTGTTGATTTTAAAAGTTGCATGGGGTAGTTACGTAAAATTCAGGCTCAAAATAGGTTCACTTAAATGATAACTTAATGAGAGTTTCCAATGTATTTGAAGTTCATAAACCTCACATCAGCTGCTCAGCAGTCATTTCCCCAAAAGAGCTCCATTCTCTCTTCCAGGTTCTCAGGCCCAGGATGCTTCATAGAGCTCATAGGAAGTTTGCTGGGTGAAACAAGAGGGAAAGAATAAATGCTAAGGCTTAACTGCAAACATAGTGCTTATTTCAAAGCCAAAACAGAAAGCCAGCCCAGCAATGATTTGCTAAAAGTAATTAAAACCACCTTTAGATATGTTAACTGCCCTTTACCCTTGTAGCAATCAATCCAGCATACAAACTCATGCTACAATATACATGATAGTTTTACCATGTATGTATAACCGATAAATGCTTGAGAGCTAAGAGTACTAAGTCCACAGTAAATGCTTCTCTTCTCCCAACCCAAATGCCATATTTTCCTTCTCAACTGCTATAGTTTCCTTACTTTGGGGGTGCATTGTGAGAGCCCAGAAATCTCAATTTCCCCCAATCTCATTCATCCATGCAGACATATCCACAGGGTATAGTCCAAAAAGTCAAGACAGCAGCTGCAACGATGCAATCAAAGCTCTGCCCATTTTTTTTATGTGTGACACTTAATACAGGTGGAGCTTCAGTAGCACCACTGTGAGCATCTGCTTGAATTTTTGGACCACACAGGGGACACCCCTGCATCCTTGGGAAAGCAAAAAAAAAAAAAAGTGAAGGTGATGTGTGTGTGTGTGTGATTTTTATTAAAGAAATTTTTTAAAAATAGAAACCATACAAATTTTGAAAGAAAAAAGTAAGGAAAGGAAAGTAATGAAAAATGAAAAAAAAGTGCAAGGAAGGAAGAAGAGAAGGAAAGGAAAGGAAAGGAAAGGAAAGGAAAGGAAAGGAAAGGAAAGGAAAGGAAAGGAAAGGAAAGGAAAGGAAAGGAAAGGAAAGGAAAGGAAAGGAAAATAAAGAACAGTTTCTGATCTTCATAACAGCAGTTACAAATACATTTATATTTTACCCTCTCTCTCTAAGGTTACAACATAATTTCCTTCTTTCCATAGTCTACCCTTTCTAATCATCAAACCCAAGAAGTGAAGTAGTTTCATCCTTTGGAAAGCAAAAAAGAAGTGAAATAATTTCACCCAGAAGCTATCATAATAGGCAGAAAAAAGAAAAACTAGCCATTTTTTAAAAAGATGTAGTCTGATACTGTTTTTATTTTTGCTCAGCTCATATGCTTAGCTTCAGTTATACACAGGCATACAAGGAAGGGTAATCCTCCTTTAGAGACCACAACTGGGACCCGCAAGTTGGTTGTTAAGCAAAGCAACAACTAAGTGAAACCGCGACTGTGCTTACAATGTTACTTCAGCTTTTCTTTGCTTTGCAGACCTGCGAAGGTCGTAAATGTGAGGATTGGTCATAAAGTTACTTTTTCATCACTGTCGTAAATGCGAATGGTCGCTAAATGATGCAGTCGCTAAATGATGACTACCTGTACTGAGAAAGACTGCACATCCCAGAGAAAAAAATCTGTTCTTTTGAAATCAGTGTAAATCAACAGAGGATAGCCACAAATTTTACCATATGAAATAGGGGTGATAGCTGTGCATTGCTAATTCATTCTATACTGGTTTTCAGTAGAGAGATTAAAAGTAAGCAATTACTAGATTCCATCATAATATAATTACCAAAACTGAAAAATCAGAGCATTTCTCACTAGAATAAACCAGTAGGTACACAGTCTGTATAGGTTTCTGTTCAACAGCAAAACACACATCAGAGGAATGCTGAAATCTCACCTGGTAAAGGTAGATAAAAGAATTGTTAAGGGAAAATTCTGAGAGTGCCTTGGACTGCAAGAAGATCAAACCAGTCCATACTCCAGGAAATAAAGCCAGACTGCTCACTTGAGGGAATGATATTAAAGGCAAAACTGAAGTACTTTGGCCACATAATGAGAAGACAGGGTACCCTGGAGAAGATGCTGATGCTAGGGAAAGTGGAAGGCAAAAGGAAAAGGGGCTGACCAAGGGCAAGATGGATGGATGATATTCTGGAGGTGATGGACTCGACCTTGGGGGAGCTGGGGGTGGTGACGGCCGACAGGAAGCTCTGGCGTGGGCTGGTCCATGAAGTCATGAAGAGTTGGAAGCGACTGAACGAATAAACAACAAAAAAGGGGGAAAATGGCAGAAAAACTCATGGCTGCTTCAACTTCAGTTCACTAACCTATTTAAAGGCAAAGTACATTTTCCAGATAGCAGTCTGTCAGTCTTAAACTTTGGCCTGATTCAACAAGGCAATTGTTAAGGTGTTGTAGATTTGCCTGTTCTGTGTAGTGTCATTCTGTAGGTTTTTGTTTTTCAGAGCCAGGTTGCTACAGTTAAGAAATGAGATACATTTTGTAGGTCTGTATAAATTTGAGGATACTGGATCCCTATGGAATAACTTGCCCCCTGAGGCGAGACAGGCGCCCTCGCTCCTGGCCTTCAGGGAGTCTTTAAAGACCTGGTTCTGCCGCCTTGCCTGGAACAAAGAACTAATAGTTCCTCCTGGGGGTGGTTAGCTTAGTAATATCCTCCTTTTAAGAACATACCATCTTTTGGATTTTTATTTTTTATTTTTATAGTAGTTTTTAAATGTATAGTCTTTTAACTTTTTATATATTGTGATTGTAAACCGCCCAGAGTCTACCATGGTAGAGATGGGCGGGGATAAATTCAAATAATAAATAAATAAATTAGAAAGGGCCACTGTACCCTATGGAAATGTAGTGTTTTGAAATGTGAAATTTAATGGAATAAATAGTTCGTTGAAATAAATCAACCTAAATTAAGACAGCCTTCCACATTTTTTTTAAAATGCCCCCAATCATCACTTATACATACTCATATGTGCATGACAACATTCTCTCATTTGACTTCTGTCCTCCTCTTCCCCTACCGCCCCCAGCTTCAAAAATTTGCTTCATTATGACAAAAAAGGCATGTTAAAAGACAAATAATCTGTGCCTTTAACAGTCTGCTTCCAAGAATGGAGAAAATGTTTACTTATCACATTACTCTAGTTCAGTGTTTCTCAACCTTGGCACCTTTAAGATGTGTGGACTTCAACTCCCAGAATTCTGGGAGTTGAGGTCCACACATCTTAAAGTTGCCAAGGTTGAGAAACACTGCTCTAGTTAACTAATTTAATTTGGTATATAGCAGGGAATTGCATTCAAATTAAGAATGCCAGTTCTCCCCATTACATAATGCTTCAACCATTTCTGTAGATTGAAATCACCTCCTCCCCAAATGCATTTTTGCTTCCTTATAAAAACCACCCAAAGAATGCCTACCAGAACAATTTAAGGCACTTTATTCCTTAAACACCTCCCTGCCTGCCTTCTCCAAAGAAAGTCTGGAATTCATTTGCAGCAGCTGGCAAGGAGCTTTCTTCCTCCCCACCCCCTCCAGGTTGGTACAAACACGATTTGTTAGCTTGTTCCAGAGTTGGTTTTGGTGACTGATTGTGAAGGCTTGGAAAGCAATTTACAGATTAGGAAAAGAGCCCAAAGAATTATGTGGCCTGTCCGTAAATATACCAATTCAGCATATTTCAACACTGGTCTTTTCCAGATGCAAGGCTTGGCTTCATATTTACAGTTTCTTATATGACATCTTCTGCTTTGCCTCTAGATAAGTGAACTGCCAGCTAAATGGAGGGGGCACAAATCCAGGTGAGGCTGAAACTTGTTTCATTTAGTGTTCCTGCGCAGACAGTAAACCAAGAGGTACTGTTGAAAGGAAATCCAGTGAGCAGCCACTCCACCCTGCAGGCTGATTAGCTGAAGAAGCCATAGATGACTGCCAAGCAGAGAAATTCACTTTTTTTTCTATTTATTTTATTCAACTTGACGGAACACGATTCATTTCAAAGGAGACTTGCATGTGGAAGATGGTCCCATGGGTGGAATGTGGAGAGGTGTTTTTGTTACAAAATAGACAAGAGAGCTCTCTCTGCGCGTGTCATCTATGTGTTAATAACCTGTCTTTTGTCATACAACCATCTTCCCAACACGCGGGAGCTTCCCCACTTTTCACATTTTAGAGAAATCCCAAAGGAAAACATCAAGAGGGAATGCCTCTCATTGGTAGAGCTAGAATGAGCTTTCCTTTATATTCAACAGTAGAAGATTTGGGTTGGGGCATTATGGGGGTTGAAGTCCAATGTTTAGAAGACATTAATTTGGGGAAGGTTAGCAACATGTCATGCATCAAAGCACCATCTCAAGGAAAGGAAGAAAAAAGTCCTGTTCTTTGGAATGCTGAAAACCCATTCTGCCAAATCCCATCATTTGTTCACCCTAAAAGTAGCAGTGTGGGTTGTATTCATTAACATGTGGTACTCCAGTGTGTTAATTCACCAGTTAGGAAGTAAGTTTATTGTTGTAACCACAGGTCATAACATAGGAATGCAATAAAATACAATACAATAACAATAACAATAAAAAATAAAAAATAAAAAATGAAATAGTGAAATTATAAAATAAAGTAATAAAAGAAGCATTAGATATAAAAAGATCAGGGCCAAATTATTAATCGCAGATGAACTCAAGGGCTCTGACCTTGAAAAACTGATTTATCTTATTGCAGATGCGTTTCCAACTGTTAGCAACCGAGTTGCTACTTTTGCTCTGCTCTCATTTAAACTTAGGAAGAAATACTTAAGTTCTTAGTTGTAGCTTTGTCTCTATTTTGTTGTAATCTTTTTATATCGGTTAGCTCAGTGGGTTAAACCGCTGAGCTGTAAAGTCTGCCGATCTAATGGTTGGCAGTTCAAATCCCCACGTGATGAGGTGAGCTCTCGCCACTTGACCCAGCTTCTGTCAACCCAGCAATTTGAAAGCGAAAGCGAGTAGATAAATGGGTACCACGTTAAAGTGGGTCAATTTGCCGACATCCTGTAATTCGGGGGTCGCCCTTGGAACAGAAAGAAGATCCCGGAAATCCCGAAAATGGCGACGGAGGACGGAGGACGACAGGACGACGGAACCCGATTGGCGAACATCCAGGACGTCAGCAGCTGAGTCGGAAGCAAGGTATGCTGGGACATGTAGTCCAATACCTACGGAAGAAGAGTCGGTTCCCCAACCCCCTTCCTGAGCGCGTGCGATAATAAATTGTATATTATAATGTTGTATAATTGTATAATTAGATATGAATTTGTAATACTGTAAGCCGCCTAGAGTCCTCCGATAGGGAGGGGATAGGCGGGGTATAAATATGATAAATAAATAAATAAATAAATATCCAATGCATTTCTATGTTATGACCTGCGGTTATAACAATAAACTTATTTACTAACTTAATTCACCAGTTGATACTATTGTCTTTCTATATGTTGGTTAGTTGTGGTGGGGTAACCTCAAATTGGTGAAATCCCAAGGAATCTTTGTGGCATAAAACTGACAGGAAATTAATCAGGGTTTTGTTTCTAGTAAATATCAGTCATAGGTGCTGTCATATCTCTCTCCTTTTCAAATCCTATTTCTTCACTATTGTTCCCAAGCCCGCTTTGGAAAGGCAATATTAAAAAAAGAAGATGAGAAGCAATGCAAGGTAAAGCAAAAGTTCTCAATTGTGGAGCTGTCCCACCAGTGAGCTCCCGCACTAGCTCCAGCTTTTGCCAACCTAGCAATTCGAAAGCATGCAAATGCAAGTAAATGAATAGGTACCACTTCAGTGGGAAGGTAACAGCGTTCCGCGTGTGTCATGTGGCCACATGACCGTGGAAGCATCTTCGTACAGCGCTGGCTCTTCGGCTAACAAACGGAGATGAGCACCGGCCCCTAGAGTCGGACATGACTGCACAAATGTGCGGGGGGAACCTTTACCTTTACCTTTTACCCACCAGAAACCGTACTCTTTGACCTTCATGCTCCCTAAATACATATAACAGACTATATGTTCTCTCCTAAAGCTCTCTTCCTTACCCCTTCATTTTCCTGCTGTACCTTACTTAAGATTTAAACCTGTTGGTTTAGAGATTCTTCTCTCTCTTTTTCACTTGAATTGTTTCAATTATGAATTGTTTTATTTTATTTACTAAGATTTCTATGCCTCTTGATTCCCAATGGCTCAGAGTGGTGTACACACACAGATGCACACAAGGCAAAACAAAGAACAACTTAACAATATTCAGTAGTATGCATTAATGGCCTGGACCAGCATGGGTAGATTTCAATACCTAGCATCCCCCAGTGCTCTCTCCCAGAGCCACATTTTTACTTTTTAATGGTAACTCATTAGGGAGGAGGGAATTCTTACATATAAGGACAAGCTTCTCCATAAGATGGGTACCACCATTGAGAAGGCTCTGCTACAGTACTCCTGTGGACCTCTGCCCTGTGTTTTTTTATATAATAATTTTATTAAAGATTACAATCAGAAAAATAAAACCTAATACAAACTACAAAAAATGTAAAAAGAAAAAGAAAAAAATAGGAAGTGCAGAAAAGAAAAAAGAAAAAATATATAAAAAGTAACTTCCCCCTTCATCATGACAAGTATGGGCGGCGTGGTGGTGTAACAGTTAAGACTGCTGACTGTCGAATGAAAGGACGGCAGGTCGGCAGGTCGAGACCCGGAAGCACCGCGTAACAGGGTGAGCTCTTGTTTTCGCCCAGCTCCTGCCAACCTAGCAGTTTGAAAGCTTGTAAAAAATGCAAGTAGATAAATAGGTACCACTCCAGTGGGAAGGTAACAGCGTTCCATGCGCCTTGGCGTTTAGTCATGATAGCCACATGACCACAGAAGCATCTATGGACAACGCTGGCTCCCTCGGCCAAGAATCGGAGATGAGCGCTGCCCCCTAGAGCTGGATACGACTGGAAGGGGGAACTTTACCTTACCTTACCATGATAAACAATTTTGGTAACTTATCACCATCTCTTAAAATACAGCAAATGCACTCTTCTTCCCATATCTCATCTCTTAACTATAAACAAAATCTTAAAGCCTCGTCATTCATTCCTAGTCAGCAAAAGTCCATTAACGGCTACCAGAGAAAACTACATACCTATTTAACCCTGATCAAATAAGCCAACTCTATATACCTTCTCTGTACTTTTAATAATCTTGGCTTTTAGTCCCTTCAAATAATGTCCTAGAACTTGATTTCTTTTCATTTTTTCTTTGTCCCTTCTTATTTATTTATTTATTTATTTATTTATTTATTTAATTCAATTTATATGACCGCCCATCTCCCCCAACAGGGAACTCTGGGCAGTTTACACTAAAATCACATTTAAAATAAGGATATAAAAATATAAAATTACAATTTAATTAATACAATTAAATAATTATAAAATCCAATTTGGCGAATTAGCTTAACAAAAAGGAAGGACATTATGGAATTAACCACCCCCATGAGGAACTGTTACTTTCCCCTTCCCATGCTAGGCGGCAGAACCAGGTTTTCAGCTCGTTCCTAAAGGTTGGGAGGGAGAGGATCTGCCTCAACTCTGGGGGCAAGATATTCCAAAGGGCGGGTGCCACTACAGAGAAGGCCCGTCTCCTGGACCCCACCAGATGAAATTCCCTTATTGATGGGGTCCGTAGCAGACCCTCCCTGAATGATCGGGTGGGGCGGGTCGATGATATGGGGATAAGACGGTCCCTCAGGTATCCTGGCCCCATGCCATGTAGGGCTTTAAAGGTGATAACCAACACCTTGAATTGGACCCGGAAGCAAACCGGCACCCAATGCAGCTCGTGAATGCTTAGAATGCAGCTTCTAAGTAAATCCTTCAATACTTTAACAGATCTCTTTTGTAAATCCAGTAAAAAAAAAGTTATCCAAATCATTCTTCTGATTTAATATTTACTGTATATGTCCCTTTTAAGTATTAAGACATCAACTGGTTTCATTTGTATATCCAGTATATCATCTTTTTCCATATCATTCTTGTAACTTGTCATGTTTAAATCCACATTCAAATAAATTTCAGTCTTATCCAGTATAGCTTGTTCCTCTTCTGTGACATCATTTACACACCATCTATGATGTCAGACATTCTTAAACTTAACTTGTTCACAAACTTCCTTCAAAACATCCACTGTTAAAGTTTTTTGCTCCATTCTATGTTAGCAAGTTGAATTTAAGCATTCTTCTCCTTTAATTCTACTCTTTAGTTTCTTCTGGTTCCGTCCAGTGTCAAACCTTCAAAGTCCCATCCTATCTTTTTTTTCCCCAAAGAACCCAAACAACAACAGTTTCCCATGGGAAGGATTCTTATAATTAATTTTAAATTCTTCTTTCAAATCCATCAAATCCTTAGTCCATTTTTAACTTTCCAAAACCAATACTCTAAACACCCTTTGCTATTTATTCCAAAAAGTAATATTTTCTGAGTTCTTAAATTCTTCTTTCAAATCCATCAAATCCTTAGTCCATTTTTAACTTTCCAAAACCAATACTCTAAACACCCTTTGCTATTTATTCCAAAAAGTAATATTTTCTGAGTTCTTAAATTTGTATTTAAAACTTATTTCACTGAAAAGGAAACTCACCCAGTGAATGTAATAAAAACATGCTGTTCCAAAGGTTCTTAAAATTTCAAAAGCAGTAAAAAATATAATTCCAAATGTGATTAAGAAATGAGGCTTGGTTGATAAAGGCTGCTTTACAACTGTGAGCTTAGATGGAATCCTTTGACTTCCAGCCACGCTACTCATAAGCAGACCGCAAAAGCCTCCATTCCTGTAGTCTACGCACAAGGAGAGGCTGTCTGGAATGCATGTGGGCAATCTCCTTTCTCTAGATTGATTTCGCTGGCCATGATCCAGCATCTGGCCGCCAATCTCCGCTGTAAACGCTATACCGTTCCAATAGGGACATCTAGCTCGCCATGGCCTCACTGGAAGTCCAAACTATGCCTTGGTTTTTTATGATAAATCAGCTTAGGAGCATTTATGAGTGAAATGTGATCTATAAAGAAAGAGCAAGTGACTGAGTATGTAAATGAATGAATGAATATGAATAATTAAATCTATTCTTAAAGCTTCTTTTTTCACCGTTCTGTTGCTGATTCCAGTGTGCTATAGCAGAGTAGATGCAAAAGACCTTAGTGTTCAAATTAGCATAGTTTAGTTACTTTGCATAATCATTTATGGCATCCCTGCACTAGAATTAGAGATGATGGAGTAATGTGCTTTGTTCAAATTTAATTGTGAATTCTCTAATATATATTGGCCAAGTCTCTACACAAATCGAAATGCAGTTATCCATGAATGTCTCACTTTCCTGACATTCAGAATTCAGTTATTTTTTAAAAGCAAAGCAAATAACTATATTAAGAAAAAAGGGTTTCCAAAAATATGCATACACATGAAAATGGGTGCCAACATACTATAAAAAAGTCAATTTTATTTGGAAATCAGGGCAAGAATCTGGTGCTCTACCAGTGAAAGTCCTCTTGTGTAATGAAATTTCCTTTTTTTTCCCAATCCACCTATGCCTTTCTAAGGAGGGACTTTCAAAGCAGATTTTGAAAGTGGAAGGGGCTGAATCAGCAGAAAATACTTCCACAGACCACACACATTCAGCAGTATTCACATAAAGCACAGCCTGGGTAGAGAATGAGCACACATGCTGGCTGTGTTCCTAGACACAGCGATTTCAAGGGGCTGAGTTTGTGTTGCAACATTGCAACACACAGTTCATCCCTTGCCCTTCTCCATCGATGTCTATTCTGCTGCTCTTGCTCCTTTCTCTCCATATCCTCCATATCTTCCATCAAATGCTTGAAGAAAAGAGGAACTCATGTTAGTTGGATTGGAAATATGAGGTGGGGGCTGAAGGAGCGAAAGACATGTTGGTCTGCGGATGCAGATTACGTATATGTGAGACAGATTACCAGTAACTTTTCAATTAATAATAGTAATATGTTAAAAACCTAACCAATCTGTCTTCTTCTCCTTCCTCCTGCCTCACTCCTCACTGCCTCCTGCCTCACCCCAATTAAATCCAGTCCAGCTACTCTGTGCATCTGATGAAGGAAGCTACAGCTCACAAGAGCTACCTTTTCCTAAAATTTGTTCCTTGGAAAAAATACTACCAGATTCTTCCTGATATTTTTGCCACCATAAACTAACATGGCTCTCCCCCTGCAATGTCAACAGCAGCAAGAAAATGCCGTCTTCCACCAATTTTCTTTTCCCAAATACAAACTAAGTCTTAATTTTCCGTACATGGTGTAGTTTTTGTACATTATGTTTGCTCTTTGTTTGTTTTAAACACATGGCCACCCCTAATCAAGATTGGGATCAGACAGAGGATGTTTAACCTCTCAAGTGTGGAGTCCTTGGTGCTCTCTGAGCCTTGTTGTTTTCTTGCAGACATTTCATTCCCAGGCTAGGCAACATCTTCAGTGCGAAAAGGGAGTGGGACTTGCTCTCTGTTTATATACCATGGCTTGTCCTGCCTGTGTTGGTGGAGGTGTTGTACTCTCCTTGGTAGTACTTTGATTGGGTTGTTGTTTGCTGCTTGGTTGACTGACTGAGTTAATAGTTCCTTGATTAGGGTATATTGTGCTGTTTGATTGTTCCTCTGGTGCTAATCCTGGTGTTAACCTTTGCATATTTGGGTGTTGATTGCTGGCAAGGAGGTGTTCTGGTCTTTTGGCTTTTCTATTGTCTCTTATGAATGGTATGTAAATGTTGTTTACCTCTATGTGTCTGTTGATGGCTGCTTTGTCTGAGTGCCAAGCTTCCAGGAATTCTCTAGTGTTTTTGGATTTGGCTTGGTTTAAGATGCTCACAGTTTCCCAGTTGAAAGTATGATTGAGTCTCTCCATGTGTTGTGAGATTAAGGAGTTTTCATCGTGTCTTCTGACTGCTAGTTGGTGTTCATGGATGCGCTCTGCTAGTCTTCTGCCCGTCTGTCCTACATAGTGGCTGCTACAGTCCTTACACTGTATGTTGTAGATAACTCCTGTTTTTCCTTCTTGGGCTACTGGGTCTTTTGGGTTACTTAAGATATTCTGAAGGGTTTTAGTTGGTTTATGTGCTATGGTGATGCCATGTGGTAGTAACAGTCTATTGGTAGTTTCTGAGATGTTTCTGATGTATGGCAGTCTTATCCTTTTCATAGCTTCTGTTGGTTGTGTTGTAGTGGGTTGGATGGTCAGGTACTTTTTGATAAAGTTGCTTGGGTATCCATTTTCCTGGAAGATGCTGTATAGATGATTGTTTCCTTTCTCTGGTGTTCTGTAACCTCTCAAATACTTGCTTTGTGAAGTTCATCCTTCCCTAATAAGGGTTAAAATGAACCTTCCATGAATACAATGATGATCATTATTAAAACTCTCCTTCCCCCTACAAAAAGGGAATTTGTGGAAGAACATAGTAGTCCCAGTCCAATTTTGGGCTCTATATGATCACTGCAAAATAAATGATGTTATCTGCACACTGTGTATCTAATATAGCATGTAGCATGATCCTTAGACAAGTTAAATTCTCTTTTTATTTTTGGGTTCTTCTAGCACACTTGATCCATTGTGACCTCAATCTAAACCTTTAATTCTACATTAATGAATCTAGAATGCTTCACATTCTCAAATGGATTAGACACAGCACTCAACCTTTAAAGTACTCCTTGTTAAAATGAAGGGAAATACACCCTTTTATTGCACACTAATTATCCTAACTGTGCAAACATACACATAGTTAAAGAGCATTAAGTAATCTTATGCAGATCTTTCCCTGTTGGTATATTTTTATGTAATAATTGTGCAGCTATTAACTGAGGTAGGAATCCAGACATCTTTCCACAGATATCACTTTTGTTGTGGGGAACTTACATTTCCATGGCAATCAAATGAAAATAGTTGATTCCTGTGAAACAGATAAACACACTAATAATGATATTGCTGTGCAAAATGCAGTTGCATGAGCCTTTCCTCACTAGGGATCTTTGGTATAATTTCTCTCTTGTTATGCCGATATTACTTTTTGCCGGTATAGTGTCCAAAATCCTGTTTGGCTGAAATGTTTTGAAAATGCTGATTGTTTGAGGAATAGCCAATGGCATATATTGCTCACATTCCAATCTAAGGTAGAGATATTTTCCTTAGGATTCTACCAAAGACCAATAAAGGTTGCTCTGGTGATATGAACATGCTTCCCTCGAAGGGAGAAAGTATAATAGTGTTTACATACCATGAAACTGTTATGCCTTAAGCAGGAAACAGTGTGTAGAGAGTAAACAGGATGGCCTTGATGGAGAGAGCGGAGTTTCATCACCAAAGCAACAAGGAGGGAAACACTGCTTAAGGCCAAACAATGAAGAAGGTATGCATAAATGTCTCAGACAGACACCCCTTTAATTCACATGAGTATAAGAAAGGGAGGAGGCAAAGCATAATCAGACTTGCAAGATTCTGTTACTATAGCCAATCTTAATAAAAGTAGTTTTAGTCTTAATGTGGAGTTGGTTTCTTGTTTGGATCTATATCTTGGGGCTGACATAGTGATTGTTTAACAGTACATGAAGGATCAGCATAAGATTATATGAATCCTGAGCTGAGGATACAATAAGAGCACCATTATATGATCCAGTGTGAACCCTGACATTGCCAGGCATTCTAGTGCTGATATAAACTGAAAGTTAAGAAAGGGCTTATAAGTGAAAAGATGCCTTTTAAGTAGCGATATGTGACTTGATTTCCCCACCTCTTCTTATCCCATTTTGTTAAATGTTTATAATTGTTTAGAGTCTGAACATACATAAAATATAAGTAGCAAAATCCCTCATAGATATCCCCCAACCACCATAATGATTCACCATTTTGTATAAACCTACTTTAATAGTTATAATTGTACGCACTCTCCCTTCCAACCTGAAATACCCTTTATCTTTCATTAGTTAAGCAAAACCATGTTATCCTAATGCAACTATCCCATAAAACATGATAGAGAAGTCTGCACTCCTGGGCCATATGCATCCTTTGAACCTGATTTTCATAGACCTCAGAGCATTCTCTGATTGTATTGTCAAACTTAGAGGACACAAATGCAGAAATCTAACAGTGCAATTTCCTTTCATTTTAGGACCTCTTATAACTGTTGTATATGCACTAGAATATACTTAATTTAAAAGAAAAAGAAAAAAGAAACCAGGATTAGAGGAAAAGAATTAGAAAAACCCATCTTTCCAACAAAGCTCCACCCATTTTGCACATTTATCTCATCCATTCCACTCATTGCCATACACACTACAACCCGGGACTATCACAAAAAGATTGGAATATTGGAAGGCACCAAATATTTCCCAGTTTCACTTCAAGGTAGAAAAAAGTTCAATAGGTGGAAATATATTGCAAATGTTGTTTATAGGAATATGCATCTTCCAATCGAAGAGAATACGCATCTTCCTCCA
The DNA here is from genome assembly GCA_023362775.1 of Charina bottae. NCBI lineage: Eukaryota > Metazoa > Chordata > Lepidosauria > Squamata > Charinaidae > Charina > Charina bottae. The sequence continues at coordinate 118,922,584 of JALMGJ010000002.1, forward strand.
CTCCTCATCTTGTTGTTTCCCTTGGCTATTTCAGCTCTCGATCTGTTTCCCTTGTTTCTTTCCTCATCCTAGGTTCATCCTAAAGTTGATTTCAAACACTAAGTAACCAAGCTGATATAATCACTCAGCATAGCCAGTTAGATTAGGCTATTTTATAATTTCCTTAAAAAGAAAGGAAAATAACAGTAATTGAGAGTGAATGTAGGACTTCTTGGATTAGACACATGGGTGCTGCTAGGCAACATTAGATCAAATAGTGAGTAGGATGATGTCATAATGTTCACAGCCAATCGCATTCAGCTATAGAATATCATTTAGAATGAAATGTAAATGAAGAATATGTCTATGAAGGTTCTCAGTCATCCAGGTGGAATTGTCTGTAGCTTGAATCATGTCAACTGGATTTCTATTTTCTCAGTGGAAACGTTTCGCTCCTTATCCAAGGAGCTTCTTCAGTCTGAGCAAAGTTGGTAAGGGAATCCTAAATATGTTTCTAGGTAGCTGTGTGACCTTACACCTGGGGTCATATTTAGGATTCCCTTACCAACTTTGCTCAGACTGAAGAAGCTCCTTGGATAAGGAGCGAAACGTTTCCACTGAGAAAATAGAAATCCAGTTGACATGATTCAAGCTACAGTAAATGAAGAATGAAATATTGTCTTAGAAAATGCAAAAATAGAATAAACTAATAAAAATACTCATATACAGTAGGTGAGCTGTTGTCCAAGGCAATCAAAAATATTTATAAAACCTTTTGAATAATTTAGACTTAGACCTGAATTTGGTCTTTAAAATTGGTCAGTGGTTTTTAAAATCACCATCTTGAAAGGCTTATGCACTCTCCAAGATGTTTCTGAATATGAGTCATTTAAAAGTAAACTGGATACTTGTCAGTGATCTTACAAAAACCACACAAGCGTGCACCCCAAATGCCCAGATCTATTAAATCTGCTTTAGCTTAAACTATAGTTTATCCTCTATGAGATTCTATCATTTTATAGCTATGGACAAGCAGAAACCATTTCAAAAGCTTTTAAAATATCTTTCTGAAAGAAGCCAAACCTGCTGACTGCCTGAAGACAAGCAGAGAGCTGACATTCTATGTGTGGAGAGTGAAGAGTCTGTAGCTTTCGTTCTTGGCTTGTTGGGTATTTTAGCCAAACAAGTAAACCCAACCAACATATTTGCCAGTTCTTCAAGGCTACTGAAACCCCAGAAGAACTCTATTGCCAAGTCCAAACAAAACAGAATTCTTTAAAACGTCAGTAATGCACACATGACCGGTATTTTTAATTTGGAAGATTTCTCCTTCGCTCCCTCTTCCTTCAAGTTACTGTATTTTTCAGGGCATTGTGAGATTTCTTACATGAACTTTCAGCAATATTATGACACCATCTCTGTTAACTGGGAATGACTGGGGCAATTAATTCTTCTTGGTCAAAGTCATAACCCGTTTTGTTCAAAGGACGCAAGAATTTTGAATCATACGGTAAAGAATATACAATATTTCCATACATTCCAAAAGTTATTTTTCTGGCATTGAATGCTTGGTATGACTTGTTATTTCCTGTACAGGACACTTTTATGGATCATTTTAAACAATGGATTAAAAAAACCAAAGAATAATACAATATTCTGATGATACCTAATTATTCATCTCTAGCCACACAAGTGAAGCTGTCAAGATTTTGTCCTGGTGTTGGGAGGCTCTGGGGGTCTGGATGGGGAAGAGTGGCTTCAACTGGTAAGATTGAGTGACTGCAGGTTTTTAGGCCCCCTAGATCCAGTGATTTTATATTTTTATCTCTGAATGGGATAACACTCCCCCAGACAGATCTGGTGTGCAACTTGGGAGTCCTTCTGGACTCATAGCTCCTGCTTGAAGAGCAGGTGGCAACGTGGCTGGGAGATTCTTTGTACAGGTTTATCTTGTGTGCCAATTGCACCCATTCCTGGACTGGGAATCCCTACTTACAGTAACTCATGCTTTCATCACCTTCCAGCTGGATTATATAACACGCTTTACATGAGGACAGGGATGGAACTAGGGTCTGTGTCACCCGGGGAAACATGGATTCTGCACCCCCCCATGGGTTATTTTGTCATTTTGGTGCCCCCTGGGCGTCATTTTGGCACACACACACACCCAGTGTGGCGCCCAGGGCACATGCCCCGCTTGCCCCCCCCCCCCCCTAGTTGCGGCCCTGCATGAGGATGCTCTTGAAGAGCATTTGGAAGCTGCAGCTGCTCCAGAAAGCATTGGCATGGGCAGTTTGAGGTGCTTCATGATATGCCTATGTGCCACCTCTGCTCTGCAAGATGCACTGGCTCCCAGTAGACTTCTAGGTGCAATTCAAGGTGACTGTGTCACCTATAAACTGCATGGGACCAGGATATCAGGACCATTGCATATCTGAGGCCAAGATATCTGAGGGACCGCCTCTCCCTGATTACATCGGCCCGTCCCATTAGATCAAGCAGGGAAGGCATGTTACGGGTTCCATCCACCAGGGAATTGCATTTAGTGGGTCCCAGGAGGCATGCCTTCTCTGCTGTTGCTCCCTCCTTGTGGAACATTCTCCCCCTTGAAATTAGGCTTGCTCCTTCCCTGCTATTGTTTAGGGAGTCCCTCAAGATCTGGGGGTCTTTGGGAACGGGAGACATTCTTAGATGGCTCCACTATGACTGACATTCTTGCTTTCTCCATGGAGTTGGTATATTTTATAGTGATTTTATAATTTTGTGATAATATTTTTTAAATAATCATTTTATCTTTTATACTGGTTGCTTTTATTTATTCTTTGTTTTTACCTCATTGTTGAATGCCACCCAGAGTCGCCTTGTGTGAGATGGGCGGCCATATAAATGTGAGCAATAAATAAATAAATAAATAACTAGTAGGTGATGCGGTCGATGCCTTATCTCAGTGTCTGGAGGCTGTGGGGGTCTGGATGGGGAACAACAGGCTTCAGCTGAACCCTGGTAAGACGGAGTGGCTGTGGATTGATGGCCCCCCTAGATCCGGGAAGTTGTCATCTTTGGTTCTGGGTGGGGTGGCACTACCTTGCTCGGATCCAGTGCGGAATCTGGAGGTCCTCCTGGACTCGCAACTCCTGCTCGAAGAGCAGGTGGCAGTCACGGCCAGGAGGGCCTTTGCACAACTTCGTGTGGTGCGCCAGTTACACCCTTTCCTGGATCAGGAGGCCCTCCGAACAGTCACTCACGCCCTTGTCATCTCCCGTATAGATTACTGTAATGCGCTCTACATGGGGCTACCCCTGAAGAGTATCCGGAAGCTTCAGCTGGTGCAGAATGCCACGGCGTGAGCAGTTATGGGTGCCATGAGATCGGCACATGTAACACCTCTGCTACGCGAGCTGCATTGGCTACCAGTTTGCTTCCGGGTCCAATTCAAGGTGTTGGTGATTACCTTTAAAGCCCTACATGGCATAGGACCAGGGTACCTGAGGGGCCGTCTCGTCCCGATAACATCGACCCGCCCCACCCGTGCATGCAGAGAGGGCATGCTTCGGACCCCCTTGACAAGAGAATTCCATCTAGCGGGGTCCAGGAGGCATGCCTTCTCTGCGATAGCGCCCGCCTTATGGAATATCTTGCCCCCGGAGGTGAGACTGGCCCCTTCACTCCTGGCCTTTCGGAAGGCCCTTAAGACCTGGCTCTGCCGCCGGGCCTGGGACGACAGAGGCGGCAGTGCCTCCTGGGGTTGGCTGGCCCCGTAGTAATATGATCCATCCTACGGTCCCCCCTTCTTGGATTTTATGTAATTTATTATTATTATTATTGGATGTATTTTAGATATTGTTTTTGTATTTTTTAAACTTTCAATTGTTGTAACCCGCCCAGAGTCCCTTGCAAGGGAGATGGGTGGGGAATAAATTGAAATAATAAATAAATAAATAAAAATAAACTTGTGAAACCAGTCATTTCTGCTTGCTCCACCAGAACCTGCAGGGATGGCATGTTCCAGGGCCTTCCAACAGGAAATGTCATTTTGTGGGACCTAGAAGTCATGTTTTCTCTTTCACATCACCTGCCCTATGGAACAGTGTTCCCCCAGAGGGCCTGGATATTCTGCAGGCACTGGGGCCGGGGGATTAAACCAGTTGGTGGATTTGTTGTTTGATCTATATGGATTAATATTAGACTTTTAGCCTGGGCATATGTTACGTGATGTTATGGTTATGTTATGTATTATAGTTGTTGGTTTTAATTTTGCATTATGTTTTCTTGGTTTTAATCCTCTGTGCACTATCCAGAGTCACTGTAGTGAGACTGGCAGCTACATAAATTGTTTAGGGAAATACTGATAAAAGCTAGAATAACTATTGCTTTGAGAATTGATGTTTATCTAAGGTTATGTAGGTGTTCCTGAATAAGTAATCACTCCATCATACTGGCTGTCACTGTGCACTTCTTTTCGTTGCTGTTCCTGATGATGGTGAACAGACTTGTTTCAGCTGTGATGGAATTGAATATCCATGGTGTACTGAACTGTCATGCCATGTCCATGTTTGGCTTAATGATTGAAACTGGCACTAGAAATCAGTGCAGTGATGTAGTGATATTGTCTCCATCTCTCACACTCCATCCAAATGTTGGCTTACTGGCACTCCAAGCCTTTTTGGTCAAAGATCAACCAAGAACACCCAAGAGATATCTACCTGGTGTAGTAATATACTTCTTTGGGGTACCATCTTGTTTGTTTATTTATTGTCACCACCATTTTTAGTGATGGGATCTTTGTGCCCATAGCAAAACAGGAAATCCCTTTTACTACCATCTGTAAGCACTAAACTTTTCCTCTCTTAGAATCTTTCTCTCAAAAATATAGAGTTGGAAAAAATGCTGAAAATGGCAATTCAGGGATGAAGAAGATTGAAGTAACCCATATGAATAACAGTTATAATGTTTGGGACTTTTTAGCTTAGGGAAAAAAGCGAGCCCATTATTGGCTGTTGTGGGTCTTCCGGGCTGTGTGGCCGTGTTCTGGAAGTTGTGGTTCCTAACGTTTCGCCAGCATCTGTGGCCGGCATCTTCAGAGGGCAGGAGCACAGACAGAAGCGAAATCTCTGAAGAATCTCTGAAAAACACAGCCTGCAAAAGGTCAACGAACTCAGTCCAACCACCAGGACATGGGAATACTTCTCACAATGAACATGCTAATCACGCTCATCAGCCACTCGTTAACATTTCAACACAACAAAAAACCCCACCTAATCTCCTATAATTTAGCTCTATAAATAGAACATTGCCACTCTACCTGGGCACAGAGATTTCGCTTCTATCTGTGCTCCTGCCCTCTGAAGATGCTGGCCACAGATGCTGGCGAAACGTTAGGAACCACAACTTCCAGAACACGGCCACACAGCCCGGAAGACCCACAGAAGCCATCGAACTCCGGCCGTGAAAGCCTTCGACGAGCCCATTATTCATAGAAAAAGTGCCTCTCTCAAATGAACAGAAGCCCATGGTGAAGATTCAGGACAGTCCAGATAAAAGGAAATTATTTGGCACTGGGTGTATTGTTAAACTGTGAAATTTATTCCCACAAGAAGTACTGACGAACAGCAGCTCTAACAGTTTTAAGAGGAATAGACAAAATAATGGGGGAGTAGAGTCAAGAAATTTGAATTCTGGAAAACCCAACTCTTTCCAAATTATTCTATTGAGGAAATAAAAGTCAATAGGCATAATTGTTTGCTCCAAAAGCAATGCCTGATTGGGAAATCTAAATGGAGACCTGCCGGTATATCTGAAACCTTGCTATGTAATCTGTTCTTGTAGCAATCCCTCAACTGTTAGGTTGCAATCCAAAGTCTTATCTGACATCTGAATGATTCTACTGTTAGGAAGCAGTCACATATCAAGCCCCTCCACAACAAAGCAAGCTACCCATCTCCTCTGGGTTTAGAACATGCCAGCAGAACAGAGTGCTTACGGTAAAGGGCAAGAGTGGAGTTCATTTAGAGTGACTGCATGGAAGGTTGCACGTTCAGAGGTTTGAGGCCCTAGCCCCGTGTGATGGAGTGAGCTCCCGCACTCGCCCCAGCTCTTGCCAACCTAGCAATTCGAAAGCAGGTAGATAAATAGGTACCACTTCAGTGGGATGGTAACAGCGTTCCACGAGCGTCATGCCGGCCACATGACTGCGGAAGCGTCTTCGGACAGCGCTGGCTCTTCGGCTAACAAACGGAGATGAGCACAGGTCCCTAGAGTCGGACACGACTGTGTGGGGGGAACCTTTACCTTTACCCTTTACTTTTTTGTCATGGATATGCACAAAATGTCCAGTGCTGAAGGGAGCCATGTTAAATGTGGTATGATGCTATCAGTAATCAGCCTGATTTACACAAACTGGATGAGCAATAAGATGCTGTTCAGGAACTATCACTCTTTCAAGGAACAGCTGATGATAACTGAGAAGCTTCCGGCTCTGACCATGTCCTTCTTCCAGGATGTTTTTTTCAGTGTCACAGTCTAACCCTGCAATTTCTTGATGTGCTCCTACTGAGGACCAACTGGACTGCTGAGCTTTTATCGAGATCAAGAAAGTCTCCTTGATGCTGCTACCTGCTGTGGTATGTTGCCCATCTGATCTTCTAAACTAGTAAGCAGTTACATCGAAACAGTTTTTTCCCTTGTGCTATTGATTTGTTGAACTCCTAATTAATGCAGCATGATATAATGACTGATAATGTACGCCACTGCTCTGTTGAACTTTTTTTAATGTAGCATGAGGAAATGATTGATGCTGTATGATAACACATGACTGCTAAGATGTGACCGGTAATGCTCTGTTATATGTGAACATATGCTAGATAACAGATGCAGTATTATTGTCCCTTAATTCTCCCTTAAATATGAGTATGTGTTAGTTAAATAGCTGTAGTATTATTTTTTATTTTTTCTTAATTTTTTTCTTGATTCTATAATTTATTATTGAGAGCTCTTGCACCAAAGACAAGTTCCTTGTATGTTTAGTCATACTTGGCCAATAAAGTATTCTATTCTATTCTATTTAGTATGTTTTATTTGAATGCTTAAAATATATCATAAAAAAAAATCCTAGGATGTACAGTACATTGCAGTAGATAACAGATTTTAAATAAATAGAATTACTAAATACAAAGTACTATAGATGTTTAAATTTTTTACTTTAACACATTTGAAGAATAAAATAAATGACTGCACAAAAGAGAAAAAAAGAAAATGAGAAAAAAACTTAGTGGATGAAAGATAAAGTAAACAGAATTTACAATTGTCATAAGATTTAAAATTCATGGCTTCATTATTTCAATGATTAAATAATTAATTGAATGTATAAAACTAAACTCATTATATCATCTTGAGAAATAATTGTAAATCACTGCAAAATTCTAAACATTAATATTTATATTAATATTGCCACTATTTATCATTATCTGAAATAAATGCACATGATGTTATATAAAAAAAGAAAAGAATAAATAAATAAATAAATAAATAAATAAATACTGAAAACAATCAGTAAAAATATTTTTTCCCTCCCATTGTACCTGACTGGTGATTACATGAAATTATTTATAAAGATTAACATTGCTTCTGGTTGCTGTCTTTACATCAAATACGTCTCCCTTAAAAACTGTACTGTAAATAATTGAGTTTGCTTTGTTGTGTGACATGTAATATACAGGGAAGTTATTCTTGCTTAAATTTAGTCAAACTTCTATTCTGGTTGTATACTGATATTGCCAGCAAAGTATTTGTTTCCCAATATTGGGCCAAATTTGTCCTTGCGGCCATCAGTGTATATCTTAATAGAATGGGATATTTTTTAATTTTTTTGTTCTGGAAAGATTCTTAGTTTAAAAAAAAAAACTTCAGTTCAAGCTTTGCTTTTAAGATTTTTTGAATAATGCTGTATATTTCTTTCCAGTACTTTTGGTTTGTTTGTTTTTTACATGACTACCACATATGCAAAATGTTCCTTCTGTGTCAAAATGTAGATTTTTTTTTTAAAAAAACCTGATTTCTCCAAATTGCATTGCATTTAATACATGCAGCATTGGATATGGACATGCGTATGACCAAGCATGATTCATTTACTTGCGCTTTATCAGTTCAGTCCATATCAGCCCTTTGAGGTAGTCTAGACAAGAAGCACAAACCATGAGTACTAACACTACTTTTACTGTAAGGTTACAGTAACAGAATCTTGCAAGTCTGAAAGCATTTCTCTTCTCCTTTTACTTTCCAGAAGACTAGGGAGGGTCCCTTTTGAGATGCTTCCCATGCCACTTTCCCTCTGTGGGCTGAGATACCTTTTGTAATGTGCTTGTCCAGTCTGTGGCTCTTCCTCCTCTCTCCCAAGGTCATTCCCACATACCATTACAGTCCGAGACTTCAATCTAAAATGTTTGCTAAGGATTACAATTACTGGAAAATACCCTGATGCTGGGAAAGACTGAAGGCAAAAGGAGAAGGGGACAGCAGAGGATGAGATGGTTAGATAGCATCACCGATGTAATGAACATGAATTTGAGTAAACTCCGGGAGACAGTGGAGGACAGGAAGGCCTGGCGTGCTATGGTCCATGAGGTCACGAAGAGTTGGACACAACTAAATGACTGAACAACAATAGGCCTTTAGGTTTTCCCCTTTCAGTCAAAAATTAATCCTTAGGAAGTGGCATTTGTGGAGTCTGTGAATTGTGTGTGTGTGGGAATTCATATTTCACTGAATCACGAGGCCTTTACTTGTCCTGATAGCTCTTTTACATGGAAAGCTGATTCAGTGGCTTTGTAGCTATAAGTCAAAGGAATTGCTCAGATTTTTTTTTTGCATATGTCTGAACAAATAGACACAAAATGAACTAAGGATGCAGAGGGTAAACTACAAATAATTTATTTCTCTTTTGCACAGAAAGAGGATGAAAATATTATTACTCAGGACAGGACAGTGATTAGGCAATGTTTCTTGCTCCTTGTTTTCAACTCAAATAATCAAGAATTGTCATCAAAGTACTTCTGAGGTATTTTCCAAGTCTGAATATGAATTGCCAAAAGGAAGAGAGTTCAGGAAAGGAAATTTATATCTTTCTACAGAGTGTGTCTGTCAGGGTTTCCTGTGAAAAGCAAATCGCTTTCTGTACTGTGTGTGTACATTCTGTTTACTATTCCTCTGTAGCGTTCTCAAAACAAATTCAATGATAAAGCAGGTGCAACTGCATCATGTGATGTTATTGTCTCAGTCCGAAAATATCTCATGGGAACCAAAGCCCACACTCTCGGGGGACAATGTGCAACACTGCCATCTCATGGCGGTTTATACTATGTGCAACCCTGAACGCTTTAGGCTTTGTTAAACTGAAAAGCCTTGTGACCCATGATTCTAAGGTTCCACCAATCAGAAAGCTGAAACAAGTGTATATCTCAGCTGTGAACTATGGGTCTATGCTTCTTGACTTCTGTCCGGTCTTTTAGCCATGTTCTACCTCTGGAGACTAAAAAGTGTGTGTGTGTAGGCCATGGCATGTCTTCAAACTCTGCTTGTACATTTATAAGTTTGTTTTTTCCTTTTTGCAATAATGTAACTGTATATACTCTGCCTTTGGATTCTATTTTACTCATTATATTTTAAATTATGGTTTATTATGTATGTTTTTATTAGAAATGTATATCAATGATTTTAATTTTGTTGTAAACTGCCCAGAGTCCCCCTTGGGGGAGTTGGGCGGTGATAAATCCAATAAATAAATAAAATAAAATAAATATACATTATTGCCTTACAAGTAAACATTTTAGCCATAAAAGCTGCACTCTGTCTGATTACTCTGCGCCTTACCCCATAAGCCAGCATTATCCCAAAGTGTCAGCCTTTGTAGGATAAATTAAAGAAATAATATAATTTAGTTGGTCTGTCACAAGGAGAAAGATATAGGAAATGAAGAGGTAATCAATCTGAAACAGCATGTTTAGGACATGCTGTATTTTGGAATAGGACCATGACTTCCTGATCTTAGTTGAGGGCTATTAATGAATCCAGTGCACCCAAAGGAGGTATCTTAAGAAACTGGTTGTGAAAATGATGTTAAACCCAGAATTACAAATTATACTACTGTTGTGTGAACGTGGTCTATACATATGACATATGACTTCACTATCCTGCCGCAGATCATGAGACTTATATCTAATCATATTTTTATTTATATTTATTCTAAGGTTCAAACTCTTATCAGATGGAAAGTTAGAGTTGTGTTTATTTAAACTTTTCATCAAATACGCTGCTACTTCTGAAAGAGCAAAAAGCACATGGATTTTGGTCAAGTCCAGTGTTGCCTGAATACCAATGGACACACAATGGACACACATATTTGCACACAAGATTAACATTATCATTGTCATCATCTTCATCACTATCATCTATTGTTATTTACTGTTTTATAACCCCAGTAGCTGAAAGATGTTCAGTTCATCCTTGGAGTTGTAAAATAGAGTGCTAAAGATGTTGTCACAATCCATCCTGTGATCTGCTATAAACAGAGCAGTCGAACAGACTGCATTAGAAGAGCTATAACTAATACTTAGCTATGGGCAACTATGCATATATCACATTGTGCTTATTTTGTTGTTTATTCATTCAGTCGCTTCCGACTCTTTGTGACTTCATGGACCAGCCCACGCCAGAGCTTCCTGTCGGCCGTCGCCATCCCCAGCTCCCCCAAGGTCGAGTCTGTCACCTCCAGAATAGCATCCATCCATCTTGCCCTTGGTCGGCCCCTCTTCCTTTTGCCTTCCACTTTCCCTAGCATAAGCTTCTTCCCCAGGGTATCCTGTCTTCTCATTATGTGGCCAAAGTACTTCAGTTTTGCCTTTAATATCATTCCCTCAGGTGAGCAGTCTGGCTTTATTTCCAGGAGTATGGACTGGTTTGATCTTCTTGCAGTCCAAGGTACTCTCAGGATTTTCCTCCAACACCACAGTTCAAAGGCATCTATCTTCCTTCGCTCAGCCTTCCTTATGGTCCAGCTCTCGCAGCCATAGGTTACTACAGGGAATACCATTGCTTTAATTATGCTTATATGATACGTTTATTATAAACAGCTGTTCATGCTGGACAGAACAACTTACCATTTTCTTTAGACACCATTAAGTGTGACAGCTGCTTATATTGGCCACCAGTTATATTGGATAAAGCAAACTTGTTCTATTATTAGTAATAGCAGCAAGATGTGTGCAGTGTTTACCAAGCTTTGATTTCAACCAAATGCCACTGTTAAGAACATTAGAATGGAGAAAGTGAACATATCTGATCTATGGAATTCTGTAGCAGAAGATGTTCCATTTGGATGACTGTAAAATGGGATGGAGCAAATTCATCAATGGGCAGGAAATCAACAGGCATGGGCAGTGAGAACTTCAACTGTTCAGTTAAATAATTCTGAATATCAGATCTTAGAGAGTTTGATCCTGTAATAAGCCCTGTTTGCAAAGTAGCTGGGCATCAGTTATGAAGACTATCAGATGAACAGCAATTTGAGTATGATCCTTCAGGTTCCTTTCATGTGTCATCCAGTCTTCCAATACAACAGATTCCTCTACATATCAAGTATATCATCCCACTCATGTTCCCCCATATATGACACACATGTAAGCTCTATTCAGAATGTCTCCATTGCTTACCTATTTCATGTTCCTTAAGGCTCCTAGATAAAAGGAAGCTATAAATCTCATCTTTACCTCATCTTTGTTTAATTCAGTACAGCAGCATCTATGTCAATCAAAGCAGATATTTTGGGTGTCAGTGGCTCAGAGATATAGGAATTATCATCCAGTCACAAGGTAATATCACATTTGTAAATGCTGAATAATAGAATATGTATTCACATACCATTTAGAACGAGACTCCTTAGTGAACTTTGAAAGAGGAGTTTGTAAATGTTAAGATTATTTGAAATTCAAATGAACACCAGTAAATTTGGAGCACATTCAAATGTTGCTCTAAATATTTGCTTCAGCTGTAGAAACATTTTTTAAAAAAAACTTGGGCAGTGGCCTATAAACTGGGCAATCGTTAGGAAAGAGAGTAAAAGGAAGTGAGTTCATCATATGAAAATGTTAAACCAACGAAAGAGCATGGTCGTGATTTCTAACTTTGAACTACTCTTTTCACAAGAAAAGAACTGGTTAGATTTTGTCATTTTATTCTTTGTTGTAACATGTAATTTTCTTCCCTTGGAAAATGCCCATGTATGTCAAGGTCTCTGCTGTGATGCAAAGACTTCTTTAAATGTGTATGAAAATCCCATGGATATGAATATTTGTGTATTTATTTGCTTATGTCCTGAACTACGTTTAAAGCAATGAGCAGTATTCCATTACTATGCTGTATTTGACTTCTCTTGAACTGCAGTTTAATTAAAATTTCCCAGAATTATCTGCAGAAAAACAATGTATTTAGTTTGCCACAGCAATCAGTTTCTTTCAGTTTATTTACATAGTTCCTTCTTCCCAGTCCTGATGCTGATGTGCCAAAAGTAATCATAATGCATTTGAACATAGCATTTCCTAGTATGCATAATCACCCCAGGTGTTAATAAATCTAATCATTTATACAGTACTATTTATACATTTATACAGTACCATTGTATGTGTATGTGATATTTTAACAGTACACTTAAATGCTACATAGTCTAGCAAATGATAGAATTATACATACATCATACCAGATTTCTTTTCTCCCCTTTTTGCAATGTTTCATTAATATGTACACATTTTGGGAACAAAGAGTAGGAGGAAAGTGTAAACAGATGAAAGGAATTAAATGCTATTGCAAATAGCTCAAAGTATGAAACTGGATAAGAATCAAGGGATTGGGATTCCCGATGCAGTGGGCTAGGACTCCTGATGAAGTGTGCTAGGATGCAGTCTTGGGAATTAGATCACAGGAGTACAGATTGGGACAGCGTATTTGGATTCCTAGAGTACTGGTTGCAGTTCAACATGTGATCTGGTGGTTTGGGACTTTGATAATCAGAGGGGAAAAAATACTGTGAGATACAGTGAGCATTCTGAAAAATCAGCTTGTCTCTCTCTCAATCCAAAGAATGAAGGGCCTTTCACATAAATATATTTCATACAACTAGACTCTTGTTTTAAATATTTATTGGTGTTCAGCCATAACCTGTAGACCAACATCTGAAGAAAAGCCAAAACTTTCACTGAAGAGTTAATTAATTAATCGTTAGAGGGCAAAAGTCATACCACTATTATGGTTTGAATTGGTCAAGCATTTGTTTCATTTTAATTTAAAAATAGATTTGTCACTAACTTAGGTAGCAACTCAGCTATTCAAAGCAGTCTTACTATATTCCTGGACCTGGAAATAAAGTTATGTGATTGCATGGTTCCAGAAAAAAACTGTAACTGCTCTCACCTTTCTTAAGATATAAAAGTTATGAAATGGGCTGTGAGACACAGTTTCCATATTTTAACTGGTTAGTGTCTCTGATGGCAAGTGTACATGACACCTATTCTACATGGAGTACACAGAAGTATAAGGGGAAAAAACCTGTGTATTCTTGTAGGACATTTTGGTTTGATATTTCTGAAAGAGTCATCAGGCATGCCCCATAGGAAGTTCAAGAGAAAGGACATGACCTCCAGATGTTGCTATTCATCACAACATTCTGACCTTTGTATGTCTTGGATGGAAAAGGCACCAAGCCGCCCTCAGTCTTACATCTGCAATATGTCAGTCACTGAAACAAAGATGGAAAGTTTTCAGCCAAATAGCTTGAACCTGATCAGGTAATCACCCCAGTTCCCTAAACAAACTTGTCATAAAGAAAGGAAGCAATTGTCAGTGAGTGCAGATTAGTTAGGGCTACTTGAACTCTGCAAAAGTTACTCCTTGTAGTTCCCTAATATATTGTGACACCCAGAATACTCAAATAACTGAGCTGTACTTCTTCCCTTTTTTCACTCAGACATGGAGATAGAAATACAAGCTTCTAATTTCTACAGGGCTGGTATCCACAGGACATAAAAGCTATCAAGTACAAACCACTCTGAGCTTTCTTACCCAGAGTTTTAAGTACATATTTTGATGTGCTCCTATTCACACTTTATGGCAATTAAATTATATTGATTTATCTGGAACCTTCCCCTATGTTTCTGGTTGTCTAATATCCTGGCAAATAGCCCACAGCATTTTACAAAGTAGAAAAGCTCAGGCCAAAGAACCCAAAATTGATACTAAAAATCTTCTTAAACATCTCCAGTTGCTAAGTAATATGAAAATAGAGTTTCTAATTAGGTATGAGCCCGAAATGTCCCCTGCTATTACATTTTTAAGGCATTAATGGTTGGTGTGATCCCCTGCCATTGCATTAATCCACAAACCACAGCAAAGAGATCAAGGCAGAAGCTCCTACTTCTAACTCTGTAGTCAGAACTCCAAGAATGATGGTTTGCCTTTACAATCAGGAAAGCTTTGGTTATTACCTACTTATGGTGAAACTGATATTTTAAGCCTAAAGCTTTTGGTGCAGGGTACACTTAATATTTTTTGAGAAGATAAGGGTCACAGAATACAGAGCGAGTACACAAAGGCCAAGCCTAGGAGTTTCTGTGTTTCCCAGGGCCTGAGGAAAGCAATTTGAAATTTTCTTTGATTTTTTACCATGGTAACCCCTAAAGTAGACCCTCAGGCAGACTGTGCTGAGGGTCAATGAGAAGACCATTATGGATAGATCAGAACTGTTACGCTTCTTTCTTCTCCTCCTTCTTCTCCCAGCTTGAACTGGGAATATAAAAACAGCATGAGAACATTTGGATGTCACACATGGGAAGCAAGTATAAAATCAAAGCTTAATTTGGAACATTGCAGACTACGGATCCTATTTCATTAAGGTCGCCAATAACTCCTTTTCCCCTTCCCACATAGTCCTGAAAGCAGATGGAACTCGCAGCACATCTGATTATGTGAACTGTGTCCGAAAACATATTTAAAAAGAAAATTACTGTATATTATTGAAGTACCAACTGATTATTAAAAGCATACTTATTGAGGTTGGACCACAGAATAATGCATGCCTACCTTTTGCATAGTTAATAAACTCTAGTAAATAGTGATTATTAAAAACACATTTATCAAGGCTTGACAGTACCACAAAATGCATATCACTTGCAGGATTCGAAAAACCTGATCAGCACATGCCCATAGTCATTGAAGGCTCATAACTTTGCACACCATTCACCTATTTTCAAGTGGGTAATTAAATGCCATTGAGTATCCACTTAATTCTTTCATGGACAGGTAAATCGTATTAATGACTATGGAAATATACATTGTATGAAGACCTATGGAGGTGGTGAGATGGCAAAGTATATTATGAGTTGTTGTGTGGTCTCACAGACTTGCATGTGAGATGACTGTCACCAGTTTACCCAACTATCAAATGTAATGTGATTAATAATAATAATAATAATAATAATAATAATAATAATTAAAGCCCTTCATGGCATGGGACCAGATTACCTAAGGGACCGTCTTATCCCCATTACATCATCCCGTCCCATCCGGTCATGCAGGGAGGGCATGCTACAGACCCCATCGGTCAAAGAATTCCATCTAACAGGGTCACGGAAGCATGCCTTTTCTGCAGTAGCGCCTGCTCTGTGGAATATTCTTCCCCCAGAGTTAAGACAGTCCCCCTCGCTCCTGGAGTTCCGGAAAAAAACTCAAGACTTGGCTCTGCCAACAGGCCTGGGGCGGGAAGAAGAGTATACACTCTTGGGGATGGCTAATACCTTAGGATGGCCCTGGAATTGCCCTTTCCAGTGTTTTAAAGAAGATACTACCATCTTGATTTTATTATATTTATTGTATTTTTAAATTGCTTATTTTAATGTTTATTTAATTTTATTCATATTTGTATTAGAATTTGTGTTGGATTGTAAATCGCCCAGAGTCCCTTTGAGGGAGTTGGGCGGTGATAAATTGAATAAATAAATAAAATAATAAATAAATAAATAAATAAATAAATAATAATAATAATAATCCCTGAGTTACTTCATTGGGGGGGGGGGCACAGTGGCTCAGCTCAGCTTGCGGAAGATCGCAAGTTCGGAGGTTTGAATCCCTAGCCCCGCGTGACGGAGTGAGCTCCCGCACTAGCTCCAGCTCTTGCCAACCTAGCAATTCGAAAGCATGCAAATGCAAGGAGATGAATAGGTACCACTTCGGTGGGTAGGTAACAGCGTTCCGCGTGCGTCATGCGGCCACATGACCATGGAAGCGTCTTCGGACAAGCCTGGCTCTTCGGCTAACAAACGGAGATGAGCACCGGCCCCTAGAGTCGGACACGACTGCACAAATGTGCGGGGGGAGCCTTTACCTTTTACTTCATTGGACTACAAATCTTGCCTTTCAAACAATTCCTGGGTAAACCTCTGCATTAATTCTATTAAAGATGACTGACAACAAAAAGCAGAAATAAATGCAAACCTTTGCTATTCCAAATCCCTTTTTTAAAAAATGTAATATTTTTCTATGAATTCTAGTAATGCACAAATGACCCAGTGTGTAGAACCTGTATGTCAGGGCCTTACCTTGTATAGAAAACCATAATATAAATTTGCACAGAGAAAAAAAATTCCCATACATCAAATGGTGTGTTATCAGGTGGAAATAAATATTCCTCAAAATTTTACAAGTAGGTGAGACAGAAATATTTTCTCAGGGATTAAAACAACAACAACAAAAACAAAATATTGAATTTTATTTACCTAACCAAAGAACTAAATATTTGTACTGCTTCCTAAACACAGGCCATCACATGCCTTTGAGCACCACTAGAGGTTGCCATGTACTGCTGCTTACTACATGACCAAGTCTGCAAATCTAGAAATGATTAATTTTATAGAAGAGTTTAAGAAATTGAGTGAACATCTAATCTTTTTTCTCCATGTTGCAGATGCATTTAAGACATAGGCATGTTGCCATGGCTGTGATATACACAGCCAAGATCTAAAGCGTCATGTTTGGTTACTAATGGATACCATGGACTCTGTTACTCTCTTTGGCAGATCTGTAGATAATCTACATTTTAATTAACAAAATGAATTAGATCAGTTCAACATTGAATATTGAACAGTCCCATTGAGAATTTCATTTCCTGGCAATCAGATTAGGAACGGTTAATATGCAACACATTCTTGGGCAGTGTTCATTATGCTAGTGTACCTTTGGTGCTAAATAGACATGGTTCATCCTTAGGATATGCTCTCAAAGAACCTCTGATGGAACTGAAACATGGTATCACTTCCCTAAAAAAAGAATAACCTTCAGTTATGGCCAAAGCATGGCTAATACATGCTCACTAGCATATTTCTAAGAAAACCAGATTAATGTTGCCCGGGTGACTAAATTTTTCATGTTTGTTATCTCCTATCTCTGCTCTACTTCCTGAGCATTGCTTTAATGCAGTTTTATTCCCATTGCAGAAGAGAGAGACAATAATGGTACTATTATCAACTATCCTAAGGCTACACTGTCCTTTCCCTTCCAGGAAGGCAGCCTCCATTGGAATTTGGTAGAGATTATAAAAGGAATAACAGGAAGAGGGAATGAAGGCATACTTGTAAACAGGGCAACAAGACAGCCATATGGAGATGTGCTTAGTAGCCCCACATCTTTCTTTCAGAATTTGTACAATATTATGCCCTGACAAAAAAGGGAAGCTTGTGCTTTAGGAAAAAAGAGATAACCAAACTCTCCAGGGTAGAGCTGTAATGGTATGTGGGAATGACCTTGGGAGACAGGAGGAAGAGCTGCAGCCTATACAACAGTCTGATAAACAAAATCTGAATCCAAAGGAGGGATGGGGTTGGAGAAAGCGTCTCAGAAGGGACCCTCCCTAGTTTTCTGGAGAGTAAAAGTGAGGGAGGGAGAGGTACTTTCAGACTTCCAAGACTCTGTTACTGTAACCTTAAAATAAAGCAGGGTTAGTATTCATAGTTGATGCTTCTTGTCTGGACTACCTCAAAGGGCTGACAGGAGCCATGCAGGTGAGCCTTTTCTGTTGTGGCTCCGTGTTTCTGGATGAGTTTGCCTCCTAAAGTCAGGATGGTTTTCTCCCTGTCCATATTCAGAAAAGTAGTTAAATCATTGCTTTTCTATAAGCCTGGGTTAAAGGAGCTGGTGGTTATCTGGGAACCCATGATGGTGTTTGATGAGATAATGGTTTCTTGTCTTCTGTTTTTTGATTATTGATTTTTTTGTATTATACAGTATTATAGTGCAAGCCACCTAGAGATGCTAGGTTGAGATGGTATACAGATTTTCATAAGATATTAATTAAGAATGGGGGTGGAGTGGGGTGGAATTTTTTTATTTGACCTTGAATTGAATGGCAAAATACCATTCATATCTATTTCTATATAACTTTTAACATCTAGCCTTTATTTTAGGACTGATTTAAACTTTACTTACTTCATACTTGGGAAGCAATGAAGTTCAGATATTGAGTATTGGTATTTCAAATCACAATACCGTATCATCTTAGGGTGCTTTCATTTTCAAAGGGATTATGCCTGACCCCAGTTGAGCTATGACTTTTATTTTAACATTTCTAAAGAATTCCTTCACTCAAAGTCTGGACATTTTCTCGTAGACCCAGTTCGTAATCTTAGTTTTTTCCCCTGGCCTTCATCTGACCTGATGAAATCATCCATCCCTAATCTCCAGTTGAAGCCTTTTCATTAGAAAAAGTTTCCTAAGTAAAAGGAAGTAATATAAAGTTGGTTTGTTTGACCAAGGTTAAAATAAGACATGTTTCTATAAAAGCTCCGGGAACCCTTTATGGCCATTTTGCTGACACCAGGACTGAAAAGTTGATGTCTTATGGATTTGGTTATATATAAGGGATGGGTTACGGGAAGAAGAGATATTTGTTTGTAACCTTATGGGGGTGAATAGTTATTAAGTTTATTTATACTTGTGATAAAGATTGGAAGTCACTCCTTTACATATTTCTTTTCTTTTTCTTTTTCTTTATCTTACTTTCTTCTTTCTTCTTTCTTTTTCTTTTTCCTTCTCTGCACTTTTTATTCTTTCTCTCTATTTTTCTTTCTTTCTCTGAGTTTAGTTTGTATTTGCTTTTACTATTGTAATAAAAAGTTTCAATAAAAATATAAAAAAAGAAAAAGTTTCCTGAACCTCCACTTCCTACTCTGAGGGGAACAATCATAAACCTTCAATCTCACCCAGCCCACCTGTAACCTCTCCTTTGCCCTTAATGCTTGATCAATGCCCAGTAGTTCTGGTCCACTGCTAGTGTCTATCTGGTAGAAGAGAAAGCTACTGTATATAAACAGGGAGCAAACCCCACACTCAGTCACACTGATGATGTTACCTAGTTGGGAAATGAAACATCTGCAAGCAAACAGCCAAGTTGAGAGAGCACCAAGGACTCCACAGTTCAACCCTGAGCTATGTATATTCTCTTCTATTGAAAGCTCCCAGTGCTGGGTTTCAGTGCCAATTTCTCAGTTCCTTAAGACAGCGGTCCCCAACCTTCCTGGCACCAGGGACCCATTGTGGAAGAATTTTTTTCCACAGACCGGGGGGCGGGTTTTGCAGGCGGGAGCCAATCGTGTGCACCGGGGGGCGGGGTTTGCAGATGGGAGCCAATCGCGCACACCGGGGGCAGGGTTTGCAGGTGGGAGCCAATAGTGTGCACCAGGGGTGGGGTAATTGTGCACACCAGGGGGGTGGGGTTTGCAGGCGGGAGCCCCGAGGCCCACTTCCTAACAGGCGGCGGCCCACTAGTGGGCTGTGGCCCACGGGTTGGGGACCCCTGGCTTAAGAACTTCCTGGGTTCTGCTTTTTTACGCACATCCATCTACACACACTGAGCACTTGTTTATTTTATTTGTACTACTGAAATGGTGCAAGGGGGACTGGACTTTTTCTTTCTTTCACAATCATGACCACTGTTATTTTCAAATGTTGTGAATCTAACAGATTTAAATAAAGTGCACCTAGAAAACAGAGTAGGCAAATGATGCAGGCAGACATGTGGTCCCTAAAAGTAAATAGCATGGCTGAGGTCAAGCATTCTGCTAAGCTACTATGGTGTGTGAACCCAGCTATTTCTGCTTGCAAACCATGGTTTAAGGCTTAGCACTATGTATGATTGTGGCTGCCTTGGGTTCTTCAACAATGCATGGTGAACTGGGATGTGTCAGTTCTGCTCACTTCTTACTAGGACTGTAATGATGGCATTGAAGGCAAAGTAATCTAATCACCGGCCTGGAAGGAAGATCTATTCTTTCGTTATTCCACTTTCTATATCCACTGTAGAAATCTCTACTCTTTCTCCAATGACATTTCTCAAAGCAAATTATGATAGGATGATCTCCCTTCCAAGTTAATTAATTTGCAAGAAATGGATTCATTTTCTGCACAGCCTATAGACATACAGAAAATTAATCTGGGGACTCTAGATCTAGGTCTAGATCAGCAAATACAGGAACTGAAGTTTGGTTACCATCCACCAGCTTTTAAACATTTCTTTACTGTTTGTGTTTTTTTTTTTTTGCTCCCCTAAAATCACTTGTCACTGAATGGGCACCCACACCGCCACTTCAGTGAAGCTGCTCTTTTTCACTGTTGTACTGGAAGGTCATTTTGCTACAGCAGTTTTTTCAATCTGCTAAACTAGTAGTGGAAATAAAACATTATCAAGTTATTCTTCCCACCTTATTGATATTGAGCTCCATCAAACTGGAATTGTGTTATTTCAGTTCTCATTGACACACTTAGAACTGGAGACAGACAGACAGACAGACAGACAGACAGACAGACGGACAGAGTTTCCCCATTCTTTTTAAACACACAGAGAAAACAGGAGAAAACAAATTCAAAAGTTTGGATCCAATTTAAAGTATGGCTCATATTAACAAGCAATTGAATTAAGGAGCAGACACCTCATTTCCAACTGTAAGGGAAATGTATGTCATTTTATAAATGCTAAAAATAAAGCAGAAATGAACTGAAATGGAAAACAGATGCATGTTTTATGCCCAGGCCATTATGGAAACATCCAGCTTTTTTGCTAATTCTGCAAAATGTTGATGGAAATTCTTCCTTTTTATACAATATTGAAAAAATTTTGCAGCGAAAAAAACAAGGAAGGGGAGGAGGAGTTGGGTATGTGACATGAATGTGCTTTTAAACTATATACTGAAAAATTATCATGATATGAATAACTATGGATTACATAAAGAAGAACAATGGGGTTACTATGGACTTACAATTCACTATCTGTGTATGACTAAATGACTATTCCTTCACATGGTCAAGGTTTAAGGATTTATGTAAAAATAGGACTAAATGATATATTCTGTGTGTGCTACAATATGTTTCTTGTGTTTTTAATTCTTTTGCATTTCTGTTTTGCATATAAAGAAGTAAAAATATAAGAAAAATTGACTTTGGGAATCCAATCTATCTATCTATCTGTCTGTCTGTCTGTCTGTCTGTTTGTTTGTTTGTTTGTTTTCTATGACTGCCCATCTCCCCCTCAAGGAGGGACTCTGGGAGGTTCACAGCCACAATAACACCATTAAAATACAATAAAAACACAATGAAATATAAATACAATAAATATAAATTAAAACCAAGTGGCAGGTGGTTCGTACAGTGATGCTGAACATACTAAAAATATTTGGGGCGGCTCTAAGAAATCAGCCATCCCCAAGCTTGACCACTTTCCCTCTTGCCCCAGGCGAGATCACAGAGCCAAGTTTTTAATTTTTTTTTTCTGAAGTCCAGGAGTGAAGGGGTCTTCACTTCATATATGAAAGAGAAACTGGACTCAGCTAAAATGTAAGGTCCAATTCTTCCTGTCTTTTTGATAGTTTGCTGACATCTTGATGCCAGCATGAAGGGGCGTGGTGGCTCAGCAGGTAGGACGCCAGGCTTGTCGATCGGAATATCGCAGGTTCGGAGGTTTGAATCCCTAGCCCTGCGTGCAGAGTGAGCTCCCGCACTAGCTCCAGCTCTTGCCAACCTAGCAATTCGAAAGCATGCAAATGCAAGTATGTAAATGCAAGTAGATGAATAGGTACCACTTCAGTGGGTAGGTAACAGTGTTCCGCGTGCGTCATGCCGGCCACATGACTGTGGAAGCATCTTCGGACAACGCTGGCTCTTCGGCTAACAAACGGAGATGAGCACCAGCCCCTAGAGTCGGACATGACTGCACAAATGTGCGGGGCAAACTTTTACCTTTTACTAATGCCAGCATAAAGAGAATTTTGGAACACGGTGGCTGGTCTTAGGAAGACAGGCAAAGCCATGTATTTCTGTCTATCTGACTTATGCACAAGTTCACCTGTAAATATATTCCATCCCATCTCTCCTTGGGGTTAGTTAGTTCTGTCATCCTTTCATCTCTGAATCACATTTAAAACAAATGTCAAGAGTTTTAAATATTTTAAAAATATGACTTTTAAAATTGATTTCTAAACATATTGAGGTATGGTTTTGAACTGGAACTTTGTTGGAACATTTAGGAAGTATGAAAGCCAGTGTTAACTCCATTTCCCAACTTTTCAATTTTAGTACAGGCGATATAACCAGAGCAGGACATTCAGACAGGAATGTGCCAATATCTTTTTTTTTCCAGCACTTTTTTCCTCTAGCATGTTGTCAGAGAGGCAGAGTTCTCCCATTGCATTAAGTTATAAAGTAGTTGGTTTGGTTCTGAGTTGTGTCAGCTCATCAACTATTTAATAAACCATGATTAAATGAACCATGGCTTAGCACAATATATGAAACCAGTCAGGATCTCCTTATCTCCCAATTAACCACATTTTTGGTAGTGGCCAAGAGGCAAGTGGACATCAATTTTAACACAAGTGGCGTATATGTGGAAGTATTTCCAAGAGAGACTGGTGACATCCCAAGTGTTAATGCCTGGTAGTTTTGCCCATTCATTGCCCCCATCCCATGCAATGTATAAAGCACTTCTTAAATGCTTCCCTTTGGCTGTTTTTTCTTTGAAAAAAGGCAGGAGGGTGTAATCCAGTTAATCTTTTGTACTGCTTTATGGCACATATACAAGGACAAAAAGTATGCACAAGGTTGTCATACATATCCATGGAAATGAAAAATATTGTGCGGTAACACAGCTTGGAAGACTGTCCCCTTAGCTTCCAGCCCAAGAGTATCTAGTGGCTGATTCCTCTCCCTTTACTTTTTTATATCTCAAGTTCTGAAAAAAATGCAAGTGGAAGCTTTCCAGGATAAATAACTTTATCTTGACAAAACCCCTGGTGGCATCCCATGGCAATTCATTATTTTTCAATTAAATTTACCATTTGCTGGCAGCTGCCTTGTTTTAATTTTCTGCTGTTTGTTTACTGAACAAGGAAAAACATAACATAAACCCCTATAAAAGTCAGATTGAGTTAATTAAATGAGGTAGTGGGAAGCCCTAACTCAACCTCAAGAGTATGTCGATCAGTGGATCTTCTGAAAAATGTCTCTTTCTCACGAATTTATTTTTCACATTTTCAGCAGTATAATTAGTTTGGAGTATTGCCCACTCTTCTTCCTGATACTGTGCTTGTCTTTTATACACAGCTTATCTACTGCATAGTATAGAGGTTGTACTCCTTTTTTTTTTTCAGTGATGCCTCTTATCATTAAAGACTTAGGAAGAGAGAAAGGTTTGTGTGCTAAACAGAACAGGGGAGCTGGTGGGATGGCCTGTTCATAGAGTGCGAGATACTCTCCAGTTCATAGGATGTCTGTTAAGCAGGCTAAGAAAAACCAGTTCTGCCTGAGTAGCTGGACAGAAATGCAGCAGAGGTCTTTCCTAACATAAGGTGTCAGGGACAGAACGTAGAGTCACCTGTACACAAAATATCTTCTTTACCAGTGATTGGACTTTTATCAATAGGTAGACCAGAACTCAGAAGAACAATACATCCTTTTTATATGAAAGGTTCTTGATCCAGTCCTTGTTCTCCACAATTAGAAAAATCATTTGTTGTTGACATGTAAACATCTGCTTAGGAACCTGAAGAGCTGTGTACAGGTCTGCCTACATATGTATTCAAATAATTTGTCCAGTCCATCAAACTTTCACATCATTTTGTATTTTTTTTTAAAAAAATCTCATTTTTCCCTCAACATCTTTTCCTAATATAAGCATTTGTATACATATTGTATATATTCTGGATAATTTTTGTATGCATTTTTTTCTAAACAGTTTTTTTTTAGCTCAAAATTATTCTGAGATGGATAATAGTGAATCCATGTTACAATGGATTCTAATTTGGTGGATCATGTCTTTTTCCACTAAAATAAGTTGACAATTTTTCCCCCATCATTCATGACTAGTAGCTGAGTAGAACCAACTAACTTTAACCTGGTGCTCTCCAGGCTTTCCCATCAGCCTCAGCCAGCATGACCAATAGTCAGAGCTTATGAGAGTTTTAATTCAAAACTCTGGCAAGAGGATATGTGGAGAAAGATACATAGTCCTGGACTTCTGGGGAAGAAATGGCAAACTGAAGCAAAGCCAAAGACCACAATGAAATGAAGAGCCGGCGAGTAGACCGGCTCTTCGTAATTCCTCTCCGGACAAGAAGAGGACTTGAGATCATCCACAAGTGCTCCAGACAGTTGCTTCTCACAAGGAGACCACAAGACAGTGGTCTCTGGTGGGTTTAGAGCTCTGGGAGATGAGGGAATAGCCATCTTTTTGCTCAAACCGTGGTTAGCGCCAAGGACACTGAATTCGCATACTTCCTTTTCTAATCACTTTCTGACATTGCTTGTTAACTGCTTTTCAGCTGTTAGGAACCTTTAGATCCACAGGTCGTACATCACCGGGTGAGTTTCCTTCAATCCTTAGCGAAAGAAGTTTTAAATACAAGTTTAAGGATTTTTTTAAAATGGGGGGTGGTTAATAAACAGCAAAAGCGTGATTAGAACTTTGATTTTTGAAAGTTACGAATGAACTAAAGGTCTGGATGAATTTGAAATAAGATTTTGGAATTAATTATAAGAATCCTTCCTGTGGGAAAATGCTTTTGTTTTGAATTCTTTTAAAAAAACATGATAGGATGGGACTTTGAAGGTTGGACACTAGAGGGAACTAGAAGGAACTATAGACAACAAATGGACCCAGAAGTTAATTTTAAGAGTGTCTGCTTCGATAGATAGACTATGTTTAAAAGATGTTATGAAAGAGGAACAAGTTTTACCCAACAATACTGAGACTGATCTGAAAGTGGATTTAAAAATGACAGGCTATAAGATTGATATGACCTGGATAATTTTTCTATATTGGATTTACAAAAGAGTCTTGTTAAAGCTTTGAAGAATCTTGTGAAAAGGGATAAAGAAAAAATGAAAAGAAATCAAGCCCCAGGACATTATTTGAAGGGACTAAAGATCAGGATTGTTAAAAGTAAAAGAAAGGAATATCAAGTTGGTTTATCTGATCAAGGTTAAAATAGATATGTTGTTATCTCTGGTAACCCTTAATGGAGTTTTGCTGATCAGGACTAAAATGATGAGGCTTTAAGGATTTGTTTATAGGTAAGAGATAGGATATAGGAAAAAGAGATCATTTGTTGTATTTTAAGAGAAAGTGATAAGTTACTAAAATTGTTTATATTAGTTGTGATGAAGGGGGAAGTCATTTCTTTATATATTTCTTTTCTTTTTATTATATTCTTATTTTTTCTTTATTTTCTATTTTTCTTTCTATTTTTCCTTTTTATTCTTTTCCTTTTTTAGTTTGTATTAGTCTTTATCTTTGTAATTGTAATTTTTAATAAAATTACTATTAAAAAAGATAGATAGATAATACTGGACATGGTCACCATTGGTCAGTAAAATTAAGCAGCTTTCTTGTAAAGCAGCTTTCCATTTTCAGTTTTTATAGGGTGACAAGTTAGGTTGCGAGATCCAATCTTTAGGTCTGAAAGCCATAAAATAATATGTTGTAGTGGCATGGAAACAGCTTACCTTGCTTATGTGATACGCCCAAAGAATGCTGCTTTATCCAGGAGACAAGAATGAATGAATGAATGAATGAGCACTGCACACACTAACTGAATATTAGCTCTTCGATTGAATATTAGCTGCCAAGCAGCCATAAAGAAAACTCCCTCCTTAAATTCTCCCTATTGACACTGTTGTTGCAGTCAAACAGCACATGACTACATAGTGTAGATCCAATGCAACACATGCAATGCATTCTAATGACACTTACTCTTTTTATTGTGTACTTTCACGGATCATATCCTGGCAAGACAATTTGTTGTCATCTCAGTTTCTCTGTAGCTAAGCAGGTATAATCTCTGCTCAATCTTATACTGCAGCCTTAAAGCTGTGCAGGACTCAATAAATGAACAGAGGGTGGAGCATTGCTTTCTAGAATGTAATGGTGTGCTGGCCCAAAGGGCTATGGCATCAGTGTTGAGTTGAACATGACATCATTCTTTTCTCTGATCTTCACAGAATGAGAGGAAAGGCATATGAGACTATGCAATGAGAATCATATTCCTGATTCAGAAAAGAATCCAGTCCATTCTTGTGATATTCGCATAATTGCTATGTGGTGTACCTGGGTATGAGTTTACCTACGAAGTGAGCTGATTCAACCGGAAGGCAAACCATTATTTCATCTGGCCAGATTTTCATTTAAACCAGACAGTCAGCTGCTCTGCACACAGCAATCACAGGTCAATGTGACATTTGCACGGGACACAGATCCCCGGGGAGATGATTTGGTTTAAGCAATATGCCAGCTGCATGGAGTGCCATATGGATACAATTAATATTATTTGTAATGCATATGCCTTGTTTCACAACCAATTGGTTTAAAGTTAAGCGGCAATGTAGGAAAAGGAGGACCTACTGTACTTCCGGCTTGTTGGAAGGACTAAGGAAGGTACTTGCTTCTCCCTCCCTCCTTCCCTCCCTCCCTCTTTTACCCTCCCTCCCCATTATTGGGGTGGGGGGTGGGGATTATTATTGTTGTATGAGTCTAGGTCTACAAAAATTTGGATTACAACAAAGAATCTGAGTTTTGTTCCCAAATATGATAAGCCTATTCCAATGGGCTGCTTTGAATGCAATAGGCATGAGAAAGGGGTAGATCCAGGGATCTCCATTTTTCCTTGGGACTCTTTGCAACTCACAAAGTTAAAAAAGGCAGAGAGAGAGAAAGAGAGAGAGAGATTTATTGTGGTGTATAATTTACAATGAAAACCAAAACTGATGTTGGCCAGATACTTTTTAAAAACAGTCTTCTTGTTTGTTTTTAAATCCTGCAGGTCAAAAATTGGGTGAGACAGAAACTGCAAATTTAATGCAAAATGTAAAAAGACACTTTCAGTCTTTAAAAATGCCCCATGATTTTGTGCGTTAGCTGCTGGGGAAACCAGTACTGAGAACATACCAAGACTGGTTTCTATTCAGATATTTCTCAAATTATTAATGCTTAACAGTGAAATATTAGACCAGGGTTTCTCAACCAGGGTTCCATGAAACCCTAGGGTTCTGCAAGAGGTCTCTAGGGGTTCCCTGAGAGATCACGATTTATTAAAAAAAAATATGTCAAATTCGGGCAACTTCACATGAAAGAGGTAAGTTTCACTCTTTATATTTATTTTAATATATACAGGCCTACACATGAAACAAATATAATTATTTTGCAACTTCTGGCCTATATTTGAGCCTGAATGTGCAGGGGTTCCCCGAAGCCTGAAAAATATTTCAAGGGTTCCTCCAGGGTCAAAAGGTTGAGAAAGGCCTTATTAGACTAATAGGGAGAGATTTAAAAAGCCCAGTTACACATCTTTGATTACAATAATAAGCAAACAAGCAACCCGTTCTGTCCGTTCAACTCACAGCTCTTTCCCCAGCAGCTGCCAGAATCTGAGAGAGCTTCGGTAGCACACAGTGCTCTCTCCTGTGTCAAGTTGTCAAATGGGTGGTGTTAGGAGAACCCATTGGAAAAGTTTGGTTTCCGAAACAGACTCCTAACATTCTCTCCCACTTTGGTGCAAATGACAAAACAGTTGTGATTTAGATTAGACCATTTATGTATTGCTTCTCCAGTCACATAAAAATAAAGATCTTAACATAAACCTCTAAGAGAGAGACAGACGAAAGACCGATTACCATTCTGAAAGCTTCATGAAACCACAATTTAGAAACAAAATTGTCCCATCTAAGAGACCACCTAATAAATAAGAGCAATGGCCAGCAAACCCTTAGTTGTCAACCTTAGGCTTATTTACTTGAAGAAATCCCCATTTAAGCCTGATTCAAGTATTATTCCAACCAGTAAAACTCCCCTGTAAGTTATATTTACGATGTTGCTTACAGGCAGATATCCACATGTGCTGTGCAAAGATCTGCACTGCAGAGGCCTTTATGCGTAAAGTTTATTTGCGCATTAGCTTTCACACAGACTCAAACCCTGCACTATCAGGATCCCCAATGTGTAAACAGCTGCGTATACCAAGGCTTCTGCAGTGCAGATAACTTTTTGCTATACACCTAGAACAGCCTTTCTCAACCTTTTGACCTTGGAGGAACCCTTAAAATATTTTTCAGGCCTTGGGGAACCCTTGCACATTCAGGCTCAAATACAGGCCAGAAGTTACAAAATTATTATACTGTACTTGTTTCATGTGTAGGCCTGTATATATGCATTAACAGTGCTCTTAAACTAAAAATAAAGAATGAAACTTACCTCTTTAATGTGAAGTTGCCCGAATTTGAAATAAGTTTTTAAATAAATCGTGATCTCCCAGGGAACCCCTAGTGACCTCTCGTGGAACCCTAGGGTTCCACGGAACCCTAGTTGAGAAACCCTGACCTAGAATCATGCCTATAGACATCATAGGTGTGACATTATGAGGGACCAGGCCTGCTCATCTGAGTTGTACTAATTTTAATAGTGTCTGAACAGCAGGACTTTCACCAGCGTATGAGCAGGACTGGGCTGCCCATATACTGTATACAGATGCTCACAAAAATGGTATGAAAATGGGGACAACTAGAATTATTTTGCAAACCCTACTGTTACTGAAAAATCTCTGTGATGTATACTGGGATTGAACTCTGCAATGAAAGGGGGGAAAAGAGGCTTTGATAACTGAATTCAAAGTGTAGGAGGAGAGCAAGAAGATCCAGTTAAAAGTTAACAATGAAAGGAGACTATCAGATATGGCTCCACGTTTGACATTTTTATAAAGACTGTAGTTCATCTCTTTCTAAGCAGATGCCCAGGAATTTAGACAGATCTTTTTTTGGTACTGCAAAAACAAGAACTTTACAAGAAAATAATTGGCTTGCTATACAATCTGCTGAGCAAGTGGATTTGAACTCATATAGAGGAAAGGAAGACCAATAAAGTTGCATCCTTGATCTCAAAAAAATCTGGGGATAAGCTATGGATAAAAAAAAATCTAGAAAAGAAAAATGTACCAAATGGATATAGCCCTTCAGGTAAGAATACTTTGCACAGCAGAAAGCAAAAACAACACATGTTATACTGAGGAGGTGAACTGGATGCATAACAGACTTAGGTCATGGAAGTTAGTAAAAGAATACAAATACTGTATATAATGCATTCACATTAAAATGATTTTCTGGAAGATAAATGAACTAATTTTTGCTATTTATTAATATCACATGGATGGCTACAGGACTGATTCTGAACTTATATCTTTTATACGATAATAACCAGTTTTTAACCTTCTCCTCTCACAAATTCTGCTCTGCCGTCTCATCATGGTGGAGGGTTGTTTCTGGGACAGTTGAGCAAAGGGTATACAGTATATACTAGCAGGGTTACCCAAGACATCCCAGTGCCCATCAAAAGCAAGCAGGCGCCTATATCAGGCAGCAGCAATATAGGGAGATGCTGGAAGCAGATGATCCATGGCAAAGGTGTCATTTCATACTGCACAAGAGAAGGCAATGCCAAACCGCTCCTGTATTTTACCAAGGAAACCACCTCAATAGACAAGAAAAAGTGATTAATGGCATAATGCTACATGATGAGCACCTCAGGTTGGATGGCAATTAACGTGCTACTGAGGAAGAGCTGAGAATCTTTCAGAGTACTGATAATGTTTCTGATGTGCCTTCCAGATGTCTAATTGCTGATGTTGCCGTCTGAAGCTGCAAAGACAGAATTACAATGGGAACATGGAACGTAAGATGCATGAACATGGGAAAGCTCAACACAGTGAAAGATGAAATGAATCAACTATACATTAACATCTTAGGTATCATCAAACTGAAATGGACTGGAATTGGACACTTTCAGTCAGTTAACATCATACTGTTTATTACTCAGGACACCAAAACCAAAGAACAGCATTGCCCCCATAGTCAGGAAGGATATAGCAAAGACAGTATTTCGGTGTGATGCAGTCAATGACTGGATAATATCAATTAGACTTCATGGACAACCCTTTAATATAACAGTAATCCAAATTTATGCTTCAACTGCTGGTGCAAAGAAGAGGAAGTTGTTGAGTTTTATGGTCAAGTTCAATCTAAATCACCCCGGAGGTGAGGTTAGCCCCATCGCTCCTGACCTTCTGGAGGAACCTGAAAACTTGGCTCTGCCACCTTGCTTGGGGCCGGGAGGGGAATAGTTATGCTTGGGGATGGCTAGTGCCTTAGGGTGCTCCTCACACCCATGGACTGATTTAGATCTTGCCACTTGGATTTTACCCTTATTTTATAATTATTTAACAATTGCATTATATTTTATATATTGTGCTTGTATTTTATGCTTGTGTTTTAATGGATCATTTTGTTGTAAACCGCCCAGAGTCCCTCCTGTGGAGGGAGATGGGCGGTGTTAAAAGTTTGATTGATAAATCAATCAATCAATCAATCAATCAACAGAACATGCAAGCAAGATCAACCTGTGGATTCAGGGCATCTGCATTAATGGTTACTGGCTTGAAAAGAGTGAGCGTGATCAGAATCCCACTCCTTTTTACATGCATGCAGTGCGTATTGCAGACATTTAAAAGGGGCAGAGCTTTGATCATCCAGTTGCACCTACTGTAGAAGCAAGTAGAAGCTAACATACTTTTGTGTTAGCCAACAGGTAGATTAAGCCAATGGGGGTCATTCTCCTAAGCAAGATTTTACAGCATGTTGAGTTTTGTATCTAGCTTGTTTCTTTTAGATAAGTTTTTAAATTTTTAATTCAACTTCTGAATATACAGATCCAGATTTTGAATATATGGTTTTTAATATCTCATTTTGTAGAAATTCATCAGCAAACTTAATCTAGGCCTGAATTTGGCCTCCACCCACCCACCCACTCATTTCCCCCCAATATAGTATTGGATTGGGCCCTCAAATTCCTTAAACCAGCCTTGAAGTCCAGGTCTAGTTAAGCTTTACAATTTTGAGTTCCTCGATGAATGAAGAACTGAGCAAAATGAACTGAGCCTGAGCAAAAACCTTTGTTTAATGCTTTAATTTGTATGAGTGAAAGACTGAAGTAGAATAGTACAATACTGCTAGTGATTTAGCTGGCTGATCAAAGGAACATGGTATGACTTTTTCCTTAAACGTTTCTGGAACTTTTTAGTTTTATCACATTGCTTCATCCAACACCCACCCCCATATAGAAATCCATATCACTATGGTCAGAATATGGATCTGACACCAGTGAGAAACATATGCAAACTGTAATAACATAGCATCTGGACTTGCAAAACTGAAGCTCTGGAAACTTAGAATAAATAAATCTAGATGGGTGAAACAGCTATACTATTAGGATGATAGGACATCCTAACAATTATATTACATATGCATTGTAGCCATATTAGTCTATGGTGGCAAAAAATCAGGATGACTCTGGGAGTACCTTTCCCAACTAACACATTATTAAAAGTCATAAGCTTTCATAAGCTGCAGCATACTTCATCAGATGTATAGAGTGGCTTAGCTGATGTTGGATTTAAAGTAAGGTAGGGGGTGAAAGGTGGGGGGAAAGGGAGGGGAATATAGGTTGGTTATGGAGGTTCAGGTTACACATGAGACAAAAACCCATTGTGTTTGTTGAGATCTTCTGAGGTTGCCTGAAACCTTTTGATGTATGTGAGTTCAACAATTTCTCACTTGATGGTGCTGTTAAAGTCCCACTTTTCCAAAACACTCACTTTGAGGGAGTGTCCTGGGAGGTTGAAACACTCTGGAGTGTCCTGGGAAGTTGAAATGCTCTGATATTATTTTGTCCTTGTTTTGGGTCCTGATGTCAAGCTTGTGTCCATTAATTCTATTGCACAAAGTTTGTCCCATTTGTCCTATGTAGAATACAAAGGGGCATTGCTGGCAGAATATGGCATATGTCACATTAGAGGAAAAGCATGTGAAGGCACCTCTAATCTTGTGTTGAACTCATTGGGGCCTGTGTTGGTGCCGTTGGTGTAGATATGTGGACAAATTAGACACCTAGGTTTCTTGTAGGGACTTATTTCCATATTGGCATCATTGTCCTGTTGTTTCTGGTTGCTTGTGGAATCTGCTCCAGACCGGGTGGCTGTCTGTATGCAAGTATGGGCCTACCACCTAGTACCCAAGAAAATGCAGTGTCATTGTCCAGTATGGGTTGTAGCTTATTAATAATTTGTTTGAGTGGATTGAGCTGTGGGCTGTAGGTAACAACCAATGGTCTTATGTTGTTCTGTTTTTGTGGTCTTCCATTTAATAGGTCCTCCCTGCAAATTGACCTGTCTCTATTGACTTCTCTATTGATCTCATTGGGTGGATAATTCAGTCTCCTGAATGCCTGATTTAATTCCATCAGTTGAGCAACTCTGTCAAGTGGGTCAGAACAAATGGGATTGTAGCATGGAATTTAGCTATAGGTGATTGATTTGGTGATGTATTCTAAGAGGAAGCTGGAAGCATGTTGGTAGGCACTGTAATCTGTAAATTAATTTCCTGTATAATGTGGTGTTTATGTGTCCAAGGAACATATAAACAAGGAAGTGGGCTTGTTCTGGAGATAGGTCTAGGGTGAGGTTGATGGTAGGGTATAAGTTGGTGAAGTCATGTGGAATTTGTTAAGAGATTCATTTCCGTATTATTCCATGGTTCCAGATGACTAAAATGTCTGCAGTGAATCTCAAATAAGGGAGGGGCTTCAGGGGATGAGACTTAAGAAAGCATTGTTCTAGATCAGCCATGAAGAGGTTAGCATACTGAGGAGCCATGCATGCACCCATAGCTCTGCCACTTTTGTAGAGAAAGATGATATATTTTTATAGAAAAAAAATGGTCTCTTGAGTTGGAAAACTGTAGAATGAAAACTTTAAGTTCATGAGCTCCATGGACACTTGTAAGAAGATTGCTTGTTACTGCAAATTACTGTAGGGCAAGGGTTGGAAATGGCGGCTCGCGAGCCAGATGCGGCTCTTTGGCCCCTTGAGTGTGGCTCTTCCGCAGCTGAACTCACCCCCGCCCCTTCCACGCGATTGGCCCCCGCCCGCAAACCCCGCCCCCTGGCTCTCGCACTGAGAGAGGCCCGGCGTGGCAGGGAGGCGCTGCTGGCTCAGGACGTGGCGCTGTTGAAGGCGGCGCAGGAGTGGCTGCAGGGGCAACGTGTGTGCGTTGCGGGGAGGGGGAGGCTGTGTTTCCCCCCTTTGGGTTGCAAACGGCCTTGCATGCGGGCCTGATCAAAGCCAAAACGCTTTTTTTTTTTGAAACGTGGCGCAGGAGCGGCTGCAGGGGCAACGTGTGTGCGTGAGAGTCAGCTCCGGGGGTTGCGGGGAGGGGGAGGCTGTGTTTCCCCCCTTTGGGTTGCAAACGGCCTTGCATGCAGGCCTGATCAAAGCCAAAACGCTTTTTTTTTTTGAAACGTGGCGCAGGAGCGGCTGCAGGGGCAACGTGTGTGCGTGAGAGTCAGCTCCGGGGGTTGCGGGGAGGGGGAGGCTGTGTTTTCCCCCTTTGTGTTGCAAACGGCCTTGCATGCGGGCCTGATCAAAGCCAAAATGCTTTTTATTTTTTGAAACGCGGCGCAGGAGCGGCTGCAGGGGCAACATGTGTGCGTGAGAGTCAGCTCCGGGGGTTGCGGGGTGGGGGGATTGATGTGGTGGGAGGGTGCCGTGCCGCGCGCCGCCCTTGACGTCAGGCGCTGGCGAAGGCCTTTCCCCTTCTCGCCTTCTTGGCCGCGGCGGTGGCAGAGGATGTGCGGCCCGGGGATCCTGCCGCTGATGGGAAACCCAGCCTGCTCTCCCCACCCGCTTCCCACGCTCTCCGCTCCCCAGAATACCCCACGATATTCTGGGGAGCGGAGAGCGTGGGAAGCGGGTGGGAGAGCAGGCTGGGTTTCCCATCTGCGGCAGGATCCCTGGGCCGCAGTCGCCTGGGACTTTCGCGATGGCGAGGGGAGGGCGCCGAAGCTGCGGGCCGGGCTGGGCTGGGGCCGGATCCTGTGCTCCTGATGACCCCTCCGGGCAGGTTTATCAGGAGCACAGGATCCGGCCCCAGCCCAGCCCGGCCCGCAGCTTTGGCGCCCTCCCCTCGCCATCGTGAAAGTCCCAGGTGACGGCGGGGGCATGTTCGACCTGCTCGTGCAGCACGGGGCGGCCGCCCCCGGAGACTCTGCGGCCCCCCGGCTGCCAGAGAGGAGGAGAGGCGGTGGAAGAGCTGCAGCCGGGGGGCTGCGGAGTCTCCGGGGGCGGCCGCCCCATGCTGCACGAGCAGGTCGAACATGCCCCCGCCATCGCCTGGGACTTTCGCGATGGCGAGGGGAGGGCGCCAAAGCTGCGGGCCGGGCTGGGCTGGGGCCGGATCCTGTGCTCCTGATGACCCCTCTGGGCAGGTTTCCCTTTGCCCCACAATATTCTGGGGAGCGGAGGGTTGCAGCTGTTTCTCCGCCACTCCCGGTGGGGCGGCCGGGGCGGGTTCGCGGAGCCGCTGGCTGCGCAGAGCCACTGGCTGCACCCCCTCCCTCCGTGAGCCCCCGCCCCCTTCCATGCGATTGGCTCCCGCCTGCAAACCCTGCCCCCTTCCACACGATTGGCTCCCGCCCGCAAAACCCACCCCCTTCCACGCAATTGGCTCCCGCCCGCAAACCCCGCCCCCTTCCACGTGATTGGCCCCCGCCCGCAAACCCCACCCCCTGGCTCTCGAGCACTTCAAAATGTGCATGAGCATGTCAAAATGGCTCCCGGCATAAAAAGTTTGCCGACCCCTGCTGTAGGGGAACTGATCTCTCTGTTCTTCCAAAATAACTCATTAAAAGATTTTTTTTTGTACAACTGGGTTTATGTATTTCACTTAATTATGATTTCCCAGTATACTTGTTCCAGAGAAACTCACTCCATATGTCGTCGTCATCATCCCATTTCTGTGATTGGTTGTTGCTGTTGCTGCTGCAGTTGCTCAGTGCTATAATATGTGTGCTGGAACTGAAAACTGCCATTTGGTGGGCCTATACTGGTCCACCACTGGTCATCCATGGTAGCCTATCAAGTTTGCTTTGCAAAGGGAAGCTGGGAGAGAGAGGTTGCACATACTCTCTGTTCTGGTACTAGAATTTTGCCCTGGCTGCCAAATTCCTTGCTCTTTGCCACAAACAAAACAACTTGATGCCACCACTTTGGTTATATCAGCAGGTTGCTGGTACTATAACGCCCTGCTTGCTCTCCACAGCTCAGATGCTTCTTCCAATTTATACAGATGGCATAGCTGGGATCTACTGCCAGTTCAAAATGGTTTCAAACATCCACTGCCTGGGCTCTGCCAGACTTTAGAGTGCTTGATACTGGCAAGGGCATTAGCATTAACAGATTGGCAAAACATCATCACTACAACCTTCTCCATTTTTGCCATAGATGGAGGAGCCGTGCGGCTGCTCTGTCCTTCCTCTGGAACTACTTTTGCTCTGCTGGGAATAGGTAGGGACCACTAGCCCTGCAGCAGCTAACCTCTTCCTCCTGTTCCTTCTTGCTTTTCCTGAACCATTGTAGCTTTCTGAACATGAGTCGGTTCATACCGTTTAATTTTAGAGTCAAAGGAACAGCTTTGTGTCTGTCTAGTGTCACTCAACAGCACGTGCGTGAGACTGGTGCCTCCAGCTCTGTCTTCTCTCCTTTTAAAGACCTCAGCCCCACACATTGTGAGTGATGCTAGACAGAGACAAAGTATGAGGCAGCTAAATAGCCCCACCCAAAATGGGGTTGGGGGGGGTTGGGGGCTGACACTGCATAATATCCTAACAGATACACATAGAGATCTACCTGCAAGTGGAGGGCAAAATACAAGGCAGGCACATTCAACCTGTTAATATTTACCATTATTATTTACCCTGTAAAAATAGAACCTGACAGAATAATATAATGGTAGACTGAGCAAGGGAGGAGGATTATGAAAACTAACAATAAAAACAAAAAGAAAGATTAGGCTGTGAAAGAAAAAGAAAAGGAAAAGGTTGGAGCAAGAAAGGAAAAGAAAAGTGGAGAAACAAGTAACTTAAGAATGTTTAGCAACAAAAGGAAATGAGGATGATAAACTGCAATAATCCCAATAAATTAGCCATTGTTGGCTATTTGGAGGAAAGTGCCATCACAAAGGGAGATCCTGGTTTACAATGAGGTGTGAGGGCAGCAACAATGATTTTACACACACACACACACACACACACACACACACACACGTTGCATACCACTGTAAATTCTTTGTCCCTTTGGGGTCAGCATAACACCCTCCCTTTTCTAACACTAAATTCCCAAATTAAATTAAGTTCCCAGGCAAAACTTGGAAAGAAGAAGTTTGAACTGGAGACAGAAAAAGTTGTTAGGGATGCCCACCCTGCCTCAAGTGAGTTAAACACACACACAAACACACACACACACACACACACACACACACACACACACCAATCACCATTTTCTAGATCAAGTTCTGGATTCATGTTGAGTTGGAGCACTTTACATTGTTTAAAATGGTTTAAATTGTTTAAATTGGGGTGGGTAGGTTCCCAAGGTATATTCTAATTTCTATTTTAGCCTGCTCTTCTTTGAAATGTATCTGTTACAAAAGTAAACTAAATAAATTCATTACAAAGTATGATAAATCTTTTGATGGGGCTTTAGCTCTAGTTAATACTGGCATATTCCTGGCACTCACCTGCAAGCAATGGTAAAATTTAGCAGGAATTAAGATAAACTGCTCAATGGCTCCCCTTGATCTTATTGTTACTCATCTTCATCTGGTGCTTTGCATGCAGATATATTTCAATAGTGCCTATTGAAGATGACTTTCAAGTAGAACAGAAAAACAGCATTTGGCTCTAAGCAGAGTTAAGTCTCGCTCAATTAACTGATTAACCTAAAGGGAATTGAAAATGAAGGCAATCTTTCAACTTCCATGGAATTTTTTTCTATAAATATTCCATGCACACTTAATAAGATAGATTTATGCATTATTTAAGCCTGATAGCTAGAAAAAACAGTCTATAGCAAGTCAGTCACAAACAGGCATCTATAGCGAACTCACTCACTCAACCGTATCCTGTCACATCTGATAGCAAGGAAGGAAATATATTTATTGTATACTAATGTTTCAAAAGGAGATCTACTGGATAAGAAATGGAATAGTAGATAAGTTTGACTCTAGTTCCTTGTGCTTTCCTCCCAGAAAGACCTCAGAAACAGATGAAATGTAGTGTAAGTTAAAAGAAACATTGTATTCTAGGATTTCTTTGCCCAATTTTAGGTTACAAATAAGAATTACTTCTCTATATACATAACTTTCATGGCCAAACTAAACATTACATGCAGTGCCATCACCCATATTTTAATTCAAAAAGCTTCTTTTAGCTGGTCAAAAATGATTGGAGAAGTGAAATATTTGTATGTGTAGATAGATCCTGCACATTGAGAAGCAGCCAGAATACTTATCTGGGAGCAGGATTGACCACTAACTAAAACAGAGCATAAAATGATCTCAACCATCATAAACCCATATCCCAATAATGGAGTGTGAGCTTGTCTCTGTCCTGTGCATGAATAAAGACATGAGTCATTGCCCCAATGAGCATTTTAAAATCGGTGCTGTTCTACACCAGTTGGAACCATCTGGTGTTGGTGCAGTGTGGGTGCAGGCTGGTCAAGTTGGCAAGTGGGGATTTCTTCTTCTTCTGGCAAATTGGCTTTTGCCTGAAGTTGTTTCATTTATTCCACATCATCTTTTTGGCTTGCTCTTTAACTTGAGTGGAAGTGGGGAATTTCCCTTCCAATTACTTTAGATAGGTGTGGACAATTAAATAGGGGAATGCCCTAGAACTATTAAGGGTTGAATATAACTCATCCTACTTCCATTAAGACTATTTGGCTGTATGGCTGCAAAGCAGGGGTACAATGTACTTCCTTTAATCAGAAAAGCCTGATGTGAAGTTCTGCCTTGGGCCTAGTGGCCAAAGATGCATCAGTTTTTGATCTGAATAACTGCTTTGAGCTAAGTAGCCAGGAGGTGTTTCACTTCAATAAGCCCTACTTTGTGGTGTAAGTAGTGCCTTCATGATGGGAAAAAGACTGGGTTAACCAACCACTTCTTTCCCATAATCACATTCAGTCCTTTGGGATGCAAGCAACAATACATGCATTATGATGTCACAATTCAGATTCCATCCCTTAATGCTTGTGTGTGGTGTTATGTCACAAGTACAAAAGAGCAAAGCATTGTGTTCTGATGATGCACATTTCATCATTTTGGTGCAATTGTGGTTATGAAGAGATGTGTATGTCTTTCATCTTCATTACTGAATGGGGAGAAAGGACCAAAGATTTAAACAGAGAAGATTTTTGTGTACTTGGCTTCTATAAAAAAAAATAATCTAGGAAGATTTTATCCATTTGTGTGATCCCTTCCAATACATGGCAGGGACAAACAACTGACAAGATAAATTAAGCTAAAGCTATTCTGTCTGAATGTGTTTTCAGCCCTTATTTGTTCTTAGGCACCTTATTTATATGCTTTTGTATTATGTATGTTTTCTTTTTGTATTGAATTTTTCATCTTAATGTTATATGACCAGAGTCTGTTAGGATTGGAGTAGGATATAATTACTGGGAAGGAAGGGAGGGAATGCTCCAGCTTTGAAATAGTCAAAATAGAAAGTTTGAATTTTCTGTCCCAAATAGTGACCACAGGTATCATGTTGTCTCATATGATAGAACAGAAAAAAACAGGCCTAGAGATAGACTTTTTCATAGCAGGGCTCCTGACCCTTTCCCAGTTTCTCTTTGTATCCTCCTCTTCCCTCTACACTCACCACTATTCCAAATATTATTTTATCACTTGAGGTTGTTGTTTTTTCAAAGTGTTACAAAAATAGGATTTTGCCTGCAGTATTGAATTGGCATGTGCACATGTGATAACTCTTCTTTTAATACTCTGTTAACATGTAGCTGGAATTATTTGTCTTTCATGTCTGAAAAAGCTATTTCTCAGCTTAAAAATAAATGCTATCAAATCATTCTTACTTCGTTGCGCTCACTGTTTCCCATATATTTCCAGAGTTTCCCATTGGGGGAGATGGGCGGTTATATAAATTAAATAAATAAATATTTCATATTCAGGAATTGTTATACTGTTTCTTCTAACGTTCTGTTCGTTTTCAGCCATGCCATTGTGAATATTTGTTATTCGTATTTTCAAATATTTTTAAATAACAAAACAACTGCAGTGAAATAAGTAAGTGTTTGACCTAAGTGAAGTGTATAATTCTTAAACTGGCTTTGGAGTTTTAAGCTGCTTAAGTCAGACTTTCACCTTACAGATTTTTTGCAAATATCCCATGGGTAAAAGAGCACTTTAAATATGTTGGGATTCACAGTACTATCACTGACATGATATAGCATGACATTATTTACCCCACAAACATTTAGGGCCCTAAAGGGGAGGTGCAATTTCTTCCACTACTCTCTATTAAAACCAAAAATTTTCACCTTTAGAGTAATCACTACTCGTTCTCAGCTGGTTTGTTAGGCATGTTGTCACATGACATTTTTGTTATGAACATGCCATTCACCGTTTTGCATTTCCCTCAGCGGCAGCCTGACTACCGTCTTTATTAACCGCAAAATCCCTGGAAGTTTCAATTTTTCACACCTTTGGAATCAGGAATGCCATAGGGATCTGCTGGAGTGGGGGAAGTGATGAAACATGTCATAATGTCACCAGATGCATGTTGTCATTTTTGCATCATTGTGGCTTTCTTCTGGTGGCCGCCATATTCTATCTTGACAGATCAGTCTTCGCCAAACTGCAGTTCTCAGGAGGGGTGGATTATGAATTATGGGAGTTCTAGTCTTGAAGACTGTAATAGCTACTTGGGCTTTTTTCACTTCTGATAGCTGATAGGTCATAAAAAGAACTATCCATCAGTAGTAAATATAAGAGGTGACTTGCTAGGCAGAGGAGAACACCCTGAGCACTGCAGAAATATTGTAGCAATGTGCTGTCATAAGGAGTCATAACAAGAGCACAACTTAGCCAATCTGCAGCAAAACTGAATTGCTTTGCCTTTTCTATTTCTCTCTGAGTTCATCTGATTTTCCAGTCTAACTATGTTTATAACTGGCTATGTTTGTAGTGAAGAGAGAAAGCCCATTAACGCAGGTGCCAAGTCCACCAGTGCTAGGGCAATCATTTTCACACTGCCAATAGCTCCTTCAAGAACAAAGCAGCACATTATGGAGGGAAGAGCTCTTTCTTACACTGCCCCAGCCTGGCATGAACAAAAAGAACATCATACCAGCCTCCAGGAAGTGTACAATATTTTTTCTCCAGGAAAAAAGAAATGTGGGCAAGTGTT
This sequence comes from Charina bottae, assembly GCA_023362775.1. NCBI lineage: Eukaryota > Metazoa > Chordata > Lepidosauria > Squamata > Charinaidae > Charina > Charina bottae. The sequence continues at coordinate 118,963,493 of JALMGJ010000002.1, forward strand.
GTGACAAGCAGACAGTTTGTTGTAGGCTGCCTAAAACTGCTTGTTTTGGTCTGCAGACTCTATTATTCATGGCCTTGACTTTTTTTTAAGAGGATGGATGCAAATGCATGTTCTTGGCGGTGCCTGGCAGTAGAAAAAAATTGGCTCAAATGACTCTCAGTAGACTTTTCCCTTTCCATGTAATTATTGGGAAAGGCTATGGCTGCCTTGTGCTCTCTGAGAGAATTGAATCGACCCTCCACACCAGAAGCAGTGTTTGTATGTGTGTCTATGTGTGTGTGTGTTTGTGTGTGTGTGTGTTTGTGTGTGTGTGTATGTATATGTATGTGTGTGTGTATGTATGTGTGTGTGTGTATATATATATATACACACATATACATATACATCATCTACTTCTACATCTACATCTACATCTACATCTACATCATCTACATCATCTACATCTACATCTACATCTACATCTACATCTACATCTACATCTACATCTACATCTACATCTACATCTACATCTACATACACACTTCGGCTAACAAACGGAGATGAGCACCAGCCCCTAGAGTCAGACACGACTGTGCAGGGGAAACCTTTACCATATATATATGCTAGCTATATATATATATATATATATATATATATATATATATATATATATAGCTAGCTAGCATTGGCTTTGACACTCACTAGAGTGTCTGCTGAGTGTCAAAGCCATTGTCCTGGATGAGACCCAGAGCATCCAGGAGTACATCAGTAAGATGGAACCTAAAGATGAGCTGCTGAGAGAATGCTTGAAGCAGCAGCAGACATGGAAGAAAGATCAAGCAGAGGAAGTGCCATGGCATGACAAGACCCTGCATGGGATGTACCATTGACAGATAGGTGAGGTGGCTGACATTGTAAAATCCTACCAGTGGCTGGAAAGGGCTGGACTAAAAGACAGCACTGAGGCACTGATCATAGCAGCACAAGAACAGGCACTAAGCACCCAATCCATAGAAGCAGGGGTCTACCACACTAGACAGGACTCAAGGTGCAGACTGTGCAGAGAGGCCTCAGAGACGGTCCAACACATAGTGGCAGGGTGTAAGATGCAGGCAGGAACAGCATACACTGAACGGCACAACCAAGTAGCTGGCATTGTATACAGGAACTCTAGCACAGCATATGAGCTAGACCCTCCCAAGTCCAGATGGGAGATTCCACAGAAGGTTGTGGAGAATGACAGGGCTAAGATCCTGTGGGACTTCCAGATCTAGACAGACAGGCAGGTACTGGCCACTCAACCAGACATCGTGGTAGTAGACAAGGACCAGAAGACAGCGATGGTGATAGATGTAGCGGTGCCAAGTGACAGCAACATCAGGAAGAAGGAGTATGAGAAGCTAGAGAAGTACCAGGGCCTGAAGGAGGAACTGGAGAGGATGTGGAAAGTGAAGGCCAAAGTGGTCCCAGTGGTGGTAGGAGCACTCGGGGCTGTGATTCCTAAGCTGGGAGAGGGCTCCAACAGATCCCAGGAGCAACATCAGAGCTTTCTGTCCAGAAGAGTGCAGTGCTAGAAACAGCTAAGATACTGCGCAGAACCCTCAAACTCCCAGGCCTCTGATAGAGGACCCGAGGTTGAGGAAGACACATACCACCCATAGAGGTGAGAAGGGATTTTTTTTATTTTTTTATATGGAAATGTATTTTACTGTCAAGATTTATGACCTGTGCCAAACTATCTGGTTTCTTCTCCCTCAGTAAGCATCACTCCACCATAGGACAGGGAGTAATGAGGACAAGAGATACTTTTTATACTTTTTTTGGTCTTCAGTCCAGATAAAAGGAGCAAATCCAAAGTTAGAAGAAATGGGAAATATGCAAAGATGGCTGAGCTATGGGGTAGGTGATTATGAATCACCTACCTCTCTTTTTCCTCATATTGTGTATTTTGGCAGCATATTGATGTTTCGGGCATTGTGGTATCATGTCGGTGATCCCCAATCGGTGTGCTGTTCATTTATGGGCACAGCCATCTTTTAATCAGGGAGGCCTGGTAAAACACTTTTCATCTACAGTAAAACAGGTGGAGTAGGCCTGGAAACTAAAAAAAATAGTTAGGGCTTATTCACATGTACAGCAAAACATGAAATAATTATTTTAAATCCTTATCTCCTGCCTTGAGATATGCAGGTTAAATATGACTAGAAACTGGAATTAATTCTGCTGTTGTCCAATCCGTGTGGAAAGAACAGAAACATCACCCTGGGCTTTGAAAAAGTTCTTTTAATCAGCCAAACAGATGAGATCTTTCCCCTGCCAATGCCATTATCTTGACTTGACTACCAAACATAGTAGCTGAACAATTTGTGGGCCAAATTTATCCTTGCGAGAGATTAAATCAGCTTTCGGCATTGTTCTCAAAGTCCTTTGGCCTCCCAGCAAATATCTCAAGAGCCAAAAATAATCTCACCATAACTTGAGGATGGAGAGGCTGGTGTTGGTGGTGAAGGAAATTCTGTAAGTGGAGCAACAGATGCATCAAGAAACATGACAAATAGATGCTCCAACTGTTGCTGCAGCTGTTGTACCTCCCACTCAGTTGTAGAAGAGCAGAAATGTGCAGACCAAGACATGATCTCTGTGGAATCTTGGGTGTGCTATTTTGTAGCTTAGCTTTTTATCTTTAAAATGGAGAGAAGATTAGAAAACACGGGTTCCAAGGTTTCCCAAAGCAGGGATTTGCAGACATTTCAGTGGCATTACACTGTATTGCACACAAATCTTTTCTTTTTGAAAAGCTTTGTAGAGCTAATACCAGTTGAAGATATGGCATAAATCACAAACAAACCGCCAAGTAAAGGTTGCTGAATTTTTCCTCACCTTGTCTTGGAATTGTCTTTTTGTAGTTCATCAGTTTTTTGTGACAGAGATTTAAGAAAGTTAAAGACCAAATTCCAGATGAAAGTTGTGGATGTTCTGTTAAATCAATGGAACTAATTTTATGGTGTCTTTTCTTGACTGAGAGTCAACAAGAATATGTTACATTATCTGAAGGGCTGAGCTAGCTTGTGATTCAGTTATAATGGAAAACAACTATTGGAAATAGTTTCCCTACCCTTTCAAAGGAATATAATAAATCCTAATAAGGTTCCAACCTAAGATAAATGTTCTGCTTTTCTCTAGGAATTTGGGTCCCATCCCTGATGAAGTAAGCAGCAAGCCCAAGCTATATTGTAGAAATGAACACTCTGTTTTTCTATCTTTGTTTAAACCACCTACACATGTAGTATGTTTAGTGTGCATTGAATGGAGAATGTGTGATTAAAAAAACAAAAACCGCCGTTGTATGTTTTTATCAAACATTTCAAAGATTGTATAAAAATAAATGGCATGAAAAGGGTTTTTCCACTTCTGATCTTCTGCCTCATTCTCATGACACTTAGAATTTCTTTTGGTGTTGTTTTTGGGATTACTTCACCATCTCAATTGATCTCTCCATCATTCTGGAGTCTCCCTGGCTGGCAACACTTCCAGAAGTGGAAGAGACCTACACAGAGAATTCTTGCATGGCATTTTCCTCTGCATTTTAATTGACATGTGGAAAGCCATGCTAATGACATACCAGTTTTCCTCAACCCTCCCAGAATTCTCAGCAATGACTTTGTGAGTGGGAGAATTGTGGGAACTGAAATCCCCACTTCTGAAAGGTACCAAGGTTAGAGAAAGCTGCTGCAGACCGCTGAAGAAATGATAAGGTCAAAATACTCAGAAACAGGCACCACACTTATCTTTCAGGTACTTCAAAATGGAGATAAGCCAGGAATGTTTATTTCATCAATGAGAAATTCATCCATTTTTTCTCCTTTGATTTCCTCCCTCCCTCCCTTCCTCCATTGCGTTTCTGTTGAATTGAATGAGAATGATCAAATAAATGTTAAGCATAGTTCTAAACTGCAAATATCCCAGAACAGTGACCTAACTCCTGCATTGTTGCCATTAGATTTCATTTGAAATCAGAGATCACCTAGGGGAAATTTTACTTTTATTCTATTAGGAGGGCTGGCCCATATTATGAACTTGTTAGCCTTTGACACTATTTTCCACAAAATGTAACAAGAAGTATATTAACAACCAGTGTGACTCTCAAACCCAATTAGGGTTGGTGCTTGCTTGTCAAGCATCACTCTGAACTTCCGAGCAGGTCATCACTTGGGCCAAGCATCCAGCCACCTGCCTGGAGTCCTTCATCACTTTTCTCAGTTCACATAGCACCTTTCCACTTGCTTTTTCACTTCCCACTGACTAACCATTCTATTCCCCTAGACTGCCAAATTCTTCAGGAAATACAGAAGTGGGAATGAAACACTTTGTCTTTTTGGCAACTATTCATTGAAACATTAATGTACTAAAATAGAAGCCCAGCACCTAATCCTTTGTTGGAGTTTGACTTTTATTTGGGCTTATAGTTTAGCAAATCAAATTCTCCATTAATTAAATATTTATATTGGTTATCAGGTTATACACTGAAACTTTATCTCTTTCTTTTTATATTAATTAAAGATATGTCATGCTTTCTAACATCAATTTTGTGCTTGCTTAGCAGCCATTTGCTTTGTCCACAGGTCTGGCTATTCACCACCTCCTAAAGATAAACTCTTATGCAAATCACAGGTAGCAGATCAAAACTCCATATAAATTGCAGCATCAGAGCTGGATCTAGGTTTCATAAGTTGAAATCAATGACGCACATTAGTTACGAATTAAGTTTCATAAATTTCAGTAGGGCTAAGTTCTCTGAACTCCATAGAGCAGGGATAGGAAATATTTTCCATTCTATAGGCAGAATTGGGTCTGTGGAGGGGAATTGTGATAGTAGTTAATAAATCTATAGTTCAAAGGAGATGGAACTATTCCCATGGCTGGCATGCCTGGACTCATATATTTCTGCCATCCGTATGTTCAGCAGCCACCCATACATACATGCTACCTGCACTAACTTTGCTGAGGCTCATAGGAATCTACTTCTAAATTAACAAATGTGTGACCTAGAATTCATATGAACTTTGTATGCTAATTGAAGACTAGCAGTGATCAGTATGATACCTGCTGCCTTTATCTGAAGCTGTTGCCAGTCTTTTTATCTGAAAGCTGCTTTGCCTTTGAAAACTGGTTAATGTACAACAGAAGTGGCCAACCTTTTGATAACCAAGAGTCACTCTTAACATTTTTTTTAAGCCAGAAGACCACAATGGGCGAGGCAATTAGAGAACTAGTTTCTTCCCTGGAGAGCGGGGAATGGAATGTAAGAGTTTTCTTTGTTTTAAAAACCATGTTGGGCTTTCTATAGGGCTTACAGTATGCTACAGTTCCCATGCATTTTCGATTTCAAAATAGAGAGAAATGGCTTCACTACTTGCAGAAGGTGGTTTGGCTTAGGGCTGCAAAGAGGGTTGCTGAAGTAGAACCTAGAGCTGCAGGTTATATATTTGTAATATTATCTGGTGCCCAGAGTCCTTTTGAACTGAGCAACCTTACAAATCGAATGAATAAATAAACAAACAAATAAATAAATAAAATACAATTGGTACATCTATTCTTAAAATCAAGGAACTGGGATGGACAAAGCTAGGTTCCCCATTATGCAGTTTATAAAAGCAAAATAATTGATAACTTATTCCTCTTTTCTGTTGTCTGTTCCCCCTTACGCCCATGTACTCTATTAAGATTACTCAATAAACAGGTCCCTGTCCTGAGAGTTAGTTGCTTGTCCCCCATCTTTCATTGTTAACCACCCTATCTAGTTGAGATGTTTTTATTATGAGGTTCTCCTCTACCTTTCTCCGCAGGTCTTAGGAGTTCTTACTTTGTCAATAGTGTGGACAAAACACACTTCAAGAAGTATGTAGAAGAGAGAATTCCAGCATATATTGCTTGTTAAAACTGCTGAAATGCTTTCCTCGGCAGCTTGGCCTTCGTTTTACCATTTGAGGTTGTGCTATGCTGCAGGGCTTACTGTAGTATGAAGTGTTTTATCCCAATAATCCTTAGCTGTCATAATTAGTGGGCGGGTCTTGCCAAGGGTCAGGTTACATTATGTTCTCTGTGCTTCTGCACTTTCATTTATTGTTTAGTGAAGACACTCCTTTGTGGCACCAGCTGCATAGGTTCTTTCATAGGGATCTGTCCCTAACCATGATGGTGCCAAAATGAGAAAATGTGCACTGTGATGTCACAGACCATGTTCCACGTCTGCAACATTGCACACAAATAATGTGTGTGCATGTTTGTATTGCAATGTCACACTGTGTTTTGTCACTTTTCCCCTTTGCCTTTGCCACGGATGCCTATGGTTTCCTTGTTTGCTCCCTTCATCTTTTCCAGGAAAACATGTTATTATCAGATCGGATTATCAAAGGATTATTTTGTAGGACTATGTGAATTTAACTCAAACATGAAGTTTGCTTGAATCAATCCCTGAAAATCCAATAATTAAATCCACATTTTAAATAAAATCAAGGGCTTTTGAAAATTCAGTGAACTTGTGTGCATACTTTTTGATTGAATGGAATCTTGGACTGATTTGACAAGTATAGCAATGATGGAAATCAATCAACTCTTTAAATCAAATTGTAAATTGGAACTGATTTGACACTTCAAACTGAAGTGTAAATATAAATCTGATCTTGGCTGACTCACACACCCCTATTATCCTGCCAATTATTTTGTGGTCCTGGCTAACTGGACCAATTGGTTGGATGCAGACTTCCATGTTAATTTGGTATCTAGGTTCCTTACTTAGATTTGAAGGGTTTAGCTATACTTATATTTTTGTACTTTCAACAAATTATATTTTAAATATGGAACTTTAAGTATATGTATTTATTGCTCCCTTCCTTAAATATTTTTAATTGGATGTTGGCAATGAGAAAATGAGAAAATAACATTTTAAGTCCTCAAATAGGATAACATTATTTTCAGGTTCTTCATACTCCATAATGTTGATAATCCATCTCTTAGTTTCTTGTCCCTGATTTTTAATTGGCATGATTTTGCTTATGTCCAGTCATACGTCGAACCCCCGTGCAACAAGGTGAGCTCTCGTTGCTAGTCCCAGCTCCTGTCAACCCAACAGTTCGAAAGCTTAGCAAGTAGATAAATTGGGTACCACCTTAAGTGGGAGAATTTGCTGGCGTCCTGTCGGGGGTCAGCCACAGAACGGAAGACCTCTTGAATGGCGGGGTATAAATATAAGTATAAATAAATAAATAAATAATATGTGTGGGGAATGGGGGGGTTTATTGATGTTACCTACCACAGATTGATATTTCAGCTACAATCTATAGCCCACATGGTTTTAAGTTAGGCAGTACAGATAGTCCTCGTTCAGCAATCACAATTGGGACTGGCAAGTCGATTGTTAACTGAAGCGATTGCTAAGTGAAACTGCGACTGCACTTACTATCTTCCTTCAGCTTTCCTTTGCTTTACAGACCAGTAAAGGTCATCAATGCAAGGACTGGTCGCAAAGTTACTTTTTTATCACCGTTGTAACTGTGAATAGTCGCTAAACAAGGACTACCTGTAACTGAAAACATTTAAAGTATCAAGCATGTGATAAAATGCTCAGGGTTTTAATTGAAATGAATCAGATTTCCTAAAATCACCTTTCTTTCCCTGATGTAAGTCTACCTGGAGGATTAATGGGGGGGGGGGGTTAGAAATGGATAGCATTTTTAAGGCTACATTGTAACTGAGTGTAATGAAACAACATGTAACTGATTTTTTCTTATTTACATATTCTAGTAAATTGGAATGCAGAGCTACAGTATGTTAAAATGATTATAACAGTGACCATTCCTTATTAACAAACATAACTGCAAAGAATTTTTGTAAAGACAATTAACTCTGCTTCATCTTATTTTTCATCATGTTTAATGTTATTTTAATTGTACTAAGAATAATCCTATTCAAACATTTCTGGACTAGCTAGTTCATCTGTGTGCCTTTTACTCTACAAAATGCAGATTTACATTGTAAGTATTTTTTAAACTTTTCTTTGTTGTTGTTCAGTCGTTTAGTCGTGTCTGACTTCGTGACCTCATGGACCATAGCATGCCAGGCCTTCCTGTCAGATGGTCACATTTCTACTGTTTCTTTAGGAAGCTTGGTACAGCTTTTTCTTGCTCCTCCACAATCCCAGTTTTTTCACTGTGAAAGAAAGAGGCCATTGGTCACTGAGCTTCTATTCTGATCTTATAGCATCTATGGCACAAAACCCATTTTTTTCAAAGACCCAGAATTTTTGAGCTTAAAAACTCCACACTTGAGTACTTTTGGAATATAGTGTTTCTGTGGTCCCTTATTCAATGAATATCCAACCTCCAGTGTGTCATGGTAGTACAGTTGAGTCTTATTAGTCAATGCTATTGAATGGCAACCAGCAAGTCAATATATCTGCTTAAACATCTGTGTTTTAAACAGATCCTCTGAAGTTCTTCTTATAAAGCCAATTATTTTGGGGAGTTGGAATCTCCTGGTACTGCTTACTGTAAATTAATCTACCTTAATTTAAGAGCCAGTTTGGTGTAGTGGTTGAGGCATCAGGCTAGAAACCAGGAGATTGTGAGTTCTAGTCGCGCCTTAGGCACAAAGCCAGCTGGGGCCACTCTCTCTCAGCCCTTGGAAGGAGGCAATGGCAAACCACTTCTGAAAAACCTTGCCAAGAAAACTACAGGGACTTGTCCAGGCAGTCTCTGAGAACCGGACATGATTGAACGGATTAAAAAAAAATCCACCTCAAAAGCTGGAATTTGAAAGTCTGCTTCCAGATTCACATACATGTTTTGTCTGGAGAATCATCCACATATTTACATTTGTGCCTAATAAATAGAAGTACTAGATGGGCAATGTACTATAAGCTGGTGGTGGCTAGAACCCTTTGATCATTAGCTTATGGGCAAACTTCATGTATCCAGCAAACCACATTTCTAGGAAATGTCTAAGCAGCCTATTTTCATCTTCACTAGGGTTTGACTCCAGCTTTATTATTCTCCTCTGGCAATCCACTTCTTCTATCACTGCTGTATGTTATTATTAGACTTGTAGTTTTGCCCTCCGCCTGTCCCATTGGGTCATCTCTCTCCTCTGAAAGTCACAACCCTAGTACTTCCATGTTGTTGCTTAACCTTGGCTAGGATGGAACATTGTGCTAGCCTGTGCTGTGGTTAGTTTACTTTTGGCTGAGGGTGATGGTGAACCTAGCAATTGTGACTTGTAAACCTTAGTTTTATACTTTGTATTATTATTCAACAAACTGCAGTTAAAACAAGCAATTGCTTAATACATGGTTCAATTATCCATTTAGCTGTTGTCTGTCTTTCTAACCTGCTATGTCATTATCTTGCTGCTTGTTGTTGTTTATTCGTTCAGTCGCTTCCGACTCTTTGTGACTTCATGGACCAGCCCACGTCACAGCTTCCTGTCAGCCGTCGCCACCCCCAGCTCCCCCAAGGTCGAGTCCATCACCTCCAGAATATCATCCATCCATCTTGCCCTTGGTCGGCCCCTCTTCCTTTTGCCTTCCACTTTCCCTAGCATCAGCTTCTTCTCCAGGGTATCCTGTCTTCTCATTATGTGGCCAAAGTACTTCAGTTTTGCCTTTAATATCATTCCCTCAAGTGAGCAGTCTGGCTTTATTTCCTGGAGTATGGACTGGTTTGATCTTCTTGCAGTCCAAGGCACTCTCCAGCAAAGGAGATCTTGCTGCTATTGTACTATAATTCCTCCCATTTCTGTTCTCAGTTTGGACTGTAGCCATGCCAGTGTTTTTATTTGCCAGCCTCCATCGGTGTTCATGCTTTACAATGTTTCTGTTACCAGTTTGAGGCTAGATTACCGTAAGGATGTGTGGCATGCTGAATATAACCATGACACCACCCCCCATGAGTTTGGATTGTGTTCAGTTTGAAAGGCTAAAAGCCACCATCTCTTAAATGAAAAAGAAAGAAAGGTGCAACAAAAGATTCACTGCTTTCCTTTTAGCCCCCTGTCCTTCCTTCACTTGTTCCAACCCAACTTTACTTTTGCTCAACACAAAACCCTGTTCAAAGCCACAAAGGAAAGGTGGTTGTGCTAACAGGAGGCCAGCTGAAGAGGAGCTGGGTGGTTGCTGCTATTACTAGCCTGCTCCCTTTTCCTACCAAGGAAGAATAAACATTCGATCGGCATTGAGGAGAAGCATCTGCTTTAAAGCAGCAGTTTTAATTTAAAACAAATACGGTGTCAAGTTTGTGATTAATATCTTTTCCCACTGAAATGAATATGAAGGCTGGTTATTATTTTTGGTTTCTTTCTGTTTATAGGAAGCTGAACCTGCGCCGTAAATGAATGAATAATGGCGATGACGGAAGGCAGTTAAAATAGCTGAATGAAATGGTTTGGATTTTATCCAGGGCAGATACTGTTCTGACCTGAAACCTGAGCTTTATTTATACTTCGGGTTTCTGATTTTTCCTGTGATTGGCTGCTTCTATTCCACCAATGAAGATGTTTTGCATCATTGCCCTGCTACTCTTCAAGGGTGCATATAATCTGCAATGCTTCACAGGATTAGATTACAACTCCAAGACAGGCAATACAACAAATTCACCCCTTGGGAGAAAGGAAATGCTAAGGCATGAACTGTCGGGTTTACAAAAGCCCATTCTGAAGGCTTTATCAGGATTTCAAGTTACAGCTTGCAAACAGAATAGGGAAAAGCTGATATTTGGCCTTGATCTTAATGCATGGTATGATAATGGCCATTTCTTTTGGGCCCCAAAACAGAACATATTTGCTTCAAATGGATTCATTTACATAATGTATTCAAATTTCAGAGAAGTGATTGCATTAATCTGTTACAGCACAAAAAGAAGGAATTCAATGGCATGTCAAAGACTTTTAGTGTTATTGTTGCATAAGCTTGAATGTTGGAAAATTACTGTGAGTAATTTCCAGTTTAGTTTACACCCAGCATATTCCCAACCAGTCCCTAAATCCAGATCAGAGCAAACACACATGTTATTCAGTTTAGCTAGCAAAAAATATAGCTTGATGTTTGTTTAATAAAGATAGCAAACATCAAACACAGTTACCTGGCAAAAGAGGACAAAAGGCAGGCAAGCAGGGAGAGAGAAAGATGCAAACTACAGACAATAATTTACATTATCTATAGAACAGTGTGTGTGTGTGTGTATTCCAGAGCCACTGGAAACAATAATTTGGGTAATTAGCATGGACAGTCCCAAAGGGAGTGGCCTTTGGTTATTCCAGCTTTAACCCTTTAATATACAAAACAGCAGAATAGAGGTGATAAATAGGATACCTGGTGGTCCTTTCTATGTTCTACACCATGAAGGAAACAGTTTGGTGGATGGGGATCATATACTGTATATCCAACAAAACATGGATAAGGACCCAGTTCTTTGATGGATGAAGGGTATCCAAGAATATGTTTTACTTATTATGACCAAAAAAGGAGCCATAGTACTTAAAAAAAATTTTTTTTGACTACTGAGAAACTGAGTACAAAATAAAGGCAAGGCAAAAGAGTGAAAGAAGACAAACTGGAATGAATGAAGCTAAGTCCCATAAAGAGTAAGAATTTTGGACAGGCAAAGTGATAATCAAAAGTCATAGATACCACTCTCCAGGAAGTCTGGGATGTGCTCAGAAGTGAAATGTGAAACAAATGCTTTCTTTGGTACCAATGCTCAAAACATTTTGGCTACCTTCCAGCCACCGTTTGGAATCTTGAATTCCCTTTCCAGTAAGTGAAAGCCAAACTGATCCATAATCCTCTCCCATTAAAATGAATGACTTTCACACGTCTAAATTCGTCTGGATTGCATCCTTCATATATAGCATCTCTGTAAAACAAACCTGTAAAGTACCACCCCCGCAATGCAGTTGGCACCTTGTTTACTGCTTAGTTGAAACCTGAACTAGAAACAGGCTGACTCATAATGTTCTTGCACATTTGTTCAACCGGAAAGTGGAACAATGACATTGTTTTTCCTCATGAGCCTAGGAAACAGAGCTCTAGAAGGTGGGGGCTTCTCTGAAAGGAGGGCCACGTGAGGCCAGTCAGTCCGGGTAACTGAAACTCAAAACAAGTCCAAAATAACAGGTGGAAGTTATTCATTAAATGTGAGGACAAAATATTGTGCATGGAGGCACATGGTTAGGACGGCCATTAAAATATTCTAAACCAGGATGATAGAATGAAAAAAAAAGAGACTAATGAGAAGGGTTGTTTTTTACATCTAAATGCACCTCCAACTTAAAAAAAAATGAGAACAATAAACAGTGATGGTGGAATTATGCTCACCAAGGTTATAGATCAGTGTTTCTCAACCTTGGCAACTTTAAGATGTGTGGACTTCAACTCCCAGAATTCCCCAGCCAGCCACGCTGGCTGGGGAATTCTGGGAGTTGAAGTCCACACATCTTCAAGCTGCCAAGGTTGAGAAACACTGCTATAGATTCTCCCTTTGTCTCTCTCATGCACACTTTATCTCACACTCACGTATTGCACAACTTTCTCTGTTTCTGCCCCTTATTTTTCATTCACTCATGCAAACAATTTTTGGTTTTTTTAAACAGCAGGTCATGGCAGCAGCAGCAGCTGTCCAAGTAATAAACAAATTTGCACTGGCAGCTGCCAAAAGGAAGCATCAAGGCTTGGAAGATGACCTCCCAGCTCAGCTGTTTCTTTTGCCTTGCCCACTCTTCTGCCTCACAGACTCCTAGGAGGCTGGCCAACTCAGCCTCATGCATGCATGTACTGTCACTGCCTCCAGTTTCATCCCACAATCTTTCAGGAAAGTACAGCTATCGTAGTTGGACTGCAGAAATGTGAATAGCTAATAGATGGCAGCAAAGAGATACCAAAAGCTCTAGCTATCTGCTGCCATCTAGAGGTGATGGTCATCCAGAGTTTTGCAGCCCACGTAGGGTAGCTCCATGGACAAAGAGAGCAGAAGTAGATCAAACCAAACAGGCAGACAAAAGATGAGAAGATTGAGATGGATAGAGGGTAAATTTTAAAAAATCTGGAATGTCTGGCAAAATTCTGGGTGTCTGGCGATCTTGCACATTGGAGTACCTGGTCACAGTCTTTCCATTGAGAATGGAATATAGGATCAGTGTTTTATTTGTACCTTGACAGTAGAATTTCCAAACATGTATCTATACATGTTTAAGGGGTGTGGTGGCTCAGCGGGTAAGATAGCAGGCTTGTCGATCGGAAGATCGCAAGTTCAGAGGTTCGAATCCCTAGTCCCACGTGATGGAGTGAGCTCCCGCACTTGCCCCAGCTCTTGCCAACCTAGCAATTCGAAAGCATGCAAATGCAAGTAGATTAATAGGTACCACTTTGGTGGGAAGGTAACAGCGTTCCGCGTGTGTCATGCCGGCCACATGACCGCGGAACCGTCTTCGGACAACGCTGGCTCTTTGGCTAACAAACGGAGATGAGCACCGGCCCCTAGAGTTGGACACGACTGCACAAATGTGTGGGGGGAACCTTTTACCTTTTATCTATACATGTAACTTAATGTATGCAAATTGTTGTAAACTTTTTACCATTTATTTCCAGGACTCGTTTCTTTTCTTTTTGACTCCTTTTACAGTCCATTAATAAATATATGTTATCATTTTGGAGCAAGACTTGGGTAGGAGTCTCTCCTGTTCAGATCCTCTGAAGATGCCCCCTCTGCCAGTGGCCTGGCTTTCTGGCCCACACCTTCTCTTAGGTATCCCATCTATCATCCAGATTTTTGCAGCCCATATATATTAGCCTCACATTGCACAACTGGGTTTGTTGAAGCACCCGAGCAAAGAAGGGGTGGCATGGGGCAGTCTACAGGCCCTGAGATGGTTCTCTCCCTTGCCTTCACCATATTGATACCCTTGCCTTCTCTTGGGCTGGTCCCAGACTGCTGAATATACTGTATTTTCCTCTACTCAGTGTTTAGAAGATCTGAAAATATCTTTTTCCCAGGCATTTCAGTGTTAGATCATTTTTATTTATTTTATTGTTACTCTATTTTTTACTTCTTTTAGGCTGTTTCTATTTTTAAATATTGTCAGCCACAGTAGAAAGATGGCCTATAAATCTAGTATTCCATAATAAATTAATGAGTTGTATCTGATAATCCCATGAGCCGGTCCTCCTCTCCCTGCTTGGTCACTTATATTCAACTAGGTGGAAATAAAAGGAAAAGAAAGGAAATTAAAGGAAAGCAGATTCCCATGGAGTAGGTCTCCTAGACAGATCATTATCCTGAAGGTCTGAACTTTAGGGTCTGAGGAAGAAGAAAAGAAGGAGCGCAAAAGAAATTTACTAATCAACTAAAACTGCACATACTTGGTCTTCTTCTCAAAGTAGTAATGGGATGGTTTTATTATGGAGTCCTCTACATTTCTGTCATTTACAATTCAAGGAAGATTTTGAACACCAGAACAGAATAAACACTCTCCATGATTTTTGATTCCTTGCTTTACACCCAGCTACTTTTCATGCAGCTTCCCATAGATAAAGCATCAAATCAGCTTATTAGAAAAATCATGGCTGACTATCATTCTATTTATATCTTTAAAAAATCAGAAAAAAGGAAGAGAGGCCTAAATGGTACCTACACTTGCCCATTTAAATCATTTGTATTCACTGCAACTTCACTCTTGCCTTAATAGTATATCTCTCATTCTTTGTCCTTATTAGTGCCACTCTTTAAAACTGCACTAAAATTATAGATGCTACTATTTCACAGAGGACACTTAGAGAATCAGTATCACAGTGTTTGGGACATTTATGCTTTGAAGTTCCTCTTTTGTTCAATGTTATTGGATTGTCTCCTCTCTCCTTGCAATAAGTAAACCAGTTTTATGCTTTTCACAGTTATTCAAAAATTGTTTTTCCTTCTGCCAAGCAACCAATCTGTCCTTGGTGGTGATGGAGTCTTGAAGGTTAATAAAAGAACTCCAAGCAGCTAACAACAATCTTGCAGAGTAGAAACGTGAACCAGCAGGGACTTGCACTTTAAACTTAATTACATTCAGAAATAAATTCAGTCTTCACACATTAGTTAGATGAAGAAAAATAGAGATAGCTTACATTTATTCAGTAAATCTGGATACAAGTAGATTCATTGTAGATCTGCGTGCAAGCGAGATGTAATGGACAAGAGCTGCATTGTGCAGCGCCTCCTGCTTGCAGGTGTGCCCAAAGCATAATAAAGAATGAGAATCCCCAAACCAACAAGGAGGAGGAAGAGGAAATCAGGTGACCGAGGTAACATCCCACAATCACAGTAGAGATGCGTTTACTAGAAAGACCCCCTATTATGCTTATGAGACAATGCTGAGTTGACTCCTGATAATCCCAACAGGTGGCACATTTTTTTCTCTCCCCCTTTTGGCACCATCATTTTCTTTGCTTGCTTTGGCTTTCTGCATAGTTCATCACAGCTTTGTTTTTATATCCTCCTTGGTGGATTTTGTAGCTCAGTAAAAACCTAGAAAGCTGCCCTAGAAAAGAGCACACGCCAATCCTTTGATGTTTGCATTTCGTGTGGCAGCTTGCTGAAATTTGTCAGGGCTCACAAAGACAAAGGCTTCTGAACTTCTCTGCTGTTCAGTCAACTGCTGCCAGACATCAGACTGAAAGCAGCCAGATCTGTCACACTTGAACAAATCATTAAAAGCAGCAGGTGAAACGGGGCCTCGCTGGGCTTCACATATTCTCGATGGAAAAAGAAACCATAAGAATTAGTCTTCCAATAAGGCCTGGCTTGGCCCTTCATATTCCCAGTGGGTTTCTTGGGAGCTGTGGGCAAATGCTTCAAAAAGGAAGCAACTCTGAAGTGGCAAAAGTTCAGGAATATTTTTTAAAACAGGGTCTTTTTTTCCACAGAAGCAGGAATTACCTTCCTATGGAGAAGAAGAAAAATATTTCTCCTACCTTTCCTCAAGGGTTAAATCTGTTGTTGTTGTTGTTGTTTATTGCTGTCTGCTTTATCTAAAATAAATGGCAAATTCTGGTATGTGATTTTGAATACAGGATTTTAAAATCAGTTTTCTGAAAGTTAGTTCCCCTCCCTGTATAATTCAAATATGATAAATCAGTATAGTAAGAACATATTTTGGGGAGTTGCTAAACATACCCTAAACTAAGAAACACTCATGCAATATAGAGGGATCTCTTTGCATACTGATTCTGGAATACAAAGATGAGATACTGTGAGTTTTTTAAAAAAAACATATGTAACATATATGATCAGCAATTACATAACCCACAATGTGCATGGGTTTGCTTTCTGCAGAGATCTGCACAAACACTTAGACATCTGTTCAAGATGTTCTGTTGCCCACCCCACAATTTTGGGCTGTCACCAACCTATCCACATTTTTAGACTTCTGAGTGCCCTAGGTCATGTCTGTTGATGGGTCCTCCCCCCGCCCCTGGCTTTTTTTTCTTTACGTTGGCAGGGGGAATCTGGAGAGTTTTAAAGTGCCTTGTATCCAAGGCTGCATTTGAAGATTGTCCAGAAGCATCACTGGTGCAGAAGATGGCAGCAAGAATCAACTGAGAGCAGATGTTATGTACATAGAACGGCTCTTCTAGCTCATGTTCCATATCATAGCTTTCCTTTTTTTAATTATTTTTTCATTTTGGTCCATTTTGAAGAATTGGTTTTCACATATAGAGTTCTAAATAGTTTGGGGTCTCAGTTTCTTTAGGAACACTTCTTTTCATATTGATCTGCCCCTGCTATAAAATAATGTCTAGAAGGTTTTCTCCAAGTGCCTTGTCAATTTGATATGGAAAACGTTTCTATCAAAGAGAGCCCTTTCCCATACCAATGGACTTTGTGAAATGCTTTTCCTACAGAGGCTCATCTTATGTTTACAATAACGTCCTTTTATTTCTCCCAGTCTTTTGATAATTTTTTATTGAAATATTTCAAGAAAATTGATATATAATCTCTACCTTAATTTGACACTTATGCTTTTAACTTTCTCAACATGACTAAATGAAGTTATATTTGCTTTATTCTCAGTGTTGGTGTTGGACGTCAGTGATGGATTTTATTGCATTATTATTTGTAATGTTTTAATTTTTGTATTAAACCTGGTTATGTCACTTAGGAAATTTATTATTATACACCCCCACACCACACACAGACAAACTTACAGAAAGAGGTAAAGAGAGAATATCAAACACATTTGAACGAAGAACTTAAGACATGATAAAAAGAGATTTTATATATCTAAAATATGCCTCAAGTGAGATGCCAATTATCTGCAGAGAAACCAGAGAACAAAGGAGAAGTGATTCATCGAGTATGTGACAAAAAGTATTTATGAGGTAAATTACTTTAGGTCCCCTTTTTTTCCTTACCAGCATTCAAAAATATTTTTTCTCCTTTCCCATTTCAATTGATAATTGCTACAAACAAAACTTTTAGTACTAGGCACTTAATAGTTGAATTGCTCCATTTCTTGATGCTGAGGTCTTCTGAATCACAAGCTGTTCTTTCAAGTATTGATTATCTGATAATTCTACTCTAAAGAAACCTTTGTAAAAACATAAAGGTAGTCTTACATCTTTGGGCCCCAGCACAGTTCAGAAGGACTTGATGTGAAAGTTTTAACACAGACCTAAAATAAAATAAAATTAGATACACAGAGAAAATCTTCCCTTCTTTTTTTTCTGAGTCTGACTGCTTGTAAGGTGCCTTTCTTCAAAGCTGTACATCTTAGAAGACACAAAGCATGCATGGGTCTGCCTGTTACAACCATGTTTTGGCCAAGTACATCAGTGTTTCTCAACCTTAGCAACTGTAAGATGTGTGGACTTCAACTCACAGAATTCCCCAGCCAGCATGATCTACATAATGTAAGACAAGTGATTGAGGGTATAGAAATGTAAAATTTAATCATGTTGGGGTTTGTATATACCCAGGAATTTACAGATAGATAAATTATACTGGAGAGGCTTGATATCTAGGTGAGAGGGGAATTATTCTGCAAGTCACCCAATTAGCAGCCATTGTTGTAGGGATGATGTGGCAGTAATGACTCATACTACAGGTGCTATAGTTTAGTTGGGTGTGGCAGATGATGAGAGTGACCTATAATGTGATTGGTCAGTTTATGTATATAAGCAGAGAAGATCTGGTGTTCTCTCTTCTCGTTGCTGTTAAACTTCTCATCGCTGTATTCCATCTCGTTACTGTTATCATTTGTTACTGCTGTTGGATGTATTTTGGACTACGTATGTATATAAAGTAAATAGGCTATTTTATCTAATCTCTGATTGAGTGTCTATTTACTGCATGGAATGTGGATCACTGGAGTCTTGGAAAGAGGCAGCAGGCCACCCCACGGTGCGCACTCTGACAAATCATAACATCCCTAAATGCCTGCCCTTTCTTGTCTTGTTCTCCTCAACAGTTGTTATTGTTGCTTCCGAGACAACATGAGGAGGGGCAAGATTTTATGGGCTTCCTGTAAAGACATCTCCTCAGGTAACCCTGAGAAACTGGCAGTGGAAACAGATCAACAGGTCTTCTGCAGAGGAATCTCCATTGGTAGCTCTGGGGATGTGGCAGGGGAGGGTTGCAACTGAACCCTTGTGAATGGAATCCATAGTGTTAAGTTCTAGCTTTGCTTCTGTTTTTCCATTTTTGTGGACAGTTGATTCACTATCTCTTCCAGTTGTACTTCAATTTCAGGATCTGGATCTGCAATTCTCCCTCATCATTCTGCCATGAAATTGGTCTGAGTGATACAGTCCAGCTGGGGAGGCTCCAGACACTTTTTTAGCCCCCCCATACCTCCACAGAGATTTTTCAACATTGTAATGATGCTACCATATTCTGCCTGGCTAGGAATGGATCTCAGTCATCTCTAGTCACTGAGAATGGACAGCTATCCAAGCTTTGCAAATCATCTATCCCCATTTTGCAGCACATATCAATTTCTTTATCACTGCTACAGCCAAAGTGTTATTAATTTCAACCCTTTTTCATAACTTTTGAAAAGAAGATACACAGAGGGAAAAATAAATCTAGCACTGGTAGTCATTGACAAAACTAATTCAACCTTTCTGGAATACAGCATCTTCTTACATGCATGTGTCTTCTGTTCAGACGTTAGGTCCTTTATACCAGATGGATTCTGAAAACATATTTGTCACATTAAATTCAGTAACATACATCTGTTGCTCATACGGTTTGGTTCCACATAACACCCACACTATGTGATGCACACTTAAATTCCTCCATTTTATTTCAACGTGTACTTAGAACAATGCTCAAAGTAAAATATAAATTGACAGACTAATACTAAAAATGCTATGAAGGACACATTTTCCTTTTTTGTTCATTTGCACTCTCAAATTAAGATGCTAAAGTTGCCTGGGCCTCAATCTTGAAGCCTCAAGGCCTCCCCACTAAGAGAGGGTTACAGATTTGCATTACAGGGATTATGTTCACTACTAACCACTAGGAGGCACTATATGAGGGGGTCTCATTTTTGTTGGATCTGATCAGGCATAGGTAACCTCCATACATTTGGTCTTTATATACTGTAAGTTCAACTCTTTATCGGGATTTGAACTCACAGGTCTTGCACGTGATAACTATAATTCAGTGTGGTTGGTGTTAGAGTTATCTTTGGCATGGGTGTCAGCAGCTTGTAGGAAGGGAAGTTACCCATCCTATAAATAAATACCTTTCTTTCTTGTTCATTTGCACTCTCAGACTAAAAAGCTATAGGTGTTAATTTGTCAAGCCTCATACTAGAAGGGTTGAACATACAATATATAAAGACCAAACATATGGGAGCTACCTACACCTGATAAGTTCCAATATAAATGAAGCCAGTTGTATAGTCAAGGCCCAGATATGGGACGGAAACAGGTTTGGTAGCACTTATGGATGATCTCTGGCGAGAGTGGGATTGGGGCATCCATCCTGGCTCTTCTTGACCTCTCAGCGGCTTTCGATGCCATCAACCATGGTATCCTTTTGGGTCAGCTCGGGGAGTTGGGGGTGGGTGGCGTGGTTTTGTGCTGGTTCACCTCCTTCCTCCAGGGCTGGTCCCAATCAATGTTGATAGGGAGCAAGAGATCCGGCCCGCGGCCCCTCCTTTGTGGGGTGCTGCCGGGTTCGGTACTCTCTCCGCTCCTCTTTAACATCTACATGAAACCACTGGATGAGATCATCTGTCGCCACAGGGTGAGGTATCATCAATACGCTGATGATACTCAATTATATGCATCTCCATCCCAGGTTATGTAAGTGATGCTGTGATCACTTTCTCAGTGCCTGGAGGCTGTAAGGGTCTGGATGGGGAACAACAGGCTTCAGCTGAACCCTGGTAAGATGGAGTGGCTGTGGGTTGGGGGCTTCCGGGTATCCGGGAAACTACCATCTTTGGCTCTGGATGGGGTTGCACTGCCCCAGACAGATCCGGTGCAGAACCTGGGGGTTCTCCTGGACTCACAACTCCTGCTCAAAGAGCAAGTGGCAGTTGTGGCCAGGGGAGCCTTTGCACAACTTCATGTTATACGCCAGCTATGCCCCTTCCTGAATCGGGAGTCCCTCTGAATAGTCACTCATGACATAGTCATCTCCCGCATAGACTACTGCAATGTGCTCTACATGAGGCTACCCTTGAAGAGTATCTGGAAGCTACAGCTGGTGCAGAATGCGGCCACGCGAGCAGTTTTGGGAGTCCCAAGGAGAGCACATATAACACCATTGCTACGTGAGCTGCATTGGGTGCCAGTCTGCTTCCGGGGCCAATTCAAGGTGTTGGGTATCACCTTTAAAGCCCTACATGGAATGGGTCCAGGTTACCTGAGGAACTGCATCACCCCTGTTACCTTGACCCGTCCCACCTGGTTAGGCAGAGAGGACATGTAATGGACCCTGTCCATGAGGAATTGACGATTGGCAGGGTCCAGGAGGAGGACCTTCTCTGCCGTGGCACCCACCCTTTGGAATAAGTTACCCCTGGAGGTAAGACGGGCCCCCACTCTCCCGGCCTTCCGGAAGGGGGTTAAGACATGGTTGTGCCACCTTGCTTGGGGTGGGAGAGGGGATAGCCATTCATGGGGGTGGTTGGCACCGTGATGGTGCCAAGGATAAGATCTTTATTTACCATCTTGAATTTTATATTTTGTATTTTGTATTTTGTTTATATTTATATTATTTATATTTATATTTATATTTATATTTATATTTATATTTATATTTATATTTATATTTATATTTATATTTATATTTATATTTATATTATATTATATTTATATTATTTATATTTATATTTATATTTATATTGTATTGTTTTTAGTGATATGTCATTTTTATCATCTGAAAGCTGCCCAGAGTCATTGTATGTGAGATGGGCGGTAGAGAAATATGACAAATAAATAAATAAATAAACATTCAGAGCCAAAGGTTCATATTTCTAATTCAAATTATTTCTGACAATGCTTCCCACTAAAATAAAGTTGTGCAACCCACAACATATGGACTAAGGGTGGTCCCTGAAGCCTTTTATGGCCCCCAAGAATCATACCACTAACATTCAGGGGGAAATTATAGCATCAAATAATAAAAACATGGCCCTCTCCCCATGGCAAACCTATATACATACATTTTAATTAAAAAAACCAAGGAAAAATAAATATGTATAAAACATTAGGTTGGGTTCAACACCTCAAAGGTTCTCTTTAAGAAAGAAAGTGCAGGAACCCCACTATGTTGTAGCAAGCAATAGCTAATTTCTGCCAGAATGCAGAATATCTTTTTGTGAAAGAATGCAAAAACCTTGCCATCAATTGTATGCATGTGTTCCCCCTTTCTCTTTTAGTAGAAAAAGTGGTTATTATATCAGCCGTTCCCATCTTCCACAATGTATATGGAAGAGGCAATTTATATATTGCCTCTTACATCAACAGGTTTGAATTTTGGCAAGTCTTCCATTAGTACTTAAATGGCCATATCATAGCATTAAATAACTGAGCATTAACAAAGTTGCAGGGTAAAAAAGGTAACTGACTTACAGGAGTTTATCTTTTCTTAAAAGCCTGCATTAATGAGCAAATTCTCAACATTCCTTTTGGAATTGTCTTCTGGCCCTTAATATTCTTGCTATTGTTGTATTGACCATCCTGCTTTACATGTGCTTCGTTTCTGCCATGAGAAGACCTTGCCAAACAGAAAATTTCCAGAAAATATGACACTAAAAATTATTCTCCATTTTAGGTTTTCTATCGTTGTTCATTAGAAACTAATGAAGAAAGAGAAAGAACAGAAGTGCAGGGGGAAAAAAAGGAAGAGAACAGAAATAGAAAAAGGAATAACTCCCGACTTCTTTTACAATAGATATAAGTAAAACTTACATTAAAGTCTTACTCTAAGGTTACAACATGACATCCATTTTTCTACTGTCAACTAATATTATTAATCATCAAATCCATATGTCATAATTTCATTCTTTTCCATTTCATGCAAAAAGTCCAAAAGGGGCTTCCAATTCACTATAAAATTAGTCAATGTCTTTTCTCTAATCAAAGCTGTCAATTTCACCATCTCAGTCAACTCCATCAACCTTACCATCCATTCTTCCATTGTAGGTAATATCAAGTCTTCCCACCTTTGAGCATATAAAAGTCTTGCTGTGGTTATCATGTATAAAAACAAATGCTTTGCACGAAACTTGTGGGGGGAGATGGGCGGTGATATAAGTTGGATAAAATAAATAAATAAATAAATAAATAAAACAACTTTTTGCATATACCTGCTCAATCACACGCAGGTGCTGGCTAATATGCACAATATACAATGTTTCCATGGAAACACTGCATGTAACTTGGCAAGAGTATACTATAGGGGTTTTTAAACCAGGGAGTACACCCATTGCAGCCACAGGAGTAAAGAGTTATAATACTTAAATTGGGTCTTGGGTGCCTAAAATAGAATGTTGTGTCATTCATACTCCAGCTGGATTTCATTTTATTACATCCAAATATCTTTACATACCGGTTTTGGTATAAGATAGATGAGATCTTTGGTTCTGTCTGCAATGTATTTGTTGCCTCTTGCCAGATGCCCTGTTTTGTGGCTGACCATGATTACAGAGAAATAGCAGGGTGAAATGCTGTGGATGTTGCAGAGGGCCAGAAGTCTCTGGGGGATTGATCCGTCGCGATATAGGCCATATGCAGTTGTTTCTTTCACATTTGGAGCCTTGCATCAAAACGTTGCTAGTACAGTTAAATAGATTTCAACATTCTGAAAGTGGAAAGAGCCTGGTTGGCAGGCTCAGAAGTATAGAAATGGAACCAAGATCAAGAGCGTCCTTAAACCATTTGAATGATAAGCCATCCTGACAGAGAACCATGTATTAATTGGGGTGGGAGGGGTGGAGCAGGGAAGAATGGGGAGAAAACATTTCCAACTTTTTCCTCCTTCTTCTTTGATGATGAACACTCTGACATATCCTTTCTGATAGCATTAATCATGTTTAAATTTCAAGGGGAGGAGAAGCAACATCTGTTATTCCTTACTGATGATAAAGGGTGAGGTGTTGGGCTGTAACCATACTTTTCCCATTAATAATATCATGTCTATAGCTCCCTGCACACTTTATCACATTTTCATGCCTTGATTCCATTTTATAACAGCAGCCTGATAATGTAAGCTTAACAATCTCTTTTTGCTATTGCCGTTGCCAAATGTTTCAAGGCACTCCGCCCTCGAGTCTTTATTGTTATGCCCTATCCAACCAAAGCCTGCTAGATATGGCATCTGCTCTTGAGAGGAAATGCCTGCATTGACTTTAATATGATTCAAAGCTAAATATCATCTTCATTGAATTTTTCTATGCATTTTAACATGCCTGTAGAAATACTCATATAGCAGATTTAAAAAAAAACAACACTCAAGTTGCACTGAATAGAATACTAAGCTTGGTTGTTTGAGTCCTTCATCATCTTAAGGGAATCTTTGCAACATCAGTTCCATGACCATGAAATTGATCTTTCTAGGATAGCGCTATCAAATCTGCACTGCAGAATCCCAGAAGACCACTAGATGTCAGCATAGAATTACAATGCTCTTTTGTGCCTCTAGTTCTAGTGGTTGTCCCAATTTTTCAGTCCAGATCAGATATATAAGATCAAAAGTAAAAAAAAAAAAAAATGAGAAATGCCAACCTGGGCCAGGCCAAGATGCCATCTAATCTCGGCTTTGTTTTTAATTAGAAAAAGCTTTCAGACACAAGTTGCAATAGACATACCTTGTTTATTTGACCTTGGCATCCATCAATCAAATATATTTAACTTTTACAAGGGGAGGCAAATCTAGTAAAAATCAATGAAACAAGATGTAATTTCTTTTTATTTATTTTTTGATAAAATTTTTATTAAGTTTGAAACAAATATAAAAACTACAAAAAAGAAAAAAACTAAGAGTGTAAAACACAAGAAAAAAGAATTTTAAAGATTACATAAAGAAGCGATTTCTGACTTTCAACAACAAGAATATACAGCAGTTTCCATAATCAATCCCTTACTCTAAATCAAACCAAGATCACATTATTTCTATGAATCATTCCATAGGCACATTATAAAAATCACTAAACACAATTGCTCCTTCCCCTTATATTAAAAGAAATATATATATATATATATATATATAAACCTCCAAATCAACTTCACCCCCAAAAACAATATTCATTTAATTATTTCCTTCCTACCTCTATTCTATATATTTCTGTCCACTATAATAAAAATCAAATTATAAAAATATTTAAATTGTCTACTTTTATAATTAATAATAGTATAACAATCTTAACCCTATTAAACCTAAAACCAAACAATTATTATTATCTTATAAATCTTAAGAATCAAACAAACCTTAAAAACAATCCAGTAAATCTTAATCCAAATCATTAAAGAAAAATGGCATCACACAAGCCTTAATATCAATATCAATCCAAATCAACATTCTTAATTCTTTTGTTGTTTATTCTTTCAGTCGCTTCCAACTCTTCGTGACTTCATGGACCAGGCCACGCCAGAGCTTCCAGACGGCCGTCGCCACCCCCAGCTCCCCAAAGGTCGAGTCCGTCACCACCAGAATATCATCCATCCATCTTGCCCTTGGTTGGACCCTCTTCCTTTTGCCTTCCGCTTTCCGTAGCATCAGCATCTTCTCCAGGGTATCCTGTCTTCTCATTATGTGGCCAAAGTATTTCAGTTTTACCTTTAATATCATTCCCTCAAGTGAGCAGTCTGGTTTTATTTCCTGGAGAATGGACTGGTTTCATCTTCTTGCAGTCCAAGGCACTCACAGAATTTTCCTCCAACACCACAGTTCAAAAGCATCTATCTTCCTTCACTCAGCCTTCCTTATGGTCCAGCTCTCGCAGCCATAGATTACTATGGGGAATACCATTGCTTTAACTATGCAGACCTTTGTTGTCAGTGTGATGTCTCTGCTCTTAACTATTTTATCGAGATTTGTCATTGCTCTCCTCCCAAGAAGTAGACGTCTTCTGATTTCCTGGCTGCAGTCAGCGTCTGCAGTAATCTTTGCGCCTAGAAATACAAAGTCTGTCACTGCCTCCACTTTTTCTCCCTCTATTTGCCAGTCATCAATCAAGCTCGTTGCCATAATCTTGGTTTTTTTTTTGTTTAACTGCAACCCAGCTTTTGCACTTTCTTCTTTCACCTTCGTCGTAAGGCTCCTCAGCTCCTCGTCGCTTTCAGCCATCAAAGTGGTATCATCTGCATATCTAAGATTGTTAATGTTTCTTCCAGCGATTTTAACTCCAGCCTTGGATTCCTCAAGCCCAGCACGTCGCATGATGTGTTCTGCATACAGGTTGAATAGGTAGGGTGAGAGTATAAAACCGTGCTGTACTCCTTTCCTAATCTTAAACCAGTCCGTTGTTCCTTGGTCTATTCTTACCGTTGCTACTTGGTCGTTATACAGATTCCTCAGGAGGCAGACAAGATGTCTTGGTATCCCCATACCACCAAGAACTTGCCACAATTTGTTATGATCCACACAGTCAAAGGCTTTAGAATAGTCAATAAAACAGAAATAGATGTTTTTCTGAAACTCCCTGGCTTTCTCCATTATCCAGCAGATATTGGCAATTTGGTCTCTAGTTCCTCTGCCTTTTCTAAACCCAGCTTGTACATCTGGCAATTCTCGCTCCATGAATTGCTGGAGTCTACCTTGCAGGATCTTGAGCATTACCTTACTGGCATGTGAAATAAGTGCCACTGTTCGATAGTTCTTAATTCTTTACCCCACTTCAAAATATACCAGAGCATTTACGTATCTCCATATTACACACAAGGCATTTTTCATACAAAGATCAAACAGTCCAACTTGGAAACTCAGACTTCTCAGAAAAAAACCTCCCACAGAACAGAGCCTCTTCTTTCCCATAACATTCCATCAGAAAAACAACTCCATTTGCAATTTGCAACTCAAATTGTCCCTTTAACGCCCTCAACACCGAAGTATAATCTTCGCCTGGCATTTCAACAAAGGCTTGAATTTCACTGTCAGTAAAACATCTCTATCTTTGTTAAAATCTTCAACTTGTTCCCCAATGTCCCCAAAGCCAGATGACACATTTTAAGGCAGATATTTTTTGCAATGTCCTGAATATCTTGCAGAATAACTTGACAGGTATCACAAAAGATTTGTTTAAAATCACAACGAAGCTCACAACAGAACTCTGAGAAAGTCTCCTTGAAATCCCCCACGTTTCATGCAGTAGACTATGGTGCCCCCTAGATACTTGACTAACGAGATTAGGAGTTAATGAGTTAATGGAGAATTTCTGAAAGTTGTTGACATAAGGGAAAGTATGCTAACAAGCATCTCCCAGAGAAAGTGGTGACAGAAAACTGAAGATTCAAAACAGCAGATTCAACGTGTAGAAAAATATTAAATCCTTCAAATTCAGCACAAAAATAACAGGGAAGCAATTATTTATTCTCAATCCTTCTTAATATTTAAATGGGAAACAAGCCAAAAACTTTAAAAGATTTTAAAAATTAATCCCCAAAATAACTATAAGCACCAAGAGAGATTGCTTGCAGAAGAAAGCCTCTCAGGTTACGAAAACTTTATAAAATACTGTATATAAATTGGGTGATTTAGAAATGGGGTGGCTCAACTTAGTGCCTCTTTAAGGCTACAGCATGGCTTGGAAATGGTGATGTCCCAGTCTCCCGGCAGCTCTTACCCGATCGGCTCGAACGCTGTTTGTGATTCTCGGGCTGCAAGTCGCCGTTCTGGAGAACAGATGGGATGATTCCGAGCGCTTTCTTTGCCGTGAAAGCGCTCCAGAGGTTCAGGAAAAAGCCTGCCTGAGCCCAAAAAACCGCCGCATTGTCAGTTCTGTCCACGGAGCTCATGGACACAGCTGGTCAGTCGGCCATATTCCCACCAGAAGCCTGAAGATGTAATTTCTTTTTAGAAATTAGCCGTTTTGGCTCTCCCTTATTTTAAATGGTTAGAAGAGTCATGAAAGACAATTAAGTAATCTAGCAACTGTAAAAATGGTATAGATAAGTAGATGGTATTTGCTAGAGAACAAGAAAATATAGTCTCTGAGAAAATGCATGCTATGTGTTCAACTGTAACTCTCAAAGATTATTTGGGATTATTTTTGGCAGAATGGTGAGGTAGAAATTATTTTAATCATTAAAGAATGTATCCTGTTAATTGATATTATTAAGCACATGTCAATCCCAATAAAACTCTCCAAGTCAAGGTAAAGTACATGCTCTTTATTGTATTCAGCTAATGATATGGAGATAGTAGTAGGTATCCAGACCAAACAAAAACATTATAGATACTATAACTGAATACATTCCCATCCAGCCGTTTTAGGAAATTATATTCATCTTGTAATCTTATGAGTCTTTAAAGTATTGTTAACAATTAACTGGTGAAGAGTGACTATCCCATTTTCCACCCATTTTTTTAAAGTTTTCCCTGACATTTTTAAACAGAAGTTATACCAGATCCTTCTTGTTTCACCATTAGATTTGTTGAATGGATAGCATGTTGTCCTGACACAAGAACTGCTTGTGCCTAATCTTTCTGTGCAGTGACTGAGGAACAACAGTATCTCTAAATTTTAAAGCCCATGTAGTACATGTTGTGTCAAGTAAACTCAAAATGTCACTGAGTGCAGGATATGTATATTTATGTGGGAACATGATCTATAATTATACTTAATGTTTATGATGGTGAGAAGGCAACAGGACAAAAGGACAGAAAATATTTACTACTGTATCACTAAAGTATACTAAAATACTTAGTAGGCTATTTAGCTGTAATACTAAATAGTAATATTTACTAAATTACTAAATACTAATTAATAGTATAATTATAGTATAATAATACTAAATAATAGTATAATATTTGTAATATTTAGTATTACTATAGTATACTAAAATGGTATACTAAAGAATATCTTTCCACTACAGTAAGGTTTGGCACACTTAAGCAGGGCTGTTTCTATGTCTGTTTCAATCTCAGCTCTCCACTACTCTCTTCATTTTTAGAGGAAAAATAATGCTGAGGTTTCTGAACCCACCTGAATCCACCTTAATTTATTCTCCTTTTATGCACACAAAGCTCACGTGCTATAAGCATGATGCCATGGAAGTCAAAAGCTAAAATTATTCTTATTATGGATATATGTAAAGATTTTGTATTATACTGACAATTTACAAATGGAATATATAAAGTGTCTACTTCTGGCTCTTAACATTCAAACAGAAAAGGTCAAGACACTCAGGAAAATATAAATGTTGAAAGAGTCCAAGGTTCCATTAGCAAAGGAATCAGGAGTCAAAATTAGGGTTGTGCACCATTTGAAAATGATCCAGAAGAAATACTTTGGACCAGGTGCAAGAGCAGCACCTCTCTGTTATTCATGAAATAGCAACCACATTTGTGTGAATCTGGAAAAAAAATGCTTCTTCTTTAAGAGTTACTTTAAGGCAGTGGTATCTTTATTTTATTTATATTTCAAATTTCGTCACTGCCCATCTCACTTGAGTGTGACTCTGGACGGTTTACAATAAAACTAAAATAAATACAGGTTAAAATACAATAAAAACAGTATTCTTAAATAAAAGTATAAATATAAATATAAAATCCAAGATGGGGAAGTTAAAAAGTTCTTAATTAAATTGAGGTAATTCACAGGGGCATCTTCAAGGTGCTAACCACCCCCAGGATTGATTATCCCTCCGCCCGCTCCAAGGGAGATGGCAGAGCCAGGTCTTCACCCCTTTCTGGAAGGCCAGGAGAGTGGGGGCCTGCCTCACCTCTGGGGGAAGAGTGTTCCACAGGGCAGGGGCCACAGCAGAGAAGGCTCTCTTCCTGGGCCCCACCAATCAACAGTCTCTCATGGAAGGGGTCTATAACATGACCTCTCTGCCTGACCAGGTGGCATGGGTTGATGTAATGGGTATGAGACAGTCCCTCAGGTAACCTGGACCCATGCCATGTAGGGCTTTAAAGGTGGTAACCAACACCTTGAATTGTACCCGGAAACAAACTGGCACCCAATGCATCTCCCACAGCAAAGGTTTTACATATGCCATCCTTGGGGCACCCAAGACTGCCTGCACGGCCGCATTCTGAACCAGCTGTAGCTTCCGAATACTCTTCAAGGGTAGCCCCATGTATAGCGCATTGCAATAGTCTATACTATTAAATAGTATAAATAGTATATAAATAGAGCCCTTTTAAAATACCATCTTATCGCCTATTGGATTTTATATTTAACTTATTAGTAATCGTAATGTTTATAGAATTGTATGATTTTATATTTAGTTATATTTATAAATTTTAATTGTTGTATTTGTAAACCGCCCAGAGTCCCCTTTGGGGGAGATGGTGCGGTGATAGAAGTTGAAAAAATAAATAAAAATAAATCAATGAGTGACTGACTGGAGGGCTTCCTGATCCAGGATAGGGCATAACTGGCACACAACACAAGTTGAGCAAAGGCCCTCCTGGGGTCACGACTGCCACCTGCTCTTTGAGCAGGAGTCGTGAGTCCAGGAGGACCCCCAGGTTCCTCACCGGATCTGTCTGGGGCAGTGCAACCCCATCCAGAGCCAAAGATGGTAGTTTCCCGGATACCCGGAAGCCCCCAACCCACAGCCACTCCATCTTACCAGGGTTCAGCTGAAGCCTGTTGTTCCCCATCCAGACCCCTACATCCTCCAGGCACCGAGAGAGGGTGGTCACAGCATCCACTTAAATCACCTGGGATGGATATCATCATGGAGAGCCAGTTTGGTCTAGTGGTTAAGGCAACAGGCTAGAAACCAGGAGACTGTGAGTTCTAGTCCTGCCTTAGGTGTGAAAGCCAGCTGGGTGACCTTGGGCCAGTCACTCTCTCTCAGCCCAACTCACCTAACAGTGTTGTTTTGGGGAAAATAGGAGGAGGAAGGAGTATTAGGTATGTTCGCTGCCTTGAGTTATTTATAAAAAAAATAATAAAGGTGGAATAATAAATAAATAAATAAATAAATAAATAAATAAATAAATAAATCATCTGCATATTGATGATACCTCATCCCATGGTGATGGATGATCTCACCCAGCGGTTTCATGTAGATGTTATAAAGGAGCGGGGAGAGTACCGAGCCCTGTGGCACCCAACAAAGGAGGGGTTGCGGGCCGGATCTCTCACTCCCTATCAACACCCATTGGGACCGGCCCTGGAGGAAGGAGGTGAACCAGCACAAAACTGTGCCACCCACCCCCAACTCCCTAAGCCAACCGGAAAGGAAACCATGATCAATGGTATTGAAAGCCGCTGAGAGGTCAAGAAGAGCAAGGATGGATGCACTGCCCCCATTCCGCTCCCACCAGAGATCATCCATAAGTGCGACCAATGCTGTTTCCATCCCATAGCTGGGCCTGAACCCTGACTGAAAAGGGTCCAGATCACCCGTTTCATCCAGGATCCTCTGGAGCTGCAACGCCACCACTTTCTCAGCTACCTTCCCTAAGAAGGGGAGGTGGGAGACTGGACGAAAATTGTCCAGCGTGGTGGGATCTAGCAACGGTTTCTTGAGGATGGGGTGCACCAGCACCTCTTTAAAGGCAGCTGGGAACACTCCATCAAGGATGAATTCACCATCGCCTGGACCCACCCATACCTTTGCCTAGGCTTGTGCAGAAAACTGAAAAAGACTGAAAGGCTGAAAAGGGATGTGGATGCTTTAGTTAATAGCAAAGAGGTGCTGCTCTTGGGTGAGGTCTGAAGCACTTCTTCTAAATCATTTCCATCCTCAAGCTCTTCTATTCCAATCCCACATCAGAAGGATCAAAAGAAATGGGAGATTAAAATCTGGTCCTCTTAACACTGAGTAACTACACAAAGCAGTCCTTAACTCCTGAAAAGCCTTTTCACACCCAGGAGTCCAGCAAACTTTATTAGGTTCACTCTTGCTAAGTCTATGAGTGATTTTGCTTTGGTGGAAAAATTCTAGAGAAAAATCTCCAGAAATGGGATGTAAAGTGTTGCTTCTGTTGCCTGTTCAAAAATGCAGACTGCTGGCTAGGTGGCAAGTCCTATCAAGAAGAATGGACAAGGAAGCTGGGGATCACCTGGTCATCACTGAGCTGGGAATGGCTGGTGGCAGCCTCTGCACAAAAAGAGTAAGGACATCAAAGGTTTGTAAGCTGGTGCTGGCAACAGATGAATGGTTGATGGTTGATGAACAACTGCTTTACTGAGTCCTGCTTCCTGTAGTGTTGTGCCTTGTTGGAATAGCTTTTGCAGAAGAGGCAACATCTGGCCCCCAGAAAAGAAAGCTCTGGAGAAGAAAGCTACAGCTGCCAATTATATCCATAGGGACAAGTATAAGGGCAGACAGAGTGACAGCTGTCACAATCTGTCATGGAAGTCCATAAGTGAACAAATAAAGAAGTGGCAGTCAACAAATAACAGGAGTTCTGACTTGAAAATAGTAAATTAGATGAGGGGGACTTTTTTCTCAACAGAAGATAACATGCATTGTCGTTGAACTAGAGCAGAGCTTTCGAAACTTTTCATGTTGGTGACACACTTTTTAGATATGCATCATTTCTCAACACACTCTTACAGCAGGGCATCATTTCGCGACACACTCTTACAGCAGGGCATCATTTTGTGACACACTCTTACAGCAGGGCACAAGGCAGGCACTAGGACCTGCATGGAATCCTGGCAGGGCAGGTTTGGAGGCAGCAAGGCACAAGGCAGGCACTAGGACCTGCGCGGAATCCTGGCAGGGCTTGGAGGCAGCAGCAGCCGTGACACACCCAAACACTGCAGCCGACACACTAATATGTCCCGACCCACAGTTTGGAAAGCTCTGAACTAGAGGAAGAGAATTGGCAAGGTAACCTATCCTCCAGGTAAGAGGGGCAACAAGTAATCAAAGCCCACTCATTTTTACATGCGTGTGATACATGTGCTGAACATTAAAAAGGGGCAAGGCTTTGATTGCCTGGTTGTGCCTGCCTTTTGAAGTCTGTGACCATTCCTCTGGATACCCCTGTAGGCTAATGAGTGGTGAATCAGGTTTACTTTTCCACTCTTACTGCATCCATGGATAGCTGCCACACAGTCCCTTCTAAGGAAATCCAGGGTGGAAGATCTGCTGCTAGGCCATTTTGAAAAGCTTGCATAGGATCTGGAGGACAAAACTGCTCACTTTCATTTAGAGATGGATGCAGCTGGGCAAATCCAGCAGAAATGTCAGAGGTTGTCTTGAGAAGTTATCTGACATCAGTTTGAACCTGTGTGTCCTAAGGAAGTGAACAGGATTCTCTAATTCTAACTATATATGGATTGGATCCCTGCCATACCTGGCTAGCGAAAGCTACAGGGAAATAACAGAGTGCTAGGTTCAGGCAGTGGTGAATCTATCCTTAAGGAATTAGTATTTATCTCCCACCTTGAGAAAGTTGATAGGGCACCCTTTCTAAAGAAGCTGTTGCTTAACCTGGCTATTTTAGATAACAATGACTCATCTCCAACTTTCCATTTTTAGGGAAGGTAGTTGAGAATAGATGAAAGTTGCACTGGTTGCCTTGTTAGATAACCTTTGGTGGGACCAGGACAGGAAAAGTGTCCCGGTCCTGGTCCTGCTGGATCGCTTGGTGGATTTCAGTATCATCAAACATGGTATCCTTCTGGACTGATTATGAGATTTGGGATTGGAGAGTACTGTCTGCAGTTGGTAATTGAGGGGAGAGTGGTCAAGCCCCACAAACTGCTGTGGTGTGAGGTGCCACAGAGCTTTCTCCCCTGCTGTTCAATTTGAAGGGACATCCATTGGCATAAATTGGGGTTTCATCAATATTTAGATTATACTCTGCTATACAGCTCCACTCCTTGCCTGACCAAAAAAAAAATCAGTGAAGGTCCTAATCAGGTACCTGGAGATTGTTAGGGCTGAATGAAAAGAAAAAACAGTCTCAATCTGAACTCTACCAAGGTAGAGTAGCTGCAGATATGAAGGCTAACTGAATCTGGAGATATTCCATCTTTAGCTCAGGATGGGGTCACACTTCGCTGAAAAGAGCTGGGACATAACTGGGGGGTTGGGGGTTTCTGGATTCATGGTTCCTGTTTGAACAGCAAGTGGAGGCTGTGACCAGAAGGGCCTTTGTGCCGTTAAATAGCTAGTTGCAGTTCTTTTGGGATACATGGTCTCTCATGCCCTTGCCATCTCATAGCTGGACTACTGTCATTCACTCTGCATGGGGCTGTATTTGGTACAGTGACAATTAACTTGCCCCTGTTGAATGGCACAATTATGAGATCTTTTTGTTAAATTGGTATTTTTTAATTCATCAAGAAATGACACAGAACAACAACAACAACAAACAGAAAGTCACATCTTTAACTGTTGTTCTTTAGAAATTTGAATTCCATCCAAGAAACTAGGAAATATTCAAGTAAAGTCATAAGATATAACATATGCCCAGCAAAGTGGTTTTCCTTTTTTGTGGGTTTTTTTTTTTTTGTGTGTGTAAATTAACAGTTATTATTGTTGTAATCATTCGATATAAACCATTCAGAGCTATTGGAAATTGAGCAGCACTGAAGCTTAAATACATACATACATACATTTTATTTATTTGTTTGTTTGTTTATTTATTTATTTATTAAAGCAACCAGGTACCTTTGGAAGGACTTTACTCAAATAATTTTACTCAAAGACTTTACTCAAAGAATCATCAAGGATTATATAGTATTTTTTCACTTTTCAAGCTCTTACCTCCATATTCACGTATGCAATTTTTAAATGAACATTGTGTCATTGGTAGGCAATAAATTAACATATACAGCAGTTTTCTTGCCTCTACTCCAGCTTAGAAAGTGTGGCAGCTCATGGGGAATAGTACATTGCTGTGGATGCCCCTGGACATCTCTTCTAATAATTTTCCATGTTTTCTTCTTGAGGGCTGCTTGTTTTATCATTTAAATTGGGCCATAGGGTTCTCAGATTATCTTCAATTTGCTTTTCCCATGTTTTCTTTGCTGTGGTTTGTTGGACCTTCCACTTTGAAGTATTAGACTGGGAATACCAACTATGTGTCTTCTCCTTTAAGCCTGCGGGGCATCTTTCGGACACTCCCTTTTTCTCAGCCCTAATCTATCCCAGAAAGTTGTTGCCAGGATAAACTGTGTGTGTGTATATATGTATGTGTGCTCACCCACATGCATGTCAATATGAGCATAAATGTGTAAGAAACATGAACTATGCATGTGTACTGGGTTAACTGGGGGAGAGCTCAGATATAAATATAATAAATAATGCACATATTTTTTGTAACAAATGTGTTGTTCTACTTAAGATGGCCTATAGCCTTGTTGGACTGGAAAAACTTGTGATCCAACACATTTTCAGTGACAAATATAGGCTCTTGTTTCTAAGTGCTATGTAAAAGCAAGTGCAATTTAATTTCAATACAGATATTTTTGCTGGCAAGGTAAGTCTTAACAGCAAAGAAAAAAAACAAACACCTTTTTAAAATGCTATTAATTTTAACTGTCAAATTTAACAAGTATTTTTTCCTTCTTTCTTTACCCCAAAGTTACCTTTAAAAGTGGCATTTATGCTAAAAGATGATTTATTCACTAGGGAATAGCTTGTTTTCCTTTGATACAATCTGGAGCTGCTTGGTTTTTCCTTCCTCCCCAACCTCCTTTTGCGAACTTTTTCATTGGTGGAACATAATCGTTTGCTTTACTAAGATGGGAAAGCAAAGTATCACTGCCATGAGTTTATGTAAAGAAGTTTGGCAAGTGTGCAGAGAGAGCTCTTTCAAGCAAAACATGAAGCAATTGTTTCTAGGATGTGTACTAAGAAAAACAAATTTGTTGCAAGAATGTTTTAAAGATCCACAGGAAATGAATAATGACTAATGAAATCTACTAAAATCCATGGATCTACCCCAAAGGAGGCATTACGTGCCACTGAAAGAATCACTGCTGTTGCCTTTCTTTATCCTAATCAACTTTGATTATCTGCCACTGAAATTCTTTGTATATTTCTGTGTTGGGTGAGATTGCACCTACAGAATGCAAAGATGCAGCAGCTGAATTACTTGCCTTCAGAGGGGGGGTGCCCTGAACAGGGAAGGAACCCTGTAAGCAGGAAGATTTTTCAGATGTAAAGTGTTTTTTCTCCCAAGCGTTTGGAAACATATGTCTATACAAAAACGATAGATCTAGATGTATGCAGGATGTGCTGCTCTTCTGGCCACATGACCTTCCTTTTTATAATTAGTCTAAATAAGAGATAGGCAATCTGAACCCCCAGTGCATTCTTTCATAGCTCAAAATTGGCACCATGGTTTCCCTTCGTTTAGTAAAAGGTAAAGGTTCCCCCATACAGTCGTGTCTGACTGTAGGGGCCGGTGCTCATCTCTGTTTGTTAGCCGATGAGCCAGCGCTGTCCGAAGACGCTTCCACGGTCGTGTGGCCGGCATGAAGCGTGCGGAACGCTGTCACCTTCCCACCGAAGTGGTACCTATTTATCTACTTGCATTTGCATGCTTTCAAATTGCTAGGTTGGCAAGAGCTGGGGCGAGTGTGGGAGCAAACTCTGTCATGCAGGGCTAGGGTCTTGAACCTCCGAACTTGCAACCTTCCAATCGACAAGCCTGGTGTATTAACTGCTGAGCCATCGTGCCCCCCTGCTTTTTTTAGTGTGTGGCCTAAAATAAGCTTAATATAGTTTATAAAAGAAATGGAAAAAACAAAACTCCCCACTCCAAATCCAAGAAAATACAGAAAATCCTGATCTCCCCAATGTGAAAAAGTCTATCTGCTTTACATGATTGTCTCTGATTTCCCCCCCCAAAAAAGGTTCACTGCAGGCCCTGGCTACTAAAAAGTTACCCACACTACATCTAGATGTTCGTTTAAACACTGCTACTGCAAGTTGTGGTACTAGTACTGTTCTGGCCAAGCTTTTTATTGCCAACTAAATAATAATAATAATAATAATAATAATAATAATAATAATAATGCAATTTATTGTGCATAGTTTTATCCATTCCTATTTTATTACATGCTTTGTGCCATCATGGGCCAGAATCAACTTCTTGGTCCAAGGTATTCTCAGTATCTCTTCAGTTCTAGGACTTTTTGTTTTGTTTTCTGGGAAATACAATTCAAAACAGGAAATTATTTGTAACACTGTGGGGAGAATGGTTTGAAACCTACTCCACAGATACTTGCCTTAAATCATAACTTAACTTGAGGAAACTGCCCATGGCATCCCAAAGCCCTTACAAAAGTCATTATTCTACTATCATTTCTAAGGTGTGTATGTAGGCGGGGGGAAGGAATTATTAAGGCTTATTAAATAGTCATAACTGAAGAGAATAAATTTAATTTAAATCAAATACAATAAATAAACATGCATTATATTAAATTTAGGTTGTATTTTTGGTCCCACGGATTTTGTTCTTTGATACCACAATCCCTAAATTTCCCCCTTTCCCCCCCCAAAGCCAGATATTTTTTTCAGAAAATGGTGGGTCTCTCTAATGTCAATAGAAACATTCTCGATAGGGCTGTGTACACTTTGAAAATGATTTGGAACAAGTGTTTGGGACTATGAAAAAAACGCCACTGCTTTAAGGGTTGCATTAACTTTAATGAGAACACTCCTTAAACCAGAGGCATATTTTTTCAAGCTCACATAGAAGCCTGAAAATGTTTGGCTGCTTGAATAATTATTAGAAAGCTGCAGTATTTGTACAAGGTCTAAATAATTTTCAAAGCATGCACAGCTCTTATTTTTAATAGCTACCCACACACAGAGAGAAAGAGAAATCAATACAGTTTTCTTGGCAAGATTTCAGAAGTGGTTTGCCATTGCCTTCTTCCTAGGGCTTAGAGAGAGTGACTGTCTCAAGGTCACCCAGCTGAGTTCATGCCTCAGGCAGAACTCACCATCTCCTGGTTTCTACCCTAGTGCCTTTAACCACTACACCAAACTGGCTCTCCACTGCTATATATACACATATTTAAAATGTTTCCCAGAAAATATATATATATATATTATATATATAGACAGGATCTGTGGAGATGCCGGGGGCTCGTACTTACCATGTTATCTGGGAACAGTTTGATCCTGTTGCGCCTGAGGAAGTAGACAGGATCCTCCGGACTGTTAACGCCACCACATGCCAGCTTGACCCTTGTCCCTCCTGGCTGGTGAAATCGGCCAGTGAGGTGACATGTGGATGGGTCCAGGTGATGATTAATTTGTCCTTGAGTGAGGGGGTGTTCCCGGAGGCCTTTAAGGAGGCGCTGGTGCACCCCCTCCTCAAGAAGCCGTCCCTGGACCCTACCATCCTGGGCAATTTTCGCCCAGTCTCCCACCTTCCCTTTTTGGGAAAGGTGGTTGAGAAGGTGGTGGCGTGGCAACTCCAGAGGATTCTGGAGGAAACGGATTATCTAGACCCCTTCCAGTCAGGTTTCAGGCCAGGATATGGGACGGAGACCGCATTGGTCGCGCTTATCGATGATCTCTGGCGAGAGCGGGATGGAGGGAGTGCGTCCATCCTAGCTCTCTTAGATCTCTCAGCGGCTTTCGATACCGTCGACCACGGTATACTTTTGGGACGGCTCAGGGAGTTGGGGGTGGGCGGCGTAGTTTTGCGCTGGTTCACCTCCTTCCTCCAGGGCCGTTCCCAGTCGGTGTTGATAGGGGAGGAGAGAGCTGACCCGCGGCCCCTGATTTGTGGGGTGCCGCAGGGGTTGGTTCTCTCTCCTCTCCTGTTCAACATCTACATGAAGCCGCTGGGCGAGATCATCCGTCACCACGGGATGAGGTATCACCAATATGCTGATGATACCCAGTTATACATCTCCATCCCGGGTGAAGTAGGTGATGCGGTCGATGCCTTATCTCAGTGTCTGGAGGCTGTGGGGGTCTGGATGGGGAACAACAGGCTTCAACTGAACCCTGGTAAGACGGAGTGGCTGTGGATTGATGGCCCCCCTAGATCCGGGAAGTTGCCATCTTTGGTTCTGGGTGGGGTGGCACTACCTCGCTCGGATCCAGTGCGGAATCTGGGGGTCCTCCTGGACTCGCGACTCCTGCTTGAAGAGCAGGTGGCAGTCACGGCCAGGAGGGCCTTTGCACAACTTCGTGTGGTGCGCCAGTTACGCCCTTTCCTGGATCGGGAGGCCCTCCGAACAGTCACTCACGCCCTTGTCATCTCCCGTATAGATTACTGTAATGCGCTCTACATGGGGCTACCCCTGAAGAGTATCCGGAAGCTTCAGCTGGTGCAGAATGCTGCGGCGCGAGCAGTTATGGGTGCCATGAGATCGGCACATGTAACACCTCTGCTACGCGAGCTGCATTGGCTACCAGTTTGCTTCCGGGTCCAATTCAAGGTGTTGGTGATTACCTTTAAAGCCCTACATGGCATAGGACCAGGGTACCTGAGGGACCGTCTCGTCCCAATAACGTTGGCCCACCCCACCCGTGCATGCAGAGAGGGCATGCTTCGGACCCCCTCAACAAGAGAATTCCATCTAGCGGGGTCCAGGAGGCGTGCCTTCTCTGCGATAGCGCCCGCCTTATGGAATATCTTGCCCCCGGAGGTGAGACTGGCCCCTTCACTCCTGGCCTTTCGGAAGGCCCTTAAGACCTGGCTCTGCCGCCGGGCCTGGGATGACAGAGGCGGCAGTGCCTCCTGGGGTTGGCTGGCCCTGTAGTAATATAATCCATCCTACGGTCCCCCCATCTTGGATTTTATGTAATTTATTATTAGATGTATTTTAGATATTGTTTTTGTATTTTTTAAACTTCAATTGTTGTAACCCGCCCAGAGTCCCTTGCAAGGGAGATGGGCGGGGAATAAATTGAAATAATAAAATAAATAAAATAAATAAATAAAATATTCCTTTTTAAAAAGTGCTTCATTCTTTCATCTGGCATTGTGCCAGCAAGAATAGGTTTAAGTACACAATAAAAGAGCAAATCCTTGAGGGGAAGTATTAAAGTCATATAGCTTAACATCTTTAAGCTGAGCACTGTTCTTCATTTGCAATGATTCTATGGCATAACTGTACTACATGATCAGTTGTTCAAAGAAGATGCCTGCAAAGATGGAAATAGATATAGATCTAAAAGTATCACTTGACAGTTCTTTGTAAGACATAAATAAAATGTCAGAAATCTAAAACAGCACCTACTAGGATTAGTCAAAATGCAGAATATTGGCATTGTATTATAGCCCAAAATATTTATATTTCGCAGTAGCAATGAGGATAGTGTAGAACCCATGATTGTGAACATTCTATTGTTCTACATGAAAAAAAGGTATATATTAGCATGTCTTTTGTTTTGTAAACCTTGCCTTGCCTTGCCTTTTGTTCTCCTGTTCTTTTGCCTCTGTGAATCATGCTGAGGCTATCTCTCTCTGTGTGTGTGAGGATAGAATTTGTAGTTATGTTTTATATTAATATATCTAATGTTTGCTGAAAAAGTTTCTGTGTCTTTATTTGACCTCTCAGTTGCCAAGTGCTTCTGGAACTCTGTTTTTCCAGCTTTGGAACAAGCATAACACTAACACCTTCAAGGACTGATATTAAAATCAATGTAGCTTTCCCCAATCAAAATTCAGCACTGTATTTTTCAGTTTTATTTATTTGCTCGTTTATTGATTGATTGATTGATTGGATTTATAAGACCCATAAACTCATAATATATGACTCTGGGTGTCATATAAATATCAAACCAATATTAAGAAACCACAACCATACATAGGTAGCCAAGGCTGGAAATAACAACTGTTCCCTTTACTAAAAGAGTGGGCTCAATACCATCTTAGTTCACTGAAAGGGAGAAAAGCCAGGTCTTCACAGCTCTATGAAAGGCTATTAGGGTGGGTGGGGGGAGCCTGCTCCAAAGGGCAGGCACAGCCACAGAGAAGGCACATCTTTTGCATCCCATAAGATGACACTGACTTAAGGAAGGGATCTGGAACCTCGTGCACAATTAAAGACACAAGATAAATCTAACAGCTTAAAAAGAAAAGAGAAAGAAAGGAAAACTTCATAATTTTTTGTACTTTACCACTAGAAATTATCTCTGTATCATTCCCATATTAATGTATTCTTTCAGTGATCCTGCTGCTCCTGGGCCTTTTGGTTAACAGCTTCAGTTCTGAGTCCCAACATGATACGGTACTTGCAGGCAATAATGTGACCACTGAGACTGCATTTGGCATCTGCTAGGATTCCTGCCCTGCCTAATTTTATTAGTTGTTTTACATATTGTTTTAATTTAAAAAAAAAGATCTGAGTATGTGGCAAAGTAAAGAATCACCTTCTAGCTTTACAATTGGGATTCTTGGAAAATAATAATGGTGGGGAATTGCAGCCCAATGCAATTAACCTGCCCAGAAAAGAGATAAGGTTGAGCTGGGTGTCATAAAGAGCAACTTGGGAGCTAAAATAGGTGGTGGGGAGCAATATTGCCAGTTTGACTTTGTACCTAAAATAGGGCTAGACCTCACAATCTCCTGGCTTCTAATCCAGCACCTTTAACCACTGCACCAAATTGGCTCATGTAGGAGCCTGAAATTAGAAACAAAGGATGCTGATTCAATAAGATCAATCGAAGAGAATATTTGTAGCTCAGGGTTGAACTGTGGAGTCCTTGGTGCTCTCTGAGCCTTGTTGTTTTCTTGCAGACGTTTCATTGCCAGGCTAGGCAACATCTTCAGTGCAAAAAGGGAGTGGGACTTGCTCTCTGTTTATATACCCTGGCTTGTCCTGCCTGTGTTGATGGGGGTGTTGTACTCTCCTTGGTAGTACCTTGATTGGGTTGTTGTTTGCTGCTTGGTTGATTTACTGAGTTAATAGTTCCTTGATTAGGGTCTATTGTGCTGTTTGATCAGCTCCTCTGCTGCTAATCTTGCTGTTAATCTTTGCCTATCTTGTTGTTGATTGCTGGCAATGAGGTGTTCTGGTCTTATGGCTTTTCTATTGTCTCTTATGAATGGTATGTAAATGTTGTTTACCTCTATGTGTCTGTTGATCAATGAGATCATTCAGGATTTCTTGCCATGTTTTGGAGCCAATGGATGGTTAGTTTTTGATGAATATTAGGAGTTTTGGCTCAGATCTGTCTCAAATTAAAGATTTTCAGCAGCAGCAGCAGCCACAGCAAGCAGTGATGATGTTAAAATGATGCTGTACGCATGGTGATATCATCATGTGAATGCCACAACAACAAAAAAATTGTCATCTCCCCCTGCCAGTGGATGTCCATGCCTCCTAAATATTCAGAAAGGAAAACTAAGACAGTATGGATTCAGCCCATTCAACTTATATAAAATGTGCAAGTATATTTTGATCTTAGCACTGAAGGCTGGGTTGAAAAACTTTCTGTGAGATTCAGTCAAATGTTACTCTATCAGTGAAGTTCAATCTCAGTGAATGTTACACAAAAAGCCTTTCAATTCATACTACAAAGCATCATTTCAATCCATGCTGATATTTTCTCATATACTGTATATCATGTTCAGTTTTGCCTTTTGCTCTAAACTCTGAAAGAACCTGCCTGCTTCTGTATCAGTTGCTTTATCCATGCAAGCATCTTGAACTCCTGCAGCATCATTTTAACATTGGGAGATTGTATCCAACTGGTGTTCTAGTTAACAAAAAGCCCTTTGATCCAAGAGGCAATTCTACCTGTCAAAGAGCCTTCCTTCTACAAAACTGAATGCAAATATGTAACCTAATTTAATTAGTGAATAATGCATAATGTATGTTATTTTATTGAAGGTGATAGTGAACCAATCTCTGTGAAGCTACAATTTTCTCTATTAGGGCTAGCATACTTTGATTGTAAAAAATCCAGATTACCACTAGATATCTGAAAGGACTTAGAATTTTCAATACTACAGCTTTTTGCTGATGATCTGCTAAATTTTGCAGCCCAAATATAGTAGCTTTATTCTCTATACAAATCAGGAAACTGAAGACACTACCAGAAACTTCCTTTATGTATGCAGAAACCCTGAAGATCTATCTCCACTTATATGGCTTGGAGCAAACTTAAAAAAAAAAAAAAAGGCCAGTTCAGTATTCATTGTCCTGTGCCTGGCTATCTTAGCTTCCTGAGAGGTGTGGAAGAATTCCATATAATAATAATACTATATTCTAAAAGCTTTCTTCAATGATTTAGGTCTGTGGGACGCAAGCTGAATGCGTGCAGAGAGCTGAAGCATTTTAAGCCTCTGATGTTTTAGCTAAGCATTTTATCTTTTGGTTATCAAATAAAGTTAGTGGAATAACATTATGGGGGTCTGACAGCCAAAGCTATAACATTTCTGATGCTGGGGAACACAGTGTTTGTTCTTTAAGAAATGCCTGGGGCAGCAGCAAGATAGGCATGGAATTCTAATACTAAAGAGACCTCAAAAGGAGGAACTTACTGGTACTGGACTGAAGCTCTTCATACTTCACCATGCTGAATTTTCTCTGCAACTCTACCCTTTCTTGAAAGCCAGAAAGACTGAAAGGGGTAGGCCTCTGGGCTGGAGCTTAGCACTCCTTCATCTCTACAGAGCTCATATTAATTACACCATGGTCATCATTGGCACACAGGTTCCAGGGGATTGTGGAGTACTTGCAAATGGGGATGTTGGCTTCATGCTGCAGTGAGGTAAAGGTTGTCTGCGTTTGGAAGTCTGAGGCTCAGGGCCCTGGTTAGTAGTCCAGGTTTGGAAGCCTCAAATCCAGACATCTCTGATACCTTGGACTTCAAGGTCTCTAGTTCTGTAAAACTGCTTGGAGCTGGTAAAAGTCCTCAGTTACTTCTGGTGGAAAGTAGCAATCAGACTCTAAATGATTCCTCCTCCTCAGACATGCTCAGGAAGTCCTTGGCCTGACTATAGTCTTCATGAGGGTATATATGTTATGGATCTAGGGCTGCACATATTGTTACCTATGTTTAATTTTTAACGTCTTTATATGCTATTAACTGCTCAGAGTCACTGCGACAAGTTGGACAGTCATATAAATCAACTAAATAAATAAAGCCCTAAACTCAGCACATAATGATGACATCATTGTTGCATACAAATGCTTACAGAACTTTGTGGAGGCCTATAAAGGAAATCTGGTATAATTTGACCCGTCCAGAATTGTTATAGATATCTACCTCACACATTTGATTATATCATGCAATATTACTCAGCTGGAATGCTAGCAGCTGTTGTTGTTTTTTCTTTGCTTCCATCAATAAATGAATAATTTGGGCTTTCTCTGATCAGTATTTATATGTGCTACATCAAAAGATTAGTTGAATCAGTATTTCCTGTTTCAAATGACCTTTTGAAAGACTTTGATGGTT
Source organism: Charina bottae (assembly GCA_023362775.1). NCBI lineage: Eukaryota > Metazoa > Chordata > Lepidosauria > Squamata > Charinaidae > Charina > Charina bottae. The sequence continues at coordinate 119,007,486 of JALMGJ010000002.1, forward strand.
GGGTGACACATTAATAGGTCAATATTTGTACTGATTCCGCCCCCCCCCCCAACTTCCATTTAATCAATACTTATCCACCGATGAAATAAAAGCATTATCCTTCTAGTTACACATGTGCCCCCTGTTGCTCCATAAGCCTTCTCAGGCTCTTACTAACTTAAAACAAAGAGCTCCTGTTTGCTGAAGAGGCACTGCCTGGGTCAAAAAGAGGTTAGAAGTTATCCCTATCTCAAGGTCATATTCTATCTAATGGGCCAAACTTGTCTTACAAATCAGGTTGCAAAGATGGGAGCAAATACTCCTTCAAGCTCAACCATTTTCAGCAGGGAGCCAAGTAACACCAGGAGCCTTAAGTTTTCTCCCCACTTCCAGATGTGAACTCAGTTGCTACCCGGGCCTCTACTGGGCCTACTTAGTTTCATTTTGAATCCAAAGGGAGAAATTTGGAAGGACGTGGCTTTCAAATAGCAAAATACACTGGAGACTTCAGGAATGCCCATTTTGCACAAGGTTGTTGGTCAGTTTAGCTGAGCAGCATATGTCCAAAAGAAGGCCAAAGCAGATGTCAAAAATTTCTGGCATTATTGTTCCAGCAGAAATCAGGCAGGCTGGGGGCAAGATGATGACATGATGATGTCATAGAAGAAGGTGGAAACAGTTTTCTCATTTTGGCAAAGAGCTCTGGGTTTCTTTGTGGGAGGCTGGAGGGGATATTTAAAGTGTGCTTAGCTCATTCAAAAATATAAAATGCATTTTCATTGTTTTCCTCTGAACATTGATGGGGAAATACACCACTGATGTTCAGAGATTGGCCACTGAAATTTGGTGAAATAGTAAGTCCTGAGGGCTTCTGGGGTATGCACAAAATATGGATTCAGAAGGTACATGAGACTTGTGTCTATTGCTAACCTTGGTTTAGAGTTGATTGAGGAAAAGAACAGTGGAATTATACTATGGGTTCATTCATCTCACTTGAGTGAATTCAATACAGGTCAAACAGGCCAGCACTCCTTAAAAGATTGTTGTTGTTGTTTATTCGTTCAGTCGTTTCCGACTCTTCGTGACTTCGTGGACCAGTCCACGCCAGAGCCCTCTGTCGGCCGTCACCATCCCCAGCTCCCCAATGGTTGAGTCCGTCACCTCCAGAATACCATCCATCCATCTTGCCCTTGGTCGGCCCCTCTTCCTTTTGCCTTCCACTTTCCCTAGCATCAGCTTCTTCTCCAGGGTATCCTGTCTTCTCATTATGTGGCCAAAGTACTTCAGTTTTGCCTTTAATATCATTCCCTCAAGTGAGCAGTCTGGCTTTATTTCCTGGAGTATGGACTGGTTTGATCTTCTTGCAGTCCAAGGCACTCTCAGAATTTTCCTCCAACACCACAGTTCAAAAGCATCTATCTTCCTTCGCTCAGCCTTCCCCTTAAAAGATTAAATGGACAGAAATCTGACATCAGTATGGTACTGTTCATAAACCCATGGAAATGGCCTTTGTGGAACAAGGAAATTCATAAGGAACTCAGAGCACTACTCTGTCCTATAAATCCTTATATATTTTTATCCCCAGGTTGGTTTTCTTTTTAATTCCCAAAAATGTGTTAGCCAGCTTACTTAAGGCCAAGAAATTTGCATTTGGCTACCATTATCCATGTGACTGTCCACATTTCCTTCTCTCATTTCACTGATTGCAATTCCAGCTGAAGCCATGAGCATTTGGACACTAGTTATTTATAGTGTTACCCAGCCATTACTGTAGCAGTATAGATCCTGCTTTCATTGGTGATTTATCATCACAGTGGTAGTTGGATGGTGTTATAAACAGCCAGGGCAGAAATGCTTAATGCATATAAATATCTACAACTCAGCATAACATTTCATGTATTTGATCAAGTGGGCTTAGTCCATGCAAACTAATGTCACATATAGCTTTAAGGTGCCACAAGAACTTTATTGTTTGTGCCATAAAAGTTCAGCAAACCTATGCCTATTTTACTTCGTAAGGTTTTCATATGAGATTTGCTCCATCTGAATTTGACCCAATTTGGGGGGATTTCAGTTATCTGATATCGTTTCCATATGGGACCCAGTGCAATCTGGTACACTTCAATTTCTGGCTTTGTCCAGACCACTGTGCATGCTCATATTGCTGCAACTGAAATTTGCCTCCTCTTTTTTTCATGCTTCTATGGACTCACACAAAAGTAGATTAATAAAATGAAATGGTTGAAGGATATATGATATGCATAAACAATCCTTACATATGTGCATGTTGTTTCAATCACTTTGCTGAAAGGAGCATTCACACCTTCATACCACCACAGCAAGCTTTCTTTTGGGGGCTGTGATTTAACCAGTGTACTGGGGTACATTGGTAACTTGCAAGAATACTGCTCTCCCAGAAGTCTTCCAGGGATGTTTGGACCCTATTTTCATGAGTACAGTGAGAAAGGGTGAGCAGCTACCTTAATGTTCTAGATGAGTGTTAGGAAAAAGCTCCTAACAATTAGAGCAGTTTCACAATGACACCAAATACCTAGAAAGAGTGGCCCCTGTTCAAGTGGAGGTCAGGCAGCCACTAGATCTGTTCAAGTGGAGGTCAGGCAGCCATTTGTCTGGGATGTTTAATTTGGTTTCTTGCCTCTGAGAAGGGGCAAGAAACTTAGTGGCCTAAATGGTCTCTTCCAACTCTATCATTCTATGAAAAGTTGGCCACTGCTTGTACCCTTGTATCTTCCCTAGTTCAAAGTGAAGGGTTGGGTATTTGTTTTCAGGTTGATTAGGAATACGTGTGAGCTACAGATGGGTCTTAGTATGGACATCTCAGATAAATTTGTGAACACTCTTTGATACACTCAGTGAATGATTTGGTGGATGGCAATTATTTCTCATGACTAACTTTCATTGTCAGTCAGTGTGAGAGGCGTGGGAAGGCTAGGGGAAACTCTTCAATCCAGAAAATTTTGCCCATTGAACAAAGGCAGTTAGTAGGGCAGGGCTTTCCAAAGTTTTCCCGCGGCGACACACCAACCGCTGTTGGTGTGTCACCGCAGGAAAACTCAGAAGTGCCGCCGTTGCGGCAGCGCGCAAAAACCCAGAAGCGCTGCTGCCGCTTTCAGTTTTTGCGCGCCACTGTTGGTGTGTTGCCGCGGGAAAACCTGGAAGTGCTGCCGTTGCGGCAGCGCGCAAAAACCCGGAAGCGCTGCTGCCACTTTCAGTTTTTGCGCGCCGCCGTGGCTACGGCACTTTCAGATTTTCCCGCGCTGCCGTTGGTGTGTCACCGCGGGGAAACCCAGAAGTGCCGCCGTTGCGGCAGCACGCAAAAACCCGGAAGTGCTGCTGCTGCTTTCGGTTTTTGCGCGCCGCTGTTGGTGTGTCGCCGCGGGAAAACCTGGAAGTGCCGCCATTGCGGCAGGGCGCAAAAACCCGGAAGTGCTGCTGCCGCTTTCAGTTTTTGCTCGCTGCCGTGGCTGCGGCACTTTCAGATTTTCCCGCGCCGCCGTTGGTGTGTCGCTGCATGAAAACCCAGAAGCACTGATGGCGTGCCATCAGCACTTCCGGGTTTTGACACGACACATCTGGGCCCTGCAGGCGACACACTTTTGTGTCGCAACACACAGTTTGGAAAGCTCTGTAGTAGGGAGATAGTAAGAGTGGAAAATGAAAGACCCCAGCATGTCTATGAAGGTTCTCAGTCATCCAGGTGGAATTGTCTGTAGCTTGAATCATGTCAACTGGATTTCTATTTTCTCAGTGCGAGAAACGTTTCCACTGAGAAAATAGAAATCCAGTTGACATGATTCAAGCTACAGAAAGACCCCAACATTCATCTTTATAATGGTCAACTAATGTAAGGAATTGACTGTACTCAAGACTGGGTAGAATACCTAGCAAAAGTCTAGTGGAGCTCTTCATTTGATACAGGGATCCAATCCAATCCATGGGTTTCATCTGGAGCTCCAGAAGCAGACATTATCAATTCATACACTTTATAGGAAGTCCAATCAGATAGATTCCTGGATCCAGTGAAAATAATGGAAAATGGATATTCATTCTCCCATAGTCTGGCACAGGAAAAAGACAAATTGCAGTAAGTTTTTGCTGTTCAACAGGGAGGATAAAATGCTTAGGAAAACTTTGCAAAAATTTATGTAGGGTTTTTGGCTATGTTCCTTCCAACACTCAGTCAATCAACCAAGTAGCAAACAACAGCCCAATCAAAGAACTACTAAGGAGAGAACAACACCTCCACCAACACAAGCAGAACAAGCCATGGTATATAAACAGAGAGCAAATCCCACTCCCTTTTCACACTGAGGATGTTGCCTAGTCGGGCAATGAAACGTCTGCAAGAAAACAACAAGGCTCAGAGAGCACCAAGGACCCCACAGTTCAACCCTGAGCTACAAATATTCTCTTTGATTGGTATGTTCTATGTCTTGCAGGAAAACATTTAAGAATCATACAAGATAATGGAAACTTAGGCTACTACAAGAGGAATAGACAATATGTATTTTTTATGAAGTGTCATTGTTTTCTGTTCTTTTTCCCTGAGAAAGGGAAATAACTGCAACAAATATCAATAGCTTCCTTCCCTGAAGCTGTCCATCGGCCATCAAGGTTATAGAAGAGTGCTTTTATTGTTTTGTTTCTTTAAAACCAAGTTTCAGATGTTCTTGTCAATGACAGTGAAACACATTGTAAATTCCTCTGAAGCCAGGGAATTCAGACAAACCTTAGCAGGAGATACAGTCCCAAAACCTCACTTAACATCATTTCCAGATACATTACGCTGATGTGTTTTAAAATGTGATTTACGGTGTGAGAGTATGGAGTTAGAAGAAAACAGGGAAACTTTCACAATGTGTTGCAGGAAGCAGCAATATTCTCCTCCCCATAAGATACACACCCAAGAAAGTAACATTGCCTGTTAGAGACATACGGCCTGACAAAAAATCAAAGCAAAGGGTTAAGTTTTCTTTATCCACTTTTCTGATGTATTTGTTTTTGAAGGTGATGGAAAGATCAGTTTAATAATATAACTACTTTATGAATGTATCAATATCCACCCTCACCCCATTTCAGGCCTTCACTATATTTTAGGGCAGAGGTGACTAACCTGAAGCTCTCCAGATGTTGCTGAACTTCTATTTCCAATTGACCAATTGGGAAAGATGCAGGAAGCTGTAGTCCAGTAGAATTACCATATCCAGACTACAAAACGAATACACCATATTCAGGCTACAAAACTCCAGATGACCACTATCTAATTTGCCAGCCCAATTATATCAGTCTTAAATTCAGGAACATCTAGAAGACAAGAAGCTATCCATTCATGATCTAGGACCTTTAGCTTAGATTTTTTGCAAGGATGCAGCGCAACCTGTAATCCTTTGGATATCATTGAACTGTAAATTCCATTGCCATTAGCTCTATTGGGCAGGGCTGATGTGAGAGGATTACCACAACCTAATAGAGTAAAAGAGGCTCAAAGATGTGAATGTTATTTTCTGTCTTCCCCTCTTTTCAGAATCCATGAGAAGAAAGTGGAATAGGGAGAGACTACAGACTGCCATCCCCATTTGTTTATAGCACACAGGACAATTTTTCAATTCAGGATCTCTGTGATTTCCTATTCAGAACTCCATTTTCCCAAAACTCCAGTTCCACTCTGGCTTTGTAATTGATAACATATAGCTGAATTTATACAATTCTTAATTTGCAAGCATTTTATAGCAGTGTGCCTAGGATGCAGGGCTCTAGATTGGTGTCCTGAGCACAGTAATAGATACTCAGATAATAAATAAATTGTGGATTCTCAGTTTCGATAGCAGTGGAATCATCATCAATCATCATCATCATCGTCATCATCTTCCTCCTCAGTGGGCAAGACGCCAGGCTTGTCGATCGGAAGATCGCAAGTTCGGAGGTTCGAATCCCTAGCCCCGCATGACGGAGTGAGCTCCCGCACTAGCCCCAGCTCTTGCCAACCTAGCAATTCAAAAGCATGCAAATGCAAGTAGATGAATAGGTACCACTTCGGTGGGTAGGTAACAGCGTTCCGCGTGCGTCATGCCGGCCACATGACCGCGGAAGCGTCTTCAGACAACGCTGACTCTTCGGCTAACAAACGGAGATGAGCACCGGCCCCTAGAGTCGGACACGACTGCACAAATGTGCGGGGGGAACCTTTACCTTTACCTTTAAGGATAGCATAACAACGTTTTTAAAGTGTATTATATAGAGAAATGTTTGCAAGAATGAATTTGTAAGCCTCTATATACATTTTAAGAAAGTTACACAAATTGAACTGAATCAAGCTTAAGGGCTTTGCCCAGACAGACAGACAGACAGACAGATAGATAGATAGAGATATATTCCATTAAATTGTGTCAAATTCCCTGAGACTGCCTAGACAAGTCCCTGCAGTTTTCTTGGCAAGGTTTTTCAGAAGGGGTTTGCCATTGCCTCCTTCCTAGGGCTGAGACAGAGTGACTGGCCCAAGGTCACCCATCTGGCTTTGTGCCTAAGGCAGGACTAGAACTCAACAGTTCTCCAGGTTTCTAGCCTGGTGCCTCAACCACTACACCAAACTGGCTCTCTATTTACACACACACACCTTATATGTGTACATCTACCTTTTTTATAAGTATGAAAAAGAAAGGGGGAAAAAGCAGAGTGCCAATTCCAGAAGGGAAAGTAGACAGAGCGTGATATAATTTAAATGTTTTAAAGCACAATCCTATGCATATTGACTCTGTCCATTCAAAATGTATAGGGCATTGTTCAAATCCTGAGAACCTTTGTTTTGGAGCTGGTGATTATCTGAATGAAGATGGATTGTGCTAAGATTTGCTATTTATGGAACACATGTGACCATTCAACAAGCACCCTTACCTTTTTAGTTATTCTGTGACCTAAAGAGTAAGCAATACTCAATTGTTATACTGCTATTTTGCTTGCTTACCTGTTGAATATGCTGTAAATCTTATCCATCATCAACAGAGTTTTTCACCTTCTTCCGAAACCATACAGAAAAAAAGATGCTTTAAACCATTTATGAATGAATATTGGACATGGAAAACACAAAAAGAACTTTCCCCATGGTCAGGACACACTCTGAAGTGCCTGAGCAATCCAAGTTTTTGTCAGCAAAGGGCAATATAGCTTATCATTTTGCCATAAAGTTAAAAGAACATAAAGTGTTGGCTCAACAGTGTTGACCTATCTAGGTGCCTATTTTTCAAAACCCTGTTCTAATTAAACTCTTCTGCGAAATGAATGCCTACTCAGCTGAATGTGACTGTTTTCAATCAACATCCATTATGTGCTAATTGAATACAATAAATAGAGATAAGTACATTCTAACAAGTTGATAATGTGTCACTGTCCAATTCTTCAGACAGCAGGCTCTGAATGATTTTCGGTCTTTATAGCCATATTCATCATCACCTTTCATGTCAAGGCATTTCAAGAGACATGGAATTTTTTAATGAGGTTGCAGCACAAAACAACAGGAAAAAGTATGCCCGCTGCATACATTGTAATGATCTCCTAATTAGTTTTATGTATCCTTCTTCCTGGTGTGATTTATGGATTTCACTGACATAAAGTCTGTAGCTTGAATCATGTCAACTGGATTTCTATTTTCTTAATGGAAACGTTTCGCTCCTTATCCAAGGGGCTTCTTCAGTCTGCTCAGACTGAAGAAGCCCCTTGGATAAGGAGCGAAACGTTTCCATTAAGAAAATAGAAATCCAGTTGACATGATTCAAGCTACAGACAATTCCACCTGGATGACTGAGAACCTTCATAGACACACTGACATAAAGATTCATTTACTTATTTGTTGAATGTCTATCTTCCAATCTGAACACGGCATGAAAGGGTATATCCACAAGACAGTAAGGCATTTATAGTTACATCTTATTGTGGAAATAAAAGCCTTTTAAGTTTTTCCATATCTATTCATAAGTCAACACTTTAAAAAAAATCTATGATTGATTCTTTGACTAAGTTTACATGAAAAATATAACTGGCTCTGTTCTCACAACCAGTTAAACACTAGGCAGTTGTAGTTGCACAACATGCTAGTTTTCACCTTGAATAGTTTCTTGTGGCTTAGTCAGTCTTGTGAACACAACACATTTAGTTTACTTTCAATGCACTATGTAAACTTCCAAAATAGATTAAGGCATAATCAAGTGGACAGTTTTATGCCACCCCAACCAACTTAGTTCCAAATGTGTATTTATGTGGGTTTTTTTCAACTGCTGAATGTTTTATATTAATGCACTCTAGAAGAAATGTGATTGATGAAGCCGCAGAGACATTCAGAATTTAAGTACATGGCAAAAATATACTACAAGGAAGGAAGGAAATAAATAAGTTAGTTTTGATATTTAAACATTCTACAGGACATTCAGGAAGTACAGAATGTGGACAATGTTGGGAAAATCTAAATGCAAAACAGCACTAATAGTTTGCCATGAGTTTATCAAATGAACTAATTTCCAAATTCTAAAATATCCAGGGAATGACCACACATTATAACTAGTATGTCTACTGAATACAGTGACAATGGTGTTAAAGTCTGAAGGATACTGGATACTAAAGCCACCAAGGCACAATTTCTGATATACTCAGGTAATTAACAAACAGAGAAACAAACAAAGGTAATTTCCAGGCCTTACATAAGTTGAAGAAAGATTGCGAGCATTAAATTGGGGCACAGCTACTGATAAGAAACCCACCATATATACGTTTAACTCCCCTTGCTGAGATCCTATCTCACAGAGCTATAGTTGAAAGCTTCCATATTTTATCCTCCCAGACCTCTGAATTGCTTTTATTCACCTCATTGTCTGTTGTTCTGGGAAGATGAGCAAACTCTATCTGTACGCAAGGGATTTAGCCGGGGGTCACATATCTTGAACTCTGGCTTGACCATTCATTCGTGCCTTCAGAAAATGCAGAGGGTCTTCATAAATTACACAGGATGACACCTCCAGCACAGGCTCTTAAACTGTAATTTAAAGGCTTGTCCAAAAAGCAGAAAAGGCAGAAATTAGAGAGTAATTCATCCAAACTAACTGCCCACACTCAAAGCTCGGGGTTAAAGTGAACTTGGAAAATATACAGCTGAACTCTCCATCTTGAACAAAGGTTTCCAAAATGGCTGTCTGCTGCTAAGCATTGAGCCTTTGAAAAGTTCAACTCTGAAAGCGGCTTTTTACATTTTATGGCATCCCAAAAGGGATAGTTAATTTGCCTGCATTGTCCAACAAGCAGCTTACAATCTCAGTTTCAACCATAAGGAGCTAGAGTGGGAGAGGGGAGCAATGAAGAGGGAAGGAAGACAACAGAAAGAGAATAAGCATTGGGAAATGCAAAAGATGAGTTTTATAAAAGCAGTTGCACTTAGGCCAAGTTCAAGAATGGAACAAAATCCTGGTCTAATAAGCCATGTGTCTGGCATTCATTCTGTCTGACTGGACCACTCTTAGCTTTTCTTTCTTTGAAGGATTAGACCAAGAGGCTAACAAAGATACCACAGAAAACATATTTTTTAAAAGGATGTTTTTAAAAATTAAATAGCACGTGAAAGAATTTGGAGAAGAAATAATGTTCATAACAGAAAGAATATCTGTATTCCTATAGAGTTGGCCCCTCTCTTTAGAGGTATGAGCCTTATGAAACCTTTAAGCAATAGGAGTCACGTCCAACTTTTATTTATGCATTTGATATATATCCTGCCTTTTATTCAGGAGCTCAGGATGGCATAAATATCACTACCCCCTCCTATCTCTCCCCACAGTAACAACCCCATGAAGAAAGCTGGCCTGGGAGAGAGTTATTGCTATGAAGTCACTCAGTGAACTCCTGTGGCTGCTGGTGGTCTAGAACCTGGGTCTCCCCACTCCTAGACCGACACCTAAACTACTACGGCACAATGGCCTTGTGCTGTAGGTACTGTGCTCAGATGTAAATTCTTCGGTCAGCTCCCCTGCAGTGTTCATTGCTAGGTCTTCCTAATATGAATGGCTTCTTCTCATTTGGGTAGGGAAATTCCCCGTGCGTGGTGGCTCAGCAGGTAAGACACCAGGCTTCTCGATCGGAAGATTGCAAGTTCGGAGGTTCGAATCCCTAGTCCTGTGTGACGGAGTGAGCTCCCGCACTCGCCCCAGCTCTTGCCAACCTAGCAATTCAAAAGCATGCAAATGCAAGTAGATGAATAGGTACCACTTTGGTGGGTAGGTAAAAGTGTTCCGTGTGCGTCGGAAGTGTCTTCGGACAACGCTGGCTCTACAGCTAACAAACGGAGATGAGCACCGGCCCCTAGCGTCGGACACGACTGCACAAATGTGCGGGGGGAACCTTTACCTTTACCTTACCTTCCCCGTTACTCAAGATCAAGGTCACAACAAGTAAGTGTATTCAGAATCTTCACTTTAGGCTGTATTCCTCTGATTCCTTACCACACCGAACACAGTGGGACTTCTTCAGCATCTACCCTAAGGATTGTACTGAATCAGCTATCCAAAGAAAGCAGATCATGATATTGAACTGTTGTGATATAGTGGCTCCAGTTATTTTTGGTACAATCCTTATTCTAGATGTGGATAAGGATGTGACAATCTGAATGGGAATGAACAGAGCTCCATCTGCTTAGGACAAACAGAAGCTGCCCTGATTAATTCTTTCCAACCCCAACCTTCTACTGAAGATCCAGAGATTCAGCCAAAGATGTTGTATTTAAATAGCCTGCCTTTACCATGTAAGTTAAAATACCATTAATGTCTTAGTAAAAAGACGCGCAATTTGCTTGCTGTTTCCTAAATTTCTGCAAGCACAATTTTACAGACCTTCAGGGCTGCTGCTTAATGAACTCCACTAAATATTAGAGGAGTCAGATGCAGAGGACCATGCTCCAGATGAATGTCAGCCTCAGGAATCAGGGGCAATCAAGCATCTGAGGTTGACTCTGCCAGCAATCATCAGAACAGGTGCAGGATGAGTCAGATGTCAGAGGCACCAATTCCAAGTGATTGCCCAGCCTGGGTTCATGCAACGAACTCCAGAGGTCCAAGCAGAGGTGCTCCTCAAGATACAAAGGCAACAATGATCTTAATTAGGCCATACCTGGTGGCCGGTCTATATCAGAGCTACCACCAGCTACCAGCTCTTTTTTGGGAACAACTGCTCCATCCTCAGCTCTGCACTCACCTTGGCTCTGTGACCACAGACTGCCTAACTACCTTTTCATGACACCTGAACTTCCGGACTGTTTCTGGACTACACTTCCATATGCTGCCTCTTTCAGTGTACCTCTTGCTCCTTTGTAAGCAGCATGCACACACCCAGACTCTACCTGCCATTGCATGTAATTGTTTGCAAACCAAAGCAAATTACTTGGAACTTACCTCCTCATGTGAATTCAGCCTTGGTCAGGACGCTACACAGCCGATTAAAATTGAGCCAGATTCATTTGATTTCTTCATTATAAAATTTCAGGCAGCAAGAAAATAGCAACACATTGCAAGCCCTAAGACTGATACATTGTTTGATGTCTCTGATTTTTGTTGTTTCTGTTCTTTTGCTTTACTTTTGATGATTTTCTTCTTTGTTAGGCTTTGCTGATGTGTATTTATCATTTTCTTAGTGTTTTATTTTTAAAAAATTCCTTATTGTATGGTGTTGTAAATGATTGTCTTGATCCCCAGGGGTACAAGGCAGAAAATACATGCCCTGAATAAAATAAATCCATGCATTTATGTGTGTCCATACATAAAGCAATTTCATCTAAAAAGTGTGTAGAATTAATTAAAAATACAAAGGCAACAAATAACATGATTGGAATGCAATTTCTTGATAAGGGCACAGCCAGTCGTCTGCATTAAAGTGCAATCCACAAATCCTCAAGACAACAAATGTAAGCCGGCATAAAATGTGCTGCCTTGATCACTGAGGACCCTTCTGCCTCAGTATCCAGGCTGCCAAGTGGCTTGGAACTACCAGGTTTACAGTCTAATGTGGGACAAGTTAAGAAAAGTGACTGGTGGATTCCCTTGGCCTCCTTTACCTTCTCAGCACGTGTCGCCTCCCAGCAAGGAAAGCAAACCACCAACTGCACTCTTTAACATGTGGCAGAATGGGGTGGGGTAGTCTGGGCAAGGATACGTGGGTGCTTTGAGCAGCAATATGTCTATGAAGGTTCTCAGTCATCCAGGTGGAATTGTCTGTAGCTTGAATCATGTCAACTGGATTTCTATTTTCTCAGTGGAAACGTTTCGCTCCTTATCCAAGGAGCTTCTTCAGTCTGAGCAAAGTTGGTAAGGGAATCCTAAATATGTTTCTAGGTAGCTCATTATTACAGTCACAGTCACAGGCCTCAGGCACAACCTCTCCCCCATCTTCCTTCCCGCTTTGTCTTCTGTGCCTAGGAAGATTAAGACCATTTCACAAGCTCAACAGCAGCATGGTGATCTTAACGATCCTCCTTTAGATGATAAAAGGACTTAAAAATAACATCTCAATATAACCATGACCTAGCCCCAGGTGTAAGGTCACACAGCTACCTAGAAACATATTTAGGATTCCCTTACCAACTTTGCTCAGACTGAAGAAGCTCCTTGGATAAGGAGCGAAACGTTTCCACTGAGAAAATAGAAATCCAGTTGACATGATTCAAGCTACAGACTTTGAGCAGCAAGTTTAGACACCCCTCAAGATGTGCAGCTCCTAGGTCACAGGCCTAGAGATGCTCTGGGCCTCTAACCTGTAACTCAGGCTATTTCTGAAGGCATAGCAGCCCTCTCTTGAAAGACCCCCAAACTAATGTCCCAACTAGGTTATAGGCATGGAGGAGAGGCAAGGGAGGAAGCAGGAAGGAGTGAAGAGAAGGCTGAAGAGCAGCCAAGAATACAGGAAAAGGGAAGCATTCTGGCTCCTGTGTGCACATGCAAGTGTAGGAAATCACATCAGGGTTCTTTTGGGCACTGGGCAGTCCCTGCAAATTAGAGCAGCAGAAAGGACAGTAGCTGCCTATTAGAATGCGACTGGAGGGCCCTGAGAGAATTGTTGTGTGCTATCGGGATGTTAATTTATCAGCCTGTGGCTTCTTTGTTATTCTGTATTGTGTCTCTTGTTTTTTCTTTGATTTTTGAAATTGTATTGTACAAATTGTATTAGATGTTGTATAGTGTTGTAGTTATAAGCTACTATGATGTTTTATTGTGTTCCAAATGTTGAAAGTGACTGTGAGCCTAAATGATTGGTGACACATACATTTAATAAATAACAAGAAAACAACCACTACCACCACCTCACGCCAAAGCTGAGATGCTGTCAGTACCTTCTTCCAATGCCTGGAGGCGGATGCGGTCTGATGCAGAAGAACAGGCTCAGGCTCAACTGTAATAAGACTGAGTGGATATAAGGACCTCCCATTGACAGTGTTTTCCCAACATTCGTTCTTGATGGGATTGTACTAGCCCAGACAGAACTCATGCATAATCTGCGGGTCCTCCTGGATTCTCAGCTGTTGCTCAAAGAGCAAGAGGCAGCCGTGGGCAGAAGGGTATTTGCACAGATACTTCTAGTGTGTCAACTATGACCTTTCCTGGAGCAGAAGGCCCTTCTCATAGTCACTCATGCCTTAGTCATCTCTTGTTTACATTACTGTAATGTGCTCTACCCATAAAGACCACTCAGGAGCTACAGAATGCAACAATGTGTAGTTGTGGGCATATCTCAATTCATCCACGGAACACTTTTGTTTTATGAGCTGTGGTGGCTACCAGTTAGCTTCTAGATGCAATTCAAATGCTGGTAGTCACTCTGTCTCTGTAATAAAACCACGTTTCTCCATGATTTGCTCATGGATGAATGAGCAGCCCTTTTGTGTATTACTAAAACTTTATTGGGACAGGGCAGTGATGTCACCATCTTGGAGATTTGCCTCCTTTGCATTAGTTGTGACCGCAAGATAAAGGGGAGAAGGAATGGCAATGACCTCAGGGACAGCTTGATGATGACCAGGGGCCCTTCTCCAGAGATGGTGAGCTGTGAGTGTCTGTTTTTAAGCTGGGCTGTAGGGACAAGTTTTGGATTCTACCCATGTATCTCCCATCTTTGCTGCTTAGTAGAATCCTTTCCTGAGCTCCCAAATTTCATTTCCAGGCTGGCTCCCAGTTATTGCTGTTGAGGGACTTCACTCCCCATGCCTTACTGGGGGAAGTTCTAAGTTAGGGCAATGAGAGGTTCTGAATGCGTGAGGCTGAATTCTTGTCCACAGTATCTACACTAGCCAAGTCATTTCCAAGAATCTACTGACAAGTAAGCTAATTCCAGAATAAAGAATTGAGCATCTGGAGAGTTGAGATTTACAGTTGTGCCAGACTGAATCATGACAGTGATTGGTGAATATCTGCTTAGTTATGATTATGTGGCTTATACACACACACACATGCACGCATGCAAAGGGATGAATGTAAATCTAAAAGCATGATTGCTTTTATTCTATATGATTGAGAAAGACTGAGAAAATTAGTGAAGCATACAAAGGTGATGAGAGGTTTTGATTATGGAAGAGGGCATTCTTTGATAGTGTCAAGACTGGATCTTGAGATAAAAATGGCCATAGTAGAAAAAGGAAAGAAGTGAAGGAAATGAGAGTGAAAGCAGAATGATTACAGGAAGGATGCATCCCTAACAAAGTATTAGAAGGTTGATCACTCTCATAACAGAATGAATGGAAAGTAGACAAAGGAAAGAGAATGTGGAAGCTGCTTGGAACAGATAATGCAGATGATGATGATTTCTTGGCCAAGAACCTGAATGATTTGCAGTGTATATTAGAAAAAATGATGCCATGAGGTGTATGGATCTAAAATTAATGTATCAAAGACCAAGATAATGTAATACATAAAAGGCAGGGAAAAAAACCTCAATAGCAAATTGTTGAATTTTTATAGCTTGGAAGAATGCTTCCTAAACTTGGGAAAATGGGTAGATATATTTTAAGATGTGCAAATACTGGTAGAAAGATAGGGTGCATAATGTGGCTGTGGTGAGGAATGAATGTTTATTGAAAGAAACAAAAATGTTTTTGTATGAGACAGTGAGTGTGCTTTATTTTGTGGAAGTAGGAAGGAGTTGAAAATACAACAGTAAGTTGAATGCAGTGGAAATGATGTAGTTAAGAAATGGATATAGTAGAACCATAAGAGATAGAATGAATGTGGACTGAATTTAAAAGGGAGTATACAAGAAGAATGTGAGGTGGTTTCATCATAGAGAGAGAATGAAGATTGAATTGCAAAACAAATATACAAAGGAAGAGTGAATGGGATGAGAGATGGGCTAGCAGGGTTAATTGTAACTATAACCAAAGCATAATGTTGATTACCCCCCCCCAAAGGAATAGTGTGATGGGTATATGATATGTAATATGGGTTTACCTTACCTAATTTCATATGCACAGAAACATTCTTTTTTTAAAAGCAGGGTTATCAAACTATCTAGTGTTTTTTGTTTTTGTTTTTTGTTGTTTTGCTTGTTTTCATCAATGTGCAAGCAGTTGTAAAATGTGCAATGGCAGTGGATGTAGTAGGTTGGTATATGGGACTAACTGCTATGAGGGTAACGAACAGCTAAATAAAATAAAACCAAGCAAAATTAAACACTGAAAAATGGAAGGTGTCACATAACTAGGTAGGGGGATTCTGCCAGTTTGGGGAAAGAATCCATATAAAGCACAGCTCCTTACTGATCTAAAGAGTGGATCAAACCCTTCAGCCAGATCTGTTCAATGGCCAGCTTAATAATTGTTTGCTTTCTACTCAGCTGCATTCAGCCATTTGTACACTAGCATGTGGCATCATTTTCTTTGCTGCATTCTCCTAACCAGGCATATCATAACATCAAGCCTGCTAAATGGAACTTTTAACAATTTGTTGATTTGGATTGGTGCATTAATGCTGCGGTTTTACTGCTTCTTATTCTGAGCAATTTAATTCTGTGCTTCCCATTCCTATTGGCAGATAAGTTATTTCATCTTTATATTTTTGTAAAAACTGAGCAAAGACCTTAAACCCATAGAACTTTGCCCTGAAGATGGACACAGGCTCACAAGGATGCAAGTGGATATCTATTGCAACTGATGGGAGTTTTCTAACGTTACATTTCCTTTCATATTTTAAACCCAGATGATTGCCAAGAAGTAGTACCTGTCATCAAGGTGGCACTGATTACTAAGCCTGGTTCAGGTGATAATTTTGCCCATTCAGTCCAATTTGCAGGATTCCAGTTCATGTGAAGTGATCACCATCAAATACCAATAATGTTCCATGGCTTCCATGGAAGCCAGCTCTTCATCGATGTCACCAATGCACCTTGAAGAGGCGAAGGGCTACTTACCATTCCTTCCTCACATGGTGAATTGTACACAAGAAGATCATGCTTGAACAGGGCCACTGTTCTCCATGGAGTTGGAAGGGGCCATTTAGGCCATTGAGACTAACCCCTGAGTAATGCAGGAGTCCAATTTAAAGCATGTCCTTATTGCTTTCATACAGCTGTAGTCTTCGCAGGGAGCATAGGGTATGGAGGACTAATTAATCACTTCTATACAGGGGAAAGAAAAGCACAATTATCCAGTCAAACACCTTTAAGACAATGTATAGTCAAAGGCTTTCACGGCCAGAATCCGATGGTTGTTGTGGGTTTTCCGGGCTGTGTGGCCGTGTTCTGGCAGTTTTGGTTCCTAATGTTTCACCAGTCGCTGTGGCTGGCATCTTCAGAGGACAGGAGCACAGCTAGAAGATTCTTGGGCACAGACAAACTGCCAGAACATGGCCACACAGTCCGGAAAACCCACAACAACCACCTTTAAGACAATTTAAATAAATATACTGCTTGTATTTTAACTCACTCTCCCATGGAACCATGTTTCTTTGCTTGGATCATAGCTAATAAGCATTCACTGGTCTCAGATATCAACTAGGTTCTAAGTGTACCCAGCTGTGTTTTCCACAAGCCATATAATCTCTGCCTTGGTCCTTTTGTTCAAGTCCAGATTTCTCTAACTGGGTGCTCTCTAAATTAGCTGAACTGCAACTCCTAGAACTTTGGCCATGTTTGTTGTAAATGCTGGGAGTTGGAGCACAAGGCTGAGGGAGGCCATTAGAGTCTTTGCAATTATTCTCTAGAAATGTTATAGGAAGAACAGGCTTGCAATAATTCATGACAATTGATCTTTAGCTCAGCGTGACCCAGATTTAATCTTATCTAAAGTATTTAAAAACAGCATCAGTTTTTTAAAAATAAAATGAAAAAAAAAGTCAAGATAAGAAAGGCCTGCCACTCAGGTGAACAGGGCAAAGGGCTGGAACTACATTCAATGGGGCCTTTGATCTTTGATACCTGACCTTCCTGCTGGTGTCCTTGTGTGGCCAAGCAGAATTGTTTTCTGAGAGCCATGGCCTATTGATTTGCTTCCAAGCAGGTCTGCTGGGGACTGTCATGTTAATTGTGGGTCCCTGAGAGAAAATAGCTCATCTTGCCAGACTCTGTGCTGCTAAGCGCACCCTGAATAGATGCTGCCTTTTTCCAGAAAGCCTGCAATCTGAGTGTCTACACTGCTCCGGGAATGCAAAGGAGAATTTGAGAAGATCCACTATCAAGACTGCCATCTCTATTATCATATACAGTACAACTGTAGCAAAATTCTCCCATCAGAATGTAACTGTTGATGTTTAATTTACTTGAACTAATAGGCCATCCTCATCCCATTTATGCTTATAAAATTAATGAAACTCCAGCCAAAGTGATGGCCTTGGAGCTTTGATTCTCATCACTTCTGCCATTTTCATTCAAAGAAGTTTTAAGAAAAGGCAGACACATCAATGACAACACTGGCTCCTTCTGACACTGGGCACATGATGATCACTCTCAGTGCCACTTTGTGAAAGTGAACCACCTTGCTGACATGCATTGTAAGGCAAAGAATGTAACGACAACATAGCACCTGGGTAATATATTGATAAAGCATTCCCAGTTTTTATAGTGTTATTGGTAGGATAGTAACTGTATCACATTTAGCAGCTCATTCTTTTCTCTTTTTTTGCAATGTCATTTTAAATTCTTACCTTGATGCTTGAAGCCATGTAAGTAATATACTGGTGCTATGCACTAACATATTTCACAGGTAATCTTGCTCCGTTGAGTAGCTTCAACACCTCAAGCTGATAGGTTACACGTTGAAAAGAAATCTCTCCCTCTCCCTACAGCTGATAGTTCGATACTGAAGGTTCATCAACTCCAATATGTTTTTGCATCATTTTCCCAGTGGGCCCCTTCACTACTCTGCATTATGTCCTTTTAGTTTTCCACAATTCAAGGACTCTAGTAACAGCTCACGGCTGATGAGTAGCAGCAGAACTCTGCACAGGCCTCACAGATATGTTATTTATAATGGAATTGCATGCAAAAAATGCCAGGTACGAACACTGCATTCAAGACAGGCATCCATAGGAGAGCAGGGGGCAAGGGAGTGCCAGTGACAAAACATGCATTGCCATGTTATGACACAAACTCTTCTCTTTGCATACTTGTGTGCAATGTTGCACAACAAGGATAAAAAGGCAGAGCTTGTGTCATGTTTCTTCATAAGTGGTGGCATTGGATGCCTCTGCTTCTCCAACCATTATTGAGCCTAATGAGCGGCAGCAATGGAAGTAAAGAAGCTTTTTTGTCCTTCCACCATTTCCTCCTTTCAATCACACAGGGAAGCCTTTCCAAATGGTTGGGGCATCTCAGTTCTGGCCCAGTAGCAGATCAAAAACACGCTGGGACTCATTTGCAAGATCCTTTAAATGCAAAACCAGATATATCCATCATGACTTAGATTTCTTTGTTCTGGTAGTTTGCTCTGGCAGATGTTCAGGACACTGTCTGGTTGAAGTTAGAGGGAGTGGCTTTCACTTTTTAAAGGCCAAGGATGTGCACAAGGTGCTTGGTAATGGTCAGCTAAGTAACTATTTGCTCAACCCTTTTCCTTACATGGGTTTAGTAGGTGTGGGTTGAGGGAGATAACTATAACACCTATTTAGTAGGTGTGGGTTGAGGGAGATAACTAGTTAAATCAAGGAGAAGCAATAGGCCCAATCTCATTAAACAAGGTAGTGTAGTATAATGTTCAGATACTGAAGCTGAAGCTCAAATACTTTGGCCACCTAATGTGAAGAGAGGACTCACTGGAAAAGACCCTGATGCTGGGAAAGACTGAGGGCAAAAGGAGAAGGGGACGGCAGAGGATGAGATGGTTGGATAGCATCACCGATGTAATGAACATGAATTTGAGTAAACTCCGAGAGACAGTGGAGGACAGGAAGGCCTGGCGTGCTATGGTCCATGAGGTCACGAAGAGTCGGACACGACTAAACGACTGAACAACAACAAGAATAGTGTTATCGTGTTGGACTTAGTCCTGGGGAAAGCCAGGTTCAAATCCACCTTCAACCATGGAAGCTCCCTGGATGACTTTGAACTAGCGCTTAGCCCATTGAACGTCACAGGATTGTTGTGAAGAGGGAGCACTCTGTACACTGCCTTGAGCTTGGGTGGTTTTTACATTTTCATTGGGGAAGCCAGTTTTTGCCAACACTGTGTTTATCAGCAGTTCCTAAAACACTTGTAGAAGGGCAGAGATCAGTACAGTCAATTCATTTGCTCTAGGTTTATGCCCTAAAACTTGTTCTCAAACCACTGAAATATCTCTCCAACTCAAGGTCAGCCCTGAATGTGCAAGAGGATGAAGTGATCTGGGTCGGTTGACACCTGAGTGACAAAAAGTAAATGTAGGCAGTAACTGGGGTTATCATGACCAAATGATGCTTTCTAAAATGACTTGAGCAGTAAATGTAACAGGGACTCAGATGTTTTTCTCCTTGTGCAAAGGACAAAATAGAACCTCACCCATCCTACCAAAGAACACCCCCCCATAGAAGCTGACTGGATGGCTAACTGAATCGTACTTAAACCATGGGGACAGGACAGCATCTTCCATGGTCTCAGAAGACAGCAGACTCATTCAGCTCTATCTTCCTGATACCACAGTCCTCCAGAGTGAAACAGTTTGTTTGTTTGTTTGTTTGTTTTTATCCTGCCTTTATTATTTTTATAAATAACTCATACCTAATACTCCTTCCTCCTCCTATTTTCCCCACAACAACAACCCTGTGAGATGAGTTGGGCTGAGAGAGACTGACTGGCCCAAGGTCACCCAGCCGGCTTTCATGCCTAAGGCGGGACTAGAACTCTCAGTCTCCTGGTTTCTAGCCTGTTGCCTTAACCACTAGACCAAACTGGCTCTCATTTTTGTTGCTTCACTCTGCCTTACAAGTGAACCAGCTCTGCTTCGGACAAGAAACGTCTTGAGTCATCACTGAACTTGTGCATGTCCTGCGAATCATTCAGTACTAGCTACAGCCCTTTACATGTGACATCTCTACACAAGGAGCAAAGGCTGGAAGATAAATTGTCTAGTTCTGCTCCCTATCCATCACATATGAGAGAGTGCAGCTTCTCAATAAACAGAAGATGAACACTCTGAGATTTAGAGCTAGTCACAGCTGACAAAAAAACTGAGATAGCAATGTACTTTTCTAATGCTTTATACCTTTCTCCTCTTTTGTTCATTTCTGAGCGAAGCACCCATCTTCTCTTGCCAGTCCTAAACTATTTGGGGCCGATGCTCATCAGATGCAATGATAAATTCTCTCTAGTTGTGATTAATTGAATAATCAGGTGAAGCCAGCAGGCGGATTCCCACAATGGGTACACAGGGATCGCTTCCAAAGTAGAACTACTGCATGGTCCAGCGGAGGCTCTGGCTGCCGCCTGGAACAGAGAGGCGGCTGGGGCCTTGGACAGGATCGCACCTGTGAGGCCTCTCTTGTCCAGTCGAACCCGATGCTCCCCCTGGTTCATGGAGGAGCTGAGGGTTCTGAAGAGGATTAAGAGATGCCTAGAGCGCCACTGGAGGAAGACAAAGACCAAATCCGACCGAACACAAGCTAGAGCCTCTATTAAGGTATACCTTGTGGCAGTAAGAGTGGTGAAACGTCAATATTTCTCTGCTCTTATTGCATCCACGGAATACCATCCGGCGGCCCTGTTTAAGATTACCTGATCCCTTTTAAGGAAAGGGGAGTCAGAAATCCATCTCCAGGGCTGTGCAGAATAATTTTCTGGGCATTTACAGGATAAAATCGCTCGGATTCGCTCTAGGTTGGACTCCGAGTGTGAGACAGAGTCTGAGGAGATACCCAGGGAATGTACTTACCTTGTTAACTGGGAACGGTTCGAACCTGTTGGACCCGAGGAAGTGGACAGAGTTCTCTGGACTGTAAATGCCACCACCTGTCAATTAGATCCATGCCCCTCCTGGCTGGTGAAAGCATCTTGGGAGGTGACTTGTAGTTGGGTCCAAGCAATGGTAAATACATCCTTGAGAGAGGGGTGTTTCCGGCAGCTTTTAAAGAAGCGCTGGTGTGCCCCCTCCTCAAGAAACCATCGCTGGACCCTACTGTACTGGATAATTTTTGTCCAGTCTCCCACCTTCCCTTTTTGGGGAATGTGGTTGAGAAGGTGGTGGCGTTGCAGCTCCAGAGGATTCTGGATGAAATGGATTATCTGGACCCCTTTCAGTCAGGTTTCAGGCCTGGTCATGGGACAGAAACTGCATTGGTCACGCTTATGGATGATCTTTGGCAGGAGTGAGATGGAGGCAATGCATCCATTCTCGCTCTTCTTGACCTCTCAGCGGCTTTCGATACCGTCAACCATGGTATCCTTCTGGAGCGGCTCAGGGAGTTGGGGGCGGGCATCGTCGTGTTGCGCTGGTTCGCCTCCTTCTTCCAGTGCCGGTTCCAGTCGGTGTTTATCAGGAGCGAGACATCCAGCCCACGGGCCCTTTCTTGTGGGGTCCTGCAGGGCTCAGTACTCTCTTTGCTCCTTTTTAACATCTACATGAAACTGCTGGGCGAGATCATCCGTCACCACGGGGTGAGGTATCATCAATATGCTGATGATACTCAATTATACATCTTCATCCCAGGGGAAGTAAGTGATGCAGTCTGCACCCTGTCCAAGTGCCTGGGGGCTGTAGGGCCTGGATGGGGAAAAACAGGCTCCAACTGAACCCTGGTAAGACGGAGTGGCTGTGGATTAATGGCTCCTTGGTATCTAGGAAATTGTCATCTTTAGTTCTGGATGGGGTTGCACTGCCCCAGACAGACCCAGTGCGTAACCCATTTGGACTCAGTGCGGAACCAGGGGGTCCTTCTGGACTCACGACTCCTGCTCAAAGAGCAGGTGGCAGTCGTGGCCAGGAGGGCCTTTGTGCAACTTCATGTTGTGCGCCAGTTACAACCTTTCCTGGAACGAGAGGCCCTTCGAACGGTCACTCATGCTCTGGTTATCTCCCATATAGACTACTGTAATGCGCTCTACATGGGGCTACCCTTGAAGAATATCCGGAAGCTTCAGCTGATCCAGAATGCAGCCACGCAGACAATTTTGGGTGTGCCTAAACGGACACATGTAACACCTTTGTTACGCGAGCTGCACTGGGTTCCAGTTTGCTTCCGGGTCCAGTTCAAGGTGTTGGTTATGACCTTTAAAGCCCTTCATGGCATGGGACCAGGTTACCTAAGGGACTGTCTTATCCCCATTACATCGTCCCGTCCCATCAGGTCATGCAGGGAGAGCATGCTACGGACCCCATTGGTTAAAGAATTCCATCTAATGGGGTCACGGAAGTGTGCCTTCTCTGCAGTAGCTCCTGCTCTGTGGAACATTCTCCCCCCAGAGATAAGACAGTCCCCCTCGCTCATGGACTTCCGGAAAAAACTCAAGACCTGGTTCTGTCAACAGGTCTGGGGCAGGAAGAAGAGTGTACACTCTTGGGGATGGCTAATGCCTTAGGGTGGCCCTAGAATGCCCTTTCCATGGTTTTAAAGAAGATACTGCCATCTGGATTTTATTATATTTATTATATTCTTGAATTGTTATTTTAATGTTTATTTTATTTTATTTATATTTGTATTACAGTTAATTATGCTTTATTGTAAACCGCCCAGAGTCCCTCTTGAGGGAGTTGGGCGGTGATAAATCGAATGAATAAATAAACAAACAAACAAACAAACAAACAAACTAAAACTTTGGCTGTAGTGTCCCAACTTTATCTCAAAGCCTTTGCAGCTCACAGAGCCAGAACACACGTCTATGGACTGAATGAACAGCACAGAGTCAAGCCCACAAGGGGCATATTAAGAATCCAATATTAGCTTTCTAAAATAGCTAATCATTAGCCACTGCTCATTCCTCTGTCTCAACAGCTGGTGACATGAAAGTGATTACATTTCTAATGAACCAATTAGAGTTACTGAATGCATTAAATAACAGAGTTTTTCATCAACTGTTTATAGATTCTGTCAAGACAGGTCTGATTGTACTACCTCCCCAAAAATCACTACCCCAGCCCCCAAGTAGCTACATTACTGGGAATTTGATGGGCCAATGGAAAAAAGAACTGTTTTCATGTCAGTGGATCAATGCAGATAAAACACATCAAGTAAAAATAAGGGTATCTGTATCTAGAGTAAGTGTCTGCCTTACAGCTAAAAGCCAGATCTCTTTTGATGCAGCATTTACTTTTTTACTTTTTAAAAAGTGCTGATTTCAACAGTTATTCATTTTCTCATATGGTTACACCTTTGGAATAGCTGTGAGGCAGCATCATTCCACTTAAAATGAAAACTGAAGTGCATAATTAGCACATGCTTTTTATGGAAAACATGGATGCTGACATGTGGGTATGGTTGGTCTGAAACTCTTGGCAGCTCACAACATAAAGAAAAACTAGAGTAACAATAAAAATGTTATAAAATAGACATACCTAAACTCCAAAAGGTATCTGGTGTTGAATCAAAGATGAAACTGTGTATGATCCAATTCTGCTTCCTGTATGTCTTGAGAAACTTCTCTTCCTGTTTCAGCAAGATGGTATTATGACCCATGCTGTCTGATCTTGGTTTTATTTTTTTTTCTACTGTACCTCAGCTAATATTTTAGTGTCTTTCCAAATGTCTGCTTCATTCTTATTGTCTCCCAAATGAAATGAGACATCTGCTTACGTATGTGTAGGCACATGGGGGTGTGATTTCAAATACCATGCCCATTTCTACATTTCAAACTGAGAGCATATCTCAGTTTCCCTTTAGGCTACTTTTGTCCTACGCTCATGGAAGCTTAAACCTAAAACATCTTAAGAAAACCCTGTCCCGACTGAGAAACTTGGATAACAACTTGCAAGGTATTCATTCCAAACTACAGGCAACCACATCCTCCTATTTGACAATCCCCTGCTATGACGTCCCACCGTTCCTTTCCAGGAAATCAATTGCTAATTGCATTCTTTCCTATTGGCACTTCTTACTGGTCATAAATACTTTTATATGTGTTTAATATATGTTATATGGGGCACGATGGCTCAGTGGTTAAGATGCCAGGCTTGTCAATCGGAAGGTCGCAAGTTCGGTGGTTCGAGACCCTAGTCCTGTGTGACGGAGTGAGCTCCTGCACTTGCCCCAGCTCTTGCCAACCTAGCAATTTGAAAGCATGCAAATGCAAGTAGATGAATAGGTACCACTTCGGTGGGAAGGTAACAGTGTTCTGCGCGCGTCATGCTGGCCACATGACTGTG
The DNA here is from genome assembly GCA_023362775.1 of Charina bottae. Lineage (NCBI taxonomy): Eukaryota > Metazoa > Chordata > Lepidosauria > Squamata > Charinaidae > Charina > Charina bottae. The sequence continues at coordinate 119,032,249 of JALMGJ010000002.1, forward strand.
GAAGCGTCTTTGGACAACGCTGGCTCTTCGGCTAACAAACAGAGATGAGCACCAGCCCCTAGAGTCGGACACGAATGTGCAGGGGAAACCTTTACCTTTTTAATATATATTATATTTTTGTAATACATGTGCTTTTGGGTCAGTCTTGACTCCTGGTGTCCATGCAGTTTTCTTGACAACATTTTTGGAAGTGCTTTGCCATTGCTTTCTTCCTAGGCTGGAAAAAAAATGATTGGTCCAAAGTCTTCTTTGTCCAAGACAATGAACTAGAACTCAGATCTCTCTACTCCTAGTCTAGTGCCTTAAGCATTAGACCAAACATGCACTCATTCTTTCTATCCTTATATGTATATATACATGCATAGAAACATACACACAAGCACACACACAGAAAGTGAAGTGAAGTGTATATATACAAAAATAAAATATCAAAATACATATATTACACAGGCATACACAATCAACCATCTTTAAATAAAATTTCCATTTGCACTCTAAAAACTTCTAGATCTTTCTTTTATTATCAGAGCTAAAATAACACAGTGGTTAGGAGTTCTGCCTTATGCATAAGATGCAGCTGGTTCAAAAACCCCAAAATAATGAAATGATGGAACCCTTTTCTTTTTTAAAAAAAACCCTCAGCTAAAAAATAACAGGCTATTTGAGGGATCACCCCTTCCTGATTATGTCTACCCTTATCATTAAGTCCAGCAGAAGAGGCATACTCCAGGTCCTGTCTGTTAGGGAATGTCATCTGGCAGGACCCAGGAAGAGAGCCTTTTCTGTCATGGGGCCTGCCCTTTGGAACATCATCCCCCCAGAGATTAGACTGGCCCTGACCCTATTGGCTTTGTGCAAGGTCTTAAAGACATGGTTTTGTCACTGGGCTTGGGGATCTGGGATGTGTGGCAGAGTCCATGCAATGGCTGTGTTGATTTGTTGGTGGTTATTTTGTTTTTTACCTCAGTTGCTGATTACATATGTATTGTTTCTATTGTGATGTGTTTTATGGTGTTTTTAATTGTTGTTAGCCACCCAAGTCATGAATTTGAGATGGGCAGCCATATAAATTGAAATAATAATAATAATAATAATAATAATAATAATAATAAGTCTGCAGTGTTTCAAATCATCGACCTACTACATATGAGGCAAAGCCCCTAGCCACTTTGCTATTTTAATACTAATAGTAAAGAATCTAAGTACTTAGATAAGGACATTCCTTCCTCTGCAAAGTAGCCAATGATGTGCTGGGGTTAAGGAAGTAAAATGCTTCAGCCCAAATGGATGAGAGCACTAAAGCCAAATTAGAAGAAAGAAAGAAAGAAAGAAAGAAAGAAAGAAAGAAAGAAAGAAAGAAAGAAAGAAAGGAAGGAAGGAAGGAAGGAAGGAAGGAAGGAAGGAAGGAAGGAAGGAAGGAAGGAAGGAAGGAAGGAAGGAAGGAAGGAAGGAAGGAAGGAAGACCACAGCAGGAAATCATACCTAGAGGTTGAATTTTCAATGGGAGGGAGGTATGTAAAGGCTGATGACATCTCTTTCTTCCCTCAAAAATGGTTGCTGTCCCTTTTTGGGGACAGAGCAACTATGCAATGCAAAGACACCCTGAGGTTAGATCAAAGAGAAGAATTGATAGTTCTCCAAATTCTCTTGGTTTCCAGTTTCCATTAGCCAGCATGATAAATATTTAGGGATGATGGGAATTGGACTCAAAAGCCCAGATTAGGTGACACATTTGCCATGTGATCATTTTCTTACAGAAAAAGCAGATTGTAAGGCGCTCCTCTCTGGATCTCTAAATCCACTCCTCTACAGTAAACCACGGACACGCGGTTTCTTAGATGCAGAATGGTTTATTAGAGTATACAGCGGTTATCACTAACAAAGACTGGAATGCAGGAACAAAGAACAAGCACATTTAAACCTTTCCCTCCCCCAGTGTCCTTTGCTGTTGACACATGTAGTCGGGTCTGGCCGGTTGCTCAGACAATGCTAGCCAAGATGTGTATTCCCGATCGTCAGGTGGGTGCGAGCCGGTCTACTCTAGTTGTCAGACTGGCGATGTCAGTTTCGCGCCACTTTCAGTCTCCCGATGATTCCTTTGTCTGCTTGCCTTTTGGCAGAGATCGGGTGATCTCTGACATGCTCCCGCCCCAAGACTCCCCCCCCCCTCTATATACAAACCAGACTATTTCCATCACTGGGGTTTGTCTGGGAACTCTCTATGGAACTTCTTGATCAATTTGGGGGCACGTGTGTGTTTGGCATTGACCCACCCCCTGTCACCAATCGGCAGGTGGGTCCATTTGACTAGGTATTGCAGCTGCCCCCTGTGCCATCTCGAATCCAAGATCCTGTCTATTTCGAAGTGTGGTTCTCCCTCCACTAATATTGGTGTGGGTACCTCTGGTTCCGGGTGCCACTGATGTGAACCATGGTATTGTTTCAACAAACTAAATGTGAAACACGGGGTGTATCTTTCTCAGAGCCTTTGGCAATTGCAGTTTAGCCGTTACCGGGTTAATTACTGCAATGATGTTGAATGGACCTATGAACTTGGGCGCTAGTTTTCTTGACTGTTGAGTGGACCTTAAGTTTTTGGTGGATAAGTACACTTTATCCCCTACTCTCAATTCCCATTCCTTCGCACGTTTGCGGTCTGCATGTTTTTTGTAACTAGCCTTTGCTTCTTCCAGCGTTTTAACCATTATTGGCCAGTTGCTGGTGATTCTTTCGACCCATTCATCTGCTCTCAGAGGTTGTTCTAAGTCTGTGCTCTGGGTCATTGCCAATTCAGGTATCGTTACAAAGTCCTGCCCTGTAGCCGCTTTGAATGGTGAAATCCCTGTGCTTTGATGCAGCATGTTGTTGTACGCAACTTCTGCGAACGGCAAGAGTTCTGCCCAATCAGTTTGTTGGTAATTTATGTAGCATCTAAGGTACTGCTCCAATGTGGAATTAAGGCCTTCGCTCGATCCGTCAGTGCACGGATGGAACGCACTACTAAGTCCCTGTTCTGATCCAATTAACTTCAAAAATGCCCGCCAAAACTTGCAAGTGAAAGTGCTGCCGCAATCGCTGATTATGCGTTCCGGCGTTCCATGGGCCCTATAAATGTGCTGAATGAAAAGTCTAGCTAGCTTCTGCGCGTTCGGTATGCCCTTGCATGCAATGAAGTGTGCCTGTTTGGAAAAGAGGTCTGTGACCACCCAAATGTCCGTGTTCTTTTTGCTCACTGGTAAGTCCACTATAAAATCCATGGCAATTTGCTTCCATGGTTGTGTTGGACTAACTACCTCCTGTGATTTCCCTGTGGGTTTACCCATTTTCCTTTTTGCTGTGGCGCACGTGGGACATGTTCGTACATAAGCTTTCACGTCTGAGTGCAACAATGGCCACCAAAACTTTCCCCGGACTAGATGTAGCGTTTTTAGGAATCCGAAATGCCCTGCCGTTTTGTGGTCGTGGTACATACTCAAAACCCTTTGTCTTAAGGATTCAGGGACGTATGCTTTCTTGTCTTTCCAGCCCATTCCGTCCCGCTCCTCTAGTGTGTGTTTGTGCTCCACCCACCAAATGTCAGTTGCCATTGCCATTCGCAGGTCTCCTGCAAATGAATCGCTCTCAGTCCTTTGTTTCGCGCTGCTGCGGGTGACAGCCAAGTTCCCCTCTCCCCTAACCACTGGTACCGATTGCATCGGCTCCTCCCCTGGCTGGGAAGGGATCAGTGACTCAAAGAACTCCTCCATCTTGCCTTCATGCTGCAGCAGGCATGATAATGCATCCGCCAAGAGGTTTTTCTCCCCAGGGAAATATCTCAACGTGAAGTTGAACCTACTAAGGAACTCTGCCCACCTGAGATGTTTGGGGTTTAATTTTCTTGGGGATTTGAGGGCTTCCAAATTTTTATGATCAGTCCACACCTGAAACGGCTCAGCTGTCCCTTCCAAGAGGTGTCGCCACGTGCTTAAAGCATGTTTTACTGCGAATGCCTCTTTTTCCCAAACATGCCATCTTTTCTCCGTTTCGTTAAATTTCTGAGAAATATAGGCACATGGTCTCACTTTCCCCCTGTCATATACCTGTAGCAAAATGGCGCCAACTGCATTGAGCGACGCGTCCGTGTGAATTATGAATGGTTTGTCTGGCTCTGGGTGCTTGAGGATGGGCTCCTCCGTGAACAATGCCTTTAGCTTATCAAAAGCTTCTTGGCATTCTTGGGTCCACACTATTTTTGTGCTTGGCGGCGGGGCTTTCGCTTTTTTCCCCTTGCCTTTTGTTTTCAGCAAATCGGTTAGGGGTAGCGCAATTTGCGCGAAATCCTGAATGAACTGCCTATAGAACCCTGCAAATCCCAAAAATGCTTGGAGCTGCCTGCGCGTTCGGGGGGGTTGCCACCCCAAAACCACTTTGACCTTCTCGGGGTCCATTTCAATGCCCACATTCGAGATGCGATACCCCAAAAAGTCCAGCTTGTCCTTGTGAAACTCACTTTTCCAGTTTTACATATAATTTTGCCTCCAACAACCTCTCTAGCACCTTTTTGACCAGTTCCATGTGCTCTTCTAGATTTCCCGAGAAAATCAATATGTCATCTAAATAAACAATTACCCCTTTGTACAGAAATTCATACAGTACCTCATTTATGAATCTCATGAAGATTCCCGGTCCCCCCGCAATCCCAAACGGGAGCACTCGATATTGGAATGATCCTAGTGGGCAATTGAATGCTGTTTTCCACTCGTCCCCCTCCCTCATGCGTACCCGGTAATACGCTTCCCTTACATTCAACTTCGTAAAGACCTTCCCTTTCGACAGTTGGGCTAACATGTCTTTCAACAATGGTAAGGGGTACTGCTTGGTGACAGAAATTTCATGGAGCCCCCGGTAGTCTGTGCACAGCCTCAGTGACCCGTCTTTCTTTTTCCTGAATAACACTGGGGCCGCTAACGGGGAATTGGCTGGTTCAATGAAGCCTCGTGCCAAATTTTCATCAATGAACTTACGGAGCTCTTCTAACTCTTTCTGGGTCATGGCATACATCTTGGGTTTCAGGAACGGTGCCCCAGGGATGAGGTCTACCGTTGCATCTGACTGTCTGTGAGGAGGCTCTTGGTCACATTCCTGCTTGCCAAACACTTCCCTTACTGGGAGATATTTTTCCGGGATTGCCTGTAGGTTACTTTTGTCCCCTTGTCCCCAATCCTCGTCCCAAAATTCCATCCCAGCTGCCCCCACTTCCCAGTCATCCACACCACTTTCTTTGTGCGTCCCCCCATGAGTCCCATCCAAAAAGTCAATTTCCCCAGAGACCCAATCCACCCTAGGATTTCTAGCTCTCAGCCATTTCAGTCCTAACACAATGGGTCTTGTTGCAATGTGGGCCACAATAAACCTCAATGTTTCTACGTGGTTTCCCAAAGTCATTTGTACTTCCTCCGTAAACTGCTCCACTGGCCCCCCTTTCATCTCAGAACCATCCAATTGGCAAAAGGTAATGGGCGTTTTTAGCTCAAAAAGTCTCAGTCCCAAGTAGTCAGCCACGTCTGGGTGCATTAAGCTTCTTGAGCAGCCCGAATCTAGCATTGCCAACCCAGAGTACTTCCTCCTCCCCCCACAGCTTTTAGGTGTACCTGAATGTGCATTGTGGGGTTGTGACAATTCTTCTCGTTGTGCCCTTTTGTGAAGGCCTGCCCTGCGGCGCACTTTACAGCAGACCTTTCTCGTTTCCCGCCATCTGGAATTCATAGTCTGATTCTTCGCTGTCGCTGTCGTCATCCACGTGTGTGGGGTGTCTCCATTTCGCCATGGCTGCTGCGGTGCCTTTGCGCTTGTCCCCCGCCTCTTTTTCTCTTTTCTTCTCTGGGGGTTTCTTTGGTTGTAACTTGTCTCTAGCCGTCGTCCCATTCTGTGGGCAGTTACTGATGAGGTGTCCCATCTGTCCGCATCGAAAGCAACCGCCCGCTCTCATTCTCCGATTTCTCTCCTCTTCCCATTGTTTTTGCTTGTGATCCGTTCGGGTGGGATGTATGGTGGGTTCAGGCTTTTTCCTCAAATATTTGAACTTTTTAATAGTCATCAGCTGTGTCTGGCTTTGTTCGATACGACCCGCCAGTTGGATCCAGCTTTCTAGTGTTTTTGGTTCTTCCCTCCCCACCATGAGTTCTAATAAGTCTTGTCTCAAGCCGTACTGGAAGTATTCAATTTGGAATTCTTCCGGCCATTGCGGTAATTCACTAAGGATTCGTTTGAACTCCATAGCATATTCCGCCACAGTACTTTTCCCCTGATCAAGGTTTCGGAGGCGCACTCTAGCTGACACTTGCCAGTGTGTCTTCGAACCGGGTCCGCAAAGCTTGCATAAACTTATTGAAGTCATGAAGCACGCTTGCCTTGGTATCGTGCAATTTCACGAGCCAGCTAGCTGCCTCCCCTTCCAAGAAGCAAGAAACATATCTGACCTTCGCTTCCTCTGTGTAAAAGTCGTTTTCAAATTCTTCCATAAACCCTTTTACGTGAGTTATGAAGCATGCTAATTTTTTGGGATCTCCATCGAACTTCATTTTCAACTCTCGCAGCCCTATCGGTGCCTTCCCACCACCCGGCGGCGACCTCCGTTGTAGGTTGGATGGGATTATACGGGGCTGGTACTGTGTGTTAGGACCCTCTTCTTCGTCTTCCTCCTCTGATTCCTCCCCAGAGTCTGTTACTTCGCTACTCTCTTCGGAGGGGGGTGAGCATTTTATGGGTTTATGCCTCTCCCTCCCCTCCAGGAGTGTAATAATCACATTTAGTCTCTTGCTTAATTCCTCCACCTTGTGGTCCATGCGAGACCACTTTTCCTCCATCTTATAATCTATACGGGACAATTTTTCCTCAACTGCCCCAATTCGTTGCGTTTGGGTGACACGCTTTTTGGTTTTCTGCTCTCTGCATCCCTCCATCCCTTCAGCCACTCCCAATGACCAGTCTGCTTTCAAGGTTCCGTGGGTGGTGGGGTGCGGGGGGGTATTAAGTGTCTCTATGTTTTTGGTCTTCATGTGCTTCTTGGCCCCCACCCGTACCTTTTCCTGCGTGGGGGCTGAGCTGGGTCCGGGTTCGTTTGCCTCAGCCGTCTCTGCTTCTTCCCGGACTGCCTCCTCTGACGTGGTAGCCTGGGGCTCTTCATTCGCCTCTTGCTCCATCCGACCATCTCCGGATTTGGGTGCTACCCTCACTGTTGAAGTCGTTGGGGTTTTCCCACGTACCTCTCAGGATAGGTAGGCAAAAAATTTTTTTGTTGTATTCCAGTCTTTATGTAAGGCGCTCCCTCTGGATCTCTAAATCCACTCCTCTACAGTAAACCACGGACACGCGGTTTCTTAGATGCAGAATGGTTTATTAGAGTATACAGCGGTTATCACTAACAAAGACTGGAATGCAGGAACGAAGAACAACAAGCACATTTAAACCTTTCCCTCCCCCAGTGTCCTTTGCTGTTGACACGTGTAGTCGGGTCTGGCCGGTTGCTCAGAGAACGCTCGCCAAGATGTGTATTCCCGATCGTCGGGTGGGTGCGAGCCGGTCTACTCTAGTTGTCAGACTGGCGATGTCAGTTTCGCGCCACTTTCAGTCTCCCGATGATTCCTTTGTCTGCTTGCCTTTTGGCAGAGATCGGGTGATCTCTGACATAGATGCATATAGGGAGAGAGAGAGAGAAAGAATAAAGAAAGAAGTAAGCAAGACACAATCCAGAAATCTTTCTCCACCACTTGCACTATTTTCCCACTGAACATGCTACTGCCCCAAACCACCATTTGCCCCCACTGTATAATAGCTGTAGATCTGGATTCAGGTCTATCTTTTTTGAGGCTACTAATCAGAAGTCACAGGAGAGACAATGACATAGCAAATACCCCATCCTAACACAGGATTTTTGTTGTTGTTCAGTCATTTAGTCATGTCCGACTCTTCGTGACCTCATGGACCATAGCACGCCAGGCCTTCCTGTCCTCCACTGTCTCCCGGAGTTTACTCAAATTCATGTTCATTACATTGGTGATGCTATCTAACCATCTCATCCTCTGCCGTCCCCTTCTCCTTTTGCCTTCAGTCTTTCCCAGAATCAGGGTCTTTTCCAGTGAGTCCTCTCTTTGCATTAGGTGGCCAAAGTATTTGAGCTTCAGCTTCAGCATCTGTCCTTCCAATCAGCAGTCAGGGTTGATTTCCTTTAGGATTGACTGATTTGACCTCCTTGCAGTCCAAAGGACTCTTAAGAGTCTTCTCCAGCACCACAGTTCGAAATACAATGGCCCTAATTCCGACCACACTGGGCTAGTTGCATTTCATGCCTACCTGATCAGGAGTGAAAGGGCCAGACTGAGGAAAGCCAAATATCAGCCAAATGCATCTGACAACTAAGGAGGATGATTCTCAAAATCAAAGTAGAAGATGGAACTCTATGCATCAAAATTGCCTATAAAAGTCCTGAGCATTGTAAATTTAGCCAAGAAAGCTGCATTTGGAAGATGTAATCTTGCACAATTACAGTTGTTACGAATATAGTCACAATCTGGCAAAAAGACTATATGCATACATACTCCTCATGCAATTCCCTTTCAGGGTATGAAATATTATGCAAAGTGCAGGGGGGAAATGGAAAACTGTTGGGCAAAAGAAATTAAGAGGAGATAAGGGGAAAGAAAAGGAAATCCAATCATATCTCATTTTCCCAATATCATTCTCTGTATCTCTCCATACTTTCTAGCCTTGCAAAACTTCCTTGCTTCTATCACATCCATACATCAGTGCAGATATTGTCTCTTGTTCTTTAAATTTATCACTTTTTTCTTATAGAGAATCTCATTAAATCCATCCAACCATGACTTTCTCAGTCTTTTTCTTCCTCACAACCTATTCACTCTTGCTTCTTTGTGATCTGATCTCCATTCATTCTCTTTACGTAAATCTTCTGTGCTCATTGCTCATTTTTGTATTCAACCCACATCCTTTCAGCACCTATTCATTATTGACCCTACCTTTTGGTTTGTTTGTTGTATCACACACCCCTCTTATGTACCCCATTCCCACTCCATTCAGCTTGCTTTTATAATGATCTTGACATGTCTGACATGCCCAACTCTCACTTCCAACTCACAAAGTGGGCAGAGGCTCTTTTTTTATTGATAGCCATTTTCACTTCTTTCAACATTCATTCCTCACCATAGACAGCATCTATACACTACCTTTCTACCAGCATTTTAAAATGTCTTCATCCATTTACCATCTTTAGTAAACATTCTAGCAAGATACACAAATATATTTATTTGCTCTAATTTTATCACTTTTACATATAACGTGTAATCATTTATTCAGTTTGTCCTGTCAAATACAATTACCTTCATCTCCAATACATTAATTTTCAGATCTATGTTACTCACTGCATATATAACCTATCTTACATTCACTGCAAGTCATTTGGCTTCTCACCAACAATCCAGTAGCATCTGCATACAAAAGTACATATGTATTTGTGTTCCCAACCAACATACCTCCAACTTTACTACAGACATTCCTTATACATGTTTATAAACATATTAAACAATCAAAGAATCACATATCTTATCTACTCTCAACTCAGCGTTGAATCATTTGTCAAGCACTCAATTTATTCTCACAAATACTTGACTTCCATCACATATAGAAATAGATGGAATTCCAGCTATTTCATAAGCAAGCCACATCCATATTTTAACATTTCTCCAGTTACTCCATCTATATCTGCAGTCTTGCCATTTTCCAGTGTTCTCAAAGCATTTATTACTGCCTTTTTGTCATTTTTCTTTTCTTGGACACTAACATTCAAAGCACTCTTTTCAATTCCACTGCCACTTCACTGCTATTCCCATACAAAGTTCCAGAATACTTCTTCCAGCCTCCCCTCATTTCAGTTTCAACCTAAATAATATTTATCACCTCTGTTCTTAATTCTTTTCACTCTGTTGAAAGCTCCATATTTAGCCATCTTCACCCACTTCCAAATTTTTAAAAAATTCCATCTGGATTGCTGCACCTCTTTTAATCTTAACCATTCCTTGCTGTCTTTGACCATGTTCATTGCAAGTATCTTTCTCACTCTATACTAATTCTATACTATATTCATCTCATCCTTACTTTCGCACAACTCTATTGTATGCATTTTTCCTCATCCACACCCCCTTTATTCCACCAATTAACTTTCTATTCATATGCTCCAGATAAATAGTTAGCAATTTGTATCATAATTCCTTTTTCTTGGTTTCAATGAGCTTCCACATCATTTTTCCTTATGACCACCTTTCAAACCAGTTTCTGTTGAGAGATTAATACTTCACACAGGACTTGAACTTTCACATGTGTTTTTTTATTTCTTTTTTATTCTTCCATATACATTTTCCTCCAAGATATACTCTTGACACTAACATATAATGGTCTGTCTAGAACCTCTCCGAACCCTTTATCCTTCATGAATTCTCATCATAAACAATGAAATCAACTAAGATTTACATCCCTTCTTTGCCAAATGTACATGTAACTAGGCTGTTGCTTACACCATGTATTCAGAAGAAACAGATCATTTCCTAGGCAGATTCTCATTAAACAATTACCATTTTTATTCATTCTTGGGTCTCCGAATGAATCAACACTTCTGTATTCTCTCATCTCATTTTCATCCATCCATTCATGTCATGTAACATAATAATTGTTTCCTCTTGATCACATTATTCAAAATGATGTACAATATTTCCCCAAACCCCCCCATGATTCTTTCATTATCACCATTCACTGGAGCATAGCATGCAACTGTCACCAGCCTATGAATTCCTACTTTCATATGTGTCCACAATCATCTAGATGACACCAATTCATGCTTTCTAACATACACTTTAGCCCTTTCATTCATAATTCAAATTACACCTGCATTTGCCTGCATGTGTTCAATTCCATCCCATAAAATCACACCGCCTTCATTCAATTTATTACTTCCTTCATCTTTCTTTTAATTTCACAGACACACAGCATAACCATTTTTCTTTCATTCATTTAATTCATTAATTTACTGTTTTTACCATTTACTCCCTTTATATTCTAAGTTGTAGTCTTCCATATGTTGTAGTCAATATTTATAGGCCCATAAATATTGTCCTCTATTACACATCATGGCTTTGGTCAATCAAGGCTGTCACATAAAGCTTTTTAGTAAAATAGAGTAGACTAGGTTACCAGCCTTAGACATATCCATATGACACTGAGCATTTCCTGCTAATGGTGAGGACAGTCCAATCAGTTGGAACACATTTTGGCCTACTTTTTTTCCTTTAAAAAAATACTTGTTTTGGAAAATTCTTAGGGCTGGGAAAAATCTATTGCTAGTATAGGATTACCAAGAGTGCCATTATCTGATTTTAAAGTAAACTGAAATTCTTTGCTATAAATTCATATCTATATTTTTTTCTTGTATCCAATAGCTTGTACTGAAGCTCCAACTAACAACTAAGGACCTTTATGTGAGCTTTCAGAGAACAATAGTTCCAAGGACAATTGGAGTAGAGGGAACATTGAAGGGGGAGGGTGGAGAGAAGTCACATTACAGCAGACCAGGAATCCATGAAACCCTTGCTAGGTTCTAACCTAGTAGAAACTACCTTTGAAGTCATTCTGGTCAGATTTCCTATAATATTTTGCAAAGTCACCACTTCCTGATTTACAGACTGCTATCAATCACTCCACACTTTCCTGCGTCAATCTTTCCCCCATTCATTCCTCTATTACACTAGCGTAAGGACAGCTTATGCCCAGTCAGTCTAAAGATGCGGTCATTCCAGCAGTTCTTTGACTATTTTTGCAAATGCGGACTAAATTTATATTTGAGTCCTAGCATCGGAGCCTTGCCAGAACTCGACCTACCGCCATCTTTTCCACACCGGAAACCCCAGGACTCCATTTATCTTTGAACTAACACCATCTTCCCTGCATTTGTCCAACAGCCATCACAACTATTGTAAATGCCTAAGTTAATACTGCAGCCACAGAAGAATTACTTCCTTTTGCCATTGTGGCAGAAACCTCCCCTACACATTATTGGGTTCTATCTTTGGGTGTGGCCACTCGTTACACAAGAAGTAAACACTGGCCAAGCAGCAGAAATTGTTCATTCTGAACAAGTTTATGAAATTAAGAAGGCCTTTTTACAGAGTTTTTCTTGAGGTGTTCAACAAATAGGAGAATAAATCTTTTAATGACTGTCTGAATTTCGGTCGTGTTTCTTCATTGTGCCCAGTTTGTAGTGAGGGGGGAAGACTACCCACTCCATCAAGACAGAGTCATTCCCATTTGCCTGCCTTCCCCCATGTCAAAGGCAATCTTTGTTTTCATTTTACAGTCAATTTGAATTTAGCCCTGTGAAAGAGCCCATCCATCCCCCCTCTTTCAAAGTTGTCCTGCTGAGATGTTGATGAGATCGCTTGACCGCCTGGAGACATGTGGATTCATCATTACAGAAAGGAATTAAGGACTCCCACATCTGGTCCCATTGCATTTACCAAATCGAAAGGATGAGGCAGGAGCGTACACTCCATTAGGAGACAATTAGCTCTCTATTCTTTTATCCTGCCACTGTACTTCGTTTCCCTGGGACCATAATCACAGGCTTTGTCCCTTAAGTCTGTGCCTTTTCAAATCCTCATTTCCTAGCGTGGACTGAGATTAACTCCAAGCACACAGCACGAAGGTGAGCTGTGGAAATCTAGCATCTACTTAGTACAATCTGCTTTGGTCCTAGTCTAGTAATAGCTGACAGAAAGAGAGCTCTGCCCATGGTGAGCTTAAGGTCTTCCCTTTCAGAAGCAATACACAATGATTTACTTATGTATTTCCCAAACACCTTTCTTGATTTAAAGAGAATGTTTGTCCACCATCGCTTCTTCTAGACTCACTTTGGAAGAAAAAGAAAGGTCAAGAAGCAGAAAGGCCAAGAGGGAAAAACAAAACAAAACCAAGTTGGCATTGTTTCCAACCACCACAAGTTGTGGAACACTGTGGGGAGAGGACAATTTTACTCTCCCAGAAAAGGTAGGGAAGTGATCTTTTTTTTTTTCATGGCTTGTAACAAAACTCGGGAGAAGCTGTGCTGTGCTGAAATGTTGGATTCAGGCAGGATATTTTAGGGATGGAATTCTGTCTCACCACATACTGAAATCTCCACCGGTAAGCAGAAGATGCAGTGGAATTTCCTTTCATCTCAGTAAGAATGGGTGTCTGAGACCATCATGAAAAGACTAACAGATGCTACATCTGAGCTGAGCCTCCTTTGGCATCCTAGGAGGCATTTTTGGAACTGTTCTATTAAAAATGCCACTGCCATAGAGAAGAGGAGGTAAACAAGCCAATTCCTTTAGGACTGAGATGGTTCTCTCTGGCATTTATATGTGCACTAAAATGGAGCCCAAAATATTTGCTGAATGGTTGAGTTCAATTGCTCTGAGACAAATAATGCCCATGGTGAGAAGCTGAGAAAATAGGATCAGGTAGGCAACAATCAGAATGTGGTTTGATAATAATAATAATAATAATAATAATAATAATAATAATGATAATAATAATAGGAACATCTGGGAAATAATGCAATGAGTTAAACCAATTTAGAGAAAGAAACTAATACTTCCCCAGTCTTGATCTAGGGAAAACCTGGTTATGAACCCCAGAAGGGAAACAACCTACAATCAATGGCCATAATCCAGCACATTGTTAGATGCGCTAAAAAAAATGCTGGAATCACCAGTTTCATCAATCCCCTGCATAGATTTTGTGAAGAAAATGGCAATTCTATAAGCAAACAATTCCATCCATCCAGAGGTACAGTATAACTAAAGGGATATAATTAGGGCTAAATTAGACACAGTATTACAATTTTTAAAATACCAGCAAGATCAGGACCTTGGCGTGTGAAGTTGTTAAACATTTCACAGCAGCCGGCTCAAGGCATCCTGGGAATTGTAGTCCGGAGCCTAGTAGAGTCAGTTCCCTCACCCCCCCCCTTCCTTAACGCGCGGTGAATTGAATTTGGTGAATTGTATAATTTGAATTGTATATATATGAATGTAAGCCGCCTAGAGTCCTCCATTAGGGAGGGGATAGGCGGGGTATAAATATCACTATAAATAAAATAAAAATAAAAATTTCCCAGTGCCATAATCCCAGTACAGGTGGGTATGGTGGATGGTTGGGGGAAGTGACAAACCATCCATCATAACATCCCAGTGCAAACTCTACCCTTTCCATGCTTGTGTGTGATGTTGCGGCGCATACACAAAAGGGCAGAACTTGCTTCCAGAAGTATCTGCAGAATGCAGTGCTTTCATTAGAATGACAAAACAAGCATCCCAACACAAGTGTGCGGGATTACATCCATGTGCCCAATTGTAGAGATAAAGTTGACAAAGGAATGCAAGAACTGTTAGCAGAACTGTTGAAAAGATAATAAAAGAATATGTAAACGACAACCTAGTCAGGAGGTAAATGACAGCTTAGAAAGGAGGGAGCATTTATTTATTTAGACTTTTTTATATAACCACCCATCTTAAGTGCATAACTATGAGCATGAGAAACTGACTCAAAATAACCCTGCCATGATTCTGTGTGGAATAAGAGAGGACAGACAGAAACTCTGTCAGGCTTTCGAGTTTCTGTTGTTATACCCTACAACCATAAAGTAAAGGTCCAGTAGTTCTTCTGGTGTCTGTTTCCTGACCTGGCCTACCTTGAAGGGGTGATAACACTGTCACACCTGACATACAACAGGAGTACAGCTTTCTTTGCAACAGCACAATGCTTTTTTTTTTTCATCATTTGCTCCCTGGGTGCCCACAATGCTTGCATGCATTTCATTGTTTTGGCATCACTGTTGTTAGGAATGGACCTCTATAAATCCCAGTGAAAATTTTCCCAGCTCCTGTTACCCCAGAAGGAATGTTACCATTGCAAGACAGTCTATATCACACCATAAGAATCATTAGTCACATATTGAATGCCTTACATTTGTACTAAGATTTTTGGCATCCAGAAGAATTGCAATATCACCCAGCTTGACAGTGCTATAGAAGAGGTGGGCTTTTAAATTTGTAAACATGCATGTGTGTGCATTTGAATTTGGCTTGAGTAGAGCAGCGACAAGTAGATGGAGCTTTCATACAACTTTGGATACTTTAGAGTCCTTTTCCGATTTGGGGTAGAACTTTGTCACCTCCTATAACCAAATGCAGTTTGTAACATTTAAGCAGCAACTATATCTAGCACTCAAGGGGCGTGGTGGCTCAGCAGGTAAGACGCCAGGCTTGTCGATCAGAAGATCGCAAGTTCGGAGGTTCAAATCCCTAGCCCTGCATGACGGAGTGAGCTCCCGCACTCGCCCCAGCTCTTGCCAACCTAGCAATTCGAAAGCATGCATGTGCAAGTAGATGAATAGGTACCACTTCGGTGGGTAGGTAGCAGCGTTCCGCATGCGTCATGCCGGCCACATGACTGCGGAAGCATCTTTGGACACTGCTGGCTCTTCGGCTAACAAACGGAGATGAGCACCAGCCCCTAGAGTCGGACACGACTGCACAAATGTGCAGGGGGAACCTTTACCTTTTTATATCTAGTACTCAGGTCCACAGAGCAGTAGAACTGTTTGTTTTGAACATTTCCACAGCCTATCATTTGATTCCTTGCGTCTATGAGTTAAGCCAACATTAGGGGTTATAGAACATATACCAATCTCAGTATTTTATGGCAGGTGTCTCTCCCCTCTCTTTGGGCAAGATAAAATCATATGGAGCCATAGAGATGAGTTCAGGCCTACTGTTATCACGCTAAATCAGCATGAATTCCATACGGACTTTAAGAATGTAAGATCTGTAAGCTTTCCTTGTATCACATTTCCTACTGGAAATCCCTCAGCTGGGTAGATGCAGTAATAGGTACAATTTAACCAGCTAATGAAATTCACATGTTGGGAAGATAATTGACACATTTTAGATTTTGTGATATGTTCTGACTCCTCTGCAGCTGAATATGTGTCTAAACTGCTGCATTTTTCAGAAATTTCATTAGACAATTTGTTGCTATTGTGTGTGTGCAACAAACAAATATATTATTTTCTCCTCAAGTATCCACCTGGGTAAGATAGGACAGGAATGCTTTGACTATAATTAAAATGGATTACAGTGGGGGGGTTTCTGCTATAAATACTGTTACTGCTTTATGCTGTCACAAGGGATAGAAATTAGCACAAAAGAAAAACACTTCCTTGCCCTAGCCAGCATCTTAATACAAGAACAAGGTGACAGCTAGGATGGGAAGACAGGGCAATGGCAAGTGTGGTGTGTAGATCTACACCAAGGGACTTACAGCTTGTTGTTTGCCTTGCCGTTTTAATTTTAACTTCTAGCTCAGAGCTTTCCAAACTTTTCATGTTGGTGACACACTTTTTAGACATGCAGCATTTCGCAACACACTCTTACAGCAGGGCACAAGGCAGGCACTAGGACCTGCGTGGAATCCTGGCAGGGCAGGTTTGGAGGCAGCAGCAGCCGTGACACACCCAGACACTGCAGCCGACACACTAATGTGTCCCGACACACAGTTTGGAAAGCTCTGTTCTAGTTTCTCAAACTTTGCTTAAAGGACTGACTTATTAAGAGTCAAGGACACACATTTTTGCTACCACAAAGTTAGCCAGAGTTGGTGGCTTGTTGGTAGTTTGTTGTTGTCTTACTTGTTGTCTTATTTGTTGTTGTTGTTATCTTTTGTCTAATCTGCCTTTGCATTAGTTGGTGAGTATATTGCTTGGCTTGGTTGTTTAGAGTTAACCAGGTCCTTTCTGCAGAGAAGTGTAGAAATACAGGTAGACTATATTATCAATCTCCAGCAAAGGAGATCGTTACTTTGTTGTGGTGCTGGAGCTTGAGCACCTCAATGAAACCATGAGCTAAACCGTGAAGGGACACCCAAGATGGGAAGGTCGTGGCAGAGAGGTCAGACAAAATACGATCCCTGGGGAAGGTAATGGCAACCCACCCCAGTATTCTTGCTGTGAAAACTAAAAGGATCAGTACAACCAGAGATATGTCGGTATACCATCTGAAGATGGGACTGAGAGTTCCTGAAGTTGGGTGTCTAGGTTGTTGAACACTGAGCAGGAGATCATTCTGAATCACCTTCTTTCCCACCCATAGTTGTGGAGTTGCAAGAGGAAGTGACACTGGAAGACTTCCCCAACTCACCTGGAAAGGTGTGGCACATCACTCTTTAGCAGCTACTTAGCCTCTTGCACAAGCATTCTTGCCTATCTTCTTTTATCTTAAGAAATGCTCTCCTTGTCTCATTTCATCTGCTGTTCTATCACTTTTTTATAGCTACCACCAGTGCAAGCATAAGATACTTGGCTTCACCAAACCCAATTGCTGAGGTCAAGGGAGAAAAAGTAGGAAGGATTATCCTATTAAACTGTTTTTAATGCTTCCATCAGAGGTGAGAAGAAAAATTTCTTCACACCACACATTAGTTGGGAATTTGCTTTTTCTTTTAAATGTGTTTATATTCTAGGAGCAAAATTACTCTGGGGGGGGGGGGCTGACATATCTACAAAAATCTGTGTGTTGCAGCCTAAATTTAGTGTGGAATTGTCTACATTTTGAGATATCTTCAGACTTCATATATATGTTTGACCATTATCATATGCACAAGTATATGATTTAAGTATAATGATTTTATTTGTTAGATTTATATCCTGCCTTTTCTCCAGGGGCAAAATCTGGCATATGTAACACTGCCTCCTCCAAATTTCCTCTAGACAACAGCAACAGCTGTAAGTTTTCATGGCTAAGGACAGATTCGAATCTGGATCTCCTGAGTCATAGTCTAATACCTTTACTTTTAATACAACACACCAGCTAATGCTGTAGAAGCATAATGCTCAGCCATCTTCTTGCTTTTAAAGGGTTATTTATTTACTATATTTGTATACTGCCACCTTCCACACTGACTCATGAACAGTTACCATGAAAAAATCAAAAATAATCATAATCATAGCAGAAAAAAATGCTATATGATAATTAAAACAAGTGATCTAATTAATAATTTAGTCAAATATAAAAACATTAGGCATCTCAGGGACAGATCTTAACCAAAGGCCCCTCTGAACACTTCCTTTTTAATGGCTTTTGTCAAGGTCAGGAATGGTGGTATCATCTGAATTTCTGGTGGGAGGCTATTCCTATAATCATAAATTTCTTGTTCTCGTGCAGGAGGATCCCTTATATTGGACAGGTAGAGTCCAAAAGGTTGCTTCATGATGGTGATGATGATGTTCTAGCGAAGAAGATGAAATGGAATTGCCATTGTTTGCCCTGAAATTTGCATTTGTTTCTCTACCTCATACTGGGAAGTTGCATCTCTAGTGCCTGTGCTGCAAAATGACACTAGGGGCCATTACAACCATGGGACAGAAAAATAGGAAACATGCAGCTGCCCACTAATCATGCAAGTTCCATAGAAGAGAATTCAAATGTTTGATGATATGGGCAATGTGCTGAGCTGCATCCAGAAAGTGGCATCCTACTCCAAAAACCTATTCACAGAAATGATTCTCATCAATTCCCTCTTTTGCTTGAAGCACTCTGCATTCTTCAGCCCTGTAAAACTTCCACAAAGGTTTGAAGGACTCTCCAAAATATAGGAGTGATGCAGAAGACTTCAGTAGCAGGGAGCCAGGGGTAAAAGGAGCCTCCTCATCCCTCCTGTGAGAGGCAGCCTTTGCTAAATCACCAAGCCTTCTGTGAAACGAAGAGTGGCCAATAAAACAGGCCCATGCCTCATTCAGGCCTATGTCTGCCTGAATAACCTGGGGCATTCTGGCTTCTACTAATAGTCCTCCTTGGAACACACAGTAACCTATTCTTTGTATTTGCACACTATGTATGCAGACTTGCAGCTCATTGTGGCTTGGGCTGAAATTTTGTTTAAGTAGAGTAGTGGCTTTTGCTTTTTGTTTGGGTTTGCCTGGAATGGATTTTGTTAATAGCAGGATATGGTGGGGGAATGGAGAATGAAATTATCTTTCCTTTCCCATTTATTTCACAAACCAAACAGGATTCATGGCCTGAATTTATTACCTGAAGGGTCTTCCTGAAATTAGTTAAATATTCATATTTCAGCTTCTTCCTATCCACATCTTATACATTCTTGCTGCATAAGACCTGAGTTCTCACTTACTGTAACTGCTCCCCCACCAACTTTTCAGACAAAGCAAACATCTAGTGCAGAGCTTTCCAAACTGTGTGTCGCGACACGTTACTGTGTCGCCGGCAGGGTCTGGGTGTGTCGCCAGACAACCCGGAAGCGCTGATTGGGGGGAAGCCAGAAGAAGAGGCACCCCCGCTAATCAGCGCGCACCAAAGGAGGGCAGAGAGGTGGGCCGAACAGTGCAGACACCAGCCACTGCCACAAGAGTCCCCTTTGGAGTCCCGCCGAGCTCTTGCCACACTGCCAGAAAGCGCCACTGCCTTGCCTCTCCGCCCCGAGACGAGGCAGGCCCACTCGAGGTCAGGGGCAGCTGGCCAAGCGCAGGTTTGGTGTGAGCGGTTCATGCGACGCCATGTGGGCAGAAGCCTCTCCGCTGGGCAGTGTGTTTGGCTGGCCAGAGGCCATGCCTCTCGCCCCCCAAGATGCAGCTGGAGTGCGCGGGGTGCCTGGGGCTCCCGGTCCGCCACCTCCCTCACCCGGAACAGCCCTGGAATAACTTCAGAAGTAATTGGGTTTTCCTCCCAGGTTCGCGTTTACCGAACTATTACTTTGCATATACAAATATTTAGGGGGGGAGGGGACGGTTCCTGGTCCTGGGGTGCTGCGAGAAGAAGCGGCGCCCCCCAAAGAACACCCGGGGCTTCGGGACGTTTGCGAAAGTCCCGGATCCGAAGCCCCTGAAGGAGGGGGAGAGGCGCTCCCCAAGACGCCCTTTCAAAACTCAATTCCGTGCAGCCAGCAGGACGCCGAGGGAAGGAATGGCGATTAAAGCATTTGCCCGGTGAGGGAGGCGGCGGACCGGGAGCCCCAGGTGCCCCACGCCTCCAGCTGCATCCCGGGGGCGAGAGGCGCGGCCTCTGGCTGGCCAAACACATTACCCAGCGGAGAGTCTTCTGCCCGAGCGGCGTCACGTGAGCCCCTGAACCCAAATCAGTCAACATCGAACCTTCTTTTCCATTTCAGGAGCAGCAGGCAGGTGAAGCTAAATCGCAACAACAGGCTTTAATCGCCATTCCTTCTCTCGGCGTCCTGCTGGCTGCACGGAATTGAGTTTTGAAAGGGTGTCTTGGGGAGCGCCTCTCTCCCTCCTTCAGGGGCTTCGAATTCGGGACTTTTGCAAACGTCCTGAAGCCCCGGGTGTTCTTTGCAGGGCGCCGCTTCTTCTCACAGCACCCCAGGACCAGGAACCGTCCCCTCCCCCCATAAATATTATTTGGATATTCAAGGCAATAGTTTAGTAAATGTGGGGCAGGGTTTTCAGGCAGGAGCCAATCGCGTGGGCCGGGGGGCAGGGTTTTCAGATGGGAGCCAATCACGTGGGCCAGGGGGGGCGGGGTTTTCAGGTAGGAGCCAATTGTGTGGGCCGGGAGGGGGTTTTTCTGGCAGGAGCCAACCACGTGGGCCAGGGGCGGGGAGCCCTGTTATTACTGTGTCGCAAAATGATGCATGTCTAAAAGGTGTGTCACCAACATGAAAAGTTTGGAAAGCTCTGATCTAGTGGATAGCTACTACAGAGGCTCAGATTGAAAAAACCAATGCTCTGTGGCCCCCTGATTTAATAGGATACTTTTCAACCACTGGTCCACCTACACGATGTGCTCCTGAGACAAAACCAGACAACAATGCTGAAGGTGAGAATATAATATAATAACTGCCCACTTAAAACTCAGATCTTTTATTATTCAGAGAAACTCTGTCAAATATATGGGTGAAAAGAAAGAGGCAAAGCATGCCAAATTAACCCTGAATGCTAAGATCTTTACTAACAACTGTCATGGTGAGTGTGGGACAGGCATCTATATAACTACTGCTTCCGATTCCTCTTCAGTACAGATATACCACAGTCTAGAAGGAGTAGGAGGCTGAAAAGGAATCTCAGTCAATTAGAATGCCACACAGTTTAAGATACACCATGGTATAATTCAAAACACATCCCAGCAAGTATTTCCTGTGAGGTATACATCAAAACTGGCAATTCTGGCAATCTGAAATTCATGTGCAAAGGGCCGAAGTAAAAATGACACACTTACTTTAAAAAGACAGATTAAACAGCAACTAGAGGCCCAACCAATCTGGGTATAATACGAGAATCTTTTCTGCCTTGCCTAAGCTACGGTTCCAGTTCAGGAGATTCATAGCCTCTATTTGCATCCAGAGGGAAATTTCCCTTACAAAGATGATTGCTTCGTAGAGTGGCAATGTTCTATTTATAGAGCTAAATTATAGGAGATTAGGTGGGGTTTTTTGTTGTGTTGAAATGTTAACGAGTGGCTGATGAGCGTGATTAGCATGTTCATTGTGAGAAGTATTCCCATGTCCTGGTGGTTGGACTGAGTTCGTCGATGCTCTCAAGCAAATGGGACACAAAATCCTATTTGAAAACTCAGAAATACTGGACAACACCAAAAGCCACTACATCAGATTATACAGAGAAGCCATTGAAATTCACAAACACCAGCACAGTTACAATAAAAAAGAAGAAAGTCTAAAAATTAGCAAAACCTGGCTACCAGTCCTGAAAAACACAGCCTGCAAAAGGTCAATGAACTCAGTCCAACCACCAGGACATGGGAATACTTCTCACAATGAACATGCTAATCACGCTCATCAGCCACTCATTAACATTTCAACACAACAAAAAACCCCACCTAATCTCCTATAATTTAGCTCTATAAATAGAACATTGCCACTCTACCTGGGCACAGAGATTTTGCTTCTATCTGTGCTCCTGCCCTCTGAAGATGCTGGCCACAGATGCTGGCGAAACGTTAGGAACCACAACTTCCAGAACACGGCCACACAGCCCGGAAGACCCACAACAGCCATCGAAGGACAATTGTACAGTAAAGCCATTTTGTAATCTTTATAGTCAGGAGGTAAGATAAATACTCAAACATCCACATAGTTTTCTTGGCAACAATACAGAAGTGGTTTGCTATTGCCATCTTCCAGGATGTTTTGCCAACTTTCCAGTCTGCTCTACTGCCCTGGGATTTCCTAGTGGTTTCCAATTCAAGCACTACCCAGGCAGGTTCAACCCAGTTTAACCTATCTGGATCCATCCAGGTGCTTCCCCCTGCTGTGACTTCATAACTAGCATAGCCATTTATAGAAATTATTATTAGCTGATTAGAAATGGCATAACATAGTTGCATGTGTAACTACAACCATAAAAACAGTAGTTTCCAAAATGGGCTGTACAATAAAAGGATAAAAACCTAAATGAGAAAAGTCTTGTGTACTTTCCTATATTCTAGGCACGGTACTTAGTGCTAACTTGATTAAATCGTTCTGCAGCTCCTTCATTACTTCCTGAAGGCCTGAACTGTGCAGAAATATATAAAAATAAAGAAATGTCGTGATTCTTTTCTTAATGCCACATTTCAAGTTGTGGCACCCACGCTGTCTTGCTAATGATTATTTTTATACATTGAGAAAAGAAGCGAAGGGCCAAATGCAAATGCAACATCTTCCATGTGGTACTTCTATAAATTGCTCCACATGTAAGCTGCCTCTGTGTGGCACTTCATTTGGGCTCATCCAAGCACTACTTCATTACTGCTTTATTATACTTGTGTTCAGTGTAAAATATCTGCCTTTAATTCTCTTGAAGGAGACTGTAAACTACTAAAACAATGAAAGGGAATTCTGAATTTTGCACCTGATGGCCAGTGCACTAAAGTAAAACAGAAGGGGTGGGTGGAGGGAAGAACCTTATTATTGTTTTTTGAATGACAGCTGGCATATTCGATTTGAGGTTAATGTACCCTAATTATATCACTAGTCTCCCAAACACATTTTCAAAGTCTGCTACATGTGGCATTTACAGTTGCCATAATAATGCAACAGCACATCGGGAAGCACGCCATAAGCGCACCTCTGACCAGCAAGTGACCTCCTGATTAGCAGATCCGTGGGGTTAATAAAAGGAGTGCTTCAGATAGGGATATATGCTACCCCAATGAACTCTGATCTCAGTAAGCTGGGAAATCTATGCCAGAAAGTGTTTACACAGTCAACAGCTGTGCTGGCAAACAAAACAGAAAATCCCCATTTCTGTTAATATCATTCTCAGAGTGAAATAAGCAGAGCCTCTAATTTCACATGTAGCAATTAGTGGGGAAGCTGAATCATAACTACAGAATTACGACCAGTGTTTGGCAACTGCATCAGTTAGCCTCTGTTTGGAGCAAGATATCATTGGCGATCACTCGTAGCCGAGTAAGATTGTCTTCCAAGGGTAAAATTTTAACGGTGGATCCATAAGTGGCTGTAAAGGCCAATTCTGGATCCGCACAACCTCCCACAATGAGGGCATAGGTTTCCGGATGGGAGACGGTCATGATGAGGGTTTGCCTGACGTGCCTTCCTTTTAGCTCTTTTCTCCCTTTCGCCCTGTACTCGTGCTTCTTCGAAGTCCATAGCGCCTTTAATAAAGGCTGACCTCCAATTGAAACGCTCATGAGTTAGGGCTTCCCAGTTCTCAATGCTGATATTACCACCATTTGTTAGTTGGGCCTTTGGCTTAATGGATGTTAAGACTGGATCTTACATTATATTTTTTTCTTCTCCTGAGACATCATCACTACCATGTATGTATGTATGTATGTATGTATGTATGTATTTATTTATTTATTTATTTATTTATTTTTCATATTTATACCCCGCCTATCCCCTCCCTATCGGAGGACTCTAGGCGGCTTACAACATTACAATTTCATATATTAACAATTCATATATATATTTAACAATGTTACTACCGTGCGCTTAGGAAAGGGGTAAGGGAACCGACGCTTGAAGTATTGGACTACATGTCCCAGAATACCTTGCTTCAGAGTCGGCTGCTGATGTCCTGGATGTTGCTGTTCGGGATCCGTCGTCTCCGTTCTCCATTTCCGCTGCCATTCGCGAGGTCTTCTTCGCTCCGGAGGTGACCCCCGACAGGACGCCAGCAAATTGTCCCACGTAAGGTGGTACCCATTTATCTACTTGCAATTAGCTTTCAAACTGCTGGGTTGGCAGAAGCTGGGGCAAGTGACAAGAGCTCACTTCGCCACGTGGAGGTTCGAACTGCCAACCTACTGATCGGCAGTCTCACAGCATTAGCGGTTTAACCCGCTGAGCTACCGCGCCCCTTGTATAGCTCAGCAGGCCATTTGGAGCAAAATGCTGGAACTCTCCCTATGAATGTAGCTTGAATCATGTCAACTGGATTTCTATTTTCTCAGTGGAAACGTTTCGCTCCTTATCCAAGGAGCTTCTTCAGTCTGAGCAAAGTTGGTAAGGGAATCCTAAATATGTTTCTAGGTAACTGTGTGACCTTACACCTGGGGCTAGGTCATGGTTATATTGAGATGTTATTTTAAGTCCTTTTATCATCTAAAGGAGGATCGTTAAGATCACCATGCTGCTGTTGAGCTTGTGAAATGGTCTTAATCTTCCTAGGCACAGAAGACAAAGCAGGGAGGAAGATGGGGGAGAGATTGTGCCTGAGGCCCCCACCTCTATTCAAGGAAGGATTTTCCAAGTTGGCATAAATGGATTCCTTGACCCCTCTCTCAAACCACCTATCTTCTCTGTCTAAAATGTGAACATTAATGTCCTCAAATGAGTGTCCTTTTTCCTTTAGATGAAGGTAAACTGCTGACTCTGGTCCTGTGGTGTTACTTCTCCTGTGTTGGGCCATCCTCCTGTACAAAAGTTGTTTGGTTTCTCCAATGTAGAGTTCAGAGCACTCCTCATTGCACTGGATTGCATAAACTACATTGCTTTTCTTGTGTTTTGGAGTTTGATCTTTGGGGTGTACAAGCCTCTGTCTCAGTGCGTTGGTGGGTTTGAAATATACAGGTATGTGGTGTTTGCCAAATATCCGTTTTATCTTTTCAGACACGCCAGCCATGTAGGGAATGACCAGGTTCTTTCGTTTACTCTGAGTCTCAGCCCTATCTGTCGCTGTTTTAGGTCTGGTAGATTTAGATTTGGTGAAGGCCCAATTTGGATATCCACAGGATATACCAGACCTAAAACAGCGACAGATAGGGCTGAACCCCAGCTGAAAAGGGTCCAGATAATCAACTTCTTTCAGGGCCCTTTGGAGCTGAGCACCCACAACCCTCTGAGTCACCTTCTCTAAAAGGCAGGAAGGGCTGGTCCTGCCCACCTAGCATAATCCTTACCCTAATAATGAGCATAGCTCATTGGAGGGAAAGTGAGATCCTAGCCATAGAGTCTATGGTGGCTAAGGATGAGTGGACCAGGGAGATCTGCTCTGTATAATTCTTCACTCAGCAAGTTACAACACCAGAGAAGGCAGCACCTCTCTTGAAGCTATACAGGATTGGGCTTGGTTAGTACTTGAATGAAATATCACCAGGGAATACCAGAGCAGTAGGCTAGACTAGGAAGTTGAAAAATATCCTGGAATAAGGCAATAGAAACCCACGTCTGTATTGTTGCCAAGAAAACTGGTTCGTCGAATCAGCAGGAGTCAAGTTCAACTCAAGGATATCATCCCCTAAGAAGCCAGAATATATATTTAAATTAGTGTAAAATCTGACCCTGGGTCTGATTGCCCAAAATTCAAAGCAAAAATGGGCAGTTAGACCCAGGGGCAGATTGTACACTAACTTTAGAAAATATATGATTTCGTCCCCACTTCTTTTTTTTCCTTTTTAACTTTAACTCTTAAATGAGTGAGTGTGCTTTCTGCAGCATCAAGTTATTTAAAGAGTAGAAATTTCTTCCCCAGAACTTTGGAAAGGTCATGAGTCATGACTATACAACATTCTTGGATGCACCAAGCTTTTTTTTTTTTTAAAAAAAATTAAAGTTAGACACAGTCCCTCAGCCTCCTTGCAAAGTTTAGACACTAATGGAAACACTGTTACACCCACCACAGATTTTTCCCCCTTGGAAAGGATGAATGTTAGCCAGACTTTGTTCCAGCTAACATTCACCTGCTATGGCAACAAATACCCAAATTCAGTTCCAGAAGATCTTTAACAGAATTATATTTCATCTCTAGTCGTGAGCACTGGAAAATGCCTGTGCTCCTAAATCTAAAAGTTAGGCCAAATACTATTTGCTGACTCTTCTATAGTGTGCCATGAACTTTCATTTTCCTCCCCATTCCTACCACCTCCATTTCACAACTGGAAAGTAAATGTGATTAAATTTTCTTACTGAAACCAACACATAATATAAAACATAATATAAAATATATTATAGATCGCATTCCTCTTCAGTATTAACACATGTGAAAGTTATTTTCTAATTCTATCACATGTTAAAAATTCCCAGCTACTGTGAAAAGCAGCCAATTCTGTGGTCAGGTCTGACATGTGTGGGGAATTGCAAAGGAAAGTCATGAATGAGTTCTGGTTGAATATATTATTTTGGTAGGAACAGGAATTACTGAAATACTAATATGGACTGGATCAGAACAGGCAGAATTAATCAGATTGAACCAAACAGCAAAATTAGAAATTTGGTTCAAAGACTCTTCTATCGCTTTACACAAGCTTTTCCTCTAAGCCCCTATTTGCTCTTAAGAATTAATATCTTAATATTTCACTTCTTTCCTGTGGGCTATTCCTCCTTTGCCCCTAACAATGGCACAAAAATGCCCCATAACCACCTTTTATTTCCATGTCCTCATGACACTGCCCCCGTCTCAACCCCAGCCCATACCTGAGAGAGTTTAAAGCCTTTAGCTGGTCTAGTTTTAAAATAATGTTTTCCCTCTTTTCCAGATACTGTTTTTGCTATGGCTATGATCTGGCACACTTCACTGACCATTAAGTAGCTCATTGTGAGCTGCCCAGAGTCACATATGTGGGATGGGACGCTATAAATATTGAACAAACAAATAAGGCAGTTAAGAGTCCAGCTCTTCTTGGCCACTTTAGGCCTCTATGGTCATCCTACTCCTCCAGCCACTGGGCACTGCCCCTCATTTTGGCCTGGGCTGCATGAGAAACCAGACGCTTAACTTCCACAGAGGCATGTCCCTGGGTAATGCCTGACTGATGCTTTCCACCCCATTTGTCAGGTGCTATTTGAGCTGTCTTTTGAAAGAGCGCTATATCTGTTTTTTAGGTTTAGCATTCTTTTGCACGGGCTGTGCAGAAGGACAATTAAAACTGGGAAAGACAGCTAGCTCAGCCTGCCTCTTTTACTGACAAAGGGTTTTGCATAGCCATTTTTGGTTTTGGTTTTACTATTCACTATTATTTCTGAGGACTCATGCACGAGTGCTCCAACTACAGCCTGACTGCTCATTCGAAGGACAGATACTGAAGCTGAAGCTCAAATACTTTGGCCACCTAATGCGAAGAGAGGACTTGCTGGAAAAGACCCTGATGCTGGGAAAGACTGAAGGCAAAAGGAGAAGGGGACGGCAGAGGATGAGATGGTTAGATAGCATCACCAATGTAACGAACATGAATTTGAGTAAACTCCGGGAGACAATGGAGGACAGGAAGGCCTGGCGTGCTGTGGTCCATGAGGTCACGAAGAGTCGGACACGACTAAACAACTGAACAACAACAACAAAAAAGTAAGTGCTCCTCAAACCAGTTTCATTCAGTTCCATAGCTGTTTGTGCAATGCTCCACTCGTGTCATCTGTATGCGAAAGGGTGAGATCAATGCCATTTTGCTTACTCCATTCCAGCTTTGGTAGCACTAGGCTTACTGTACATGTGGACCCATCCCAATTTGTGGCCTCCATGGCTGTCCAGCTCTGGGTGCTGCCAACCACAAGGACAAGACTGGATTTGCTACCAGCATTGCCATTCCCTTGCAGTACTAGTAAGGATGAAGCTCTCATTAATGATTGCTTTTTTCTCACTTCATCACACATACTCCTCCATACCATCTACCTTTCAGCTGGGCTATTTTTGAACATAGGTCTAGCACTGTTTCAGAAAAATACTACACTCATGTTACGGATGGATGAGCTGAGAAAGAGAATTAGCTTGCAAACAGGCTGTGATTAGCATTAAATCAACCAGATTAAGCCACGGCAGTGGTTTATGCAAGAACAAAACTGCAGAATTGCACTGACCTCAGGATAAGATAGCACAGCCAAAGAGTGCATTGTGCAGAATAACCTGCAGTCTTGCTGGACCTTTAAAACAACACCTTGGTCCAGAACTATCCAGAAACACAGATCTGGTGACATTCCTGTATTTTAACCCCTTCACTTTTATCCCTCCTGATAAAACTACAGAAAGTCCATAATGAAGTATTAATTCAATATGAACCATTGATTCAACAGTCAGCAAATCTATCAGCAGATCTGACTACTGTCCAGTCCAGTGAGTTAGAGGACTAGCTCCAGTTCACTATTCATAAGAAATATGACCCATTCCCTAGGCCAGTGTTTCCCCATAGCTGGCTGGGGAATTCTGGAAGTTGAAGTCCACACATCTTCAAGTTGCCAAGGTTGAGAAACACTGCGATAGGTGTGTTTATCACTGCACATATCTCTTGTGCAGTGGGAGTGCCCTTACCACCTCCACTTCACAAATCCCCCAGGCACTGTTGCAGGACTTCCTGTCATGAAGATTATGCAGAGGAATAAGATTAACTTTCTTCACCTCTGTTCTTCTCTAACACTACTGGACTCCATAGGTAAGGTAAAGGTAAAGGTTCCCCCCAGACAGTTGTGCAGTCGTGTCCAACTCTAGGGGCCGGTGCTCATCTCCGTTTGTTAGCCGAAAAGCCAGTGTTGTCCAAAAATGCTACCACGGTCATGTGGCCGCATGACGCGTGCGGAACGCTGTTACCTACCCACCGAAGTGGTACCTATTCATCTACTTGCATTTGCATGCTTTCGAATTGCTAGGTTGGCAAGAGCTAGAGCTAGTGCGGGAGCTCACTCCGCACGCAGGGCTAGGGATTCGAACCTCCGAACTTACAATCTGGACTCCATACAATTGGCCAAAGTTCTAATTGATGGGTTGACAGAGTTTTGATCCCATAGAAAAAAACGCTGTCTTCACAAACGTGATTTAAAGCATGTCAACTTAATCTTCTAAGTATCTTTCTAAAAAGTTCATTTGAAATCAGGCTTCCCAACTGTTTGCAGAAGAGTATCCATGTTGGTCTTTTGCAGCGAAAATGAGAAAGAATCTTGTGGCACCTTAAAGACTAAAACATTTATTGTCCTATTAGTGTTCATGCATCACAGCTCATTTGCTTTTGATGAAGTGGACTGAGATCTATGAAATCCTATGCAAAAATTAATTGGTTAGTGTTAAGGTACCAAAAGAGTCTTTGAGACTTTTTAAGCAACTCAAAGCAAGGAAGGAATAACAAGTGAAAAAGCAGTTATTCATTGCAAAACAGGAGAAAAATAAGCAAGCAAACAAAAACATTAGTTTCTAATGTGCTACATTATTTTTTCTTTTTGCATCTCCTGCTATTTCTTTATCACATCCATCAAACCTCCTTGAAAACATTCCAAGCCTTTTCCTGCCAATTAGGGACTATTTCTAAACCCATAAGAATAACACAAACCAAATCCAGCAAGCAATAAGTGCCAATTCGAATGCATTCTTGTGATTTTTAATATTTATTGTAAAGAAATAAAACCAAAGCTGTTCTTTTCTCTTCTTCTTCTTCTTCTTCTTCTTTTTAAAGGAAGGAATTGGCTCCACCTGACCATAATGATGAAGAGGAATTTAAATGGAACTGCAAATGTAAAATTCCCATAAACAGATTTGAAAGTCAGCCAAAGGAGGGGTAGGGTTGGAAATGTAGAAAAAGTGAACTTCTCCAGTATGACAATTCATCCTATAAGCACATCTATAAGAAAAAGAGGATGGAAAGATTATTATTCCTGCAAAGATAATGGATTTTTTTAAAAGCCTTGAAATTTCAGGGGAACATAAATGCTTAGCTTTATTTCATATTTCATATTTTATTATTTTATTATTATGAGTTTTCCCAGTGCACCAAACTCACTTATGGATTACAGACCAAAGAGAGATTCAGAATACAGAAGCAGTCCAAATACAGATAAATAGACAAAAATAGTTCACGTTGAGCAGTGCTTGGCCAGATAAGTGTGTTCCCTAAAAGACCACCTAATTTGAGAAACCCAGAGTCTGGGAAAGTGACTAACTCTAGGAAGGCCAATATGCTACTTTGTAGCTTGGGAATATTGGAGCAAAATGAAAGTTCTAATTAAAAATCTGCTCAATATAGAGCTGATTGGTGTAGCCTAGAGAAGACCAGGTCCTTCTTCAAAATAACTCATAAAATTGTTAATAAATCCTGATTTATGAAAAGCCTTGCAACTAAAACACTTGTTTCTGGTTAACTTTTGATATCAGGTAATATAAAAACTTAGCCCTCCTCTGTCTGTAAAAACTAACAATCTCAGATCATATAAACAGGAGTACTATTATATTGGTGGTGCTTATGAAACAGAAGACCATTTATCTAACTAACAACACCCAAGACCGTCAATGAATAATGATGATATCCTGCTTGTAAAAATACATTTCTAAAAGTTCTCTTCAAAAGAAAACAGAGAGGTTTGCCTCCATCGATCAAGGCAATATAATGAGATAGTGCCCAGACACAGTAACAGTATCAATTGGCAACAAACTATATATGGCATTTTACTTTGCCTGGCAAATACACCAGTTAAGGAAGGATAAGCACATGTGGAAAGAATGTAGGGTTAATAGCTATTTAGGGCTTAGTCCACAATTGCTGGAGAACTCCCTGGAGAAGAAGCTGATGCTAGGGAAAGTGGAAGGCAAAAGGAAGAGGGGCCGACCAAGGGCAAGATGGATGGATTATATTCTGGAGGTGACAGACTCAACCATGGGGGAGCTGGGGATGGTGACGGCCGACAGGAAGCTCTGGCGTGGGCTGGTCCATGAAGTCACGAAGAGTCGGAAGCGACTGAATGAATAAACAACAACAACCACAATTGCTTCTGCTGGAGAAGATGGATTAAGCCAATTAAGTCACAACTACCTGGACTTAAACTGGAACACTGGCAAAGGAGGGGGAAAGGAGGTCCAGAGGTGCTGATGGTTGGATGACTGTACCACAGAGCTTCTTTTTCAGATTCAGACATTCATAGCTGTTGCACTATGCAATGTTCCACTGCATTATATTTAGAGAGTTCAAAGGCTCTGGAATTCTGAACATACTGCTGTTCCTTCTAACATTAATTGTGTGCTTTTCATGGGAGCGAGCAGCAGGTGGGAGCCTGATTTTAGTGATAAAGGGCAAATTGGCAATCTACTTGACATGGTACATTGTGGACTATTTTCTTTTCCTGATTTGGATGATCCTCATTTAGATGTGCATGCAAAATCAAGTAGGATCATTATTAAAACCTCCTGCTTAGCAGGCTGGATAGCCAGTTGTGGTGTTGTTGTATAATAGATTGTATAATCTTAAGAGTTTACCAGTGATGGCAATAACAGTTTCCTACCTTCAAGAGGAAAAAAAAAACCTGAATCCCTATGGACAGAACTTCTGGAAATAAGCTGCTCAAAAAAATAAAGGGAACACTGAAATAAGACATCCTAGATCTGAATGAATGAAATATTTGTATTAATTACTTTGTTCATTACATAGTTGAATGTGCTGACAACAAAATCACACAAAAAGCAATGGAAATCAAATGTAAGCAACCCCTGGAGGTCTGGATGTGGAGTTACACTCAAAAATTAAAGTGGAAAAGAACACTACAGGCTGATCCAACGTTGATGTAATGTCCTTAAAACAAGTCAAAATGAGGCTCAGTAGTGTGTGTGGCCTCCACGTGCCTGTAAGACCTCCCTACAATGCCTGGGGATGCTCCTGATGAGGTGGCGGATGGTCTCCTGAGGGATCTCCTCCCAAACCTGGACTAAAGCATCCCCCAACTCCTGGACAGTCTGTGGTGCAACGTGGCATTGGTGGATGGAGCGAGACATGATGTCCCAGATGTGCTCAATTGGATTCAGGTCTGGGGAACGGGCGGGCCAGTCCATAGCATCAATGCCTTCGTCTTGCAGGAACTGCTGGCACACTCCAGCCACATGAGGTCTAGCATTGTCTTGCATTAGGAGGAACCCAGGGCCAACCGCACCAGCATATGGTCTCACAAGGGGTCTGAGGATCTCATCTCGGTACCTAATGGCAGTCAGGCTACCTCTGGCGAGCACATGGAGGGCTGTGCGGCCCCCTAAAGAAATGCCACCCCACACCATTACTGACCCACTGCCAAACCGGTCATGCTGGAGGATGTTGCAGGCAGCAGAACGTTCTCCACGGCATCTCCAGACCCTGTCACGTCTGTCCCATGTGCTCAGTGTGAACCTGCTTTCATCTGTGAAGAGCACAGGGCGCCAGTGGCGAAGTTGCCAATCTTGTGTTCTCTGGCAAATGCCAAACGTCCTGCACGGTGTTGGGCTGTAAGCACAACCCCCACCTGTGGACGTCGGGCCCTCATACCACCCTCATGGAGTCTGTTTCTGACCGTTTGAGCAGCCACACGCACATTTGTGGCCCACTGGAGGTCATTTTGCAGGGCTCTGGCAGTGCTCCTCCTGTCCCTCCTTGCACAAAGGCGGAGGTAGCGGTCCTGCTGCTGGGTTGTTGCCCTCCTACGGCCTCCACGTCTCCTGATGTACTGACCTGTCTCCTGGTAGCGCCTCCATGCTCTGGACACTACGCTGACAGACACAGCAAACCTTCTTGCCACAGCTCGCATTGATGTGCCATCCTGGATGAGCTGCACTACCTGAGCCACTTGTGTGGGTTGTAGACTCTGTCTCATGCTACCACTAGAGTGGAAGCACCGCCAGCATTCAAAAGTGACCAAACCATCAGCCAGAAAGCATAGGATCTGAGAAGTGGTCTGTGGTCACCACCTGCAGATCCAGTCCTTTATTGGGGATGTCTTGCTAACTGCCTATGCTTTCCGCCTATTGTCTATTCCATGTGCACAACAGCATGTGAAATTGATTGTCAATCAGTGTTGCTACCTAAGTGGACAGTTTGATTTCACAGAAGTGTGATTGACTTGGACTTACATTGTGTTGTTTCAGTGTTCCCTTTATTTTTTTGAGCAGTGTATTTTGAAGGACAATTCAAACTTTCTAACATCCTGATAGGGATTGGCAAATTTTGGAGCAGTCCGCCTGGCTCAGTAAAAAAAGACAATGTGAGTCTTCTGACACTGTGTCCTGTTCTAACTGAGGCATGACACAAGGAGCGGTGTTAGCAAAACTTTATTAAGGAATAAACAAGTTGTTTGCGGTTAAGAACTGGTCCATATATCAGAGGCACACGACAAGGTCTTTCGCGAGGCAACCACGTGGTAAGGCACAAGCACAATTCCATGCGGCGGCGAAGCAAGGCAGCAACCTGGTTCCAACGCGGTAACAAGGCAAGGCTCGGAGTCAAGAGTAGGACCTTCTCCTACCTCCACTGCCAGATTTTCACCCTGAGAATGATCAGATCAAGATCACTTGGGCCTAGTGTGTGCTTTTGAGGGCCACTGGCATGATGTATCAACTGAGGAGTCATTATTGACCTAATGAGACTGTTAGAGAGAAAATAGTAAGGATGGTGACCAAAATAAGAGGCTAGAACATGCCTCCCCATCTTCTGCAAAGCAGATAATTCATCCTGCCTCCTAAGTAGGGTTACCACACCTGGAATGCAAAAATCCAAGCAATCATTAGATAGTAATGAAGATATAGAGATAGGGTGACCATATTTCCTTGAGACAAAAACGGGACATTGGGATGGCAAAAATGGGATGGGGTTAAACTTATGTAATATTCCATATTCATGAAAAAGTAAGACAATAAAAAAAGTTTTAAAGGGTTTTTAAGATCCATTTGCTGGTCCTTAAACAGATTACTTTATATATAAAAATATTTTTGTTTTCATTAAAATGAAAAAGTTTTATTACATGAACATTTTGAGCTAACAATTATTCTTCAGTGACAGAACTCATACAAAAATTTAGGTAGACGTAGAGGGGGACTGTATTTGACAGGAGGCGAATGGGGAAAGTACAGCTCATGGGCTTTGTAACATCACGGATTGCAGGAAGGAGGGGAGGGGTGAAAGAAGAGAGGCAGGGAAGGGAGGATTCAAAAACTCCATGCCCGGTGAGGCTTCTCTTCCTTCTACCTTCCCTCCTCCTCCTCCTGCTTTTTTTTCTCCCACTTTCTCTCTCTCCCACAATCCCAAACGAAAGTCTCTCTCTTGCCGAGCTGGAGAAATAATCAGTTTCACTCTTGAAAAAAGGGGGCAGGATCACATTCCAAATGCATTTTAATAAAACAAACAGAGAGCAGAGAGTGACCAGCTAAAAGCAGAGCTGAATCAATCTTGCCATGCCTGACATTTTGCTAATTTTTAAAATAAAACGGGACAAAATTGACATTTATATTAAAACGACGGGACGGTCAGGAAATGTGAAAAAAACGGTACTGTCCCGTTTAAAATGGTACGTATGGTCAGCCTATATAGAGAACATTCTAACTGTTTGACACTATTTAGATTTTTGCAGACAAGATATAGCAACTGTAGTTATAAGTAGGTTAACCCTGCTCCCAATGTCAGTCTACTTATTTGTCTAGAATCTGGTGGATATTAGATTTTTGTTAGTTATCTGATCTTAGTTAATTATTGTTAGCCATCCTCAGTATTGTATGATGACCAAGATTCTCCTGGAAGTTCAGTGTATAGGCCATTTTCCCTTCCTGCCCTGATATAAGAAAAGAAGAATGAATCCAAGATGGCGATCGGAAGCCGACGTCGGTTGCTGCTCCGGGGGGGGGGAGATTGTTTAGCTCCTTAAAAATCGTTGGAGGCTTTTCTGAACCCCCTGAATGGCACTTTCCATGGCTGGGGAATTGCTACTGGCGGGTTTTTACCTGTGTTGGGGGTTTAGCCCCCCCTGGACGGAGCGGTGGGACGTAACGTACTGCGAAGGACGACGCGAGGCTTGCAGTCGGTCTGAGCAGAGTTTAACAGCGTTTGTTGAACAACGAGGGAAGCCTCTTGCTGTTGAGAAGCCGAATACGGGCGACCCTGGAACCCAAATAGGACGGTGGTGCTGGCGGGGGTGATGACAACAAACCCCGACTAACCCTGATTCGGTGAGCCCCGGGATTTGCCCTGATAGTGGGACAGATTCTGGGCGGGGCGTTCACCGTAGTAGAAGCAAATTTCATCTCTGCTGCAAAAGAACTCTACAGGGGCTGAACAGATTCCAGAGGTGTAAAAGACTGACCTCAAAATTGCTTGGACGCTGGCCCTTAATAGATCTTTTGGGTATAAGTTTTAACAATATAACGGACTTTGCCTCGCTTCCCAGAAGAACGTTTCTGGAGTTGTCGACCATCTCGGTAGCGCAACAGCTTTACATATGGCTGAAGATAGAGGGACATACCCTGAGGAACCAGTAATCAATTCTAGCGTCTGGCAGAGTTTAAAGATCTCTCTGCCTGTTCTGAAAACAAAACTGTGGGTGCAGCAACGCCTTGACGATCTATTGAGCGTTGCTACAGACTGACAGAAGCATAGTAATGCTATCAGGGTTTATGGACCACGGATTATTAAGATAAGCCCTATGAAAGCTGGTTAAACATCTCTAATCATCCTAACCACCCTATATATAGCTAAGATCATCGGGATCCCTCAATTGAATGACAGTCTCCCTCTCAGGAGTGAGAGGCGTGGGAGGGAGTATTGGGTTGAATGTAGAATATGAGTGCACTCATCCCCCTGAGTGAGAGACGGGGGGAGGAGTAGTGGAGTAGTGTATGGAGTGCCCCCCTATAGACCAGTGAGAGAAGTCGATGAGGGGGGCACAGGAAGTGAGTGGTTAATTTTGTGAGTGGTGAGTGGGCCCAGCCATTGCCGAGAGCACGGGCTGGTGCACTGGTGGGGGCCCATCATCACTTGAATTGAGTGTTGTAAGTCTGTTGATTGAATGATGGAGGGTTTACTGAGTTTATCCAGGAATCTCGGGAGTCCAGGAGTGGAGGCTAATGGGCTTAGAGACGCTGGGGGTCATAGGGCTGGGCAGAATATTGAGGTGGTGATGGGTAGGGGATGGTATGGCGAGAGCCGGAGAACAGGCCGTCGTAGGGGAAGACGTGACCGGTGTTTATTACCGGTGGTGTGTTCTGGTTCTCCGTGCTCAACCCAAAGGCCTGGTCAGCAGACTCGTGGTTGCCCTGACTTTCGGCTGCTGCTATGCAATGCCAGGTTGGTTAATAACAAAGCCCCCCTCATACAAGATCTGATTATAGAGGAGGGGGCAGACCTGGTATGCATTACAGAAACCTGGCTGGGCCCGGAGGGCGGTGTTGCTCTCTCTGAAATATGCCCAGTCGGGTTTCGGGTTTGGCACCAGCCGAGACTTCAGGGCAGGGGAGGAGGGGTGGCTGTTGTCATCCGGGAATCCCTAATGGCAATCAGGGGCCCTGCTCCACAAGTGACCGGGTGTGAGACTCTGTTCTTTAAGTTGGGCTCTCGGGAACAGTTGGGAGTATTGCTACTGTACCAGCCTCCCTGCTGCGTAGCAACCTCCCTGCCTGAGCTGCTGGAGGCCATCTCAGGGTTGGCAGTTGAGCTCCCTAGGCTTATGGTTCTGGGGTACTTTAACTTGCCTTCCCTGGGACGAACCTCTGAAGCAGCACGGGAGTTCATGACCACCATGGCGGCCATGGGCCTGTCCCAGATCATTCAGGACCCAACTTGAGACAGTGGCCTCACCCCGGATCTAGTTTTCTTGTCAGAGCAGTGGCAAAGTGATCTGAGGGGAGAACTACATCTTTCCCCGTTGTCATGGTCAGATCACGCCCTCGTGACCTTGAGATTCTCCTATGCTACCCCCCTCCGCAGGGAGGCCGGACCTATTCGATTGGTCCACCCCCGGCGACTGATGGACCCGTTAGGATTCCAGAGGGAGCTGGGGGTTATACCGGAAGATCTGCTGCACGGTCCAGCGGAGGCTCTGGCTGCTGCCTGGAATAGAGAGGCGGCTGGGGCCTTGGACAGGATCGCGCCTGTGCGGCCTCTCTTGTCCAGTCGAACCCGACACTCCCCCTGGTTTACGGAGGAGTTGAGGGTTCTGAAGAGGATTAAGAGACGCCTAGAGCGCCGCTGGAGGAAAACAAAGACTGAATCCGACCGAACACAATCTAGAGCCGCTATTAAGGCCTACCTTGTGGCGGTAAGAGCGGCGAAACGTGAATATTTCTCCGCTCTTATTGCATCCGCAGAATGCCATCCGACGGCCCTGTTTAAGATTAC
Organism: Charina bottae; assembly: GCA_023362775.1. NCBI lineage: Eukaryota > Metazoa > Chordata > Lepidosauria > Squamata > Charinaidae > Charina > Charina bottae. Next base: position 119,069,847 of record JALMGJ010000002.1, read on the forward strand.
CCGATCCCTTTTGGGGAAAGGGGAGTCGGAAATCCATCTGCAGGGCTGTGCTGAGGAATTTTCGAAGCATCTGCAGGATAAAATCGCTCGGATTCGCTCCAAGTGGGATTCCGAGCGTGAGTCAGAGTCTGGAGAGATACCCAGGGAACGTACTCACTTTGTTATCTGGGAACAGTTTGATCCTGTTGGACCTGAGGAAGTGGACATAATTCTCCGGACTGTAAATGCCACCACCTGTCAATTAGATCCATGCCCCTCCTGGCTGGTGAAAGCAGCTCGGGAGGGGACTTGTAGTTGGGCCCAAGCGATGGTGAATGCATCCTTGGGAGAGGGGGTGTTCCCGGCAGCTTTCAAGGAGGTGCTGGTGCGCCCCCTTCTCAAAAAGCCATCGCTGGACCCTACTATACTGGATAATTTTCGTCCAGTCTCCCACCTTCCCTTTTTGGGAAAGGTGGTTGAGAAGGTGGTGGCGTTGCAGCTCCAGAGGATTCTGGATGAAACGGATTATCTGGACCCCTTTCAGTCAGGTCTCAGGCCGGGTTACGGGATGGAAACTGCATTGGTCGCACTTATGGATGATCTCTGGCGGGAGCGAGATGGAGGTAGTGCATCCATTCTCGCTCTTCTTGACCTCTCAGTGGCATTCGATACCGTCGACCACGGTATCCTTCTGGAACGGCTTAGGGAGTTGGGGGTGGGCGGCGTGGTTATACGCTGGTTCGCCTCCTTCCTCCGAGGCCGGACCCAGTCGGTGTTGATTGGGAGCGAGAGATCCAGCCCGCGGGCCCTTCTTTGTGGGGTCCCACAGGGCTCGGTACTCTCTCTGCTCCTTTTTAACATCTACATGAAACCGCTGGGAGAGATCATCCGACACCACGGGGTGAGGTATCATCAATATGCCGATGATACCCAGTTGTATATCTCCATCCCGGGTGAAGTGAGTGATGCAGTGACCACCCTGTCCATGTGCCTGGGGGCTGTAGGGGCCTGGATGGGGAAAAACAGGCTTCAGCTGAACCCTAGTAAGACGGAGTGGCTGTGGATTAATGGCTCCTTGTCTTCTGGGAAATTGTCATCTTTAATTCTGGATGGGGTTGCACTACCCCAGACAGATCCGGTGCATAACTTGGGAGTTCTCCTGGATTCACGACTCCTGCTTGAAGAGCAGGTGGCAATCGTGACCAGGAGAGCTTTTGCACAACTTCGGGTTGTGCGCCAGTTACGCCCCTTCCTGGAACAAGAGGCCCTTCGAACAGTCACTCATGCCCTGGTTATCTCTCACATAGACTACTGTAATGCGCTCTACATGGGGCTACCCTTGAAGAATATCCGGAAGCTACAACTGATCCAGAATGCAGCTGCGCGGACTGTTTTGGGTGTCCCAAGGAGGACTCATGTAACACCTTTGCTGCGCAAGCTGCACTGGGTTCCAGTTTGCTTCCGGGTACAATTCAAGGTGTTGGTTATCACCTTTAAAGCCCTACATGGCATGGGACCAGGATACCTAAGGGATCGTCTCATCCCCATCACTTCATCCCGTCCCACCCGGGCATGCAGAGAGGGCATGCTACGGATCCCATCGGTTAAGGAGTTCCACCTGGCGGGGTCTCGGAAGCGTGCTTTCTCTGCTGTTGCCCCTGTCCTTTGGAACATTCTGCCCCCGGAGATCAGACAGTCCTCCTCACTCCTGGACTTCCGAAAAAGACTCAAAACCTGGTTTTGTCAGTATGCTTGGGGTCAGAAGGAGATTGGAGATACTTGGAGATGGCTAGCACCTTAGATTCGCTCTGAGGGGCCCTTTTTATAACTTAAGAACACTCTGCCTTTGGATTCTATTTTACCCATTATATTTTAAATTACGGTTTTTACGTATGTTTTTATTAGAAATGTATAGCAATGATTTTAATTCTGTTGTAAACCGCCCAGAGTCCCCCTTGGGGGAGTTGGGCGGTGATAAATCCAATAAATAAATAAATAAAAATAAATAAATAAGTATATTCAACCCAGCTTTGAATCAAAATATGCACACAAAACGGGTCCCAAAAAAGGATAAAGGACAACTTCTTATCTCTACCACTAGAAGAAATGGAACTAGAATATTTATGAGAATTTGGCAGGGTGGGATATGATGCTCTAAAATTTGTGCATGAACATATGCATTTTCCATTAACTCTGCAAAATAGCTTTTCCTTCAACCTTAAATACGTTTAAAAACAGCATCCAACAAAATCAATGAGACTTTGAGTAAAGTAGATAATCTTAAATGAAGGGAAAAGGCTTAGTCAGGGAAAATGGAAGGGATTATGCAAGTATTAAAACCATTGAATAAAATAAACAGAGGCATGTTGTTTTAACTAAATGTGACAGTTGCATCTGAGCAACAGACTTACATTTACAGTAAATTGCTGTTCCACTGGCAGTTAGATGTTTGTGGATCAAAGCAAGCCTTTGAAATAAGGTACATTGAAATAAGGTACCCTATATTCCTACCTTAAATTATCAAGTGATATGTTACCCATTCTGTGAGCCTTCAAGCACTCATCCCTTGCTCCAAATAAGAAGTGTAATTTTGTTTAGCTTGCATTATGATAAAGAAATAAACTTGCATTCCATAAATCAATAGCAAACCATCCTCCAGTATTTGATCATCTCAGAATTTTCAAATTCAGTTTCCCAGACAAAGAAATGAATACAAAAATGCATAGATTTCTTGGGGAATGGGATGGACAGATAGATAAAAATGTATATATTAAGAGAAATATGCACAATAATCTATTTACATTTTCCTTAGAACATGTTTAAGGAAGTTGCACATTGATACTGAAATGAAAAGGAATGAAGGGAGGACTGAAAAAGACAAACACCCGCCCGCCCCCGCCCCCCATTTTAGCTTGTTCTGAAAAGCACAATGAGTTTCTTTTACATGTATAGATCTACAGCATACTCTGAAGACAAGATATGATTCAGGTCTTGCTGACTTTAGGCAGACCAGCTCACCCTCTCGATCCTTCCCTTGTCTTCCCCTGTTCCTTTCCTTGTTCCCCAGGGTGGGGAGAGCTTGGCCAGCAAAGGAAAGAGCAAGAGGAAGAGAGGATGGTTGTCACTGCTGTTTCATTTTGCTCCTTTTACCTGATGTCAAGCCCTTCAAGATAGACCAGGTCAAGAAACAGACACCACAAGGATTCCAGGAATGCTACTTTATTGGTATGTAAGTGTGTGTCTTTAAGTCAGTGTTGGAGACTGCCTGGACTAGGCCCTGAAGTTTTCTTGGCAAGATTTTTCAGGAGTGGTTTGCCATTGCCTCCTTCCTAGGGCTGAGAGAGAGTGACTGGCCCAAGGTCCCCCAGCTGGCTTTGTGCCTCAGGTGGGACTAGAACTCAATGGTCTCCCGGTTTCTAGCCTGGTGCCTCAACCACTACACCAAACTGGTTCTCTTTATTGTTGAAGGGTATAATAACAGAATCTTGACAGCCTGTCAGAGTTTCTTTCTGTCCCATCTTGTACCAAACAAGATCAAGGCAGGGGGTTGTTCTGAGTTTCTTTCCTATGCTTTCCATTTTATCAGGACTGAGCTGCCATTTCTCCTCCCTTAATGGTTCATTCCTTCCTTCTCCGAAGTCATTTCTACATTCCTTTATGCTTGCATGAGTTGGGGCTGCCACTAGAAGCTTGTCTACCTGGGAGAGGCAGAAACAAACTTACCACAAAGGGAGGAACAAAGTTGGAGTGTCGGTTCCTTGATCCCAGTGAATCATTATCACACTGAGTGGTCAGGTCCTCTCGTTTCCCCTCTTCAGATGATGGGGACACCCTCACTCACATACCATCTTACAGCCCTTCATCTTATCTCCAGGGATATTTAGAACAGGAATGAGCAGAAAGAAATTCACCCCACCCAAATTCCAGGCAGTTCGCTAAATCCAGTAGATCTGGCTGAGCCCATTTTGAAATGACTGAAGCAATGCACATCATCATCTAAAGCAGCCCAATTGTGTTAAACCATCTCTCATAATGCCCAGTCAGCCTCGCTCAGTGTTTTTGGAGTTGAAATCCAACACCTCTGGAGAACACCAAGTTGTGAGAAGGGAAGCCTGATCTAAATAATGGGAGCCTATAGAACCATTAAGCTCAAAATATAGAATTACTTAAATGCACTGTAGAGAATATGACACACCAATGCCAGAGAATCAACTTGCTGGCTTCCTCCTTTTGGAATTTAAAACGGTTTCTTAGCTGAGTCTCCCTTTGTTGACTCAGCTGTACTCTGCACTAGAGGTGAGGGATCTCAGAGATGGCTGGAACCCACCCTAGAGTGGTTCATTTGCTGATAACAATTGAAAGCAAAGTCTGGCTTATGGGATTTGTGCAGCTGGTCCCACTTTAGAGGTTTTCTTTTACTTTTTTTAATATATTCTAAATCAAAAGCTTAAAATATATGGATGCAGAACAGCATTTAGGGTTGAAAGACTTTTTTTGCTGTAGGCTTCCTAACCCTTACTCTTTGTTTTATGCACTAAAAATAAAGCCATGGAACCGGAGAAATTTGAATTGGCAGAAGTAAATTCCAGTTGCCTGTCCATAAAATAAAATTTGCAACACTTGTTCCTAAGCCTGGCAAGCCTTCATTTTGCATCTTTTTCCCTACTTTGAGCCAAAATGTTAATGGACCTGAACTGATACACTGCCAGCCTGTTAGTCCCTTCCTACCTGCAGTTCAAGCATTCTGAATTATTTCCCCAAAGTGCAACAAGCTGTACCTGCTTTCTGGTTAAAATTAGTGATATAGCTGATGTTTATACTTCTCTAGTTCCTAATATTTGATTGCCGAGCCTCACATGATCAAAAAGGCATAGTAAAGGTGAAGGTTCCCCCCACACATTTGTGCAGTCGTGTCCGATTCTAGGGGCCGGTGCTCATCTCCGTTTCTTAGCCGAAGAGCCAGCGTTGTCCGAAGACGCTTCCACGGTCATGTGGCCGCATGACACACGCGGAACACTGTTACATACCCACTGAAGTGGTACCTATTCATCTACTTGCATTTGCATGCTTTCGAATTGCTAGGTTGGCAAGAGCTGGGGCTAGTGTGGGAGCTCACTCCGTCACGCAGGACGAGAGATTCGAACCTTCGAACTTGTGATCTTCCGATCAACAACCCTGGCGTCTTACCCGCTGAGCCACCACACCCCCTATAAAAAAGATAAAGATAAATTTATATTATTTATTTATTTAATTAATTAATTAATTAATTAAAGATAAAGATTAAAAAAATAAAAAATAAAGGCATACTCACAGATATATTGCCTCAGAACCACAGATTCAATACACCTCTAGCAATCTCAACTGGGCTGTAGAACAAGTCACACCACAGCAATAAGTCTTGGAAGAGGGATCCAAAGCTCGTAATTCCCAATTATTTTTGTTGTTGTTGTTGTTGTTGCAGAAAAGTGGTTGGCCAGACACCCAGAAGACTCTTCTGAATGCTGCCCCATGCCTCATTCTGAGGAAGGGTCCTTTATAAACTAAGCTGCTCTGGAGATGCCTACTCCCAGAGTGCTGCCCTTTGCCAAAGTCACAACATACAGTATATTGCATGAGGTTATGTTAAAGGTATTGGAAGCAGTATTTTCTTCCATTGTAGCAAATCAGCAACACCAGTGCTCTCTGGAGTCATTTGCTTCCTTTGACACAGTGAGATAGACTTGGAAAAAATGGCATCACCCTTGCTGCCACTGCTTAGTGCAACAGCAACCATAATTTCATGAGACAAGATGGAAAGAAGAGAGGGGTTCACCCTGTCTATCAGAGGTGACATCATCTTTACTTCGGTCCTACAAAACATTTTGCGCCTCAGCTCTAAGGCGCACAAACGTCTAAGGCTAAAGGCTGCCTTTACTTCCCCTGCAACATACAGAAACCATGTATTTATTTTATTTTTTATTTTTATTATTTGGATTTATCCCCACCCATCTCTACCGTGGTAGACTCTGGGCGGTTTACAATCACAATATAAAAGTTAAAAACTTATACATTTAAAACTACCATAAAAATAAAAAATAAAAATCCAAAAAGATGGTATGTTCTTAAAAGGAGGATATTATTACGCTAACCACCCCCAGGAGGAACTATTATGTCCTTCGTTCCAGGCAAGGCGGCAGAACCAGGTCTTTAACGACTTCCTGAAGGCTAGGAGCGAGGGTGCCCGTCTCGCCTCAGGGGGCAAGATATTCCATAGGGCGGGTGCTATCGCAGAGAAGGCTCGCCTCCTGGACCCCGCTAGATGGAATTCTTTTAGTGATGGGATCCAAAGCATGCCCTCCCTGCATGATCGGGTGGGGCGGGTAGATATAATCGGGATGAGACGGTCCCTCAGATATACCCTGGTCCCATGCCATGTAGGGCTTTAAAGGTGATAACCAACACCTTGAATTGTTTCCATATTGCTGTTGTTAGCTATTGAGATTTACATAACAAGCGATATATAAATATTTTAAAGAAAAGAAAAAGAAATGGAACAGTAAGAAACATGTATGTTAGATCTTGCATGGTGGCCACAAGATAGGTGACCTTCTATATAAGTTAATAGAGAAAAAAAGTCATTCCTGGGGCCATATTTTCTAATCCACATATTACAACATCCTTTCAGCTGTGAACTATTGCTGTAATTTAAAACTTACCCTAAAGATTCAAGGGACCTCAATTTCAGAAACTGCTTTTTCTTTGTTTTCTTTAATTTTCACTGTTACTGTTTTTCCAAGAAAAAAAAGCCAACCTCTGGGAGCATTTAATTCTGTGGAATTTATGGAAATTATAATGGGTTGCAAACATTGTGCCTAATGTACCTTTTCCCGAGACATGCCAAGATCTGAAGGCGATAGTGGCATAATACCCTCAAGGTCAACAGCATCCTAGAATATCTCTATCTTACAGGGACAACTCATGTTTCAGACATTTCACAGCATTGCCAGACCCTGGGAAGTCATTTCTTATCATGCCAATAATTCAGGGATTAGGAAAAAAATATATATCAAAGAGGCCCAGATCATCTGGGAAAGTCTTTTTTACTGCTATTAACCTTCCCATTGTATTTAATGTGGGTAAAGTGTACTACTTAGAATTAAAATATTGATGAATCAAGCCAATTCCAAAATGAGTGGAATCCCCTGAAAGCTTGTTCATAACACAGCAGCTTCCTTGGAAGAATCCCTATCCCATTTTGTAAACAAAATGTAAACAAAGCAAGGATAACAGTCTGATAATAGGGTTATGGTTTACATACAGCTACTGACAAAAGTTACATAACTCCAGCACTACCCATGTGTTATATGATAAGGTGATAATTCTTCATTCTTCCATAAGCAACCATGAAATATAAAAAACAATACCAAAAAATGAAATCTTTGCTTGAATCTCCTAAAACAGAAGAATTAACATGTCCTCAAGGGCCAGGGATCAGTAATGCAAAAGAATGCATGCTACAGTATCCTTTGAAGCAATAAAACATTAGTTATGACACTGATGCAACTAATTTGATTGTTGTTGTTTATTCGTTCAGTCGCTTCCGACTCTTCGTGACTTCATGGACCAGCCCACACCAGAGCTTCCTGTCGGCCGTCACCATCCCCAGCTCCCCCACGGTTGAGTCCGTCACCTCCAGAATATCATCCATCCATCTTGCCCTTGGTCAATCCCTCTTCCTTTCGCCTTCCACTTTCCCTAGCATCAGCTAATATTTATAATATAAATTATATATAATTTATTTATAATAATAAATTATAATAAATTATAATAAATTATAGCCATGGAATTCTAGTTAATCTTTCCCAACATATTAGAGATGCCAGAGACTGAGGCTCAGATCTTTTGCAGGTAACGGATGTGCCCTATTATTGAGTTTCAAAAGGTACTTTCCCAAGAAGAAGAAAGGTTTGGTAGCAGTGGGACTTCTAAGGTAACATAGTCATCAATCGATGCAATTGAGTGGGAGACATGCAACTGAGTGTATCTTTCCAAAATCTTCTGCAAAATAATACACCCTAGACCAAGTAAATCATTTTTTTAAGCCAAGAGCTTTGCCCTTTAAATAATATATCAGAAGTTACGGTCCAAAGTAGGCAGAGTCAGGATAAGGAAGTAGATAAAGCCAAAACAAAAATAAAGTTTGATTTAATTTAAAGTTTAATTGCATTTAATTAATTTCATGCAGTTAATGTGATTACACACATGTAATTAATAATTTTCCAGTTCTGTCGCATTGAAAATTGCAATGTGATTGCAACTTATATTTAAATGTAAGGATTCCGCCCACTTAAAAGTATGCAGAGAGAGTGAGAGGGTAAGAGAAGAAACAAACAAATATTTTCCTGTATTTATCCCTGGATCACTGCAATGGAATGAGTCATGGAAGAAAGAAAGCCTCCTAAGCTGCTTCTTATCAGAAAAAGAAAAACTGACAGATCATACAAAGACCTTAATGAATACAAGGCTTGGTGAGATGGGCTATGAGGGAGATCAGCCTCAAGCTCCCTGCCTCATTGATCAGAAGCTTTGAACTAGTATCAGTTCAACTTGCAAAGGGAGCCTAGCTTAGTATTCAGCCCTGCCTCCCCAGGAGGATAATTACCCCACATTCAGAGTTAATGCTCCTTCCTTAGCCCCATTAAGACAGCCCTCCTGTAATGCCAACGGCCACTGAATTAGCCCCATAATCGGATTAAGAGAAATTGCTTTAAACAGACATTCAGAAGCTGTAGCTCCCTGACATCTTCCTAGGGATGTGTGGTGAAACTTCCCAGTTTACCTTGTTCTCACTCACTCAGGCTTAAAGTTAAGAGGTTCGGTTTGGGTCCCAGCAGCACTATTCTGTTAATAGGGCAAACCTTTTCATGGGAGTTGGGAAGCAGCATCGGGGTACCCAGCATGAGTTGATGGAAGCCTAGTGAGTAATAGAGAAGGTGCACAAGAATTCATCACAATAATTTGGGATGAAAATTAAAATGTGTCCCTGGACAAATAAGAAAGAGTCCTACCCAATCTGAAAGATGGGGAAGCATTACATACTACACAACCTCTTTTTGGGCAGAGAGAAGCACAGCCCAAAATGTGAATCATCCTTGCTGCATCAGAGTAACTACATGGGAACCTTGGGGAGTGCTAACCTTAGGCCTGAATTGCTTTTAAGAAATACTTATAATAAAAGCTTCACTTGACCTCAGTTGGTTTACTAGCACATATTTTTGCTAATTGCACAAGTTTTCAGGGTTTTAATGGCTTTTTTCTTTTCTTTTCTTTTTTTAGAGAATATTGAGACATCTGTCTTTATTATCATTATTAGCCACTTTGAACATTTCATTTGGGATAGATAGCTGGAGTATAAAAATTTTAATAAAATTCTTCCTCACCAGGTGAAATGAAGCAGATGACTAATAAGGAGAAGGCCCTCTTGGGGAAATAGACTCCCCAGAGCTGACTTGTTTATTCATTTATGTATTTTTTTTAATATACCTGGACCTCCAGCTTGTAATATGCTATTTAAAAAGAAAAGGAGTAATAGATTGCTTTGTTTTTTTCTCTATACTGTACAGAGTGTTCTATGCTGTGTCATTCCTGTTTCTGTATTTGTTAATTATGGTATATATTAATATTGTGTATCTGCTTGCAGTTTGCTCCTCAGACATGGAGATTAGTTAAGAGAAAGATGGAATGAATGAATGAATGAATGAATGAATGAATGAATGAATGAATGAATGAATGAATGAATGAATGATATTAATTATCACTGAATTAGAAGTCTTGTATTAACCACCACAAAAAGACGACAGTTTCAGAGAACTGCTTGGGCTGAATGGGACATGAAATGATAGCTGGTCTATTACTCCCAAACTTTACAACCTGAAGTGGGAAAGCCAACATTTCCTACAGGGTGTATATTATTCTCTCTTTTGATATAAGAATATCCTATAGTATGGATCAAGATGTTATGACTTCCTCAAAGCCTTGTGTCAATGGCTCATTATAGTAAAGGGTCAAAGGTTGTTTCCCTGAACATGATCTCTCCTTTTGGAATTAGGAGGTTTATTTGTTCTAAGATAAAGGAGCCTTCTCCCAGCCTTCTCCTGCTTATATCTACCTGGTGTTTGGATCAGAAATGTTATGAAACACGCTGCAAACCTGCCAAGCCTTTGGATGTTATGATATTTCAACGAAGATGCAGTCCCAGTGACCTTCCACCTCTGGGTGAGAGCCTGAGGGTCAAAAAGTGAAATGCAGACCATGTCAGCAGGCCTTTCCTAGAGTCAAACCTCTCCCAGACATCGGATGTTAAAGAATTATTGCAGATGACATGCTAGAAGTGGGGTGGAGAAGGAGAATATCACCTGCTATTAATTTCACACACACCCCCGGTGAACATTCATTTCTAAAAACATCATAGATCGTTCTGCTTGAATGGAACTTCTGAACATTTTCTGGTTTTAAGTTGGAGGAAAGGTTGTACTTGAGAGACAGTTGTACACAGTGTAGTTTGACTTTAAGCAAGAACCACAAAAATGTGTATCACAGCATTTGGCCCAGAATGTCAGATGGTACATAGATATCTACTAGCCACTGTCTCTCACTTGCTTACTTCCATCCACTATCAAAAAAAGACAAGTGCAGAGAGCCAGCCTTAAATGCTCAGAATTTTCTCTCCATATAGCTTTCTAGCCTGTCCTTCTAGTATACCATTTATGTGTTGGTATAGCTAACCTTGGTTTGCAATACTCAGAGCAATGAGTATTGGTTGAGATATAACAGGGAACACATTTCAAATGTGGAACACATGACATTGTCCACAGAGATGTCACCAATAAGCAAGGCTCATTCCAATGGTGAAGGAGCACTTCTTATATAAGGTGATTGATATTTAATCAATCTTAATCAATCAATCAATACTTAATTTATAATAATAAATTGTATATTGTATTTTTATGTGTTTTTATAACAGAATTTTAATCTCTATGTTTGTAAACCGCCCAGAGTCCCCTTGGGGTAGATGGTGCGGTGATAGAAGTCGAAACATAAATAAATAAATAAATAAATAAATAAATATTAGAGTAACATGCCACCACTTACTGGTATATAGGGTTCAGGGACAGAGATCTATTGAATAAGGGCCATCAATTCAAAAGCATGATCTCATGCCTATTCCAATATGACGTATCACTGGTCCAAGCTTCTTAGGAAGCTACTTTATACAACAAACAACTTTGCTTTCATCTAGTTCAGTATTACCTAGTCTGAAAGCAAGTCTCCTGGATCTCAGACATAGGCTATCCCCAACACATACTGTAGGTGCACAGACACCAGTGATGAAGCAATTTAGCTGGAGAGAGGATGACTGAACATGGTAATTCTGCAAAGCCTGCCCCACTAAGCCATGGCCCCTTCACCATAGCAAGGCAGCCTCTAGTTCCAAGCTCATGTGCCTGGACAGCCCATTAATATAATATCAGGAAATATCTGTGGATACTTAATGTCAGAGTGCGTAGAGCATTGCACCATCCGCCGCTGCTGCTGCGAAAGAAATCTGCTTGTCTGCTGCTGTAATAAACTACAGAGTCTGTTGCTTCAAATATATACAGACCTTTCCTATACAGCACACAATATTTACAAGTACACTCCTCACCCAACTCCATACAAAAACTACCCACGGACCATGTTTCATATCCACGGTATATATACACATAGTTCTGCTTACTCATACCCAGATACAGGTGCAGTTAATTAGCAGCAGTCAATTACCTCAATTACCTCTCAAGGTTGGTGAGCTCAGCCAGCACCTGAGTTAATTAGTCTCAGCTGCTAGCCATTATCTCGTTTGCAGTCCTTGTCAGGCCAGTAACATCCCAAGAATAATATATTTTTCTTTACATACACTGACACTTAAGAAATAAGAATGCTCCATCTAAACTGATTGATTCTTGAGATTTACCTAGTAAGGCATGCTGCATGTATAACGTGCTTTCTCAGTACTCTGTGGTCACACTTTCCCCAGCAGAATGGGATCTCAGAGACAAGATTATAAGCTTATTATTGAAGTTGCCCAAAGATATCTTTGGCTGAGCACTTGCTGCTGCAATTAGAACTCCGCTAGTACTTTCTTTCTAAATTTTCTAAAGCCGCTTTCCATTTGGTGAGATAAATAAAAATAAGCCCAATGGAGAGAAGAGAAAAACGGTGCCCTCAAGAAACACTTTATGACTTGTTACAGTTAAAGAAACAAGTTGAACAAGGTCTCTGTAAATGCTTGGAATCAAGATTTTTTTAAATTAAAATTCACAAGCCTTTTTTTCCTCAGTCAAAACAACAAAAGCATAATGTGTTCATTCACACCAATGCGGCCTTCTCCAGTCCCCTAATCTCCAAGGTACAATAAGAACTTTTTTTTATCCTCCCTGCTGCTTTCACCACTGGAAAGCAAGAGGTTCAGAGAAACTTTTAAAACAAGAAGAAACCAGTCCTATAAGCAAAAGGATGAAAAGGACCATTTTCTGAGTTTCAGATATTGCTGTTCGGGTGGAGTCAATGGGAACGTGTTCACAGTGTGAACATCTGTGAAAAGATGCCCCCAAAGAGATTGTAGTAAGCCACCATGACTCCCTCTCCATGCTCATCTGGTGCTTTTTGAAATGAACAAGACAACCAACAAATCAGAGTGTGTGCAAAATATAAATACATGTGTATTTTCTTCTGTAAGTTGTAAAATAAATGTTGAAGATCACTTCTCTTTCCATTTCAACCTAAATCTTAAAGGTGAAGGTAAAATTCTAAGAAGGATTAACAGTTCAGCTTTATTAAAGCAATAACGTTTAGAAAACAATCTAAAATCCTGCTTAACTCTGCCACTGGAAAATAATATGACTTACTCCTCCTATTTTCTGCAAGGGGACATTTGGAAGTTCCTAGGATAACTTCCTGTTCATCATTCACACCTCCAAATGGGACAGTGACCCCTTCACATAAAAAAGGCTGACACCAGGAAATGGCACATAAGAGATAGTCCAATTCTGTACAACTAACTGAAATAACATAAGCTGACCTTGGACAGTTATTTGGAATGTAGATTTTTGTTTGTGTATGTGTGTATCACATTTGTAAGAATATATATACATATATCACATTTGTAAGGCTCAGCGGGCAAGATGCTAGGCTTGTCAATCGGAAGATTGCAAGTTTGGAGGTTCGAATCCCTAGTCCCGCATGACGGAGTGAGCTCCCGCACTAGCCCCAGCTCTTGCCAACCTAGCAATTCGAAAGCATGCAAATGCAAGTAGATTAATAGGTACCACTTCGGTGGGTAGGTAACAGCGTTCCACGTGCGTCAGGCCGGCCAAATGGCCATGGAAGCGTCTTCGGACAACACTGGCTCTTCGGCTAACAAACGGAGATGAGCACCAACCCCTAGAATCGGACACAACTGCACATATGTGCAGGGGAAACCTTTACCTTTACTAAGAACCACAAAAAGAGGATGGAGGGATCTATAAGATTCATGTTTAAACAGAAGAACCATCAGTGCCAGCCCAATCCTCTCTTGAAACAAAATTACTGCTTGACAGTCACCAGTTTCACTTCTCACAATGCTCAGAGGGACCCAGCTTGACCTCCCTGCATAGAGCTGAGATTGTGACCACCCATCACTAACAGGGAGCTGTATGGTGCCACCAGGTTGGAGGGAAGGGTGGCTAATGCAATTTATTTCTACTTTGTTTCATTTTTTGTGTACATTCACAAATCCACCAAATCTTTATTTTTTTTTAAAAAAAGAATTCTCTTAAATTAGACATTGTCTTTTCTTTCGTGTCTTTTCTTTCTTTTCTTTTAAAAATGATTTTTAAGGGCATTTGTTGAGTTGTTTTCATTTAGCTAAGCCCTGACAAAAGATGCAGAGAAGCACAAAACTGAATGGGGAACTAGGTTCTGAGTCAAACTTAAACCCACAAATTTCTGAACATGCAAAGCCTGAATTCTTTAAGGAGCTCCAGTACAAAGACTCACTGGTGTTGGAGGGAATTAGATTCTTTGCCAAGGACTCTGTCAAGCTTAGAATTAATCCTGTAGGAAGTGATATTGGAAACGGTATTGACTTTGGTGCAAACATTGCTGCTGTGGGAGAAAATCCACCCTGATCCTACCCTTCTCTTTGTATTAACAACTATCAACTTATATAGTCCCTGGAATTAATGCCAGGAAGGTCAGTTCCATTTGCCAATTGCTGGCAAAATCCCAAGTTGGAAAGTACTCTGAATCAAGTCTTGAACAGCAGCCTCTCTAAAGATCTCTAATTATCACATTACATTTTATATAATCCCCATCACCTTGCTATCTTGCTTTACAACTGATGCCTCAGAGCCAACTACAACTGCAATTTCTCTTTTAGACATTAAGACAGGACCGGTTGATCTTTTCCAGGCTGTGCTTGTTCTTTTGAGAGGCATGCATTGCAAAGATTTTAAAGGTGACAGTTTTCTGCCACATTTTGGTGGCAGATCATGTTGTAAACATTTGGCAGCAAAATGGCAAGGGCTCTTTGCTTTCCAGGGAACCTGGTACTAAAATATTAAAGATGGGAGTGCTGCTGAAAATGTTAACCAGATTACAAGTGTTGGCTGATCCCTGGCACTTCCGGAAGGAAAGTTGTGCTTCAGAGTGGAAATAATGCCGTATCATAAGAAATTATGGGATAGAAGGGGAAACAAAATAAAGGAATAGAAAGGAAAATACTACTTTTCCACAGCAATCCTGAGGTTTTGCTGTTTTCAGTAATGTGAAATTTCATGGCAAAGGTAAATGTACTCTTTCTTCACACTTCAGTTAGCAGCTAACAATGATGCTTTCTACATACCATCTCAGCTAGGCTTCTGTACCAGCTGACATACTAAGCTACATGTGTAGGTTTCTGGAAAAATAAAATAACCAAAATTTGGGGGGTGGGGGAATTACCTTTTAAAATCAAAATGTGCCCATATTCAATTTTAAAGCCAATGACTACTTTTAAAGTTTAAAAATGTATTCTACTGAGCTGTGAAAATATAATTTCGGCCAAATTCGGACAATTAATGGTAGTTATCCTCACATTTAATGGCCAGTTCTGTGAAATTTAGGTCTGGTTTGTAAAGCCAAATGCTAAAATTAATCACTGATATTTCAGTATGAAAATCTGATTTCCAGATACTTATCCTTTCATTATTCTTTAGTAGTAGTATTTATAGGCTGAATCCATCACAGCTCTTTCAGAGCAGCTCACAACTATTCAGTAATAAATATTTTGAAGAGAATTTTGAAGTAAAAAATACATAAAAGCTAAAACCATATAAAAGGAGAAAAATCCCTGAAGTAGGACAAAAACAATAAGATTATGTTCTTGTTATTTAACATTTGGCAGCATTCCAGTTGTATGTTAACTACTTGTGTTGTTGAAAAATCAGGATTTTAAACTTAGCAATATGAGGCTCTTTAACAAAACTTAAATAATGGAAGCGAGAAAAGGAGGAAAAAAACATATTTTAAAGTCTCCTGTAGGTGTGATTTGTATAACAGGAGCCAAGAAAGAAAGAGGATTGGAAAGGGTTACTTGTGTAGGCAGCCAAGTTAAACATTATACAACTAAGTCTTGGGCAGGCTCTGCTGGGATCCATAAACCCACATTTGGTGTCTGTGGGAGGCACATTAAGCCCTAATTGTGTGTTGTTTAACTTGGCTGCTTGAACAACAAGTATTAAAAAAGGTGGCTGTTTTTGTCAGTCTTACACCTTTTATTGTAGGCTTTCTCCATGCCACAAATCCGGGCAATTTTTCTCCTAAGGTTGATGCATGTTGATCAAAGTGCATTTCAAAAAAATTTATTGTTGTTATGATTAAGTATGTTAACTATTTCTTTAATGTAAATAACATGCAAGGGACTTAACAATATATTAGTAGAAAAAATACTGGATGCCTTGACTCAGGTGCCACATACAACTCCAAATTAATCACTCTGTCTGTGACTCAGTCAAGATCCAGCTTGACTCATCAATTTGATTCAAGCTTTTGACTTGATTTTGAATTGGTGGAAGCAAATGGACATTGTTTACATTTCACTAAGACTGTGCGGGACCTACTGATTCAGTGCTGTTAACACTTAGCCTTCCACACTACTTTCATCTCAAATATTAACCTTGGCTTCTGTCCAAACTGGAATTCCTGGCCTGGGGGGAAGCTGAATAATCCCTATGAAGTGCCCCACAGGTGGGCATAATTAAGCTTTTTATTTTCACTATCCCTCCTTCTTTCCAGAACTCAGTTGTTTGGAAGAGGAGGAGAATCTTTTTCCTGACTTATCCTTTCCTCCTCCTTCGGTGAAAGCCAAGGCACCAATGCAAATATGAATTAAAGAGTGATGAAACTCATCACCATCACTATTATTTTATTTAAACTGCATATATCCACATTGCTATTTAGATAGGATTACTAAATATATGACCAGCACCAGTGTGAGAGAGTTGTAGAAGTCCCTTCAACCAAAGTATGTCCAGGTCCCTCCTCCTAGAGTGCTTTCTCTGCTAACACCCAGAGAAGAGACATAGGGTGGATTTGGCTATGAATATATCTTCTGGAATCCTGGCTAAGATCAAGGGGCAGATGCAATATGAACTTTACAAAAAGCTGTGCATGGAGGTGATTTCCATTTTGGCAGTCCCTCTCTCCCTGCATCACCAGTGTGCTCTACTTGTTCCTGCCATTGATTCCTAGTGGAGGATCATTTTGGAACTTTAATGTCCATTCATCCATATGTACCCAGCTGCAAAAACAGATGCTTATGGAAACAACCCAAAAGCAGAATGATACATTTGCAGCAGGGGGGTGAAGAGAAAATTATCAGGGAATTATTACATTCAAAAGAACAAAAAAAAAAGGATCTGCATGTATTTCAGCTGGGATAGATACTGAACCCCAAAGCTTCCACTCTGGCCCCTGTTTTGTATGAGGAAACCATACCCAGATTAGGAAGAATCCAAGGTTTCCCTTCAAAAGAACTTGACCTCCAATCTGTTCCACAATCCCTTTTGCATTTTCTTCCCATCTTAATTGAGGAAAATAGGTACACTTGCTTTCCATCTCTAGGGAAAGGATTTTATAGTGCATCAGTGTGTCATTTCATGAGGTCTGATGGAAAGCTCCACCAAAGAACAATGGGAAACACTGCCTGTTTTGAAAAATCGGGGTTTTTCTTAAAGGGCATGGAAATGATAAAGAATCCTCACAGAAAATAATTCGGAGTTTCAAAAACTAGCAAGGTGGAAAAACACAACACATAAGCCAAGTGACCTTACACCAAATAAAACTTAAAATTGTCTAGCATATGTCAATGTTCAGGATAACATCAATACACAGCCACATCTTTTAGACAAAATAGAAAAATGTCTCTCTTAAATAGCTGCCTTGTGTGGAAAAGCAGTTTTGGATTGAAAGAGGGCAGGATGACTTGTTCCATTTCTTTGTGGAGGGAATTAGCACTGCAAAGTCCTTTGCTCACTGTCCCCATTATGCATATTCACCTATGGATTTCATGAGGGAGAAGGAGGAGAACTGTGGCTGGCCCTCAGCTAAATCCTTTCAAATGCCCCCCCAACCCCAAGATATTTGACACCTTCCTGTGCATAAGCCATTATTGAACAAATGAGAAGGCATCGTCCAGTTTTGTGAATGGGAGGGGAATAGTTACAGCAGATGTCAGGAAGGGAAACTGAACCCACTGGAAATAAGGTGTTTAGAGGTCGCTGTGGAGGAGTGAGAGCATCCGGGCAGGAAATGGGGCTGTAAGCCTGTGACTGTGAGGTAACATGATGCTGAAGAATCCAGAGATGATACAAAAGTAATTCTGTAAAAGCATAAAGGTGTCAGAATAGTCTGGCATCTTACTGAAGAATGGGAAAGGAAGTCTAGAGAAATTCTGCTTGTTAAGATAAGTGTATCGTTGTGCTTCCATATTTGCACATCCTAGAGATCCAACAGCCAAGAAAGACAAACCAAGGGTCATTCACAACATACAATGCAAGGGCTGTGAAAAAATCATTCGTGTATGTATATATATATATATATATATATATATATATATATATATATATAAAACAAAGTAATATAAATTAAGAAAAACAAATAAATAAAAGAGAAAGCTAAAAGTGCAAGAAAGGAACAAAATAAAAGAAAAATAGAAAAGAAAGAAAAAAGATACAAAAAGCAGCTTCCTATCTTCCTTACAGCAGTTATAGGTACAATTATAAACCAAGAAGGCAAGATGGCCGTCTGCTGAAACACTGGAAGTAGCCCAAGAAAGAAGGAAAGCAAAAGGCAACAGTGATAGGGGGAGATATGCCCAATTAAATGCAAAATTCCAGAGGTTAGCCAGAAGAGATAAGGAATTATTTTTAAACAAGCAATGTGCGGAAGTGGAAGAAGACAATAGAATAGGAAGGACAAGAGACCTCTTCCAGAAAATTAGAAACATCGGAGGTAAATTCCAGGCAAAAATGGGTATGATCAAAAACAAAGATGGTAAGGACCTAACAGAAGCAGAAGAGATCAAGAAAAGGTGGCAAGAATATACGGAAGATCTGTATAGGAAGGATAATAATATTGGAGATAGCTTTGACGGTGTGGTCAGTGAGTTAGAGCCAGACATCCTGAAGAGTGAGGTTGAATGGGCCTTAAGAAGCATTGCTAATAACAAGGCAGCAGGAGACGATGGTATCCCAGCTGAACTGTTTAAAATCTTGCAAGATGATGCTGTCAAGGTGATGCATGCCATATGCCAGCAAATTTGGAAAACACAAGAATGGCCATCAGATTGGAAAAAATCAACTTATATCCCCATACCAAAAAAGGGAAGCACTAAAGAATGTTCAAACTATCGAACAGTGGCACTTATTTCACATGCCAGTAAGGTAATGCTCAAGATCTTGCAAGGTAGACTCCAGCAATTCATGGAGCGAGAATTGCCAGATGTACAAGCTGGGTTTAGAAAAGGCAGAGGAACTAGAGACCAAATTGCCAATATCCGCTGGATAATGGAGAAAGCCAGGGAATTTCAGAAAAACATCTATTTCTGTTTTATTGACTATTCTAAAGCCTTTGACTGTGTGGATCATAACAAATTGTGGCAAGTTCTTGGTGGTATGGGGATACCAAGTCATCTTGTATACCAAGTCATCTTGTCTTCCTCCTGAGGAATCTGTATAACGACCAAGTAGCAACGGTAAGAACAGAGCACGGAACAACGGACTGGTTTAAGATTGGGAAAGGAGTACGGCAGGGCTGTATACTCTCACCCTACCTATTCAACCTGTACGCAGAACACATCATGCAACATGCTGGGCTTGAGGAATCCAAGGCTGGAGTTAAAATCGCTGGAAGAAACATTAACAATCTCAGATATGCAGATGATACCACTTTGATGGCTGAAAGCGAGGAGGAGTTGAGGAGCCTTATGACGAAGGTGAAAGAAGAAAGTGCAAAAGCTGGGTTGCAGTTAAACCTCAAAAAAACCAAGATTATGGCAACGAGCTTGATTGATGACTGGCAAATAGAGGGAGAAAAAGTGGAGGTAGTGACAGACTTTGTATTTCTAGGCGCAAAGATTACTGTAGACGCTGACTGCAGCCAGGAAATCAGAATACGTTTACTTCTTGGGAGGAGAGCAATGACAAATCTCGATAAAATAATTAAGAGCAGAGACATCACACTGACAACAAAGGTCCGCATAGTTAAAGCAATGGTATTTCCTGTAGTAACCTATGGCTGCGAGAGCTGGACCATAAGGAAGGCTGAGCGAAGGAAGATAGATGCTTTTGAACTGTGGTGTTGGAGGAAAATTCTGAGAGTGCCTTGGACTGCAAGAAGATCAAACCAGTCCATACTCCAGGAAATAAAGCCAGACTGCTCACTTGAGGGAATGATATTAAAGGCAAAACTGAAGTATTTTGGCCACATAATGAGAAGACAGGATACCCTGGAGAAGAAGCTGATGCTAGGAAAAGTGGAAGGCAAAAGGAAGAGGGGCCGACCAAGGGCAAGATGGATGGATGGTATTCTGGAGGTGACGGACTCAACCATTGGGGAGCTGGGGATGGTGACGGCCGACAGAAAGCTCTGGCGTGGACTGGTCCATGAAGTCACGAAGAGTCGGAAACGACTGAACGAATAAACAACAACAATAAATTTACCGCTTACTCTATGGTTACAGCTTAACTCTCTTCTTTCTATAACCTATCCTGTCTAATCATCAAAACCATAAATCATACGTTCACTTTTTCTGTTTTCCACAAAAAGTCCATAAGGGGTTTCCAGTCAACAATAAAATGTAGATATTGTCTTTTTCTGTGATCAAAGAAGTCAATTTAGCCTTCTCAGCAAGTTCCATCATCTTCACCAACCATTCCTCCATTGTGGGTGGTGCCGAATCTTTCCATCTTTGTGCATACAATAATCTCGCTGCAGTTATCATGTACAAAAACAAAGTTCCATGACTTTTTTCCAATTATTTCTCCATCAATCCCAAAAGAAAAACCTCTGGTCTTAATTGTATATTAATCTTTAAAATCCTCTGAATCAGTGTGTGTATTTGAATCCAGAATTTTCTAGCTTTCTTACACATCCACCAAACATGATAAAAATGTCCCTTTTTGTTGTTTACATTTCCAGCATAAATTTGAAGTGCCTTTATACATTCCAGACAGTATCTCTGGTGACATATACCAACAGTAATTCATTTTATAAAAATTCTCTTTAAGATTATAACATAATATAAATTTCAATCCTTTCAACCACATATTTTCCCATTGTTCCATCTGTATATTATAACCAAAAATTTTAGCCCACTTTATCATACATTCTTTCACAAGTTATTCCTCTGTTTCAAATTTTAATAAAAGTTTATATATTTTAGCAATTACATGTTCATCATTTGTACACAATTCTGTTTCAAACTCAGTCTTACAATGTTCAAAACCATAAATTATTTTGTCTACTTTAAATCCTTCTAATAATTGTAAATAAGAGAACCATTGACAACTATATCCCTCTGCCACTAGTTGTTCTCTTGATTTTATTTTACATTCCACTTGACAAAATTCTAGTATCTCACGATAGGTTAGCCATTTATGTTTGCCTATTATTTTCATCTGTAAAATCCTTTTTGTGCTGAGAGCCACAAAGGTGTTTTTGGGCACAGCCTGGGATTGTATCTATTCCATATTCTCAGTATGGCACATCTAACATAATTATTTTAAAATCCACATCAACCTTGACTTTGTCGTACCACAAATATCCATGCCATCCAAATCTCAGGGCATGTCCTTTTAACTCCAAGAGCCTTCTATTTCTCAGCAGCACCCACTCTTTCATCCAAACCAAACAGCAAGCTGCAAAATACAATTTCAAATTGGGTAAACCCAGTCCTTCTCTTTCCTTTGCATCCTGTAACACCTTATATTTAACTCTTGGTTTTTTCCCCTGCCACACAAATCTAGATATATCCACCAGTTGTCAAAAAGGTAGTGTCTGAAACAGAAACATCATTCTAGGCAAGACATTCATTTTTACCAAATGATTTCTTTGACTTGATGGACAATTTAGGGCTGTGAAAAACTCTATGTAGGACCAACAGGCAAAAAACTGAGAGAACACATCCATGAACATCAGATGGCAGTCAGAAGACACTATGAAAACTCCTTAATTTCACATCACACTGACATGTTCAACCACAATTTCAATTGGGAAACTGCAGCCAAATCCAAAATGCAAGAGAATTCCTAGAGATCTGGCACTCTGATGAACCAGCCATTAGCAGACACATGGAGATAAGCTCCATCTATAAACCATTCAGAAGGGAAGCAACGAAAGGCCAAGGAAAGAAGCAAACAGACCTGAACCCCTCCTTCATCATCATACACCTACTGTAGTAACCAACACTCAAACAAGCAGAAACCATCACCAAAAGCAGTAAAAAAATGTCCCACCCAAAGAAGCAATCAAGGAAGAAACAATACCCCAATCAAGGCAGGGAAGGCAAACTACCACATATAGACACCCAGCAAACTTCACTCCCCCTTCGCTGATGATGTTACCTAGCCTGGTTTAATGAAACATCTTCAGGAGGAGAAGGAAGCTCAGAGAACACCAAGAATTCATCATCTCTTTATGAGTGGTACCACAGCAGATGGCAACTTGAGAAAGTTAAGGGTGTGCCTCATTAGTACTTGGATTGGAAATCACCAGGAAATCCCAGGTCCAAGGGCTAGACTGGGAAGTAAAAAAAAAATCCTGGAAGAAGGCAAGGCTAAATTATTTCCATGTTGTTGCCAAGAAAATTATCTGGAAGTGTCTGCTTCCACCAGGAGTGGAGCTTAGTTCAAAGGAGTCTTCACCTTTATTGTTTCCTTCTGTGACAGTCACTGTTAGGGCTATGCTACCTCTTAACTGCAGTTGGAGATGCTTTCAGCATAATACCTATCTAAACAGTGGGTCTAAATCTCACTTTGAAATGAACTAAATATAATGTGCATTGAGTGCATTGCTATATAACATTCATTAAAAGGTAAATTGAGCTCAACATCTGGTGATTTCATGGAAACAGCCATGATATTTTTTGGCAATAGTACAGTAGCAACTTGCTATGTCTTCTTCTGAGATGTTTTTTCAGCTTCCCACTCTAGCTTACAGTCCTGGCATTCCATTAACCTCCTTATTATTATTCATTAACATATTATGTATATAACTATAAGCTATATGTTAGGTCGGCCTCATAGATTTTTAAAATTAAAATCTTCAGAGATCTGTCATTTTCAACAGTAGCAGAGAAGGATTAGCCCTTCTACTGCCTGCCATTTTCCTCATTCCAAATCAATTCCAAATCATCCACTA
Source organism: Charina bottae (assembly GCA_023362775.1). Taxonomy (NCBI): domain Eukaryota; kingdom Metazoa; phylum Chordata; class Lepidosauria; order Squamata; family Charinaidae; genus Charina; species Charina bottae. The sequence goes on from JALMGJ010000002.1 coordinate 119,092,782, forward strand.
TACAGATGCAATTCCAGATGTTCATTTGCAAGGGCAAATGTCAATCTAGAATCCCCCAGGGAGTAGGGTGAAACACCTGGTGGGATTATTTGAAGCAGAACAATGGCAGCTGGGCTGGGATATGTATATGTATATGTATATGTATATGTATATGTATATGTATATGTATATGTATATGTATATGTATATGTATATGTATATGTATATGTATATGTATATGTATATGTATATGTATATGTATATGTATGTGATCATACTGCAAGCTTTCCAGTCAAGCCTGGAGTGATTATTCTAACTAAAAGTCTTAACCATTATAACACTGACTCTCAAAATAAGTATTGTAAGTGTAATTAGTCATTTCACAACAGTCTTACAATGGGTGTGCTTTTGTAGCTTTCACTACACCTGAGATACTACACATGTTGCTGAATTAAAGCTCCCAGTGTCCCTTATTATTGGCCATAATGGTTGGCTGGGATTAAGGAGAGTTGTACTTCACAGTATGTGGGGGTCACAATTTCTATCCTCACCCCACCCCACCCCAGCTCTACATTTTTTTCTTTAAAAATGTTCTCCTTTACCTTTCTTAAAGCGGTATAGCTTGAAATTTGTGACTTCATGCAATTGCAAGGATCAGTAATGGAGAGTGGTGTATCTTCATAGTAATTCCATCTGTTTCAGCGGATTTGCTGGAGTACAATGTAGCTTGTGTGTGACCAAAGTAAGACAGACAGTTCTGGGACTATATTAGGTACAGCACGTAGCAGTGTGGAATTCATGTTAGAAGAGCACCAAGACTGGCATATATTTGAAGTTAATGCATCCCACAGACTTAGCCAAAATGTCTTTCTCTGCTGAACAGGATAATGCCAGCTAAAGGTAAAAGGTTCTGAAGGCCTCACTGTGGGTGCTTGGAAAAATTCAATTCTTAATTTAAGCAATATCTCTGATTGAAAATCCAGACTATTGGGGAACCCATATCCTCTTAACAGTGGCAAAAGCACATTTTCCATATTAAAAGACTGAGTATCAGAACTGTCTCAAGACAGATGCAGTCTTAGTTTGAGTGTTTCCTTTTATGGAGTGTTTAGTATCCTGTAGAAATCATCTGTCTGCTCCAGATGTGGACAGATCCAGGTGCTTGATCTCTCTAACAGATATTTCTTCATGCAAGGCCTTCTCCTGCTGTAAATAGGCTTCCAAACAACTAATAATTCAGAAGAGAAGGAGAAAAAAGTAACTTCCTTACAAATGGGTATTGTACTGAGATGAGATTTCCAGTGCTTTTCCATGCCAGCCCCAACTTTTTATTATGCTGATAAGCTGTTAGCACAGAAGAATGTTTGTGTGTGTTATGTTACTTGCAAGTTGAATAGAACTCTGTAAAAGACAGGCAGGATATACATACTTTTAATCAATAACATGGCGAACAAAACATGGTGAGGGCCTTGCATGTCTGCTATCAGCATACCAGCTTCTGAACCCAATTCTAAATCATTGCTAAAGTAGAAATGACAGAGAAACTTCTCTAGGAAATGAAAACTAAGAAGTAGTTTATCTATAGCATCCTCTCTCTCTCTCTCTCTCTCTTTTTTTTTTTTTTTTTTACTGAAGCAGGGTAACTCAGGTGCACACCTATTTGAACAATTCTGTATTCATGTTTCCTAGCAACAAGGTGAAGTTTTCTGGGCTTCCTGTGTGCATAGTGTGATGTTGTATAGTGCATTTAGTACATAGTTGTTGCTCTTAAGTCTATTCATTCTGCTGACTTGCCCTGAGGACTACATTCAAAACTTGTTCTGTTGTTTTGGATAGAGGAAGGATTGGCAAGAAATATCACAGAACACAGGTCATAAAGGGGAGATAATGCAAGATGATAAACTCTGCAAGAGATAAAGTATAAGGCATTGTCCTATTCCAACTCTGAAGGCACAAAGCTAAATCTTATCCTCCCACCTCATACAACCCAAGTAATCCGTTTTACAATCTTATGTCACCAGACTCTTGCAAAATGCCTTACATTTCATTGGAAGTGGAAATCCATTTCAACCTCCATGAACAGGCAACCACGCATTCATGCTGAGGTTTTTTTGGAAAGGATTTCAGAATCATAATGGATTTCAGGCTAAATATCAGTCAGCAGTGTGATATGGCTGCAAAAAAGGCAAGCAGTTTTAAGTTGCATCAACTAAATATTTTTTCCAGATCACAGGAAGTAATATTCTACTTCTTCTACTCCAGTTGGTAAAGGTAAAGGTTAAGGTTCCCCCCGCACATTTGTTCAGTCGTGTCCGACTCTAGGGGCCGGTGCTCATCTCCATTTGTTAGCCGAAGAGCCAGCGTTGTCCAAAGACGCTTCCACGGTCATGTGGCCGGCATGACGCACATGGAACGCTGTTACCTTCCCACCGAAGTGGTACCTATTAATCCACTTGCATTTGCATGCTTTCGAATTGCTAGGTTGGCAAGGGCTGGGGCGAGTGTGGGAGCTCACTCCGTCACGCAGGACTAGGGATTCGAACTTCCGAACTTGTGATCGACAAGCCTGGCGTCTTACCCGCTGAGCCACCACGCCCCTCCACACTGCACCACTCCACACCACACCACTCCAGTTGGACCCAACCACAAAGCTTACATCCAGTTCTGGGCACCACACTAATTCTAAGGAAGATTCAAACTAGAACAGATGAAGAAAAGGGCAACAAAGATTTATTTATTTGCCATATTTCTAAGCCACCCCAATAAACTAGGATATTGGGTGGTGAACAGCACAACATTATACATAGTTAAAACCATAAAATAAAGTCTAAACAAATTAGAATTAAAAATACAAGAGGCTCCAGGACAAACTAGGGGCTGACTACTCATTGGAATAACATTGGGTTTAACAAGGAGGGAGGGAGCCATCCTCACTTCTTGGGGTGAGGTATTCCACAAAGAAGGGGCCACCACTGGGAAGGCCGGATATCTGGCCCGTGCCCCACAGACCACATGGAGTGGGGACTCTCTCTTTTCCTGTCCTTGTTACAGAGTGACAGGGACTGACAGAGCAGGAAAGGTGCAGGCACTGGGTATGCATCTGTTTGCAGGGCTTGTGGGGGAGCTGAAGGCAAGCACATGGCAAGGGTGACTGCGGGAGCAAGAAGGGTACATTAGCTTGCAGGGTTTGGAAGGGGTTGTTGGCGGCAAACACATGCTGGGAATATGCATGTATTTATTTATATGAGTTATATAGCCACCCATCTCACACATGTGTCTCACAAGATTAAAGCAGGCAAACCCCCCAAACATAATACCCTCGGCACCCAAGGATAAAATGTTAACCCCACTCAGTGCGCTTGTGTTGAGGATCGCCAGTGGGGAGTTGAGGAGCAAGCCACAGGTGGGGGGAGTACCAAGGAGGGCAGAGAGAGAAAGGCAAGACAAGCAGGAACGGTGTTGTCAGAAAGGATGATGTGGGAATGTGTCTGTGCACACCAAGTTCACTGAGAGAAGAGGGAGAGTCATGAGCAGAGTCAAGCAGTCTATTATTAAATATTGTACCAAAGCACAACAGAGAGAGAGAACCAGAATCATAGTCAAGAACATTGCAGGGCACAGACGCACAAGGCAAGAACTACAGAATAAGGAGCTGGATCTGCAGGTGGCCGCCATGCCGTTGTGTAAATCTCCTCCCGGTGGGCAGGCACAACTGCAGCTCCTTCGGTGCAGCTGGCTTCAGTCAGGAGATAGCCAGCCAACTGAAGCCGGGAAAGACTTACTGCTTGCTAAGGAGGCACTTACAGTGGCAGGGCACAAAGCCATCATTCTGAGGCTTGGGGAGGGGTGTGTCAGCCCTCCCAGGTAAACCAGAAGTCTGAAAGTACAAATCCCCCACCGTCCTTATACACCACCTAACCAGTTAGGGCGGGTCCTTTCTAAGTTCCTTTCTCTGCCCGTTACTCAGTTGCAAACTCCTCCCTCTTTTATCAAATTGTTCCCTAGGCAGCATCTTCCCCCCATCCCCCCATGTTCCAAGGTCATTCTCACATTCCATTACAGGGGGTATCTGCCCTACTTCCTGGTAACCATGCTGGTAGGGACCTCTTCAGGTCTGGCAGAAGAGGGGCCTGGTTCTGCAGGGTCTGGCATGCCCTGATCCACCTGTGTCTCAGGGCCTGTTCCTTGGCCTGAGACTTTTCTCTAAATGTTCATACCCATAAGGCAGGCTCTATCTTGGCACAGCATTGTCTGATATAATTAGTGCAGTGCCATGAAGGGCTTTACAAGTAATAGCTAGCTCTTGAATTGGGCTTGGAAGCCAGAGAGCAGCCAATGCAGTGACTTCAGGAGAGGTATGATAACCTCATGAATCATAGTTATGAAAACCTACATGATAGGTTTTCCCATCAGAAGCCTTGTCATTCCATTTTCAACCAACCGTAACTTCAAACTCATCTCCAGGGCAACGTAGAGTGCATTGTGGTAGTCTGTGTGGTGATCAGGGCATGAGGTGCTGTCTCCATGGCATCCTGGTTGAGACAGGTGCCTAACTGGTGCAGCAACTGAAGCTGAGCAAATGCCCCTTAGCCTCAGATAATCAACAAGGATAATTGGGATTAGATATTAAATCCTTTGAAAAATGTTTGAGGGAACTGGGCACTGAGCAGGGATCGCTAGAACCGGTACTTATATTTAAAAATCAATAATGTAGTCCTTATATTTGAAGATTCTGACAGATGGCTAGCAATAACCATCTGTCAAAACTCAGCTCTTCCCCTATTGGTGGATTTCCCCCCCCCCCACACACACACACACAGGAAGGGAAATCCACCAATCAAGGCACCTTAATTTGCCCTGAAATAAACTGTTAGGAAAGTAGAACTCATTAACCTTGTTACCAAGACAGAACAGAATCCAGATGTCTGACAGAGCAAATTACATGGCAATACTGACGGAGTGAGCTCCCACACTCACCCCAGCTCTTGCCAACCTAGCAATTCTAAAGCATCCAAATGCAAGTAGATAAATAGGTACCACTTCCATGGGATGGTAACAGCATTCTGCGCGCGTCATGCCGGCCACATGACCATGGAAGCGTCTTCGGACAGTGCTGGCTCTTCGGCTAAGAAACGGAGATTAGCACTGCCCCCTACAGTCGGACACGACTGTGCAGGGGAAAACTTTTACCTTTACCTTTTTACTGTGCTCATAGACTGGAGGAAAAAAGATAAAATGGCCTCTCTGGATATACCCTCTGATTTGCCTTCCTGTACCTAGTTTCATTTCACTGTATTTTGTGGTGCTCTCACAGCATTGAAAGGAAAATACAAAACCTGCCTTAACCATCCACTCGTTTTCAATTTTTCTTCTCAGAACTGATTCTCATCTCCTTCCATTCAGTTCCTTATCCCATCTTCATACTGAATAGAGAGTGGCTGAGTCACCAAACCAAACTCTGGATTAATTGCTCACTAAACCAGCCAGAGGAGCAGATACTATAGCTACGGAAAAGGGGTAAAGAAGAAGATAAAGGTTGCTATTATTTTATTGCAAAACTTTTAATCCTCTGCTGAAGAATTTCATCTGGAAAAAAAAGACAGCCTCTTATCTTATCCATATGATACTTCTGACATACCATACCCAACTTATTTTACAAAGTTGAACACCCCAAGAGAGAAATCTGTACCAATGTGAAACTTTTCTATTTTTCTCTAGTGTAAATTAAAAAATAAAAAGGAGAATAAAACTAGTGCAGTGAATAAAAGAGTACTGTTTATGCAAGGAAAGCATTCTCCCATACATGACAGGAGGAAAAATACTAGCCCAGCCCAGATTTTCATACCTGCAAGTCCACAATTGCAGGCAAACATTCCACATGTATTAACCAGAGAAAGTATAATTAGGATAACACAGTTTTCTACACCAAGCTTACTGCTCTATGCATTAACATGATATACTATTCCAGGAATCCCACATCCAAACTTCAATACAGAAGTTGTTCAGAATACTCAGAATACATTGTTCAGTATTCTAAGGATCCCAGCTTTCAAAGAGGAGAAGGTTTTTTCTAGTTCTTGTGGCACAGAAATGTGTTTGAAAATGTGTGAGGCAAGTAGTGCCAAAGAAAGAACAGAGCTCCCCAAAATCCAGACGAGAACGATTCAGTTCAGTACCCAGGAAAGGATGTTTTTATATTCCAGATCAGACTGCTTGTCTGTTGAGCTCAGGTTTGTCCAGGCATTTATGTAGAAGTCTTGCCAATCCATCTACTACTACTACTAGCTGCTACTAACTACTAACCCTTTGAAACCAAAACCCAAACCTAGAGCTGCCAGGTTTTGAACCTGGAACCTTTTGCATACAACCTATTTGCTCTGAAGCCAGACTCTTCTTCCTCCATGTCTTTGAAGCTACAGCACACAAGTTGCTTAATTTGAACAGGATCCACATACTCAGTTTTCTTAACACTGAATCTGCAATGTATCTCTACCTGCCTATTCATCAAATTCTCCATCTATTTGCTGATGGAATGTGCATTAAAAAAGTTAATATTGAGATTGTCCAATTTTAGAAATTAAGCAGGGGTTAATGGGTGAACATTGTGGTTGAGACTGTGTGCAATTATATGGTAGAAGCTGACATAAATAATGTAGTATTTTAAATACTTCTCCATAATAGGGGGTTGGGTCCATATCCAATACATTGTTGTTTTCCCTCTTATACAGCATGCTTGTTTTATAAAGTCAGTTTGCAGTGTAGGTCTGCTATAAGTTTCAGAAACTCAAATATGACAAAACCTGCCTGGACTATAGATCAAATATAGGATGCAGGACTCCTTCCCATCTCATTAAGATCCTACTGCTTTTTTAGTAGCTCTGTCTCCCAGTAGCTATATAAGGAATAGTAAAAAGTTAGCATAAACAGTGGATTTGGGTGAGTTATGGAAACTGAGTATTAATAAACAACAAAATACAGTGTATTATTCTGTTTGGGGAGAGAACCTGTAGTATTATTCATAATGCATAAATAATTTCTGTGTCCGATGCTGGAGAACCATTTTCAAATTATTTTGATGAAACAGCCTGATCTCAAGCATGATTCCAAAAGACAAAATGATTTGTTTTAAAAACTGGAGGATTGTTTAAAACCCATGAGGATTGCAGTTAAAACAAAAAACAAAAAAGTCCCATGAAAGTAAATTAAATTCAGCTATTTAGAGTACACGTATAAATGCCTGGTCCTGTAGAATGTCATTGCTGAAAGTACAGCTGCCTCCTAGGAGAAAACCACAGAATTACTCAAAGTTCTCTACTCCAGGTGTGAAGGGGCTAAGGAAACAGGACGAATTCCTGTCCCTTTGGGTAAAAGAAGGGAGATTGGTTTGACACACAGTTAGGGCCCATTCTTGCCCTCATGCTGAAACCCTGGGCTGATCTGCAGGCCACCTGTCCATAAAGAGCAACTACCACAACAAAGGTCTAATTATTGAGAGGAATTGTGCAGATTAATCGTTCCAGCCGCCTGACTTGGAGCTATAAAGGGGGGGGGGGGTTAGACCTAGATATTTTAGAATTAACAGCTGAATAAGATGAAATAATAGAAACATCCACTCATTCCTTGCCGGTGCCCCCTTGTTCAGTTCCACCTTCTCCTGAAGAATTGATAATCGTTTATTTCTGTTTCCACAGTTATTTGGATGTAATTACATACCAGTAAAAAAGGAATTAATCCGTTAGGATTACACAAAGGGGCAAAGGGTCTGGTTTCTAGCTGTTTTGGGTTTTTTAAAGTCTAAAGCTATAAACATTACAACACATATTATCAAGGTATCTTCTGAAAACATCTCCTGCTACCAATGGACAGAGGAAAATGAAATGCACCTTATTTTTACAGCATACATGATTTTTCCCCGTAGATACCCTTACCTGAGATATTTAATATATTTTAATTAACATCAGCATCAGACTTATGGAAGAGCTCAAGGCAAAACTCAGTAGTAACCTAACCAAGAAACCAGTTTTAATTATGCAAGCAAGGGAATCTAAAATCAAGCATATTAAAACACAAATCCTGAATTTCTTATTTAGCTAGGTTGTTAAAAACTGGAGAGCAGGACAACATTATTATAATTGCCAACAGTTAATCTATAATTAGGGATAGTCATCTTCAGATCACTCCATGAACATCCTTGCACATTTCAAAAGTAAGAGAGAAAAGCAATTGAAACTTTGAAGTACCAACACTGTTTCATTTAAGTTACTGTAGATGGCCTTCAAAACTTCAATTTCAAAGGCTGCTAGCACAGAAACTTGAGGGGATGATATTAAAGGCAAAACTGAAGTACTTTGGCTACATAATGAGAAGACAGGATACCCTGGAGAAGAAGCTGATGTTAGGGAAAGTGGAAGGCAAAAGGAAGAGGGGCCAACCAAGGGCAAGATGGATGGATGATATTCTGGAGGTGACGGACTCGACCTTGGGGGAGCTGAGGGTGGTGACGGCCAACAGGAAGCTCTGGCGTGGGCTGGTCCATGAAGTCACGAAGAGTCGGAAGTGACTGAACGAATAAACAACGAAGCACTGAAACTGAAAAATTCAGAATTTGGTGTTCCTCTTTTTTTAAATTTTGCTAAGTAAATAGTCTTGCTTTACATTCCCTCATAGCTTATGAGACTATGCCCAGTTCAAATTTGTGATAAGGCTGAGGTATAATATATGTACTCTCAGCCTTTCCTATCCATCCACATTAGAAATGGAGCCAGAAAAAGGATGAACTTCAATCACAGTTCATTTCAGTAAATCAAGTCAGAATTGCAAAGCCCCTGAGACAATTAAAAATTATTTGGCCAAACCTGTGTTCAAGAAACAATAATTATCACTCCTGTGAGTTTCTCTGTTTCCTCTCTTGTGCATAGCTATTGCAGAGGGGCACTGTTACCAAAGTAATTTGAGCCCTCCTTTTAATACCAAATTTCAAGGAGACTTTCCCTCATTGCCTTTTTTGCCTTTGACCAAATTATTGAAGATCTCCATGAAATTATATAAAATGCAAACCCTTTATCAACAGCTTGCAGTTGTTGACATGCAAGACCCTTTGTATGTAAATAAATCTGAATGCGGGCTTCCAAGGGAAAAAAATATACAAAAATGCCAAAACAGCATTTTCTGGCAGATAAACAGCAGTGACATGGTCTTTACCAGGCTCTCAGTAATTGCTTTGCACAGCTCAGAAGGCATCCTTTGATGTGCACTTCTTTAAGTTGAGTTGAGGAAGAAGAGATGGATCAGGTCTCTGTGACAGCAATGACACAAGACAGCAGTAATCACCTGCCTTTTGACTAAACAATTTCCTTAAATTAGGAATTGACATTAAACAGTAGGCCAACAAAGGAGCAAGGTGGTTGCCTTTTCCAAAAGGATAAAGAAACAGCATACCCCTGAAGGGACTGTACATACCAAAAATTGTTGTCAAAGTCTGCATTTTGTCAAAAGAAGAAAAGGAAGGAAGGGGGCTAGGGGTGGGAATGAAAAGAAGAAAATAAAGAAGTGAGAGAAGACCTTGATCCCGAGAAATAGTCCTGTCTGCTGGTTCCTAGAGATAAGGAAGCGATATTTCACTGTTTGACACTAATCATATTTGGGCATATTAAATAAGGATGGTCTGGAGGCTTTTTGCAGGAGGCATATTCCAAGTTCAAAGCAAGAGCTTGTTACTGTATTTTAAAGAATCCTCTTAACTCAGACATATGAGACAGAGGAGAAAAGAAGAAAGCCTTCGCAAAGAGGAGAAGGAAAGAGGAAAAAATTCATTATCCTTGTTTTGTTCTCCCCATATAATCTTATCAGTGAGGCTGGGTGGAATCATTTCTGCTGCTGAAGATCAGTGGGGGGAGATCACCCAGAACAAGATTTATTTATTTATTTTTCTAGTACAACAATCTTAGGAGGTGCCCTAGTGTTTTCCAAATCATGATATCCTCTCAAAACATCGAAGGACCTCCTTAAAGGAGCCTTTAAGACCAGCACCTGCAAACTTACCTTGGCCAAAGGCTGAACTTTGTCTTTGGCAGTGTGTCAGGAGGTGCAAGCCATGACAAAGGCATAGGAGGGGTCAAGAAAAAAATTAACTTAATGTCAATTTAATTAAAATGAAAAGAAGAAAATTAAAATAATGACATAGGTGATACAATAGCTCCCTATATTTAAACCTCCTTCATGGATTGTTTCCATGCAGTTGTGAAAGGACTTGCATACCCCAATTATGCTCTGAGCTATATGGTTGGGTTGTCATAGAAAAGGCCTGTGGCATTATGGAAAGCTGAAAAGACCTGGCTTTTCTGGACAGCCTTTGGGAGTTGATTCTAGAGCCATCAATGCAAAACTTCATTTTATTTTATTGATTTTTGTTTTCTATTTTTTCTGTTATTATGTTATCATTGTTGCATTTTACTATCTGTATTGTAAAACACCTAAAGTCTGAGGAAATGTACTTTCATTCCAGTATTCTGCCAAAAACCCAAGTGGACATTTGCAACCACAAAAATATCTGTATGATACAGAAAATGAGTTCCACAAGTCAGAAGGTATCTAACAAACTCCTGGGGAAGAACAGAAGGAACTATGAATAGTACTGATGCTTATGAAGTGGCTGGATTAATGTCCTGTTCCAACTGAGGCACAACACAAGGAGTGGTGTTAGCAATACTTTATTAGTTAGTACACAAATCCTTAGCGGTTAAGAACAGGTCCATTTCTCAGGAGCAACCAACAAGGTCCTTCGCGTGGTAGCCACGTGGTAAGGTGCGAATGCAATTCCGCATGGTGGCAAGGCAAGGCAATAACACAGTCCCAACATGGATTCAGGGTGAGGCTTGGAGGCAAGGGTCAACGCGGCAGCAACACAAGGCTGGAGAACATGAACCGGCATGTTTGCAAGGCAAGGCTGGAGCACGGTCGGCACAGCAGTGGCACGAGGCTTGGAAGCAGGACTGCGGCGGCAAGGCAAGGTGGAAGCACGGGATCCAGTGTGGCAGTGGCATGAGGCTTGGAAGCAGGATCCAATGCGGCGGCAAGGCAAGGCTGAGACATGGAGATTGGCGCAGCGGCGGCTCAAAGTTCAGGAGCGGGTTCAGTGGCGGCAGTGACGCGGAGCTCAGAAGCAGGATCTGGCGACTCAGCGAGGCAAGGCTCTGGAGCAGGGCTTGACACGTTCTCTGGGTGAGGTGCAAGGGCGGACTCAGGCACGGTGACAAGGCAAGGCTCAGGAGCGGGATCCAACTTGGCAGTGCAGGACATCTGCGCAGGGCTGAATGAACGGTTGTCTTCAGCAACCTGCTCTGGTAACTGGTGCCTTTTACCTGCTTGATTTTCCCGCCGTTTTCGGGTCTGGCCCAATCACATCTCTCATTGCTCAGCACACCTCTCTGCCCTTCTCTCTCATGCACTGATAGGTGGCGGTGCATCCTCCTCCTGGTTTCCACCAACCGGCGCCCTAAGATTTTGCCACCCAGTTTGAAACTAGCCCGACCCCTTGTTCAAATTTTGCGCCTCTTTCCCTGTTTCCCGCCTCGACAACGGTCGGCTCCTCATCCACCTCGGATTCAACCTCCATCATGACAATTAAAGCCAAAAGGATGTCTGGCTGCCAGTGAGCCCAGAGGCAAAGGGAACGTTCAAAACTGCCATGTATGTAACATGAATGCTAGAACCAGAGCAGAAATATCAAGACTGAACATTGTCATTCGGAGAATCAATGAACTTAAATGGAGTGGAATAGGTTACTTTACCTCAGAGATTTATCAGATATTCTGTGGACAAGAAAATCACAGAAGAAATAGAGTAGCCATCATTATCAACAAAAAGGTGTCAATCACTGCTTTGATGTAACCCCCCAAAATGATAAAATGATTTCAATTAAAGTCCAAGGCAAGCCAATCAATACTGCAGTGATCCAAGTCTATGCTCCAACGAAGTTGAACAGTTGAAGAAAGTTCAACAGCCCTATGGCAATCTGCAGCACCTTGTAAACATCCCCCATCCCCACGTCCCAAAATAAGTCATGGAAATTATAGAAGACTGGAATGCTAAAATTGGAATAACTGGAAAAATAGCATCTGGAAAATTTGTCTGGGGGTATGAAACAAAGCAGGAGGCAGACTAATATATTTCTGCCAAGAAAATTCAATCTTTGTACCAAATACCATTTTCCAACAACCAAAAAGACAAATCTGCACATGGAGACTACTAGATGGACAACATTGAAATCAAATTCATTACATATCCTATAGGACAAGATGGAGAAGTTCTGTTCAGTCAGCAAAAACAAGACTTGGTATTGACTGCAGCTCAGATCATTAACTCCTTTGTGCAAAGTTACAATTTAAACTAAAAAAACAAAAATCATCAGACCGAAGAGACCTAGAGTCCAATGGGTGGTAAATAATATTTTTAAATGATTAAATTTGATTAAACTCTAGACAGAATTGTGTGACATCATTAAAGATGAAGCAAACAAAAATATCCCAAAATGTAAAAAGCAAAACAAGGTGAAATGGGTGCCTGCCAGCACATTGAAAATAGTTGGAAAAGGGCAGGAAAAAAGGGGGTAATTTGCCCAACTAAAGATGGATTGCCAGAGATCAAGAAGAGACAAGACTTATAGCTTAACAGGTAATGCAAAGAAGTTGGGGATAATAATTGAATGGGGAGGCCAAGAGATTTATTTAAGAAAATTACAAAACATCAAGGAAAACTTTCAGGCAAAGATACAGATGATAAAAAACAAAGAAGGTAAAGAAGATATAAAGAAGTGATAGTGCAAATGCATAGAAGAATTGTACGAAACAGAACCCAAAACGTCTGCCATTGGTTTGGATGAAGGCCATTGCTTCGGAAGTCCATTATTGCCACAAATTCAGTTTTTTCAAAGTCTTCTGAACTGAAGTCCATGACATTGTAGATTTACTACAAATAATATAGCTATAGCAACAGATTCACCAACGGGGTCAAAAAGTCAAGATGGTGGCCATGACCACACAGTCGAAGTCCTGGTGGTAGACTTTGGGGTCTCATAAAATGTAATGATTCATCCTAATAACTTGGGTGTCTGAAGTTGAAAGTGCTGCAATTCCAAATCAAGATATCAATGAATGTTTTAATTTTAAATACTGCCAGTAGGTGGCAACTGACAAAAAGTATTTATCTTTTAACATAGAAAATGATAAAAACTCATTATCAGCATCCACTAATTGATCCCCACAAAAGTAAAATGAAGGGAAAACGGGGGGGGGGGGGACACATAATTCTGGTTGATATTGGCTCTGCAGCTTCTCCCTCTCAGCTAAAACAGGATCATATACCATCATCCTTAAACAAAAGGGAAATAAAAAGTAACAAAAAAAACTGTGAAAGAGGAAGAAAGAGTGGGACAGGGGACAAGAAAGAAAAAAAAAATCCAGACACAGCGTAAGTTGGCAATATGTCCAGACAGTAGATAAGGTATGGGAATAAGCCAAAAGTACTACACAGTGAATACAGGAATCCGAACAGAAAAAAAATCTAAAGGTATCCACTTTAAATCCTCTTAAAAAGGTAAAGGTTCCCCCCGCACATTTGTGCAGTCGTGTCCAACTCTAGGGGGCGGTGCTCATCTCCGTTTGTTAGCCGAAGAGCTAGCACTGTCCGAAGATGCTTCCGCGGTTATGTGGCCGGCATGACGCGCGCAGAACGCTGTTTCTTTCTAGGGGGTGGCATTATCTGCTTAATTATTTTGACTGTCCTTTGGAGTCTTTGGTGCTCTCTGAGCCTTGTTTTCTTGCAGACGTTTCATTGCCAGGCTAGGGAACATCTTCAGTGCAAAAAGGGAGTGGAACTTGCTCTCTGTTTATATACCCTGGCTTGTCCTGCCTGTGTTGGTGGGGGTGTTGTACTCTCCTTGGTAGTACCTTGATTGAGTTGTTGTTTGCTGCTTGGTTGATTGACTGAGTTAATAGTTCCTTGAATAGGGTCTATTGTGTTGTTTGATTGCTCCTCTGCTGCTAATCTTGCTGTTAATCTTTGCATATCTGGGTGTTGATTGCTGGCAAGGAGGTGTTCTGGTCTTCTGGCTTTTCTATTGTCTCTTATGAATGGTATGTAAATGTTGTTTACCTCTATGTGTCTGTTGATGGCTGCTTTGTCTGAGTGCCAAGCTTCCAGGAATTCTCTAGCATTTTTGGATTTGGCTTGGTTTAAGATGCTCACAGTTTCCCAGTTGAAAGTATGGTTAAGTCTGTCCATATGTTGTGAGATTAAGGAGTTTTCATCATGTCTTCTGACTGCTAGTTGGTGTTCATGGATGCGTTCTGCTAGTCTTCTGCCAGTCTGTCCTACATAGTGGCTGTTACAGTCCTTACACTGTATGTTGTAGATAACTCCTGTTTTTTGTTCTTAAGCTACTGGGTCTTTTGGTTTACTTACGATGTTCTGAATGGTTTTGGTTGGTTTGTGTGCTACGGTGATGCCGTGTGGTCGTAACAGTCTATTAGTAGTTTCTGAGATGTTTCTGATGTATGGCAGTGTAATCCTTTTCATAGCTTCTGTTGGTTTTGCTGTGGTGGGTTGAGTGGTCAGGCACTTTTTGATAAAGTTGCGTGGATATCCATTTTGCTGGAAGAGGTGGTCTTATAAGTGGCCTGTTTCCTTTTTCTGGTGTTCTGGGTTGCTGCAGTGCATTTGTGCTCATCTGAATAGTGTTCTTACACAGCTCCTCTTGTGGGAGGTTGGGTTATTACTTTGGTAGTGGAGCACTTGGTTAGTGTGGGTAGATTTCCGGTAGACTTGTCTTTCTAGAATGCCATCATTTCCTCTACTGATGAGGATGTCCAAGAAGGGTAGTGTGTTGTTGTTTTCTTCTTCCTTTGTGAATTTTATTCCTTTGAAGATGTTGTTGATGGCTTCATGTGTTTCCTCCAGTTGATCCTTTTTTATTATGACGAAGGTGTCATCTACATACCGGATCCATACTTTGGGTTGTATGTGTGGGAGTGCTATCCTTTCTAGACGTTGCATTACTATCTCTGCTATGAGTCCTGAGAGTGGTGATCCCATAGGTGTTCCTTTGATTTGTTGATATAGATTAGCAGCAGAGGAGCAATCAAACAACACAATAGACCCTATTCAAGGAACTATTAACTCAGTCAATCAACCAAGCAGCAAACAACAACCCAATCAAGGTACTACCAAGGAGAGTACAACACCCCCACCAACACAGGCAGGACAAGCCAGGGTATATAAACAGAGAGCAAGTCCCACTCCCTTTTCGCACTGAAGATGTTGCCTAGCCTGGCAATGAAACATCTGCAAGAAAACAACAAGGCTCAGAGAGCACCATGGACTACACAGTTCAACCCTGAGCTACAAATATTCTCTTCGATTGGTAGACTACTCCGCACTATCATGTTCCCCATAACTACTTATGGTTGTGAAAGTTGGACGATGAAAAGGTTGGATAGAAGGAAAATTGATTCTTTTGAACTATGGTGTTGGAGGAGGCTCTTGCGAATCCCTTGGACTGCAAAGATAACGAATAAAGAAGTGTTGAAGCGCATAAAACTGGACATGTCACTAGAAGGAAAAATAACAAAACTTAGACTTAGTTACTTCGGTCATGTCATGAGATCAACATCGTTGGAGAAAGACGTTATGCTTGGAACGGTCAGTAGCAAAAGACGACGAGGACGCCAAAGAATGCACTGGTTGGACGTAATCAAAGCAGACACAGGCCAAAATTTAAAGCAACTGAAAGAAGCTGTACAAGATCGGAAATCATGGGGAGAGCTGGCTTATGGAATCACCAAGGGTCGGATACGACTGAATGGATAATTCGATTCGAATTATCCAACATTTTTCTTAGTTTTTAATTGCTTTATTTTTATTTTTAATGCTGTGGATCAGTGTTTCTCAACCTTAGCCACTTTAAGACGTGTGGACTTCAACTCCCGGAATTCCCCAGCCAGCAAGCCTGGGAGTTGAAGTTCACACGTCTTAAAGTGGCCAAGGTTGCGAAACACTGCTGTGGGTGTTTTAAGGTTCTTTATATCATGTAAATCACTGAGAGTCACTTGGATTGTGGAGGGATATTGAATGAATGAATGGAACACACATTCAATTCAACAACTTTTCCGCACATTATTTCCATTTAAATAATTGTCCCCCAAAATCTGCAGATATTGTCATACATAACTTTCTATAGCACATGCATTTTGCTCATATCTTTTATAATATATGCATATTTGAATGCAGCTTGCCTTATTAAGATTAATTATTAATTATTAATTAATTAATTAATTATTAATTAAGATTGCAAGTTCGGAGGTTCGAATCCCTAGCCCTGCGTGCAGAGTGAGCTCCTGCACTAGCTCCAGCTCTTGCCAACCTAGCAATTCGAAAGCATGCAAATGCAAGTAGATTAATAGGTACCACTTCAGTGAGTAGGTAACAGCGTTCCGCGCGTGTCATGCGGCCACATGACCGTGGAAGCGTCTTCGGACAATGCTGGCTCTTTGGCTAACAAACGGAGATGAGCACCGGCCCCTAGAGTCGGACACGACTGCACAAATGTGCGGGGGGTAACTTTACCTTTACCTTTACTGCCTTATTATACACATGTATACATGCAACTATCTAGTGCATCTTTCCTTCCTTCCTTCCTTCCTTCCTTCCTTCCGTCCGTCCGTCCGTCCTTTTCCTAGGTAATTTTTCCAAATGTTTACTTTTTTTGTACAAAACTTTCAAATGCACTTTTTTTTCCTGTTTGCGGGGTTTTCAAAATATACTCATCTTGGTACATAATTTTTGAACCAAGAAATATTTGAAAGCAAACATTAGTGGACTCTATTAATTATTTACTCATTTGTACTTGGATGGATTCTGTTTGGGGGGCTCAGGCTATTTCATGGACTAGAAATCCAGACTACATTACTTTTACATTCCCAATAGTATGGCAGTCTGTAACTTACTATAGTTCTATTCATTCCACTCATCCCTAAAACCATAGAAAAGCAACAATTTTGAATTAGATCCTGGTTTAATGGTTGTAATTCTGGCCATGGTAGCTATAATGAAAGATGCCCCTTTTAAATAAAACTAAACACTGTTTTTTGAAAACAATAGCAAAATTCTCACTGCGACAGCTCTAATTTCAGGGTCACTACTCATAGAAGTTGCCACATTTATATTAGGCACATATGCTAATGTAACATTAATCCTAACCCAGGGCTTATCTCAACTATGTTGAAGATGGGACTCAAGTTTTTAAATACCCTTTTGAATTAACCTGTTGAATTTTTTTTTCTAAAAGAAGTTGTTGTTTCCTTCTCTTATTTGACCATTCAGTGCTTTGTGTGCCATTTTGCTAGCTTCAAGTCCTCACTGTAAATTGGATATCTTGCATTGTGCCTCTGATTGTTTTACAAGCCTACCGTAGAATAGAAAATGATAACATTCCAAACTGGAATGTTAGGAATGGATTAAGAGGGATTATGCATTACATACTTAGTAATGAGGATTGATAGCAGACACAGGCACTACCTTAATGGTTTTTTTCTCTCTCTTTTTACTGAACTGTTATCATGCAAAACCTTTATCATCTTGCATTTCTATGTCAATTTTTATTCTTATAATATAACATGTTCTTTTGATGTTTGCTAGTTGCTACTGTTTTCTAACTTTTTGCAGAGGAGGCTCTTTAATAGGCAAAAATAGAACTCAAGACAACTGCAAGGGAAAAGAGAAGATGTCTTATCCTAAAATGGTCTTTGTGGGCAGGGACATTCTTTGCTCTTCAAGAAGGTTCTATGCAAGTGGGATTTTGCACATCAGGTAGTAAAGGTGGATCAGAGCTCTTTTTTAAAAAAGGTCTAAACTTCAATATTTGCTATAGGGGATAGAAATATGGATCTCTGGATTGATAGTACTGCATTTCAAGCCCTGATCACCAGTGCCACACCAGTACAGCTGTGCCTCCTAGAAAGTCTAAACTGGAAGATTCCAGGTTTAACAGCAAATGAGAACTGCTGACACTGTGATGCCTCTTCGCAAAAGTAGCCCAAAGGAGAACCAGAAAATGATCATATGCCGTATCACACTTTCCCCTCCTATGCCTTTTATCCAAGCACAGTCAATTGCCTCATAGAAAGGTGACGAGAGGAAGCAAGGCTCAGAAAGATGTGGACATGTTGAATTGTAAGAGGCGAAGGGCCCAGGAAAGGAGCAAAGCTGAAGTCTTGGCTCTGATCTCATTGCAGCAAAAACATCCCCAGTTTTGAATCTGGGGACCCTAATCTCCTCATCCTGCAATCCCTGTAGCAAAATGATTGTTGTATTCAAGGAGAGGGGAGCAGCAGAATTGCAGAAGATGCGGGATTGGCAACAGGAGCTCAATAAATACCAATAAGAATGCTTGTGCATTGAGATGCTCTTACCCTGAATATTTCTAGATGGAAAATGCTAAATTTTCCTGCTATACTATAGCACTGATAGACAGAATTAAGTCTGGGTTCCTTAACCTGAGATTCTAACCAGTGGATGGGAGTAGGTGAGCCACGTTCCTGGAAGATCTTATTTGAAATAGTCTTGCTGCCTTTTTAGTTTAAAAGTTATTTGATGCAGTGAAGAGAAGCATTGTACCACGATTGTCTACATTTTCCTTTCTTCTTCCTAATGTTTAGATAGATACAATTGGGAGTATGTAATTTATCTTGTTCCTTTACAGCATGTTACCTAATTACAAAGTTCTCAGAGAGGCCCATGAAGACACAAAAACAAATATAATTTCCAGTTGCTGAATGCAAGTTCTTTATAATTCGCATTCCCAGTACAATTTTTCACTAGCAAATTACCATATTTTGTGACTTAGAACCTTCACAGTAGATTAGTTAACAATATGTTTTTATTAAAAACCCAAGTTAATGTCCTAATTCCCTGAAGAAGCCTTCTGGGGATTCAGTAATTTTTCTTTCTTCTGAAAAACTGTATCTGTAACAAAACAAAAAAAACTACACTAAACCATAGCAGAAACATTTATCAGTCATCTATGGTTTAGAACTAGGAAACCTAGTTCTCTTGAACTAGGAAACCCAATAATAAAGTTTCCAAATACTTTTAAGAAAGGTTTCAGAATTTTACCTTATCAGGATAAATGCAGAAGCTACAAGATTTTAAACTGTAAAATGGTTGAAGAGGGACCAAGCTAAAGTTAACAAAAAAAACGCAGATACTCAGTTTGGAAGACCACCTCTAATTACAGATTTAAAGCAGTAGATTATGGTTATGCAGTGGTTTAAAAAGGCACTTTGTTCATGCTCACAGATACTTTGTGATCTGGTTCACCTAAGACATAGTTTATATGGCTATGAGTTGGCATGATATAAGAACATTTAGTTTGTAAATGATGGTTTATGGCCTAGTGTTCTTTAAAAAACAGCCAGATTGAGTTTGTCCACTAAGTCATGGTTAAACCTATAAAGATGCTCAATTTTACTCTCTATGATATTTGTAACTATTAAAACCTACTCTTTGCTAACCAAAAACACAGAGTATATTGTCTTTGTCCAGCCTCCTTTTCCTGTCAGTTCAATTTGATTATAACTGATTGATATTCACATATTAAAATCAATAAGAACAATGTAAGTGTTTATCTTCTGGCACCATTTTTGAATAATATCTCATCGGAATGAATATCTCCTTCATTTACAGTAAATAGTCCATTTTAAACCATTGTTCAAAACAAGCTGCTGTTTAACAATATAAAAGAATAAGGAATGTGTTTATTTCACTCTTCAGTCTGTGGAGATTGAGTGGCTCATTATCTACAGTATTTCAAGGTAGCCTTTCCCTATGAGCTCTGAGCAAAACATCTTGCCCACCATGCATGACATTACCACCTTGTCTTTCTAGAACACAGAGGCAGGACAAGAAAGGAAGAAAGGGTCAGCAAGAAAAAAAGGGGGGGAGAGTTTTGGCCTCCTACCTAAAGAGGACAGAACTGTTCCTGATTTACACACAGACCATAGTGCCCTCTAGATGTATAGACTTCAATTCTCAGCATTTTCCAACCAACATGGCCATTCTCCAGAATTCCAAGAGTTGAAGTGCACACATCTTGAGGGTACCCAAGTTGGGGAAGGCTGCATGCAGTAATGGTTAACATGTTGTGTGAACCCAGCCATTGGGGTTTATTAACAAATCACAGCTTAGTATAACATATAAATTGAGTCATACTGCCTGGAAAATGATTACATAAAAGTAGAATCACATTCTCATCCAGAGTAAGCTTTAAGGCTGGTCCATTTCAGGGGTGACTAAAAGATCCAGGTAGGACTTAGGCTACAACAGGAGATGTCAGGAATAGAAGTGAGGAGGAAAATGGGTTTCAGTTCATCAGTTTATTAATAGATGAAAAATACAAATTTAGTGTAAAGAGGAAATGGAAGAGCAGTAGCATAGAAAGAGCAAGAAGGATGCATTATATTATGTAGAAAATGAAAACCATGGCTCCAAATCCTGAGTTGGTAACACATAAACTCAGATCATGGCATCTGGTCCCATCACCTTCTGGCAATTAGAAGGGGAAGAAATGGAAGCAGTGACAGATTTTATTTTCTTGGGCTCCAAGATCACCGCAGACAGTGACTGCAGCCATGAAATTAAAAGACGCTTGCTCCTTGGGAGGAAAGCTATGGCAAACCTAGACAGCATATTAAAAAGCAGAGACATCACCTTGCCGAGAAAGGTCCGTATAGTTAAAGCTATGGTTTTTCCAGTAGTAATGTATGGCTGTGAGAGTTGGACCATAAGGAAGGCTGAGCGCCGAAGAATTGATGCTTTCGAACTGTGGTGCTGGAGAAGACTCTTGAGAGTCCCTTGGACTGCAAGAAGGTCAAACCAGTCAATCCTAAAGGAAATCAACCCTGACTGCTCATTGGAAGGACAGATGCTGAAGCTGAAGCTCAAATACTTTGGCCTAATGCAAAGAGAGGACTCACTGGAAAAGACCCTGATGCTGGGAAAGACTGAAGGGAAAAGGAGAAGGGGACGGCAGAGGATGAGATGGTTAGATAGCGTCACCGATGTAATGAACATGAATTTGAGTAAACTCCGAGAGACAGTGGAGGACAGGAAGGCCTGGCGTGCTGTGGTCCATGAGGTCACGAAGAGTCGGACACGACTAAACGACTGAACAACAACAAACCAAGAAATAGAGTGGAACTAGAAGTATTTACAGTAGTGTTGGTCTCATGGGAGAACTCACAGGGAACCTGCCTGTTGGCCTCTGCTAATCTGTCATGGTCTAGAGGTACACCACATAACTGTTAGTTTCTAGGTTGAGTCTAATAATAGTTTTAATATAGATTATTCCCTATTTATTTATACTGTGTTTATTGAAATGGGTGCTACTCAACATTGTATAAGGCTCCTTCTTATAACTCGTGTTGACCTCTACAGTGATGCTGATGTTGTGCATTTCCCTCCACTACCACTACCACCCCGATTCCTGTAAAACATTAATCACAGAACTGGACAGAGCACAGCACCTGTCTTCACTTCTACCAATGTTGACCTGCTCCTCCTGCTCTACATTTTTAATTAACCTTGGAACAGCAAAGAAGGGTATTTTCTCCAAATTCAAATCATATTTTATGAGAATGATGACAAGCTAATTAAGTTAATTCTTAAGACACCTCTTTGTGAGATGAGGCTAAGGTTGGCTTCTTCTTCAATGTGCAGTGATCAACTGATTAAAAAATAATTACTACTTTGCCAAGGACAAGAACATGAAGTTAATTAAAAGAATGAGGTGTAACCTTAATGAAACTCAGTGGATTGTATTTTGTAGTAAAATCCTTGCCTGAAAACTTACATTCAAATTGGGTATTTCTGAATATATGTTTGGGAACTGCATACACACAAGTGAGGGATGTCACTCATTGCTTTCTCCTGTGAGCAAAGAAGGGAAGGAGATTAAACTCTTGGCATGCATATAGGACTGTTATTGTTCCCAGGAACTTCACTGAGATACAAATTGGCAGAAACACAGTACTCATATTTATGTATTGCACTACAATCAAACTTTAGTTAGAAGTATCTTCATACTTAAAAGATGAAACAGAGATACATCTTCTGATCTCTTGAACTTTTGTCCTACAACTATCTCTAATCTAGATCACTGTCACCTCCTGTTTAGATTTGCTATTCTGATAATGTCTAACCTATATAAGATAGTTGAAGTTGGACCATCTTCCAGTGGTGTCAGATGGAATATTATAGCATTTCACCATGTAAATTCTGTGTTTATAACTGTTGCACTAAGCCATAAATCACAGTTAACCAACCAAAGACTGAGTTCACACAACACAATAAGGGAAAACCAAGCAAACCACATTATGATTTTGAGTACTGTATGAAGCCATAACCTTACTAGTTTAATAGAAGAATCCGAATACCAGCTGGTTTCTTACCCAGCGCTGACAGATCAGACTGTGGATGTTGTTACTGAAAAATTAGTCAAAAAGCATGCCACATCACTGCGAAAACACACACCCATCATGGCAACTATTACAGAAGAAGGACTCCTGGGCTGTTATACAAATATCTTTCATTTCAACAGTGCTGCTAAAAAATGCTTAATGGATTGTGCTCCTTCCCTTTGGGTTCCATAATCTCTCCTCATTGAACCACATCTACCTTTTGATTTCAACAATTGGTTTGATATTCTGATTTTTAGTCAAGGAAGATTACTGAACCAGATAGTTCATTGACAACTATAAGAAGTCAACAGATTGCCCTTTATTTGGTCATTAGTGAAATTCTATGCCCAATACCCAGAGGAACAGGCTGTATGCCATCAGATCTCTATTCTTCATTTTCTGGTGTAGCCAAACGTGCTGCTTCATGGCCAGCTCTGGCAAAACCAAGCAACCAAGAGAGATGGAAACAACAAAGAAAGGGAGGTCAGCATTGCCTGTTCCCTGAAACTGGTGAGGTGCCTTTTAGTAGAATGCTGCATAAGGATGCATGAGAACTTTATGTGGGTGTTATATGTATGGATTTGAAATGTTTTGCATTCAAAGACCATTCTCCAATACAGCTTTTTTCTTTTTTTTTCTTTTTTAATATATAATTCTATTAAAGAAGTTTTTCTACAGAGTAAAAACAATACAAATTTTAAGTTAAAGATAAGAGAAATAGAGAAAAGTAATAGAAAAGTGAAAAAGAAATAAGGAAAAGGAAAAAAGGAAAAGGAAAAGGGGAAGGAAGGAAGGAAGGAAGGAAGGAAGGAAGGAAGGAAGGAAGGAAGGAAGGAAGGAAGGAAAGGGAGAGAGAGAGAGAGAGAACTGACTTCCAATCTTCTTAACAGCAGTTATAAGTACATTTATATTTTACCCTCTGTCTCTAAGTCTATGAAGGTTCTCAGTCATCCAGGTGGAATTGTCTGTAGCTTGAATCATGTCAACTGGATTTCTATTTTCTCAGTGGAAACGTTTCGCTCCTTATCCAAGGAGCTTCTTCAGTCTGAGCAAAGTTAGTAAGGGAATCCTTAAATATGTTTCTAGGTGGCTGTGTAACCTTACACCTGGGGCTAGGTCATGGTTATTTTGAGATGTTATTTCTAAGTCCGTTTATCATCTAAAGGAGGATCGTTAAGATCACCATGCTGCTGTTGAGCTTGCGAAATGGTCAGGGAATGGTGCCCACCCACTGGTTTAGGTATGTGGATGACACCTGGGTCAAAATCAAGGCCCAGGAAGTACAGGCCTTCACGGACCATATAAACACTATAGATGCCAACATTAGCTTCACCAGAGAAGACACCAAGGACAACAGACTGGCATTCCTAGACTGTGAAGTCCTCATTGGGACCGGTGGCAAGCTAGAAATAGGGATCTACAGGAAACCCACACACACAGATCAATATCTGATGTTTGACTCCCACCATCCACTGCAGCACAAACTAGGAGTCATCAGGACATTGTCACACAGAGCAGAAACCATCCCCACCTCCATGGATTCCAAAAAGAATGAAAATCAGCACCTGAGAACAGCTCTGAAGGCCTGTGGATATCCAAATTGGGCCTTCACTAAATCTAAATCTACCAGACCTAAAACAGCGACAGATAGGGCTGAGACTCAGAGTAAACGGAAGAACCTGGTCATTCCTTACATGGCTGGCGTGTCTGAAAAGATAAAATGGATATTTGGCAAACACCACATACCTGTATATTTCAAACCCACCAACACACTGAGACAGAGGCTTGTACACCCCAAAGGTCAAACTCCAAAACACAAGAAAAGCAATGTAGTTTATGCAATCCAGTGCAGTGAGGAGTGCTCTGAACTCTACATTGGAGAAACCAAACAACCTTTGTACAGGAGGATGGCCCAGCACAGGAGAAGTAACACCACAGGACCAGAGTCAGCAGTTTATCTTCATCTAAAGGAAAAAGGACACTCATTTGAGGACATTAATGTTCACATTTTAGACAGAGAAGATAGGTGGTTTGAGAGAGGGGTCAAGGAATCCATTTATGCCAACTTGGAAAATCCTTCCTTGAATAGAGGTGGGGGCCTCAGGCACAATCTTTCCCCTATTTTCCTCCCTGCTTTGTCTTCTGTGCCTAGGAAGATTAATACCATTTCGCAAGCTCAACAGCAGCATGGTGATCTTAACGATCCTCCTTTAGATGATAAAGGGACTTAGAAATAACATCTCAAAATAACCATGACCTAGCCCCAGGTGTAAGGTCCCACAGCCACCTAGAAACATATTTAAGGATTCCCTTACTAACTTTGCTCAGACTGAAGAAGCTCCTTGGATAAGGAGCGAAACGTTTCCACTGAGAAAATAGAAATCCAGTTGACATGATTCAAGCTACAGACTCTGTCTCTCAGGTTACATCAAAGTTTCCTTCTTTCCATAATCTACCCTTTCTAAACATCAAATCCATAAATTATCAGTTCATTTGTTTCTTTTTTCAGCAAAAAGTCTATAAGGGGTTTCCAGTCACTAATAATGTAGTAGTTGATCTTTCTCTAAGCAAATAAGTTAATTTTGCCATCTCTGCTAGTTCCATCATCTTCACCAACCATTCCTCCATTGTGGGTCTTTCAGAATCATTCCATTTTTGTGCATATAGTTGTCTTGTGGCAGTGATCATATATAAAAATAATCTTCCATGGCTTTTTTTCTAGTTGTCTGTAATCCCAACAGAAAAAAGTTCAATACAGCAACTTTTTTCACGGCAGCTTCAACTTACCAGAATTTAGATTTCTTCATAAACTAACTGGAAAGAATTTGAGACTTTAAAAAAAATTGAGACACCTGACAGCAGATGACTTTGAGAAGTTTGTTTTTTAAAGTCTAAGTTTGAATCCCTGGTTACTCAGTCATGTTTCTGGGCTACATGAGAATGGCCATCTCTAACCATGCTCCTAAGCTTTAAAAGGCAGCATTACAACATCCTGTCGTCTGGTGTGGCCTCATCCCCCCACAAGACATAATAGGAGAAAATCAAATTGTAAGTTAGACAAGCACTTCTCTTCTAGAATTCCTGAAGCAGAGTAAGAGGCTGTCCCTCTGAAACTGAAAGGTCAACTGTGCCACCAACACTGTAGTAAGCGAGAGCAGCTAGAGAGGAACAAACTAGGTCAATGCCTAGTCAAAGGAGTGGGCCACCTTAGGAACAGATTTGGTCATGAGGAAGGCTCCTCATGGGAGGGAAGGGGCGTGGTGGCTCAGCGGGCAAGACACCAGGCTTGTCGATTGGAAGATCGCAAGTTCTGAGGTTCGAATCCCTAGCCCCGCGTGACGGAGTGAGCTCCCGCACTCGCCCCAGCTCTTGCCAACCTAGCAATTCGAAAGCATGCAAATGCAAGTAGATAAATAGGTACCACTTCGGTGGGTAGGTAACAGTGTTCCACGTGTGTCATGCTGGCCACATGACCGTGGAAGCGTCTTCGGACAACGCTGGCTCTTCGGCTAACAAACGGAGATGAGCACCGGCCCCTAGAGTTGGACACGACTGCACAACTGTGCGGGGGGAACCTTTACCTTTACCTAAGGCTCCTCATAAATGGTAAGTGACCCAGGCAATCTCATCTTGAAATTGAGGCTTGAAGAAGGGAGCTTAAAAAGCTTTCAGCTTTAGGAAGTCCGTTGGCAAAACAGGGTTCATTGGTCCAGTGACAGTTAGCCTTATTTATCCAGCTACCTGTTTCTTTCCTAGGCTCACTCCTTGGACTGTGTTTCTTTGGACTAGATGCAGTTTTGGCACCTTCCATTCTGGCAATAAATGTAGTGATCAAGGGTGGCAGATCAGGATGTTTTGCTTGCATGCTTTGATAAAAAGTTACTTTTCCCTATTTTTTTCACAAGCGAGGCAGAAAAAAAACTTATAACATGGTTATAAACTCTGAATATGGGAGACAAACCAAATGACAGTTTCTGACCTGTTTTATTCAAGATCCAGAGGATGGAAAGCCTTATGGAGGCTTATTTTCTGACTACATTCATCAACTGTTTTGTATAAGTATCCCACTTACCAGTTCTTTATAATTAATGAATTTAGCCTTCTCCAATCTGGCATCCTCCAGATGTGTTGGATTATTACTCCAGAATTCCCACTCAGCTTGGGCATTGGCTTGCAGAAGATATCAATAGTACTTAACACAGTATGTCTAATAATAATTGGCAGGCCAGCTTACTTGTTCATTTGCTTCATTTAAGTCAAATGCTCAGTTCTGTACCAGAATAAGAGGGAATTAGGAGAACCTATGACAGAGAAAAGTTAAAAATACTGAACCTCATCAGAAGTCTCACTAAAATGTTGGGTACTGCCCTGTGGTTCGCAGCCCTAAGAAGAAAACCTTTATGAGCCTCAGCCTTGCTCAGTAAGTATAGAATAGGCTGACCATATTTCCTTGAGACAAAAACGGGACATTGGGATGGCAAAACGGGACAGGGTCTTATGTAATATTCCGTATTCATGAAAAAGACAGGGGTCCCTGCCCCCCCCCGGTCTGCGCGATTGACTCTCGCCTGCAAACCCCACCCCCGGTCCACGCGATTGGCTCCCGCCTGCAAACCCCGCCCCCGGTCCACGCGATTGTCTCCTGCCTGGCCAATCGCCCTCCTCTCCACCTCTCCACCCTCCTTTGTCATGCGCTGATAGGCAGGAGGGCTTCCTCTTCTTGGCTGCCTCCAATCGGCAGCTCTGGCTTGGATCCTCCTTCTGTGCCATTCCCACCAGGTTTAAAAAACAGGACAAAATTGAGATTTTTATCAAAATGACGGGATGGTTGAAAAATGCTAAAAAAATGGGACTGTCCCATTCAAAATGGGACGTATGGTCAGCCTAGTATAGAAGCAAGAAGGAATCAAATTATTTCAGTCTTTGCATTCAGTCCTTGTTGTGACTGGATTTCAAGTGTTTGCAACTCAAAGACAATTCTGCTCCTGGCAGGGATCACGTCCAAAGGAACAATAAAATATTTCCCTCTTTTGCAATTATTGAGGCTAAAAGACAGATGATGGGACCTAGGGAACAAGCAGGGCTTTCTGCAAGCCCCATCAAACAGCTGTACCTTTGTATGTGACCCAGCCTCAGCTTGGACAACAGGAAGATCAGACAGGCTTCTAGCTGGAGTGGGTTCTGCAGCAATTGTCCGGCTTTCTAATTAGTTGACATCATCACAAAGGGAAAGAATACTTTTCAACTCATCATGGAATCTCTTAGTTTATGATCACTGAGGCTAGCACCATTCTGACAGGTCTGGGCGACATCATCAGTGAGATAGGCCAAGCCTGTTCTCCTGCTGAAAGCAGCTTCTGAAATTCCTCTAGCAGCATCCAGAATCCACTGAGCATTTCAGGCCTCAGCTGTAATGGCACATTAGGGCAATGTGTGTCACTGGATGCAGTTTTGGCCTAATTGAGAAGATGTCCTGTCTCCAGTGGGCATACGCAACCAGCTTCCTGAGATCCAATCATTTCAGAGTATCTCCTTGTCATATTTATTTATTTTGTTTATTTATTTAAATTTGTATTACTGCCCATCTCCCCCATCAGGGGACCCTGGGCGGTTCACAATAAATCATATGTCCCCCGTTGGGGGAGATGGGCGGTCATACAAATTTAAATAATAAATAAAAATAAATTAAAAAATAGGTCAGTGCATACTGACACACACATGACCAAGTCCACCTATATTACAATTTTCCAAATCCTGACTGCAGAATGTTACTCCTGGCAGAGATTTACTGCAGTGCAGATTGTTTTAGGGTACAGATGTCTTGCTTTTGTTTGTTAGGAAAACAAATGTGCATACATCACTGCAACAAATAAATTTACAAATAGAATGTTATTATTAGATTGCTACTTGAGATTTTAAAATGTCATAACTTGGGTTAGTTTTGTAAAACTCTTACTCAGATGTTAAGATTTACATAATGAGATTAGCAAATAATATATTTTTAGTCTGTTCTTGACAGTGTCATGATTTTTGGCCCAGAATATATCAAACTAGTGTTAATTTAACTGACAGATGATCTCAAACTGCCATAATATAATCCAAAAAACAGGAAATGTCATTAAACTTGCTAGATGGGGAATCCAACATGCCAACTTCATAAAGGTTCATTTCTGTACATCTTTTTCTATAAATTCCTTTCTAGGGCACATACCTAATAGCCATGATAATATTTTTAGAGTATTTGCTGTTCACAGCCTGTTTTGAGGCCATGCCATCTGCAATTAAAATG
Source organism: Charina bottae (assembly GCA_023362775.1). Lineage (NCBI taxonomy): Eukaryota > Metazoa > Chordata > Lepidosauria > Squamata > Charinaidae > Charina > Charina bottae. The sequence continues at coordinate 119,121,558 of JALMGJ010000002.1, forward strand.
AAAACATGATAACATTTTGTGTTAAGGTGTTGGTCTTGGTTCTGATTTCAAGCTCTTTAAACACACACACACACACATCAATGTGTTCCCTGTGTTTTCTCGTGAATAGTGAATTCTTATCTAGTGAATTCTTATGCATGGGATGTCCTGTTCATTTCCAAGGGTGGAAAAACATTTCATGGTGTAAGGGACATCCAGGGGTTAATGCAGTCTGAAATAGCAACAGCTCCGTGAATTGGCTAGCAGCTTCTGACTTCATCCAATAAGATTCAAGTACAGTCATCTGAGGCAGATTCTTCTGCAGGAGTGGAGGTATCATCATCATCATTAGATTCATTAGCTAGAAACCTACTATAGAATGACTTGAAATGCATCACATTTCTAGCGACTTGATGTTTGCCTCTTTGAAGCACAATCATGGTGTCATGGATCCTCTTGATCTGATAGAGGTATGGATGGAATAGCATTGATGCTATTGACAAGTACTATGTCTCCAACTTTGAAAGATATAAGTGTAGCATGCCTGCCTTTATCTGCATACTATTTAATTGCACATTTTGCCCAAACATTCCATTATTGCAAAATGAGATTTTGATGTGGGATGTTCAACGAAGGCTATTTAGTTCTGATTTACCAGCCAAAAATAGCAATGACAGATGAAATCCCAGCAGAGCAGTAAGGAGTGTTCCTATAACTCCTTAAAAATTGAACAGTTCTTGCAGCAGGTTAGCACTTTCTGCTATGGCAATTTGAAGAACATTTTTCAGTGGCTGCATAAATCTCTCTAACTCCCTATTGGCCTGTGGCCAGGGAGGGATGATGCATTGATGCATGAAACCAAAATAACTGGCAAACTGAGCACGTTCTTGACTCTGAAAAGACCAATCAATGTCACTTTTGAAAATAGCTGATATAGTTTATGCATAGAAAATTTGGTTTATCTTTGAAATCACTGACTTGGCATATACAGTGATGAACATTTCTACTACAGGACACCAAGGGTAATCATCAATAACAAGCCAAAAAAAATTGAAAGCCTGCTGTTAGCCAAAGCATAAAAATCTACACTGATTTCAATCCAAAGTGATGATGGGAGAGGTGAGACATGAGGCGGAAGAGAGGGTGCGTGTGAGCCTTCCATTTGGCATGGTGAACAAGCCTTGACCCACCATTCAACAAGTGTTTTTATGCCCAGACACCAAACATTTTCTCATAGGAGCACTTCAGTCTTTACCTCTTCTTGGGTGGTCTTTATGAGTCAAATCAAAATCACCATGCCAGAAAGTTTAAGACTAACTAAATGAGTGTCATGAAAGAGGACATTTGCTATGGACATCAGCCAGAGAGCAAATATTGGTTATGCTGCAGCAGTCATGTGGGCAGTATTGTTCAGAGGTTTACTTCTGATTAGTGGAAATGACTGTTATGATTGCTTGAAAGCATACATTCTATTGTGTAGCAGTTCTTTAAAAACAGTCTCATGGGCATCCAGCACTCCCATGAATGATCTCTTTTGGGATATTTCTGAAAGGGTGAGATAAAGTTTCAAACTGAGGAATAAACAAGTCACAGTGGTTGGCCAATCCTAGCAGACTGCAGATTTCAGTGTTTCCTTAACTGCCTGCATCTTGCATGGATCTTCTGAGACAGAGCTTTCCAAACTGTGTGTCGGGACACATTAGTGTGTCAGCTGCAGTGTCTGGGTGTGTCGCAGCTGCTACTGCCTCTGAGCCCTGCCAGGATTCCGCACAGGTCCTAGTGCCTGCCTTGTGCCTTGCTGCCTCCATACCTGCTGTGATTCTGCGCAGGTCCTAGTGCCTGCCTTGTGCCCTGCTGAAAGAGTGTGTCACGAAATGATGGCCTGCTGTAAGAGTGTGTTGCGAAATGATGCATGTCTAAAAAGTGTGTCACCAACATGAAAAGTTTGGAAAGCTCTGTTCTGAGAACACATAGCCAAAGACATAGCCAAAGAACCACAAAGGCAATTTGTTAAATTCACACCTGCCCTGATTAAGTGTCATTCAAGCACTGCAAAAGTGCTGCAAGCAAGGTAAGAGTTATGCTTGCATTTAGTGGCACCAAACACCAAGATGCCATCACTTACCTTAAGGACTTCTTGTAGTTCAGCAAGTACCTCACAAATTCCGTTCCAAAATATTTCAGCACCTAACAGAATTCCAAAAGAGATACTTGTAGCAGCAAAGGCGAACATATGTGGAAAGGTTATTAATGGAGTTGCAGCTGATGGTAGCCAGCATTAAGACCAGGTCTGGAGAAGAATTTGGCACAATCTAGGCAATAATAAGGGCGTGGTGGCTCAGCGGGTAAGACGCCAGGCTTGTCGATCGGAAGATCGCAAGTTCAGAGGTTCGAATCCCTAGCCCCATGTGACGGAGTGAGCTCCCGCACACGCCCCAGCTCTTGCCAACCTAGCAATTCGAAAGCATGCAAATGCAAGTAGATTAACAGGTACCACTTCGGTGGGATGGTAACAGCTTTCCGCGTGCGTCATGCTGGCCACATGACCGTGGAAGCGTCTTCGGACAACGTTGGCTCTTTGGCTAACAAATGGAGATGAGCACTGGCCCCTAGAGTTAGACACGACTGCACAAATGTGCGGGGGAAACCTTTACCTTTACCTTAGGCAGTAATAATGTAATTCTCTTCTTTCTATAATCTATCCTGTCTAATCATCAAAACCATAAATCATAAGTTCATTTTTTTCTGTTTCAAGCAAAAAGTCTATAAGGGGATTCTACTCAGCAATAAACATAGATATTTGTTTGTTTGTTTGTTTGTTTGTTATTTAAATTTGTATTACTGCCCATCTGCTCCAACCAGGAGCGGTTCATGATAAAACAAGTTAAAATATAAATTTATAATATCAATAAAACATTGTCTTTTCTCTGATCAAAGAAGTCAATTTAGCCATCTCAGCAAGTTCCATCATCTTCACTAACCATTCCTCCATTGTGGGTAGTGCCGAATCTTTCCATATTTGTGCATACAATAATCTTGCTGCAGTTACCATGTACAAAAACAAAGTTCCATAACTTTTTTCCTACTATTTGTCCATCAGTCCCAAAAGAAAAGCCTCTGGTCTCAATTGTATATTAATCTTTAAAATCCTCTGAATCAGTGTATGTATTTGAATCTAGAATTTTCTAGTCTTTTTACACATACACCAAACATGATAAAATGTCCCTTCTTGTTGTTTACATTTCCAACATGCACTTGAATTGCCTTTATACATTCTAGACAATTTCTCTGGTGACATATACCAATGATACATCATTTTATGAAAATTCTCTTTAAGATTATATCATAGTGTAAATTTCAATCCTTTCAGCCTCATATTTTCCCATTGTTCCATCTGTATATTATAACCAAAAATTTTAGCCCACTTTATCATACATTCCTTTACTTGTTCTTCTGTTTCAAATTTCAACAGAAGTTTATACAGTATAGCAATTACATGTTTATCATTTGTACACAACTCTATTTCAAACTCTGTCTTACAATGTTCAAAACCATAAATTCTTTTGTCTACTTTAAATATTTCTAATAATTGTAAATAAGAGAACCATTGACAACTATATCCCACTGCCAAGAAATTTTCTTTTCCACGGCAGGTCCACAGCTGATCAATTCAGTGTCCTCCATTTAATGGACTAGTGGTTAAGGCAATGGGCTAGAAACCAGGAGACTGTGAGTTCTAGTCCTGCCTTAAGCATGAAAGCCGGCTGGGTGACCTTGGGCCAGTCACTCTCTCTCTCAGCCCTAGGAAGGAGCCAATGGGAAACCAGGAGACTGAGAGTTCTAGTCACGCCTTAGGCATGAAAGCCGGCTGGGTGACCTTGGGCCAGTCCCTGTCTCTCTCAGCCCTAGGAAGGAGCCAATGGAAAACCAGGAGACTGGGAGTTCTAGTCCCACCTTAGGCATGAAAGCCGGCTGGGTGACCTTGAGCCAGTCCCTGTCTCTCTCAGCCCTAGGAAGGAGCCAATGGAAAACCAGGAGACTGAGAGTTCTAGTCCCGCCTTAGGCATGAAAGCCGGCTGGGTGCAGTCACTCTCTCTCAGCCCAACTCACCTCACAGGGTGGTGGTTGTGGGGAAAATAGGAGGAGGAAGGAGTATTAGGTATGTTTGCTGCCTTGAGTTATTTATAAAAATAATAAAGGCGGGATAGAAAATAAATAAATAAATAAATAATTCAGCATCTCACTGTGCCATATGACCTTTGCTTTGCTACCATATGTAGTGGCAATGCAGAAAACCATTGTATTTCGAGGAGTTTAAGTGACATATTTTGATTTTCTCTCTCACATGAAGAAGATTAGAGTTTGTTTAGAGTTATATTGATGTTTAACTGGATTGTTTTTATTTCTGGTTGGAATGGAGGGAGAGATAGATTACCCCAAGATTGTTGATGTAAGCATAAGTCCACTCCTCCAACAGCTCCTCCAGTGGCTTGGAATGGGGGTGGGGGGAGATAAGAGATTGTTTATGTTGGGCACTGGCTTATCTGTAAAGTTTCCCAGGCTCTTGGATGATGTCATAAACAGGTGCTCTAGCCCCCGAGAAGTATCCCAGTCAAGGTCAGGCCATGCAGCCTCTGTACCATGGAAACATGGTCACGGGGTTTGAGGTCCAGACTTTGATAAAAACCTTAGGATTGTCTTTTGGAGTTTGGGAGTTCCACACAGACCTGAGCACTGGGTGCTGTGAAAATTGAGCCACCCTGGGGTGTCTCCACTGTCCTTATTAAGGGGCTTTTATATTTATATTTATATTTATATTTATTTAATTGTATTATTATAACTGATTTTATATTGTATGCTTTTAATTGTCAGGGGAGATGGGCAGTGAGGGAAATTTGAACAATAAATAAATAAATTGTCTGAAGCACCTGATCACTGCTTGGACACTTGGCAGAACACCAAACCTGTATAAAGAAACTGCAAGTGCCATAAGAGTTTCTGGCCTCTTCGGGAAGCCTTCTCCTTTGGAACAGTGCTGAAATACAACTTAATGTGATTCAGGTCGTGAAGACTTTTTATATCAAATAAATAGATTTTCTTGCTCTAACCTGGTAACCAGAATTCAGACAAATTATATGATTTTTGTATAAGTGTATAATGTGAGATATAGAACATCAAGTGTAGAGAAATCAAGATGATATTCATTTTTCCCTGAATGGATTGGCTAATAGATGCTCCAGTCAGAAAGATTGGTATTTACTGTATGTATCCTAATGCGTGAAAGGGTGGTATTTGTTCAAGTCACACTTGTATGCATATCCCTAGCTAGGATGAAAACTATTATTTAAAGTGTGTTGTATGATTCTACTGTCCAATGTGTTTTGGGGTGTTTTTTTGCTTGCTAAATGGTAATGGAGCAGCCACAGACGTTAAGGTTTCTGTTGTAAAGAAATCTATCATATACTCTCCTCACCAATGGATCTATCATAATGACATTGTCTTTAATTTCCATGTATTTTCCTTGTTCACTCACTGAGTTCAGTGGCAGTTGTGAATATGCATTCAACTTTTTTTAATAATAATTTTATTAAACATTACAATTAAAAAGATAAAAACTAATACAAACTTTAAAAAGAAAAAGAAAAAATAGAAAGAAAAATAGAAAAGAAAAAGAAAAGAAATATATAAAGAAATGACTTCCCCCTTCATCACAAGTATAAACAATTTTAGTAACTTATCACCTTCTCTTAGGTAAAGGTAAAGGTTCCCCCCGCACATTTGTGCAGTCGTGTCCGACTTTAGGGGCTGGTGCTCATCTCCGTTTGTTAGCCAAAGAGCCAGCATTGTCCAAAGACGCTTCTGCGGTCATGTGGCCAGCATGACGCATGCGGAACGCTGTTACCATCCCACCGAAGTGGTACCTATTTATCTACTTGCATTTGCATGCTTTCGAATTGCTAGGTTGGAAAGAGCTGGGGCTAGTGCGGGAGCTCACTCCGTCACACGGGGCTAGGGATTCGAAGCTCCGAACTTGCGATCTTCCGACAAGCCTGGCATCTTACCCGCTGAGCCACCAATAGAACAAATGATCTCTTCTTCCCATATCTCATTTCTTATCTGTAAACAAATCCTTAAAGCCTCTTCATTCTGTCCTGGTCAGCAAATGTCCATTAAGGGTTACCAGAGATAACTACAATCAGCATTAAAATGTTCTCCTGGAAGGAAACTTTCTTCCTGATCAAACTGCTATGTAATGGGATTCTGCTTCTTCAAAAGGAGAATGAGAATGTGCATGTGCCTTTTATGGATTTGCTGAAATGGAATAGTAACTTGTAGATTGAATTTATTCAGGAGCTTCCTGAGTGAGTAGGGGATTTTTTTAATGCCCATCTTACTTTACCTCAGTTCAGCTGAAGCTTTCCAAAACTCACAAATTAGCACACTGCAGATCAACACATGGAGATGATTTCCTTTTTTCAAAGGAACTAGAAGCCTTTGAAGTTCTGGACTGGCATTCTTGAATTTTTCCCTGGGTTTGGGAGCAAGCAATCATTTTTCTCTCAAATCTTGCTCTATGAAATGAAGCCGCCCTCCATTCATCTTCCAGCTTCATATCCTCAGTAACAAGCCATGGACCATCTCAACTCTTCACAACTTTGGTGTGACTTGATTAGTTTAAAAAGAAAGTACCAATTACAGAGAGGGCCAATTAAAACTTTAAAGGGTTTATTTCTTAATATGAGGTCAAATATCAACCAAAGTAGCAGCTGAAGCTGGAGCTATGTTTTAAAATAACGTTTTTTGAAAGTACTAATATTGATGAAGCTGCAGCCAAAAAGAGAAAGTTTCTGCAACCACTTTGTCTCACAAGGGGGCAACTGATATTACAGTGCTGAGCCAATACAGCTAGGTGAATGTGACTTTCATTATCTTATTAAAGCTGGAGTTACTATGACACAGACCATGCTATCCACAGATGTCTAGCTGCTGCAACAGCAGCTCAGTTGCTCCTGCCACTTCCCCTCCTAGTGGAGCTGAATTACCTCTGCTGACAAAGGCCATGCAGTGTTAAGCAGGAAACGCTCCCTGGACCCTCAGCTTGTTACTGATGGGGCTCAGCTTTCAAGGGGGATGGAACCTCTTCAAAGCATTGCCTGATAATGGTTCCTGATGGTCCACATGCACCTTTCCCTTCCTCTTCTGCAGTAGTATGAAAAATATAAAGCAGACAGGCAGGCAGGTAAGTCTACTCCAAGGAAAGAGAAGAATACAACTCATAAGCAAAAGAGGAGCATTGAGCAGTTTTGATACTCCAGCACCAGCTTGTCCAGAATGTTAACATACAGTACCTGAGCTTTATGCCAGCTATGCTTCTCCCAATCTTTGAGGTGTTTATTATCATTCCTATTAGGATCAAAAGGAGGATATTTTCACTTTATTTGTTTGGGAGGAATAATTCTTGCCAGCTTGGATCAGAAGAAAGGCTGCAATTCCTAGACTGACTTACCTGGGAGTAAGTCCCCCAGAATTCAGCAGGATAAACAGACACATGTAGGATTGCACTTTTAGGTGTTTAAGATTAGAACAACAAAATTAACTGAACCAAAATGTGTTGCGTCGTGTAAACTGAAAAGCTCTAGTGGTCTGACAGTAAAATAATTTGATCCAATCAGTGCCAGTTGACACCAGTCTTTCTGAAGTGGAGGAATCACTCAAAAATAATTTCTGATCTTTAACATTTCTATGGGTTAAGCAAACTCTCTATTAATAGAGTTGCTGTGTCGGGGTCTGAAAGTAACACTCTCAGAATCAGATTGAAGGGCATCTAGTTCACCATTCTGTCTACAGAATGAAGGAAACTTCATTCAAAGAATGAATTTCCACAGTACTACATTGAAAAAAAGTGAGGCACTGAGTCTATTGTGGGCTGCATCCACACAACCTCCTTGCTCTTGCTCTATGATGACCCATTTATGGTCACTAAATACACATCCTCACAACAAAGCCTCCATCTCTTTGGCAACCTGATGCTGAGGAGGGCTGAAGGTATCCAAGGTGATCTGGCGAGAAAGTGGTGATTACCATGAGAAAATAGATCTCCCAGGCAGACATTTTAGGTCAGGGAGACACAGAGTCTTTGGAAGTTGGTGACCTGCTGGCTTCCAATTGGCTGGCTGTAGAAACCCCCCCCCCTCTCCGACTGCTGGGCTGTGTGTCTCCATGGCCATTTGTACTGTGGCTGTCAGAAAGAGTGGACAGCTGCCTTGCACAGCTATTCTTTTCTTTCTTTTAAAACATTTTGTCAGGAGAATATCAACCTCATGGACTAGGTTGCAACCAAAAGCAAATCTTCCATGAGTCTGACATTCTTTTTTCCCAGTGGAGAGGGGCAGCTGCCGAGCACTCTCCCTTTCTGTCAAAGGGCCCAGCAAGCTTTTTTCAGACATCTATTTTACCCCAATCTTCTCTGTTCCCTCTCCAATTTAACCAAATAAACCAAAGTTTGTTTGTGTGTGTGTGTGTGTGTGTGTGTGTGTGTGTGTTTGTTAGTTATTGGGAGTGCCATGTGGTGGCTTTGTTAAGTTGTGTTTCTTCAGAGAACTATTTTGAGGTTCAGGTCTATTTTCTTGGTTTCGTATCACAAGATGTAACTAGCAAGTGGATACTATATTTGAAGCAAGTGTTCCAGATGTGTGAAATGCTACTTTTGCTGTGGTGGACATGGCAGTCTCACAAGCAATTTCTGGGTTCCAAAGCAAAGAAACTCAAATGGGCAACAGGTAAATAGCCCCTGTAGGAATGAAATATAAAGCTGAGAGAAGACAAGGATTGGCACATGAAACTCTTCAAGATAAAGAAAGTATGCACACACATAAAGCCTTCTCATGCCATCAGAGCTACCTATTTCCAGAAAGAAGAGCTGGAAACCTTCTTGGATGGAATCAGGGAAGGGCATCAATGAGCAGGAGAGACAGTTTCATATCTCTCTCTCCCTCTCCCTCTCCCTCTCCCTCTCCAGCCTGATTCTTGCTTTTTCCCAACCAATCTCAACTCTAAAAGTAGCCCATGTGACCTTGGATAGCATTACCAGCGTCTCAAGGATGGGAGGAAAGCACATTGGTGTGGCTGTGAGGAAGACTCTTTAATTATTCCATCATTCCCTCGCTTCCAACTGTTTGTAGCCTGAATGACATCCTTCTGCTAGGATTGCCTGCTTCTTTGAATTCTTGTAAGCTCATGCTTGTGTCATCACTTGATTTTTATTGGCCTCTTTTTTGATTTCCTTCCATTTTTCCAAGCTTCAGGGTTTTCTCTAATGATTCTTGCCTTCACGTTAAGCACCTTAGCATTAAAGATTTAGCTTCATTATTTAGTGCTTTCTGTGAGCAGTTTGTTTTATTTCATCTAGTACTGAATAATTAGTTCTTACAGTCAGGGATATTCTCAACAATTTTCTCCAGCACTAGCATTCGGAGTCATCATTTTTCTTCATTCAGCCTTTCTGATGGTCCAGCTTGTGCAACATATATTACAACTGGGAAAGCCATGGCCTTAGCAATAAGTACCCTGGCTGTCAGTGCAATTATGACATGGGTTAGAAACAAAGTAACCCACATATATATTAAGCTCACATCATCGTCTGCCAATTTATATGCTTAGAGTTGCTTTAGGCTGAAATCTTGAATGGGGAGGGGGGAAAGCTCTCACCTTACAGTTTAAAAGGCAAACCACTTCACTGTGTCATCCACTAAGGCTTGGGAGGAGAAAGGAACTTGCAGTGGAATGCAATGCCATTAGTTATGCTTGCCAAGTAAGGGTAAAAAAGAAAACTGTTCTTGCTGCTCACTTTAATGTGTTTTTTTAATAAAAGGATTTTTTTAAATGTGAAGTAGAAACTTGCCCTGAATTTTCTAACAAATCCTGAGAATCACAGGATGCTTTGGTCACAATGATGTCTCTGAACTTTATACTTTTGTCTAGATCTGTTTCAGTCTTTCTCCTAAGTAGCAGACATCTCTTTATGGATGGCTACAGTCATAATCCCTGTGAACTGTTGAGCCTAGGAAGTTAAAATCTGATACTACTTCAGCTTTTTCTCTGCTTATACCCCAGATGTATTAGGTTGTAACTCCCAGAACTTCCATTCAGCATGGTCAACAGAGCTGTAGTCCAACACATCTGGAGAACTCCTTATGGTGATTCCCCTCTCCTCTCCTCTCCTCTCCTCTCCTCTCCTCTCCTCTCCCCTCCCCTCCCCTCCCCCCCCCCTCTCTCTCTCTCTATATATATATATATACAGTGGGGCAAAAAAGTATTTAGTCAGCCACCAATTGTGCAAGTTCTCCCACTTAAAAAGATGAGAGAGGCCTGTAATTGACATCATAGGTAGACCTCAACTATGAGAGACAAAATGAGAAAACAAATCCAGACAATCACATTGTCTGATTTGGAAAGAATTTATTTGCAAATTATGGTGGAAAATAAGTATTTGGTCAATATCAAAAGTTCATCTCAATACTTTGTTATATATCCTTTGTTGGCAATGACAGAGGTCAAACGTTTTCTGTAAGTCTTCACAAGGTTGGCACACACTGTTGCTGGTATGTTGGCCCATTCCTCCATGCAGATCTCCTCTAGAGCAGTGATGTTTTGGGGCTGTCGCTGGGCAACACGGACTTTCAACTCCCTCCAAAGGTTTTCTGTGGGCTTGAGATCTGGAGACTGGCTAGGCCACTCCAGGACCTTGAAATGCTTCTTACGAAGCCACTCCTTCGTTGCCCGGGTGGTGTGTTTGGGATCATTGTCATGCTGAAAGACCCAGCCACGTTTCATCTTCAATGCCCTTGCTGATGGAAGGAGGTTTGCACTCAAAATCTCACGATACATGGCCCCATTCATTCTTTCCTGTACACGGAACAGTCGTCCTGGTCCCTTTGCAGAGAAACAGCCCCAAAGCATGATGTTGCCACCCCCATGCTTCACAGTAGGTATGGTGTTCTTTGGATGCAACTCAGCATTCTCTCTCCTCCAAACACGACGAGTTGTGTTTCTACCAAACAGTTCTACTTTGGTTTCATCTGACCATAAGACATTCTCCCAATCCTCTTCTGGATCATCCAAATGCTCTTTAGCAAACTTCAGACGGGCCCGGACATGTACTGGCTTAAGCAGGGGGACACGTCTGGCACTGCAGGATCTGAGTCCCTGGCGGCATAGTGTGTTACTGATGGTAGCCTTTGTTAACGTTGGTCCCAGCTCTCTGCAGGTCATTCACTAGGTCCCCCCGTGTGGTTCTGGGATTTTTGCTCACCGTTCTTGTGATCATTTTGACCCCACGGGGTGAGATCTTGCGTGGAGCCCCAGATCGAGGGAGATTATCAGTGGTCTTGTATGTCTTCCATTTTCTAATTATTGCTCCCACAGTTGATTTCTTCACACCAAGCTGCTTGCCTATTGCAGATTCAGTCTTCCCAGCCTGGTGCAGGTCTACAATTTTGTTTCTGGTGTCCTTCGACAGCTCTTTGGTCTTCACTATAGTGGAGTTTGGAGTGTGACTGTTTGAGGTTGTGGACAAGTGTCTTTTATACTGATAACAAGTTCAAACAGGTGCCATTACTACAGGTAATGAGTGGAGGACAGAGGAGCCTCTTAAAGAAGAAGTTACAGGTCTGTGAGAGCCAGAAATCTTGCTTGTTTGTAGGTGACCAAATACTTATTTTCCACCATAATTTGCAAATAAATTCTTTCCGAATCAGACAATGTGATTGTCTGGATTTGTTTTCTCATTTTGTCTCTCATAGTTGAGGTCTACCTATGATGTCAATTACAGGCCTCTCTCATCTTTTTAAGTGGGAGAACTTGCACAATTGGTGGCTGACTAAATACTTTTTTGCCCCACTGTATATATATATATATATATATATAGTATATATATATATATCCCTGTTTTTATTATCTCTGAAACACATAATTTCATCTAGAGTGTATCTTATATTTTTAAATGTTTTAGTTTGGCAATTCATTCAATATCCAAAACTTTCCCCATTGCTTTAGAGTTATCCTTCTTTTAGACAATTCTACGTTTGCAATCCATGGATCAATTGGCATTCATAATTTCAAAATAATTTCAAATAAGCTGAATCAATTGGAATGGGATACATTCTGGTGCTGTTCCTTTTTTTAATTAAACACATTGTACTGCATTTAGTCCAGTCATTTCTTCTTTCTTCTTTCTATAGCTTCAAGTTTGTTTTATTAGGCAGAAAAGTGGGATATAATATTTTTTTAAAATCATGTGTACCTGTATCCTGTTTTAATCTAGTAGCTTTGTATTCTCCATTCTGCCTGCTCTCCATCTTAACACTAGACTTTACTTCATACTTTGTTTCCAATAAGCATCAGTCGTGCTACAACACATATACAGTATTCCTTTGAAGGCATTTCCTCCTAACTGGATGCATTTCTGTTCCTTGATTGTTCTGTCATGCACCAGAAGTAGCTATCAAGATTTTGGCGGCATTCATTTAGCAGCCACCATCAAAGTCTCATGTTCTGGTAGCTTAATTATTTGCTACATAAATCTGCCAACAATTTGCAAAAGTTCAAAGTAACATCCCTTATTAATACATGGTGAGCACTTTGCAATATTCCTGCTCAGCAATGGACAGGAAAGGACAAACTATGCATTAAAATCTCATGTTGTTGCTTTTTCAGGGTTGTTTACTTATACAGTGATACTTTTGCTATATAGCATTGCCACTGGATGGAGTAATCTAATTCTCAGATTAATACTTCACATTTTAGAGTTAAAATAAAACAAAGAGGCAGTCTTATGTGAATAAAACAGATTGTCCATCCAGTGGCAATCCTATTTTGAATTCTCCAAATAAGCCTACAATGAAAAAATTACCTGTGGTTAGAGAATCAATTTGCCTATGACTCCCAACTGCTTCATCCTTCCTTCCCATGCAGAATTAATACGGATGCCTTTTCAGGCACAAAAAATAAAATAAAAAATAAAAATGGAAGGGTAGAATGAACCTTCCAGAGTCCCCTGTTGGGGGGAGATGGGCGGTAATAGAAATATGAACAATAAATAAATAAATAAATAAATAAATAAAAATAGTGTCAAAAATGCTACATTGTTTGATTCAGTATAAGACAAGTTCTTGTGTCTCAATCCAGAAGCCTAGGATAAGGATATCAACCATTATATAAAAATGAGTGTCCTTTTTCCTTTAAATGAAGATAAGCCAGAGTCAGCGGTTTATCTTCATTTAAAGGAAAAAGGACACTCATTTGAGGACATTAATGTTCACATTTTAGACAGAGAAGATAGGTGGTTTGAGAGAGGGGTCAAGGAATCCATTTATGCCAACTTGGAAAATCCTTCCTTGAATAGAGGTGGGGGCCTCAGGCACAATCTTTCTCCCATCTTTCTCCCGGCTCTGTCTTCTGTGCCTAGGAAGATTAAGACCATTTCACAAGCTCAACAGCAGCATGGTGATCTTAACGATCCTCCTTTAGATAATAAAAGGACTTAAAATAACATCTCAATATAACCATGCCCCCAGGTGTAAGGTCACACAGCTACCTAGAAACATATTTAGGATTCCCTTACCAACTTTGCTCAGACTGAAGAAGCTCCTTGGATAAGGAGTGAAACGTTTCCACTGAGAAAATAGAAATCCAGTTGACATGATTCAAGCTACAGACATAAATATGACTGTCTCGTAGTATTAAAAAAAAACTTCCTATTTTTATAGGAAGCATAGCATTTGGGAAGAAAATATTCATTTTTAAAAGGAAATTGTATTGGGGTGGATCTGGTTTCTATTAAACCTTTTTGGGTATGTACCTACTGTACATCCACTTTCAAAACTCAGTACTCCCTGATCTACAAATATGTATTTCATTCATTTTATTTATATACTGTCAACATTAAATGATTTATGTCAGTTTACATTCATAAAACGAAACCAAAACAAAATAATACAATAAAATCACCACATCAATACACATAATAATAAAACAAAGTAAATAATATAATATGATTAATGATAGGCCAAATCATATGGCAATACGTTCCAGCCCCCAGACTGAGTCCAATATGATGATGCCAACAGGACAATCCTATGAAACCACCCAGAAACACAGGGAATAATGGGAATTACATTTCCCATGCTATTGAGTGGACTTGGGAGCAGGTTCTATCCATGCTGGAAAAGAAGCTCTATCATGCTAGGTATAGCTATCTTGTCTGTTCTTACACAAGCAAGGAAAATGGTGAGAACTCATGCTGGGGAAATTAAATCAACTAAACCCAATTCTGTCCAGAAACAGACCCATCACATCCAATGCCTGACTTCCGATTTTTAGGCTACCAGATCGAACAGAGCAGAAAAAATTGAATTTGTAAGAGGTCAACCTTCTGGTGGGTCTGTTCTTTTGTCATTTTTAGCTTAAGAAGTAGCACTGACAAGTTTCATAAGAAATTAAAAACTGACTCCAGAGATACTAAGAATAAAACAAAGTAGTTCACTACTGAAATTATAGAGAAGTAAATTCTGCTTGAGAAGGTTGTTACAAACATATTTAATTCAAAATTGGGATCAATGGTTCTTGCTCCCACAGAAGTGAACACAAGCTTGTAGCCTAAAGTTACTAACTCAGCTAAATGTAAGCATTTTAAGACCTACTGGGGAGAATTTTAAGCATATACCATTGCAGCAAACATATTAGAAATAGAATGGTAAATCAGAGGAATTTCAATTTATACCAGTCTTCAGATTTTGACATTTGGGACTCCGAGTCAGCTGCCAGCTCGACAAGTCGGGTTTCTTTAAGCCTGGCTAACTTTTCCCTGCTTTGCGGTGGTCTATGGAAATTACAGGACCACTGAAGTTCTCCCTGGAGAGGGGAGAAGCAGAAGATTACTCACGGGGTCGTTGAAACTGCCCCCTCCTGCTTTTTTTCTGTGGTTTTTTGCTACGGAGAGAGCAGGGGCTGGAGACAGTGAAGCGACCGGAGAGAAGCACCAAGCTCTTACAGGGAATCGTAAGTTAGAGCTAAAGCTGACTTTTAGATCACTTTATTTTATTTTTTCATTTAAATTGGACTGTTTTACCATCTAGGGTCTTTCTTTGGACATTGCACAAAATGTTGGCAATTTTGTACTTTCTTTGCTATAACAATTAAGATGGAAATATAATGGATTTTATGTCTGAAGTATAATAATGCTTACATTTTTTATTTTTTACTTTTTATCTTTCTAATTTACCAGAAGACTCAATCCCAGTTGGAAGTATAAGAGTTGATATTAAATAGTTTGTGAATATACTTTGTTGGATTAACATCTGAACTGGATTTTTCTTTTTCTTTTTTTTTCTTTTTATAATGGTAGAAATTTAGTTTCTCTTTCTCTTTTTATGAACTGTTTGAGGTATTACCTTCTTGCCTATTTTTGATTATTGAAACTTTTCATCTTCCTTTATTTATTTTTTTAAAAAAACTTTTTGCTTAATGGACTATGCCGGTAATTTTCCATGAATAGATCAGCTGACCATTTATTTGTTTTGGCTAGAACTGTTGAAGCCTGAAAACAAGAGGGGGTGGAGAAGAATGGGTTTCTCAACAGTAACCGCAGCAGTAACTCAAGCAATTCAAGAATTTAAGGTGGAGATTTGTGAAGCCCTCTCGGATATTGAAAAATCACTGGAAATTTTAATTTTATTTTTGCAAGATCAGGAACAAAAAGAACAAAAAATAGAAACGGAAGCAGAAGAAAAAAACTTTGAGTTAGAAGAAGGGCAAGAAGGGGGAATTTCAAACACATTGATTCCAAAAATCATTCTTACACCCGATATGAGACAGACAATAAAACAATATAACTTTGGCACAAACATATTGGGACAGTTGTGGTTAGGACAAAGGCTGAATATGCAATTTGATAGATATTGTGAAACGTGGGTTCTGACATGCTACAAGAGATACAAAACAAAAAAGGTTACACATTATGACTTTGGTATAACTTGAATAAGAGATTTAACATTAGGTGGGATAATAAAGGTATTGAAACCATGGATTTTAACTGGATATTGAGTTTGTAAAAGTATTAATTATTAGTAATATAACTGTTGGGAATATTAAATGTTAAAAATTAATATTTGAAACTATGGATGTATAAAAATATGATATTTTAATCATAGATAAAAGGTTATAAAATCAGTGATACAAATATAAATTGTTGTTATAGAGTACTTGGAAAATAGAAAAAAATTTAGGGAGATATATGAAGGATGGGATGTTAAGTTTGAATTAGAATTAATATTATTATAGGATGACTTATTTTTATAATTATTAGTATGAATACTATTGAGATTAGGGGAATAAATAGATATAAAAATTTGTTAAATAGGTAAATATGTAGGAGGATGTAGATTATGGTATAATTATAATTTAAATATAGATTAAGTTTAAATTAAGGTTGTTTTTATGGATATGTATGAATAGAATATATTTTATTTTACTAGAATAAAATACAAATTACCGTAGAGATAAAATAAGGCTTTTATTTGCTATATATATGTTTTAAGACTAATTGGATTTTATTAAGGATATGAACATGGATGTAAAAATGGAATTCGATGCAGTAAAGAATATTTTAATTGATATTACCTCAAGGAATGGAAATTACAGATGGACTAATGGAGAATTGATAGAAAGATGAAATCTACATGAAGATT
This sequence comes from Charina bottae, assembly GCA_023362775.1. Classification (NCBI taxonomy): domain Eukaryota; kingdom Metazoa; phylum Chordata; class Lepidosauria; order Squamata; family Charinaidae; genus Charina; species Charina bottae. The sequence goes on from JALMGJ010000002.1 coordinate 119,138,282, forward strand.
AGAAGATTGGACCACATAAATTGAAATGTATATGACAAAGAAAAGTTCCTGTGTATTGTATGAAAGACCAACATTTAAAGCAAATATTGTACTTAAAGACCAAAGACAGATTGGAGGCCATCTTTTTTCTATACTTCTTTTGTATATTATTTTTCTTAACTTCACTTTTCTTTTACTTTTTTCTTACTTTGTATTTCTTTCTTTATTTCTTGTTCTACATTTTAATATGTATCTTAAAATTTAATAAAAATTTATTTAAAAAAAAATGTGCTGGGGGAGAGACCCTCCCCCCCAGCCTGTGGCCACAAGATTTTGACATTTAGGTTTCTAGATTTATTATGTTTCGTTATATATGTTGAATGGATTGTTTGGGGTGGTAGGGTTCTTTGCTTGTTTATTTGAAATTTCAGTAAGAATTACACTAAATGTCTGTAGCTTGAATCATGTCAACTGGATTTCTATTTTCTTAGTGGAAACGTTTCACTCCTTATCCAAGGAGCTTCTTCAGTCTGAGTAAAGTTAGTAAGGGAATCCTTAAATATGTTTCTAGGCTGGCTGTGTGACCTTGCACCTGGGGCTAGGTCATGGTTATTTTGAGATGTTTGTTTCTAAGTCCCTTTATCATCTAAAGGAGGATCGTTAAGATTACCCTGCTGCTGTTGAGCTTGTGAAATGGTCTTAATTTTCCTAGGCACAGAAGACAAAGCAGGAAGGAAGATAGGGGAAAGGTTATGCCTGAGGCCCCCACCTCTATTCAAGGAAGGATTTTCCAAGTTGGCATGAATGGATTCCTTGACCCCTCTCTCAAACCACCTATCTTCTCTGTCTAAAATGTGAACATTAATGTCCTCAAATGAGTGTCCTTTTTCCTTTAGATGAAGATAAACTGCTGACTCTGGTCCTGTGGTGTTACTTCTCCTGTGTTGGGCCATCCTCCTGTACAAAGGTTGTTTGGTTTCTCCAATGTAGAGTTCAGAGCACTCCTCACTGCACTGGATTGCATACACTACATTGCTTTCCTTGTGTTTTGGATTTTGATCTTTGGGGTGTACAAGCCTCTGTCTCAGTGTGTTGGTGGGTTTGAAATATACAGGTATGTGGTGTTTGCCAAATATCCGTTTTATCTTTTCAGACACGCCAGTCATGTAAGGAATGACCAGGTTCTTCCGTTTACTCTGAGTCTCAGCCCTATCTGTCGCTGTTTTAGGTCTGGTAGACTTAGATTTAGTGAAGGCCCAATTTGGATATCCACAGGCCTGCAGAGCTGTTCTCAGATGCTGCTTTTCATTCTTTTTGGAATCCATGGAGGTGGGGATGGTTTCTGCTCTGTGTGACAATGTCCTGATGACTCCTAGTTTGTGCTGCAGTGGATGGTGGGAGTCAAACATCAGGTATTGATCTGTGTGTGTGGGTTTCCTGTAGATCCCTATTTATAGCTTGCCACCGGTCCCAATGAGGACTTCACAGTCTAGGAATGCCAGTCTGTTGTCCTTGGTGTCTTCTCTGGTGAAGCTAATGTTGGCATCTATAGTGTTTATATGGTCCGTGAAAGCCTGTACTTCCTGGGCCTTGATTTTGACCCAGGTGTCATCCACATACCTAAACCAGTGGGTGGGCACCGTTCCCTGGAATGTGTTGAGTGCTTTCTTCTCCACTTCTTCCATGTATAAATTGGCCACAATGGGTGACACAGGAGAACCCATGGCACAACCGTGTTTTTGTCTGTAAAAGTCACCTCTGTATGTGAAATAAGTGGTGTTAAGACACAGGTCCAGAAGATGGCAGACCTGGTTTGGGTTGAGATGGCTTCTCCTTTCCAGGGTGCTGTCCTCTTCTAGTCTCTTCCTGACAGCGGATAGAGCATGAGTGGTGGGGATGCTGGTGAAAAGGGAGGACACATCAAAGGAGACCATAGTTTCATCTGTATCCAGTTTCAGGATCTTTGCTTTGGAAACAAATTCTTCCGAATTATGGATGTGGTGTTCAGAGTGTCCAACTAGAGGTGCTAGTATGGTAGAGAGGTGTTTGGCAATGTTGTATGTTACCGAATTGATGCTGCTGACTATGGGTCGGAGGGGTGTTCCTTCCTTGTGGATCTTAGGAAGTCCGTAGATGCAGGGGATGGCTTCTCCAGGATACAGACGGTGGTAGGTAATCCTATCGATGGAGCCATCATGTTCCAATTGTTTCAAACTGTCTATTGCCTTTTTCTTGTAATTGTTGGTGGGGTCTCTTTTCAGTTTTTCATATGTATGGTGATCCTCCAAAAGTGAGGTAATTTTATTGTGGTAGTCTGCAGTGTTTAGAACCACTGTACATCTTCCTTTGTCAGCAGGTAAAATGGTGATGGTTTCATCTTTGCTGAGGGCTGTCAGGGCTCTCCTCTCTTGGACGGTAAGGTTGGGGGGAGGAGGTTGAGCACTGGACAGAGCTGCAGATATTTTAAGCCGGAGTTGTTCTGCTTCTTCAAAAGGTAGGTGGTTGTTGTGGATGGCAGATTCTGTGGCTGTAATGAGCTCCACAACCGGAACTTGCTTGGGAGTGATGGCAAAATTAAGACCTTTGGCTAGGACATCTCTCTCTGGTTGGGTAAGTTCTCTGTCTGAGAATTACACTAAATGTACTTCGTTAGATGGACACTCTCATGAAGCTTTTAAGCAGGAATTTCTCTCTCTCTCCTTCTCTTTAAAAAAAGGTAAATGTTCCCCCCGCACATTTGTGCAGTCGTGTCCAACTCTAGGGGCCGGTGCTCATCTCCGTTTGTTAGCTGAAGAGCCAGCATTGTCCGAAGATGCTTCCATGGTCATGTGGCCGGCATGATGCACGTGGAACTCTGTTACCTACCCACTGAAGTGGTACCTATTCATCTACTTGCACATGCATGCTTTCGAATTGCTAGGTTGGCAAGAGCTGGGCTAGTGCGGGAGCTCACTCCGTCACACGGGACTAGGGATATGAACCTCCGAACTTGCGATCTTCCGATCGACAAGCCTGGCATCTTACCCACTGAGCCACCACACTCCTTCTCTTACCCTTCTTTTTTTTATCCCCCAGGGCCATCAGTGGGGTTAGGAGAAGGCAAAAATGTCAAGATGGTGGGTGCACCCATACAGTCGAAGCCCACTCTTTTTTAATATGTGTCATTGTCAGCCCCTCTCCTAAATATGTTGAGTCACCGCTGATAGATTTGAAATGATAGGTGTCATTGCTCTTCCAACCAACATACAGTACATATATCCTCAGCTCATATGCTCTTGTTGCGGCTCCTCTCATTCATAGGCAGAAAACCCCAAGGAGCACTTTATCATTGTGCCCTGAGCTAGTATAACTCAACATCACTCATTGAAAACCAACTGTACCAAGTCAGTCAGGTCCTCGACTTTAGACAAAGATTCAATCATCTATAAAAGGGTCTGACGTTTGGGGATTTTGTAAATTTGTATCCAGTATTTTATTTTCCTTACCCCATCCCCATCTAATTGATTTTGGATGGCTAGTGCAGCTGTGGCAATGCATAAAAGAGATGCAGAAGAAAACAAAATGCATATACCTCACTTTTATGTTAAAGTTTGCTATTCCAACCCATACTTCTGATCCCATTGGAGACACTTTGCTTTTATTTTTCCTGGCAAAGTAAGAAAGAAAGCTACTGTGAAAACCACTAAGTCCTATGCTTATTGCCTCCCTCTCCAAGAGCATTGGCACCATTAAGCAGCAGATCTGCAGTCTTCTGTGCTGCCTGAAGAAGTTCTTCTAGTGGTGGGAATGCTATTCATTCCATGGTCAAAGAGGTACAAAGGAAATGTGTACCTTTACTGACACCCAGTGGTAAATATAGATAAGAGAAGCAAATGTTTATCTGTCATTTCTTTTGGGATCAAGCAACCTTCTCATCCATTTAAAAAAAAACATGTTAGATGATTGATTACTGGTAATATCTCTTGGCTTTCATAAGTACAGTTGGTCTTGCACTCAGTGTGATGACTATTCTTCCTTAGCAGTATTGCAGCACTTTTTTTTTTTTGGCCATATTAAAGCTACACAAATATGGTGGTGGGAATGGTAAGATGGTAGAGGATAAATAGCTAACAAGTAAATTGACTTGAAGCATTCCAGCAGTTTAACTTAGAAATGAATATAATACAAGGAGGACATCCTACTCTGGCTGTTGCTGTTACTGTCAGAAGCCAGTACTAAAACCACAGTAATTAGAATGCTTCTCTCTTTAAATTCTCATTCAGTGGATTAACTTGTGCTTTGGGAACTCTCTCTGCAGTCTACTTCCATTTTCTCTAGCTATCACTCTTCCGTCATATGAGTAATATAGTGTTTAAGACTGTGAACTATGTTTCATGGAGTCCTAAATTCAAATTTTAATCAGATTCATAGGTTGTGTTGCATGACAAAATTACTATAATTAACCATGAATGTTTACAACATGGTAGACTAAAATATGTTTGGTAATTTTCCCAGGAATGAGTCAAATGAATGCAGTTCTGGAGAGTCATGCATCTTACTCCTTTGTGTACAGTGCATTGCAGCCTTAATCATCTTGTCCTCCCAAAGCTACACATTTTACGCAGAATCAAAGCTCACTGATTTGAATGGGACTCCCTCCTTGGTAGGTGTGGAATTGTAGTTTGTGCAGCTGGCCACCAAGCCCAGATCTGCATATCACATTTCCTTATCATGGATTGGCTGCTTTGTGGTTCCATGTATCATGTGAACACAGCTTTTGGATCGTTTTAAGCATGATGCTATCTTACAGCTGTGGCCCCATTCTCTCAGCTAACAATAAAGGTAGTTCTTGCTGAGCTGTTAGATGCCTCATCTCTTTTGCTTAGGGAAATACTTCATTTACATATTGTCTTGAATATTGTAGCATAATTCACCTCCAACAGCATCTGCAGCTTCTTGCTGGTTTCATCAAAATGATGAAAGCAGTGTCACAATGCATGTACAAAAAGGGTGGTTTTTGCTTCATGATGCCATGACAAAGTTTTCATCATTCTGAACTCCCTCTCCGCCCCCCCGACCAAGATGCTACTGGTCCCAACTCTGGCTCATATTGTAGTTGTTGTTTATTCGTTCAGTCGCTTCCGACTCTTTGTGACTTCATGGACGAGCCCACGCCAGAGCTTCCTGTCGGCCGTCACCATCCCCAGCTCCCCCATGGTTGAGTCTGTCACCTCCAGAATATCATCCATCCATCTTGCCCTTGGCCGGCCCCTCTTCCTTTTGCCTTCCACTTTCCCTAGCATCAGCTTCTTCTCCAGGGTATCCTGTCTTCTCATTATGTGGCCAAAGTACTTCAGTTTTGCCTTTAATATCATTCCCTCAAGTGAGCAGTCTGGCTTGATTTCCTGGAGTATGGACTGGTTTGATCTTCTTGCAGTCCAAGGCACTCTCAGAATTTTCCTCCAACACCACAGTTCAAAAGCATCTATCTTCCTTCGCTCAGCCTTCCCTATGGTCCAGCTCTCGCAGCCATAGGTTACTACGGGGAATACCATTGCTTTAACTATGCGGACCTTTGTTGTCAGTGTGATGTCTCTGCTCTTAACTATTTTATCAAGATTTGCCATTGCTCTCCTCCCAAGAAGTAGACGTCTTCTGATTTCCTGCCTGCAGTCAGCATCTGCAGTAATCTTTGCACCTAGAAATACAAAGTCTGTAACTGCCTCCACATTTTCTCCCTCTATTTGCCAGTTATCAATCAAGCTGGTTGCCATAATCTTGGTTTTTTTGAGGTTTAACTGCAACCCAGCTTTTGCACTTTCTTCTTTCACCTTCGTCATAAGGCTCCTCAGCTCCTCCTCGCTTTCAGCCATCAAAGTGGTATCATCTGCATATCTAAGATTGTTAATGTTTCTTCCAGCGATTTTAACTCCAGCCTTGGATTCCTCAAGCCCAGCACGTCGCATGATGTGTTCTGCGTACAGGTTGAATAGGTAGAGTGAGAGTATACAGCCCTGCCGTACTCCTTTCCCAATCTTAAACCAGTCCGTTGTTCCGTGCTCTGTTCTTACCGTTGCTACTTGGTCGTTATACAGATTCCTCAGGAGGCAGACAAGGTGACTTGGTATCCCCATACCACCAAGAACTTGCCACAATTTGTTATGATCCACACAGTCAAAGGCTTTAGAATAGTCAATAAAACAAAAATAGATGTTTTTCTGAAACTCCCTGGCTTTCTCCATTATCCAGCGGATATTGGCAATTTGGTCTCTAGTTCCTCTGCCTTTTCTAAACCCAGCTTGTACATCTGGCAATTCTCGCTCCATGAATTGCTGGAGTCTACCTTGCAGGATCTTGAGCATTACCTTACTGGCATGTGAAATAAGTGCCACTGTTCGATAGTTTGAACATTCTTTAGTGCTTCCCTTTTTTGGTATGGGGATATAAGTTGATTTTTTCCAATCTGATGGCCATTCTTGTGTTTTCCAAATTTGCTGGCATATGGCATGCATCACCTTGACAGCATCATCTTGCAAGATTTTAAACAGTTCAGCTGGGATACCATCGTCTCCTGCTGCCTTGTTATTAGCAATGCTTCTTAAGGCCCATTCAACCTCACTCTTCAGGATGTCTGGCTCTAACTCACTGACCACACCGTCAAAGCTATCTCCAATATTATTATCCTTCCTATACAGATCTTCCGTATATTCTTGCCGCCTTTTCTTGATCTCTTCTGCTTCTGTTAGGTCCTTACCATCTTTGTTTTTGATCATACCCATTTTTGCCTGGAATTTACCTCCGATGTTTCTAATTTTCTGGAAGAGGTCTCTTATCCTTCCTATTCTATTGTCTTCTTTCATATTGTAGACTTAGTGATATTTCTCTAAACAATTCTGAATGTAGCCACATCATGAATGATTGGAGATGTTTTATCTTGATGAACCTTCTTGTTGTGGTTACCTTAAATGCATCACTAAGCAAACGGAAACATTTCTAGCAGTTCTAACATTTCCACCACAACAAATTTGAAATCATAGAAATGGTTTTCTATGGTAGAATAGCCCATGGTATCAAACTCCAGAAGTTTTCGGTGTGAAAAAATATGGTTGACCTGGGAATTAAAGCCAGGCCTCTTGGCTCCTTTCCAGCAGCTCTACCGGCTGCTCAAACCAAACCCTACTGATCAGTTACTTTACTTGATGCATCTAACTGACAATATTATACATGAGATGCTATAAACGTTTGTGCTAGATGTTAGCTCATAGCTCAGCATCCCAAACTAGATGTTTCTGGTGAGAAAGAAATTGGTGAGTTTTCAGAGGATTGGGCCCAGGGCCCTGGCTAGCTTCCAGATGGCCTTACCACTGTACAAGCCTTGCAGGGCTACCTCCCACTCTTTCTAGTTAATTCCTTGCTATGTAAGGGAAATAAAAGTATTTCTGACCACACCCCTTCCTGAACATATGAAAGAGGTTTTAGAAGCACTTCCTAAAAATACCTTCTTTTTAAAAAATTGCACAGGCATCACGTTTTAGCAAGGGACCTCTGTCGTTCTCCTTTGAAAGGAAGAGTTTACTCACCGCTCCAAATTCTTTCTGCAGGAACAGCCATGTAATAAATTTTTACCGCCATCTTCATACACTGCAGCGCATTAACGACTTCCTTGCCTATTTTTCTAAGGAATACTCAAAGGATATAGTACAGTATTTCTAGCACATACAGATACTGTATTTCAAGGATTTGTTCCCTTCAAGACATGCAAACAGCATTCATTCCCCTTTAAATGCTCAGGTGAATGGAAGCATTTGGTAGGAACTTGTTCATGCCATAAACTATGTGGCTAGAGTCCTGCTCCCTTTAGCAGCCCTGCTTTTTTTCTATTGGTGTTATCATGCTGATTTCATGAAACCTGTTTCAGTGTTAAAGCAGCTAAGAGGGGGGATGGGGAAAAACGGCATTCAGCTTGTGGCAAAAACATTTTCTCCCTTTGCAGGTCCTTATCAATCCAGAGCATTTGATGGAGAAACCCATTTTTACCCTTACATTGACAAATACATTTCATTTCACAGAAGCTTCTGAGCATCAAATGGAGATAATTCCAGCAAGATGATCTCAAGTAGGGAAGAAGGCAATTCAGTTACCATTTTCAGAGTGATTCATTAAACCTCCCCGTGGATGCAAATGTTTATTTCAAGGAGAGAAAGAAGCAAATGCTTATCAAATTCAAATGCCTATCTTGTGACTCATTTTGATTTGCTACATTCAAAGGGGCTGCGTTTGAATCCTGTGCCAGCTGATTAGCCTATGCAGTGTAGGTCATTCATTTTTCTTTAGGAGCCCTCTCAGAAGTTGATACCAGATGTTGCCTTAACATTGTTAGTCAAGCACAAATTCCTTGATAGCCTGATAAATTACCAAAGTGGTGGTGGTGTTATATTTCCTTGCATAAAAAACAATCATTCATACTACAGTGCACTACAACATCAAACATTCTTCAAATGAAGTCTGATAATGTATACATACTCCATATTTACCCTGCAAAATCTTATGTTTAGCTGACTTTGGAATGTCCTTTTAGATTTTTAACACAGACTGCAGCATAAGGTGCTCTTGAAGTATTAACCTTCCTCTGTGAGAGCTGCTTTTTCCTTGATCAGTGCTGTGTCTCTTGAAGAAACGTGCCAAAACCAGAGAAGAACAACAAACCTTATTAATGCCAGAAAAGATTGAGGTATATGTGTGCATTTTGTTGTTTTTGCTTGGTGTTATATTTTTTCTTAATACTGGTTCCTGGCCTCCTTTTTCTAGTAAGTTCCAAAATCTGAAGTGATTCACATTTCTAAACAATAAAACCTGCCTTGGATCAGGGACTGGGTTGCGTCAGAATGCCACAATTAGTGTGTGCACAGCTGAGGCGACACTTACATGATTTAAGCATGTGGGGCTCAGTCATGGAGTCTGTCACTACCCAAGATAAGTTGGATTGACATTGAAAAGCAATTCACTTGTCAGTAGGACAATATTTAATGCAAGGATGGAAGAACTGAGGCCGTTTAGATGCTGAATTTTCAATTCCCTTCACACACAGAGAGAGCTCAATTCAAAATATAGTTCAGTATTTGAAATGATGGTGGAACAACAGTTTTCATTCAAGGCAGTGGAATTAGCCTGTTAAAGTATAACACCATGAGTTTTTCACTATTTGAGATTTCCTCAAACATTCCCATTTACCAGGCCATTGTCCTCAACAGACCAAAAAGAGTGGAGCAAGAAGTTTCATACACAGAAAATGCAGTGTAAATAAAGTGGCAGGGTTCCTTCTGACTCCAGATCTCTTAGAGCAGGGCTTTCCAAAGTTTTTCCCGCGGCGACACACCAACCGGAGTTGGTGTGTCGCCGCAGGAAAACCCGGAAGTGCCATCCTTGCAGCAGCGTGCAAAAACCTGACAGCGCCGCTGCCGCTTTCGAGTTTTGCATGCTGCAGTTGGTGTGTCGCTGCGGGAAAACCCGGAAGCACTGATGATGATCAGCGCTTCCGGGTTGTGTGGCGACACACCAGACTGTGTGTGGCAACACACTTTTGTGTGGCGACACACTGTTTGGAAAGCTCTGTCTTAGAGGTTTAATGAGGTCCTTGTACACACCTCCCCCAGAAAAAAATCAAACCAGATGTATGAATGAAAGGATCCGTGTCACATATTATAGAAGGCATTAAAAAAAAATCCCATCAGGTTTCCCAAGAGACCGATGTAAGCAAAGTACCAGGATGATCGTCAGTGAATCTTTGAATACTGTAAGGTGATCTACCAATAGCTCTTGGCCAACCCGTAAGATATTCTTAGCTCTTGAGCAACAATCTGCTTATTCTAGTACAGTACTTCATTATCAATTGTTTTGATCTTTGATGCTTTTGAAATAAAAAGAAGAACAATCCTGTCCTCTTTAGAATGGAAGACATAATCAAAGCTTCATCACTTTGGTAGACCACCATAGTCAGTGTTAAATATACTTTGTTAAGGAGCAGAGTAGTTTCCAGATGTGGGAACACAATATCTCATATCATCAATGTCTACAATGACCATTGTGTTCAACTTTTAACATTTTCCTTCTCTGGCTTTCCACAGTATAATTTGTAACTGCTGAATTGGCAAAAGCTCCAAGTCCAGGGAGTAAGACCTCTTTAGGATTTTGTGCCAGGTCAGAAAAGGTGGTTAGTTGAGATGGTTAACAGGTGCTTTTATTGCTAATTGAATCTGTAACTTATTAGGGCTTTCGACTTTATGCAGATCCTGAGAAATGGCTCATTGTTATTTATTGGAGAGGCAGGAAGCCTGACACTAACCTGGAAGGAATCCAATGTTCTAAGTATTTAGCAAGGTTGCAGTAAAAATAAGAGTAAAGGTTTAAAAGGATAGCTCCTACAGGCCTGATTTCAGGAAATTGCTTTTGTCATGGGGGTGCAGGAAATATACACCAAGAGATGGGTTGTTCTTCAGCTTGCCATGAACGTTGATATAAGCCAGGGACCTCAGATTTACTGAGTCACTGCTATGGAGATCAACACATCCCTCTGTAAATATATACTAATAGGAACTAACTAGCCACTACATGGAAGCACTAACTGGATGTCTATAGGGAGAGAAAAGGAAGACACATTAACTGAAGTCCCAGTTTCTAATGTTGCACAATTGTTGTAATGGTCAGATATGATACAAGCAGACTACTCAAGATGAAGGTGGTCCATCAACCTTATAGCAAACGGTCCTATTGCTTTTCCTCACAATAACAACAGGAAAAGATGGCATTAATTTATTTATTATTATTAAATTTCTATGACTGCCCATCTCCCACTCAAGGAGGGACTCCTTTGTGGCAGTTCACAGCCACAATAACACCATTAAAATACAATAAAATCCAAACGAGGTGGTGACGGGCAGGAGATATTGTGACAGGAACCTGAGGACAGGACATTTTCGGGGAAGGCGCCCCCGGTGTTTAGTACCAGTGGCGCGTTCAGTCCTCTGAGTTCAACCCCAGGTTCTGGTCAGCGGATCCTTGAGGGCCCCGGCTTTCGACTGCTGCTACTCAATGCCAGGTCAGTAAACAACAAAGCCCCTCTCATAAGTGAGTTAATCACGGAGAGAGGGGCTGACCTGGCGTGTATTACCAAAACCTGGCTGGGCCCAGAGGGAGGCGTAGCACTCTCAGAGATGTGCCCAGCTGGAGTTTGGGTGTGGCACCAGCCGAGAGACCGGGGTAGGGGAGGAGGGGTGGCAGTTATCATCAGAGAATCTTTGGTGGCTTTCAGGGGCCTTGCTCCACAAGTATCCGGATGTGAGACCCTGTTTTTCAAGTTGGGTGCCCGTGAATAGTTGGGAGTGTTGCTATTGTACCAGCCTCCCTGCTGCGTAGCAACCTCCCTGCCTGAGCTGCTGGAGGCCGTCTCAGGGTTGGCGGTGGAGTTCCCCAGGCTTATGGTCCTGGGGGATTTTAACTTGCTGTCCCTGGGACCTGCCTCGGAAGCGGCTTGGGAGTTCATGGCTACCATGGCAGCAATGGGCCTGTCCCAGATTATTCGGGACCCGACTCGAGACAGTGGACTCACTCCGGATTTGGTTTTCTTGTCTGCGCAATGGCAAAGTGACCTGAGGGGAAAGTTAGAACTATCCCCGTTGTCATGGTCAGATCATGTCCTGATATCTCTAGGATTCTCTTATGCCGCCCCACTCCACAGGGAGGCAGAACCTATTCAATTGGTCCGCCCCTGGTGACTTATGGACCCATTGAGGTTTCAGAAGGAGTTGGGGGTAATACCCGAGGATCTGCTGCACGGTCCAGCGGAGACACTGGCCGCAACCTGGAATAGAGAGGCGGCCGGTGCCTTGGACAGGATCGCGCCGATGCAACCTCTCCAGCCCCATTCGACCCGTCACTCCCCGTGGTTTACAGAGGAGTTGAGGGTCTTGAAGAGGGTGAAGAGACGTCTAGAGCGCCGCTGGAGAAAGACGAAGACGGAATTGGACCGAACACAATCTAGAGCCGCTATTAAGGCCTACCTTGTGGCGGTAAGAGCGGCGAAACGTGAATATTTCTCCGCTCTTATTGCATCCGCAGAATGCCGTCCGATGGCCCAGTTTAAGATTACTCAATCAATCTTGGGTAGGGTGGTATCGACCACCCACCTGCAGGGCCGTGCGGAAGAATTTTCTGAGCATCTACAGGATAAAATCGCTCGGATTCGGTCTAAGTTGGACTCCATGCGTGGATTGCAGTCTGGGGAGATGCCGGGAGAGTGGTCTTGCCCTATTATCTGGGAACGATTTGATCCTGTTGGACCTGAGGAAGTGGACAGGATCCTTCAAATTGTTAATTCCACCACATGTTATTTAGATCCCTGCCCTTCCTGGCTGGTGAAGTCGGCCAGGGAGGTGACAGGTGGATGGGTCCGGGCTATGATTAATACATCCTTGTTGGAGGGGGTGGTTCCAACTGCCTTTAAGGAGGCATTGGTGCACCTGCTCCTCAAGAAGCCATCCCTGGACCCTACCATCTTGGACAACTTTTGTCCAGTCTCCCACCTTCCCTTTTTGGGAAAAGTGGTTGAGAAAGTGGTGGCGTTGCAACTTCAAAAGACCCTGGATGAAGCGGCTTATCTTGACCCTTTCCAGTCAGGTTTCAGGCTGGGATATGGGACGGAGACAGCATTGGTCACGCTTACGGATGATCTCTGGCGGGAGCGAGATGGAGGTAGTGCATCCATCCTGGCTCTCTTGGATCTCTCAGCGGCTTTCGATACCATCAACCATGGTATCCTTTTGGGGCGGCTTAGGGAGTTGGGGGTGGGCGGCGTAGTTTTATGCTGGTTCACCTCCTTCCTCCAGGGCCGCTCCCTGTCGGTGGTGATGGGGGAGGAGAGATCCAGCCCGCGTCCGCTCCTGCGTGGGGTGCCGCACGGTTCGGTTCTCTCTCCTCTCCTATTCAACATCTACATGAAACCGCTGGGCGGGGTCATCTGACACCATGGGATGAGGTATGCGGATGATACTCAATTGTATATCTCCATCCCTGGTGAAGTAAGTGATGCAGTGTCCACCCTGTCCCAGTGCCTGGGGGCTGTGAGGGCCTGGATGGGGAACAACAGGCTTCAGTTGAACCCTGGTAAGACCGAGTGGCTGTGGATTGATGGCTTAGCGTCTTCTGGGAAATTATCATCTTTGGTTCTCGATGGGGTAGCACTACCCCGTTCGGAACCGGTGCGTAATCTGGAGGTTCTTCTAGACTCACGACTCCTGCTCGAACAGCAGGTGGCAGTCGTGGCTAGGAGGGCTTTTGCACAACTTTGGTTAGTGCGCCAGTTACGCCCATTCCTGGATCGCAACGCCCTCCGTACGGTCACTCATGCTCTCGTCATCTCCCATGTAGATTATTGCAATGCGCTGTACATGGGGCTACCCTTGAAGACTATTCGGAAGCTTCAGCTGGTGCAGAATGTGGTCGCACGGGCAGTTTTGGGTGCACCAAGATCTGCACATGTAACACCATTGCTCCGCGAACTGCATTGGGTGATGGTTTGCTTCCGGGTACAATTCAAGGTGTTGGTTTTCACCTTTAAAGCCCTACATGGCATGGGACCAGAATACCTGAGGGACCGTCTTATCCCCATGTTATCGACCCACCCCACCCGGTCATCCAGAGAGGGCCTGCTACGAACCCCATCAATTAGAGAATGTCATCTGATGGGGTCTAGAAGGCGGGCCTTCTCTGTGACAGCGCCCACTCTATGGAACATCTTGCCCCCAGAGTTGAGAGAGATTTCCTCCCTCCCGACCTTTAGGAAAGAGCTGAAGACCTGGTTCTGCTGCCTAGCATGGGAAGGAGGAAGGGATAGTTCCTCATGGGGGTGGCTAATCCCCTAATTTTAATGTCCTTTTAATGAATACCTCGTCCATCTGGATTTTATAATTATTTATTGTATTGTACATATTGTGGCTTTATATATTTTTAGATTTTATTATAACTTATTTATTGTGAACCGCCCAGAGTTCCCCATGGGGGGAGATGGGCGGTCATATAAATTAAACAAATAAATAAATAAAATAAATGAAAACACAATAAAAATATATATACAATAAATACAATAAAAACCAAGTGGCAGGTGGTTCATACAGTGAAGCTAAACATATTTAAAATATTTGAGGCGGCTCTAAGAAATCAGCCATCCCGAAGCTTGACCTCTTTCCCTCTTGCCCCAGGTGAGATCACAGAGCCAGGTTTTCAATTTTTTTCTGAAGTCCAGGAGTGAAGGGGCCTGTCTTATCTCTGGGGGAAGGATGTTCCATAGGGCAGGTGCCGCTGCAGAGAAGGCTCGCCTCCGAGACCCTGCTGGATGGAATTCTTTCATAGAGGGGGTCCGCAGCATGCCCTCTTTGCAAGATCGGGTGGGACGGGATGATGTAATGGGGATGAGGTGGTCCCTCAGGTAACCTGGCCCCATGCCATGTAGGGCTTTAAAGGTAATAACCAACACCTTGAATTGGACCCGGAAGCAAACTGGCACCCAATGCAGCTCATGGAGCAGAGGTGTTATGTGTGTCGATCTTGGTGCACCTAAAACTGCCCGCGCGGCCACATTGTGTACCAGCTGTAGCTTCCGGATATTCTTCAAGGGTAGCCCCATGTAGAGTGTGTTACAGTAATCTATATGGGAGACAACCAGGGCATGAGTCCATTGCAGGGGAGATGGGCGGGGAATAAATTGAAATAATAAATAAATAATAAATAAATAAAATGAGTGACCGTTCGAAGGGCCTCTTGGTCAAGGAAAGGGCGCAACTGGCACACAACATGAAGTTGAGCAAAGGCCCTCCTGGCCACGACTGCCACCTGCTCTTTGAGCAGGAGTCGTGAGTCCAAGAGGACCCCCAAGTTATGCACCGGGTCTGTCTGGGGTAGTGCAACCCCATCCAGAACTAAAGATGACAAATTCCCAGAAACCGAGGGGCCATTAATCCACAGCCACTCCGTCTTACCAGGGTTCAGCTGAAGCCTGTTTTTCCCCATCCAGACCCCTACAGCCCCCAGGCACTTGGACAGGGTGGTCACTGCATCACTTACTTCACCCAGGATGGAGATGTATAACTGGGTATCATCTGCATATTGATGATACTTCAGCCCGTGGTGATGGATGATCTCACCCAGAGGTTTCATGTAGATGTTAAAAAGGAGCGGCGAGAGTACCGAGCCCTGTGGGACCCCGCAAAGAAGGGCCCGTGGGTTGGATCTCTCACTCCCTATTAACACCGACTGGGATCGGCCCTGGAGGATGGAGGTGAACCAGTGCAGAACTACACCACCCACCCCCAACTCCATGAGCCGTCCCAGAAAGATACCATGGATGACGGTATCAAATGCCGCTGAGAGGTCAAGAAGAACGAGAATGGATGCACTGCCTCCATCTCGCTCCCGCCAAAGATCATCCATAAGCGCGACCAATGCAGTTTCCGTCCCATGACCCAGCCTGAAACCTGATTGAAAGGGGTCCAGATAATCTGTTTCATCCAGAATCCTCTGGAGCTGCAACGCCACCACCTTCTCAACCACCTTCCCCAAAAAGGGGATGTGGGAGACTGGACAAAAATTATCCAGTATAGTGGGGTCCAGCAATGGCTTCTTGAGGAGGGGGTGCACCAGCGCTTCTTTGAAAGCTGCCGGAAAGTCCCCCTCTCTCAAGGATGTATTTACCATCGCTTGGACCCAGCCACAAGTCACCTCCCAAGCTGCTTTCACCAGCCAGGAGGGACAAGGATCTAATTGGCAGGTGGTGGCATTTACAGTCTGGAGGACTCTGTCCACTTCCTCAGGACCAACAGGGTCAAACTGCTCCCAGATAACAAGGTGAGTACGTTCCCTGGGTGTCTCCCCAGACTCTGCCTCACGCTCAGAGTCCTACTGGGAGCAGATCTGAGCGATTTTATCCTGCAGATGCCTAGAAAGTTCCTCAGCTTGACCCTGTAGATGAACTTCTGACTCCCCTTTCCCCAAAAGGGATCGGGTAATCTTAAACAGGGTCGCCAGGCGGCTCTCCGTGGATGCTATAAGAGCAGAGAAATATTGACGTTTCGCTGCTCTTACCACCACAAGGTAGGCCTTAACAGTGGCTCTAGCTTGTGTTCGGTCGGATTCAGTCTTTGTCTTCCTCCAGCGGTGCTCTAGGCGTCTCTTAATCCTCTTCAGAACCCTTAGCTCTCCCGTGAACCACGGGGAGTATTGGGTTCGCTGGGATAAGAGAGGCTGCACAGGTGCGATCTTGTCCAAGGCCCCAGCCACCTCCCTATTCCAGGTAGCAGCCAGGGCCTCTGCTGGACCGTTCAGCAAATCCTTGGGTATAACCCCCAGCTCCCTCGGAAACCCTTCTGGGTCCATCAGTCACCAGGGGTGGACCAATCGAATAGGTCCCGCCTCCCTGTGGAGGGGGGTGGCATGAGAGAATCTCAAAGTCACCAGGGCGTGATCTGACCATGACAAAGGGGAGAGCTGTAATTCTCCCCTCAGATCACACTGCCATTGCTCCGACAAGAAAACTAAATCTGGTGTGAGGCCACTATCTCGAGTCGGGGCCTGAATAATCTGGAACAGGGCCATGGTCGCCATGGTGACCATGAACTCGCGGGCCGCTTCCGAGGCCCGTCCCAGGGATGGCAGATTGAAGTCCCCCAGAACCATAAGTCTGGGGAACTCCACCGCCAACCCCGAGACGGCCTCCAGCAGCTCGGGCAGGGAGGATGCTACACAGCAGGGAGGCTGGTACAGTAGCAACACTCCCAATTGTTCATGGGAACCCAGCTTAAAGAACATGGTCTCACATCCAGAAACTTGGATAATTGGCTGAGTGTTAATTGGCTGAGTGTTACTAAAACAAAGTTAGGCAAGTTTCATCCTTGTAGGATTTACTTTGCTCTTTTAACAGTTCCACCAAAATACAATAATGGCAGGCAATGGACAGTTACTTAGAATTAAGAAGGCTTACTTCAGACCACAAATTTATTTCCTTTCCCAGCTCTAAGGTCACAAACCTACCACATTAGAACAGAAGGAAATTTTAAAAAACCCTCTTGAGGGAGAGAACTTTTATTATTGCTGTGGTGAAGCAACTGGAAATAGAAAAACATTATTGGTCTATTGTGAATCCCCTAGAGGTCGATCAGTAAATCCCAGCTTATTTTTTATCCCCTTCTAAACTAGGATTATTCACAAATAATGGCAGAGTTAAACTCAGCATTTCCCACTGCTTAGATTTGCTAAGAGATAAACTTGTCCAAAGATTGTCTTATGAATAATATAGGTGTTCAAATCAGCAAACACCAGATTCAAATTCGTGATTCATTTTGAAGAGTTCAGTCTATTTGAATCAAATGTCTAACTGAATTGATTAGGAGACTCTATTCAATTTGATCAAATTGTGTGTGTGTGTGCGTGCACATGCATATACAGTATGCAGAAGTCCATAAAAATTCCAAATCTATTCAAAGGTACCTGATTAAATTCAACACAGTGAATCAGTCTGGCAATTTGATTAAAAGGGGTGATTCTATTTAATCAACTTCATATCTAAATTTCAAATCAAAGTTTTGCACAGCTCTAATTAATATGGTTTCTTCTTTCTAGTTTCTTGGATATTGCACTGAAATTTTAACCTAAATGGACTATCCATGGGTATATACAGAAATTGCTACATTTTCACAAATCATTCCCAATTTGTCGATCACCCAACCTGCACTACAAGATTTGTGAAAGGTCATCCTGGTCTCCTGCTTAAGAGATACCATGGTCTCTATCATTTAAAGGGGAGGGTAAGACAACATCAAGATAGGTCTCCCTCCTTATAGAAATGACTGGCATGCACCACTTCTTTAGAAATTTGAAGTTAGTTCTGCACAGTCATGGAGATGGCTTGTCATCTTAGGCTGAGACTATTTGTACAGATTCTCTCTAGAGAAGTTCAGGATAGCAAGCTGCCCTAGGAATAGGAAATAAAAGGGAACCTAGTTGCATGGCAGTTGTTGGGCCATAAATGCTTTATTAAAGAATAGAAGAAACAAACATGTCCTAGAGTTTTACTGGCAGTTGTTGGGCCATAAATGCTTTATTAAAGAATAGAAGTAACAAACATGTCCTAGAGTTTTACTGCTCCAGGTAGAGTTTTCTCAGCAAAATTGGAGTTCGGTTTCACTCTGAATCATGTTCCAGTAACAGGAGCGAGTTGGGATGGATTACATTCACACAACTATGGAATTGGTTAGAACATTTCTAGTTTCGGATCCAACCCATATAGTGAAAGACATAGCCTCTTCACAGCTCTAATATCTCTTGGGATAAGCATCTCCAATAGGTCAACTATGGTTTTAGCCAGGCAGCCCTGAAGGTACCTAGTTACAAAGCCATAAAGGACTTTATAGGTCAAAATACTCTACTTTCCTCCCCCAGTGCTATAGTCCTAATCTCGATTGGAGGAATCTTTAAAAGAAGTGGAGGAGAATCACAAAACCAGGATTAAAGATGTATTTAATGGCACAACTAGTTTGACATCAAGATTGCTTTTTATCAGAAATAGCCAGAAATCCTGGTTTTGTATTGTCGAAGGCTTTCACAGCCGGAGTTCAATGGCTGTTGTGGGTCTTCCAGGCTGTGTGGCCGTGTTCTGGAAGTTGTGGTTCCTAACGTTTTGCCAGCATCTGTGGCCAGCATCTTCAGAGGGCAGGAGCACAGATAGTAGCAAAATTTTGCTACTATCTGTGCTCCTGCCCTCTGAAGATGCTGGCCACAGATGCTGGCGAAACGTTAGGAACCACAACTTCCAGAACATGGCCACACAGCCCAGAAGACCCACAACAGCCAATCCTGGTTTTACTTCCAAAAACCTATGGCAAATTTTTGAAAAATATTTTGGCTGACTAACATGCTATTCATGTTCAGGCTATCAAAGAATAAAATTGTCCATGCTGATGATGACCAAGATAAGTGGACCTAACATGTTACTCTCTGCCATCCTTTCTTGCATGTACTCTGTACAGAAAATGGCTTCCTTCCCAGGGTTGCAATGTTCATTCTATTCATGTGTTTCATATCGAGGGTTACATTAATAGTATTTTAAATGCACATCTAAATTAGCTTTCTTTGGAACCAGATGTGAGAAAAATTCCAGATGTGTTGGTCTCCTCTGGAATTTTCCACCAGATTTCCAAAACATACTGAATGGGAATTTTCTCATCAGTCATAGCACATCTGGAGGGCACCTGGCCAGGAAAGGATAATCTAGATATACAATATTGTCCTTATTTTTCCCTCTCTAATTATAGGACATAAATTATGTCCCACATTTCATCCCTTCACCACTGACATTCTTGAATGACAAATAGTTATTGGTTTTTAACAATTCGTGGATATTGACTGCATGTACTGTATATTATGATGCCAAATCCCTCAACATCAGTTATAATGTGTAAGGGTTTTTTTTAGTGAAAACAAGTAAAATGTATCCCTTCTAGCTATGTGCATTTTCTGTCAAGTAATTATGGTTACTGAAAATAATATGACTCAAGGGACAAACATGAATTAGGAGGGTCACTATCCAACCATACAAACCATAATTTGTTATGTTAGTAGTAATATGAATGCCCTCCAATGAAATATCAAGGGCTGTCTTAAACTACTAAATATAAGTTTTTAAAAAATAAGTGATAACAAAATTTGCAGAATGAGTATATCTTTTTCCCCACTACTTGAATGATTTTTTACAACAGTCAGATTAAAGAGATACATTTTAGGAACTTCTGGGGGGAAAAAATTGTGGCAATTACAAAGTCACAGAACTAGAACCACCTGAAGTGATTTGATGTACAATGATTATGGATTGGCCTCGATCGTGTCATGTCTGTTCAGTTTATGGTTTTTTACATTGGTTTTATAGAGTAACAGTTGGCGAGTTGGGTGGCCATTTAAATAAATAAATAAACTACATCTGAACCTGCTTTATCGAGACTAAACTCCCACAACACACTGCCCCTTCGTGGCTGCACTAAAGAATTTTCCGTTTGCTCCAATTGCCAGCCGATTACTTGCTGAATTAAGAGATATTTTTGTTGTCAGTTTTGCTTGTTGCAGAGAATAGTAGATTCTTTTTCTTTACTTAAACACACATACAGAGATAGAGATAGAGACAGAGACAGAGACAGAGAGAGAGAGAGAGAGAGAGAGAGAGAGAGAGAGAGAGAGAGAGAGAGATGAGAGAGAGAGATGAGAGAGAGAGAGAGAGAGAGAAATTTACTTTGCACCATTCCAGAACTGTGGGACAATTGGGACTTTAAGAAGATCATTATCAGTATTAGCTAACCAGGGGTCAGCTTTGCATCACAGAATTCATTATCCCATTCAGAGTTATTAGAATATTGGATAAATGGTACTTTGCAACTGAGCACATGATTCTATGGAATAGGAAATAAAAGACAGTGCAGAGGTTAAAAGAGAGCACCAAAAGCATTTTGCTACGTATGTGGAGTGCTACATATGTGGAGTTCAGCTACCTTTGACAGCTGTCATGTCATGTGGGAAACTTTGTTAATGTTAAGAAAGGGGGCTGATGCTGCCTGTAAATTAAATCCTTGCTCTTAATTTCAAAAACTGGAAATTCTTGAAACCTACTACATCCTGAGGGCATCAGAGTTTGGATTTATTCATTGCCTTTCTATCAGTTTCTCTTACCAATGCTCTGTGAAGCAGTTACATACAGTACATGCAACTGATTGGCAGCATAGTATTGTGATATCATTCTAGATCTTCATGGCCTTGACTGGGTGAAGACCGTTTATGTAGCATATCTTATAAAGCAGAAGCAAGAACTAGCGAAGAAATGATGTTGATATGAGGAGAAGCACTAGGAGTATAGAGAACAAGATCTGTAAAAGACTTATTTGGAGGGGAGATTTCTACCACACCAAAATGAATGAGTTCCACACCTAACCTAAAACTGTAAAACTGAATTGAGTACTCCTTTGCATCACAATCCAGTATGGTCTGCCAGCTAATTCACATAATCCTTGTGGAGAGTCATGATCAGCTTGGCTTTTAGCACCATAGGGTATAGGCAGCAATTCTTTTCTATTTTTGCCTTGCGTTAGGGCACAATACATTTTAACATCTTCAGAATGCAGCTAAGGACCTCAACGCCCTTTCAACACAGAAGTGGCATGCACTGCATTAAAGAGGTGCCTTTGGATGATGATGTGCAAATATTTATAAATCCCAGCCAACACATATATCTCATTTCATCTCTTGAATAGATGAGATCTATTCATTCTATGAGTCTATTTCATTCTATGAGTCATAGAATGAAAACAACCCACTCTCTGGGTGGCTGTAGGAAGTGGTCTCTGAACTTCTTACCCACTTAAGCTAGGCTTACTTTTGGTATACATCACACACATTGCCATGTGTTACTTTGACATATTCCACTGCACAGATGACATGTCAGAGAGGGCTGGGCTGGACCTAAAAGAGAGGTGGGGTGAACATTACTAATGAAGTGTGAACCGCCCAGAAAGCCTTTCACTGGCTTCTGAAGCTTTCTGCTAATTAGGTGAGAGGTGCTGGCATGAAGTTCTCCAATCAGTAAAGCCAAGGGAATGTAAATATTTGTAACTCTCAACTGGTGACTGCTTATTTGTTGCCCTGGCAGAAGTCAAATCTTTGGAAGAGCCACACAGAAGTTAGGTTGGGAATGGGATTAACATGAAAGAGAGATTCTCAGCTACCCCAGCTCCATCCTGACCTTGTATCATAAGCAGCACCATGTGAGTTCACATACCATATACAGTATATTTAATGAAGTGTCATTCAAGTTTTCCTTGCTTCCTTGACTATTGCTGGAGAGTGGAAGAGGAAACTTCAGGGGTTCCTGTGACCTCCCCAGTTAATCCATTATAAGTTGACTGGGTGACAGGAGGTGTAAGGTGTTAAGAGCCAGGATTGAATAAAACCCAAGGCTCTTAGAGCATACCTGTCCCTTCTAGAAACACTTCTTCCAGCCAGCAGAACTCTCCTCTTCCATTACCCTCATTGGTGGGGTGGTGCCTCTGTTGATGTCTGCAATTGACTACAGTTTATTGATTATGTGCTTAATAATAATCTATTTACAGACTGCTCCATCAAAATGCCTCAAAGTAGATTATAAAAATCCCCAAAAAATTATATAAAACATAGAACACATCACCTCCAAGCTTCCACAACTCCGCAATCACAGTATAAAAACAATGCCTGCTTAAAAGCAGTCTAGCCAACCCAAGAAACACACCTTGCAAGCAACTCAATAAGACTCGTAGCACCCAGATGCTTCTCAGAAGAGAACTATCTTCAAAGCCTACCAAAAAGCCAATATGTTGGGGACAATGCAAACTTATGGAACAAGCTGTTCCACAATGACAGGGCCATCACTGAGAATGATTCCATATGGGCCCCTACCCTTTAACGTCTAATAAGTTGCGGATCGAACGCATCCCCTCTCAGGAAAACCTCACAAGACAGGCTGAAACTAATTAGAAGACATGGTCGTGAAGGTAGCCAAGCCATGTAGGACTTTTTAGGTAAGCATCAACACTTTTAATTTGTCTCAGAAACTTACAGGTAACTAGTGTAACTCCAACTTCAGTTTCCACATTGTCTTCAAAGGTGACCATATGTAGAGCATATACAGTACTTTTTTGTTGTTCAGTCATTTAGTCGTGTCCGACTCTTCGTGACCTCATGGACCATAGCACGCCAGGCCTTCCTGTCCTCCACTGTCTCTCGGAGTTTGCTCAAATTCACACTTTGAAGATACAACATAAATTTATTAGCATGCATACAATACAGTGTACACTGAGCTCCCAGCAAAGCACTGGCAACTTGCTGAACAGCCCTGAACAAAGGCAGAACCACAGCTTATATACCTTTGGCCCACCTACATTTCAAAGACAAGACAAAGAAAAAGGCAGACATAGTGTAAGTTACAGCATGAAGATGGAATGTTTTTGATAAACCCATCTGGGTGACCTTATTATTATTTTTCCCTTCCTACTAGGTCGGCATGCTAGCTATACTGAGATATGGTCAGTGAATATAAACAATTTGGTTTAGTGGGCCACCAGTTCCTGACTGAGTCTTCCCCCCCGTCGCCACTCATGGTCAATTCAGCTTGCTGTGAATGTTTTCTTACAAGGGCACTTTAAGCAGGTCACTTGGGGGGGGGGGGGGTGGCATCTCATAGGATTGGTAGTGAATGCAGCTCACATGTGTATGGGGGGAGTACCTTTTACCACCACAAGGCCTTCATCCTGAAATTGATTGATTCAGGATGGTGATGGTGATGGTGATTTTCTACATACAGTACATACCTATACGTACATGCATGCATGCATAAGAACTGGAAAGGCAGAGAGTATTTAAGGATAAGACATACTGCATATGCATCTATGTCTATTGAAGTAGATGTGTTCAGACAATCAACCCAACACTGAAACTTCGATATTTCAGGAGTGAAAATGGCATTTAAATTGCAAAAAATAACACAAACATATTTTGGCATGTATGATTAGTTTTAACTGCTAGAATACATTCCTTTCTGAAACTGCAGTAAAATCACTGCATTTCTGCAATATATATTGGCTTTTGAAGTCAATCTAATTTCCAACAATATCACTTCATTATGTTTTTGAAAGCTTTACAGATGGAGTGGAAGGTTAAACTTTTTCCAGAAATGTTGTTCTTTTTATTCTGCAGGCTTTGTTTCCTTTGGAAAAGACACAGAGGTTTCAGCTGTTCTGGCAAGTCCTCTTTATACTACCGGGACACCCTCCACAACTGTGCTGGTTTGTGACTGTCATGATGAAAGTCTAAAATGGCAGCTATGTCAAACAAGAGAAGACTTGGCACCGTGAGCCACATGGGCTGAGCAGTGATGACAATTGCCTGACAATATATGGGTGCTGCTGTCATCCTTGAATTTTCGAGCTTCAGCAGCATAATTCAACTCACGAGCTCATAGGACCAGCAAAGCTTGAATTTAAGCTTCCATTACCATGTAGCTTCTGTTTTCTGTTACTTCTTGTCATTTGTCCAGATTTCATAAATCTATAACTGTATACTGATCAATGACTCAGCAGAAAATTTTCTTATGCTAGGAATTCTTGTTCTCAGTTCATAACACTTTGCCTCCTTTTTGCCATAATGCTAAAGTAGGATCCTTTAGGACTGGCAGGCACATTCTAAATGTTGGGAGTGAGTTGTAAACATGGTCAGTTACATAAGCATGCCTTTCCCAGAAGGCAAACTGGCAAGGCTAAAACAAACAAATGTTGTCCAAGAAGAAAGGATTGGAGCCAGAAAAAAAACCTAGAGGCAGGGGTTCTAGGGCAGAGATGTCAACCAATCTGAGAGCCACCACTTGGCTTCAAGGCCAAAAAGCCCCAGGACAAGAGTCTATGGAAACAGAGGAAGGGCACGAAGAAGGAATGACAGGTTTAAACTGCTATAGGTGTCATAAGGAAACTGCACCCTCGTGTTGGCAGAGGACCATCAACTGTTCAGCATGGCTTCACTCTAGTTTTCAAGAAAGTTTCTTCTTTAGCCACGCAGTGTCACGTGTCTGAGAAGGTTCTGCCTAGCCCTTGCCTAACAGTCAGGTGAAGCTGTGTGAAGTCCCAGGACTGAGCTTTACTCCTAACTCCTGGTCTGGAAAGCCTGACAGGAGGAGAGTCAGCTGTGTTTTCTTTACCAAAGCTGGGGAGTCAGTGAACCTGTTCCTTTGTCACATTCAATCAAAGTCAAAATCTGACTCTCGCTTCTCCAGTGATTCCGCTGTCTATTGTTGGTGTCTCCCCAGAAAAGTGAATAAATTCTCCATGCTGCCTTCTTAAAACACCTTCACTATCCTGGAGACACGTCTGAGTCTGAAATGCCAAACTGAAAATGTGTACCTCTAGCATATGGAACAGACTGCCCCATTCACAAAAAGTTTGGTTTCTATGCTCCAAGAAATATACACATGCACACATTAGGAAACCTCCCACCCACAGCAACAAAGTCAACTGTCAAAACACCCTCTCCCCCAAAATCATCTCAGGCGTAGGAAATGCAGACATGCCAGACAAAGCTCACAGCATATCCAACAGGCCAGCTGACAAACCCATCACATTAAACACATGAGCAGACACTGCAGGCAAAATTATTCCTCACTCCCTGGGGGGGTCCACCAGGTATGGTCTGCCTGTAAAAAATAGGTGGAGCTCCAATCACAGCATTGCAGCCACCATCTTGACTGTTTGGGCCACACCTTGTCAACACTCCTGTTCCTTACAATTTCCCAGGATGTTCCCCACCCCCAATGTAGCCCCCAGGGATTTTTCAAACATCTCCAGCAGCTCTACTTCTTTCTGAGTGCCTGGGCACTATCAGTCGACCTTTTGATGTGTTACACATGTCAGTGTCCCACTTGAAAAAAAGAACAAAATTAAAAGCCTATTAAAAACAGGAGGACAAGGCAGGATGGAGGGAGGTATTCTTCCTCATGGCCACGGCTCTGAGGTGTACTTTGTTTTTTATACAAGAGTTCTTATATATTTTTGAGAAGTTCTGCTTTTTCAAATGCATTTTGAGCAGTTCCCTGATTGTGAGGTTTAGTTTGTTTTCTGTGGTGAGCATTTTGTCTGAGTACATTTGTTTTCTGCAGGTGGACTTATGTGTTGGTTGGGTGACTTATCTCTCTGCAGTTTTCTGGGTATCCCTGTAGGAATTCTGGAATGGTAATACCAGAACTCCACGCAGCTTCTAATTAGTTTATAGCAGAGCAGAAGCGTCCCAGTAAACTTGCACAAGGCTTAATCAGTTCAAAACACAAAATAAACACACTTCACACGTTAATGTAAAGTTACAGAAAAATAGCTTACAGTTTTATTGTAGATCAGTTTCATGGTAGCAGAGGATGGTTCATGCGTGCGAGCGATAGGTTCTGACCAAACACACAGTCTTCTTAATGTGGCCTTGCTGAATGCATGTATGAGCAACGTGGACAGCCATAGCTGACCATCCTCCCAGGTGGGGATTCAAGCAGGAAAAGAAGGGAAGACAAAGGGAACAGGAACAGGAAATCGGGGTTCAGCCCCTCCCACACAAAGCAAGTAAGATTAGGTTACAGCAGAGGCTGCCTCCTCCTTCAAGCTTGTGTGAGACGTGCTTGGTTGAAACCCGATATCACTAACAATCCCCAGTTTCCCTTTTGTGAAGTTAGTATGTTGCTGTTCTTTGTGGGAGTAAACAGGTAGCCTGACATGGGTAGATCAAGCTTGTACTTCTGCCTTAGACTTAAGGAAGACTTTGCCATGGAAAGAGTGCTGTTGTCAGGGACAATGAGAAGGGAGAACAAATCTTGGGAGAAAAAAGAAAAAAAAGGAGACTGCATCAGCCTCTTTTGGCTGCTTTGCATCTTGCTGGACTGGCACAAATACATCTGAAACAATCCAAGATTCTTAGTTTAGACATAATGACTACCTTGTTGAAACAAGCTAGAATTTGCAAGTTAGTTATTAACATTGCTTTCCAATTATGGTTTGTTGCCAAAAGTATACCATAATTTTAACTCTGATGAGGGTTTGGATATTCAAATAAACCACTAATCCTGGTTTAGTACTGTATACAAACAAAGCTATTAATTCATTTGCTATTCATCAAATGTGAGTGTGCATGCAGCTGTGAGAGTCCCGGTACTTACCTGGCAACCGGCCGACATGCCTGACTCCGAACCGGAAGAAGAGCCAATCACAGGAGGCAGCAGTCTCGGCACGAAATTGACGGGGGACCCGGAAACGCTGATTGGCCGAGGCTCTGAAAGAAATACGCCTCCGCTAATCAGCGCGCGCCAAAGGAGAGCGGAGAGGCGGGCAGAGCAACGTGAAGCCCGATTGGGTCCCGCTCTCCCAAGGCGCGAAAAAAGGAATAAAAAGCCGGCGCGACTTACCTCAGGTGCCGGAGACAACCGATTCTCCTCACGATCTGGACCCGTGCCTTCGACTGATCCTCCCGCCACGCACACCAACCAAA
This sequence comes from Charina bottae, assembly GCA_023362775.1. Lineage (NCBI taxonomy): Eukaryota > Metazoa > Chordata > Lepidosauria > Squamata > Charinaidae > Charina > Charina bottae. Next base: position 119,165,363 of record JALMGJ010000002.1, read on the forward strand.
CCGAACCTGTCCAAGAGCTACGCGACAACGGAAGCCCCGCAACCCGCCTGATAGCCGTGGAGGAGACCGAGCGAAGGGAGAGTTTTACAGACCTGTTGCCGCCAAGCGCCGAGCCTTCTCCTGCTGCCGCGCCTCCGTCCAGTGAGCGTCTGGTTCCAGGGCGTCTTCCGGAACCCTCCTTGTTCCCTGAGGAAAAAGCCGTCACCGGGGTAAGCGCTGCTGCCCTGCCTGTTTCCGCCCCTACTGCCCACGCCACAGATTCTCCACAGGTTTCCGAACCTGAGTCGACTGAAGCCGGCCAGCAGTGGGTTGCTTTCGTCGGGCCCCGGTCTACCCCTCTAGCCACCAGCCACAATCCTCAACCTAACCCAGCTGGCGCAGGACATCAGTGGGCTGCTTTTGTTGGACCCCAGTCTACCTCAAGTCCCACCTGCCAAGCTAACGAGACGCCCGCTGTCACCTTGCCTGGTATCTCCAGATCGGTCGTAGTTCCTGCAACCCCTCTGGTCCTTCCTGCCCGGCCAGTAGAATCCACTGTACCCGTTGTTATCAGCCTGCAGAAGAAGAAGAGGACTGTATAAACTGGGCTGCTGGTGTAACTGTATAAATAAAGTTATTTCAGTAATGCTTCCGTGTCAGTCTTAGTCGGAACAGGACAGCAGCCTTTGTAAGAAGAACTAAGCTGGATGAAACTAAATGTTTATCCAGGCTAGAATCCTGCTTCCTACTATGGCCAATCAAATGCTGTTTAAAATTAGATCCAATGGCACACAGTCAGTTATTAAATTGCCAATGTTACTTGAAAAGACATTGTATCTTTTAATGCCTTCTGCTCCTGTGGTCATTCTCAAACAGCACCTTCCCTTTTTCTCACTTATTCTGCTTTTTAAAAAAAATAATGAAAATTTTGCATAAAGGGGAAAAAAGGTAGCCTACACTTAGTAGAAGGATTCAGAGGCGGCAGAAAATATGTTTCTGAGTAACTATAAAAGGGGGGAAAGTCTGAGGAAGTGCAATTAATTGCTTGATGTTCATTATTTTTTGAGGGAGATTAAATGCGCAATCAAAAGATGTTTAAAGAAATACTATCAACGGAAGTAAAAAGATTCTTCAGATTACCTTTAAGTGATGAGAGATACACGAGAACATAGTCATCAGTTTCAGTTTGAAAAATTCAGGTAGTAAGGCAATGTGTCTTAGTAACAGAGGTGATATTTGCTTGTGACTCCATCTAGCCCCAAGTTGGGGAATATTTTCCAAAGGAATAGTTATCTTGAAGGCAAAGAGCCTTCAGAGTAGCCATCCAATTAAAGTCTTGGGAGTTTCCATGTTTCATACTCGATCCAGAATGACAGTTCCATCACTTTAAATCCTGGAATAGTCACATGTTTATGGATATGTTCATGGATTCAGGGTGAGTTCCCCAATGACTTTTTTTCCTACGCTGTCCAGTGAATGCAATTATTGTTAAAGCGACAAAAACAGTGTTGGAAATAGCACACTCCGCTAATGTGTTTCTTGTATTTCCCTTTGGCCTTGTTAGCGCTTGCTATTCATTATTGCAGTACCAGTACATATGGATTGGTAGGCAGAAGATCTGTCATTTGAAATATACAAGATAAGCAGGACCTGGCTAGTTTACAAAATCAGCTGCTCTGTGCTACCAACAGCGGCTAAAGCCCAGGGATTGCACTGAGAGTTAAGACCATCTCCGTGCTGTGGCAGCACCAACTACCTTCCAAAACGACTGGGCTGGAGTGCCCTGCCCTGCACTTCCCCTCCCCATGCTGAGAACTGTATCAGACCTACTCCCGTGGGTTGAAGGAATAATATGGTCTAAACCACAATCCAGGACAGGGAGGCAGAAACAACAAGATGAATCTAGATGATGGTGGGCTTCCGGTGGGAATGGCGTTTTGAACAGTGTCTCTTTGTGAATTAGCTTCACAAGTCATTCATTCATTCATTCATTGGCGATCGCTCGTAGCCGAGTAAGATTGTCTTCCAAAGGTAAAGTTTTAACAGTGGATCCGTAAGTGGCTGTAAAGGCCAATTCTGGATCCGCACAACCTCCCGCAATGAGGGCATAGGTTTCCGGGTGGGAGACGGTCATGATGAGGGTTTGCCTGACGTGCCTTCCTTTTAGCTCTTTTCTCCCTTTCGCCCTGTACTCGTACTTCTTCAAAGTCCATAGCGCCATTAATAAAGGATGACCTCCAATTGAAACGCTCATGAGTTAGGGCTTCCCAGTTCTCAATGCTGATATTACATTTTTTTAAATTAGCTTTGAGAGTATCTTTGAATCTCTTTTGCTGTCCACCAATATTCCGTTTTCCATTCTTAAGTTGGGAGTAAAGTAGCTGCTTTGGAAGACGATGGTCAGGCATTCGAACAACATGGCCGGTCCAGCGAAGTTGATGTTGGATGATCATTGTTTCAATGCTGGTGGTTTTTGCTTCTTCTAATACGCTAACATTAGTTAGCTTCACCAGTAGACCTGGCAGCACGGCGTTTTAGGGCTCGGGCAGGATTCCCCGGAGCCCAAAAGTGTTCCCTGGATAAAGGAGAACCCTAGGAATTACCCCCTCTGTCCTCCGGACGGCCAATCATAGCCAGAAGATCGTAAACGGAGTTTATAGATCGAGCGGTGAATGATCAGCTGGGTGGTGGGATTGTCATCCTTTCCCAAGCCGCGCTGCAGCTGTTTAAACGGACTCTAAAACTGACCACCCCATGTCTTAATGCACCAATTTATTTGCCTTTTCTTTGTTTAAAAGAGGCTTTTTCCAACACAGAGATGAGATTTCTCTTGGTAACTTTCACATTATTTTTGAAACTTAACTGTTGAGCATTTGAACTTGGTTTTGTATTTTATGTTTTGGGCAAAAAGAACCGAAAGCTGAACTGTGGATTTATTCTATAGAAGCAAAGGATTATATATATATATATTATTTAATTGGCGGTATTTTTACTGTTTCCTTTTGGGATTTAACGAATCTATCCTGTTGGAATCAGAACTTTCATGGCTATCGTGAGAAAGTGAGTGTTGTTGCTCTTAACAACAACAAGTTAATTGGATACTTCCCGTAAACACCTCTAGTGGCAAGAGTTTCGCTTTTGAATGATTTCAGTCTCTAGTATTTTTCCACTGACTTTAAGATTTGGTTGTATTGGCTAATTTAACCACCAGACGGAACTAATCATGGCTTCTAGTTGACCACCTCATCGTGGTTCTGATGATGGGGAGATGATGAGAAATATGATTGATGAGATACAATTATGTGAGACAGATGACCATTTAATTGGTAAAATGTATAAATTATTGTTAAAAGGTGAAATGGTAGAGGAACAAGATGTCGATGAAGGTTCTCAGTCATCCAGGTGGAACAGTCTGTGGCTTGAATCATGTCAACTGGATTTCTATTTTCTCAGTAGAAACGTTTCACTCCTTATCCAAGGAGCTTCTTCAGTCTGAGTAAAGTTAGTAAGGGAATCCTTAAATATGTTTCTAGGGTGGCTGTGTGACCTTGCACCTGGGGCTAGGTCATGGTTATTTTGAGATGTTTATTTCTAAGTCCCTTTATCATCTAAAGGAGGATCGTTAAGATTACCCTGCTGCTGTTGAGCTTGCGAAATGGTCTTAATCTTCCTAGGCACAGAAGACAAAGCAGGAAGGAAGATAGGGGAAAGGTTGTGCCTGAGGCCCCCACCTCTATTCAAGGAAGGATTTTCCAAGTTGGCATAAATGGAATCCTTGACCCCTCTCTCAAACCACCTATCTTCTCTGTCTAAAATGTGAACATTAATGTCCTCAAATGAGTGTCCTTTTTCCTTTAGATGAAGATAAACTGCTGACTCTGGTCCTGTGGTGTTACTTCTCCTGTGTTGGGCCATGATGGAGAAGTAACACCACAGGACCAGAGTCAGCAGTTTATCTTCATCTAAAGGAAAAAGGACACTCATTTGAGGACATTAATGTTCACATTTTAGACAGAGAAGATAGGTGGTTTGAGAGAGGGGTCAAGGAATCCATCTTTCATATCTTCGACTTTTGCTGGTTAAGCTCCCAGGGGGCGCCATAATCTACTGCTTGAGACATGAAGGATTTTAAACAGACTTTCTCTGACTTCCAACAAGATTTTAAACAGATTATTTCTGATTCCTACCAAGTTTTTATGCAAGGCATTCAGGACATTGTGGAAAATATGAGTTCTAAAATGTGTCATCTGGTTGGGGATGTTGTGGATGAAACTGAGGAATTTAACAGCAACAGAAATGTCTCTTCTAAGAGTGAGATTGGGACTTCTGTTGAAATGCTGGATGAAGATTGGATAGTCAAGTTGAAGTAATTAAAGATCGAGTTGCAAGCCATAAGTGAAATTGATCTTCTGATGGAACGCCATGGAAAAGAAGGGGTTATTATGTATGGGAGGTCTCCTGAAGAGGAGTCGGAGTTTTTGAGGGGGGCAGTTGGGCTGTCTGATTTTTTTAAGAAAAAAACTCTGTGCGTATTGTGGGGATATGTAAATGCTCTGGTTTATTTTGAAGTGGGATAAGGGTTTAAGAATATTTATCTGGATTGCTTTTAGGGTGTGGCTGATTTCATTTATCTTTAACAATTTGGATTAAGATTATTAAGGTATAATAAAAAATAATAAATGCCTGGTTTTGGGTTTAATATGGTTAAGATTATTAAAATTGTTGTATTATTAAGTATAATGGCAGACAATTTATACGTTTTTTTGCTTGATCTTTATTATAGTAGACAGGAATGTATAGAATAGTAATAGGAAGGAAATAATTAAATAAAGGTTATCTTTGGGGGGGAAGTTGATTAGGAGGTTTATATTTTTTTTCTTTTAATATAAGGGGATGGAGCAACTGTATTTAGTGATTTTTATAATGTGCCAATGAAATAATTTACAGAAATAATGTGATTTTGGTTTAATATAGAGTAAGGGATTGATTATGAAAAATTGTTCTATATCCTTGCTGTTAAAAGTCAGAAGTCACCTCTTTTTGTAATTTTGAAAAAAAATTCTCTTGTGTTTCTACACTTTTTTAGTTTTTCTTTTTTTTTCCTTTGTACTTTTTTGTTTTTCTGTAGCTTTTATCTTTGCTTGAAACTTAATAAAATTCTTATTAAAAAAAAGATAAGAGAAAATACTGTAACTGGATTTGTTTCTATTTGGAAGCCACTTTTGGACTATTTGCTTGTAACGGAAAAAAATGAAGTTCTGATTTTGGGTTTTGATGATTAAATGGTTTGATTTTAGAGAAATAATGTTACAAAATGTTTAATTAATAGCAATAGATTAACTTTTATGTGCTTTTATATCTGTGTTGGAGAAGGTCGGAAGCCACCTGTCTTTTATGTTTTTCTGTCTATTCTTGCACTGTTTTAGTTTCCCTTGTTTCTTTTTTAGACTTGTATTCTATCTGTTCTATATTCCGTATTTTGTGTTTTAATTATATCTTGAAAATTAATAAAGCTTTATGAAAAAAATAAATCTAGACGATGGTGAGGATTATGGGAGACATATAGGAGGGCAATTGTGAAAATGCATGTTACAAGAAAGCTCAAAGACTGCAGGCTAAGGCTGGAAGAGGCCACGAAGAAAAGATGCACTATATGCTATTCAATGATGCTGCAAGGGAGTAAGAGGAGCAGAGGGAGGCAGAAGAAGTGGCGGGGGGAGGCAGTAGGATGGATAAAAGACTATGAATAAAAGGATAGAAAGCAGTAGAGAACTCATGGTGAAGGTCTGGGGCAGCCTCCCCATTTTTTCCCCATAGTCTTTCATGGCAGTCCATGTGTTGGTGTTGGAGACAGACACAGACTGATGCAAATGATGTGTGGGAGTCATATCCACAGGTAAGAAATCAAGATATGGGGAGGATAGAAAATCACCTCCCTTAACCTTCTCTCCTCCCATATTTACTTGTTCCCTCTGTTTTTATTTCCCCGCTCCATTCTTTTCAATAGCCCCCACTTTCTCAGTAGCACTATGAGGCTGTGATGACATTTTCAAGCCACTGGACTGAAAGGCTGATATCTATGGGTGGGCAGAACTGTCAGTCCAGAGATGTTGATGGTGTGCTGCAGATGTAGTGCAGGAAACGAGGTGTGACCCTCATCCATGGCTTGTACAAAGCTGTATATTTAATACATGTTCCCTCTTATCTCTGGTTTTCAGCACCACATACTGTAAGCATTCAATCTGCCTGGATTTCATCTATCACCAGAAACCCCAGTGGCAGGCCCAGTCTACTTTTTATTATTTATCAGCTGTAATGCAGTATCCAAAATATGGCCTTCTCCCCAACAGATCAGTGTTTTTTGTCTGCAGAGTAAATGCATGTTGAATGTGTGTGAATTGTGCTTTCTTGGTACTGATGGATTTGGCTTGCAAAAAGGGCAAGGTGCAATTTTAAAAGCAATGTTCAAGACTTATTTTCATGTGTAGCATCATATCCTGCCTGCTCTGCTGCTACTGCCAGCAAATGTCAGTATGCAAAATGGAAACCATTCCAAGCATGAAAACTTACCTTCCTGAGAAATAAATTAAACTCTACAGACCCCAATTTAAAGGGAAAAGCCTAGTCTTTTCATGAGCAATGGCTTCTTAGGACCAAGGGAACAATTCAACAGTTTGGCCTGAAAACAGATATCTTATACCTTTGTATGCAGTAAGGTGAATGTTAAAGTAGGGGGTTTCTTCAGGAAAAAAATTAATTAAACTCTTTCAGCTTCTGCTCCTCATGATGGAGTCTTGAAGGTTAATAAAAGAAAAAAAAAGCAGCTAACAACAATCTTGCAGAGTAGAAGCGTGAACCAGCAGGGAACTTACACTTTAAGCTAAATTACGTTCAGAAATAAATTCAGTTTTCACACATTAGTTAGATGAAGAAAAATAGAGATAGCTTACGTTTATTCAATAGATCTGGATACAAGTAGATTCATAGTAGATCTGCGTGCAAGCGAGATGAAATGGACGAGAGCTGCATGGTGCAGCCCTCCTGCTTGCAGGTGTGCCCAAGGAGTAATGGAGGTTGTTAATCCCCCAAACTCAAGGAGGAGGAAGAGGAAATCAGGTGACTCAGGTAACATCCCACAAGCACAGTAGAGATGCGTTTACTAGAAAGACCCCCTATTACGCTTATGAGACAATGCTGAGTTGACTCCTGATAATCCCAACACCTCAGACAACTGAATCTCTCTTATTTATTTAGTTGAGGTTTGTTATTGGATAAAGGGATCAAAATGGCCTGTGTAGAGGGTGAGGGGAAGTCTATGATTCTTCTCCCCATAAAGAAGAATGTCTGTGGGCATGTTAACACCCCCAGATGCTACACTGGGAACTTCAGCTCTAAACTATAATCAACGTGCTCATATATCATAGTGTGGAAAAGCAAATATACCATGTTATGGTTAGTAGATCCATGAACCCTCCCTATTATGATCCTTCTTCTCCCTTTGAGATAAGAGAATCATTTCAAGGTCCACTAAATGATTCTCATGTTCATAAAACCAATCTCATGTTCAGAAACATTTAGATATAATTCAAATCAGAAGGAGTCTGGTAGCATCTACTGCTCACAGCTCAAGCTACTTAAAGACATTATTAATAAGCTACTGCTCATACTGCACAATAGCACTGCACTTTCTCGGGCACTGGGTAGCAGGCCCATACTTGTATAGGGATAGCCACTCAACATGAAGTAGATTCTCACAAGCAGCAAGAAACAACAGAATAATGATACTACTATGGGAATCAGACCCAGATATCTAGTTTGCCTCCACATCTACACCAACAGCACCATTACAGGCCCCAGCAAGTAGACACACAGGATTAGAGGCATCTTCACATGCTTTTCCTCTAATGTGAAATATGCCATCATCTTTCAGCAGTGCCCCTCTGGATTCTACGTAGGACAAACTTTGTGCAAAATGGACACAAGTTTGACATCAGGAACCTAAACAAGGATAAAGTAATATCAGAGCACTTTAACCTCCCTGGATGCTCCATTACAGATCTCAGAGTAACCATTTTGGAAAAAGGGAAATTTACAAGGAGCAAGAGATTGCTGAACTCACATACATCAAAAGGTTTCAGGCCATCTCATCAAAAAGTTTCAGGTCTCAACAAATACGATGGGTTTTTAACACATTACATTCTTAATTGGTAAGATTCTCATAATCTGTCTCACGTGTAATCTGCATCTGCCTAACCACCTTGGCTTCATTTTTTTCCACCGCAAGCAAATAATCTAGTAGTGGTTGCCAAACATTTATACTGTAAATCCAGAAACAGAGTGTTCTCTAATTAATGCTGTTAGTTTAGCCATTTGAGCCAGATCCATTAATTTAACAATCCAATCTTCAACTGTAGGTATCTGTGGATCTTTCCATCGCTGTGCATATAAAAGTCTTCCAGCTGTGATCATACTGTATATAAAAGCAAAATTCCATATTTTTTCTCCAACTCCTTCTCCATCAGTCCCAAAAGAAACAGTTCTGGCTTTTTTTGTATATTCACTTTTAAAATCTTTTGGATAATAATACATATTTGATCCCAGAACTTTCTAGCCTTCTCACAAGTCCACTAGAGATGATAAAAGGTTCCTTCTACCTGTGAACACTTCCAACAAACATTTGTTACTCCATTATACATTTTTGACAACTTATCCGGAGTTAAATACCAATGATATTTTGGGATTGGCAGTAATTTGGGGGAGATGGGCAGTGAGAGAAATTTGAACAATAAATAAATAAAATAAATAAATTTGGAAGAGGGGCAAAAAAGGAAAGATGGGGGTCAGCCCTGGGGACAGCAGATTTCATGCCACTATCATTTTCTGCTGACTCAGGGGTAGGTAGAGAACAATTTAGCAATCGGCGAAGGCCCTCAGTGTTAGTACAATTCTCCAGCCAAACAAGGAAGGTGCAAAGCTAGTTTTATACAGTACTTTTCAGAAAGCCAGAAAAAAATATTCTCATCCTAAGATCAAACAACAAAAAAGATGGCAGAGCTCAAATTGCACACCGAGTGTAACAAAAATCCCAAGGGTTTGAGTTGCTGGCCGAAGTAGACACCTCTCAATTTGCTACAGGTGAATATCAAAGCAAAATGCTTGTATTTTTCAATTTTGCTATGCAACAATATATGCATATACTGTAGATCTCATCTGTAAGATTGTTACCATCAATTCTGTGACTCCAAAAACTACCCCAAGCCGATTAACATGTGGTTGAGCCTCTTACTAGATTAAGAACCGTCACTTTTATTTTCTTTTTCTTTCCAACAAAAGCACATTTTAATACATATTCCAGTGTGGTGCAATTAGTCATACATAAATACATTTTCTAATTGTGACTAGGATAATCAACCAGAGGAAGCAACTGATGAGCTGATCAAGATTCCAATGATCGTCAGATGGAGGGGACGGAATACAGAAAGCCTGGAGGGCAGATGTATTTAGGGACAGAAAGTGAAAGGATATTATGAATGGAAGTATTTTTACACTGAAATTAGCTGATGGAAAGGACAGGTATTGGAGAGGGGGCAAAGGAACTGCTAAATCATAAGCAGTCTGTCTACACAGTACCAGTATTTTTTTAAAAAAAATACATATGTCAGTTGGCCATAACAACACAGACCTATAAATACCAGATATAGGCACAATCAGTGGAGGTCTACATGTTTCACTTGCAAGCTGTCACTCTGACAATCAACACGCTAGAGTAAATCTAATCCAGTAGGACTTACTTTACTATATATTAACTTGTCACCAGCCATGGAAGGGAAACTGATAAAAGGCAGGGAGGGGAAGGTTTTGCCTGGGCTTGTTCCTTCCTTCTGCCTTCCTCTGCTCTCCCTTGACTCACCCAAGGCTTCTACTCTTCTCTAGGTTGGCCCTGCTTTTTTAGGGCCAACCTAGCTGCTGTGTTAACTTTTAAGAACTGTATGTAGTGCATGAAGGAGCAGGTTTGGTATCATGGCATCTAGAAATGAATGTTAACTCTTGCTCACCACCAGCTCAGGGACTTCCCTCCTCCCTGAAAAGCTGCTCTTGAGAACCTTTAGACCAGTGTTTCTCAAGCTTGGCAACTTTAAGATGTGTGGACTTCAATTCCCATGGCTGGCTGGGGAATTCTGGAAGTTGACGTCCACACATCTTAAAGTTGCCAAAGTTGAGAAACACTGTTTAGATGTTTGACAGAAGCAGCGAAAGACAAGGTATGTATTATGTCTGCTTCCTCCCCACAGATGGACCGTAAGGAAGGCTGAGCGAAGGAAGATAGATGCTTTTGAACTGTGGTGTTGGAGGAAAATTCTGAGAGTGCCTTGGACTGCAAGAAGATCAAACCAGTCCATTCTCCAGGAAATAAAGCCAGACTGCTCACTTGAGGGAATGATATTAAAGGCAAAACAGAAGTACTTTGGCCACATAATGAGAAGACAGGATACCCTGGAGAAGATGCTGATGCTAGGGAAAGTGGAAGGCAAAAGGAAGAGGGGCCGACCAAGGGCAAGATGGATGGATGATATTCTGGAGGTGACGGACTCGACCTTGGGGTAGCTGGGGATGGTGACGGCCGACAGGAAGCTCTGGCGTGTCCATGAAGTCATGAAGAGTTGGAAGCGACTGAACAAATAAACAACAACTCCCCACATTTCCCATGCTGGGAGGAAAGATTCACACCTCCCCAGTGAGGAACTGCCTCTTCTCTCCTGACTGCCTCTTCTCCCACCATGCTAATACATAATTTTTGAGGCTGCCAGTTGGGACTCAGTCGCACAATTGCTTATCTTGCCAGTTGCCCCTCTAAGATAGAAATGCCTTTGCTACAATGAATGACGAATCAAGGGTGAAATCTACCCTACCACACCAGTAGGAGGTCACTTTTCTACATGTCATGTGTACACCATCCTGGTTGGTAACAATTTCCAGGGAATACCATGTCTTCCAAGAAAAACTAAAAAGGTAAAGGTTCCCCCCGCACATTTGTACAGTCATGTCCGACTCTAGGGGCTGGTGTTCATCTCCGTTTGTTAGCCAAAGAGCCAGCGTTGTCCAAAGACGCTTCCGCGGTCATGTGGCAAGCATGACGCGCGCGGAACGCTGTTACCTACCCACCAAAGTGGTACCTATTCATCTACTTGCTTTTGCATGCTTTCAAATTGCTAGGTTGGCAAGAGCTGGGGCTAGTGCGGGAGCTCACTCCGCACACAGGGCTAGGGATTCGAACCTCCGAACTTGCAATCTTATGATCGACAAGCCTGGCGTCTTACCCACTGAGCCACCACACCCCCTACCAAGAAAAACTAAGTGAGTCCAATTTAAGTACCAGGATCACAAAGTATAAACCTGAACCTCGGTTAAAACAGGTAGCTAGTCACAAGCTTGGTTATGTTTAAAGCTACATTTAAGGCCCAGGTTTATTATCCAGGTTTTTACATTAAATATGCTAGTGGACATGTAGAGAAACTATCCCATAATATCATCCTATAATATGCTGCAAACCACAAACCACTAAGAGCAGCCACTGATTTATCTAGGGATCTTGCTGGGTTCATGGTGCTAATGGTATGGAAACAGAGTGGGTGGGATCAGGATCCAGCATGGAAATAAGGGGAAATTAGGCTCCTGGGAAGATTTCATTTTATCTGAGCAAAGCACAAAATCCCCATCCAGGGTCTACAATAAAAAGCCATTTCAATCAAACTGGGATGGTAAATGTCACTTTAAATTAAATAACCTAGTTTACCAATGATGAAAATTATTCAGGACAAAACTCCTAACTGGGACAAGTTGCTCTTTAGAGCAGAGCAAAGCTTTGGTTGGTAGGATAAAAAGCAGCTGCCTTCATAAAACCTAATAAAATACTCTGGGGATAATTAAAATTTTAATTAAAAATGTAAAATCCGAATAGCATTTTATGACAGCAAGGAAACTTGTTTTGACATCCGGAATTGGTGCCTAAGCTGGATCTCCCTCACGTTCTCTCCAGGATATTGAGAAGCTGGCACTCTGCTCAAAACGTTCTTCCTCTCCATCCAAAAGTGTCAGTTCTTAGTGAGTTTTAAAGGGTAATAGGGGCATTCGCTTTACAGCTACATTCAAATTATTAACCCAGTAAAACAGCAGGCTTGTTTGTATGCCAATTTTTGCAGGATGTTCCCCCTAAATATACAGAAGAGAAATAAATCACCTTGAGGGAGTAAAATATGTTCAGTTTGATGCATATATATGGCAGCATTACTGAGAGCAAAAGTAGACATGTATTCTACTTAAGCCAATGCTGGGTGGCTGGGACTGGCATGTTGCCATTACAGGAATTAAAGCTGCTGAATAGCCAAATAAGCTTGTGGAACATTTCCCTAACAGCTTCTCCATATGCGACAAAGCTTGCCTCTCTCATAAGCAAATTTGCCCTTTGCCACCTTCAAGGCTTTTCCCCTCTGAAGTCTCTACTCAGAGAGAGATGGGTAGCAGGGCTCTTGCTCACTGAAGCCTCAGACCCCTCTGTTATCTGCAGCATTCTGCAGGTATGCCCAGATAGATGGGCTTCAACCAGTTTAAGAAGCCAAGTCTAAGTAAAGAATCTGTAACTGATTCCCTGCATTGATGGAACTCTTCAGAATTGTCTTCTCAATAGGTAGCACCACTTAAAACAGAGAAGGAGAAAGAGAAAGACAAAGTAGCAGTGGAGGAGAAATTTGGAGAAACTTGACTCTTCCTCTTTTTCCATTTATTTTCAAAGCTGTGACTTGTATTTCAAGAGCAACTTCCAGTGATACCAATGGAGGCAATCACTTAAACTGCAATTGCAGCTTCAGGGAGGGGATATTTGACAAGTCCCTGGGAGGGAAGCATTGAATTACCCCATCTGCCACCAAGCATCTCTAAACAGTTAAGCTTCTACAGTCTGTTCTACCAAACTCTGTCTGGATTCTTGGCCTCGCAACCCAAATATACATCTGGCAAGTCTCATAAAGAAGGGAATGCAAATTCTCCAAGCTGCTAGGGATCATTCCAGGTTGTTGGTGGATTTAATAGGCTCTGCTGTCCATGAAAGACAGGAGAAACTGCACACACCTCTTAATTAGCCAGTGAAGAAAAGGTGGTCCTGATACAATTTGTGGTGTAACATGTAGGGGAAGGGAACAAGGGCCAGGCGTTTGTGGTAGAAAGGCTAACAGTCTGAAGAATAACAGCCCTGTCATGTTAGGGCACCATTATTGGTTTACTAATAAGATTTTTTATTAACCGAGTGGCTTACATAATTGAGCTATCACAATCACAACAATATTTGGCCATAGCCAGCTATAAAAATATATTGAGAACAAAGAAGATCCACAATACTCTCGATCACTGCATTTCAATACATTGTGTCTCAACGGTAAATCCAATTAAGTTAAACATGGGACAATCTCACCTAAAGGGGAACCAGAATTGCTTAATAGTCTGTACATAATCGGACTTCCTGTGGGAAATGGCGGACTGAACAACTTTGCCTACGAGCTCTGTGGGCAGAGCTGGCAGCATGGCAGTTTTTTCTGGGCACAGGCGTTTCTCTGTAGCCCCAAGTGTTTTTCCGGATTAAGGAAAACGCTGAGAATCAACCCATCTGTCCTCCAGACGGTGAGTTGTAGCCAGGAGATCGTGGACAGCGTCTGCAACTGAGCGGTAAGACTACACCGGGAGGCTGGGATTTCATCTCTTTCTGACCTACGTATGCACCCCCTTAAAGGGGAAATAAGTCTTGCCTTCCCATTTCTTAAGCACCCAATTTGTTTTTTTTTAAGTTTTGTACCTTAAGAGAAGCTTTTTATAGTAAGAAAAAGCGGAATCTCTTGGTGAATATAGTTATTTTTCGAGATTTTTAACTATAAAAAAAAAGTTTTGGCTTTTTTTCCCATCTGGGTTATATTGAGATCTGTAACATTGCCTTTCCACTGCTATCTTTGTTGCTGAATTTGAAGGTTGGAGTGTTTCTTCTACACATTGTTTTCGATTTCTCATTCTAAACTTTTGGCTTTCTGTTTACTTTCTTCGAGCTGTCTGCTGGTATATTTTCTTTGGTTAATTTTGGATTAATTCAATAACCTCTATTTTTGTGAGTTAACTCTTTAGGGTGTGCTATAATTTACTGTTTGAACAATTGAAGATTTTAAAGATTTCAGAGAATTACGCTGTCAGCAAGAAGATATTTTTTCAAAGGGTTGTCAAGTTATTATACAAACTGTTTGGGACATTCGAGATGAGATTCTAGCTAAAATGAAACAACTATATGAAAATACTATGATGGAAGAAGAAGAAGTTGGAAAAGATGGTGATTTTACTGTTGTGAGGGAGATTGAAATATTCTCATCTGAAAACTCTGGATTGGTGTTTATGGGGTTAAAACGATTGTTTAACCTTAAGACTGCACAAGGAACTGCCATGCTGGGGAAATGTTATGATTATTTCAATCAATGTGGGAAAGAAGAGCATGTTATGTGGGAGTTTTTTTTCTCTTTCACTGGAAAGTTTGTATCTTTGGAGGTTGTTGGGTTGTAGGATCTTTGTAAAAAATGCTTTTGGTGTAATGGTGAAATATTTAAATTGTTTCTATAATTTATGCCTATTGTGTAGACAGAAGTATATAGAATAGTAGTAGAAAGAAAAAAAAATTAAACGGATTGTTTTTTAAGAGGGGGGGAAGTTTGAAGTAGAATTTTAAATATATGTGTGCGTGTGTGTGTGTGTGTATAAGAGCGGTAAGAGCGGCGAAACGTGAATATTTCTCCGCTCTTATTGCGTCCGCAGAATACCGCCCGATGGCCCTTTTTAAAATTACAAGATCACTGTTGGGTCGGGAGCAGAGGGAGACCCACCTACAGGGCCGATCAGAAGAGTTTTCTGAGCATCTGCAGGATAAAATCGCTCCGATTCATTCCAAGTTGGACTCCAAGCATGAGAGTTGGAGATGCCAGGGGCTCGTACTTACCATGTTATCTGGGAACAGTTTGATCCTGTTGCGCCTGAGGAAGTAGAAAGGATCCTCCGGACTGTGAACGCCACCACATGCCAGCTTGACCCTTGTCCCTCCTGGCTGGTGAAATCGGCCAGTAAGGTGACATGTGGATGGGTCCGGGCGATGATTAATTTGTCCTTGAGTGAGGGGGTGTTCCTGGAGGCCTTTAAGGAGGCGCTGGTGCACCCCCTCCTCAAGAAGCCGTCCCTGGACCCTACCATCCTGGGCAATTTTCGCCCAGTCCTCCCACCTTCCCTTTTTGGGAAAGGTGGTTGAGAAGGTGGTGGCGTGGCAACTCCAGAGGATTCTGGAGGAAACGGATTATCTAGACCCCTTCCAGTCAGGTTTCAGGCTGGGATATGGGACGGAGACCACATTGGTCGCGCTTATCGATGATCTCTGGCGAGAGCAGGATGGAGGGAGTGCGTCCATCCTAGCTCTCTTAGATCTCTCAGCGGCTTTCGATACCGTCGACCACGGTATACTTTTGGGACGGCTCAGGGAGTTGGGGGTGGGCGGCGTAGTTTTGCGCTGGTTCGCCTCCTTCCTCTGGGGCCGTTCCCAGTCTGTGGGGTGCTGCATGGGTCGGTTCTCTCTCCTCTCCTGTTCAACATCTACATGAAGCCGCTGGGGGAGATCATCCATCACCACGGGATGAGGTATCACCAATATGCTGATGATACCCAGTTATACACCTCCATCCCGGGTGAAGGAGGTGATGCGGTCAATGCCTTATCTCAGTGTCTGGAGGCTGTGAGGGTCTGGATGGGGAACAACAGGCTTCAACTGAACCCTGGTAAGACGGAGTGGCTGTGGATTGATGGCCCCCCTAGATCCGGGAAGTTGTCATCTTTGGTTCTGGGTGGGGTGGCACTACCTCGCTCGGATCCAGTGCGGAATCTGGGGGTCCTCCTGGACTTGCGACTCCTGCTCAAAGAGCAGGTGGCAGTCATGGCCAGGAGGGCCTTTGCACAACTTCATGTGGTGCGCCAGTTACACCCTTTCCTGGATCAGGAGGCCCTCCAAACAGTCACTCACGCCCTTGTCATCTCCCGTATAGATTACTGTAATGCGCTGTACATGGGGCTACCCCTGAAGAGTATCCGGAAGCTTCAGCTGGTGCAGAATGCCGTGGCGTGAGCAGTTATGGGTGCCATGAGATCGGCACATGTAACACCTCTGCTACACGAGCTGCATTGGCTACCAGTTTGCTTCCGGGTCCAATTCAAGGTGTTGGTGATTACCTTTAAAGCCCTATATGGCATAGGGCCAGGGTACCTGAGGGACCGTCTCATCCCGATAACGTCGGCCCGCCCCACCCGTGCATGCAGGGAGGGCATGCTTCAGACCCCCTCAACAAGAGATTTCCATCTAACGGGGTCCAGGAGACGTGCCTTCTCTGCGATAGCGCCCGCCTTATGGAATATCTTGCCCCTGGAGGTGAGACTGGCCCCTTCACTCCTGGCCTTTTGGAAGGCCCTTATGATCTGGCTCTGCCGCCGGGCCTGGGACGACAGAGGCGGCAGTGCCTCCTGGGGTTGGCTGGCCCCGTAGTAATACGATCCATCCTACAGTCCCCAATCCATCTTGGATTTTATGTAAATTATTATTATTATTGGATGTATTTTAAATATTGTTTTTGTATAGTTTTTAAACTTTCAATTGTTGTAACCCGCCCAGAGTCCCTTGCAAGGGAGATGGGCGGGGAATAAATTGAAAAAATAAATAAATAAATAAATATACTGTGTATGTGTGTGTGTGTGTGTGTGTGTGTGTGTGTGTATATATGTGTGTGTGTGTGTGTGTGTGTGTGTGTGTGTATACATATACAGTATATATATATGTAAGGGGAAGGAGCAATTGTATTAGAGATTTGTATATGTGTTAATGGAGGGATTTATAGAAATAATGTGATTATGGTTTGATATAGAGGAAGGGTTTGTTTATGGGAATTGTTGTATATTCTTGCTGTTGAAAGCTGGAAGTCACCTGTATGTATGTAACTTTCTAAAAGTCTTTTCTTTTGTGTTTTTACACTTTTAGTGCTTTTTTTGTTTGTAGTGTTTTGTTTTGTTTTGTTTTTTGTAGTTTTTTATCTTTGTTTTAAAAAATAATAAAAACTTTGATTAAAAAAAATAATCTGTACATAATCCAGTTCTGTGATCCTATAAATCTAATCTTCATTGAGCCCAACGCGAATTGTTCCCAAATGAACAAACACAGATCAGGCTGCAAGAGATTCCAGCAACCTTGAGAAACGCAATCAATGATTTAACCCTCTTTCAACACCTTTCAGACAAGCATCAAACTGTCATTTCAATCCAAGAAACTACTGCAGAAATAAGGAATATATTCCATCTGGAAACATAAATTAGAATTTTTGAATTCAAAATAAGTCAGGCCATGTATGAAGTGGCATATGGACACAGTGACAGCAAGGATTGTTTACAAGGATGGATATGTATAGAAACGTATTGTGAATGGGATTAGTGTGAACTAGATTTAATTAGAATTTCTTTTTTTTTTAATCCCCTGCCTCCAATTTCTTTCATTTACTACTTCTTATTCTTTTTCTGCTCTTTACATAATGTTACTGATCCGGAAAGGAAATGGTGTGATGAGAATGGAAATATGTATAATTTAGAGTTTAACAGAAGCCTTATTTTATTAGTTTCACATTATGAAAATTAGCCTAACGCAAAAACTATTGAAGTATTAGATCCCTCCTTCCCCCCACCCCACCCCCACAAATATTAAAAGAAGAGAAATACAAAGCATCTAGGTAAAATAGCAAGCTGATGAATAGGCTTGCTTTTTGGTTGTTTCTGAAAGAATGATACAAGTAAGAAAAAAGTATTGGAAATTTGGACTATTTCTGTGTCAGCATACATTTATTTATTTATTTATTTATTTATTCATTCATTCATTCATTCATTTAATCATATTTATATGGCCACCCATCACATGCAATGTGATTCTGGGTGGCATACAAAACAACCATAAAAACAATTTTAAAAACATTCAAAAGTACAAAAAAATATTATTATAAAAGGCTATGAGAGAGCATCAGATTATAAACAATGGAGCCATCAAATCAAATTACCATTCCCTTGTGATTCCCCAGGTCTGTTGACACAACCAAGTTTTAAGGGATTTCCGGAAGGTCAGGAGAGATGGGGCCAATCTCACCTCGGGGGGGGGGGGGGATGATGTTCCACAGGGCAGGAGCCACGGCAGAAAAGGCTCATCTCCTGGGTCCCGTCAGATGTAACTCCTTCACAGATGGGACCCCCAACATACCCCTTCTGCCAGACCTGATGGGATAGGCAGATGTAATCGGGAAGAGGCGGTCCCTCAGATAACCCAGGTCCATGCCATGAAGGGCTTTAAAGGTCAAAACCAGCACCTTGAATTGGACCTGCAAGCAAACAGGTAACCAGTGCAGATCGCAAAGCAGAGATTTAACATGTGCTGCTCTAGGGACACACATAACTGCCCTCACTGCCACATTCTGCACCAGCCAAAGCTTCTGGATACTCTTCAAGGGCAGTCCCATGTACAGTACATTACAGTAGTTCATCCAGGAGGTGACCAGAGCATGAGTGACTGTGAGCAGAGCCTCCCAATCCAAGAACGGGCACAACTGATGCACAACACAAAGCTGTGCAAAGGCCCTCCTAGCCATGACTGCCACCTGCTCTTCGAGCAGGAGTCATGAGTCCAGGAGGACCCCCAAGTTGCACTCCAGATCTATTTGGGGCAGTGCAAACCCATTCAGTCTTGGCAGGGTTCAGCTGAAGCCTGTTGTTCCCCATCCAGACCCCCACTGCCTTCGGGCACCAGGATAAGACATCAACAGCATCACTTAATTTGCCAGGGGCAGAGATGTATAATTGGGTATCATCAGGGTACTGATGATACCTCAGCCCATGGCAATGGATGAGCTCACCCAGCGGCTTCACATAGGTGTTGAAAAGGAGAGGAGAGAGCACCGAACCCTGCAGAACTCCAGTAGGAGCCGAGGGCAGGATCTTTTCTCCCCAATCACCACTGACTGGTATCAACCCCGCAGAAAGGAGGAGAACCAGCACAATACTGTGCTACCCACCCCCAATCCACGGAGCCGATCCAGAAGGATACCATGGTCAATGGTATCGAAGACCGCTGAGAGGTCAAGCAGAGCTAGGATGGATACACAATCACCATCCCGCTTCTGCCAGAAATCATCTAAAAGCATGACCAATGCCATTTCTGTCCCATACCCAGGCCTGAATCCTGACAGAAAGGGGTCCAGATAATCTGCTTCATCCAGGGTCCTTTGAAGCTGTTGCACAGCACTCAGATGGAGTATGCATCAGACCAGCAGGAAGAACCTCCAAGTTCCCTCGGGGAGGGCAGACTGATCTAATAAGTCCTGCCTCCCTGTGGTGGATAATGGTGCTGGAGAACCGCATGGTAATCAGGGCATGATCTGACCATGACAAGGGGGACATCAGGAGTTCCCCCAATTCCAGATCATATTGCCGTTGATCGGACAGGAAAACCAGATCTGGTGTGTGACCGCTGTCCCATGTCGGGCTCTGGATGACCTGGGATAGGCCCATGGCTGTCTTGGTAGCCAAGAACCCCTGAGCTGCCTCCGACCCCTTCAGAGAAGGCAGATTGAAGTCACCCAGAACCATAAGTCTGGGGAACTCCACCTCCAGCCCAGCAATGGAGTCCAGCAGCTCAGGCAGGGACGTTGCTACGCAGCAGGAAGGCTGGTACAGTAGCAACAATCCCAACTGATTCCTAGAGCCCAACTTAATGAACAGGGTCTCACATCTGGCAACCTGTGGAGCAGCGTCCCTGAAAGCCTTAAGAGACCCCCAGACGACAGTCACCACACCACCACCCCTGCCCTGGAGTCTCGGCTGATGCCACACCTGAAACCAATTTAATTTAAAATCAGTTTAAAACCAATTTACAATAGAATAACCACTTAAGATGAAATATATACCAGGGACTCAATGGATTGAGGGTGGAGGTGGGGAGTTACGTGTTGGAAAAATGTACAAAAAAGAAAACTATGACTTGAGTGCTTTTGAAGTTCCATAACCATTTAAACATATAATGAAATGCAACCAAATCAATCAAAGTGGGAACCTAATGAAATTTAGAAGATGGTCTTAGGGCTTTGAGGGATCACCTCCATTTTTGCATCCAGAAGGAGCCTGGAAGCCACTGCTGCTTTTCTGAAACAGCCCTTTGCTCCCAAGCTAGCACCTGGATTCTGGCCCAATCAATATTTCCAGAGACATTCAGAGCCAACATTGCAAAGTGTGAGTTGCAGCAGCTTAGTTCAGTGATAACTAAGATAGGTATTCTTATAGCCATGCTTGATCTATCCTGAGATGGATGCAATTTCTGAAAAGTTTGTCACCTTCTCAGTGAAATGCAGGAGTGAAATGCAGGAGCTCTTCTCTGGTGTAAGCCAGATATTTTAAAAAGGGAGATACCACTCCATACCACACCATTTGAATCCCAGTTCTGTTCTGAGCAAGAATAACTAGATCAAGCTTCAGTTTATTAGCCCTCATATAGTGCATTACTCATTAGCATATACATACCTGAAAAAAAATTCTGAGCCATTCAAAAGCAATAAGATATATTTGGACTTACATAATTGCCTTCTAAGGCACTGA
Source organism: Charina bottae (assembly GCA_023362775.1). Classification (NCBI taxonomy): domain Eukaryota; kingdom Metazoa; phylum Chordata; class Lepidosauria; order Squamata; family Charinaidae; genus Charina; species Charina bottae. Next base: position 119,186,072 of record JALMGJ010000002.1, read on the forward strand.
AATACAAATTTCTCACATTTATGTTACAACTACAGCTTGTATATCAAACTATTATGGCACAACACTGCCCCCTTGTGGGTAAGTGTTGAGTTTCTGGGCCTTCCTAAAACTTCCCAAAATGCTACTTTGGCTGAAAAAAAATTAGCTAACGATAAAATTATACTTATTTATTGTCAGCTTTCAATTAATTTAGTGATACATCAAACACATATCTTTTGAGCCTTTATAAAAAATGTTAATTTTAACCCAGTTTTTTGGTCATTCTTAATGTGGAGGTTTACTGAGGTTAATTTGTTTTTTTAATCACTTTTTAAAGCCACTCTTCATTGTTACCCCTTATCAACAATTCTGCCAACACAAATTTACTGATTATAAGACTATCTTGGAAATGAATAACTGCATGCCTCACAAAGAAAGCAAACCACATACAAGCTAATCAGTTCACTAGTTTGAATGCTTTGCAGAATCTGATTAAGTCAGAATAGAAACCAATAATAGTGAAGCCAAACATTCTGGTTTAAGGGATTTTTTTAAATCAACAGAGAGTGTCAACCTCTCATTCCAACATTAAAAGATCCTTTAAAATATTTGAAAAGTTAATATGGAATTACATATAATGTTAGTAACATATTTCTATATAGGTATTCCAAACAGAACCTCCTTTATAGTCATTACATTGGTGCCTCTTTCTTGCAGTATATACACATCAAAACGTTATATGATTATTGGACAATTTAGTTATCAACTTTTTTTTAATATGATTTGTATTGAAACTTACAAATTTACAATTTACAAACTAATATAAAGTAAGGAAGAAAAAAGAAAAAGAAAGAAATCAAAGAGAAAGCTAAAAGTGCAAGAAAGGGGGGGAAAGTAGAAGAAAAAGAGAAAAGAAAGAGAAAAGATACAAAGAAGTGGCTTCCGATCTTCATTACAGCAGTTATAAGCACGATTATAAATTTACCTCTTACCCTATGGTTACAAGGTACTCTCTTTCTATAATCTATCCTATCTAATCATCAAAACCATGAATCATAAATTCATTTTTTCTGTTTTATGCAAAAAGTCCATAAGGGGTTTCCAGTCAGCAATCAACATAGATACTGTCTTTTCTCTGATCAAAGAAGTTGATTTAGCCATCTCAGCAAGTTCCATCATCTTCACCAACCATTCCTCCATTGTTGATAATGCCAAATCTTTCCATCTTTGTGCATACAATAATCTCACTGCATTCAATGCTGAAATATTCCAAAAGTGATTTGGGAACACTGATTGTCCTAAAAGCCCCCTGATATGATCAATTCATGTGACTTGGGCTTTCTATACCATAGACAGCACTGGGAGATTGGGAGAGGATGTGAATGTATATACTGTATAAACAAACTGTCCTTATACTTTCAATATATAGTGAGCAGTGTCATACTAACGGCCATTTGGTTTTTATTCTTGAATGTACCTGTTACACGTCTACAATCAGAAAGAAGCTGATTCTGGAAATAAATATTTTCAACGCTATCACTTCAAAACAGGATAATTTTTTATTGTTTGTGCTTTGTCTCTCAGCTGAGAGATGATATTCACAGAGGTAATAAGTAACCTGAAATATATAAAGCACAATTTTTCAGTAGGCTGTTGGTACAAAGAGTCCAGAACTGACTAGTGTTGCCTAGATCACATAACCCAGTCAGTGACTAGGTTCTGAGTTAACAGTTTCATACTGTGCATTGCTTTAATCCTAAGTCCCCAAATTGTTGGAAGCTGGTTCTCCTGGGGAAGGAGGAGAAGGTGCTGGATTCTGCTCAGCTTCTTCTCGCAACCTGACAATCCGAATGCTGTTTTCCTTCTTTGATAGCCAGAAGGCTGGATATAAAGGTTCGTTAAGCTTGCATTCAAAAGTATGCAAGAGAGTTATTGAGTCAGTAGCAATGCCATAAAAGGAGAGTGTCTCCCTGGGGTAATCTAGGTAGACTCCTATTCGGCTAAATCCCTGAGATTTCAAAGGTATCTCCACATCACCATGCCAAGCTGAGAAGTTCTTGCCATTCCATTTAATACACCAGGAGAAGTTATTCCCTGAGATGCAACTGTTGCTCTCTGAACCTTTCCTGTCAATGCTTTTATTTGTCATGCCAATGTAAATACCAGCTCCAAATATCTCAACTTCAAAGTAATAGCGGCCCATATATAAGCTTTGATCTGACAAGACTTGGCGCCAGTGTGCAAATCTTTCTGGATGATCTGGATACGGATGCTCCCAGGGTGTGGTGTTTGTGACCTTGTGGTTGTCATCCAAGAGCCTCAAATAGCGATGAGCGGTAACAGAGTCAAATGTTAACGGGCAAGCATCTGCACAAGAAATAGATACATTTTTTCAAAGCTAGAAATAATTTAATTGAACACTAAGTATGATAGAATTCTGTACCCAGAAAACCCAAGTAGATTTTATAACAGGAGTAAGCCCTTGATATATTTTGCCTACAAAATAGAACTTGGAAGAATCTCACTTGTTTACCTTTGCCAAAAGCAATCTTTTAGGCTGTAGCTCTGTCTGCTGGTTTAAAATATTAAAATACACACGATGTTTAGTGGATTTCTCCCCTGGTTCTTGTTGTTCATATATTGGACAGACATGGGGACTAAAAGAACATCTTGGCTTGGTATGTGAAATCACTGTGGTTTTTGTATGCTTGCTTGGAATAAAATAAATAGCTTGCTAGAGTAATAGCTCCCTATATTTCAGTATTGGAGCCTAGAAAAGGCAACATTCAATAATTAACAATTGATTAACATCAGATCACTAATGTGAGATTAATCTTTATTTAGGTTCTTTAAAAAGTTCTTGATATAATGATATTAACCATTCTGGAAAACAAAGGAAAATGTTATTTCCTCCAAAACATTTCCCTAGAATTTTTTTTTCTAATATTGACTCTAACAAATGTATTTTTAAAACTAACCCTCTAGCTCCCTTGAGCCACACATAGAGGAGAATCCAATATTGTCCTAGTAGACTTCCAGTAATAGAACAGGACTTTCTCTTCCTCCTCTTTTCCCTGCAGTTCTCTGCACTCTCTCAAAATCTACTCTGAAGAGTTATGAGAACCACCCTGGAATAGATTTCGGTCCAACTGAGAAGCTGCTGGAAAAGGGGTGAATTGCTCCTTTCCTGCCTTCAGCAAAAACTTTCTGCTGATGGAAGCATATAATTGCATTTCATCCATGGATTATGCCAGAATGCATAACATGACCATAAATTTAACAAAAGGGAGGTCCTTGTCAGACTGGTAGGCAAATGTTTACTTGTACCCTATAATGGAAGGAGGCTTGCTTTCAGGCTTCCATATGCCTTTTCCTACATAGATAAGGAATCTCACATCGAAACTACACTGCTCCCTCAACCAGCTGTCAGAGTATCATGGACAACAGCATGTCAGGGTATAAAGGTTCTGAGATCATATACGCTGCTAGTATGCTGCTAATCAGACTACTTATTCCAGTTAGCTCTTAATATATGATTTGCCCTCTCTTGAAGAATTTCTAGGGCCTGAAGCTTTGGAATTGCACTTCTTACCGTTGCGTGTTTCAATATCACTTGAATGTTTCAGGACTTTATGTTGTTTTAATATTTTAACTATTATTTATGTCACACTTGATTGTTGTTTTTTCCAGTGAGACCAGAGAGAATACAGCTACGGGTATCTGAACTAAGTTATAGATGTTAAATAGAAATCTAGTTCTACTAAATTGAAATGGAATCTTGAGTACATTTCCATGCATTGAGTGTTATAAAATTTTTATATCATCTTTTTCTGAAAAATTACCAACTAGTGTGTGCATCTAATAAAAAATAAAATAAAACAAAGACAATTTAGAAACATGACATCAACGACGAAGTTGCCATCCTAGGGCCAAAAACCAGAATGGTCTCCCCCACACACATCCTACCACCACTCAGGAACCAAGAGATAGAGAGCTATCCAAGGAAGAGGAAGAAGACTGATCCCAGATCCCTTCTCTTAGCCCCATAAAATATCAAAGCTCAGCAGCTGGAAAAAGTTAAACAGGATTGGGCAGGAGTGGGGCTTAGAGGAGTCAGCTGAAGGTCGGGATCCCTAGCTACCAATGCAAGTCTTTCTGTATTGTGTAACAGAATCTCTATATCATGGGGGGAAAAACTAGCAGCCCAGCTCCTGCATTTTTCTTTACTTGAAGGTTCTGATTTCAAAGAGATCCCAAAGGATAAGTGTATGGCAATAGCTTAAACACAAGGTAACAGAGCATGGATGACTATTGCTAAGTCAGAGTAATTCAGGTGGAGAGGTCACAGCTGATGAACTAAAGTAATCGTACAACTGTGCTGCTTACCCTAGTAATACACGAAGTTTTTTTAATATAATTTCCATCTCTCTGTCTGTAACTTCTGTCTTACTCTCCAGAAATTCCACTTTGTTATTAATTTGTTTTACATCTCCAGACACTAGTTTTACAGAGCTTTCCATCATCTTGACTTCTTCTTTCATCTCTTCTTTCATTTTTACCAGTCTTTGATCCATTCTTTTTTCAAAAGCTATCAATTTAGTATCCAGCGATTTAGTAAATTTAGTATCAAGTGATTCAGCTAACTTATTGCCCAATTCCTCAAACATTTTATGGAGTAAATCTGGTGTAATTCCTCTCTCTGCAGGTTGCTCTAGTGATCCTCTCCTCCCCTCTGCTATCTTTGCCACTTTTCTGGTGGCTACCATTGTAATTTTGTAATCCAAAAGTGAAAGTGTCTCAATTGCAAGGGAAAGAGTAAAAGGCAAGCTTTCCTCTTTTTTTATGTTTTGTCTTCCTGTGCCTTTAATACTTTCATCTCAAATGGCACTCAGTAGTTACAGTCAACATCACAGTCTGGCTCATATAATCTTTATCTTTTATTTTGTAAAATCCACATTCCCACCAAGGTCCAGTTCATTTGTCTGTTTTAATTTCAATGTATTCAAAAGCACTTTCATAAAAAATATATTTCAAAAAAACCTGTCCCCTTTATTAAACTTTCATACATCCACACCTTGTTAAGCTTTTTGCCAAAAGCTTTTAAATCCTTTAAATCTTTTTTTTCCTTTTTAGTCCAGAAAGAATGTTGACTCACCAAATGAAATTCTCTTATCCTGCTGCTCAGAAAATCTCTCTTTAGCTATAAATCATTTACATCCAAAAGTGTTTAAGTGAGGCTTGTGCGAACCTTGTATCCATATAGGCTGTATCATGGCTGTGAGCATGATTGAAATCCCTCAACTCCCAGCCGCTCAACTGACGAGTCAACCGCAAAAACCTCCGTTCCTGTGATCTACTCATGAGAAGCAGCTGTCCAGGGTGCAAGTGGGTGATCTCGTGATCTCTCCTTTGTCTGGAAAGATGGCACTGGCCAGAATTCGCTATCTGGCCACTGATCTCCACCGCAATGCCATTCCCACTCCTTCAAGGATGTCTAGTCTGCCATAGATCCTCACCTGGAAGCCCCGTAACACATGAAATTTCAAGGATAAGTATATTCCCAAACTAGCCATCTGATATTTCAGAAGGAACATAGACTTTTCCAGAAGATGTTTAATCACCAAGCAGATTTTTAGCTTTATCTTGTCTACATTTAATCTCAGCTTGTTCATCCTCATCTAGCCCATTTTCAAACTCACGCAATAGCCAAGTATACCAATTAGGGTAGTCCTTCAAGGCCACCCTCTACACCACAGCTTCCCAAACTGTGTCACGACACAAAAGTGTGTCGCCTGTGGGGCCCAGGTTTGTTGCGTCAAAACCCGGAAGTGCTGATGGCGCACTGCCGCCGCGCATGGCCACGCACACAGCGGTGGGCCATCAGCGCTTCTGGGTTTTTGCACGGCACACAAGGACACCGACACCGCTGCACCACGCGAAAATCCAAAAGCGCTGCAGGAGCGGTGGCATGCAAAAATCGAAAGCGGTGGCAGCGGTGCTTCCAGGTTTTTGCACGCCGCCGCAGTAGCGGCGCTTCCGGGTTTTCTCACGCACTGCCATTGGTGTGTCGCCACAGGAAAACTTTGGAAAGCCCTGCGCTACACTCACTACAATAACTGGATATTCTTGTTCATTTTTTTTTCCTCAGAGCATTTTTTTCAGTACCATTTACAATGACTGTGGAATAAAGGTAATTGTTGGTGGAGAGTAAGAGGAAGGTGATGCTGAAGCTGAGGGAAACATGGTTTATCCTGTGAGTCTAGGTTCAATATGTGATACTCCAGCTAAACAGTATTTTTGATATCAGGTTGGTGGTAGTCAATCCTGGGGGTGGCTAGCGCCTTAAAGTGGTCCACATGTATTTATGGATTTATGAATCTGAATCAGAACTTTAACTGCCATCCTTGTTGCTGTTTGGCATGAGAGGGGGGAGAGAAGAAGCATACGCCCACTCCTCCAACAGCCCTCCAGAACATATCTTTGTGGGAAGTGGGGGGAGAGAAAGTCCCCAGCTTGTCAAGTTTAAGCATAGGTTCACGGGGGGATGATAAGAGATTGTTTTGGTTAAGCACTTGCTTATCTGATCGCTTTCCAGGCTATTGGAATGATGTCATGGTCAGGTGCTGGACCACATGAAGAATCCCAGTCAAGGTCAGGCCATACAGCTTCAGTACCATGGAAACTTGGTCACGGGGTTTGGGAGCCAGGCTTTGATAAAAACCTTAGGATTGTCTTCGGAGTTTGGGAGTCCACACAGGCCTGAGTGCTGGGTGCTGTGAAAATTGCCACCTTGGGGTATCTCCGCTGTCCTTATTAGAGGGCTCCTGGCAGCCTATTGGAGATCAGGTATCACCTTGTTTGCTTGGTATGTATGTATGCATTTCTTTCTGTATGCTATGCTTGTTATACTCTTTGTAATTTAGTTAAGCTGTGCTTCTGCTCAACTTTGTCTGTTTATAATAAAGCTTTAAGTTTCTTTATCCACTGGTGTGCTATTATCTCTGGATCTAAAAGAATCAATTGACCTAGCCCCTGATCAAAGAGGCGTGGAGTCTTGGCAATACAGATGGGCAGTGATGAAATTTGATAGATAGATAGATAGATAGATAGATAGATAGATAGATAGATAGATAGATAGATGATAGATAGATAGATAGATTCATTCATTCATTCATTCATTCATTCATTCATTCATTCATTCATTCACCAGCATGCAGAGGCTATAGGGAAAAGTCTTTGAAGAAGCTGTGTCAAGACTTCAGAGGGTGTGGCTGCTTTAACTCTTTGAGGAGGAATGTTTTGTTTGCACCAATACACTTGGTGAAGTATCCCTTTCAAATGCTTTGCACAGCCCTATTAGCTAGAGTTTATTGCTTATTATATTGATTATGTTTGATATACCAAAGTGAGGTACCATAGCAATAAATGATAGCAGTGATAAAAACATGACAGAGAATTGAGGGGAATAAATCAGTGTCTACTCTTCATAACGGCTATATATTGTGTTCAGTATTCAGCATGCCCCTGAATTTCCTGAGAACTCATGATGGCAAACCTCTACTGCTTATCAGTTTCCCATAGACATCTTCAGATAAGCCACTGTTGTTGGTCTGATTCTGCAAGGCTTTCTTAATTCTTTCAAAAGTTGCACCAAAAGTCAGCCAATAACTTACACTTGAAGAAGTCACTCCTGCTTTGGGGTTCTGGAGCTGATAGGCGATGTTTGGATGGAACAATTGCAGACACTGTTGTTTTTATCCCAGCATCTTCTGGATGGATGGAAGGAAGGAAGGAAATTTAGTTGTACAAATAAGAGTTAAAAGAATTGTCAGGATCAGAACTGTTGATGAGCGAGCAGCCTTAAAAAGGATCGAAACAAATAAATATATAAATTAAAGATGGATGGATGGGTACTCACCATCTTTGGCAAAACTCTGCAATTTGTCTTTATAGGAAGTTTGTAGTAATTGTAAAAGCTGTTCAGTGGATTCAGAGACTACCTTTTGTATTCCTGATAATTTGTCTTTTAGGCCAATATACACACTGGGCAATGTATCATCTCCCATATTCTTCTTGAATTCACAGTATTCCTAAATATGCACAGATACATAGAAGAAGAGAAGAGAGAGGAACACTGCTTGTACATTTCCCTTCCTCCCAGCAACTTTCTCCCTTCTACAGAGGCTAAATGAATAGGTGTACAAACTACACAGAGATGATATAATCATCACTATAATCTAACAAATGTCCTAATCCTTGTTTGATTGCTATTAGCTTTTACCCCATTTTTCTATTTAAAAGGAATAAATATGACTAAAGCACAGATCCAGGGATGTACATCTATTTTATAGATTGAAGCCCCTCATCTCTTAGCCTTCTTCTTTTGGAAGAAGAGGCAGGAATAAAGGTATGCAGATCAGAGACCTGCTTGGTATGCTCCAAGAAGGGCTTGGGCAATAGTGCAACCATCAATGCACTCTTCTACTGGCTGATGATGGTTGAGGCAACAGCTCCTTAGATGTATGCCAATATCTGGATAATTCCTCTACTGACTCAAGCCTTGCATACGTGTCCACTACTAACCACAATGATGTGAAAGTGATGAATTGTGCATTGTGACATCATGATGCAAACCCCACCCTTTCACGCTTGCATTTCAACATCAGATGAAAATATTCAAATCAGGTTTGGTTCATGACATCGTGACATGTATCACTCTCCTACTCTCCTACCCATACCTTGCGGATGCCTATGAAGCTGAACTGTGGAAATTAAAAAAAAAATTCAGAGGAGTTGTTGCTCATCAAATACACACTCTAGTATTCTCTGCTTTCTCTTAAGACTGTATAACTCACATCCCAACAGTTGGCCACATATAGATTCAGAGCAGCTGCTGTGTTTTATGTGAACACAAACAGAAGTTCATGCCAACACAAGATAGTGAAAAGGCAAGACATGAATTGATCCAGACCAGCCTTTCCCAATGACGTCGTACACGTTAGTTGTGTTGGGCTTCAACTCTCATAACTTTCAGAGAGAGAAGTATGGCAGTTGAACCCCAATAGAAGAGAATATCTGTAGCTCAGGGTTGAACTGTGGAGTCCTTGGTGCTCTCTGAGCTTGGCTGTTTGCTTGCAGACATTTCATTACCCAACTAGGTAACATCATCAGTGCTAGTGTGCGGGGGATTTGCTCCCTGTTCATATACAGTACAGTGTGTATAAACAGGAAGCAAACACTTTATATAAACAAGGAGCAAACCCTACACTCACTAGCAGTGATGATATTACTTAGTTGGGTAATGAAACATCTGCAAGCAAACAACCAAGCTCAAAGAGCAACAAGGACTCCACAGTTGAACCCCAAAATATTGGGGAAGGGCAAACTGTTGTGGAAGGCTGACCTAAACATTTTTATTATCATCATTTAAGGTACCTTTAGGAAGACGATATTATTAGTGTGGGTGGCCATCTTCTCCAATCTTTTCCTACATTCCTCCATTGTCTCTTGTTTGTTCTGAAGGTAGATCTTTATTCCATTTGCATGATTAAGTGCAGCACGCTCCTTCTCCTCCAGAAAAGCGAGCACAGTGGCATGGGTTGTCTTGACAGCTTGGAGCAGCTCCTCAAACTTCTCTTCCACCAAGATTTTCACTTCAGATACTGAATTCTGCAAGAACAGAAGTCCTCATTGTTGCAAAGCCTTAAAACTGATCAGTTTGACATTTGGCCATGCAGGAAATGGTACAGCTGTACCCATACCATGCAGTCCTTCTAGTCATGTCCCATCCAAAATGACCCTTAGATGCATAAGAGAGACTGACAGGAAAAAATGAGCCACATTCAAGAATAAATTATTCCTTGTAAACACAGCAGCCATTTTCCAAGTATTAACTTACTATTATGCATGCAGTCACTGCAGTATGTCAACTTACTTGTCACATCCCACCAAATGAGAAAGAAAACTATTGTTACTCTAATGGTATCTTATATTTGGATGGGGGGTTATAAAGAATAACTCAGCAAATGCTAACTTCCCATAGCAGGCATAGAGAACTTCCAGCCTGTGGCTGTTATAACAACCCATGGATGTTTTCCATCCTATCTGCCAAATTATAGTCTCTTAGTAGTTCTTTCCAACTACAAAGTAAATCAAGGTTCATTCTCTCTCTCTCTCCTCCCTTTTACAGGAAGAATTAATTGTCTTTCTCTTTGCAGTAGAAAACACAGAGCAATCACTCTCTGATGATCTTTGTATAAAGGAAAGAAGCCTATTCAGTGACGGATAGGCACAAGAGGTGGAAAATTGTGGGAGACACTTCTCTCCCTGAAGCTCTGCTCCCTGACGTCATCCAGCATCTCAGAAGGTGATGAGGAATTCAGCCTTTGAACTATAATTTGTTTGCTATCTTTGTTCTGTGTCATTCGGTAAGCTTAATCTACTACTAAAAGATATGGCAGATTTTATCATATACAAATTCATATACAAAATAAGAAGTGAAGGGCAATAAGGATATTGTAAAATGCTCCATGCCTATAATACCAATTATCACATGGTTGTTGCTACTTGTTAACCAGTTGCTGGTGTTCCTTTCTGCTCTAAATGAATGTGAGTCAAGCAGACCTATAGCCAGATCCAGGAAGCCTAATGTATTGTACAGCAAAATAATCTAACGTGGCTTCCCAGTTTTTTCATCCAATTTGCAAGATGGAGTGTTATTCCAAATAAATCAATTAATGGAAAATTTAGCCTGAATATAATTGTTCCCTCCATACTCCTGGTGCCAAGCAACCTCTTTTTCCTGGCTAGAATTCTCCTGCCTTAAGAGTACTCCAGACTGTTAACAGTGTTGGAGATTCTAGCAAATCCAGCATGCCTCATCAGGATATGGATGGCTGCTCTAGGATGCAAGCTCTTCATGCTTTTGAGTAAGCTGTTTGTGGCCACTCCCACTTCCTCTCTCTCTCTCTCTCCTTGGACCGGGAGCATGCACATGGCTGTGTGCTGCTCCATTCTAGGCCATGGATGGGCCTAGGAGACTTTTACCCCTTTCTACATGCAGCCTCTTGCAGCAAGTAGGGCAAGAGGTATTAAGTTTAAGGGAACAGGAAGAAGAAATGGAACATCATTCTGCTACCAAAAATGCTGTACCTGGAATGAATAAACGTAAGGACTCTTTTGTACTTACTTTTCATACCTGCCATGTCTAAGCACATATTTCTTCATGCTTGGGTGGGCTAAGGGTGTAAGATTAACCTAGATCTCTGTAATATGCTCATGGGCTCTGTTTTTAAACACTATTCTTTTTCTGTACATGAGCTTAGCAGCTCTGCTCCATTTCAGTAGTTCTAACAGACTGCTGAATGGGCTTCAAACAGCATGTCACATAGACTGAAGATTTCCCTAGTACACATCCTTCTGACTCAAGCAGGATCTTCCTGAGGATGGATGCTTACATTAGCACTTAGCAAAAAGACATCCTGCCAATCTGTCTTCTTCTGTAGAGGAAAAGATTTTGTCTTTTAAAAATCCAAGACAAAAGCAGTGTTCAGGTGTTAGGAAAGGGAGCTAAGGAGCACTGCATCTAATTAAAGGTTGACATCTATTAAGATCTGGAAGAACCAAGGAAGCAAGCAGGAAATGTTTGCTACAGTGATCCATTTATGTCTAAGAAGTAGGTAACATGCAAGCTCAGTGATTGTCTGTAGCTTGAATCATGTCAACTGGATTTCTATTTTCTCAGTGGAAACGTTTCATTCCTTATCCAAGGAGCTTCTTCAGTCTGAGCAAAGTTGGTAAGGGAATCCTAAATATGTTTCTAGGTAGCTGTGTGACCTTACACCTGGGGCTAGGTCATGGTTATATTGAGATGTTATTTTAAGTCCTTTTATCATCTAAAGGAGGATCGTTAAGATCACCATGCTGCTGTTGAGCTTGTGAAATGGTCTTAAACTTCCTAGGCACAGAAGACAATGCGGGGAGGAAGATGGGGGAGAGGTTGTGCCTGAGGCCCCCACCTCTATTCAAGGAAGGATTTTCCAAGTTGGCATAAATGGATTCCTTGACCCCTCTCTCAAACCACCTATCTTCTCTGTCTAAAATGTGAACATTAATGTCCTCAAATGAGTGTCCTTTTTCCTTTAGATGAAGATAAACTGCTGACTCTGGTCCTGTGGTGTTACTTCTCCTGTGTTGGGCCATCCTCCTGTACAAAAGTTGTACAGAGGTGGGGGCCTCAGGCACAATCTCTCCCCCATCTTCCTCCCTGCTTTGTCTTCTGTGCCTAGGAAGATTAAGACCATTTCCCAAGCTCAACAGCAGCATGGTGATCTTAACGATCCTCCTTTAGATGATAAAAGGACTTAAAAATAACATCTCAATATAACCATGACCTAGCCTCAGGTGTAAGGTCACACAGCTACCTAGAAACATATTTAGGATTCCCTTACCAACTTTGCTCAGACTGAAGAAGAACCTTCATAGACAAGCTCAGTGATTGTGTGTCTGAATAACAGGCTAATATCATTTGGGGGTCTGCTCAGAGTCTTTACCTTTTTGTGTTATTTTTTTCCCATTGGAAATGCTTTTGAGATGCTCTATGTGGTTTTCATGCTTCTGCTTTTTTATTTCCTTCATTGCATGTGACTACTTAAACTTAAAAAGGAATGTTTACCTCCCCCCCCCCCCCCGTTTTTTGAAAAATAAAGTTGGTTTGGTTTATACCTTGTGAGATTGGCCTCCCTAAGGTGGGATGGACTGTTTTCCCTAGTCACATACCTCAAAACTCTAGAGCAGAGCTTTCCAAACTGTGTGTCGAGACACAAAAGTGTGTCACCACACACAGTCTGGTGTGTCACCACACAACGCGGAAGCGCTGATCATCATCAGTGCTTCCGGGTTTTCCTGCGGCGACACACCAATGGTGGTGCGCAAAAACCTGAAAGCGGCAGCAGCACTTCTGGGTTTTTGCGCGCTGCCGCAACGGCAGCACTTCCGGGTTTTCCCGCTGCAACACACCAACGGCGGTTGGTGTGTCGCCACGGGAAAACTTTGGAAATCCCTGCTATAGAGTTAGGAAAGAACACTATAGAATATATTTCATTTTAAACATCTTTTTCCTTTATATTTACCAGTCAGGCACACAGGATGAAGAGGTCCTATCTCTCATACAGTGCAGTTATGAGGGAAGATGCCAGGTAAAAGCATCCCCTGGAACACAGATGGTGGCAGCTATAACTACCAAGCATCTATATCAAGGCAGGAAGGGTGGTCAGGGTGTGAAGACCCAGAGGGTTTTTGGAAGGGGCAGGTTGAAACCTCAAGCTTTTCACCTAATGAGCTCTGGCTTGCTGTTAAATGTCCCATGAATGACAATAAAGTAGGAGATTTGGTTCAGATTTTAGGAAACTGCAATTTGGTGCTTGCAGTTGGCTAACACTGGAAATCCACAAATGACTGTAGTGTTGCTATTGTGTTTACCTTTTAGCAGTTTGGGATTAAATTGCAGGACTGGTAAACGCTTCTGAAGTTATAAAACTTGTCCAATTTCCTCAAATGCTGATTTTTTTTAAAGAAAGCTTTAACTTTATAACTTTTCCATTTTTCATTCCAGTTAGGTGACATTAGATGATGACTACAGGAATAATTGTGCAATCTATGAGATAAACCTTATCAAGCTTCATACACATCAGCATTGCTCAAGGGGAGTCTTTATAGATTTGGAGGGTGAAAGGTTCACTGATTCCTCACCTCACCGGGAGGAATTTAATGGGAAATTCCAGTAAAAACTGCAGATATTGTACAGATTACTCTTGTAAAGAATCTAGCCAAACTGCATGGATAAGTATAAAATCCTTGTGCTAAATGTCATTAATATTGACTTTAGAATGTAAAGTATGGAACTAGCCTCAAATGTTCCCTCCACCAAGACTAAATGCAAGTTTTTAAAATATGAGAAAATGTAAAAATAATTACAAAGGAGCATAAAGAAAAGAGCAGAGAAAAGAACAACATATTCCTTTCTGCAAAGCACTGTGAATTTGGGAGCCCCTGATGAACCAGTTTGGTCTAGCGGTTAAGGCAACGGGCTAGAAACCAGGAGGCTGAGAGTTCTAGTCCTGCCTTAGGCATGAAAGCCGGCTGGGTGACCTTGGGCCAGTCACTCTCTCTCTCAGCCCTAGGAAGGAGCCAATGGGAAACCAGGAGACTGAGAGTTCTAGTCCCGCCTTAGGCATGAAAGCCGGCTGGGTGACCTTGGGCCAGTCACTCTCTCTCTCAGCTCTAGGAAGGAGCCAATGGGAAACCAGGAGACTGAGAGTTCTAGTTCCGCCTTAGGCATGATAGCCAGCTGGGTGACCTTGGGCCAGTCACTCTTTCTCAGCCCAACTCACCTCACAGGTTTGTTGTGGGGAAAATAGGAGGAGGAAGGAGTATTAGGTATGTTTGCCAACTTGAGTTATTTATAAAAATAATAAAGGCAGGATAGAAAATAAATAAATAAACCAATAAACCCTATAAATAACCCTATAAATGAAAGGTGGTCTCTTAGCCACTCACCAACTCTTCCTCTACCCTCTATCTATCCTGACATTTTCCATATGTAGAAAAGCAAAAGCCAAATCGTGTTTTTTTCAGGCCCATTAGCTGGGTTCACATAACGCTAAGCTGTAATGTGATTTGTTTGTAACTTGGCACAACATGTGTAGATTTACCTATTGTCATCACACATGTAATGCTGTGTTTTATTTATTTATTTATTTAATCAATTAATTAATTAAATTTGTATAGCCGCCCATCTCAAACCAGTGACTCTGGGTGGTGAACTATCATAAAAACAATAAATACAATACAAAAAGCAGCCAAGATATATTATAATCTGTCAGTGTCAGCACAACCAAGAAAAAGGGCCTCACTCACTCACTCAGGATACCAGGCCGGGGCACATAGCCTAGTCTTCAAGGCCTTCCAAAAGGCCAGCAGGATCAGGGCCATCCTAATCTCAGGAGGAAGGATGTTCCAGAGGGCAGGGGCTACGGAAGAAAAGTCACATCTCCTGATCCCCGCCAGCCAACGTTCCTTGGCTGACCACTATGGGTTATTCAACAGTCCATAATGATATAAAGATTGGCTTAGCAAATGTATGAACATAGCCATTATCTGCAGCCTTCAGAAGTGTTCAGTCGCTTACAAGGTTTTCTGAAAGTCTTGATTCACTTTTGTTCACACAGGAGAGAATATTAGTTTGGCTTGTAGAGTTGAAGTCACACAATTCATCTTGGGATTTGGCACAATCCAACATATGTCCCTAGTATATTGCACTGATCTCACTCACTTCAGAATGTGTAAATGAATATTTTAAAATCCTTCAAACACTTCCAAGTAGCCAGAACATTTGTGGGGCTTAAAGTGCTTTCCAGAAGTTGACAATGAATTCATTGGTCACTCTTAAATTAGTTTAACAAGGGACAGTCTAAAGAGAACCTATGTGATATAACCAAGGGTGGCTAGAAGAAATCTTCAAATGATTTCTTTAACAACAAAAATCCCAAAAAAAACCCTACACAAAGATTAAGATTGATCTTTCTATTTGAAAGTTTTGGGAGTTGCTGGTAACTAAGACTTAATTCAGATAATTCAGACAGTATGTTTAATCAGTACAAATGCTGGCCTATAAATAGATTTTGCTTTCTTTGCTAGTAGCTACAGGCAACTCTCTCCAGCAAAGGAGATCGTTACCTTGTCGTGGTGCTGGAGCTTGAGCACCTCAATGAAACCATGAGCTAAACCGTGAAGGGACACCCAAGACGGAAAGGTCGTGGCAGAGAGGTCAGACTAAATACGATCCCTGGGGAAGGTAATGGCAACCCACCCCAGTATTCTTGCCGTGAAAACTAAATGGATCAGTACAACCAGAGATATGTCGGTATACCATCGGAAGATGGGACTCCCAGGTCGGAAGATGGTCAAAATGCTACTGGGGAGGAACAGAGGATACGTTCAACTAGCCACAGATGTGATGACGCAGCTAGCTCAAAGCTGAAAGGACGGCTAGCGGCCGACGGTGCTGGTGGTGAACGACGAATCCGATGTTCTAAAGATCAACACACCATAGGAACCTGGAATGTAAGATCTATGAGCCAGGGCAAATTGGATGTGGTTATTGGTGAGATGTCAAGATTAAATATAGACATTTTAGGTGTCAGTGAACTGAAATGGACTGGGATGGGCCACTTCACATCAGATGACCACCAGATCTACTACTGTGGACAAGAGGACCACAGAAGAAATGGAGTAGCCTTTATAATTAATAATAAAGTGGCTAAAGCAGTGCTTGGATACAATCCAAAAAACGATAGAATGATCTCAGTTCGAATTCAGGGTAAGCCATTTAACATCACAGTGATCCAAATATACGCCCCAACCACAGATGCTGAAGAAGCAGAAGTAGATCAGTTCTATGAGGATCTGCAGCACCTACTGGATAATACACCAAAAAGAGATGTTATTTTCATTACAGGAGACTGGAATGCTAAGGTGGGTAGTCAGACGACACCTGGAATTACAGGCAAGCATGGTCTGGGAGAACAAAATGAAGCAGGACATAGGCTGATAGAATTTTGCCAAGACAATTCACTGTGCATAACAAACACTCTCTTCCAGCAACCTAAAAGACGACTTTATACATGGACTTCACCAGATGGTCGACACCGAAATCAGATTGACTACATCCTTTGCAGCCAAAGGTGGCGGACATCTATACAGTCGGTAAAAACAAGACCAGGAGCTGACTGTAGTTCAGATCACGAACTTCTTATTGCAAAATTTGGAATCAGACTAAAGAGAATAGGGAAGACCCACAGATCAGTTAGATATGAGCTCACTAATATTCCTAAGGAATATGCAGTGGAGGTGAAGAATAGATTTAAGGGACTAGATTTAGTAGATAGGGTCCCGGAAGAACTATGGACAGAAGTTCACAACATTGTTCAGGAGGTGGCAACAAAAAACGTCCCAAAGAAAAAGAAAACCAAGAAGACAAGATGGCTGTCTGCTGAGACACTGGAAGTAGCCCAAGAAAGAAGGAAAGCAAAAGGCAACAGTGATAGGGGGAGATATGCCCAATTAAATGCAAAATTCCAGAGGTTAGCCAGAAGAGATAAGGAATTATTTTTAAACAAGCAATGTGCGGAAGTGGAAGAAGACAATAGAATAGGAAGGACAAGAGACCTCTTCCAGAAAATTAGAAACATCGGAGGTAAATTCCAGGCAAAAATGGGTATGATCAAAAACAAAGATGGTAAGGACCTAACAGAAGCAGAAGAGATCAAGAAAAGGTGGCAAGAATATACGGAAGATCTATATAGGAAGGATAATAATATTGGGGATAGATTTGACAGTGTGGTCAGTGAGTTAGAGCCGGACATCCTGAAGAGTGAGGTTGAATGGGCCTTAAGAAGCATTGCTAATAACAAGGCAGCAGGAGACGACGGTATCCCAGCTGAACTGTTTAAAATCTTGCAAGATGATGCTGTCAAGGTGATGCATGCCATATGCCAGCAAATTTGGAAAACACAAGAATGGCCATCAGATTGGAAAAAATCAACTTATATCCCCATACCAAAAAAGGGAAGCACTAAAGAATGTTCAAACTATCGAACAGTGGCACTTATTTCACATGCCAGTAAGGTAATGCTCAAGATCTTGCAAGGTAGACTCCAGCAATTCATGGAGCGAGAATTGCCAGATGTACAAGCTGGGTTTAGAAAAGGCAGAGGAACTAGAGACCAAATTGCCAATATCCGCTGGATAATGGAGAAAGCCAGGGAGTTTCAGAAAAACATCTATTTTTGTTTTATTGACTATTCTAAAGCCTTTGACTGTGTGGATCATAACAAATTGTGGCAAGTTCTTGGTAGTATGGGGATACCAAGTCATCTTGTCTGCCTCCTGAGGAATCTGTATAACGACCAAGTAGCAACGGTAAGAACAGAGCACGGAACAACAGACTGGTTTAAGATTGGGAAAGGAGTACGTCAGGGCTGTATACTCTCACCCTACCTATTCAACCTGTACGCAGAACACATCATGCGACGTGCTGGGCTTGAGGAATCCAAGGCTGGAGTTAAAATCGCTGGAAGAAACATTAACAATCTTAGATATGCAGATGATACCACTTTGATGGCTGAAAGCGAGGAGGAGTTGAGGAGCCTTATGACGAAGGTGAAAGAAGAAAGTGCAAAAGCTGGGTTGCAGTTAAACCTCAAAAAAACCAAGATTATGGCAACCAGCTTGATTGACAACTGGCAAATAGAGGGAGAAAAAGTGGAGGCAGTGACAGACTTTGTATTTCTAGGCGCAAAGATTACTGCAGATGCTGACTGCAGCCAGGAAATCAGAAGACGTCTACTTCTTGGGAGGAGAGCAATGGCAAATCTTGATCAAATAGTTAAGAGCAGAGACATCACACTGACAACAAAGGTCCGCATAATTAAAGCAATGGTATTCCCTGTAGTAACCTATGGCTGTGAGAGCTGGACCATAAGGAAGGCTGAGCGAAGGAAGATAGATGCTTTTGAACTGTGGTGTTGGAGGAAAATTCTGAGAGTGCCTTGGACTGCAAGAAGATCAGTCCATACTCCAGGAAATAAAGCCAGACTGCTCACTTGAGGGAATGATATTAAAGGCAAAACTGAAGTACTTTGGCCACATAATAAGAAGACAGGATACCCTGGAGAAGAAGCTGATGCTAGGGAAAGTGGAAGGCAAAAGGAAGAGGGGCCGACCAAGGGCAAGTTGGATGGATGATATTCTGGAGGTGACGGACTCGACCGTGGGGGAGCTGGGGATGGTGACGGCCGACAGGAAGCTCTGGCGTGGGCTGGTCCATGAAGTCACGAAGAGTCGGAAGCGACTGAACGAATAAACAACAACAAAACAGGCAACTCTAAAAAATGTCTGCACAGAAATAAGGGGAGATGAAGGAGCTCCATGAGTTGACAGTTTTGGACCAGCCAAGAGCTGCTTTGCTCACATGGGCCTACTGCTCTCAACAGAACAAGACATAGCACAGTATGGTAACTGAAAAATCCCTGATGTGTTTGCTTTTTAACGTGTTCAAGAAATGACTGAGTAGTGCTTAAACATATTTATGGAGGAAAGTCTACTTTTCTATAGGAAATGGTCAAATAATGTCCCCACCCTCATCAGGTTTTCTAGGGAAGCCAACAGAGGCCCACCAAAACCACCAGCATTGATGTCTGATCCAAGGCTCTCATATAAGCCTGCATGCCAGCACTGTAATTTCCAAGAATACCTTGGAGAGACATTAGCAAGTACTGCGGGAAATAGCTATACCCTCTCCCATAATCCTTGGAAGATATTCTACTGTTATGACTGCTGTCAGATAAATGCTGGTGCAGCATCTATAATCTTCAAACTAGTTCAGACCCAAACCTATTTGTGGGGCTTGATAGGCAACTGGATCTATTAAGAAACAGCCTGCCTGTAAGAATATATTTTGCAAAGCAATGAGTATAGAGAAGGCTTTTTAAAACACACAAGTCATTTCTATCATCACCAAGGACTGAACGTCAAATGAACAGAGATGCTCTGTTTTAATTCTTACCACTATAGACTCTGAATTCTTCTGCAATTTAACAATTGCATTTTCAGCTAACTTCAGTTTCCAGTCATATTCTGCTTGGAGATGAAGAAGTTCACACTGTTGACAGATAAACCAGGTATAATATATAGAGTCACATAACAGCTTTTGAAATTCATGAATCAGTTCATGTTTGTTCATGAACATTCAGACTGAAATTTGCTTATGTATAGAGCCAAACAAGTTATGTAAAGTGATGGGTAATAAACCAAGACCTTATATAGACAAGATTGGGGTGTGGTTGGTCTGTAAGAAAACTCATCCATGTTAGTCATTCTGGATGAGGTTGTACTGTCCTTGAAAACTGTCCAGAGTCCAGCTGGATTGAGGTGGAGTATAAATTAATTAATTTAATTATAAGTAGCTTACAATTTGATGATATTCCCTGATCAAGCCTTGCCACGGGATTGTCATATTTAATTACCATATTATTGCAACTGTATTGTTTTAACAACACCATGAAGCGCTTACCAAAATCAGAGGTTTGTTGTTCGAAACAGCAGTTAGACAAGAGGATCTAACTTATATGGGCTACTTAAAACTAAACCATCAACGGCAGCTGAAAAATAAAACACTACAACCAATTCTATATTAAAACAATTCTTATCCTTTGCAACCAAGTATCCTAGCAGACATTCCTTTTTTTTCTAAATTTCCTTTGTGTAACTGCATACAGTATGTCACTACTTGCTTAATTACAGAATGTTGTTCCATGTCTGCCAAAAGAAGCAAATGATATGAACTACAGCTTTGCTGCTTCAGCAGAGGGTTAAAAATGACTTCCACGTGCCGTATGCACAAAGAGATGTACCACAGAATCATAAAGTGGTTGGTACTTTCTGATATCCTCTATCCAGATGCATTGAGGGCATAGACTGGAAAGTGAGTTCTGTAAAATCTTCCTGTAGAAGCCTGCCCAACATTTGTGACATGGGTTAGAAGTTAGGTTAATATTTGGCAGGGTGGTATGCAGGATTTTTTCAGATGCAGCCAACAGTAAAGGAAGCCCTCATGCCTTTCTTCACACTCTGACCTTATTGCTTTTCTGACAAAACATGAAAATATTTTTATCTCATCAAACCTTTGGATTATGCTGAGCTCCTACTCTTTTCCCCATTGCATAATTTTTTCCTGACCCTTTTCAGCTATGTTTGTTTACTTACTGTTTGATATTTTGCACATTGTTGTTGTTGTTCAGTCATTAAGTCGTGTCCGATTCTTCGTGACCCCATGGACCATAGCACACTAGGCCTTCCTGTCCTCCACTGTCTCCGGGAGTTTACTCAAATTCATGTTCATTACATCGGTGATGCTATCTAACCATCTCATCCTCTGCCGTCCCCTTCTCCTTTGCCTTCAGTCTTTCCCAGCATCAGGGTCTTTTCCAGTGAGTCCTCTCTTCGCATTAGGTGGCCAAAGTATTTGAGCTTCAGCTTCAGCACCTGTCCTTCCAATCAGCAGTCAGGGTTGATTTCCTTTAGGATTGACTGGTTTGACCTCCTTGCAGTCCAAGAGACTCTTAAGAGTCTTCTCCAGCACCACAACTCGAAAGCATCAGTTCTTCAGCGCTCAGCCTTCCTTATGGTCCAACTCTCACAGCCATACATTACTGCTGGAAAACCATAGCTTTAACTATACGGACCTTTGTCGGCAAGGTGATGTCTCTGCTTTTTAATATGCTGTCTAGGTTTGCCATAGCTTTCCTCCCAAGGAGCAAGCGTCTTTTAATTTCATGGCTGCAGTCACCGTCTGCAGTGATCTTGGAGCCCAAGAAAATAAAATCTGTCACTGCTTCCATTTCTTCCCCTTCTAATTGCCAGAAGGTGATGGGACCAGATGCCATGATCTGGGTTTTTTTTAATTTTGAGTTTTAAGCCAGCTTTTGCACTCTCCTCTTTCACCCTCATCAAGAGGCTCTTTAGTTCCTCTTCACTTTCTGCCATTAGGGTGGTAACGTCTGCATATCTGAGGTTGTTGATATTTCTCCTGGCAATCTTAACTCCAGCTTGTGATTCATCCAGCCCAGCATTTCTCATGATGTACTCTGCATATAAGTTAAATAAGCAGGGTGCAATATACAGCCTTGTCGTACTCCTTTCCCAATTTTGAACCAATCGGTTGTTCCATGTCCGGTTCTAACTGTTGCTTCTTGACCCGCATACAGGTTTCTCAGGAGACAGGTAAGGTGGTCTGGTACTCCCATCTCTTTAAGAATTTGCCACAGTTTGTTGTGATCCACACAATCAAAGGCTTTAGCATAGTCAATGAAGTAAGTAGATGTTTTTCTGGAACTCTCTTGCTTTTTCCATGATCCAGCGAATGTTGGCAATCTGATCTCTAGTTCCTCTGCCTCTTCGAAACCTAGCTTGCACTTCTGGTAGTTCTCGGTTCACATACTGCTGAAGCCAAGCTTGTAGGATTTTGAGCATAACCTTGCTAACATGTGAAATGAGCACAATTGTACGGTAGTTTGAACATTCTTTGGCATTGCCCTTCTTTGGAATTGGAACGTAAACTGACCTTTAACAATCCTGTGGCCACTATTGAGTTTTCCAAATTTGTTGGCATATTGAGTGCAGCACTTTAACAGCATCATCTTTTAGGATTTTAAATAGCTCAGCTGGAATGCTGTCATCTCCGCTTCCTAAGGCCCACTTGACTTCACTCTCTAGGACAGTGCTTTCAAAACTGCCGCCGTTAGCGACACACCAATGGCAGCAGCGATGGCGGCAGCGACGGCAGCAGTGCAGGGGTGCGCACGGCAGCAGGGGCGTGCACGGTGGTGGCGCGGGAGGGCACGCGGTGGCAGCATGCATTGTGGTGGCGGCAGTGGCAGCCTTGTGTTTTCTGCTAAAACGCGGAAGCGCCACCGCCATGTGCGCCACCGCGCGCCACCGCGCCACCGACATGTACGCCCCCGCCGCCACTTCTGGGTTTTGTTGTGACACACTAAACTGTGTGTCGCGACACACTAAAGTGTCGCGACACACAGTTTGGAAAGCTATGCTCTAGGATGTCCGGCCCAAGGTCAGTGACTACACCATCGTATTTATCAGGGACATGAAGATCTTTCTTGTATAGTTCTTCTGTGTATTCTTGCCACCTCTTCTTAATCTCTTCTGCTTCTGTTAGGTCCCTGCCTTTTTTGTCCTTTATCATGCCCATTTTTGCACATAACATTCCCTTGATATCTCCGATTTTCTTGAAGAGATCTCTAGTCTTCCCCATTCTATTGTTGTCCTCGATTTCTTTGCATTGTTCATTTAAGAAGGCCTTCTTATCTCTCCTTGCTATTCTCTGGAATTCTGCATTCAGTTGTTTATATCTTTCCCTTTCTCCCTTGCCTTTTGCTTCCCTTCTTTCCTCAGCTATTTGTAAAGCCTCATCAGTCAGCCACTTTGCTTTCTTGCATTTCTTTTTCTTTGGGATGGTTTTAGTTGCTGCCTCCTGTACAATGTTATGAACCTCCATCCATAGTTCTTCAGGCACTCTGTCTACCAGATCTAATCCTTTAAATCTATTCCTCACCTCCACTGTATATTCATAAGGGATATGATTTAGGTCATACCTGAATGGTCTAGTGGTTTCCCCTATGGTCTTCAATTTAAGCCTAAATTTTGTGATAAGAAGCTCATGATCTGAGCCACAGTCAGATCCAGGTCTTGTTTTTGCTGATTGTAAAGAGCTTCTCCATCTTTGGCTGCAAAGTATATAATCAATCTGATTTCGGTATTGACCATCTGGTGATGTCCATGTGTAGAGTCGTCTCTTGTGTTGTTGGAAAAGAGTGTTTGCTATGACCAGCGTGTTCTCTTGACAAAACTCTATTAGCCTTTGCCCTGCTTCATTTTGTACTCCGAGGCCGAACTTGCCTGTTATTCCGGTTAAAATGTAGAAATGTATGGCAATGTGAGCTGAACTTCTCTGGGTTTGGAAACTAAGCAGGATCAGGAATCCCAGGTATGGAAAACCGAATAAACATCCCAGGGGGCAGCCATGGCAAACCATTCCTGTACCATTGCCAAGAAAATGGCATAATTGTATCCCTGAAGTCACCAGGAGCTGAGCTCAGCTTGAGGGTGTCTTTACCTTTTCTGTGCAAAGGAGGAATTTATAATGATGAGGCAAGAACTACCACACTTGGGCGCAATTTCAGCGTTCTCTTTGGAGGAATAAAATGGACTGTAACCTTCGGTATTAGTCCCAAGAAGTGTCATGTAATGGTTGACGTCCTCACTGTGCCTGAGAATCAGTCAAACGCCAACTGCCTTAGTCGATAGGAACTAAGCAAAACCCAGATTTATCGTAAGTAGGCCTAAATACCATTTGGTATAATTTGGTAAATTATATATGTATATTTTAGATGTTTTTATATTTATCCTTTTAATATGGTTCTTATTGTAAACCGCCCAGAGTCCCCCTTTCTGGGGGAGATGGGTGGTGGCAAAATTTGAATTATAAGTTAATTATTTCTCCGTTCTTATTGCCTCCGCAGAATGCCAACCGACGACCCTGTTTAAGATAACGAGATCTCTGTTAGGTCAATCAAAACCAATGACCTATTTACAGGGTCGATCGGAGGAGTTTTCCGAGCATCTGCAGGAGAAAATCGCTCAGATCCATTCTAAGTTGGACTCTACACATGATACACGGTCTGGGGAGATGACGGAGGCACGTACTTACTCTGTTATCTGGGAACAGTTCGATCCTGTTAGACCTGAGGAAGTGGACAGAGTCCTCCGGATTGTGAAGGCCACCACTTGTTATTTAGATCCATGTCCCTCCTGGCTAGTAAATTCGGCCCGGGAGGTGACTTATGGTTGGGTCGAGGTGATGATTAATGCATCTCTGGGGGAGGGAGTGTTTCCAACGGCCTTTAAGGAGGCCCTGGTGCACCCCCTCCTCAAGAAGTCGTCCCTGGACCCTACTGTTCTGGACAATTTTCGTCCAGTTTCCCACCTCCCCTTTTTAGGGAAGGTGGTGGAGAAAGTGGTGGCGACACAACTCCAGAGGATTCTGGATGAAACGGATTATCTAGACCCCTTTCAGTCAGGTTTCAGGCCGGGATATGGGATGGAGACTGCATTGGTCACGCTTATGGATGATCTCTGGCAAGGACGGGATGGTGGTAGTGCATCCATCCTTATCCTTTTAGATCTCTCAGTGGCTTTTGATACCATCGACCATGGTATCCTTTTGGGATGGCTCAGGGAGTTGGGGGTGGGCGGTGTGGTTCTGCAGTGGTTCGCCTCCTTCCTCCAGGGCCGTTCCCAATCAGTGATGATAGGGGAGGAGAGATCTGACCCATGGCCCCTCCTATGTGGGGTGCCACAGGGTTCGGTGCTCTCCCCTCTCCTATTTAACATCTATATGAAGTCGCTGGGTGAGATCATCCGTCACCACGGGATGAGATACCATCAATATGCAGACGATACTCAATTATATATTTCCATCCCTGGTGAGATAAGTGATGCAGTGGCTACCCTTTCTCAGTGCCTGGAGGCTGTGGGGGTCTGGATGGGGAACAACAGGCTTCGACTGAACCCTGGTAAGACGGAGTGGCTGTGGATTGATGGCTCCCGTGGATCCAGGAAGTTGTCATCTTTGGCTCTAGCGGGGGTTGCACTACCCCATTCGGAGCCAGTGCAGAATCTGGGGGTTCTCCTGGACTCACGACTCCTGCTGGAAGAGCAGGTGGCAGTCGTGGCCAGGAGGGCCTTTGCACAACTTCGGATTGTGCACCAGTTACGCCCTTTCCTGGACCGAGATGCCCTCCGAACAGTCACTCATGCCCTTGTCATCTCCCACATAGACTATTGTATTGCGCTCTACATGGGGCTACCCTTGAGGAGTATCCGGAAGCTTCAACTGGTCCAGAATGCAGCTGCGCGGACAATTATTGGGGCCAGAAGATCGGCCCATGTGACACCATTGTTACGCGAGCTGCATTGGGTACTGGTTTGCTTCCGGGTACAATTCAAGGTGTTGGTTATCACCTTTAAAGCCCTACATGGCATAGGGCCAGGTTACCTGAGGAACCGTCTCATCCCCAGAACATCGACCCGTCCCACCCGTTCAGCCAGAGAGGGCTTGCTGCGGACCCCATCGATTAAAGAGTTCCACCTAGCGGGGTCCAGGCAGCGGGCCTTCTCTGCAGTTGCGCCTGCCCTTTGGAATATCTTACCCCCGGAGCTGAGGCTGATTTCCTCGCTCCCAGCCTTCCAGAAAGGCCTAAAGACCTGGTTTTGCCATCTTGCCTGGGAGGGAAACGCCAACAGTTCCTCTTGGGGATGGCTGGTCCCTTGAAGCCTCCCAGTACCTTATTTAACATTTTACCCTTGGAATTCATATTATGTATTGTAATTTTATATTTCTTTTAATTCTGTTTTATTGTGCACCGCCCAGGTTCCCCACTGGGGGAGATGGGCGGTAATATAAATTTAATAAAATTAATTAATTAATTAACTGGGGGAGATGGGCGGTAATATAAATTTAATAAAATTAATTAATTAATTAATTAATTAATTTTATTAAATTTATATTACCGCCCATCTCCCCCAGTGGGGACCCTGGGCGGTGCACAATAAAACAGAATTAAAAGAAATATAAAATTACAACAATAATTATAATTATAATAACAATATAACAATAATTATAATAATTATTAATAATAATTAATAATTAATTAATTGTAGATGTCATGCTTGGCACGACAGCCAGTTTCTCATAGAAAGTAGGCAAGTCCTCCATTTGCTCATCAGGATTTCTCCCCATTGAAAGCTCCCGGTCCTCTTTTTCACAAGGACAGCTTTTATTTCATAATACCCCACTTGCAAATTCATGAAATCCCAGTATTCCCATTTACAACACGATTCTCTCACGTTCATTTAGAAACAAGCCTGAATGCATGCTAAGGCGTGGTTCCTGGAATAAGCCGGGAGGCAGGATTTATACATAAAGCTGCATAAAGCCATGGCTGATAAATCAGGACTTAGCTTCATGTGTTGTACTAAGCCACAACCCAAGAAACAATACTGAAGCTCAATGTGACCTAGTCCCTAATGGTCATGCAAATGATCACTCCACATGAGAGAAGGTGGGAGTGAAAGTGAGAGCTCTCAGACCTCTTTTTTTTTTCTAAAATAAATTTCATTAAAAGTATTACAAAGAACATAAAAACTTACACAAACTAATACATTCAGACCTCTCATTTCCAAGCAATTCAACAGGCTGTGACAATTATCCTACATCTTATATTATCGATAAGCATAAATTCAGTAGTTACCTCTTTTTCTTTCCTGGCTATTCCACAGATTACAGCTTGATGGTTTTGGTGTCCATCAGAAAGACACTCCTCACAGACGCAGACTAGGTCACTGTGGCAGAACCAACTGATACGCCTTTTGTGGGTCTGGCAGCTCTGTATGTCAATGTCCTTTAGTGGATCCATAAGCTTATGGCTCTGTAGTTTGGCATTCTCCAGGTGAGGCCTCAAGTGATCCTGGCAGTAATTTACCATGCAGGTCAAGCAAGATTTTACTGCCAGCACCTTCTCAGCTAGGCAGAAATCACAAAGCACCTCTTCCTCCTTCTCTGCTGGGTGCCTTTCTGTCGAGAGACTGGGCGACTGATCCTTGGATGATCCCCTTTCAAACAGGTGGTCTCCCAGGCCTGGTTCACTGCTGCATGGATCTTTGCTTCCAAGTTCCTTCAGAGGTTCCCCTTCATTTTTCAGTTCTATACTTCCACCCTTTTCTTCACAGATTGGTGAGTCATTTACTACAGGGTCCCGAATTGCCAGGTCTTCAGCCAGATCTTCAGGACAACTTGAATCAGAGGCAGCCATTCTCTACTATTTCCTGAACAGAACCACCCCTGCCACACTACCAACACTCCAGCTTTCTAAGGTGTTTGCCGTGTGACTGCACCTTAGGAAGGAAGAAATGAAAGAACAGTCACGCCTGAATGTTCCTGAGCGGCTGTGAGCTTTAGGTGATTAACTCTTTCTTTCCACCTCCTAGATGCATGGACTGAAAATTATGCAACAGGTGATCAAGTGATGTAAGCAGCTGGCATATATTCAGCCTCTTTTCTGTGAAGAGAATCCTAAGTTACATGTCTCATGATGAACTGAGCTTTATTTCCTTATTTTGGAAATGCCAATAGCTATTACTCATTCTTTCACTGGGCTTACTGTAACTTTTAGTGATGTTAACCAGCCAGATCTTGCTTTTATGTAACTGCATTATGTCTTCGGATGATTCAGGAAATGTAAGAATCGTGTAGAATGTGAATGTGTGTGTGCCCTGTCTTAAATGTCATGTTCAGCTACTTTGATATCTCTATTATTGTCAGGCTGTGGATTCTTTTTCTCATGAATTTTTTAGAACTCGCTATTGTTATTCTCATGCCTTGCATTTAACAATTATTGTGCACAATTTTTGAAAAAGATTTTTTAAAAAAGCTTGCTGACAGGCTTACAATCTAATACACATGTTCCCAAAAGAAAGGGATGGAAGAGGAACCAGGAAATATGTTCATGTCAATTTTTTCATCAATTGAACAAAACTAAGTAGCATTTTTAATGCTGCAGTGACAGAATGACAAAGAATTGGAATAAGGGTTGAATTAGTTCAAATTATGTCCACTCCACAGGATTTAGAATGTATTGCTAGTGTGGCTTTTATAGCTGCTGCTCTATATTGGGCATAAAGATTGCAATTTTATTGTGCACTGCCCAGGGTCCCCACTGGGGGAGATGGGCAGTAATATAAATTTAATAAAATAAATAAAAAATAAATAAATTTAATCAAGGGGACATCACAAACATGTTTGGACATCTAGCAGATCTCCTCTCACCTTGACAGTTGAATAGTCCAACTATCCTGGCACTTCAGGGTGGAAGGGAAGAAGACCTTGGCATGGCAATTATGGAAATAGCTAGGGATTGACAACCTGTACCCTTGGAGCCACATTGGGCCCTCAGCCTGTTCTTATGATGGCCCCAGAGGTTGCTGGCTCTCCAGTTTGTTTTCTTCCTCATCTTTTACTTTTCCATTCTTGTGTTCCTTCACATTTCACATTCCTCCATTAAAAGGCAAATAAAGACAGCTCTTCTCGCTGATCAGTGTATTAGCAGAAGATATTTTTCATTGGTATTTATTTCTAGCAATGATGCTACAATTACAATTTCTAGGAAAGATGGCTGTGTAACAAACAATTGCTTGAAATTTATCATCATCATCATCATCATCATCATCATCTCAACAATCATGACAATAACAAGAAACCACAACAGGGGTCCCACAAACACATTAATCCCAGGCCTGGGAACAGGACTGTCTGTATCTCTGGGGGGATGCTGTTCCAAAGGGCAGGGGCCACAACAAGAGGAGGCATGCTTCCTCAGCATTTAATAAGAGGGGACCTGGAGTAAACCCACTCAGCCAGACTGTACTGGGTGGGCAGAAACAATTGGAAAATGAAATAAGTTGCATTCCCACACTCTGCCCTACTCACATCTGACAATGTGTGTCCTATCTATTGTTTTTGAGCTTGCTTGCTGCTAGCACAGTGTCCCTGAAGGACTGTGGCTTCTTCCATCCTTGCCTAAAATATGACCGATTATAAAAGAGAGAAGATTTCTGTGGCATTTTCAAGTATTCTGCTGAAATAACTTATTGGGATCTAATGGGAGCTGAGATTTAGGCTCCTTCAACATGTAAAGGGAATCTATCTAGGATTGACGCTATGCTCCTAGGTTCCTACAGGACCATGGCCCTTCCATAGATCTATTGCAGCTGAACCCCTTAATTTCTGGCTCAACTGTTTTTTCCTTCCTTCAGCTACCCCACACTGAGTTTACCTCAGGATGCCCACTTGCATGCCAATATCTCACCAATGTTCTTAGTACAATATTTGCAGAGGTATTCTACATGTTTACCTCAAGGAGTACAACTTCTATATGCAGAATTATTAAGCATTCATGTGAAATTCTAATAGATTTATGTTTCATGATTTTATCAGTGCTTTCATTTGCAGAAACCGGTTTTTCTTGCTGTACTTTCTGTTGCTCTCTTAAATCTGTTAACGAGATAGTCAATTTGCCCAGATTAAAATATGCTAAGCCTCATTTTGATAGCTGTTGTGGGTCTTCCGGGCTGTGTGGCTGTGTTCTGGAAGTTGTGGTTCCTAACGTTTCGCCAGCATCTGTGACCGGCATCTTCAGCAGGCAGGAGCACAGACAGAAGCGAAATCTCTGTGCCCAGGTAGAGTTTTGATACATTATTGTTTAGGAAAACAATAATGGGAAGTCCTTGTTTGTCATGGATGTTAACCAGAATTTGTTATTTGAAGCCAGTCATTATGATAGTTAAAGTAGCTCTTTGTAGCCATTGTTTTTAATTTTTTTTCTTCTTCTTACAGAGCACCACATTTACCCACTTTTCCCAGTAAATGCATCTAAGGAGCAATATTGTTATTTGTAATGGTAACTCACATACCAAGTTTGTTTGTTTGATCATTGCTGTGGGACAAAATCTACTTGCCATTTGTGAGGCAATGTGAAAATTCCTGCACAAAATGTTATTTAATATTTAATATTCATCCTTGTTAAGGTTATTATGATTCTTGGCTAGATTAAGAGTCTTGGGTAGGTTAAGAGTCTTGGGTTGAACTAGGCTTGAGAAGACTCAGGTTCAAGTCCATGCTCCCCATGGAAGGTTCCTGAGTGACTTCAGACCAGTCACATTCTGTTAGACCACCCTCCCTCACATAGCTGTAGTGGGAAAACTTGGAGTAGAGAGTGTTGTGCATGCTGCCTTGAGCTTCTGGAGGAAAGGTGGGATATATAAGTCTGACCAAAAAAATAAATTCTGAACCAGATTTTCTTTTTAAACCTGAATCATCTCTAAATATTGCTAGATCTTATTGACTAGGACCCTCCGCTCATCACAACCATGCTCTATTACTAACACTCTAACCTTTGAAGAGGTTTGCAAAGCTCTGTTCTGATCATGGCAAATGACTGATCACAACGCTGTCCACCTGCTCCAGGTTAAAAACCAGGTCAGCCACATGCCCTCCCTCTCCACATGAGTTGGGCCAGAGAACCCTTGGGTCAAGTCCAAGGCCATGAATCCCTGAGGCTGGCTATGTCCTATCCCCAAGGCATGGAGATGTTGCTGCCATTGCAGTCTGATGACCCTTCTCCAAGATTAGCTCCACCTCTCTTTCCCTCAGGACTGAGTCCCACATATCACACAACCTTCTATCCCTGATTAAGAAGTCATTTAAGTCTCTAAAGAATATGTGTGTATGTCAGAGTCTTCAGTGCTGTGATAGGGGCATCTATTCCTTATTGATACAGTAGTGGGTTAAAAAATGGTCTCTCTTTACATTTTTTTTTCTAAGATCATAGTATTTATCAATCACTTGTATTCACTGTTTTAGAGTTTCATGACCTTCAGCAATAGTTTACACTTATTTCATGCCCCACTCCCCTAACAGATAATAAAATAGCATTCCTTTGTCTCATTTTTATTAGCAGTGGTTAGTTCTGCTTACAAACTGGATTCTGACAGTGAAATCCAAGGGGTAT
Source organism: Charina bottae (assembly GCA_023362775.1). NCBI lineage: Eukaryota > Metazoa > Chordata > Lepidosauria > Squamata > Charinaidae > Charina > Charina bottae. The sequence continues at coordinate 119,217,310 of JALMGJ010000002.1, forward strand.
GAAGGCTATAGTCCCTCCATGCTCCTCACACGTGTTTATAGGGCTTTGATATCTCTCTCTCCTTGGGTTCTTTATGAAGTTTCTGTTATACTCATGATTCACTGCCTCTGGTTTTAGAATGAACCAACGATTTCTAACTTGAAATAAAAAGGCATTTTATTAAACCATATTCTGGGAGAGTCATTATAGGTACTATTGATCGTACCTCCTTATTAACAATCTATATAAATTTCTCTGTCTCACTTCTTCCTTTCAGATTTCCCTTTCCTGCTTCTGTGGGTTTTACTTCTCATCTACATCAAGTGGGCTTGATACACTACTTTCTTTTTTAAAAAACCCAACCCTCCCCAAACAAATATGTCTGATATTCTCTCTGCAGTGATGTTACCATCATACCCCTTGTGGCTCTCAGAAGCCAGGAAAAGTGCAGCACCCATCCTTTTTTTAAAAAAAAAATAGACAATGGTGTCTTGATTTTCTTGTGCAGTTCCCTTTAATCTCTGTTTAGCTATGTCATGGGTTTGATTCAGCAACTAAGATAAACACAAGGACCAGAAATATAGCACAGAACTGTATTCGTAACCAGTTGAAATTAATGGGCTTAAGTACAGTTGGCTCTGCATTGGATTGTGGCCACTATATGCAGAAAGCCAGCCTATCACCAACTTTTCCACTTGAAAACTGTAAAGCACAAAATTGGAGTGATTTGTATGTATAGAAATGCTTATTAATCATGGCTTTCAAGTGGAAAGAAAATGAAGTACAGATTGTTAAATACATTTTCCAAAACCACAATGAACTGGATTTTTTTAAATATATATATATATATATACTCTTAAATCAAATCCATACTTCTCCCCTTATCCTAGTACTATAATAATAGCTTACCTTTCATTTTACAAACCATCCACTTTGGAAAGCAGAAATGTTATTGTAACAACAATAGAAAAATGTGGAAAGATTTAAATATTCTTGCAGACAGCCATCCTTCCAACTTCCTTTTCCTTCCAGATACAATAAATCCTCAGTTTAGCAGACTTCAGATACAGCAGACAAAATGTTTCTCCAGATAGTATGTTGAAATAATTGTTCTCTGTTATCTGGTGAAGTTAGCTAAAGAAGAAGAAAGCCAGCCAGTTTCCACGGTATGATCTTGAGCATATACCCACCATTTTCAAGGAGAACATTAGGAATTGCTTTGAAGTCCTGAACCTCATTGACAGGGAACCAGAGGAACTATGGAATGAACTCAAAGAAGTTGTTAAGGATGAATGTGGAAAGAGACTGCCAAAAATGAAGAAACAGAAGAAAGCAAACTGGATATCAGAACAAACCTTGGAAATTGCCAAGAAGAGAAAAGAAGCCAAAGCCAAGAAAGACAAAAATCTCAGAAAGGAACTTAACAAAGAGTTTCAGAGAGCTGTTAGAAGAGACAAGAAGCAGTATTACAACAACATCCGTAAAGACATTGAAGATGGATACTGACATGGAAAAACAAGGAAAGTCTTTCAAAAGATCTCTGAACATAAAAGGACATTCCAACCTCAAATTGGGATGCTAAAGGATGCCAATGGACAGATAATAACTGATTCAAAGAAGAAAGATCAAAGAAATATGGAAGGCGTATACCGAAATACTGTACAGTAGAGATGTCAACATCCAAGATACCTTAGAACAGAGCTTTCCAAACTGTGTGTCGGGACACGTTAGTGTATCGGCTGATGTGTCTGGGTGTGTCTTGGCAGCTGCTGCCTTGGAGCCCTGCCAGGATTCCGCACAGGTCCTAGTGCCTGCCTTGTGCCCTGCTGTAAGAGTGTGTCGCGAAATGATGCCCTGCTGTAAGAGTGTGTCGCGAAATGATGCATGTCTAAAAAGTGTGTCACCAACATGAAAAGTTTGGAAAGCACTGCCTTAGAAGATATTCCTTACTTACAAGACCTCTAGTACTAGAAGATGAAGTTAGATCAGCACTCCGGTCCTTACCAACCTGGAAGGCTACAGGAACTGATGGAATACCCACATAAATATGGCAAGCAACAGAAGATAAATCAGTCAAGGTTCTAACTAAGCTATGCCAGCAAATCTGAAGAATGACATCATGGCCAAGAGATTGGAAGAGGTCAATCTACATTCCAATACCAAAAAAAGGAGCCTTAACAGAGTGTGCAAACTATTGTACAATATCCTTAGTATTACATGCCAGCAAAATAATGCTTAGGATTGTCTAATGCAGATTAGACAACCTACATGGAAAAAGAGATGTCAGATGTTCAAGCTGGCTTTAGAAAAGGCTGAGGAACATAAGACATTATTGCTGATGCATGCTGGATAATTGAGAAAGCTAAAGAATACCAAAAAGAAGTCAATGTGTGCTTCATTGATTATAGAAAGGCCTTTGATTGTGTCAATCACATCAAGCTTTGTAATGTGCTCAGAAAAATGGGAATCCCAGAACATTTCTTTGTTCTCAAGAGATATGAGATATATACAGGTCAGGAAGCCACAGTACAGACAGAACATGGCAAAACAGACTGGCTCCAGGTTGGCAAAGGTGTGAGACAAGGCTGTATACTCTCCCTTATTTATTCAACCTATATGCTGAATATATACAGTATTAGGGGATGCCGGATTGGAAGAGGATGAGCATGGTTTTAAAATTGGAGGAAGAAATATCAATAATCCGTGCTATGCTGATGACACTACTCTGATAGCTGAAAATGCAAAGGATCTGCAAGCTCTAGTAATGAAAGTCAAGGAGAATAGTGAAAAAATGGGAGTAAAATTAAATATAAAGACCAAATTAATGACAACAGGTACAACAACTAGCCTTAGAATTAATAATAAAGATATCAAAGCAGTGGATAGCCTCTTTCTTTTAGGATCAACCATCAATAGTAAAGGAACAAGAAGTCAAAAAATACACCACAGATTAGCACTCAGTAAAGCAGCCGTGAAAGCCTTGGAAAACATATACAGATACTGTGATGTGTTTATACCCACAAGGATCAGAACAGTTCTAGCAATGATATTCTCTGTCACACTCTATGGAAGTGAACATTGGACTTTGAAGAAGCAGGATAGGAAGAGTATTGATTTTCTTTGATATTGGGGAAGGCTCCTGGGAATGCCATGGACAGCCAAGAAAATAGATGATTCATCGAACAAATCAATCCAGAGTTCTCACTTGGGGCACAAATGCATAGGCTCAAATTATCCTACTTCGGACCTAGCTCTCTGGAGAAGATTCTAATGCTGGGAAAGGTGGAAGGAAAAAAGTTGGTCTTATTGTAATGGGGTGGGCAGCTTTAGAATCCATTTTCAGCTTCAATGTGGCTTAGGATAAAGATGACAGCCCTGCCTCCCAGCTGATCGCTCACCAGTCAATCGTGAAATGCCATTTTACAGTCTTCTGGCTACGACCAGCTGTCCGGAGAGCACATGGGGTGATTCCTGGGGTTCTCCTTGCTCTGTAGAACACTTCTGGGCTCTAAGGAAGCCTGCCTGAGCCTGAAGAAATTGCCACACTGACCAGTCTACTGCAGAGGACACAGTTCAAGCTGTCATTCCCTCACCGGAAGTCCCTATCTTATGCTTTCTCATGTTTCACACATCTCCTGGATCAGGGGTACCCAACCTTTTTGGCACCAGGGACCGGTCATGGAAGACAACTTTTCCACAGACTGGGGGGGTGGGGTTTGCAGGCGGGAGCCAATCACATGGACTGGGGGGGTGGGGTTTGCAAATGGAAGCCAATCACGTGGACCGGGGCATGCAGTTTGCAGGTGGGAGCCAATCACACTGACCAGGGGGCGGGGTTTGCAGGTGGGAGCCAATCACGCAGACCAGGGGCGCGTTTTGCAGGCAGGAGCCAATCACACGGACAGGGGGCGGGGTTTGCAGGTGGGAGCCAATCGCATGGACCACCACCGCTCACCTGCTGTGCGGCCCACTTCCTAACAGGCCGTGGCCCACTAGTGGGCCGCAGCCCACAGGTTGGGGACCCCTGTCCTGGATCTTCTCCTGCAACTTCTTCCTTTTGATTACTTTGTCATTACTCAAAAGCTTATTCTAAAATTCCTTGCCACAAATGGCTCAAGTTCTCCTCTTTATTGCTTTTTCACAAATTGTGATAGGTTATATTTCTTCTCTTTGCAGTCTCTCCTACTAATCCCATGCACACACACTTGCCCACAAGCCTGAATTTCTAAAACTCCTGGCTACTCTTTTTTTTAAAAAAAAAAATGAAATCTGCTCTAAGTCTGCTATTGGATGTATTTCTCTCCTCCCCAAATTTGCAAAATCACCACTGCCCTTCTTTATTAGATCCCACTCTGGACGGCTAGCGGCCGACGGTGCTGGTGGTGAACGTCGAATCCGATGTTCTAAAGATCAACACACCATAGGAACCTGGAATGTAAGATCTATGAGCCAGGGCAAATTGGATGTGGTTATTGGTGAGATGTCAAGATTAAATATAGACATTTTAGGTGTCAGTGAACTGAAATGGACTGGGATGGGCCACTTCACATCAGATGACCACCAGATCTACTACTGTGGACAAGAGGACCACAGAAGAAATGGAGTAGCCTTCATAATTAATAATAAAGTGGCTAAAGCAGTGCTTGGATACAATCCAAAAAACGATAGAATGATCTCAATTCGAATTCAGGGTAAGCCATTTAACATCACAGTGATCCAAATATACGCCCCAACCACAGATGCTGAAGAAGCAGAAGTAGATCAGTTCTATGAGGATCTGCAGCACCTACTGGATAATGCACCAAAAAGAGATGTTATTTTCATTACAGGAGACTGGAATGCTAAGGTGGGTAGTCAGATGACACCTGGAATTACGGGCAAGCATGATCTGGGAGAACAAGATGAAGCAGGACATAGGCTGATAGAATTTTGCGAAGACAACTCACTGTGCATAACAAACACTCTCTTCCAACAACCTAAAAGACGACTTTATACATGGACTTCACCAGATGGTCGACACCGAAATCAGATTGACTACATCCTTTGCAGCCAAAGGTGGCGGACATCTATACAGTCGGTAAAAACAAGACCTGGAGCTGACTGTAGTTCAGATCACGAACTTCTTATTGCAAAATTTAGAATCAGACTAAAGAGAATAGGGAAGACCCACAGATCAGTTAGATATGAGCTCACTAATATTCCTAAGGAATATGCAGTGGAGGTGAAGAATAGATTTAAGGGACTAGATTTAGTAGATAGGGTCCCAGAAGAACTATGGACAGAAGTTCGCAACATTGTTCAGGAGGCGGCAACAAAAAACGTCCCAAAGAAAAAGAAAACCAAGAAGGCAAGATGGCTGTCTGCTGAAACACTGGAAGTAGCCCAAGAAAGAAGGAAAGCAAAAGGCAACAGTGATAGGGGGAGATATGCCCAATTAAATGCAAAATTCCAGAGGTTAGCCAGAAGAGATAAGGAATTATTTTTAAACAAGCGATGTGCGGAAGTGGAAGAAGACAATAGAATAGGAAGGACAAGAGACCTCTTCCAGAAAATTAGAAACATCGGAGGTAAATTCCAGGCAAAAATGGGTATGATCAAAAACAAAAATGGTAAGGACCTAACAGAAGCAGAAGAGATCAAGAAAAGGTGGCAAGAATATACGGAAGATCTGTATAGGAAGGATAATAATATTGGAGATAGCTTTGACGGTGTGGTCAGTGAGTTAGAGCCAGACATCCTGAAGAGTGAGGTTGAATGGGCCTTAAGAAGCATTGCTAATAACAAGGCAGCAGGAGACGACGGTATCCCAGCTGAACTGTTTAAAATCTTGCAAGATGATGCTGTCAAGGTGATGCATGCCATATGCCAGCAAATTTGGAAAACACAAGAATGGCCATCCGATTGGAAAAAATCAACTTATATCCCCATACCAAAAAAGGGAAGCACTAAAGAATGTTCAAACTATCGAACAGTGGCACTTATTTCACATGCCAGTAAGGTAATGCTCAAGATCTTGCAAGGTAGACTGCAGCAATTCATGGAGCGAGAATTGCCAGATGTACAAGCTGGGTTTAGAAAAGGCAGAGGAACTAGAGACCAAATTGCCAATATCCGCTGGATAATGGAGAAAGCCAGGGAATTTCAGAAAAACATCTATTTCTGTTTTATTGACTATTCTAAAGCCTTTGACTGTGTGGATCATAACACATTGTGGCAAGTTCTTGGTGGTATGGGGATACCAAGTCATCTTGTCTGCCTCCTGAGGAATCTGTATAACGACCAAGTAGCAACGGTAAGAACAGAGCACGGAACAACGGACTGGTTTAAGATTGGGAAAGGAGTACGGCAGGGCTGTATACTCTCACCCTACCTATTCAACCTGTACGCAGAACACATCATGCGACATGCTGGGCTTGAGGAATCCAAGGCTGGAGTTAAAATCGCTGGAAGAAACATTAACAATCTCAGATATGCAGATGCTACCACTTTGATGGCTGAAAGCGAGGAGGAGTTGAGGAGCCTTATGACGAAGGTGAAAGAAGAAAGTGCAAAAGCTGGGTTGCAGTTAAACCTCAAAAAAACCAAGATTATGGCAACGAGCTTGATTGATGACTGGCAAATAGAGGGAGAAAAAGTGGAGGCAGTGACAGACTTTGTATTTCTAGGCGCAAAGATTACTGCAGACGCTGACTGCAGCCAGGAAATCAGAAGACGTCTACTTCTTGGGAGGAGAGCAATGGCAAATCTTGATAAAATAGTTAAGAGCAGAGACATCACACTGACAACAAAGGTCCGCATAGTTAAAGCAATGGTATTTCCTGTAGTAACCTATGGCTGCGAGAGCTGGACCATAAGGAAGGCTGAGCGAAGGAAGATAGATGCTTTTGAACTGTGGTGTTGGAGGAAAATTATGAGAGTGCCTTGGACTGCAAGAAGATCAAACCAGTCCATACTCCAGGAAATCAAGCCAGACTGCTCACTTGAGGGAATGATATTAAAGGCAAAACTGAAGTACTTTGGCCACATAATGAGAAGACAGGATACCCTGGAGAAGAAGCTGATGCTAGGAAAAGTGGAAGGCAAAAGGAAGAGGGGCCGACCAAGGGCAAGATGGATGGATGGTATTCTGGAGGTGACGGACTCAACCATTGGGGAGCTGGGGATGGTGACGGCCGACAGAAAGCTCTGGCGTGGACTGGTCCATGAAGTCACGAAGAGTCGGAAACGACTGAACGAATAAACAACAAACTGGTCTGCTTCATCTCTGTTTTCTCTATTACTAGATTTTCATAGTAATCTAGTAATATAAACTCACAGAGAAACCCCATAGTGCATATTCATGTTGTAGTTTCCAACCACGTTTTATGTGGGCTGGCACTGGTCTTCCTGAAAAGACTAGCTTTCATTTAAACCCTTAAATAATTGTTTAAAGATTTGTTCTAGCTAGATATGATTTCATCTCTATTTGCTTCGAACTGATCTATTTACTTTGGGATGTGCCGGGTACCTCTGTCTCCAGTATGTGCTTTAGTAGAAAACAAAGATACACTCATAAAAATTATTTCCTACATATTTCCTACTTATCTAATGGATTATATTATTGACTTTACAGATTTGTGTTGTCTATTAACATTTGCCCAGTATCTCTTTTTTATTTCAGTGTCCTGAATATATGATTTTCATCCCCTTGTAACAAAACAGAAGCTTACATACAGTCTGTAGCTTGAATCATGTCAACTGGATTTCTATTTTCTCAGTGGAAACGTTTCGCTCCTTATCCAAGGAGCTTCTTCAGTCTTAGCAAAGTTGGTAAGGGAATCCTAAATATGTTTCTAGGTAGCTGTGTGACCTTACACCTGGGGCTAGGTCATGGTTATTTTGAGATGTTATTTTAAGTCCTTTTATCATCTAAAGGAGGATCGTTAAGATCACCATGCTGCTGTTGAGCTTGTGGAATGGTCTTAAAAGCTCAACAGTCTTACAGGTCTTACAAGCTCAACAGCAGCATGGTGATCTTAACGATCCTCCTTTAGATGATAAAAGGACTTAAAATAACATCTCAAAATAACCATGACCTAGCCCCAGGTGTAAGGTCACACAGCTACCTAGAAACATATTTAGGATTCCCTTACTAACTTTGCTCAGACTGAAGAAGCTCCTTGGATAAGGAGTGAAACGTTTCTACTGAGAAAATAGAAATCCAGTTGACATGATTCAAGCTACAGACAATTCTACCTGGATGACTGAAAACCTTCATAGACATACTTACATACAGTATGCCGCTCCCCAGCCCCATTTTGTGGTTTCCAGAATCCCCCAATATCATCCTACTGAAATTCATTAAGAAATCACTGATTTTCAGTCGTGTGATTTTTCAGTGTAGCATGCTATAGTCCCTTGAAAGACATTCTAAGGGGCAAGGGATAGACTGCATCTCCCCCTCAAGGGTCAAGATCTGGTCTATTTCATTTGGAAATCCAAATGTACAGTGCTACAGGGGAAAAAACAAAATCAAACCTGAAAATAGGTTTATTTTTCTTTATTGAATTTACATCCCACTTTTTGTTTATTCAAGCAGTCAAGATGGCTTATAACAGTAAAAAAACATTTAACATGACCATAAAATCAATACAATTAAAATAAAAATCAAACATTAAAATCAATATCCATTTTTCCCCATTCAATCATTTTTGATTCTCGGAGACTGCCTGGACAAGTCCCTGCAGTTTTCTTGATGAGGTTTTTCAGAAGTGGCTTGCCATTGCCTCCTTCCTAGGGCTGAGAGAGAGTGATTGGCCCAAGGTCACCCAGCTGACCAAGGTGGGACTAGAACTCACGGTCTCCTGGTTTCTAGCCTGATGCCTTAACCCACTACACCAAACTGGCTCCCCAATATCTATTAACTACCACTAAAATTATTAACCATTAAAAGCTCGAGGAGAGACACCTTTTTACCATTCTATTGCCTGGGAGTTATACTGTATAGCAGAAGGCTCTCTCCTGTATCCTTAATAATGAGTTCCCAATAGCAGAGTGATCTTCAAGAGGTCCCTCCTGTTGATCTGAGTAACAAGGCAGGTTCAGAGTGGGAGAGATGGTCCCTCCATTAGTTAGGCCTTAAGCCATTTAGGGCTTTAAAGGTCAACATTGGGAATCCATAGCAAGTGCAGATCATTCAGTGATCCTTGTACCTGCACCATTTAGCAGTCTAACTGTTGCAATTTGCACCAATGGCAATTTCTAGACCCCTTTCAAGGATAGCCCCATCTCAACCACACTGTAGCAGTCAAGACAGATTGTAATCAAGACATGGATAATCACTGTCAAGTCCAACTAGCTCAAAAAGGATTACAGTCAGCACATAAGACACCTCCAAATCCAGTGACAATTGGGGGTAAAGGAGCAACCCCAAACTGTAAAACTGCTTTTTCTGGAGGGGTACTACCCCATCGAAACAAGCTTCACTGCTGTCTCAAAGTCCAGCTTTCTCCTTGCCAGCTACATCTCTTTATATAATTTTAGCTTGTTCTCCATTCCATTGTCAAGATTAGGCAACATTCAAGAATACTGATTGCTTTCTTGGAGTTGGATAATAAAGAGCAATAGATCTGGGTGTCTTCAGCATTCTGATGGCAACCCACTCCACAATTCCAAATTACCTACCTCAGCACTTTCATGCAGATATTTAAAAAGCATAGGGGACAAGATAGAACCTAGGTATCAAACAGTAGTCCTTCAGCACCAACCTCTGAGTGTGCCCCAAAAGGAGGAACCAGGACCATTGTAAAATAGAATCCCCAAGGTCCAACCCCACCAGAGAGCCCAGGATACTACTATTGATGATCTCAAAAGCCACCAAGAGATGTAGGAGAAATAGCAAGGATGTATTTCCCTGATCTAGTTTCCAGCACAGGTCATCTACCAAGGTAATCAAAGTAGTCTCAGTTGTATATCCTGGATGAAATTCTGAGACAAATGGATCTAAATAAATACTTCCATCCAAAAGCATCTGAAGTGGTGATGCTACCACTTTCTCCAGCACCTTAGCCAAGAATGGAATATTTGAGATTGGCCTATAATTGCAGAGATCTTCCAGATCGAGGGAGGCTTTTTCAGTAGAAGCCTTATAACTGCTCCTTTAAGCAGGTGGGAATGGATCCTATACTCAAAGTGGTATTGATCATCTTCCTTAACCATGAGACTGGTCCTTATCTGACTGATTTAATCACCAAAGAATGCCAAGGGTTAAGCAAGCAAGTAGTGGTCCTTGTCTCTCTAAATACCTTGCTCATGTCTTCAAGATCTACAAGTATGTAAGTCACAGCATTTGAGTGGTGATGTCATCACAGACATTTCATCCTTTGCCTCTCCTGCCCTACTCCCTGGGCACCCATGGCCACCATGTAAAGACTGCATCTGCACCCAGTTGGAAGAATGCTGTTACTGCTCCTTTATACAAAGGGAAAAGTAAAAAGAATGAATGTAAAACTTCATTTTATCACATTATCATTGTATTCATCAGGCATCAGCTCCCCTTTTCGTGGAGCTGTCTTCAGTCCATTTCTTCCTCCAGAAGTCCCAGGGAGATTAATTTGTTAAGCATGCCTAGGAAGAGAACATCATGGCTGAAAAGACACAACTGATAATGAGAAAATATTGGTATGTTGAGAAAACATTGCAATATGGAATTATTTTGGGCAGTAGATGAGTAGACTAGACTTGCTTTTCATCAGGACACTGAGAAATATATGATTGTGACTTCTGGTGGGGGACATGGCCGACTGACCAGCTGTGTCTGCGAGCTCTGCAGGCAGATCTGACAACGCGGGTTTTTTGGGGGATGCAGGCAGGCTTTTCCTGCAGTCCCAGAGCATTTTCACGGTTAGAAAATGCTTGGAATTATCCCATCTGTGCTCCATAACACCGTCTTGCAGCCAGAGAATCGCAAACAGTGTTCACGACGAACCGGTAAGAGACGACGGGAGACAGGGACTCCATCTTTTCCATGCCGCAGTGTAGCCTTAAGGGACATTAAGTCAAGCCTCCCCATTTCTAAATGACCCAATTTATATGTTTAAGTTTTGTACCCTAAGAGAGGCTCTCTACAGTAAGAAGAAGCAGATTCTCTTGGTGTTTATTGTTATTTTTTTATTAATCTTTAATTTTCAATTTTTTTTAAGTTTTGGCTTGTTTTCCATTTAAAGATTAAGGAGAATTGAGAATAAATAATTGCCTCCCTGTTCTTATTTTTGTACTGAATTTGAAGGATTTAATATTTTTCTGCATGCTGGAATTGCTGTTTTGGATTCCTGGCTTTCTGCTCACTTTCTCTAGATGCTTGGTAGCTTACTTTCTCTTGTCAATTTCACTTAGAAGTTTTTTATTAACTTATTAACTCCTATCTGTGTGAATCAAGTATTTAAAGAGTGTTATAATTCACTGCCTGAAACATGGAGGATTGTTGCGAATCAGAGCAGACCTATAAAGAGATTCTTTCAGATTGGTATCAGAAGATTCTGCAGGACTTGTGGGACAATGGGGAAGAAATGATTTCTAAAATGATTTCTAAAATGCGTCATCTGGCTGAAGTTTATATGGAAGAAGATGGAGACCTTGATAAGGATGAAGATCTTTCTGCTGACAATAACATTGAAGTAATGCCAGATGACGGCTACATTTTGGTATTGATGGGGTTAAAGAGACAGTTTGAGCTGAAGATTGTTAGAAGAGATGTTTGTTATGACTTTCTTAGGGATTGTTATGGAAGAGAAGAGAATCTGTCTTGAGGGAGTTTTTCTTTTGCTGAGAAGTCTGTGATTTTCAGGGGGGCAGCTGGGCTGTTGTATTTTTATAAGAAAAATGTCCTGTGTGTAATAAGGAGATACATAAATGTTTTGGTTTATTTCGAAGTAGGGTAAAAATTAAGAATGTTTAATTGGATTGACAATGAGACTTTTATGATTGCATTTTTTTTTCTTAATGACTTGGATTAAGACGTATTGGATTTTTTTTCTTTTTTAAGATTTGTATGACTTTTAAGATGTATAAGGCATTGTTTAAAATAGTTATAGTATTATTAATTATAAAAGTAGATAATTTATATATTTTAGGGAGACATGTAAATGTTTTGGTTTATCTTGAAATGGGGTAAAAATTTAAGAACATGTAACTGGATGGATAATGATTTATGGTTATTATGATTTCATTTCTCTTTAATGAGTTGGATTAAGATGTACTAGATCAGAGCTTTCCAAACTGTGTGTCAGGACACATTAGTGTGTCAGCTGCAGTGTCTGGGTGTGTCGCGGCTGCTGCTGCCTCCTGGCTTCCATGCAGGTCCTAGTGCCTGCCTTGTGCCTTGCTGCCTCCAAACTGGCTGTGATTCCGTGCAGGTCCTAGTGCCTGCCTTGTGCCCTGCTGTAAGAGTGTGTCTCGAAATGATGCCCTGCTGTAAGAGTGTGTCGCGAAATGATGCATGTCTAAAAAGTGTGTCACCAACATGAAAAGTTTGGAAAGCTCTGTACTAGATATTTACTAAGGCTTGTTTGATTTGTAAGACTGATAAGATATCTAACAATTGGTGGCTGTTGTGGGTCTTCCGGGCTGTGTGGCCGTGTTCTGGAAGTTGTGGTTCCTAACGTTTCGCCAGCATCTGTGGCCAGCATCTTCAGAGGGCAGGAGCACAGATAGAAGCAAAATCTCTGTGCCCAGGTAGAGTGGCAATGTTCTATTTATAGAGCTAAATTATAGGAGATTAGGTGGGGTTTTTTGTTGTGTTGAAATGTTAACGAGTGGCTGATGAGCGTGATTAGCATGTTCATTGTGAGAAGTATTCCCATGTCCTGGTGGTTGGACTGAGTTCGTTGACCTTTTGCAGGCTGTGTTTTTCAGGACTGGTAGCCAGGTTTTGCTAATTTTTAATTTTTAATTCTAATTTAATTAGAATTCCAGTGGAAGATATCATTGCCAATGTGGAATCAGCCATTCACCAACGTCCAGAGGAAGAAGCAGAAGAAATAAGGGGTGAAGTGGCAAGAATCCTAAGGAAAGCAAAGCCCCCCACCAGCAACATTACTAAGAAGGAGAGAAACGCCATAGAGACCCTCAATTCGGACCCAGACATCATCATCCTTCCAGCGGACAAAGGCAATGCCACGGTAATTATGAACATAGATGAATACAAAGACAAAATCAGAGAATTACTAGACCCCACCACATACAGAACAATAAGACGGGATCCGACCAGCAAAATCATGAAGCAAACCAACACACTGATAAAGAGCTCCTCCCTGCATCCCAACGTACTACAATGTATTTGCAAGACAGAAGCTCTCTCACCTAGACTATACGGACTCCCCAAAATCCACAAAGACTCGATCCCACTCAGACCCATTGTAAGTGCCATTGGCTCCCCGACATATGAATTATCCAAACATTTGGCAACCCTTTTACAGACCCACATCGGACAGACTCCATCCCACATCAAAGACTCAGGACACTTCATCAACAAAATCAGCACCCTAAAACTCAACCACACGGACAAACTGGTCAGCTTTGACGTGGTCTCCCTGTTTACCAAAGTGCCAGTAAGGGACACCCTGGCACTCATCAAGCAAATCTTCCCAGAAGACATTACAGCTTTATTTCAACACTGCCTAACAACTAGTTACTTTCAATGGGAGAATGAGTTCTACGAACAGATGGATGGCGTTGCCATGGGAAGCCCCCTGAGCCCAGTCATAGCAAACTTTTACATGGAACACTTTGAAAAACAGGCTTTGGAATCGGCACCCATTACACCAACAGTCTGGTTCCGGTTCGTGGATGACACCTTCGCAATTTGGAGTCATACTGAAGAAGAACTGGAGAAATTTCTGGACCACCTAAACGGCATCCACCCCAATATACAATTCACTATGGAAAAAGAAACTGATGGCAAACTTCCATTTTTATTTTATTTTTATTTTTTTAAGTATAATTTTATTATTAAAAAAAAACACAAAAAAAACAAAGACATCAACAACATCAACGACATAAGGATAAATGACAAAATACATAACAAACTTAATAAATTTACATTCAAAACTAAATAATCCTACATATCAAAATCCTTATAACATTACATCACGTAGAACAATTAGTTTAAAACGACTTCCTGTTTCTTTCTTGAAGAAAGCTTCTTACTTTTAATTTTTACTATATTACTGTTGTATTCCTCTTTTATTTTATTCCTTCCTTTTATTAATATTTCTTTAATATATAAATATATAGATATCTTAATTCTTATTATATTTTAAACCTTTCATTTGATCTTATACTCTAGTACATATATTCTAATATATTATCTTATTTATCTCTTCTAATATTTTTCCGTTACAATAGTTTTATTTTATATTCTTTTTGCAAAAATTCTATAAATGGATTCCAAGTAAGTTCATAGTCTCCCAGTTCTTTTTTGTTTTATTAGAATTGTCAATCTGTCCATCTGAGCTATTTCCATTGTTTTGATTATCCAATCTTCTATTGAGGGGGTGGCTTCTTCTTTCCAATGTTTTGCAAAATTGATCCTCGCCGCTGTAGTCAAATGGTATAATAGTCTTTTTTGTTCCTTGTTCATCTTCATGTCGATAATTCCCAGTAAATAGATTTCTGATTTTTTTTCCATATCAATTTTGAATATTTTACATATATTACCATGAATTTTACCCCAATATTTTTTTAGTCTTTTGACATGTCCACCAGATATGATAAAAGGTTCCCACATTTATTTTGCATTTCCAACATATATTTGATCTTGAACATTTCATTTTATATAATCTCTCAGGAGGCAAATACCATCTAAATATCATTTTATAATTGTTTTCTCTTAGATTGTTACTTAAAGAAAATTTAATATTTTTCATCCAAATTCTTTGCCAGTCTTCATATTTAATTTCTCTATCCAAATTTTCTTCCCACTTTGTCATATACTTTTTAATTTTTATATCTTTATTTTTCAGTTCCAATAATTTTTTATATAATTTAGATATTAAATGATCTTTCTCTTTCCATAATATACTATCCCAATTTTCTGTTGATTCCGTGAATTTGAACATCTTTTGGTCTAATTTGAATTGTTCTTTTAGTTGTAAATATTTAAACCAATAGCATTCAAATCCTTCTCTTTCTAATTCTTCTCTCGTTTTAATTTCATAATTATTCCCATTAAATTTCAATAGGTTCTTATACCTTATCCATTTTTTATCTTTTGGAGTTTCTATTTTGGCATTTGCCTCCTGAGGAGATATCCACAATGGTAATGCCGGCAATAAATATTTTTTATATCTGTTCCAAATTCTTAAAATTGATTTTCTAATTTTATGATTCGTAAATGCCTTATTGCTTTTGCTTTTATTATAATACAAATATCCATGCCATCCGAATCTGTTGTCATGACCCTCTAAATTTAATATGTTCCAATTATCTAGTTTTATCCAATCTTTTAGCCAGACCAAAACAGATGATTCATAATATAATTTTAAATTTGGTAGTCCCAATCCTCCTCTTTCCTTTAAATCTTGTAGATATCTTACTTTTATTCTGGGTTTTTTTCCATTCCATATAAATTTTGTAATATCTTTTTGCCATTTTGAAAATGTTTGATCTGTAATTTCTATAGGTATCGTTTGGAACAGGTATAAAATTTTGGGCAGTACATTCATTTTTACCGTGGCAATCTTCCCTAATAATGATAATTGTAAATTTTTCCACTTTTCTAAATCTTTTTTAATATCGTTCCATACTTTACTATAGTTGTTTTTAAATAAGTCTATGTTTTTACCTGTTATTTCTATTCCCAAGTATTTAATTTGTTTAACGTTTTGAAATCCAGTTTTTTCTTCCAATTTCATCTTATCCTCTTTCTTCATATTTAAATTTATCATTTTTGTCTTTTGCTTATTAATTTTGAGGCCTGCCAGTTCTCCAAATTCCTTTAATTTTTCATTTAGGTTTTCTATTGAGTTCAATGGATTTTGAATTGACATTACTAAATCGTCCGCAAATGCTTTTAATTTATATATTTCTCCTTTAATTTTTATTCCTTCAATATTATCATCCTTTCTAATTTCTTCCAATATAGTTTCTAATACCAATATGAATATCAGTGGTGACATTGGACAGCCCTGGCGTGTTCCCTTTTCTATATTTATTTCTTTTGTTTCTTCTTCGTTTACTATTATATTGGCTTTTTGTACATTATAAATTTCTTTAATTGCATTTATAAAATTCTTTCCAAAATTTCTGTATTCTAAAATTTTAAATATAAAATCCCAATTCACGTTATCAAAAGCTTTTTCTGCGTCCAAGAATAGTAACATTATCTGTTTTTCATTATGTGTGTTAGCATATTCTATTAAATTTATTACTGTTCTTAAATTATCTTTAATTTGTCTATTTGGTAGAAATCCATTTTGGTCCCCATTTATCAAATTTTGTAAAAAAAAAATTAATCTTTCCGCCAATACAATAGTGAACAATTTGTAGTCATTATTTAATAATGAAATTGGTCTATAATTTTGGCATTTTGTTGGATCTTGGTCTTCCTTTGGAATTAAGACTATTTTGGCCTGAGACCATGATTTTGGTATTTTGTTACCTTCCAGAATCGAATTAAACAGTATTTTTAACGGTTCAACCAATTGTTCTTTAAAATGTTTATAATAGCCTGTCGATAATCCGTCTTGTCCCGGTGTTTTTCCTGTTTTTAGCTTATCAATTGCGTCTAATATCTCTTGAGTTGTAATTGTATTATTAGTTAATTCTTTCTGTTCTTTTGTAAGTTTCCTTAAATTACAATTTTGTATATACTTTTCTATTTTTTCTAATGGTACTTCCTGTTTTTTATATAGATTTGTATAATATACATGAAAGGCATTTTTAATTTTGTCATTTTGAATTAGATACGTATCATTTTCTCTAATTTTAGAAATTATTTTTTTCTCCTTCTCTTTTCTTAATTTATAAGCCAGCCATCTGCCTGGCTTATTTGCGTTTTCAAAATTTTTCTGTTTACTATATTTCAATTTTTTTTCCATATCCTCCGTCATTAGAATTTGGACTTGAATTTGTAATAATTTGATTTGATTTAATAAATCTTCCTTATTGTTGTTATTTTGTAGTTCCTTTTCTTTTTCTTTAATTTGGTCCATAATTATCTGTAATTTTTTGATATTCTTTTTTTTTTTGGTAACTGTTTATTGATATAAAATGACCTCTCATGTATGCCTTACTTGCGTCCCATATTGTTTCTATTTTAACTTCTGTGTCTGTATTCCAAAGGAAAAACTCTTGTATTTTTTTTTAAGATCCAACAAATTTTGTTCATTTTTCAAAATATTTTCATTGAGTCTCCATCTAAAATTTCTGGGTCCTGTTTTTATATTAATCTGTACTGGGTTATGGTCGGATAGTGTTTTAGCCAGAATTGTAGAATTTTTAATTTTATTTTGTAACTTCTTTGGCATCCATATCATATCCAATCTTGAAAATGATTTGTGTCTGTTTGAGTAAAATGTATAGTCTCTTTCATTTTCATTCACTGTTCTCCATGCATCAATTAGTGATAGATTTTTAACTATGTTAAAAAAATATTTTGGTAACTTACCCTGATTTTTGTTTATTTGACTTTGAGTCTTCTTGTCAATTTTTGGGTCTACAACTCCATTTAAGTCTCCCATCAATAACCAGTTATTTTGTGCATATTCTGAAGAAATATTTAGTAATTCTTTATAAAAAGAATTTTGATTTTTATTGGGAGCATATATACCCATTAACAGCATTTTAGAATTATGTATTTCCATCTCAATGATAATATATCTTCCATTTTCGTCTTCTTTAAGTAATTTAGGTTTCAAATATGGTTTTACATATATTACTATTCCATTTTTTTTGTTATTGTTTGCTGTAATAAATTCTGTTCCCAATTTTTTATTTTTTAGATATTTTAGATCTGTTTTCCTAATATGTGTTTCTTGGAGACAAATTATATCTAATTTTAAACTATTTAATATTTGAAATGTACGTTTTCTTTTCACTGGTGAATTAAGTCCATTTATGTTCCATGTAATAATTCTTAACTCACTCATTTGTCAAGAGAGATTTAAATTCTTTAGTATTGGTAGTTTCTCTTTCTTTTTGATGTTGAGTTTTACTTTTTCCTCCCTGTCTCTGGTCTCTTGGTTGTGATATATCTTTCTCAAGTCTCTTCTGGAAATCTTTTGCTTTTAGAATTGAGTTCAGCTTATATCTTTCACCTTTAAATGTTAAACTCACTCCCTCTGGAGTTTCCCATCTAAAATTTATATTGTTTTTCACCAAAAGATCTGTCAAGAATCTGTAGTCCTTTCTTTTTAGAATTTTCACCGGTATTTCTTTAAAGATAAGGACATCTTTTCCTCTTATTTCAATTTTTTTATTATATGAAGCCCTTATTATAATATTTCTAGTTTTTTTTCTTGCAAACTCCACCAAGATGTCCCTGGGTTTGTTATACATAGCAGCAAACTTTGAGTTGATTCTAAATATTCTTTCTATTTCCTCATCTAATTTATCTTCTTCCCATTCTATTAGATTGGCCAACATTGGAATAACAGTATCCCTTATATTATATTCTTTTTCTTCTGGTATCCCTCTCAATCTTATACAGTATTCTTTTTCTTTTAGTTCCAGTAATGTAATACGTTCTTCTTCTTTGTCCAAATTTTCTTCACAACATTCTATCCTTTTTTTCACTTCTCCTATATCTCCCATTAATTTTTCCTCTATTTGTCCTAATTTCAATTCTAATCTTTTTTCTAATCCTTCTATTTTTTCCTCCAGAACTTTTGTTATGGTTTGGGTGATTGTTTGTGTGGTTTTAATTGTAAATTCCTCCATTATTGCTTTCAACCATTCTCCTCCCCCAGGGTCTGAATTTCTTCTTCCTTGTTGTTCCTGCCTTCTCGTGATCATACTCATTTCCAAAGTATACCAAATATATAAAAGATACTTTTCTTTTTCTTTTTCTCAACTTTACCCACTCTTTACCCTTTAAATATTTTCTTAACTTAAGATATAGGTATATAGATAGTTATCATCCACTTGTAATAAACTTATATTTAGCTTATCTATATCTATACATATATAAACAAATATATTTCTTAAATTGTCTAACAAAAGATGAAAATGAGATTATTATATTGCTATCTTATACTTAATTTATATTTATACTTAAGAAGTTTGAACACAAATATTATATTCTGTAGTTCTGTTAAAGCAAAATGTCTTCTTCTACTTATTAATTAATTAAATATACCAGTCTAGATGTACAGTTCACTTTCATTTCATTTTTCATTTCAAACTTCCATTTTTAGATACGCTGGTCATACGCAATCCGGACCTCAAACTAGGACACAAAGTATACAGAAAACCCACCCATATGGACCGATATCTACACAAAAATTCCAATCACCACCCACGACAAAAGAGAGGCATGATCAAAACCTTGGTGGATCGTGCTAATCGAAACTGTGAAACCCAATTTCTCAACAATGAACTTAACCATCTGAATTGGGTCCTACAGGCAAATGGCTATTCCAAGAATGAAATAAAAAGAGCCATCAAACCAAGAAAACAACATCCAACTGAAGAAAAACAGCCCCCCACAAACAAAGTATTCCTGCCCTACATCAGAGTCACTGACCACATGGGAAAACTGATGGAAAAACACAACTTTCAAACAGTCTTCAGACCCACCAGAAAAATACAACAAATGCTAAAATCAGCAAAAGACAAAAGGGACCCCCGCACCGCTGCAGGAGTATACCGCATACCATGCAGCTGTGGACAAGTATACATCGGAACCACAAAACGAAGCATTCACACCAGGATAAAAGAACATGAAAGACACTGCAGACTACAGCAACCGGAAAAATCTTCAGTAGCTGAACATGCTCTCAAGCAAACGGGACACAAAATCCTATTTGAAAACACAGAAATACTGGACAACACCAAAAGCCACTACACCAGATTATACAGAGAAGCCATTGAAATTCACAAACACCAGCACAGTTACAATAAAAAAGAAGAAAGTTTAAAAATTAGCAAAACCTGGCTACCAGTCCTGAAAAACACAGCCTGCAAAAGGTCAACGAACTCAGTCCAACCACCAGGACATGGGAATACTTCTCACAATGAACATGCTAATCACGCTCATCAGCCACTCGTTAACATTTCAACACAACAAAAAACCCCACCTAATCTCCTATAATTTAGCTCTATAAATAGAACATTGCCACTCTACCTGGGCACAGAGATTTTGCTTCTATCTGTGCTCCTGCCCTCTGAAGATGCTGGCCACAGATGCTGGCGAAACGTTAGTAACCACAACTTCCAGAACACGGCCACACAGCCCGGAAGACCCTTGAGTTATTTATAAAAATAATAAAGGCGGGATAATAAATAAATAAATAAATAAATAAATAAATAAATAAATTTAAAGAGTTGCATTTGGGGGGATGTATATACATGTGCATTTTGTAGGCAGGTAATGCCATATAGTTGGCTGAGACTTTGAATGAACTGCAGCAAATGAAGATTGTATAATTCAATGGAGAATATGGCTCTAGAAATTAATAAATCAAAGACCAAGACAATTGTGTGTGATAGGGAAAATAGAGTGAATACTTGCAAGTTATGCATAAATGGTGACAAAAATCAAGCAAATAGATGAACTTGTGTACTTGGTATAAAAAGGTAAAGGTTCCCCCCGCACATATGTGCAGTCGTGTCCGACTCTAGGGGCCGGTGCCCATCTCCGTTTGTTAGCCGAAGAGCCAGCGTTGTCCGAAGACGCTTCCACGGTCATGTGGCCGCATGACACGGGTGGAACGCTGTTACCTACCCACCGAAGTGGTACCTATTCATCTACTTGCATTTGCATGCTTTCGAATGCTAGGTTGGCAAGAGCTGGAGCTAGTGCGGGAGCTCACTCCGCACGCAGGGCTAGGGATTCGAACCTCCGAACTTGTGATCTTCTGATCGACAAGCCTGGCATCTTACCCGCTGAGCCACCACGCCCCTACCGTACTTGGTATAATATATACTAAAAATGGGGAAATGTTAAGATGTGCAAATGCTGGGTAGAAATCAACTGGATAATATGTAGCCTATTGTGAAGAAGGAATGTTTGTTAAGAGAAGTAAAAATGACTCTATATAAAAGAATGATTATGCCCACATTGTGATATGGAACTGAGAGTTGGATATGAGAGGAGAAATGCAGAAGTTGAATGCAGTGGGAATGGAGTACTTAAGAAGTATGTTCAATAAACTAAAGATTACTTGTACTGTAGTAAAATAAGGGTTATATGACAAAGGTGGGTTGTCATATAGAGAGAATGAATGAAGATCAAATAGCAAAACCAATGTATGAAGGAAGAGTAAATGTCTGGAGAGGAAGTCCAGAAAAGTTGTCGTTGGATGGAGTTGATGAGAATCCCAAAATGAAAGAGATAAGAAAATTGAAAGAACAAAAGGCAATGTATGAATCAGTGTATTGATATAGTGGAAGCAATGATGATTTGCAAAAACAGAAAGGAATGGAGAGGTATAGTGAATAATATTGATTTTTTTTTTCTTACCCCAAAAGGGAATAGCCCAATGTGTATCCGTATATAAGCTTCAATTTACGCTGCAAATTTCTATCAGATAGTATTTTCAGTGTTCTTTGAAAGCAAACCACTAGGTGTCACTTGAAGGCCAAGAAAAGAATATTGTTTCCTTCCTGCATCGTTGGAAGTTTTAGTGTTGGAAGAAGGGAACAAGGTTAATAATCAAAAGGAAAGCTTTTAAGACTATCAATACAGTTACATATACTCTTTCTGTGTATTGGTGTGTGTGCACGCATGGGCATTCCCCCTTTTTTCTTCTATCACTCTATGCTTACCAAATATTAGTGTTATACAGAAAAAAGCCCTGCATTTTTTAAACAGTTCTCAGTCCATTCACCTCCAAGAGAATTTAAGAGCTTCTCATGGAAGAAGGTGGCCAGAGGTGGGTATCAGTGTCTTCTCTTTTGTTGTTCAGTTCTCTTCTGTGCTCTGCAGGGAAGACATCCTGAGAAAACTCCTGCTGTTGGGCTCCTTCAGACTGGGAAGAGTTTTACAACCAGGAAGGCTTCAAAGTGATGGGAAGATCCATGCTTAGCACAAAACCACAGGCGCATTTGCACCCTCCAACAATCAAACAGACTCAAAAACATCTCCAAGAAACATCCCAAAGAAATCCGCAGGTATCTAGAGTATAAAGGAAACTCTTTCACAGGGGAAGAAAACTTAAGAAACAACAAAAGAGATTTTAACACAACATTAAAAAGTAGGTCTCTTTTCCATAGAATGGGTTACTGGCCTGCCTTTTTAATGGCATGACTTTCTTCTCCTCGTTGCACCGATGACACCCACTACCTATTTAACTGAGCATGGGTCCTGTCTCAGTGTTCAGAAGATTCCCTATATAATTCAACTGGTAAAGCTAACAGATCTTATTGGGGTGCTCAGATCATAAGAAGAACCTACCTTTTACCTTTTAAACTGCCCTTCCAACTACTGATTTTTCAATGCTGTGTAGGAGGACACGATATGGCTAAATATGGGGACAGCCAGGTGATGGAGCTTATGAATTAGCTTATCACAGCCCCCCACCTCCCCTAATAATTCTGGCACTGTTGTCCCAAGCAGCATTTGACATCTCCAGGTGTGTTTCTGCAAACTCACAAAGGAAGAGCAGTGAAATCATGACTATAACCAATAAAGCAATCCTTTGGCATTTATGCCCCAATTAGAACTTTTTATTTACTTTTTCCTTCCACTGCTTGGTTGAGCAATCTTGTATCCCCAAAGCTTCAGGCAAATGTCTTTTGTATTTAGCAGATATTTTTCTTTTTTCTGATTAACAGTCTTAAATGGAATAGATTCTCAACTAGGTCACGTCTGAGGCATTTATCAAAGGTTTTTTTTCATTATTTTTATTTCTTCCTCTCCTGCCTCTTTGGTTTCTGTTTTCCTTTCTTTTCTTCCCTCGATAAAATTGTCTCCTGTACAAACTGACCTTTCGGGACACAGCTCAAAAGCTCAAACAGGATCAACAGGAAAAGCCAACCACCACCACCACCCCCGCCCCAATCTCTGTCTCCGTTGACATAGTTTCGGTCTAGTTCTTGATGTCAAAGAAGTTATTCACCTCACCATCAATTTGCAGGCCCCATGTGAGGGGTGGGGGTGGCAAGGCTGAGGGTCTGCAGGAAGGAGTGCTTCAGACTTGGAGGCCTTCATGTAAAACAAGCCTTCTCTGTGTTTTTCCTGAGTATGTACACATCCTGTCAGACGATATCCATGCCTGCCAAGCTGGGCGAAAAGGGTGCCAGAAGAAGGCAGAGATATCCAATGGCAAATCCCCCTTTTTCACTGAGATGAAAAGGGCTGAGAGTATTTGTGCTCTTCCATCCAAAGTTCTGGAGCAGCCATGCCACTGCTTCTGCAGACCAACTGCAAGAAATGGACTTGGTTAGCTTCACCAATGACAGCCTGGCTATTAGCTAACAGCAAATGTGTAAAGAATGCTCCCCAAACATCCTAGTAGCATACTATTCCTTGGTGCTTTGCAAAGCTAGCCTGGCCTTTGCCATTAGTGAGGGTCACTTGTGGGTCTTGCCGAGCGAAATTCCATCTCATGCTCTCATGCTGAGATCCTCCAAGGCGGTCAGACCGAATAGCCAGAGGTGTTCTGCTATACGTGCATTGGAAACACATGACCTAGATATAATGTGCTATAGCCAATGGCTGAATTGTGTTTCGATTACATGCATGTATTCGCACACATAGGATCATTCAAGCCTTTGGAGGGAGAGGCATATTTGACTAGGTTTGAGGCTTGAGGGGACATCCATCAATTGTCCTTTCATTCCTTGAGTCCTAAAGGGATAGGAAAGCAACAGTTCAAAGATGAAGGAGAAAATGAGAGTCTTATTGCCAGTTATGGGTACTGTGATCTTTTATTTATTTGATTGGTTGACATCCTGACTTTCTGCCCATGGGCACTCAAGGAAGATCACAATAAAAAAAAATGAAACCTCAGCTGCTAAAATCTGAATTTAAACCATTCAAAACTATTAATCAAGTCAAACTGAAAACCTCTGGCTAGAGAGGGAGATCTTGTCTCCTTTTCTGGAAGTGGAAAGAGAGGAAGCTGAGCACCACTCCCAGGAGAGCCCATTCCACAGCTTGGCAGAGAACAGAAGGCCTGATCCACTGTGCCCGACAAATGGATCTTGGGAAGCAGGGCATCTGAAACAGGAATTTCCCTGCTGAATTTAGTGTTCAGACCAGAGGCATCTATAGGATCCTGCTTTAATGTGAATGACAAAAGCAGCACCATGAGGTTGTGCCATCATGCTGCAAGCTCTGCCCCTTGTGGGGAGAGCATGTGATGTTTCATTGAACATAGAAAAGGGGTGGGGCTTGCAACATTGCAACATTGCTTTCATCACTCTGACCTTGCCCTCTTCCCCCACATTGATGCTGCTGATTGAGACAAGTTCGTGGCCAGATGGACCATCCCTCAGGTAGGCAGATCAAGTTGGAATATAATAAGGCATTACATATGCATGTTCCCCACTTCTCCATATGGGAATAAGTACCTGGGGTAGTTTGAACCTAGTTTAGCTTCCTTTGGATGACAGAGCACTGGATATTTTGGATTATCTGGACCCCTTTCAGTCAGGTTTCAGGCCGGGTCATGGGACGGAAACTGCATTGGTCGCGCTTATGGATGATCTTTGGCGGGAGTGAGATGGAGGCAGTGCATCCATTCTCACTCTTCTTGACCTCTCAGTGGCATTCTATACCGTTGACCATGGTATCCTTCTGGGACGGCTCAGGGAGTTGGGGGTGGGCGGCGCGGTTTTGCGCTGGTTCACCTCCTTCCTCCAGGGCCGATCCCAGTCGGTGTTAATAGAGAGCGAGAGATCCAACCCAAGGGCCCTTCTTTGTGGGGTGCCACAGGGTTCGGTGCTCTTGCCGCTCCTTTTTAACATCTACATGAAACCGCTGGGTGAGATCATCCGTCACCACGGGCTGAAGTATCATCAATATGCAGATGATACTCAGTTATACATCTCCATCCCGGGTGAAGTAAGTGATGCAGTGACCACCCTGTCCAAGTGCCTGGGGGCTGTAGGGGGCTGGATGGGGAAAAACAGGCTTCAGCTGAACCCTGGTAAGACAGAGTGGCTGTGGATTAATGGCCCCTTGGTTTCTGGGAATTTGTCATCTTTAGTTCTGGATGGGGTTGCACTACCTCAGACAGACCCGGTGCGTAACTTGGGGATCCTCCTGGACTCACGACTCCTGCTCAAAGAGCAGGTGGCAGTCGTGGCCAGGAGGGCCTTTGCTCAACTTTGTGTTGTGCGCCAGTTACGCCCTTTCCTGGACCGAGAGGCCCTTCGAACAGTCACTCATGCCCTGGTTGTCTCCCATATAGATCACTGTAACGCGCTCTACATTATATGTATGGCAATGTAGTAGAGTTCAAACATGGTGTACCAGAGAGCATCAGCATGTGATAGTGAGACAGAACAATGGCCTGTACCAATAATAGCATATTGGGAAGTCATGGCAGCAGTCCATAAGGTAGATCAGAATGGGAGTTGGTCTAAAATTCATATTTCTTCCTTTTTTGTGTTGCTACAGAACTTACATTGATACTTTGTATGTTTGGTAGCAATACACTTCTAATTAAGACAGTCTTTCCCAGCACGTTTCCATATGTGAAGGACTACAAGTTCTGGAATTCCATACCTTTGGCTATGCATTCCCAGCCTTTCCAACCTCTAGGGGAAAGGCTGAAAAGATCTGAATTGTTGGATCCTTGGGTTCATTACCAGGTTAGGTAAATCCAAGTTCAGCCCTGGGCTACATATATGCTGTACTGTAAGATCAGAATATTGTGTTTACAAGTCGCTTGTACTTCAGCTTGTGGAACAGTGACTCTTCAGAATACAGACATGGGGCTCCTCAACTGGAGTTCTACTCTTGATGACTACAGGGACACATGCAGTGTGCTTCACTTCATGATGATGGTAGTTTAAAGGTAAAGGTTCCCCCCGCACATTTGTGCAGTCGTGTCCGACTCTAGGGGCCGGTGCTCATCTCCGTTTGTTAGCCGAAGAGCCAGCGCTGTCCGAAGACGCTTCCACGGTCATGTGGCCAGCATGACGCACGCGGAACACTGTTACCTACCCACCGAAGTGGTACCTATTCATCTACTTGCATTTGCATGCCTTTGAATTGCTAGGTTTGCAAAAGCTGGGGCGAGTGCGGGAGCTCACTCCATCACACAGGGCTAGGGATTCGAACCTCTGAACTTGCGATCTTCTGATCGACAAGCCTGGCGTCTTACCCGCTGAGCCACCACGCCCCTATGGTAGTTAACCATTGCTTTTTCCCAGAATTTTTTTCAAATTTTCAAATGTCTAGACCACAGCCCTGAGGTTGCCCACTAGTCTTTCCTCTGAGTATTATCCAGGATCAAAACTACTTGAGTTTTTTGAGACCAGCCAAGGTTTCCTAAATGCTACCACCTGCTATGACTACAGCAAGAGAGCTGAGTGTTTAGAACAGCCTACTCAAAATGTTCCACATATACTCCAGACCTATTTAAAAGGAGAACAAAGAAAGGAATTGCACCACCGAATGTTCAACTAAGGCTGAGAAGCACCTCTTCTAATCTCTACTTGGCCATAAAACTGAACAGATTATCTTGTGCTAAGATCTCTTTTTTAGCTCAACCTTCCACACTGGAATGTTAGAGTAAAGAAAAAAATTCTGGATGGGAAAGAACCACACAGGCCCAGCCAAGCTCTTGTAAGGATGGTTGGGATTTTAAAAAAAGCCAATCTTGGAAAGCCTGGCCATGCCAGAAAAAGCATTTCCATGCCTGAGAAACATGGTCACAACCCCTGAGAAAGACAGCTTTGTTCCTCTCCCAGAGCTTTGCCTCTACATTTGATCAGACGTAGGTCCTGTTTAGAAATCCACTGTCTCCCCTTCTCTCCACTCACCTGAAACCAGATCTATCACCACCCATCAGCAAGCCAATTCCACACATCTCGCCTCATTGCCTCATTACTAGCAGCAGCCTATGGGCATAGTCAATCTCCGTTTGCCCCACCTTACCCTGAAGCCTAAATGCAGGAGGACAAATTACACCCAGAAGGGAAGGGAAAAAAAGATTGCCTGTCCTGCTGAGCAGGTTAGGGTGGAGTGGGTGAGTAAGCGTGTGTGTTCTTAAATTCTATATGCAGGCAGCAGAGGCCTCCTATGACACATGAAAAGAAAAAGAGATAATTCCTTGCCAAAACAGAGACCTATACAGGCTAGGAGCTATTTCTCTGGAGTAAAGGCATAAGAACTGAGGAGAATCCACCTCTGTAGTTCCAGAAGTAGCCTTAATAGAATAGGGCAGTTTCCCCTCAGTGCTAGAGGAATAACACAAGTTCTTATCTGTGAATACCTGTTATAGAATGTTTTTTCCCTCTTGTCTGACTTGCCTGCTCTTCAGGAATTCAACAGGGGCGGTTTTGTCTGCATCAGCAAATCCAAAGAAGGTCAAAGCGGGAGAAGCTGAGGCTCACAAAAGTGTCCCAAGGCAAAGGAGAGAGAATTACTACAGGCAAATTTCCAGCAGCAGCTCCTTGGGCTTTTCAACTACAGTAGGCCAGCCCTGCTAAGGGAAGCCACCTATTTCAGGTGGCAGAAGGAGATTTGGGAGGGATGATGAATGAAATAGGAATTGGTGTCTTATAAAACTCTGGTCCTGGATGACAGGGAGCAAGACATTTGAGGTCTGCATTAGGTTACAACCAAGAGAAGTATTGAGGATAATACATTAACACATGAAGTGATTACAGACTACAAATGTTCATGCATTTTCATTTGTCTTGAAGACTCGATGTTACCTACAGGTTGGTGGCAGCATGCCAAAAAGCAGTTGCAGGGGAACAATCCATCTCCTACTTGTGAGTATCCCAGACCATCTGGTTGGCCACTGTCAGAAAGCAATGGTTGACTAAAATGGGCCTTAGTGTAATCCAGCAGGATTATTCTTATTTCTGATGTTCAGTCCCATCTGCTAAACACACAAGAGAAGGTACAAAATCTTTGCAAGGAAATTGAAGTTTAGTGCCTCCAGAACCAATCCAAACCATGGATTTAAGGGCAGGAAATGTCTGAGATGGATGAGAACTTTGGGAGGATACTGGATCCCAGGGATGCTTGTGAGAGGATATCTCAAGGGTGCCTGACAGATATTTTAATTACAGCTCCCATGAGCCTCAAGTGTTCAGGGATTGTAAGGCAAGTAGCCTAAACCATGAGGAGGGCATCAACCTGCCTACTCCTACACTGTATGTTCAACTCTTCACTCAACAGCTGATACAAAAAGAGTACAGACCTCTCACTTCAGGTATCAATACAGGCTCCCTCCTAGGCTAGCACTGCAGAAGCTTATTGAAAGAGGTGGCAGGAAGAACAGTGAAAAAGAGACTAAACGAGGAATAAGGAAATAGCCCATTTTTAATCTTGCTTTTGTAATGCATGTGGCCTTAGGTCAACTGTTGCCTCTCAGCCTTATTCATTACTCTCAGTTTGTAATGTGGAGACTAATAAAGGTGATTTTCTTCACAAGGTTGTCCAGAATAATACCCTCCTAATGTATTAGGGTGTATATATAAAAAGGGGGCATGGTGGCTCAGTGGGTAATGATTGGCTGCAATCATTGACATACACATTGTTGAATGCTTACTAATGTTATAATTTTACCCATGAGTAATGACAATATTGTAACATACATACATACATACATACATACATACATACATAGCTTTTTTGTGAATTTGTATGTGCCTTTACTATGGGGCGCGATGGCTCAGTGGTTAAGACGCCAGGCTTGTTGATCGGAAGGTCACAAGTTCGGAGGTTTGAATCCCTAGTCCTGTGTGATGGAGTGAGCTCCCGCACTAGCTCCAGCTCTTGCCAACCTAGCAATTCGAAAGCATGCAAATACAAGTAGATGAATAGGTACCACTTCGGTGGGTAGGTAACAGCGTTCCGTGCGTGTCATGCGGCCACATGACCGTGGAAGCGTCTTCGGACAACACTGGCTCTTTGGCTAACAAACGGAGATGAGCACCGGCCCCTAGAGTCGGACACGACTGCTCAAATGTGCGGGGGGAACCTTTACCTTAATGTATTAGGTTATAAGGTCCATCAACTCTAGTCAACAGAACCATTGGGTACAGACAATGGAAGGTATTGTCTGGCATACATGGAGGTCTTCTTGGGGAAGTTGTTTTAAGAATCCTGTCTCATTAATGCATTTGAAGTGTTCTTAATGCCCAAAAAAGAGCCAGTTTGGTGTAGAGGTTAAAGCACTGGGCTAGAAACCAGGAGACCATGAATTCTAGTCCCACCTTAGGCACAAAGCCAGCTGGGTAACCTTGGGACAGTCACATTTTCTCAGCCCTAGGAAGAAGGCAATGGCAAACCACTTCCAAAAACCTTGTCAAGAAAACTGCAGGGATTAGCCCAGGTAGTCACCAGGAGTCAACACTGACTTAAAGGCACATAAAAGGTAAAGGTAAAGGTTCCCCCCACACATTTGTGCAGTCATGTCCAACTCTAGGGGCCGGTGCTCATCTCCGTTTGTTAGCCGAAGAGCCAGCGTTGTCCGAAGACGCTTCCGCAGTCATGTGGCCACATGACGCGTGGGGAACGCTGTTACCTTCCCACTGAAGTGGTACCTATTAATCTACTTGCATTTGCATGCTTTCGAATTGCTAGGTTGGCAAGAGCTGGAGCTAGTGCGGGAGCTCACTCCATCACACAGGACTAGGGATTCGAACCTCCGAACTTGTGACCTTCCGATCGACAAGCCTGGCGTCTTAACCACTGAGCCATCGCGCCCCATAGTAAAGGCACATACAAATTCACAAAAAAGCTATGTATGTATGTATGTATGTATGTATGTATGTATGTATGTATGTATGTTACAATATTGTTATTACTCATGGGTAAAATTATAACATTAGTAAGCATTCAACAATGTGCATGTCAATGATTGCAGCCAGATCCAGGCCTGTAGATTTATTATCTTTTACAACAGTGGTAAATTAAGCATGCAAATTGTTCAACAACGTCATGAAATGAAATACAACATATTCTCAAAGGAGAAGTAGTGGAAGGATGGTAGTTTCCTTACCTTCCCTAGCTATGGTGTTATTTGATCTTGTACAAGCCTTAGGTGTAGTAGAAAATCCAAAACCTATCAACTCTCTGTCCTTATTGTAAAGTATATGATAAGGAATTAAATTAATAATATCAAATGTTTCCTAAATATACTAATTGCAGTGACTTCCTCATTCTGCTTTGTGGAAATATTAAATGGAGATCTGCAAAGATTTAGGGGGAAAATATGCTTTAAGTGAGGGTGAGTTAAAAATTTATATCAAAACTAATTTTCATGAAAATTCCTGCTCATTCTAATTAAACCACAAAATTAGAGGTACCTTTAGGAGTTCATTTTTTTCCCATGCTTGATCATCAGAAGCCATGGCTCCAATTCATGGTCTAGATTCAAGATAGTCTCGCCATCCCCATTAAATTAATACAAAGCAGGCTGGCCTACTTTCAGAACTGTCGATCTTGCTGCAAAATGAGTCAATTAGGGTTACAATGACAATGTAGCAAAAGTCTATTTATCGCCTTCTCCTGGACATAAGTTGCAGCTGTAGCTAATCAGGCTATCAAAAACACAAAGCTACTTAAAAGCCCCCTTGATAGCATAGATCGGGAGGATCTAAAGAGACAGAGCAAATGGGGAAAGTTGCAAAAATAAACTGTTGAATAGAACATTTATTGGGGGAGGGTGATGCCATTACTCCAGATGATTCCTCTTTGGAATAAGATAGAGAGCTCCCTGAGGTGAAACAGCAAGAAGTTGAAAAGTTACAGAGAACTCCTTCTAATATTGAACTGCTTGCTGGGCCATTGTCCAGCTTCAGATTCCGTAAGTGGCAAAGGGTTCAAACTCAGTCATCCTGAAAAACAGAACTCTTTAGAAGAAATTGACTAAGTCCTTTCTCAGAAGTAGGAACACTTCAAAAGAATCTTGAATGGTTCAGGTTTGGGTGGAGCCTTAAGAACTCGGACTTTAAAATGTTCAGTTCCAGATTCTTTCTGGAAAAGTGTCTGAATGCCAGTGTTTTGTGTCTTGGTTTTGCCCATCCAGCTGCCTATTATTCGATCACGCTCATTGTGCTTGACATTGGATATGGACTTTGTTTCTGTTAATTAGCTGCAGCTTCATTCTAAGATATTCAATAGTTCCATGCTGGAACAGGAAGGGCTTGAAGAGTAGGAAAGGTGGGAAGGTGGGGTTTTCAAACTTTAATCACTTACTGGCTGAATCATCTCAGAATTAAAGAAGGAACTCAGAACCGCAATTTGTTTGTGCATTTGTTAAATCCCATGAAATTAATGCAAATCCTAATACATTATTCATAAGATTCTACACTTGATCTTAGCCAAAAGGCCAAGAAGTAGTTTGGCTTGGTTTAATTTGATTACTCATAAGGTGAAACAACTTAAAGAAAAGAAGGCTACAGGGAGACATGATAGCAGTCTTCCGACACATGAAGAGACGTCACAGGGAAGAGGGAGTAGATTTATTCTCCTGAGCACCTGAGGGGAAGACAAGAACCAGTGGGTAGAAGCTGACAAGAACCTGACTGTGAGAGCTATTAGGCAATGGAACAGCCTGCTTCCTGAAGTGCTCCGTTGCTGGAGGTCTGCAAGAAAAGTCTGGAGAGCCATTTGTCCTGAATGGTTTGAGGACTCCTACACTGGACAAGGGGTTGGACTAGAAGACCCCCAAGATCCCTTCCAACCCTATAATTCTATGATTCTGTGTCCGGAGAAGCACCCTCTCATTCAAGCCAAGTTAAGTCCACTCCCCCTTCACCCATTCAGCTGAAAATCTGAAAAAGGGCAGAGTGTGAGCTTAAATACTTACTAGGTTTATATACGTCCTTGCCTATCTTAACAGGAAGGTGGCTTAAGCCACCCATTCCAGGAAACGTATAACCTGTTGTGCTTAGTGCTGGTCATGCAGCATAAGTACAGTAGGTATTCTGAAACAATGTCATGGCCATAAATATTTGCAGTATTTTAATGTATGCTGTTATATTATTGAAAGCATTTAATTCCCAATTTAATGAAGAGGAATATGAGTGGAAAATGTATTGCAGTTTTTAAAATATAGCATTCTTCCTGCTCAGTTCCACATCCACGGTTATTAAAAGTACAACAGTAGAAAACATTATAGAATATTAGGAAGTATTTAGAAGGGAAGGTGTCCAAAAGGTTTTATATTTTTGTACATTTGGAATGTTGCATTAAAGTTTGAAGAGGTATAACTTTATGATTTCAATGCCCACAGTGTTTTGAAGCTATTAGGCAATGGAACAGCCTGCCTCCTGAAGTTGTGGGTGCTCCATCACTGGAAGTTTTCAAGAAAAGACTAGGCAGCCTTTTG
The DNA here is from genome assembly GCA_023362775.1 of Charina bottae. Lineage (NCBI taxonomy): Eukaryota > Metazoa > Chordata > Lepidosauria > Squamata > Charinaidae > Charina > Charina bottae. The sequence continues at coordinate 119,249,952 of JALMGJ010000002.1, forward strand.
TCCAGAAGGGTATGAGGATTCCTGCACTGGGCAGGGAGACGGACTGGAAGACCTGCAAGGTCTCTTCCAACCCTAGGATTCTAGGAAATGAGAACTATGGCCATCTTGAGAAATAGAGCAAAGGCATGGGATGAAGACAGGAACAGGGTTTCTTATTTCCACCAATATTAGAATTGGGTCTGTGTGATGACCTGCCATTGTTGCTACAGTAATGTGAAGTTGCAATTCTAGTCCTGTGTGTTTGTGTCATAAACTGTGTAACAGTGGCCCAGAAAATACAGCGCAGTTTCCATGTGACACCAAAGAACAATCTGGCTTCCAATCTTTTATAATCCCACAAGAACTTTATGGTACAATTCTAGGCATATCATCTCAGGCATAAATCCTTCAAATTCAGTGAACCTTATTCTGAGCTAATGGGATTAAACCCTTTATGTGTTGTTAGCTCAACATCGTACTACCAGGTACTCCTTAATATATTGCATTTTCTTCTCTTCCATAGAGCTGACGGCTTCCCATGGGAACAGCTGCAGTTTTGTTTATTTAAAATGCAGTAAAGGTGTAAGATAAAATTGGCAATAAATAAAGTTCTACTTCTTCATTCTTTTGTGTGAAGTATGATCATGTGAACATCAGAACAGGGCTGGAACCTCACCTCTTCATCCCACTATACTTTCAGTCAAAAAATGTAGTCTTAATGCTATTGAAAGCATTTCTCCTTCCCCCAGGCGAGACAGAAATGTTCTCAGAGGGCTGTTTCATTTAGTAAACCCCTACTCTCTGCCATCTTATAATCGCATTATACATCTTGCATTTCATTTTGTTTTATATAGGTAACTTTGAGAACTGTATTCTATAAAGCAATAGTAACTTTTTTGGGGGTTTAAGGGGCATGGTGGCTCAGCGGGTAAGACGCCAGGCTTGTCAATCAGAATATTGCAAGTTCGGAGGTTTGAATCCCTAGCCCCGCGTGACGGAGTGAGCTCCTGCACTCGCCCCAGCTCTTGCCAACCTAGCAATTTGAAAGCATGCAAATGCAAGTAGATGAATAGGCACCACTTCGGTGGGAAGGTAACAGCGTTCCGCGCGTGTCATGCGGCCACATGACCGCAGAAGCGTCTTTGGACAACGCTGGCTCTTTGGCTAACAAACGGAGATGAGCACCGGCCCCTAGAGTCGGACACGACTGCACAAATGTGCGGGGGGAACCTTAACCTTAACATTTTTTGCAGCCAAGTACTACACTTCACCTGCCCAATCACCATCACCAGGCTGCTAAGAAGTGCAGGAGTCAAAGTAGTAACAGAAGAATATTTTGTCTTTGTTTTTGCCTTTTTGGGAGATGGGGGTTACATTTATATGTGCATTAAGTTTACTTGAGGCTTAACAAATCTAGTTCCTTTAGTTGTTGGCCAAACAGGGGATGGAAACCACGCCACAATTTTCAATGTTTTGCCATTAAAGTTCAACAACCGTTTGGAACCATCACAGGGAACCATCAAAAGGATTGGCACCATAGGCTGCGAGTTACCCATTCCTACTATAAAGGGTGGCACGGTGGCATAACAGTTAAGACTACCGACTGTCAAACAAAAGGATGGCAGGTCGGCAGGTTGAGACCCGGAAGCACCGCGTAACAGGGTGAGCTCCCGTTCTTGCTCAGCTCCTGCCAACCTAGCAGTTCAAAAGCACGTAAAAATGCAAGTAGATAAGTAGGTATCACTCCGGTGGGAAGGTTACAGTGTTCCGTGTGCCTTGGCGTTTAGTCATGCTGGCCATATGACCACGGAAGCGTCTATGGACAACGCTGGCTCCCTCGGTCAAGAAGATGAGTGCCGCCCCCTAGAGCCGGATACGACTGGAAGGGGAGACCTTACTTACCTTACCTTACTATAAAGCAACTAATAAATACAGTTAATATATTAAAAGATAATTTAAAAGACACACTGTAAAAGGAAAAAGAAAGACAAAAGAAGGAAAAATTTATTGACAGACATAGCCTCTCATGGCTAAGTGCTTGAAATCTCAGTTGAATTCAAAATATAACCAGTGCACAAGTGAAACCTGGGCTGCATGGATACAACATGCTTTCCCAAATTATCTTTAAAAACTCACAGCTGCATTCACACAACATGCTAATCTTCATTGGTTTTACTCTAGTTTAGGTTTTCTTTCTTTGCTGGCTCAGTGAGTTGTGAGAACCCTGTTCTCTGGCTTAGCTTACGATTTGATGTATTGTGTAAATCCAAAAATTAGATAATTAGTTGCTGAGTGTATTATTTGTTTGTTAGATTTCTATCCCATCATTCACTCATGAACTCAAAGTGACTTACAGTATATAGAGCTCCTGAGTCCTATTGCATCACCACAATAACCTTTGGGCTGAAAGAGAGGCTGGTCCAAAATCACTAGATGAACTTCCATGGCTGAAAGTGGAATAGTATCTTGGTCCCCCAATCCTAGTCCAGCAGCTTAACTACTACATTACAGTGGTGTGTTATGAATCAAGCCGCAGCATCCCCAGAACTGGCCTCATCACTCATGTTATCTGGACAATAGACAGAGCAAAGCCTGCTCTGTAAAGCCCATTAGTACCCATTTCTTGGTTCCATCATTTTAAAAAAAATCCTGCTTTGGCAGGCTGAACAGCACTGTGATTAATATATTATCTAACCATCATATCAACTTCCCTCCAGTCTAACATCCATCATTCTGGGTCACTGGAAAAATTTAAAGGTGGCTAAAACCAGACATCTTTGAAAAATTGCTGTTGCATACCTCCAGAACAGAGTAAGCCTGCTATGGATCACTGATGGAAAACTGGACCTTGAAGAGGATATATTGGCCACGTTCCAACCTATATAGTTCCTATTGTGTAATAGATGTATACATAAGGCCCGAATCAATTAAGAATCTGTTCTACTTATGTCATACCCTGTGGTTGTCTTTTTGCCTTGCTGACCGAAATTACTTCTAGCAGCCACTCAGATGCCTATGGGGAGTGGGACCTGAGGGTGACCACTGTCTTCTCCAGTAATGATGCTTAGCAACTGGTCTTTAGGGAATGCTGCATTGAATTCTAGAAACAGTCATTAACAGCCCAATTTTCTATTATTTTATCCAGGAAAAGATAATTTCATAATTTCACACTAGGTCTTCATTAATTTGTTTCTGTAGTTAGACAATAAACTCATTAACTTTGTTGGTACAGAGCAATCAGTATATAAAAAGGAAAGATCCTGGACCTCTTGTTATATGGAGAAGTATATTTTTCCCACTTCTTGAAAAATGTGTTTACCATATCTTTTCACCTGATCGTGGATTTACTGTCTAGAATTTCTCTTTTTTTATCCCCAATGCAGTCTTATGTGCTTTCAGGTGTTTTATAGAATGAAAACACTTAGCCACAACAATTAAAAGCATGATTTAATGTTCAACATTATGGTGTGATAGAACTCCTTAACATGATTTATAGCTCACTAATTTGATCCTACAGCCTGGGGAAAAAAATTACCAGCAGTTCAGCTTATGCTGATGTTGAGAAACTGTGAACAACTGAAATCATATAAGCTGTGTGAAAATTGATTCATGCATGTGCAACCAGCTGACCCCTTTGCAAGCAAGCAAGTGCCATAATAATTTAGCACATGGCATAGCTGTCTAAAATAAATAGCAGTGTATATAAGGAGTCATTTTAGATTCCAAGAAATCTTCATCTGGATATTGAACCAAGTTCAGTAGACTGGATCCATCCTACAGAAAAAGCAAAGGTAAACTAAGGTGGTGAGAAGGGGGGGGGATAAAGTGGGTCACAGAAAGCCACCTGAACAGTTTGACTTCTGTAAACTGATAATTTGTGACCAGCCATGCACACATAAAAGTGCTCACAACATGGTTTTAATGTATCAAAGTCATATGGCAATTTGATTAATATTAGTCAGGGCTTATATACCATTATTTCTTTCACATTCCTCAATAAAAAAAAAACATCATGTATAATCTGCCTAGTTACAGCATGTTGGCTGATACTTGCCAGCTACTGATTGAAGAATACATTCTTCCCAGCAGGCCTGGTCTCACATGGGTTTTCCAGTAACTTTCAGTCTAGGTGGAAGCAGATCACACCTCTGAAGTTTTACTCTCTCAGTATTTCTCCAGAATTGTTACTTTCCTTGAGCCATGAACAACTCAGAGTGGCACTAAGTGAACTGGGGGCTTAGCACACCAGTAAAAACTAAGTAAACAGTAAAAAAAAGAGTGCCCTTTTTGGGGAGATGGGCGGGGATAAATTTAAATAATAAATAAATAAAAACTAGGCTCACAGAGGAAATTAGACAGAGATTTATGTGGGTGCATTCTTTAAATAAATGATCCACCAGTTTTACATTACTGTTGTGTATCACTAAGCATCTTATCCATCTGGCCTGCGGTTATAACAGGGGTGGGGAACCTTTTTTCTGCCAAGGGCCATTTGGATATTTATAACCGGGGACCGGGGGGTGGGGGGGGTTTCTGGGATTTCCGCGGACCGGGGACTGGAGTTTGCGGGCAGGAGCCAATCACAAGCACTGGGGGGCGGGGTTTGCAGGCAGGAGCCAATCGTGTGGAAGGGGCGGGGTTTGCAGGAGGGAGCCCCGCTGGCCTTAGGCAGGAGCCCCGCAGGCCTTATACAGCCCACGGGCCTGACATTGCCCACCCCTGGGTTATAACAATATTTCTTCTTCTTTTTGTTGTTGTTGTTCAGTCGTTTAGTCGTGTCCGACTCTTCGTGTCCTCATGGACCATAGCACACCAGGTCTTCCTGTCCTCCACTGCCTCCCTGAGTTTACACAAATTCATGTTCATTACATTGGTGATGCTATCTAACCATCTCATCCTCTGCCGTCCCCTTCTCCTTTTGCCTTCAGTCTTTCCCAGCATCAGGGTCTTTTTCAGTGAGTCCTCTCTTCGCATTAGGTAGCCAAAGTATTTGAGCTTCAGCTTCAGTATCTGTCCTTCCAATGAGCAGTCAGGGTTGATTTCCTTTAGGATTGACTGATTTGACCTCCTTGCAGTCCAACAGAATTAAACTGATACTGAGTTTCTAATTCATTTTAGACATATAGTTCAACAACTTTCAGAGATATAATTTTACAACTTTTATTCTTATTATTCCTAATCCTTTTACATTTTATGGACTGTATTTTATCATTGAGATGGCTTATAGTAGCACTACAATTTTACTTATATTGCTGTAGGTTTCTCTCATTTTATGCTGGTCTTTGACTTGTATCATGTGTACTGATGAGATATGTGATTTCGTTCTGAACTATATTGGTGTATCTATTTGCAAGATAAACTCATTTATAGTTTCTTCATGCATCAATAAAAGAAACCAAAGGCCTAGTCATTTGAGTTCATTACATATAATGCTACCCAGGAGGGGTCCATACAATTTTCTCTACAGAAAAGAGCTATGTGAGAATTCCTTAAAAGTCATACAATAATTCCATTTGAGTCTTACTCTCATGCAAGGGATTATATAATATTCTAAGGTGAAAGTAAACATGAGAGCCAGTTTGGTCTAGTGGTTAAGGCAACGAACTAGAAACCAGGAGTCTGTGAGTTCAAGTCCCGCCTTAGGCATGAAAGCCGGCTGGGTGACCTTGGGCCAGTCTCTCTCTCTCAGCCCAACTCACCTCACAGGGTGGTTGTTGTGGGGAAAAGAGGAGGAGGAAGGAATATTAGGTATGTTCGCCACCTTGAATTTTTTATAAAAAATAATAAAAATGGGATAATAAATAAATAAATAAATAAATACATACATACATACATACATACATACATACATACATACATACATACATACGAAGAGAAGACAAAGCCACCCCAGAACAATAGAGTTCTCATAATGTCTCGTTCTGCCTTGAGCTTATTCATGCATATCACCCACAGTCTTGGAATCAGAAAGTGAATTCAGACATAACAAAGCATGCAAATTGATGGTTATAAGCACAAATTTTTAAAAATCAGATACCTGACCATTTGCTTGCTTATCTCTGGAAGGTTCCCCCAAGTACAAAGGATAACTTGGACAGAAACATAGACTGCTACAAAACAGTAAATAGCAGGTGGATATTTTGCTCACTACAGGGCTCCATGTTCCAGTCATATTTTCACACCAATTTCTATGCTCATATTGATTCTCCTGGCATTCCACATGGATGGAAAGGACAGGATTTTGTGTTCTTTTGGCAGCATGGCACAAGCAGCCTGGGAAAATAAAATCAAAAGATGAAGCTGGCAATAACAAACATTTCACAAACAAACAGGAAAATTACTGAAAGGCTCACAAGCTATGTTACTGGTGGAAATTGAGCATACTAGATACATGATCACATGCATTCAATTAAAGGGTATATTGTCCTATCATTAGTTTCATGTTCTGCTTGTATGAACCTGTATACTCAGTATGTCATGGATGATATGAAGTTCATAAATACCTTCTAGATGTAGTAAGAGACATGTTATGCAAAGCTGCATACCATGTGTCTCTGCCGTCTCTTCATTATAATATGGACTATAACAAAGCATGTGATGCAATATGGTGTTTCATCTCCCCACCCTGCTAGCCATTCATCCATGGATAAAGCAGGAAAAAGCACGAAGCAATGTCACATCACCTCATTTGTACACATGGGGACAAGTGTTCACATGCAGGTTCCCTTGGGAACTCCAGCCCCATGCAATCTGGATTCTAAATCACAGGGTGAACCTGCATAATCACAGGAAGTTCCTGTCTTCAGAACTTCCCCTATAAGTGGACAGTGGGTAGTGGTCAGGCAATATAATATGGGCAGCTCTACTCCCATCCATCACATAATTAACATATAACATCCATGTCGGAAGCCGTATCTCCCTTGTAATGGAGACAAATAAGTTCAAATGTAGAGAACAAATGGTTTAGTAAATAATTTACTGCTGCAGTTCTGAATAATAAATGTGCATTTTTCTAGACTGCTTTGCTTGACTATGAGTGAATATTCTGGAGAACATATTGACAGGCAAGATCAGTTAATTATGGAAGAACTGCTGGCAAGATAGTCGGCCAAAACCGGTACAATAGTCAAAGCTTGAAGATGAAATAAGAGGGGAAACTGTGTTCAGTTCAAGGATTAGCATTTGGCTTTGAGTACTTTTCTGGACTGGGTTTTATTCCTACCCAGAAAAGAACTTCATCTTCCCTTCTCTACCTGCCAGGCTGCTTCTGCTGTATCTAATTCTGTCCTTCTTCTCTGGCCATGATACACAGAAAGACCTTCCTACATAGGAAATCTCAGAGGCTGTGGGCCTCCATGTGCATCTTGCCCTAGCAACATTCCCTATGAGAGATGAAGGGGCAACTCAGATTTCCATTGTTCCACTATTGGTGGCTGAAAGTGAAGGCAGGAGCAGAAGAAGCTACTACAGCAGGGCTAGCTGTTGTGGCCCACAAGAACCCAGAGGTACCTCCTTTGATGTCTGTTGACTGTCTTATCTCATTTTATTTTTTATTTATTTTAATTTTTAATTTTTATCCTGCCTTTATTATTTTTATAAATAACTCAAGGCGGCGAACATACCTAATACTCCTTCCTACTCCTATTTTCCCCACAACAACAACCCTGTGAGGTGAGTTGGGCTGAGGGAGAGTGACTGGCCCAAGGTCACCCAGCCGGCTTTCATGCCTAAGGTGGGACTAGAACTCTCAGTCTCCTGGATTCTAGCCCGTTGCCTTAACCACTAGACCAAACTGGCTCTATTTTTAAAATATGTTTATCTTCTTATAATCTTATAATCTATTTTTAAATTATTATTATTATTATTATTATTATTATTATTATTATTATTATTTTAAAACAAAGCACCCAGACTCCAGCATCATCTTTATTTAAAGGAATGCATTTGGTCCTACATGTACCATTCTTCAAAAATAAAACTCCATTGCATGCTTAGATGTGTGGCCACCTTCCCTGAAAGATAGACTGACAGGCAGGAAAAAAAGGAAAGCTGTGGTATAGAGAAGCTGTGGGGCTAGATGGGGGCCTTATTTAGTAGGCAGCAGTCTCATGCATTTGCCTTTTACAAAATGGGCATTCTATGTTTTGCCATGTCACCAATCCCAAAGTTCAATGTATCCCCAAAGGTTGCTTGGTCTCCCATTAGCTCTGCTACAGCGGAAAATATTAGCAGCATCAACTACGAGCTATGGCATAACAGAGCATGCTGGACACTGAAGACTCACAGGATTGTTGAAGAGCAATGAGCAAGGTTCTGTATATGTATATGCATATGTGTGTGTGCATGTTTGTGTGTGTGTGTGTACACACACACACACACACACACACATATACACACACACAAACTTTTCTCCATTTTTGTTCGTAAGTGCTGGGTCTGATCTGAAGGAACCATATGGAAGTTTGCCTGTCTCCAGTCTTCTGAAAATGTTTTGTGTGGTATGTGTGAAATCTGACTAAATAACTTCCCCACTGATGGCAAGTATCCACAATGAAACAGGCAATTAAATGTAATATGTACTTGCATGTAACCTTTTATGGATAATTAGTGAATCTGTAAAGCTTCCAGGCCAATACTCTGTATGCCAATTCCTCAGGGTCTGTACCATCCCAGATTTAGCTGTATTTCTTTAAACATTTCTTTAAATTTCAGATAGATCAAACGCTTGCTAAATTAACCAAGATTAGGGAGCTATGCTTTCAAGCTGTGCAATCAATAGCTTTTTAGAGACAAATTTATTCCATTAGACTGAAATACAGCAATGCTATTTGGATGATAGGCAGTTTCTGATGTTTTAACATGTGACTTCTTCAGATAGCAAATTAGTAGCACAGTGACATGTGGGAATACAGTTCAAGAAGGGCTAAGATTCAAACAGTTGGACTTACTGTCTCAGGGTATCCTAAGGGTATGTCAGTACATTGCAAGTACATCCTAATTGATGGGATGCAGGAAAAATCCTAGCTTGCATAGAAGAGCATGAACATACTTGGAAAAAAGCTGGGTTTTGGCTGTGTGTGTTTGTGTGTTGGCCCAAATGCTCCAAAAGTGGCCAGTACTATTATTACCATTAGCAAAGAATGCTACATGTGACACAGGTATGACTATGCTGGTAGCCTCATCTATACCTTCTGGATATGACTGGAAAGCATTATGTGAAAGCCTGACCAGAGCCATGTTGGGTGGCAAAAGTCAATATCTGTGGGGTCCTCTGGTAACAGCTGTGGCATATGAAAAATTGCAACTTGGAATATAAGAGGAGTAAAAGAGCATGAGTTAAAAAAACGAATGAAATAAAAATAGATATATTTTATGTCTTTGAAATTAGATGATAGGGGAAGAATGTAATAGAATGGAATGAAAATGAGAAATACAATCATGGAAGGGAAAATATAATAAATGGATGGCTTCCGGTGGGAATGGCGGACTGAACGGCTGAGCTGACAACGCGGTAACTTTTTTCGGGCTCAGGCAGGTTTTCCTGAAGCCCAGAAATGTTCTCTGGATCAAGGAGAATACCTGAAATCATCCCATCTGTCCTCCGGATGGCTGCTTGCAGCCAGAAGATCACACACAGCGTTTCGCGCTCGACTGGTAAGAGCAGCCAGGAGGCGGGGATGTCATCACTTTCCAAGCTGCCCCATTCCTAAATCACCAATTTATATATATATATTTAAGTATGTGTACCCTAAGAGAGGCTTTCTAAGGCAAGGAGAAGCTGGTTCTCTTGGTGCTTAACGTTATTTTTGGGATTACTTTTCTTAAAAAATTCTTTTTTAAGTTTTGGATTTCGTTCTTCTTCCAAATATAAAGGAGGATTGAGAGTAAATCCCTGTTCTTATTTTTGTACTAAATTTGAAGATATTAGCATTTTAATAGGAAAAACAGGAAAAACACCGGGACAAGACGGATTATCGACAGGCTATTATAAACATTTTAAAGAACAATTGGTTGAACCGTTAAAAATACTGTTTAATTCGATTCTGGAAGGTAACAAAATACCAAAATCATGGTCTCAGGCCAAAATAGTCTTAATTCCAAAGGAAGACCAAGATCCAACAAAATGCCAAAATTATAGACCAATTTCATTATTAAATAATGACTACAAATTGTTCACTATTGTATTGGCGGAAAGATTAATTTTTTTTTTACAAAATTTGATAAATGGGGACCAAAATGGATTTCTACCAAATAGACAAATTAAAGATAATTTAAGAACAGTAATAAATTTAATAGAATATGCTAACACACATAATGAAAAACAGATAATGTTACTATTCTTGGACGCAGAAAAAGCTTTTGATAACGTGAATTGGGATTTTATATTTAAAATTTTAGAATACAGAAATTTTGGAAAGAATTTTATAAATGCAATTAAAGAAATTTATAATGTACAAAAAGCCAATATAATAGTAAACGAAGAAGAAACAAAAGAAATAAATATAGAAAAGGGAACACGCCAGGGCTGTCCAATGTCACCACTGATATTCATATTGGTATTAGAAACTATATTGGAAGAAATTAGAAAGGATGATAATATTGAAGGAATAAAAATTAAAGGAGAAATATATAAATTAAAAGCATTTGCGGACGATTTAGTAATGTCAATTCAAAATCCATTGAACTCAATAGAAAACCTAAATGAAAAATTAAAGGAATTTGGAGAACTGGCAGGCCTCAAAATTAATAAGCAAAAGACAAAAATGATAAATTTAAATATGAAGAAAGAGGATAAGATGAAATTGGAAGAAAAAACTGGATTTCAAAACGTTAAACAAATTAAATACTTGGGAATAGAAATAACAGGTAAAAACATAGACTTATTTAAAAACAACTATAGTAAAGTATGGAACGATATTAAAAAAGATTTAGAAAAGTGGAAAAATTTACAATTATCATTATTAGGGAAGATTGCCACGGTAAAAATGAATGTACTGCCCAAAATTTTATACCTGTTCCAAACGATACCTATAGAAATTACAGATCAAACATTTTCAAAATGGCAAAAAGATATTACAAAATTTATATGGAATGGAAAAAAACCCAGAATAAAAGTAAGATATCTACAAGATTTAAAGGAAAGAGGAGGATTGGGACTACCAAATTTAAAATTATATTATGAATCATCTGTTTTGGTCTGGCTAAAAGATTGGATAAAACTAGATAATTGGAACATATTAAATTTAGAGGGTCATGACAACAGATTCGGATGGCATGGATATTTGTATTATAATAAAAGCAAAAGCAATAAGGCATTTACGAATCATAAAATTAGAAAATCAATTTTAAGAATTTGGAACAGATATAAAAAATATTTATTGCCGGCATTACCATTGTGGATATCTCCTCAGGAGGCAAATGCCAAAATAGAAACTCCAAAAGATAAAAAATGGATAAGGTATAAGAACCTATTGAAATTTAATGGGAATAATTATGAAATTAAAACGAGAGAAGAATTAGAAAGAGAAGGATTTGAATGCTATTGGTTTAAATATTTACAACTAAAAGAACAATTCAAATTAGACCAAAAGATGTTCAAATTCACGGAATCAACAGAAAATTGGGATAGTATATTATGGAAAGAGAAAGATCATTTAATATCTAAATTATATAAAAAATTATTGGAACTGAAAAATAAAGATATAAAAATTAAAAAGTATATGACAAAGTGGGAAGAAAATTTGGATAGAGAAATTAAATATGAAGACTGGCAAAGAATTTGGATGAAAAATATTAAATTTTCTTTAAGTAACAATCTAAGAGAAAACAATTATAAAATGATATTTAGATGGTATTTGCCTCCTGAGAGATTATATAAAATGAAATGTTCAAGATCAAATATATGTTGGAAATGCAAAATAAATGTGGGAACCTTTTATCATATCTGGTGGACATGTCAAAAGACTAAAAAAATATTGGGGTAAAATTCATGGTAATATATGTAAAATATTCAAAATTGATATGGAAAAAAAATCAGAAATCTATTTACTGGGAATTATCGACATGAAGATGAACAAGGAACAAAAAAGACTATTATACCATTTGACTACAGCGGCGAGGATCAATTTTGCAAAACATTGGAAAGAAGAAGCCACCCCCTCAATAGAAGATTGGATAATCAAAACAATGGAAATAGCTCAGATGGACAGATTGACAATTCTAATAAAACAAAAAAGAACTGGGAGACTATGAACTTACTTGGAATCCATTTATAGAATTTTTGCAAAAAGAATATAAAATAAAACTATTGTAACGGAAAAATATTAGAAGAGATAAATAAGATAATATATTAGAATATATGTACTAGAGTATAAGATCAAATGAAAGGTTTAAAATATAATAAGAATTAAGATATCTATATATTTATATATTAAAGAAATATTAATAAAAGGAAGGAATAAAATAAAAGAGGAATACAACAGTAATATAGTAAAAATTAAAAGTAAGAAGCTTTCTTCAAGAAAGAAACAGGAAGTCGTTTTAAACTAATTGTTCTACGTGATGTAATGTTATAAGGATTTTGATATGTAGGATTATTTAGTTTTGAATGTAAATTTATTAAGTTTGTTATGTATTTTGTCATTTATCCTTATGTCGTTGATGTTGTTGATGTCTTTGTTTTTTTTTGTGTTTTTTTTTAATAATAAAATTATACTTAAAAAAATAAAAATAAAATAAAAATGGAAGTTTGCCATCAGTTTCTTTTTCCATAGTGAATTGTATATTGGGGTGGATGCCGTTTAGGTGGTCCAGAAATTTCTCCAGTTCTTCTTCAGTATGACTCCAAATTGCGAAGGTGTCATCCACGAACCGGAACCAGACTGTTGGTGTAATGGGTGCCGATTCCAAAGCCTGTTTTTCAAAGTGTTCCATGTAAAAGTTTGCTATGACTGGGCTCAGGGGGCTTCCCATGGCAACGCCATCCATCTGTTCGTAGAACTCATTCTCCCATTGAAAGTAACTAGTTGTTAGGCAGTGTTGAAATAAAGCTGTAATGTCTTCTGGGAAGATTTGCTTGATGAGTGCCAGGGTGTCCCTTACTGGCACTTTGGTAAACAGGGAGACCACGTCAAAGCTGACCAGTTTGTCCGTGTGGTTGAGTTTTAGGGTGCTGATTTTGTTGATGAAGTGTCCTGAGTCTTTGATGTGGGATGGAGTCTGTCCGATGTGGGTCTGTAAAAGGGTTGCCAAATGTTTGGATAATTCATATGTCGGGGAGCCAATGGCACTTACAATGGGTCTGAGTGGGATCGAGTCTTTGTGGATTTTGGGGAGTCCGTATAGTCTAGGTGAGAGAGCTTCTGTCTTGCAAATACGTTGTAGTACGTTGGGATGCAGGGAGGAGCTCTTTATCAGTGTGTTGGTTTGCTTCATGATTTTGCTGGTCGGATCCCGTCTTATTGTTCTGTATGTGGTGGGGTCTAGTAATTCTCTGATTTTGTCTTTGTATTCATCTATGTTCATAATTACCGTGGCATTGCCTTTGTCCGCTGGAAGGATGATGATGTCTGGGTCCGAATTGAGGGTCTCTATGGCGTTTCTCTCCTTCTTAGTAATGTTGCTGGTGGGGGGCTTTGCTTTCCTTAGGATTCTTGCCACTTCACCCCTTATTTCTTCTGCTTCTTCCTCTGGACGTTGGTGAATGGCTGATTCCACATTGGCAATGATATCTTCCACTGGAATTCTAATTAAATTAGAATTAAAAATTAAAAATTAGCAAAACCTGGCTACCAGTCCTGAAAAACACAGCCTGCAAAAGGTCAACGAACTCAGTCCAACCACCAGGACATGGGAATACTTCTCACAATGAACATGCTAATCACGCTCATCAGCCACTCGTTAACATTTCAACACAACAAAAAACCCCACCTAATCTCCTATAATTTAGCTCTATAAATAGAACATTGCCACTCTACCTGGGCACAGAGATTTTGCTTCTATCTGTGCTCCTGCCCTCTGAAGATGCTGGCCACAGATGCTGGCGAAACGTTAGGAACCACAACTTCCAGAACACGGCCACACAGCCCGGAAGACCCACAACAGCCACCAATTGTTAGATATCTTATCAGTCTTACAAATCAAACAAGCCTTAGTAAATATCTAGTACAGAGCTTTCCAAACTTTTCATGTTGGTGACACACTTTTTAGACATGCATCATTTCGCGACACACTCTTACAGCAGGGCATCATTTCGAGACACACTCTTACAGCAGGGCACAAGGCAGGCACTAGGACCTGCACGGAATCACAGCCAGTTTGGAGGCAGCAAGGCACAAGGCAGGCACTAGGACCTGCATGGAAGCCAGGAGGCAGCAGCAGCCGCGACACACCCAGACACTGCAGCTGACACACTAATGTGTCCTGACACACAGTTTGGAAAGCTCTGATCTAGTACATCTTAATCCAACTCATTAAAGAGAAATGAAATCATAATAACCATAAATCATTATCCATCCAGTTACATGTTCTTAAATTTTTACCCCATTTCAAGATAAACCAAAACATTTACATGTCTCCCTAAAATATATAAATTATCTACTTTTATAATTAATAATACTATAACTATTTTAAACAATGCCTTATACATCTTAAAAGTCATACAAATCTTAAAAAAGAAAAAAAATCCAATACGTCTTAATCCAAGTCATTAAGAAAAAAAAATGCAATCATAAAAGTCTCATTGTCAATCCAATTAAACATTCTTAATTTTTACCCTACTTCGAAATAAACCAAAACATTTATGTATCTCCTTATTACACACAGGACATTTTTCTTATAAAAATACAACAGCCCAGCTGCCCCCCTGAAAATCACAGACTTCTCAGCAAAAGAAAAACTCCCTCAAGACAGATTCTCTTCTCTTCCATAACAATCCCTAAGAAAGTCATAACAAACATCTCTTCTAACAATCTTCAGCTCAAACTGTCTCTTTAACCCCATCAATACCAAAATGTAGCCGTCATCTGGCATTACTTCAATGTTATTGTCAGCAGAAAGATCTTCATCCTTATCAAGGTCTCCATCTTCTTCCATATAAACTTCAGCCAGCTGACGCATTTTAGAAATCATTTTAGAAATCATTTCTTCCCCATTGTCCCACAAGTCCTGCAGAATCTTCTGATACCAATCTGAAAGAATCTCTTTATAGGTCTGCTCTGATTCGCAACAATCCTCCATGTTTCAGGCAGTGAATTATAACACTCTTTAAATACTTGATTCACACAGATAGGAGTTAATAAGTTAATAAAAAACTTCTAAGTGAAATTGACAAGAGAAAGTAAGCTACCAAGCATCTAGAGAAAGTGAGCAGAAAGCCAGGAATCCAAAACAGCAATTCCAGCATGCAGAAAAATATTAAATCCTTCAAATTCAGTACAAAAATAAGAACAGGGAGGCAATTATTTATTCTCAATTCTCCTTAATCTTTAAATGGAAAACAAGCCAAAACTTAAAAAAAATTGAAAATTAAAGATTAATAAAAAAATAACAATAAACACCAAGAGAATCTGCTTCTTCTTACTGTAGAGAGCCTCTCTTAGGGTACAAAACTTAAACATATAAATTGGGTCATTTAGAAATGGGGAGGCTTGACTTAATGTCCCTTAAGGCTACACTGCGGCATGGAAAAGATGGAGTCCCTGTCTCCCGTCGTCTCTTACCGGTTCGTCGTGAACACTGTTTGCGATTCTCTGGCTGCAAGACGGTGTTATGGAGCACAGATGGGATAATTCCAAGCATTTTCTAACCGTGAAAATGCTCTGGGACTGCAGGAAAAGCCTGCCTGCATCCCCCAAAAAACCCGCGTTGTCAGATCTGCCTGCAGAGCTCGCAGACACAGCTGGTCAGTCGGCCATGTCCCCCACCAGAAGTCACAATCATATATTTCTCAGTGTCCTGATGAAAAGCAAGTCTAGTCTACTCATCTACTGCCCAAAATAATTCCATATTGCAATGTTTTCTCAACATACCAATATTTTCTCATTATCAGTTGTGTCTTTTCAGCCATGATGTTCTCTTCCTAGGCATGCTTAACAAATTAATCTCCCTGGGACTTCTGGAGGAAGAAATGGACTGAAGACAGCTCCACGAAAAGGGGAGCTGATGCCTGATGAATACAATGATAATGTGATAAAATGAAGTTTTACATTCATTCTTTTTACTTTTCCCTTTGTATAAAGGAGCAGTAACAGCATTCTTCCAACTGGGTGCAGATGCAGTCTTTACATGGTGGCCATGGGTGCCCAGGGAGTAGGGCAGGAGAGGCAAAGGATGAAATGTCTGTGATGACATCACCACTCAAATGCTGTGACTTACATACTTGTAGATCTTGAAGACATGAGCAAGGTATTTAGAGAGACAAGGACCACTACTTGCTTGCTTAACCCTTGGCATTCTTTGGTGATTAAATCAGTCAGATAAGGACCAGTCTCATGGTTAAGGAAGATGATCAATACCACTTTGAGTATAGGATCCATTCCCACCTGCTTAAAGGAGCAGTTATAAGGCTTCTACTGAAAAAGCCTCCCTCGATCTGGAAGATCTCTGCAATTATAGGCCAATCTCAAATATTCCATTCTTGGCTAAGGTGCTGGAGAAAGTGGTAGCATCACCACTTCAGATGCTTTTGGATGGAAGTATTTATTTAGATCCATTTGTCTCAGAATTTCATCCAGGATATACAACTGAGACTACTTTGATTACCTTGGTAGATGACCTGTGCTGGAAACTAGATCAGGGAAATACATCCTTGCTATTTCTCCTACATCTCTTGGTGGCTTTTGAGATCATCAATAGTAGTATCCTGGGCTCTCTGGTGGGGTTGGACCTTGGGGATTCTATTTTACAATGGTCCTGGTTCCTCCTTTTGGGGCACACTCAGAGGTTGGTGCTGAAGGACTACTGTTTGATACCTAGGTTCTATCTTGTCCCCTATGCTTTTTAAATATCTGCATGAAAGTGCTGAGGTAGGTAATTTGGAATTGTGGAGTGGGTTGCCATCAGAATGCTGAAGACACCCAGATCTATTGCTCTTTATTATCCAACTCCAAGAAAGCAATCAGTATTCTTGAATGTTGCCTAATCTTGACAATGGAATGGAGAACAAGCTAAAATTATATAAAGAGATGTAGCTGGCAAGGAGAAAGCTGGACTTTGAGACAGCAGTGAAGCTTGTTTCGATGGGGTAGTACCCCTCCAGAAAAAGCAGTTTTACAGTTTGGGGTTGCTCCTTTACCCCCAATTGTCACTGGATTTGGAGGTGTCTTATGTGCTGACTGTAATCCTTTTTGAGCTAGTTGGACTTGACAGTGATTATCCATGTCTTGATTACAATCTGTCTTGACTGCTACAGTGTGGTTGAGATGGGGCTATCCTTGAAAGGGGTCTAGAAATTGCCATTGGTGCAAATTGCAACAGTTAGACTGCTAAATGGTGCAGGTACAAGGATCACTGAATGATCTGCACTTGCTATGGATTCCCAATGTTGACCTTTAAAGCCCTAAATGGCTTAAGGCCTAACTAATGGAGGGACCATCTCTCCCACTCTGAACCTGCCTTGTTACTCAGATCAACAGGAGGGACCTCTTGAAGATCACTCTGCTATTGGGAACTCATTATTAAGGATACAGGAGAGAGCCTTCTGCTATACAGTATAACTCCCAGGCAATAGAATGGTAAAAAGGTGTCTCTCCTCGAGCTTTTAATGGTTAATAATTTTAGTGGTAGTTAATAGATATTGGGGAGCCAGTTTGGTGTAGTGGGTTAAGGCATCAGGCTAGAAACCAGGAGACCGTGAGTTCTAGTCCCACCTTGGTCAGCTGGGTGACCTTGGGCCAATCACTCTCTCTCAGCCCTAGGAAGGAGGCAATGGCAAGCCACTTCTGAAAAACCTCATCAAGAAAACTGCAGGGACTTGTCCAGGCAGTCTCCGAGAATCAAAAATGATTGAATGGGGAAAAATGGATATTGATTTTAATGTTTGATTTTTATTTTAATTGTATTGATTTTATGGTCATGTTAAATGTTTTTTTACTGTTATAAGCCATCTTGACTGCTTGAATAAACAAAAAGTGGGATGTAAATTCAATAAAGAAAAATAAACCTATTTTCAGGTTTGATTTTGTTTTTTCCCCTGTAGCACTGTACATTTGGATTTCCAAATGAAATAGACCAGATCTTGACCCTTGAGGGGGAGATGCAGTCTATCCCTTGCCCCTTAGAATGTCTTTCAAGGGACTATAGCATGCTACACTGAAAAATCACACGACTGAAAATCAGTGATTTCTTAATGAATTTCAGTAGGATGATATTGGGGGATTCTGGAAACCACAAAATGGGGCTGGGGAGCGGCATACTGTATGTAAGTATGTCTATGAAGGTTTTCAGTCATCCAGGTAGAATTGTCTGTAGCTTGAATCATGTCAACTGGATTTCTATTTTCTCAGTAGAAACGTTTCACTCCTTATCCAAGGAGCTTCTTCAGTCTGAGCAAAGTTAGTAAGGGAATCCTAAATATGTTTCTAGGTAGCTGTGTGACCTTACACCTGGGGCTAGGTCATGGTTATTTTGAGATGTTATTTTAAGTCCTTTTATCATCTAAAGGAGGATCGTTAAGATCACCATGCTGCTGTTGAGCTTGTAAGACCTGTAAGACTGTTGAGCTTTTAAGACCATTCCACAAGCTCAACAGCAGCATGGTGATCTTAACGATCCTCCTTTAGATGATAAAAGGACTTAAAATAACATCTCAAAATAACCATGACCTAGCCCCAGGTGTAAGGTCACACAGCTACCTAGAAACATATTTAGGATTCCCTTACCAACTTTGCTAAGACTGAAGAAGCTCCTTGGATAAGGAGCGAAACGTTTCCACTGAGAAAATAGAAATCCAGTTGACATGATTCAAGCTACAGACTGTATGTAAGCTTCTGTTTTGTTACAAGGGGATGAAAATCATATATTCAGGACACTGAAATAAAAAAGAGATACTGGGCAAATGTTAATAGACAACACAAATCTGTAAAGTCAATAATATAATCCATTAGATAAGTAGGAAATATGTAGGAAATAATTTTTATGAGTGTATCTTTGTTTTCTACTAAAGCACATACTGGAGACAGAGGTACCCGGCACATCCCAAAGTAAATAGATCAGTTCGAAGCAAATAGAGATGAAATCATATCTAGCTAGAACAAATCTTTAAACAATTATTTAAGGGTTTAAATGAAAGCTAGTCTTTTCAGGAAGACCAGTGCCAGCCCACATAAAACGTGGTTGGAAACTACAACATGAATATGCACTATGGGGTTTCTCTGTGAGTTTATATTACTAGATTACTATGAAAATCTAGTAATAGAGAAAACAGAGATGAAGCAGACCAGTTTGTTGTTTATTCGTTCAGTCGTTTCCGACTCTTCGTGACTTCATGGACCAGTCCACGCCAGAGCTTTCTGTCGGCCGTCACCATCCCCAGCTCCCCAATGGTTGAGTCCGTCACCTCCAGAATACCATCCATCCATCTTGCCCTTGGTCGGCCCCTCTTCCTTTTGCCTTCCACTTTTCCTAGCATCAGCTTCTTCTCCAGGGTATCCTGTCTTCTCATTATGTGGCCAAAGTACTTCAGTTTTGCCTTTAATATCATTCCCTCAAGTGAGCAGTCTGGCTTGATTTCCTGGAGTATGGACTGGTTTGATCTTCTTGCAGTCCAAGGCACTCTCAGAATTTTCCTCCAACACCACAGTTCAAAAGCATCTATCTTCCTTTGCTCAGCCTTCCTTATGGTCCAGCTCTCGCAGCCATAGGTTACTACAGGGAATACCATTGCTTTAACTATGCGGACCTTTGTTGTCAGTGTGATGTCTCTGCTCTTAACTATTTTATCAAGATTTGCCATTGCTCTCCTCCCAAGAAGTAGACGTCTTCTGATTTCCTGGCTGCAGTCAGCGTCTGCAGTAATCTTTGCGCCTAGAAATACAAAGTCTGTCACTGCCTCCACTTTTTCTCCCTCTATTTGCCAGTCATCAATCAAGCTCGTTGCCATAATCTTGGTTTTTTTGAGGTTTAACTGCAGCCCAGCTTTTGCACTTTCTTCTTTCACCTTCGTCATAAGGCTCCTCAACTCCTCCTCGCTTTCAGCCATCAAAGTGGTATCATCTGCATATCTGAGATTGTTAATGTTTCTTCCAGCGATTTTAACTCCAGCCTTGGATTCCTCAAGCCCAGCATGTCGCATGATGTGTTCTGCGTACAGGTTGAATAGGTAGGGTGAGAGTATACAACCCTGCCGTACTCCTTTCCCAATCTTAAACCAGTCCGTTGTTCCGTGCTCTGTTCTTACTGTTGCTACTTGGTCGTTATACAGATTCCTCAGGAGGCAGACAAGATGACGTGGTATCCCCATACCACCAAGAACTTGCCACAATTTGTTATGATCCACACAGTCAAAGGCTTTAGAATAGTCAATAAAACAGAAATAGATGTTTTTCTGAAACTCCCTGGCTTTCTCCATTATCCAGCGGATATTGGCAATTTGGTCTCTAGTTCCTCTGCCTTTTCTAAACCCAGCTTGTACATCTGGCAATTCTCGCTCCATGAATTGCTGGAGTCTACCTTGCAAGATCTTGAGCATTACCTTACTGGCATGTGAAATAAGTGCCACTGTTCGATAGTTTGAACATTCTTTAGTGCTTCCCTTTTTTGGTATGGGGATATAAGTTGATTTTTTCCAATCTGATGGCCATTCTTGTGTTTTCCAAATTTGCTGGCATATGGCATGCATCACCTTGACAGCATCATCTTGCAAGATTTTAAACAGTTCAGCTGGGATACCGTCGTCTCCTGCTGCCTTGTTATTAGCAATGCTTCTTAAGGCCCATTCAACCTCACTCTTCAGGATGTCTGGCTCTAACTCACTGACCACACCATCAAAGCTATCTCCAATATTATTATCCTTCCTATACAGATCTTCCGTATATTCTTGCCACCTTTTCTTGATCTCTTCTGCTTCTGTTAGGTCCTTACCATCTTTGTTTTTGATCATACCCATTTTTGCCTGGAATTTACCTCCGATGTTTCTAATTTTCTGGAAGAGGTCTCTTGTCCTTCCTATTCTATTGTCTTCTTCCACTTCCGCACATTGCTTGTTTAAAAATAATTCCTTATCTCTTCTGGCTAACCTCTGGAATTTTGCATTTAATTGGGCATATCTCCCCCTATCACTATTGCCTTTTGCTTTCCTTCTTTCTTGGGCTACTTCCAGTGTTTCAGCAGACAGCCATCTTGCCTTCTTGGTTTTCTTTTTCTTTGGGACGTTTTTTGTTGCCGCCTCCTGAACAACGTTGCGAACTTCTGTCCATAGTTCTTCTGGGACCCTATCTACTAAATCTAGTCCCTTAAATCTATTCTTCACCTCCACTGCATATTCCTTAGGAATATTAGTGAGCTCATATCTAACTGATCTGTGGGTCTTCCCTATTCTCTTTAGTCTGATTCTAAATTTTGCAATAAGAAGTTCGTGATCTGAACTACAGTCAGCTCCAGGTCTTGTTTTTACCGACTGTATAGATGTCCGCCACCTTTGGCTGCAAAGGATGTAGTCAATCTGATTTCGGTGTCGACCATCTGGTGAAGTCCATGTATAAAGTCGTCTTTTAGGTTGTTGGAAGAGAGTGTTTGTTATGCACAGTGAGTTGTCTTGGCAAAATTCTATCAGCCTATGTCCTGCTTCATTTTGTTCTCCCAGACCATGCTTGCCTGTAATTCCAGGTGTCGTCTGACTACCCACCTTAGCATTCCAGTCTCCTGTAATGAAAATAACATCTCTTTTTGGTGTATTATCTAGTAGGTGCTGCAGATCCTCATAGAACTGATCTACTTCTGCTTCTTCGGCATCTGTGGTTGGGGCGTATATTTGGATCACTGTGATGTTAAATGGCTTACCCTGAATTCGAATTGAGATCATTCTATCGTTTTTTGGATTGTATCCAAGCACTGCTTTAGCCACTTTATTATTAATTATGAAGGCTACTCCATTTCTTCTGTGGTCCTCTTGTCCACAGTAGTAGATCTGGTGGTCATCTGATGTGAAGTGGCCCATCCCAGTCCATTTCAGTTCACTGACACCTAAAATGTCTATATTTAATCTTGACATCTCACCAATAACCACATCCAATTTGCCCTGGCTCATAGATCTTACATTCCAGGTTCCTATGGTGTGTTGATCTTTAGAACATCGGATTCGTCGTTCACCACCAGCACCGTCGGCCGCTAGCCGTCCTTTCGGCTTTGAGCTAGCTGCGTCATCACGTCTGGGGCTAGTTGAACGTATCCTCTGTTCCTCCCCAGTAGCATTTTGACCATCTTCCGACCTGGGAGTCCCATCTTCCGATGGTATACCGACATATCTTTGGTTGTACTGATCCATTTAGTTTTCATGGCAAGAATACTGGGGTGGGTTGCCATTACCTTCCCCAGGGATCGTATTTAGTCTGACCTCTCTGCCACGACCTTCCCGTCTTGGGTGTCCCTTCACGGTTTAGCTCATGGTTTCATTGAGGTGCTCAAGCTCCAGCACCACGACAAGGTAACGATCTCCTTTGCTGGAGCCCCATTCTATTGCTTTCCTCGATTTCTTTGCATTGTTCATTTAAGAAGGCCTTCTTATCTCTCCTTGCTATTCTCTGGAATTCTGCATTCAGTTGTTTATATCTTTCCCTTTCCCTTTCTCCCTTGCCTTTTGCTTCCCTTCTTTCCTCAGCTATTTGTAAAGCCTCATCAGTCAGCCACTTTGCTTTCTTGCATTTCTTTTTCTTTGGGATGGTTTTAGTTGCTGCCTCCTGTACAATGTTACGAACCTCCATCCATAGTTCTTCAGGCACTCTGTCTACCAGATCTAATCCTTTAAATCTATTCCTCACCTCCACTGTATATTCATAAGGGATATGATTTAGGTCATACCTGATTGGTCTAGTGGTTTTCTCTACGTTCTTCAATTTAAGCCTAAATTTTGCGATAAGAAGCTCATGATCTGAGCCACAGTCAGCTCCAGGTCTTGTTTTTTGCTGATTGTATAGAGCTTCTCCATCTTTGGCTGCAAAGTATATAATCAATCTGATTTCGGTATTGACCATCTGGTGATGTCCATGTGTAGAGTCGCCTCTTGTGTTGTTGGAAAAGAGTGTTTGCTATGACCAGCGTGTTCTCTTGACAAAACTCTATTAGCCTTTGCCCTGTCTATGAAGGTTCTCAGTCATCCAGGTGGAATTGTCTGTAGCTTGAATCATGTCAACTGGATTTTTCCAGTTTTGTCTTCTGTGCCTAGGAAGATTAAGACCATTTCGCAAGCTCAACAGCAACATGGTAATCTTAACGATCCTCCTTTAGATGATAAGGGGACTTAGAAATAACATCTCAAAATAACCATGACCTAGCCCCAGGTGCAAGGTCACACAGCCACCTAGAAACATATTTAAGGATTCCCTTACTAACTTTGCTCAGACTGAAGAAGCTTCTTGGATAAGGAGCGAAACGTTTCCACTGAGAAAATAGAAATCCAATTGACATGATTCAAGCTACAGATAGCCTTTGCCCTGCTTCATTTTGTACTCCGAGGCCGAACTTGCCTGTTATTCCGGTTATTTTTTGACTTCCTACTTTGGCATTCCAGTCCCCTATGATGAAAAGGACATCTTTTTTTGGTGTTAGTTCTAGAAGGTGTTGTAGGTCTTCATAGAACTGGTCAACTTCAGCTTCTTCGGCATCAGTGGTTGGGGCATAGACTTGGATCACTGTGATGTTGAATGGTTTGCCTTGGATTCGAACTGAAAGCATTCTGTCATTTTTGAGGTTGTACCCCAGTACTGCCTTTCCCACTCTTTTATTGACTATGAGAGCTACTCCATTTCTTCTAAGGCAAGGGTCGGAAATGGTGGCTCGCAAGCCAAATGCGGCTCTTTGGCCCCTTGAGTGTGGCTCTTCCGCAGGCAGGCGTGGCGGGCGTGGCGGGGGCAGGCGCGGCAGCGAGTGTGGCGGGGCAGGCGCAGCAGCGCGCATGGTGTGCGTGGCTGTGGGCATACCCCTGGCAACCTAGGCCCAGCCTCTCTTTTTCCTCCAGGGACGGGCTTCACACAGTCTCGCGAGAGTTTGGAAGCCTCCGTCTCCGGCAGCCATCTTGACGACGGCCACTTGCCCATCGCCTTAACCCAGGGCTTTCCAAACTGTGTGTCTCGACACAATACTGTGTCGCCGGGGGCCCCCAAGTGTGTCGCGTGACAAGCCAGAAGCGCTGATGAAAATGCCCTCGGTTCTGGCAGGGAGGTGAAAATCGCGTGCGCGCGCGCTGCCAGGCAACCCGGAGTGGAAATTCTCCGCACCAATCAGCTGTGCGTCGGGAAGCCCGGCAGCCTGCACGCGCGATTTTTGCCTCCCTGCCGGAACCGAGGGCATTTTCGGGGTCCCCGGAGTCTGCCCTTTCGAAGGGGCAGCGGCGGTGGTGGGCCATCAGTGCTTCCGGGTTCCAGGACGCCGCTGCTGCCACTGCCCCTTTGGAAGAGCAGGCTCTGGGGACCCCGAAAATGCCCTCGGTTCCAGCAGGGAGGCAAAAATCGCGCGCGCACGCTGCGGGGCTTCCCGGCGCACAGCTAATCAGCACAGAGAATTTCCACCCCGTCCTCCCCCACCACACCGACCAGCTGTGCGCCAGGAAGCCTGGCAGCCTGCCCTCAGTTTAGGCAGGGAGGCTGCGCGCAAGCGGCGCTCAGCTGTTCTGCGGGGAGAATTTCTACCCCGGCTCCAGGGCAGCGTGTGAATGTGGGGAGGGGAGGCTTTTGCCTCCCTGCCAGAACCGAGGGCATTTTCGGGGTCCCCGGAGCCTGCCCTTTCGAAGGGGCAGCGGCAGCAGCAGCAGCAGTGCTGCCTCTTCGAAAGGGCAGGCTCCGGGGACCCCGAAAATGCCCTCAGTTTAGGCAGGGAGGCTGCGCGCAAGCGGCGCTCAGCTGTTCTGCGGGGAGAATTTCTACCCCGGCTCCAGGGCAGCGTGTGAATGTGGGGAGGGAAGGCTTTTGCCTCCCTGCCAGAACCGAGGGCATTTTCGGGGTCCCCGGAGCCTGCCCTTTCGAAGGGGCAGCGGCAGCAGCAGCAGCAGTGCTGCCCCTTCGAAAGGGCAGGCTCCGGGGACCCCGAAAATGCCCTCAGTTTAGGCAGGGAGGCTGCGCGCAAGCGGCGCTCAACTGTTCTGCGGGGAGAATTTCCACCCCGGCTCCAGGGCAGCGTGTGCGTGCGGGGAGGAGGCTTTTGCCTCCCTGCCAAAACCAAGGGCATTTTCGGGGTCCCCGGAGCCTGCCCTTTCGAAGGGGCAGCAGCAGCAGCAGCAGCAGTGCTGCCCCTTCGAAAGGGCAGGCTCCAGGGACCCCGAAAATGCCCTTAGTTTAGGCAGGGAGGCTGCGTGCAAGCGGCGCTCAGCTGTTCTGCAGGGAGAATTTCTACCCCGGCTCCAGGGCAGCGTGTGAATGTGGGGAGGGGAGGCTTTTGCCTCCCTGCCAGAACCGAGGGCATTTTCGGGGTCCCTGGAGCCTGCCCTTTCGAAGGGGCAGCCGTTGCCGCCGCAGCGACAACCTGGAAGCACCGCCGCCGGTGCTTCCAGGTTTTTGTGGGCTGGCCGTTGGTGTGTCGCCAACGGCAAAAGTTTGGAAAGCCCTGCCTTAACCTCTTCGTTGCTGCTCTGCTTACTCTTTTTCTCCGTGCAAAAGCAGCACGTTTCCACCCCACAGCCCTAAGTGTGCGCAATTGGCTCCCGCCCACAAGCCCCGCTCCCGCGCTGGATTCCCCACCAGCTTTACTTTGCCTGGACTGGGGGCGTGAGCGGCTCCGGAAGAGAAGCGACTGGAGCAGTCGAGCCTCTCTTTCCCTTCTTCTTCCAAACCTCCCCTGCCCCCTTCCACGCAATTGGCTCCCACCCGCAAAACCCGCCCCCTTCCACGCGATTGGCTCCCGCCCGCAAACCCCGCCCCCTTCCACGCGATTGGCCCCCGCCCGCAAACCCCGCCCCCTGGCTCTCAAGCACTTCAAAATGTGCACGAGCATGTCAAAATGGCTCCTGGCAAAAAAAGTTTGCCGACCCCTGTTCTAAGGGATTCTTGCCCACAGTAGTATATATAATGGTCTCCTGAATTAAATTCACCCATTCCTGTCCATTTTAGTTCGCTGATTCCCAAGATGTCGATGTTCAATCTTGTCATCTCATGTTTGACCACATCCAGCTTACCTTGATTCATAGATCTTACATTCCAGGTTCCTATGCAATATTGTTCTTTACAGCATCGGACTTTCCTTCCACTTCCAGACACATCCACAACTGAGCGTCCTTTCGGCTTTGGCCCAGCCGCTTCACTCTTTCTGGAGCTACTCGGAATTGCCCTCCGCTCTTCCCCAGTAGCATATTGGACAACTTCTGACCTGAGGGGCTCATCTTCCGGCGTCATATCTTTTAGCCTTTTGATACTGTCCATGGGTTTTCTTGGCAAGGATACTGGAGTGGTTTGCCATTCCCTCCTCCAGTTTTGGACCACGTTTTGTCATGGAGAACTATTAAGAACTGCAGTACTGGTAGAACAATAGTGAGAAATGAATCTTTGTTGGATGAAATAAAAATGCCTTTGTGTAAAAACATGCTTCAGCCTACTTTGTTATGTGGAATTGAGAGTTTGGTGTGTCAGTACAGAGGAGGTACGTTAAAGTGGTTTAATCAAATAGAGACAAGGAATAGAGCTGGAACCACAAAACAACTATCTGAAGGAAATGTGGATCAAGAGGAAGGGTACATGAGAAAGTGGTAGCTGGTTGATGAGTTTCTGAAAAAGATGGGAGAACTTCAAAGTACAGAAAGTTGTAAATGAATTGGCATGTGGATGTGGTGGAAACAGATGTCCATGGAGAGGCAAGAGGGGGCACAAATGATGACAGCAGTGTGACATTGCTGAGACACAAGCTCCACCCCTCCTACATGCAGAAACAAGAGGTGCTCAGAAATGTTAG
Source organism: Charina bottae (assembly GCA_023362775.1). Taxonomy (NCBI): domain Eukaryota; kingdom Metazoa; phylum Chordata; class Lepidosauria; order Squamata; family Charinaidae; genus Charina; species Charina bottae. Next base: position 119,277,018 of record JALMGJ010000002.1, read on the forward strand.
AGCAACACAGATGGGTAAACATATTCTAAAGTAAAAGTCTGTCTTGCCAAGATGTACAGTATATGCATTAGGCTCCTCTGTAGAAGGAGAAAAAAAACCAGTTACAGTTCATTTATCTCTGCCAGCACTTCACTCCCTTCTGGGCTTCTTATCAGTAAAAGTAGCCAAGAGAATGTAGGAGAGTCCAGACTTTGCTTGTATAGTTACAACTAACCTTCTTGAGAAATGTGCCTGAAATTGAAACGAGAGATATCCTGCTTGCTTAATAGAGGGGGGGAAAGTCTGAAGTGGTGTTTTGCCCTGCATTTGCTATCAAATCCTATGAATTTACAGGAAGAGCCAGCAACACCAACTATACAAGGGTACTCACTGAAGTAGGTGCTGGTGTTTGCAGCCACTGTTATAGGCAAGTTTATTGGTGTATAACCAGGGCAAGACCTGGCCTTATCCTGCAGCCAATGGTGTTGTGTCCTGTCGGTCTTTTGAAGTGCAACTGGAGTAGGGGTATCAGATGTATGGTAAAAGAAGGACATGTCCTCTTTTTGGCCCTCATGTCCTCCATCCAGCAGGCATAGCCTTAAAATCAAATATTGTCCAGCTTTTTTAGTGTCTTGGGCTTTTTTGGGGGGGGACTGTTTTCACAACAGTAGTCATTCAAACTTTTGTGTATTGTGACCTTGTAAATTGTCTGCTTTTCTTTCTTTCCCTGGTCTAGATTTAGATTATTTATTTCCTGATTCCAGAAATCGGCTTCAATCCAGTGCCTGTGGGTGCGGGAATCCTCTGTATCTGGGAATCTACCATTGTTAGTCCTTGATGGGGTTGCACTGCCCCAGACGGACCCGGTGTGTCCTCCTGGACTTAAGACTCCTGCTCAAGGAGCAGGTGGCAGTCGTGGCTAGGAGGGCCTTTGCTCAACTTCGTGTTGTGAGCCAGTTGCACCCTTTCCTGGATCGGGAAACCCTTCTCTCAGTCACTCATGCCCTGGTCACCTCCCATATGGACTACTGCAATGCGCTCTACATGGGGCTACCCTTGAAAAGAATGCAGTGGCTTAAAAAAAAAAGTTAAACAGTTAGTTAAACAGTTAGTGAAAGTTAAACAGTTAGTATGTCCTCCTTTCCCACCATTTGTCCTCCTTTTCATTTGTCTGTGTCCTCCTTTGCCATCTGGTGACCCTAATCTGGAGTCATAGCAATGTGAAGACCACCAAAGGGTCTCAGCAGCCAGTCTGAGGCTGCAGGTATTGAAAAAGAAACACACACACACGCAGACAAGCATCTCACTTCGTTCGTCCATAGCTTGTAGGGCTAACAGATCTAGCATGCAATAATCTGGATGACCAATAGATGGCAACAAAAAGTAACAGTTTTTAGCATCTGTTTCCTGTCATCTAGTATCATCTGGATTTTTGCAGCCCAAATCTAGTTATTTAACAGCCTGGGCCAGTCTTCATCCCCACTCTGGTTTTAGGTGGACTCAGAATGAAGTTTCCTTTCTCACAACAAATTGCAGCAGAAGGGTGTATAGGGGATGAGCCTTGCTCCTCTGGATTGGGAAAATGAGCTATTTTCTTAAGGAGTCTGTGATCCCTTCCCATGGTGACTTGGGGAGCAGACTGTTTGCAGGTCTCCCAAAGAAGCTGATTGGCAGTGTGCTGAGATCTATTGATAGATATGCCTTCAGACCATAGAACTGTACAAATGAAACTGGCATAAAGTTTTCCTACTCCAAGCTGAAGAATTTTCCCCAACAACCTTCTGGGGGGGGGGGAAATCTTTGCCTTTTGTTGTCCATAAAGAAATTCTTTGGCAATTTATCTTAAAACCTCTAACATTAAAAACAATTGCCCACCCACCCCTTAAAAAACCTCAAAGTCTCTTTTAAATATTGTAGGGCTATCATCATGTCCAATATACCCTAATCTTCTCTGCTCAAGATGAAATATATGCCGAATTGCAGAGCCTTTATCTTTCCCATATGCAGAAATGTCTTGAACCTTGTGTTGCATTTTGCTGAAAGCTGAATGTTTGCCTTCAAGCTGGTAATCTATCACAACTCAGGATCAGTTGTCTTCTCCTTAAAAAAGGATGGTTCACAGCTGGCCAGAATTGCTGTACAGTACATTTGTACGATAGTTAATTCCCAGGGAGCAAATATCCTCTATTCTCTTTCTTCCACCACATGTGCTATAGGGGTTTAACTGCATCCACAGCCTTCATTTCCTACTATAGGAGTTGCAGTCATATATCCTGCAGCAAGCAAGGCAACAGAGCTTCCTAGAGTTGAAGACATGATTCTCCTTTTCACATGTAACCACCATCTTTTGGTTTGAACTGATACTATCTAAGTGGAGAAGGACAATAGATCAGAAGCACAGGCTTTTCACACAGATAATCCCAGGATCAATCTGTAACATGTCCAGTTCAATCATAAACATAACAATGGGTATCTAAACCTGTGAGTGGGGGAATGGCCAAGAATATCCAGCAGCATTTTCTCCTAGGCCAGGGGTGGGGAACCTTTTTTCTGCCAAGGGCCATTTGGATATTTATAACCGGGGATGGGGGGGGGGGTTCTGGGATTTCCGCAGACCGGGGGCCAGAGTTTGCGGGCGGGAGCCAATCACAAGCACTGGGGGCGGGATTTACGGGCGGGAGCCAATCGCGTGGAAGGGGTGGGATTTGCGGGTGGGAGCCCCGCGGGCCTTAGGCGGGAGCCCCGCAGGCCTTATATGGCCTGTGGGCCTGACGTTGCCCACCCCTGTCCTAGGCACATCAAGATATGGCCAAAGTGTAGAGTACCTTGCAGGTAATGGCAGCACCTACCAACCTTGGTTTGTCTTGAAAAAGCTAAGCAGGATCAGATCTGATTAATATTTGGAAAGACAACCACTTGGAATCTCAGGACCATAGGCTAGACTGGGAAATGGGGGAAAAAAATCCAAGAAGGTAATAGCGGACCATTTCCCTATTACTGACAAGAAAAATAACATGGGCAAAGTCCATGTACTGACCAGCAGTCTATCTCTGCTTGTGGAAGACTTTACTTTTTTTAGACAATCTGTGGCACTCTAAATGAACTCTTTATTTATTCATTTAGTAAATTTATATCACTACCTTTCAAAATTTCTTGGCAAGTTATAATAAATCATAAACCCAAAATTAAAACCAGGTATTATAATTAAACGCAATGAAAATCAATAGCCAAAAATGAAGCATGAACAGCTGTTTTTAAAAAGTGCCTTTTTAGGGCCTATCTAAAAGTGAGCAAGGGGGCGCGATGACTCAGTGGTTAAGACGCCAGGCTTGTCGATCGGAAGGTCACACGTTTGACGGTTCGAGACCCGAGCGCCGCGTGAGGGAGTGAGCTCCTGCACTCACCCCAGCTCTTGCCAACCTAGCAATTCGAAAGCATGCAAATGCAAGTAGATGAATAGGTACCACTTCCGTGGGATGGTAACAGCGTTCCACATGCATCATGAGGCCACATGACCGTGGAAGCATCTTCGGACAACGCTGGCTCTCCGGCTAACAAACGGAGATGAGCACTGCCCCCTAGAGTCGAACACGACTGTGCAGGGGAAACCTTTACCTTTTTTAAAAAAGTGAGCAAAGAGGAGAGACCTCTCGAATCAGCAGGGAGTGTCCTCCAAAGACCTGAGCCAGAGGTTCGACCCACAGTTGTAGCAACAGCAGCCTGTGAAGGTTATGGGGGAACTTCTGCAGATGATCTTAAGGAGCTGGGAGAGAGGTCCTAGGTATTGTCTCAGGTAGCCTGACCAGTAAGGTCAATAATGAGGGATGCTTGCAGTTGCAGCTCAGCAACACTTGGGGTGCCCAGCTTGCCTCCTCCTGGTGCAGGACAAAGAGAAGGAAGCAACAATTATGTGTTGGCAGAACACAGAACAGAAAACAGGAAATCCCAGGAACATTTTGTCAAAAAAGCCATTCTCATTCCACCGCAGATAATATTCCATTTCCTACAATCTAACTGGTTTATTATAACCCCAACATCTGCAGTATAGCAGCACTTGGTAACACAGCCTTCCTCTTCCTGCTGCCTTCCAGATGTGTTGAACCACAATGTCAATCTTTCCTAGCCAATCGGGAGATCCGTTGCATCGTTTGAGCATGACAAACATTTTAATCCAACATGCCTAGAAGGTGCCAGGTTAGTGAAATCTGTTATATAGCTTTGTCTTTCTGGCTGTAAGCGATTAGAAACTGAAATCCCCCACTGACTCTGGAAGTATTTATCATACAATTTCTTCCATGCAGAAGAGCCAAAATCCCTGCTGTACTTTCTTCTCTTTTAGACAGATAACAGCATGTTATTACAACAGCATGGCATTGGCAAAGATTTTGGCCATGTGTAAAAAGCCTCTTTGGCAATCAGCTGCTTCAGCAATAGCAAAATCATGGAGAATCCAGTTCACATAAGCCAGCATGCCAGTGCAGGTTTTGCCTATCACTTTAGCAGGTAAAGGGAGTTGCCTAGCAAGTGCATGACAGGTAGAAAAACACCTCCCTGTAACAGGTTGGTTCACTTAATTAGAACTGTACGACAGGTGAACTGCTTTGCTCAGCTTCCCAGAGACTTCCTTTGCCCCTGACTTCTGAGTGTCACCAGTGGCATAATAAAACAGATAACAAACAAATTAGAATCACTGCACTTGTCCATTTTTGCCAGATGTATTTTTCAACCACAACCCAATTTGCACTTCAAGTATCTTATAGTTTATAGCTATATCTTATAGCTCCAGTGGAGGAAAGAAAGAACACTACAAGGCCCAAACACCTCTTCTTTCAATGGGCTGAAACTTTCTTTGCTCTTTTTCAAAACCGTGTGGTCCATGAGAAGCCCTTCCCCAACCTGATGTTCTCCGAAAGAACTGGGATTGTAATCAGCATGGCCTTTGGATGGCACTGCCTTTGAAGGACATCAAGTTGGGGAATGAGCAATTCAAAATCCAAAATAAGGATTTAGAGCATAACTGGGCATGTTGCCAGGACTGAAAAGCCACAAGAAATGGAAATGAGAAACCACCAGCATTCCTGAAACCTGATGTGCAAACATCCCAGAGGACTCACTACAGAGTTCCTATCCATCCAGTCCTGAAATCTGCTTTCACAGTCACCTTCCTCTCACTGACTCTGGTGCAGGTGCTTGCTAGTTGTTAGATTTCCAAGAATGATGTCTCAGATCCCAGGAGGCAATGGCAAACCACTTCCATCTTACTGCCAAGAAAATAATATGAACCACAGAGGTCAAGTTTAACTCTAGAGAGATATTACCTTTTTTGTTACATATAGGCATATCCTACCACCAAATTATTCTCTACAAATCAGCACATGGAACAGCCTATAAGAAAAATACAATAGTAGGCTTCCTTAAGAACATCTTCACAAGGGAGGAGAAGACCACCCTTTAGTAAGGAAAGGAATTGGCTCCACCATTCCTGATGTCCTGGTGATGCTTCTTCCAGGTTTAGCTGTATCTTGGGGGGTGAGGTACAGGGAGAGGAGGGGTCTTCAACTGTTGTATGTATACAAGCCAGATGCTAAACTGAGCCAAGTTCTTGCAGCTTTAAAAGTTGTGCTGTTCCTAAAATGCCCTTTTCTCAAAAACACCACCATTAAATAGGGCAACCATATTAGGCTGCAAAAATCCAAATGGCAGCAAAGCTCTAGGATCTTCTGTTTTTTGTTGCCCTCTAGTGTCCATCTGGATTTTTGCAGCCCAGATACACTATTGACTGATTATGTGCCATCAAGTCGTTTTCGACTCCTAGCAACCACATAGATAGATCTTTTCCATGACAATCTATTCCTAACCTGTTCTTTCAAGTCTCCCAACAATGCATTTCGCCACAGTAACTGAGTCCACCCCCCTTGCTGCTGGTCTTTCTCTTCTTCTCTTTCCTTCCACCTTTCCCAACATTCTCCAGAGAGCTGGGTCTTTGCATAATGTGTCCGAAGTAGAATAATTTGAGCCTGGTCATTTGTGCCTTGAGTGATATGCTAACTCCAGATACTCCTGATACACTAACTCCACCATTCAAGATGCTAGGCTGCTGCTTCCCTTTTGCAGCAAGTTGTTCTAAATAAAATGTCTTGCTATGGCTAGGGGTAATTTTTAAAAAAAGTTGCAGGAGCAAAATACACAGTACATGAAGCAAAGCAAAACATCTCCCTTAATATGAAGGAGTAAATAGGAAGGAAAAAAGAGTTTATAAAATCAGCCATAATGCTATTTTTTAACCAGTGTAGTTTTACAGTCAAACTGGAAGCCACTAAGTAAATCAGCTATCTGAAGCCTAGCAAAGTTTTTCATTTCACAAAGTTAATCATCTCCAAATGGGCCAGTAGGGGGGAGGAAAGAGCAGTCTTCAGCAAGTTCAGACTTCGAAGAAACTGCAGCCTGATCTGGTTCTAATCCTCTGTTCTCCCATTCATCAGACCTTTCAAATATGTGACAACACAGTCATTCCTATTAGTAATGTTTTGGACTGTAGCTCAGACGTAATTATCCACTCTAGCTGGAGCACGCACATGGGCCTTTCTGCTAAAAGGGACTAGCTCACAGTACCTTCTCTGTCCCAGGATTTTCTCCAGGAGACAGTGACCAGGTCCCAACGTGCATCTAACCACAGCCCAACCATGCCCAGGCACCACTTACTTTCCCCCTTCTCCCCATGAGGTTGCCTTCATCTTGTTCCTAGCCCATGAGTGAGACAGCCTTAAGTCATCTCCTCAGCTGTCTGGGTGTTAAAAGAAGCATTTCCCTCCTGATTCTAAATGCCCCTCAAGGGGCATAAAATCTGTTAGGCTGTTACCAGTCACCTCGAAGGGAAGTCAGCTGAGACTAGGCATGGGGGCAATAGGAGCAGGATGCAGATTAGCCCCAGGGATGGCAGATTTTATGCTACGGTGGTTTTTGCCATCTCAGAAGAGGAAACAGCATGGCTGAGGCTGGAAAGAGCATGGAAGCAATTTGCTCCACTCCTCTCATGTCAGATAGGGGCAGCTTTAGCATGTTGGAAAGCGACTCCTGGATTAATATTGTCAAATGTGAACAAGGTTTGCCAGGTATCCTCAGAAATTTAAAGAAATCTGTCAAGAGAGGCAGTATGGTATAGGGGTTAAGGCATTGGATGGGCAGCAGGGAGACCCTGGTTCAAGTCTATCAGCCGTGAAAGCTCCCTGGGTGGCTTTGAGTCAGTCACGTCACTCTCTCTCAGCACAACCAGCCTCACAGGGGGGTTTAATATGGGGCAGAATTGGAGGAAGGCGTAATCTATATGCCACCTTGAAACCCTGAATGAAAAAAGGGACATACTGTAAATCTAACAAACCTATCCACAGAGCACAGTGTTGAATCCATTCTTTTCCTTTTAGTATACATCACACTGTGTGAAGGTTACAGTCCCCCACTTTATTTTGGCAGTTTGTTTGTTTATTTATTTATTTGTTTGTCATGTTTCTTTACCGCCCATCTCTAAACTGTTACCAGTTTAATTGTTTACAAACAATTAAAGAGAAAAGAATAAAATATCATTAAAACAATATAAATATAAATATGTAAAATATAAAATTCAAGATGGCGAATAACGATCTTATCATTGGCCCCATCAAGGTGCCAACCACCCCCGTGATTGGCTATCTCCCCTCCCACCCCAGGCAAGGTGGCACAACCAGGTCTTAACCCTGGTCTTAACTTATTTGTCCATTTAGCCCAGTTTATTATCTACTCTGGAAAAATACTGTAGATCACCAGGGTCTTAGGCAGATTTTTTTCCCATCACTAGCTACCAGATCTTAGTCGGAGACACCAAAGTCTAAACATAAGTAGGACTAATTATGGGTTCTATCATGAACTTCAATCCTCCCCCATTAGGAGACAAAAGACAACATTTGCAATCAGGCTGAAGCTGCTTCTGTGTACCAAATTTAGTCCCTATTTTCAGGCATCTGCCTCTGGTAATCCACTCTCTGTTTTATCTTTGGGGAAAGCTATAAAAATATACTAGTGTATGCAGCCATACACTAGGGATGTCATATGTGAGCTTTAAAAATCCAGGTGACCTCCAGCTGGTGGCACCAAGGTACAAAACCCCCTTTGTTGTTACCTAGTGCCCATCCAGATTTTTCAGCCCAGATAAAACAGCCCTAAGGTACCTCTTATTCCAGTACAGATTTCCTCAACTGGAGCTTTCCAGTTGCATGGGATAACATTTCCCAGAATTTCTGGCCAGCATCATATTTGGCAACTTTGGGAGTTGAAATCCAACATACTGCAAGGATGTCCAGTTGGAAAAGGCTGTTTTTTAATATGGTGAGCCAGCCCCATTGTGAAATTTAGAGTTCCATTTATGCTGTCTTAATGTTAAAAAGTGAACTGCAACAGTCAATATATTGGCCTAACCTGCTTCGGGAGGCAGCACAGACTGAGATAATACACAAGGGAAGAACAATACACTAGACTAGGTTAAAATGGGATTGGATAGTTCACCCTTTGGCATATTCTGAAGGCTTATCATTATCTTAGCATCAGGCATGATGCAGGCAGGCCATCACACTCTTAGCCATAAGATGGTTTGGTTTGGTTTGCATAGCATTTAATGTGAGCCCAGCAATTCTGTTATATTAACACAGCTTTAGAGTTGTGCATATTGTGTTAATCCAGGGAGTGAACAGAACACCCAACAATTGGAAGTTAAAGATGCTTCAGGCCTTTATTTTTGCATGAGAAGAACTGAGTTCCTTGTGTATAATGATCACTGTTGATCACAATTTGATCAAAAACTAAAGCTAGCATTTACTAGTATCACAAAGGACAAATTCTCATTCTCATTCTTCATTTCCATGTTCTTTGGCTATGTACATTTCAGTTTAAGAGCTGTGTCTCTGCATTTAAAACCATATGTCATTATATTCTGTCTTCGTGTTACCCTTTCTCCTTCCTTTCTCAGTATTCTGGGTGAATCCAAGAGGTTTGTTGTATCTGAACTGGAAAACTATTGTTAATGGGATTGGAACAAGCCAGGATCTTAAACCAACTTCAAACTACGGTTTGAGGTCCTTATTTGTTCTGAAATTGGTAATCATTTCTTAGTTCTGGCATAATAAGAAATTGTGCCTAATTGAATTCTTCTTGGAATTGATCTTAGAGAATTGATGAAACTAAAGGATGGTGCAATAGTGAAGTGGAGAGGTCCGAGGCTAACGCTTATTTTTGTTTATTAAGCCTATATACACTGAACCAGATCGTCTATGAAGGTTCTCAGTCATCCAGGTGGAACAGTCTGTGGCTTGAATCATGTCAACTGGATTTCTATTTTCTTAGTAGAAACGTTTCACTCCTTATCCAAGGAGCTTCTTCAGTCTGAGTAAAGTTAGTAAGGGAATCCTTAAATATGTTTCTAGGCTGGCTGTGTGACCTTGCACCTGGGGCTAGGTCATGGTTATTTTTGAGATGTTTGTTTCTAAGTCCCTTTATCATCTAAAGGAGGATCGTTAAGATTACCCTGCTGCTGTTGAGCTTGTGAAATGGTCTTAATCTTCCTAGGCACAGAAGACAAAGCAGGAAGGAAGATAGGGGAAAGGTTATGCCTGAGGCCCCCACCTCTATTCAAGGAAGGATTTTCCAAGTTGGCATGAATGGATTCCTTGACCCCTCTCTCAAACCACCTATCTTCTCTGTCTAAAATGTGAACATTAATGTCCTCAAATGAGTGTCCTTTTTCCTTTAGATGAAGAACACTGTGTTGGCCCAACACAGGAGAAGTAACACCACAGGACCAGAGTCAGCAGTTTATCTTCATCTAAAGGAAAAAGGACACTCATTTGAGGACATTAATGTTCACATTTTAGACAGAGAAGATAGGTGGTTTGAGAGAGGGGTCAAGGAATCCATTCATGCCAACTTGGAAAATCCTTCCTTGAATAGAGGTGGGGGCCTCAGGCATAACCTTTCCCCTATCTTCCTTCCTGCTTTGTCTTCTGTGCCTAGGAAGATTAAGACCATTTCACAAGCTCAACAGCAGCAGGGTAATCTTAACGATCCTCCTTTAGATGATAAAGGGACTTAGAAACAAACATCTCAAAAATAACCATGACCTAGCCCCAGGTGCAAGGTCACACAGCCAGCCTAGAAACATATTTAAGGATTCCCTTACTAACTTTACTCAGACTGAAGAAGCTCCTTGGATAAGGAGTGAAACGTTTCTACTAAGAAAATAGAAATCCAGTTGACATGATTCAAGCCACAGACTGAACCAGATCAAAACCTTATCACTCCAGGATGAAGAAAAGGGTGAAGGTTTCCCAATTGGGTTTTGTTTGTTTTTCCATCATGGTCATTTAAAAAATAGGCAAAGGTTCTGTTAAATACATTGGCCTCACTGGTTCATTCCTCTATTCCCCACTCTGTGCACGAACAAAGCAGTGTGTCATAATTCTCCTTGGCTGATCCATCCATCTGCTAACTGTTTTGGTAGAAGGGAACCTGTGAAGCTGTTCCCCAAATTTCTGCAATCCCAGACATTCAGTTTCTACACTGCTCTATCTCACCTCCACCTTGCAAACTGGATATGATTTTTATAACCTAATAATCTCCATGGGATTACCTGCATGCTTCTAATCAAGAACAGACATATTGTACAGTATGTTTGGAAATAACTATTGTTCTGCCAAATTTTAGCACAAGGCTTTTTGAATGATTGGTTCTTTATGGTGTTAATAAGTTCCTGGAAGAAAGAACTTAGCGTTCAGCACAACACAGTTCTCAGGCCCATTTCCTCTATTAAAAGAGAAGATAGTAACACAAAAGTATGTCTGTAATGGAGTACGAACAGGCAAAATTGGTCTTGAAGCAAAGGATAAAGGACATAGAACGACAAACAGACTTAGAGAAGACCCCTTATTTCCTAGCTTCAGAGTATAATAAAATATATAGTCAATACCGCTAAGTATCTTACACAACTCGAAATTCCTAGCCATTGGAAAGGTTTTTCCCTAGCTCGAAGCCATGCACTCCCTTCTGCAGTCTTGGATGGCAGATACAAAAAAATCCCTTTAGCTGCAAGGTGCTGCGCTTGTAACATAGGAGAGATAGAAACCACAGACCACGTGCTCCTTCGCTGCCCTTTTTATAAAGATCTTAGGAATAAATTAATAATTGTTGTTTATTCGTTCAGTCGTTTCCGACTCTTCGTGACTTCATGGACCAGTCCACGCCAGAGCTTTCTGTCGGCCGTCACCATCCCCAGCTCCCCAATGGTTGAGTCCGTCACCTCCAGAATACCATCCATCCATCTTGCCCTTGGTCGGCCCCTCTTCCTTTTGCCTTCCACTTTCCCTAGCATCAGCTTCTTCTCCAGGGTATCCTGTCTTCTCATTATGTGGCCAAAGTACTTCAGTTTTGCCTTTAATATCATTCCCTCAAGTGAGCAGTCTGGCTTTATTTCCTGGAGTATGGACTGGTTTGATCTTCTTGCAGTCCAAGGCACTCAGAATTTCCCTCCAACACCACAGTTCAAAAGCATCTATCTTCCTTCGCTCAGCCTTCCTTATGGTCCAGCTCTCGCAGCCATAGGTTACTACAGGGAATACCATTGCTTTAACTATGCGGACCTTTGTTGTCAGTGTGATGTCTCTGCTCTTAACTATTTTATCAAGATTTGCCATTGCTCTCCTCCCAAGAAGTAGACGTCTTCTGATTTCCTGGCTGCAGTCAGCGTCTGCAGTAATCTTTGCGCCTAGAAATACAAAGTCTGTCACTGCCTCCACTTTTTCTCCCTCTATTTGCCAGTCATCAATCAAGCTGGTTGCCATAATCTTGGTTTTTTTGAGGTTTAACTGCAACCCAGCTTTTGAACTTTCTTCTTTCACCTTCGTCATAAGGTTCCTCAACTCCTCCTCGCTTTCAGCCATCAAAGTGGTATCATCTGCATATCTGAGATTGTTAATGTTTCTTCCAGCGATTTTAACTCCAGCCTTGGATTCCTCAAGCCCAGCATGTCGCATGATGTGTTCTGCGTACAGGTTGAATAGGTAGGGTGAGAGTATACAACCCTGCCGTACTCCTTTCCCAATCTTAAACCAATCCGTTGTTCCGTGCTCTGTTCTTATCGTTGCTATTTGGTCGTTATACAGATTCCTCAGGAGGCAGACAAGATGACTTGGTATCCCCATACCACCAAGAACTTGCCACAATTTGTTATGATCCACACAGTCAAAGGCTTTAGAATAGTCAATAAAACAGAAATAGATGTTTTTCTGAAATTCCCTGGCTTTCTCCATTATCCAGCGGATATTGGCAATTTGGTCTCTAGTTCCTCTGCCTTTTCTAAACCCAGCTTGTACATCTGGCAATTCTCGCTCCATGAATTGCTAGAGTCTACCTTGCAAGATCTTGAGCATTACCTTACTGGCATGTGAAATAAGTGCCACTGTTCGATAGTTTGAACATTCTTTAGTGCTTCCCTTTTTTGGTATGGGGATATAAGTAGATTTTTTCCAATCTGATGGCCATTCTTGTGTTTTCCAAATTTGCTGGCATATGGCATGCATCACCTTGACAGCATCATCTTGCAAGATTTTAAACAGTTCAGCTGGGATACCATCGTCTCCTGCTGCCTTGTTATTAGCAATGCTTCTTAAGGCCCATTCAACCTCACTCTTCAGGATGTCTGGCTCTAACTCACTGACCACACCGTCAAAGCTATCTCCAATATTATTATCCTTCCTATACAGATCTTCCGTATATTCTTGCCACCTTTTCTTGATCTCTTCTGCTTCTGTTAGGTCCTTACCATCTTTGTTTTTGATCATACCCATTTTTGCCTGGAATTTACCTCCGATGTTTCTAATTTTCTGGAAGAGGTCTCTTGTCCTTCCTATTCTATTGTCTTCTTCCACTTCCGCACATTGCTTGTTTAAAAATAATTCCTTATTTCTTCTGGCTAACCTCTGGAATTTTGCATTTAATTGGCCATATCTCCCCCTATCACTGTTGCCTTTTGCTTTCCTTCTTTCTTGGGCTACTTCCAGTGTCTCAGCAGACAGCCATCTTGCCTTCTTGGTTTTCTTTTTCTTTGGGACATTTTTTGTTGCCGCCTCCTGAACAATGTTGCGAACTTCTGTCCATAGTTCTTCCGGGACCCTATCTACTAAATCTAGTCCCTTAAATCTATTCTTCACCTCCACTGCATATTCCTTAGGAATATTAGTGAGCTCATATCTAACTGATCTGTGGGTCTTCCCTATTCTCTTTAGTCTGATTCTAAATTTTGCAATAAGAAGTTCGTGATCTGAACTACAGTCAGCTCCAGGTCTTGTTTTTACTGACTGTATAGATGTCCGCCACCTTTGGCTGCAAAGGATGTAGTCAATCTGATTTCGGTGTCGACCATCTGGTGAAGTCCATGTATAAAGTCGTCTTTTAGGTTGTTGGAAGAGAGTGTTTGTTATGCACAGTGAGTTGTCTTGGCAAAATTCTATCAGCCTATGTCCTGCTTCATTTTGTTCTCCCAGACCATGCTTGCCTGTAATTCCAGGTGTCGTCTGACTACCCACCTTAGCATTCCAGTCTCCTGTAATGAAAATAACATCTCTTTTTGGTGTATTATCTAGTAGGTGCTGCAGATCCTCATAGAACTGATCTACTTCTGCTTCTTCAGCATCTGTGGTTGGGGCGTATATTTGGATCACTGTGATGTTAAATGGCTTACCCTGAATTCGAATTGAGATCATTCTATCGTTTTTTGGATTGTATCCAAGCACTGCTTTAGCCACTTTATTATTAATTATGAAGGCTACTCCATTTCTTCTGTGGTCCTCTTGTCCACAGTAGTAGATCTGGTGGTCATCTGATGTGAAGTGGCCCATCCCAGTCCATTTCAGTTCACTGACACCTAAAATGTCTATATTTAATCTTGCCATCTCACCAATAACCACATCCAATTTGCCCTGGCTCATAGATCTTACACTCCAGGTTCCTATGGTGTGTTGATCTTTAGAACATCGGATTCGTCGTTCACCACCAGCACCGTCGGCCGCTAGCCGTCCTTTCGGCTTTGAGCTAGCTGCGTCATCACATCTGGGGATAGTTGAACTTATCCTCTGTTCCTCCCCAGTAGCATTTTGACCATCTTCCGACCTGGGAGTCCCATCTTCCGATGGTATACCGACATATCTTTGGTTGTACTGATCCATTTAGTTTTCATGGCAAGAATACTGGGGTGGGTTGCCATTACCTTCCCCAGGGATCGTATTTAGTCTGACCTCTCTGCCACGACCTTCCCGTCTTGGGTGTCCCTTCACGGTTTAGCTCATGGTTTCATTGAGGTGCTCAAGCTCCAGCACCACGACAAGGTAACGATCTCCTTTGCTGGAGAAAATTAATAATTAATAATACCTCTGATCAATAAATATCCTAGGCGGCAAGATATAGTCTCTATGCAAATGCTACTTATAGATGAATATCCAACTGTTACAGCACAAGTAGCCAGATTCTGTGCAGCTGCCATGAAGATACGCCAGACTATGATTTGAAAATGTAATATGGTATTCCTTGTAATAATTTTAAGTGGTATATACTGTATATTATATATGATATTTTATTTTTGTATCACTCATTTTAATATTTGTATTTTATATTTTTAAAATTATGTACAACAGAGAATATTAGTCATGATAATGTAAATGAATAAGACTGTTTTTAAATTTGATAAGGGGCTCATTTACATCGTGATCTAAATGCATTTTAATATTTAATTGGGACTTGTTAAATTAGATTTAAAACTATTTCAAATCAGAGGGTTTATATTTTAAAGCCCAATGTGTTTACTTTGTAAAATTCCAACTTGTACTGGTCAGTGACCGTAATAAATTGATTTGATTTGATTTGATTTTGATTTGTATGTCTGTAAAACGTGAAATCTTGAAACAGAAGCCACCTACTGAAGCTTCTAAGTGAAGGTCCCTTGTTATGTCTAACTATTTTTCCCTCCTTTGCACTTGCTAAACCTGGAGTGCGGGGTGCACCCGGAGAATACGCCATCCAGAGACATATCAGTGTTATGGCTCCAATCCAAGATGTGTCATCCCTTTTCAATTGTTTTTATTCAAACAAACAGAAACCAAACAATATCAGATGTTAATCAAAATTCCATCCTGTGCTAACTTCTCCATGAAGAGGAGGACATGAAAGCAGCCACAACACTTTCTAATAACTTAGCCCTTTCCTCAAATATTAGGTGAGACTCCTAAATCCTCCTCTCTTCTAAAGCCGGGGGTGAAGACAGTTGTTTTACTCTCACATGCCGTAAAGAATCCCACTTGCATAAACTTGCATCGCATGCGGTTTTGCTGAATGGGCCGGAGTCGTATCCAGGACTCAGCTGACAGCTTTGGCTGCTGTCCATCCACACCACAAACCCAAAGAACCATCTGGAAGTTGCCTTCTATCCCAAAACACATGCCATTCCACTCCTGCCAATGGAACCAGCCTGGAAACAGGAGGAACCTTATGAGCCAAATGATTCCTTTAAGCAGGTAAACCCAAAAAATAAGGCATGTGTAAAATAATACGTATTGCAGTGCATTTCAGAAGATCCATCATTTGAATAAAATCTTACCCAGCTGAAACATTCAACATGGGTATCCATGCCACGTTAATCTATTTAGGCAAACATGCAAAGAAGAGTTCTAGGTAGCATTATAGAGTAAGGCAAATGGACTTCAGGACTGCAGGATTGGACTACTTGGTTGTTTTTCTCTGGAACCCCCAAAGCCAGTAACTGTCTGGTGCACAATTTTGTTGTTGTTCAGTCGTTTAGTCGTGTCCGACTCTTTGTGACCTCATGGACCATAGCACGCCAGGCCTTCCTGTCCTCCACTGTCACCCAGAGTTTACTCAAATTCATGTTCGTTACATCGGTGATGCTATCTAACCATCTCATCCTCTGCCGTCCCCTTCTCCTTTTGCCTTCAGTCTTTCCCAGCATCAGGGTCTTTTCCAGTGAGTCCTCTCTTCGCATTAGGTGGCCAAAGTATTTGAGCTTCAGCTTCAGCATCTGTCCTTCCAATGAGCAGTCAGGGTTGATTTCCTTTAGGATTGACTGGTTTGACCTCCTTGCAGTCCAAGGGACTCTCAAGAGTCTTCTCCAGCACCACAGTTCGAAAGCATCAATTCTTCGGCGCTCAGCCTTCCTTATGGTCCAACTCTCACAGCCATACATTACTACTGGAAAAACCATAGCTTTAACTATACGGACCTTTGTCGGCAAGGTGATGTCTCTGCTTTTTAATATGCTGTCTAGGTTTGCCATAGCTTTTCTCCCAAGGAGCAAGCGTTTTTTAATTTCATGGCTGCAGTCACTGTCTGCGGTGATCTTGGAGCCCAAGAAAATAAAATCTGTCACTGCTTCCATTTCTTCCCCTTCTATTTGCCAGGAAGTGATGGGACCAGATGCCATGATCTGAGTTTTTTTAATGTTGTATGTGAGGTGCTCCTCTACAATGCCCAAACGATCCCCTCTCTCAAGTAAATCACAGACCCGAGATTTTCTAAGTAGCAAAGGATTTACTTTGGTGCATGTAGGCTTAACACGAACAAAGACTTGAATGACTAAGCAGGTCAGGGTACAGTGTATTTAACCATCCCCTCCCCAGTGTCCATGGTTGTCAACACGTGTAGCCTGCAGGTTCACGGGTGCTCAGACAGTCCTTCCCGGAGATGTTGAATCCCACTTCGCACCTTGCTCCTGGCAGCTCCCCCTTCCCTGCCATTGTCTTTCCTTGTCAGTTTCTCATCGCCCTTACTCCCCCTCCCTGCCTGTTTGAATGGCAGAGGTCTGACGAACTCTGACACTTTTGCACTCTCCTCTTTCACCCTCATCAAGAGGTGCACAATATAGACACTTAAAAGTTATTCTAAGCCAAAGGATTTCTTCTGAGTAACAAAACTGAGCGGAGCTTAGCATACTCCTTATTACCCTGCATTTTCTTCAATCTAGCAGTATAATTAAGTATAGAAAGAATAGGGTTCTTTTTTTAATTGCTGCAATCCTTAAACAATGGGGAGTCTGAAGCCATTGCCAATTTACTGGAAATGACTACTCAATTTACCAGTATGTCCTGTTCTACTTTCTGCCCACCACTTAGAAAGAATGCTGCACTCAATCCTTGCAGGCATATATCACAATCATTCTGTCCTCCTTGGAGATGCCACAGGACTGTTGAGTTTGCACATTGCACAAAGACATATAGTCTTTCCCTACCTGGCCAAGGCACAAACATGCTCTGGCAACATCTTGGTTTCTGCCAAACCGCCCCAATTTTACCTTGATGTCATCCCCAGTTCATGAGTGAGAGAGGCTTAGTCATTCTGAGTTGTACTGCTGTTAAAGTAGTATTTTTTTTCTCCTTAGGATCACACCACCCAAGGGAACCTGAAAGTGTACTTAGACTTGGTCATACATTATCTTGGAGGCAAGCCAGGTGACTGGCAGTAACTGGGAACGGAGGCAGGATAAGGCTCAGTAACAGAGGTAGCAAATTTCATTCCAGTATAGTTTTCCGCTGACTCACAAACGGGTGGAGAGTAGTTCAAGCAGCTGTGGGGAAGGGCCCACAATGTGATTTGTTTGTTTGGGACTGAGCCTACAGTGTGAAGCCACCCATTATGACTTTGCATTATATATGAAGTAGGCTAGTGTGGCTGATTGAAGAAACAATTACTCTACTCTCTTGTTCCCATCACAGGACCCTGTAATGCTTCTCTTTTCATCATTGATCCTTTAGCAAACCACACCAGCATAATTAAAAGAACAGAAGCAGAACATCCCTTAGGAAATCACAGAATGAGAAAGAAGATTCGTGTTACCTTTTCCCACATGACTCAAAGCATAAATTGGACACGCAGATATAGACCTTTCAACCAGATATACAAAAGAGGTTTATACATTGGGACAAAATATACATGTGTACAGCTGTTCATACATGTAAGTGTAAAAAAAGGTAAAGGTTCCCCCTGCACATTTGTGCAGTCATGTCCGACTCTAGGGGCCGGTGCTCATCTCCGTTTGTTAGCCGAAGAGCCAGCGTTGTCCGAAGACGCTTCCACGGTCATGTGGCCGCATGATGCGCGTGGAACGCTGTTACCTACCCACCGAAGTGGTACCTATTAATCTACTTGCATTTGCATACTTTCGAATTGCTAGGTTGGCAAGAGCTGGAGCTAGTGCGGGAGCTCACTCCGCATGCAGGGCTAGGGATTCGAACCTCCGAACTTGCGATCAACAAGCCTGGCATCTTACCCACTGAGCCACCACGCCCCTCTTGTTAAGGTACATGTAAGTGTACCTTAACATAAAAAATGTGTCCACAAGCAGCAGTCAGGCATGGTAAAAATGGGAGGTAGTCAACGAAATTTACACTTCAGACAGCAACTGTGGGATACTATTTTTAAATGCTGGATGTAAATTAGAAAAATGGTAATTTTTACTTATGAGCCCTTTCACTTATGAGAGTTCAGTACTTACAGGGAATTTTTTACAGGTAGATATCTTCAACACAGTCCAGTGTCTCCTTCAAACTATGAATCTCGTTCCTTCTCACTGAGTTCTATACAAAGGCCAGGACTTGCAGAACAGAGCTGGCAAACATAGTTAAGACTCTGGTTCTTATAGTGGAGAGTGCATAAATATGATCCTCTAACACAAGTACATTTCCTTTTCACAAGTCCCAGCTATGGGTGAATGGATCAAATATTTCCCTGAATTATCAGGCACTAATCAGGAATGAGCAGCTGTGTTGGTCATGCACTCCTAAATGAAGGGATAACATAAATGCTGACACACTGTGTGCCTACTATGCAGAAATGGATAGTAATAATTATTAACCTTCTCATACTTCCCAGCTGTTCTTTGCTACAATCAACACCATTCATGCAATATATTTCAAGACATGAATGTATGGACTGGAGGGGGATGCCCTCTTGTTCCACCCACTCCCCTATCAACATGTTCATCCAAAACTGTGAATGCGGCCTGCAGGTGTAAGATCTCATCACACAATCCAGGGCCCTGCATTCTACTTGAAGTGAACATAGCCATAATGGCTGCCTATGGGATAATGAAAACATGTCATCTCCCAGAGGAGCAGGAGCAGATGGAGGTGATGTTTGCACTAGAACACCTGGAGTAACTGCAAACGTTGTAGAAGCTGGCAAAATGCCTTGCAACAAGGGAAGGGATTATTTGGCAGGATAGATGGCAAAGTCCATGGTATTTACAACTTGAGATGGGAAGACA
This sequence comes from Charina bottae, assembly GCA_023362775.1. Lineage (NCBI taxonomy): Eukaryota > Metazoa > Chordata > Lepidosauria > Squamata > Charinaidae > Charina > Charina bottae. The sequence goes on from JALMGJ010000002.1 coordinate 119,296,339, forward strand.
GGTTAGGAAAGGGCTGGCAAGAGACCCAAATGCCCCTCATTAAGAATAGTCTTTGATTGTACTGTCTTTTTAAGAGGAATATAACACATGATGCATTTCTTCATTAGACAACCATACACTTTAAATACTCATTCAACCCAAGCAAAGTCTCAAAGGGCTTGTTCACTCATCACACATTTCAGAATCAAAGGTTCTCTATTCAAATGCATCTGGAAATATGACAATTGATGTTCTGAATTCTTTCATGCCATTACAGAGTTGTTACTGGATGTCCACCACTTGGGGATAGTTCAGATGATCATGCACCCATACCAGGTCTTCTGAATGAAAGAGCTAAGGATTGCATAGCAAGGCCATTTCTGGTTCTTATATCCCATCTGGGTTGCAAGATCCTCACATTTCATATATTGTTTCATGCACATGGGAAGCTACTAGTATTCCACATTGGGTATTCAACACTGAGGTGAATACCACACAGACTAATTTATGTCTCTTGGTTGTTCTTATAAAAAAGGTAAAGGTTCCCCCCGCACATTTGTGCAGTCGTGTCCAACTCTATGGGCCGGTGCTCATCGCCGTTTGTTAGCCAAAGAGCCAGTGTGGTCCGAAGATGCTTCCGCGGTCATGTGGCCGGCATGACGTGCGCAGAATGCTGTTACCATCCCACTGAAGTGGTACCTATTCATCTACTTGCATTTGCATGCTTTCAAATTGCTAGGTTGGCCAGAGCTGGGGCGAGTCCGATCGACAAGCCTGGCATCTTAACCACTGAGCCATCGAGCCCCTTTTGTTGTTCTTATATCCACCTCAATCTGGATATGAGAATACGTTAAGATCACAAAGGTGTTTCAACAATTGAGAAAAATCATTAGAGGTGTGTGTCTTTTAAAGTCTAATAGCATAGCAATACTGTTATCCCTAACTGCCACACCTAGCAATTACCAATAGGTTGGGGGCTACATGCTGATGTTAGGTGTGACTAAAAGAAGAAATAGGTACAGCATAAGAAATAAGTGGGAGTGACCAAGTGTGGTGTCCCCTTGACTCTGTCAGAGTGCGTAGAGCGTAGCACCATCCACTGCTGCTGCGAAGGAAATCTGCTTGTCTGCTGCTGTAATAAACTAGTGTCTGTTGCTTCAGATATATACAGACCTTTCCTATACAGCACACAATATTTACAAGTACACTCCTCAACCAACTCCATACAAAAACTACCCACACACCATGTTTCACATCCACAGTATATGGACGGCTGCCGCTGCCACCGTGCACATGTGTCGCGACACACAGTTTGGAAAGCTCTGATCTAGACACTGATTCCAGTTCCTTGCTGATTGTTTCAACCCATATATTGCTTTATTTAACTTGTATACCATTCCTGGCTTATTACTTTAATATCCCGGAGCCGCAAACATAAAAATATTTTCCTTGAGGTCTGCATTTAAATATGCTGTTGTTATGTCAAAATGGTTTACCTCAAATTTCTTTATTGCTGCCAATTTTAATGCTAACCTTACACTCTCAGATTTAACCGTGGGAGCGTATGTGTCGTCATAATCAAGATACTTTTTCTGAGTAAAACCTTGAGCTACCAGATGAGCTTTATACTTTACATCTCCAGATAACAGAACCTTCCTTTTGTACACCCACCTACAACCAACTGCTTTCTGACCTTCTGGCAATTGTGTGGATATAAAAACGTTATCTGCCATGGATTGCATTTCATTATCCATGGCATCATACCATTTATCTGCCTCTGCTATTGGTAATTGCAGTACATCATTAAAACATTGTGGTTCACAATTTACATAACATGCTTTCACTTCCCCCACAGTAAAATGTTCAGGAGGTTTAATGTATTGTCGAAGGCTTTCACGGCCGGAGTTCAATGGCTGTTGTGGGTCTTCCGGGCTGTGTGGCCGTGTTCTGGAAGTTGTGGTTCCTAACGTTTCGCCAGCATCTGTGGCCAGCATCTTCAGAGGGCAGGAGCACAGATAGAAGCAAAATCTCTGAGAGATTTTGCTTCTATCTGTGCTCCTGCCCTCTGAAGATGCTGGCCACAGATGCTGGCGAAACGTTAGGAACCACAACTTCCAGAACACGGCCACACAGCCCGGAAGACCCACAACAGCCATTCAGGAGGTTTATTTTTTGTTGTTTGTTCAGAATGTCTTGGAACAAAACTGCTTATTTGCCCCTCCTCTCTCTCAACCTTCGGAGATAGATTTTCTGCTCTCTTAGCAGAGCTATCAGGGCTACTTAGTGAGGGCTGCACACCATGATTTGTATGTTCATTATCCACTGGCAATATCACTTCCGTATTTGCATGTACCCTCTGCCAACCATCGTGTTCAGCAAACTCTGCTGATCTTGAAATCACCACTTTCCCATTCCCAAGTGGAAATCTGTATGCCTTGGAACCTGGTTGATATCCTACAAACCTAAGCCTCATTGCTTTAGGCTGTCCTTTTCTCCTCTGCCCCTTAGGTATGTGCACCCAAGTGTAACATCCAAACACTTTCATATGGGACAAAACTGGTTGCTTTTTAAACTTTAAGTAGTACAGAGTTGTATTCATTATAGAACTCCATAATCTATTAGTTATGTAGTTTTCTGTCAAGATAGCCTCTCCCCAGAAATGTCTAGGCAGACCTGAGTCTTGCAGCAATTAATCTTTCATCATTTGTAAAACACCATTCCGGCATTCAGCCACGCCGTTCTCATTAGGGGAGTACGGATTTGTTTTGCGGTGCCAAATACCTTGTTGCTTCAGCCAATTTTGGAAACTCCCTGCTAGGAACTCTCCTCCCCCATCCATTTGAAGCTGAGCTACTTTACATGAAAATCTCTTCTCAACCCAGGCAACCCAATTTTTAAACGTTTGGAATGTTTCACTCTTGGATTTCAGCAAATAGCAGAATCCATATCTAGTGAAATCATCCACTATGACTAAAACATATTTAGCCCCTCCCAGGGTCTGAGTCAGAGGTCCGATTAAATCAACATGGACTAACTCAAAACTCCTCCTTGTCACTCTATCACTGTATTTTTTTTAACAGGATAAACCTTTGATTTGGACATTTTGCAAACTCTGCAATCCAAGTATTTGCTACATGCTTTTACATTTAACCCCTCACTCATCTCAGGCATTTTAGCTAGGGTTCTGAAATTAGCATGTCCCAGCCTTCTGTGCATCAAATGAACACAACTGTCATGCACAGGTTTGTTATACATAGTGGTTTGTACAGTTACATGTGAACTTTCAAATGGCAACATTATATACAGCCTATCTTTTAATACACCCTGTGCACACATAACCCCATTTTTCTTAACTGTGCAAGTTTTCCCTGTAAATAACACAGAGTAACCTGTGTTAAACAGGAAACACTTAACAGGTTATACTGAAGAGTTGGTACAAATAACACCCCTTTTAGAGTTCTATTCATACTAGGCACAAACACTTGTCCTTGACCAAGTACTTCCCATCTGCCAGACTGACGTGGTCTTGAGACACAGAAGTTAAGTATACAAAATCCTCTCTGTTGTTTGATAGGTGTCGGCTTGCGCCACTGTCCAGGAGCCAAGTTCCATATCTGAGTTCAGCAGCAGTTCTCACTACAGAAATATGCTGCTGTCTGGCTCTTAATGATTTCTGATTCTGGGATTTCTCTGTATTCACCTGCAGCTGAGCTGAACAATCTCTTTTCAGATGCTTTGTGGACACACATCTGAAACACCGTTTCACAGCAAGTGCTCTCTCTGTTCCTTCGCCGAACGCTGTTTCACAAGGCACATTTCCGTTTGCTTTTGTACAGCTGCATTCCTGAGATTTTTCTCCTCTCCACTGCTCCTCTTCAAGAAGATGCCCAGTTACATAGTGAAGAGTCAGCTCTCTTTCTTGCAAAGACTCTAAGCTGGCTATTATCATGTTCCAGGAATCATTTAGAGAGCTTAAAATAATATAGACTTTGTTTGCCTCATCAAAGTCCATCCTTCTCTCCTGGAGTTCCGCAAACAAAAGTCTCATGTTTTGTAAATGTTCTGATAAACTTCCCCCAGGCAGCAAATGCACTCGGTAGAGTCTACGTGTTAGAGCTATCTTGCTACTTGCAGTATCACACACATATATCTGCCTCAGCACAGTCCAGCATTCATTAGCAGTCGCCAGTCCATGGACATGTACTAACTGGCTATCCTCAAGACCCAAAATTATACATGACCGAGCTTTTTCCTCTGCTCTAAGCTGCCTATTATCTGGCTGTGCAGGAGGATTACTCACAGCATCCCAGAGTCCTTCCCTCCAGAGGAACATCTTCATTTTCATGCTCCATGGCAGGTAGTTGTGTTCATTCAGTCAGTTCAAGGGTATTCCACCACTCACCGCAAAGGCTGCCTCAGGCTCCATGACTTCTGAGAACAGCACCAATGTAAGCCTTCACTTGCACCAGCAGTTCTTCCAACACGACAGCAGGGTTCTAGCACCAACTACCCCAGGGATCTGGGCCCATAACCCGTCAGAGTGCATAGAGCATTGCACCATCCACTGCTGCTGCGAAAGAAATCTGCTTGTCTGCTGCTGTAATAAACTACAGAGTCTGTTGCTTCAAATATATACAGACCTTTCCTATACAGCACACAATATTTACAAGTACACTCCTTAACCAACTCCATACAAAAACCACCCACACACCATGTTTCACATCCACGGTATATATACACATAGTTCTGCTTACTCATACCCAGATACAGGTGCAGTTAATTAGCAGCAGTCAATTACCCCAATTACCTCTCAAGGTTGGTGAGCTCAGCCAACACCTGAGTTAATTAGTCTCAGCTGCTATCCATTATCTCGTTTGCACGTCCTTGTCAGACCAGTAAAATCCCAATAATAATATAATTTTTCTTTACATACACTGATAGACTCCCTCTCTAGCCTTATCTCACATACACACATAAATATTTCCCACCTTCTTTTTCACATATACACATTCAGGGTTTACACAACCTGCTGAAACATAGATTAGCCAACCACATATAGGGCCTTTCCCCCCTTGCACTTAACCTTCGCATAAAGATTTCCTGGCAACATTTTTCCTGCCATTTCCCTACACTGTTGTCTTCATCTAATCTCCAGTCCATGAGTGAGACTATACCAGTGTTAAAGTAGTGGTTTCCCTCTTGTTCCAGCACCATCCAAGGGCAATCCCAAGGTATGTAAAATCTGTTAGGCATTATCTTCAAGGGAAGACAACTGATTGACAGTGACCGGGAACCCAGACAATAACAGCCTCTCCCTTTCTTTCTCACATGCACCTACTTCCCATCCATTTAAGCATGCAAAGATAGGAAACTTTATACCCCCCCAGCCTAACCCATTCTGCTGACTGACTGATGGTGATTTTCTCAACTCCAAGCAGCTGAACAAGAAAAGAGCTGCATAATTGAATCAGGAAATGGAGCAGGCAGGGATGGTTGTCTGTTTGCTGGGTTCAGCATGATTTAATTTAGAAAAGAGGTACATAGCAGTGCCCAGGGTGGGAATCAAAAAAAGTTAACGTGGCAGTTGTGGCAGCACAATTGATGTCCTGCTCTTTCGTATGTGTGTGCAATGTCAATGTTCGTCCAAAAGGTCAGGATTTAATCTTTACTTTTCAGAAAGCCTCTGGAGGTGCATAGTCTTGCTTTGTCTAGGCTGCCAAACAACGTAGCAGCAGGTTTGTAAGGCTTAGGCAGTGATACTAGGCCCTGGGTGGACAGTGGGGAAGAACTCTGATGGATTTCAGTCAGGAGTCTTTCCCAGCCTGATTTGGAGATGCCGGAGATAGAACCTGGGACCTCTTGCTGGGACTTGAAAGGTCATTAAGCTACTACAGCACTTACTATATTAAAGGGAACAAAGGCAGGGGGAAGAGATGGAGTGGGACAAATATCAGAGGCAGGAAAAGTAACTTCTGTCTTTTTCATAGTGGATAATTCTAGCCTCACTCTGCAGTGGGCCCATTTCTGTTTGTGTTTGAGACTGCAGCTTTCTATGCAAAGCATTGCTAGATGATGAGGCAGAGATATTTTTTTAGACCACCAGTAATAGTAATTGTTGCTGTGACAGCGCATTCATAAGCTCTGCTGTGACCGTGGTGTAGTGGAAGCCAACCAGGGATTGTGGTAAATGCCCACAAGGGAGGATGAAGCATGACATTCAGAAGAAAATTTGCTGCAAAAGCCTTCATGTTGAAAATAACTGCAGGAAGCTGGTTAGCTACTTTTTTAAACAGTGTGTGTGCCTGGGTGCACACACCTTCCCAGGAAAATGCAGATGCCTATGGCCACAAGCCTGTGGGTTTTGCTGCAAGAGACTTTCAAAGCTACTTCTTTCAAAGATTAAATAAACTTTAATAGATTCCTTTGAGATATACTGTAATTTCATATGTAATGTTTACTTTATTTTTAAGTACAAAGAGTAGATTTCCCCCAAATTCCAAAAACAAGACTTTTGACATACTCGAACTTTTGTTTCCAGTATCACTGGGCTAGCTTACTTATTAAGTATTCTAAGCTTAATATTTTCTTCTAAAATATTCCTTCTCTTTTCTATTCATTTCAGCATAACAAGCAGAAAGAGAAACAATGCCCTCATTACTAACTAACCAATTTGCCACCCACTATTTCCTTCTTATCAAAACTTCCTTAATACAGGCAGAACTATTACTGATTAAGTTTAATAAACATTCAATTAATAAAAAGTTTATAGGATGAAAATGTTAAAGACAAAAGGTCATCTATGTTGAATCAAGCTAAACTGAATGGGATGTACTTGGCCTATATTTCATATTTCTTTTAAAATATCCTATGAGATCATTGGTGACCAGAATCTACTTATCAGTAAGGCTTACAAAGCACCAAGGATTTCACAACTTTTAGGAATAGATGAGCTAGTTTCATAATACATTAAAGAATGTATTATTGTATTGTATTGTATTGTATTGTATTGTATTGTATTGTATTGTATTTATTGTATTTATTGTATTTATTGTATTGTATTGTATTGTATTGTATTGTATTGTATTGTATTGTATTGTATTGTATTGTATTGTATTGTATTGTATTGTATTGTATTGTTATGTTAATACGAAGAGTTTGGGGAAGAAATCTGTCAGACAGCCTTTGGTGTCTTGGTTGAAGAATTGGACCAGGACTGGGGAGACTCCAATTTAAGTCGCCTCACTCATGAAAGCCTACTAAGAAGATTTTGGGTCAGTAACTCTCAGCCCAAACTACCTCACAAAACTGTTGGCAGTAAAAACTGAAAGAGAGATTGAGATGTATATTACCTGGAGTTCCTAGAGGAAAGGTGGGATATAGATCTAACAAATAAATAAAATAAAACTTCAACTGTTCTGTGACAGGATGGTGGGTGGAAGAAAGCTCAGTAAGAATTCAAGGGACAACAAAAGAAAAAGCTCAAATAAATTTTAAATAAGTTTTAATAAATTTTAAAGACCAATTTAACACTGAGGAAAGAAAGCTTGATGGAGAAGTATGCACTTCTGTACCCACGTAAATGTTAGGATAAGGGTATATGCCAAGTTAAGTAAATTGCTGTGAAGTCTTACTTCCTTTGTAAAGCTACTTGCCAGCCTTAAACAAGGAAGGCTGTAGATGTGCTGAATAGAATGTGGGTCCCCATTTCTACTTTCCAAGGTCAAGACAGTGAACAACAAACTAGTTCTTAGCAGCGCGGGTTGATCCCTTTCCATCGTTCCACCCTTCCGTTCTTCACACAGCCTGTTACTCGACCACGAAGAGCTGCTGCCCAGCACATTAGATCACAATGAATCACTGGCTGACCTCTACCTTCTGGAGTGTTCAGTTTCTAATTTTATGGCCTGTATCAACTGGATTATTGAATCCAGATGTCTGTGAAATGCAGCCATCTAGCACAGAAATCCAACCCACATGGAGAGAAGCTTTAAGAGCCAGGCTACAGTATACAGATGCTCACTTTTCATAAACTAAATCCTTGGCTTGGAGGCAGAATCATGCATCTCCTTCCTTACCCCCTGGCTATCATAGTTACTGATAACCACACTACAGAAATACACAGATCTAGGTCAGTGAAGAATCCAGATAGATATTCTGGTGCTTAGTATTTCTTATTTCTTTTGGGAAAAATAAATTTCATTGAATCCACAATCTTTGAGTTGGACAGCATATAGCATAGCTGGGTCTGACATTAGTACACAGTTATAAGATAGACTGTTATTAAATAAATAAATAATAGCTGTATGAGATTCTAGATCTAGAACTGTCAGCCCAGTACAGTGATATTCTGTGTTGAGTTAGTCCATTTTTTTAGCCTGACTTTCCTTCAAGGCGCACAGCACAAAGAGCTTTATTCTCCCCAGTTTTCTTTTACCCTCACAGGCCTTTGAACAGGATAAGGCTGAATGGCATAGCTTACCTAGTGAGCTTCATGGCTAAGTATGGGATTGAACCCTGGTCTGCACAGACTGACATTTAACCACCCACATAACCACAAAGGCTCTCTCTGACACGGTTCATACATTGTGCTAAGCCATAAAGTACTTTGCTTGAGCTTAGCAGGACCTGTGATTCCATTACAGAATATGTTCCACTTGAGGTGTAGGATTGGGCTGCTACACACTGAGTAGATGTGACTGGAATTAAGAGCACAAACCCAGCAATAACTGGCTGTGTTAATTCTGATCGGCTAGTTTTGGCTGCAACTGCTTTGTCAAGTCCATGCTGAGTTTAGACTTGTACAGGATAATTGTAATCTCAAATCAACCTCCTTATCCCCTGTAAAGGCACAGCAAGAAAAGGTTTTGGAAGAGCTGAGTTTCTAAAACAATTACTTTTTATCAGTCTTGCCCCATCCTGGTGTTTTCCAGATGTAGTGGAATTCAACTCTCATAATTCCTTGCCAGCATTGCAGAAGACACAGTCCATCATGTCTGGAAAGCATTAGATCAAGATGGACTGCTTCATATTAGAGTATCCTATAATCTACAGCACTGGTGCCAACTTTCAGTGGTTTGAAAAATACACCAGGTTTTGCCAGCATGTCAAGGGAAGGTCACCACAATCCAAAACTCTGTTTGTGTGGCCAGGATCCCAATTAGTCCTAAACTCTTTTGTAGGCTGGAGTTTTTAAGGGATGAAAGGTCTTCATTATGTGCCTTAAAATCCTCCCAAATCTCAAAACCATTCTAGGCCAATTTGTTCAGCAACTGTTGAGATAAATCATGGTTACAGCATATATGTGTGCAATATCTGATCTTGGCTTATATCGGTTAAAAACTGTTGCCAGCCAATGATAAACTGTACTAATAGCCTCTTTGGAAAAAATCTATCCACTCCTACCTATTAAATCACTGGTCATTGATATACAGTAAAAGCGAGCACAGCAACGTTTGCACTTTTTCCGTCGGATGAAGAAAGTACATCTCCCATCTTCCATTCTCCTTACTTTCTATAGAGGCACTATAGAGAGTGTACTTACTAATTGTATTTCCATCTGGTTTGGAGGCTGTAGTGCAGAGCTTTCCAAACTGTGTGTCGCAACACAAAAGTGTGTCGCCACACACAGCGTGGTGTGTCGCCACACCACCCGGAAGCGGCGGCGCGCGCGTGCACGGCGGCAGCAGCAGCGGCGCGGGATCTGTGCTTCCGCGTTTTAGCGGAGGCTGCCGCCGCTGCCGTGCATGCGCGTGCCGCCGCACGCCCCCCCGCACCGCCGCCGTGCACGCGCGTGCCACCGCACGCCCCCGCGTCGCCACCGTGCGCACGCGTGCCGCCGCACGCCCCTCCCGTGCCGCCGCCGTGCGCGCTGCCGCACCCCCCCTGCACCGCCGCCGTGCGCGCGCGCCGCCGCCACACTGCTGCCGCCGCCGCCGCTGCTGGTGTGTCGCAAGCAGCAGCACTTTGGAAAGCCCTGCTGTAGTGCCTCAGATAGAAAGTCTGTGTAGAGAGTGGTAAGGGCAGCAGAAAAGATAAGTGGGATATTTCTGCCTCTCATCCAAGATTTAGCACATGCACGCTGTTTGTCCAGAGCTCTAAAGATCATCAGTGACGCCTCCCATCCTCATCATGGTTTGTTTTCTTTGTTACCCTTTGGGAAGAGGTTCCGCTGTATCCGATGTAGAACAGCCAGATTGGGAAACAGCTTTGTCCCCCAGGCTATTGGATTCTTGAATGCTTAAATAAGTTCTTTTAGGTGAAATGTTGGATATGTAAAGAATGTATATTTTATAGTAATTATGGATTTTTTTATTAGTATTTTAGTGTTTGACTGAAATTGTGAGCTAAAGAATGTATATTTTATAGTAACTATGGTTTTTTATTATTATTATTATTATTATTATTATTATTATTATTATTAGTATTTTACTGTTCGATTGAAATTGTGAGCCAACTGCAACGAAATTTCATTCTATTGTGCACTTGGTGTATAGTGTATAGTGGGATGACGATACAGTTATTATTCTATATTCCTTTCTCACTGGTTTGTTGTTTGAGCAGCAAGGTGTAGTCACTTCTAGTAATTTATTCTTGGGCTAATCTCTACTTCTATCTCTAATTTTGGATGGATTTTTCAGCCCTGCTTCTGAACCATCTCTGATCCTGATTGCTTATCAGACCTAGCTCTTGACTTCCTTTTTAATCCTTTTGGTTCATCCTTTGATGTTGACTACTGAACAACTCAGACTCCTGATTCCCTGCCAGATAAACATTCAGTGATAGTATCAAGTACAGAGCTGATCAGAACTTCAAGGCTAAAATAAGGGTCATCCTCATCAGTAGAAGAAATGATGGCATTCTAGAAACACAAGTCTACCGGAAATCTACCCACACTAACCAAGTGCTCCGCTACCAAAGCAATAACCCAACCTCCCACAAGAGAAGCTGTGTAAGAACACTATTCAGACGAGCACAAACACACTGCAGCAACCCAGAACACCAGAAAAAGGAAACAGACCACTTATATAGCATCTTCCAGCAAAATGGATACCCACGCAACTTTATCAAAAAGTGCCTGACCACTCAACCCACCACAGCAAAACCAACAGAAGCTATGAAAAGGATTACACTGCCATACATCAGAAACATCTCAGAAACTACTAATAGACTGTTACAACCACATGGCATCACCGTAGGACACAAACCAACCAAAACCCTTCAGAACATCATAAGTAACACAAAAGACCCAGTAGCCCAAGAAGAAAAAACAGAAGTTATCTACAACATACAGTGTAAGGACTGTAACAGCCACTATGTAGGACAGACTGGCAGAAGACTAGCAGAACGCATCCATGAACACCAGCTAGCGGTCAGAAGACACGATGAAAACTCCTTAATCTCACAACACATGGACAGACTTCACCATACTTTCAACTGGGAAACTGTGAGCATCTTAAACCAAGCCAAATCCAAAAATGCTAGAGAATTCCTGGAAGCTTGGCACTCAGACAAAGCAGCCATCAACAGACACATAGAGGTAAACAACATTTACATACCATTCATAAGAGACAATAGAAAAGCCAGAAGACCAGAACACCTCATTGCCAGCAATCAACACCCAGATATGCAAAGATTAACACCAAGATTAGCACCAGAGGAACAAACAAACAGCACAATATACCCTAATCAAGGAACTATTAACTCAATCAATCAACCAAGCAGCAAACAACAGCCCAATCAAGGAACTACCAAGGAGAGAACAACACCCCCACCAACAAAAGCAGGACAAGCCATGGTATATAAACAGAGAGCAAGTCCTACTCCCTTTTCACACTGAAGATGTTGCCTAGCCTGGCAATGAAACATCTGCAAGAAAACAACAAGGCTCAGAGAGCACCAAGGACTCCATAAGGGTCTCTTTTGACCTTCTAGCATTCCCAGTAGATAATCATCCAGATTTTTTTTTAAAGCTGAGTGGAAAGATTCTAACATTTTCCTGTCCACTCAGTTGTTATTGTAGTTACCACTGACCAATGAATACTCTAACCACATCCATGCAAGTAACATTTTTTAAAAAACTAATTCATGTTCATATATATCCTGATTCAAAAATTCATGGCGTAAACAATTGTTTAAGATCTTAGTGGTGTTTTGTATCTTTGCTTGTTTTGGTTTTGAGAGGTTAAGAACAAACTAAAGCCCAACTTTTCTTAACATTTTGTTTCTCATAGTGTCCAACCAGATGCCTCTGTGATGCTCACAAGCAGGAAACATATTATCTTCAAGGGTCTAATGAAAAGTAATGACTCCATTTCTGTAGCTTTAGTTTATATAGGGATATTTTAATAAATGACACAGGAAAATAATCCTTGAAATGAGTTCTTTTGTTACCTGTATTTACGTCTTCACATAATCACAAGCTTTTACTGCACACTTCTGCCAACAATTGACAAGCTTCATAAAGCTGTCACAAAAGAACTCCACACTTTGTTTCTTCAATCAGATCCTGACAGTCCTTCCCATCTTTTCATCTGAGTCAAACAGATACTCACAAAGATATTCCTTTAATTTAGGGAAAAGATAAAGTTTGCATGGGCCTAATTTGGACCCTATGGCAAATGGGATAAGACAGTGAGATCTAACTTCACAATTGCCACTTGGGTGGCCTGTGAGGTTTGAGGTTTAGCATTTTCATGTTGCAGCAAAATTTCCTTCTTGTACTTCTGAACTCTGTTTAATCATTGTTTCAAAGTTTTGAGTGTTGCAATATAGAACTCTGAGTTGGTAGTGGTGCTAGGTTCAAGGAAATCCATGTACAGTAAATAATATTATCTGCATCCCCAAAATTTTTGTTACCATGAGTTTTCCTGCTGAAGCCTGGGTTTTGATTTTTTTTCCCCATAAGTAAAGCTTTGTGATAATATTCCATGGGCTGATGCTTCATTTCTGGGTCATAATTTTGAGCCCATATTTTGTCAGCTGTTATAATGGTGTGAAGAAATTCCTCACCTTCATTCTCATAGCATGTCAATAATTGCTGGCAAATTTCAACTCTTGAGGCTTTCATCTCCACCATCAGCATAAAAGGAACCCATTTTGCACAAACCTTCCAATACTGAAGAATATCAATAATGTGGCCCACGCTACCAAGCTTGATAGCAATTTCCCTCTAAGTGATCCTCCAATTCTCATTAATCAGTTCATCAACCTTTATCTTGTAAAACTTGTTGGTTGCTGTCACAGGTCATTCACTTCATTCTTGATCACACAAATCAGCTCTTGTTCACCATCTGTACATTTTTTTTGGCACAGTGATGCACAGTACTCATATCAGCACAGTCATCACCATAAACAACCTGCATTCAGTGGTGAATTTCAAAGGGGCTCCTTTGGCACTCAAAAATTCAATCATGGTGCTTTGCTAAAAACACACTGACAAGTACTCACTGCAGGCTTCCATTTTGTAAACAATAGCAACCCAACCTTTTCTCACAGCAACTTCCTGCCAACTGAAATGAAGGAACAGATGCTAAAGAATGCATCAGAGCTTCTAGCACAGAGCTTTCCAAACTGTGTGTCGCGACACAAAAGTGTGTCGCGACACACAGTCTGGTGTGTCGCCACACAACCTGGAAGCGCTGATCATCATCAGCGCTTCCGGGTTTTCCCACGGCGACACACCAACGGCGGTGCGCAAAAACCTGAAAGCGGCAGCAGCGCTTCCGGGTTTTTGCGCGCTGCCGCAACGGCGGCACTTCCGGGTTTTCCCGTGGCGACACACCAACGGCGGTTGGTGTGTTGCCACGGGAAAACTTTGGAAAGCCCTGTTCTAGCACATCAGTAGTGCCATCTGTCAATGACATATAATGTTGGAATCATTGCATTTCATCCAACCAACCCTTATGTTGAATGAAATGCTGACAGTTTTATTTCCAAGATGCCTACTATCCTTACCTAGTTGAACAAGCAAAGATTCTGGATGCAGCAGATAGTAGAAAGAATGAAGCACAAAAACTTGTTATGCATTAATATACACAATTAATTCCCTTTTTCTATTAAAAGAGGAAGCCATGCAGGCAAATGCTATGCATGGCTTTTTTCATTTTAAAAATAAAATAATCTTCCGGATGTTAAAAGAGCAGCCATCATATGAAAGTACTCTGTCCTTTTCTCCTTAGAGTTTCTTTCTAATGCTCTACACTACTCTCTTCCAGATGAGCAGCCCCAAAGAAAATTCCTGATGTGACTTATTTATTATAACAGGTGTTGGTATGTGCCTGAGGTCTAGCATGCAAGAATGGGAGGATGAGATGACAATGTTGTGAAAATGGGGAGGGAAGAAGGGGCAAGGAAAAGACTTTGCTTTCAGAAGCATGCCAGTTTTTCCCTGATGAAATTTCTCAGGGGGAAGGGTTCAGAGGGAAAGACAGAATTTTAAAAATCCTAATTGCTACATATGTTCCATTTCCCTCCAGCCTGCTGCTCTACTGTGTTGTATTGTAGCAGAGATTTGAAAGAAATGTCTGCAAATTCCAGACATCAGGGACTGGATTTTTTGAATGTGTAGGTCATTTCAAGTTTACCATTCCAAGGCCAGAAGATGGATACAAATTGTAGTTCTGCTGAGCCAAAAGGAATGAATGCAGTCAGGGTGCTTCCAGAATTTTTATAAATTTATGATTTGTGAAGATTTAAAATCTCCATTGTAGACTTAGTAGCAGATAGTCACAACTGAAAAGAAGTTGGGAGAAAGTAACAAATAAGGAAGATGAGGAAGCACTTACAAATTCTTGATCTAATTTTGCATAATGAAGTTATGGACACCATTGAAAGGGAAAGATCAAAAAAGCAGTTGGTCCCTTCCAGATCAGTAGCAAACGGCTTGCTGACTTGTCTTTCCTTTTAATTCAGAATTAGCATATTTCACAAAGGAAAATAGGGAAATAAGAAGGCTAATTATTAGTTACAGAAGCTGGAATTATCTGGATTCAGAATCCCCTCACTGAACACATCACCATAGACTTATGTGAACAATATTAAACAGTCTTCTTAAGAAAGGAAGTTTCTTGCGTTCCTTTAAGTTTTGGAGTATAAGGCTTTGCACTTGATTTTTTTAAAATCATGTGCTATAGATGTACAACTGAAATAGCATATAAAAGTTTTATGGTAAATGTAAAGACCTCTTGAATCAGACTTGACTATACAGATATGCCATGTAGGTTGTTTGGCAATAATATGAAAATGGTTACCATTGCCTTCTTTGGGAGTGTGGTTACAATTTCCCAATCTAGCCTGAAGCCCCAGGAGTTCCTGGTGGTCCTCCACTGAAATACTAACCGTGCTTACAATGACTATCCACAGAGAAAGAGCAGGATCATCTCTCAGTCAATGCATGTTCCAAGTACATATGGAGGGAAGGGGAATCAACTGAGATGACCCCACCCATCCATAGCCTGTAACATGCAATATTAACTTTGTACCCTACACCAATAAGAGTGTTTTTATCCATTTCCAGACTGATCTGGGTAGACTCCCTTTCCTTAGACAAATGACTCTCAGAAGTCTGGGAAATTCTGAGTTTCAGAAATACAGAGCAAACAGCAAATCTTTCATCAGAGAATGAAAGAGAATTATGAAGCTTTCTTCCTAGCAGGTTTTGAAAGAAAGGTAGACCCAAACTGGACAGGGATCTTGTATTGGACGTAGTCAATCTCATAACGGAAATTCTTCTTGTCCATCTCAGAGCAGATCATATGATTCCTGTCCTGCTTCTCAGTGTACTCAGTGATTTCCTCTTTTCTCTTTTCAGGCTTTCAACAAGAGCACTGGAGGATGCGATGAGGGAGTCTACTCAAGGAGCTGCACTTTAGCAATCAAGGAGGAACCTCTATAGTCTTCTTTTGTTTTTTGTTTTGTTTTATCTTTGGCTGCAAAACCAAAAGGGAAGAGAGGGGAATGTGAGGTCTCGGAGACCTGAGGGCTACTTCAGAGTTTACTTCATCTTGCTTGCCAACAAAACATGAGAGAGACAAGATGGAGGCAGAAAACAAAAACTGAACAAAGCACTAAACTTTGAAAAGGAGAAGAAAGGCTTTGCACTGGGCTGTTTGGCATGCACTTGCTTGTACCTGCAGCTCTGAATCATTATGGCGTTTGGCTCCACACTGGGTTTAATGATGTTCCATTGCCCTTTGAATAATAAAAAGTAAAGATTTTGCATCTGTGCGGATAATTCTCTGGTGTCAAAGTTGTGCACACTCTGCTAATGCTCAGAGGACTGGAAGAGGAGATGGATTCTACAGATGGACGGCTCGTTGCCAAGCTTCAGCATGATGTGAAACCAGAGCAATGCCTTGTAATGGCTCCCTCTTTAAAAGGGAGGTTAGTTAGGGAGGAATTTCTGCCAGAGATGAAACTACAACAACTGCTGTTAAAAAAAATAAAAAAAAATTAAAATGTGCTGGAATGAAAAGGTGAATGCAACAAGGTTTTAACATGGCTGCTTTTGACATTCAACACAGGATAGTCCTGTCAAAGCTCATTTTCTGGAATTGTGGATAGATAGCAGGCTAAACAATCAGTTCTGGAAATGGAGAAATCTGTCCAATCTATGTTAATTCACGTTTTACACATAAATCTATTCCATTTCCACATTAATCTGTAATTTAAATCAACTCAGAGTATACATATTATTTTCAAGCGTACTTTTCTGAAAGTACAAGACATATTTAAAGGCCATATTGCCTTAAACAGCTGTACATTTAGTTATTATGTTTTAAAAGACCTTTCTGGCATTCCATAAGGCCTTAAAGACACGGTTTTGTCACTGAATTTGGGCATGCAGATGTGTGGCAAAGCCCTTGCAATGGCTATGTTGATTTTTTGTTGGTGGTTTCATTTTTAGCTAGGCTGTTGATTATATGTGTGTTGGATTTTGTTTTCTCACTGTTATATGTTTTTATGATTTTTTAAGTGTTGTTAGCCAACTAGAGTCATGAATTTGGGAAGGGCAGCCACAAAAATTGAATAAATAAATAAATAAATGCTGAGAACTAAACTTCAATACTCAAAGAAATGCAACATGTACAGTATTGGATAGTCCAATTCATATATTAGGCCAAAAAGTGCAAATCAGGTCTATTTCGTACAGAAATTCGTAATGGGCAATTTTTTCCAACCTCCATAATCAATTATTTTGCAAACTCTCCATTTTCTAAAGCAAAAATCATAGGGCATTTCTTTACTACATGTTTGAGTATGGAATTGGCCAAGCTTATCTCATTTACTGTTTATGGAACATCCACACACTGCCATCATCCAGCTATTGTCATTATATATTTCTCCAGTCATTTTTCAGTCTTTGCTCAGTCTTCAGAGACTTCAATTATTTTTGTAAGAAATAAAAAATAGTGTTATCTCCACAGATGCAGATGTCCTGCTATTTTAGAAGCCTATCCTTCCTAGTGAATTATACAATCATCCCGCCCTTGATAGACAATATAGTGTCTTGTCGGCATAATATGAGTGGCTTGCTGAATACTTGAAGATGCTGTTTAGCTGATGAATGCCAATGTCATGGACTTCCCACACATCCTCCTAAGAGATAGACCTCTTCTTTGTGTCAATGTTGCCTGAGCACAAGAATTTGGGAATGATTATCAAGTCAGAACTGAGCACATGAAGACACCTCCCTAAAACAGGAGCGGGAGCACAGCAACATTTTCCCATTATGGTTCTGTGGTAGCTTAGAGGAAGAGGCTGGGACACTCAGAGAAGACCATTTAAATCTTGGGTTGGGGAGTAAAATAGTCAGCTTTATACCAGCAGGAGATAAATTTGGAGTTGCTGCTGTACATTGCAAATGAAGCCAGGCTCTGAGTCTCAAAGGATGAAGTAGAGAATGACATGTGAGAGAGGTGAACCATTCACAGCTTTGCAATTATTTGCTATTGCAGCAGGAGATATTATCTCATTTATTTATATGTTAACTAGCAATAAAACACACACACACATTCCCCTGCACACATATGTATTATACAATACCACTTAAATGAAAAATGCTGTTATAGCATATTACACCACAATGCATGAATACTAATTTGAAAAACAAATGATAGTTGGAAAAATCATTCCCTGTCATTAACTCTGTTGCTAAATTGATGGTTGATGCCTACTGGAACATCTTTTTTTTTTCACCCAGAAAAGGACCATTCTTGTGTTAGAAAAGGTCTTAAACCCTGACACTGCTCTTTTGAGAACATTTTGGGGCACTGTTGTGTTTCAGATTATGGCGAGACTTAGCCCTTCCACCAAATGCTGGCTCTTGGGCCCAACAAGGAAGAAAGTATATAATAAGCTTCCTATGTGAGCTAAGATTTGGCCCAAGCAACACTCAACTCTCTGGCTCTGGCATGTTTAGTGTGTTCTTTGCATCTGAGTTCAAGAGTAAGCCTTAGATTCGCCCCCAACACTGCTGCTGATTCTTAGCTTCTATCTACATACTGTAGCTACAGCCTTCAGCTCAACTCTGATGAATATTCTGGGTTGTATCAGATGTTAATGTTCTCTTCAAATGATAGGGTATTATCATGATCTCATGTGATCTGATACAAAATTCTCTGGCTCCTGAAATATCATATAAAAATTGGAGTTTTCTGTAATTACAGAAAATGTGAAAGATTATATGTATCCCACACAAAACGTATACTTAGCTTGCTAAACGGCCTTGGCTATTTAGCTGTATTAATGCAAAAGAGGTGAATATGCATCTTGAACATCAAGAGTTTGCATACTGAAATTAGAGTATGGAATTCATACTCCAGGCGTGCATTATTAATATTCAGAACAAGTTGTTGTTTATTTGTTCAGTCGCTTCCGACTCTTCATGACTTCATGGACCAGCCCACGCCAGAGCTTCCTGTCGGCCGTCGCCATCCCCAGCTCCCGCAAGGTCGAGTCCGTCACCTCCAGAATATCATCCATCCATCTTGCCCTTGGTCGGCCCCTCTTCCTTTTGCCTTCCACTTTCCCTAGCATCAGCATCTTCTCCAGGGTATCCTCTCTTCTCATTATGTGGCCAAAGTACTTCAGAACAATATTATGTATTCAGAACAATACTATGTGTATTTATTTAGAAACAAGTCACATTACATCTAGTGGGTCTTACTTCAGAGTAAGTTTGCATAGTAGGCCAGCTTCAATTAGTTCTATAAGCATATTTTGGAACAGCTAGCTGGCAGGGATTTTGAACTACAACAGAATTTAAACCATCAAAGAACAAGGGGTAGGAATTTAAAAAAAACTGGGTTGTACCAAAAGGTTTCATTCAAAGTACCTGACAACAATACAGACACAGTTTCCCCTGAGTTGGGGGTAGGGAACTTGTAGCCCCCCAGAAGTTTTGGATTACAAATCCCACAAGCTGTTCATTGGCCCTGCTGGCTGGGATTACATAAATTGTAATCCAAATCCCCTGGAGGGCAACAGGTTGCCTATCCTTTTCCCAGAATATGCCCCTGAGATTTTGTGACACAAATCTCACATTTGGGGTCAAGGATGGAAAGTTTCAAATGCAGTACAAATAGCCAGGTCCCTGAAGAATCACTGAAATGGGCATAGCTAGCTGAAGTGTGCCTTGGCTGACACAGTTAGCCAAATTACACTTCCCGGGAGGTCACACACAGGTGTAAATGAGCTGTTGTTATTCGTGTGAAATCTCACAGAAGAGTTTTGTGTCAGTTCACAAATACCAGAACTTCTGAGGACCTGTTCTCTCCATTTGCAAACAAGCACACTTTAGCCTGTGTGGGGTAAAATCTGTAAACAAACTTTGTGGCCTGTTCTTTCAATATTTAGTGTATATCTAACACAGAGTTCCTGGCATTATTAGCACAGAAAAATAGATGGGAGAAAACTGCTTCTTTGCTAAGTGTTTACCAGAATCACTTGTGCATGAACTCCTTCATGTAGTAATAAATGGTGAGTGATGCCTGGAATGCTTTCCAATAAACCATTTAAGGACAACCCAACATTCTTGATGACATTGTAGGTCCCCACAGATTTGTTCTTTCCCATGTTGCAGTACAAGAGGGGAATCCTTGAGTATATGGAAGAGCATCTGATGGGGCTTATTATCCACTTCACTGCATGGGAGAAGAACCCACTGTGTACTTCTTCCACATAGAGAGAGATTTTTGCATTACTCTGGCTAGCAAACCGCAGTGCTACAGAAAATCTACTATTCCTTCTCCAGGTTTTGAAGGCTCATAGCAAAATACATTCAGAACAGGTAAATGAAGACCAAACATGTTCAGCCCCTGCCCTTCCTCACTGGCCATCACTGAGATATTGTACCCCATTATTACTGAATGCAATGTTACCCATTAGCACTGACTGTGTTTAAAGTTGATGGAATTCTGAATTGTAATAGATTTAAAGGGTTAGATCTGGTAGACAGAGTGCCTGAAGAACTATGGATGGAGGTTCGTAACATTGTACAGGAGGCAGCAACTAAAACCATCCCAAAGAAAAAGAAATGCAAGAAAGCAAAGTGGCTGACTGATGAGGCTTTACAAATAGCTGAGGAAAGAAGGGAAGCAAAAGGCAAGGGAGAAAGGGAAAGGGAAAGATATAAACAACTGAATGCAGATTTCCAGAGAATAGCAAGGAGAGATAAGATGGCCTTCTTAAATGAACAATGCAAAGAAATCGAGGAAAACAATAGAATGGGGAAGACTAGAGATCTCTTCAAGAAAATCGGAGATATCAAGGGAACGTTTTGTGCAAAGATGGGCATGATAAAGGACAAAAAAGGCAGGGACCTAACAGAAGCAGAAGAGATTAAGAAGAGGTGGCAAGAATACAAAGAAGAACTATACAAGAAAGATCTTAATATCCCTGATAAATACGATGGTGTGGTCGAGCCAGACATCGTAGAGAGTGAAGTCAAGTGGGCCTTAGGAAGCATTACTAACAACAAAGCTAGCGGAGAAGACAGTATCCCAGCTGAGCTATTTAAAATCCTAAAAGATGATGCTGTTAAAGTGCTGCCCTCAATATGCCAACAAATTTGGAAAACTCAAGAGTGGCCACAGGATTGGAAAAGGTCAGTATACGTTCCAATTCCAAAGAAAGGCAATGCCAAAGAATGTTCAAACTACCGTACAATTGCGCTCATTTCACATGCTAGCAAGGTTATGCTCAAAATCCTACAAGCTAGGCTTCAGCAGTATGTGAACCGAGAACTACCAGAAGTGCAAGCTGGGTTTCGAAGAGGCAGAGGAACTAGAGATCAGATTGCCAACATTCGCTGGATCATGGAAAAAGCAAGAGAGTTCCAGAAAAACTGGATATATTGTAGTTTTATATATTTTTAGAATTTATTTTAACTTATTTTATTTTAACTTAATTGTTGTGAACCGCCCAGAGTTCCCCATGGGGGGAGATGGGCGGTCATATAATTTGAATGAATGAATGAATGAATGAATGAATGAATGAATGAATGAATACATACATACATACATACATACATACATACATACATACATACATCTACTTCTGCTTCATTGACTACGCTAAAGCCTTTGATTGTATGGATCACAACAAACTGTGGCAAATTCTTAAAGAGATGGGAGTACCAGACCACCTTACCTGTCTCCTGAGAAACCTGTATGCGGGTCAAGAAGCAACAGTTAGAACCGGACATGGAACAACCGACTGGTTCAAAATTGGGAAAGGAGTACGACAAGGCTGTATATTATCACCCTGCTTATTTAACTTATATGCAGAGTACATCATGAGAAATGCCGGGCTGGATGAATCACAAGCCAGAGTTAAGATTGCCGGGAGAAATATCAACAACCTCAGATATGCAGACGATACCACCCTAATGGCAGAAAGTGAAGAGGAACTAAAGAGCCTCTTGATGAGGGTGAAAGAGGAGAGTGCAAAAGCTGGCTTGAAACTCAACATTAAAAAAACCCAGATCATGGCATCTGGTCCTATCGCTTCCTGGCAAATAGAAGGGGAAGAAATGGAAGCAGTGACAGATTTTATTTTCTTGGGCTCCAAGATCACCGCAGATGGTGACTGCAGCCATGAAATTAAAAGACGCTTGCTCCTTGGGAGGAAAGCTATGGTAAACCTAGACAGCATATTAAAAAGCAGAGACATCACCTTGCTGACAAAGGTACGTATAGTTAAAGCTATGGTTTTCCCAGTAGTAATGTATGGCTGTGAGAGTTGGACCATAAGGAAGGCTGAGCGCTGAAGAATTGATGCTTTCAAACTGTGGTGCTGGAGAAGACTCTTGAGAGTCCCTTGGACTGCAAGGAGGTCAAACCAGTCAATCCTAAAGGAAATAAACCCTGACTGCTCATTGGAAGGACAGATGCTGAAGCTGAAGCTCAAATACTTTGGCCACCTAATGCGAAGAGAGGACTCCCTGGAAAAGACCCTGATGCTGGGAAAGACTGAAGGCAAAAGGAGAAGGGGACGGCAGAGGATGAGATGGTTAGATAGCATCACCGATGTAATGAACATGAATTTGAGTAAACTCTGAGACAGTGGAGGACAGGAAGGCCTGGCGTGCTATGGTCCATGAGGTCACGAAGAGTCGGACACGACTAAACGACTGAACAACAACAACAACTGCTTCAAAAGAGTCATGTTTTTCAATACTTCCTCACTGGAATATGAGGGAGAAAGCTTCAACAAAATTCACTGATCATGTGATAGTTTTATTACATTTAAAATCATTATTACATTTATTTATTTATTTATTTTTCAATTTCTATCACCTCACCATCTCCCCCAAAGGGGACTCTGGGCGGTTACATTATTTGGATGCGCATTCAAACATGATACATCAGCACTCCTCATGAAATTTAGACAGCCTGTGATTGTGCCACCTTACCTTGGGCAATGCTTACAAAGATTAGAAATCTTACAGCTCTTCCTTGACTCTGCCTCACAAGCTTTCATTGATTCAGATGAAGAATGCGAAGGAAGCATAATTCCTTCTTAATTGAGGTGCTGCACTGGAGTTGTTTGAAACAGCACCAATGAAGTGTCATCTAGGCAGTTGCAGGTATAAAATATGTTAGAAGGAATCTTACCAAGGTTCGTCCCAAGCTGGGAATGAAAAGGTGCAGGCAGTTGCTGGAACAGAGGTTTGCTGGTTTATTTCCCAAGAGCATATACAGTGTACAAAGTACAGAGTATGCTGGTTGGAAGGTGGCCACACGAGCACACTCCAACCAGTCCTTCTTATAGTCACAGAGGTCTTTTGTTAAAGAAATACAGGTTTTGTTAAGAAAAATATGAGGAGATGGCATTTATTTTGTTTTAATTGGTTCCTGAGAAAGCTTTCTCTAGGATTTCTTAGAAAGCTTTCACTATTAGAAAGGGAAGTCATTCCTCGTTTTGGTGCTCTCTATTGTATTGCTACTTTCACACTGCTGGTGCCTCGGGTTTTCCCATTGGGTTTGTTTTGTCAGTTTCTGGGAAAGCCTTCTCTCCTTTTCTTATGTTTAATGTACGGGTTTTGTTCTTTTTGTTCTTTGGGTTTGATCGAAATATCGGAAGGTTTGATTGGGCTGCCCTATGGGTTAGTTTTAATTTAGATGGAGATGTGTTTGGCTGGGGAAGAAGGTCTACCTGAATGGGCGGGCTAAGTTCTGTGAATGAGCTGACCTTTTGTGTTCCAAGCTTTCCAACTGAATCGGAAGGGAATCCTTTGTCTAAGCAGTTGGGCTTCCTTTTACATCTTAATCTCTGGCATTATCAAACTCATTCTATTTTGTAACCTTTTTTAACAATTGGGGCTTCCTTTACATGTTCTGGGGGAAGACAACATGGAGGGCAGACAGTATTCCGGGGGAAGACAACATGGAGGGCAGGGAGAGATCTTAATTTATTCCAACAAATAGTATACAGATACTTGGAAGACAAACTTGTATATATCCATAGTTTATGGATATCTGATAGCCATCCTCACAGTATTTCTAATCCCATTATATTATTACATTAAAATATCAATTTTATTAAATAGTTGAGTTAGGGTTGTGAGATGTTGATCAGAAATGGTCCAGGAGGCAAGAGTCATGCAATATTGGCCTTTCCTTCTATTTCCCCAACAACTGATTAAGTTTAGAACAGATTACAAGAGCAAATCCAAAGTAGATGGAGTTTTCTTTACTTTTCTTTTTTCCTGCACTGATGTTTTTGGTAATGAAAGAAAATTCTGGCAAGGTCAGAGGCAACCTCAATTTGTTATTCCTGCCAAAAGCTATTCAGACGACTACAAACTTTGTGGGCTTTTTTTTCCATTATGTTCCTCCAAGTTCACTCTAGAGAGGACACACAATCCAGCCTTCCGGCTATGATAACTAGGTGATGGATCCTTAAAAGCTGCAAGAAGGAATGAGTCTTCCCATGGTTAATTTGGTGATGAATGGCTCTGAATTCCACTCTGCTCCTCTTTGGATTTCAGCATTTTCTCAAAGTGCCTGAAGGTTAAGCAACACTCACTTGTTTGGAAGTAAAGCAAGCAGTGTTTCAGTTGCTGGATTAAACCCAACCAACAAGTTGAAGCTGTGGAAGAAAGATGAACAGCAGGCACGGAGCACACACATATTAGATTACTTACTCAACTTAGTGCAGACATTTGGAGCAATGTGAGCAGCTTCCCACTTTTTACTGCTATGCAGTTAATCCAGTAATATATCAGAGTTAGGTTAATGCAGGCACAGGTCAGATGGCAAAGCAGGAGGCACTTAGAAAAAGCCTCCCCCCTCCCCACTAAATCTTAATTGCAATATTCTCTGATACCATTCAATTGGATGAAAGAATAATGAAACTGGCAGACCATAAATAGCTTCTAATCTGTACTCCTATGCTGCATTTTAGATTTTTATATGTATTTTAAGTGTCTTTGTTGAGTTTGCTTCTGCCTTACCAATCTTTTCAAAAAGCAGCATGTGGCTATTGGTTGTTGTTGTTGTTTCAAAATTCAGAGAAATATTCTCCTTTTTGTCCATTTATTATATGCTGAAAAAATGGTTTGGGGTGAGGAAAGAGAGATGGAGCTTGATCTGAAAGAAGTTGTGTGCTTGATTATGATACTGGTCGACAAGTTTGTTTTGCAGCATATTTTTTTTTATTTATTTAATTAAATTTATATAACCGCCCATCTCCCCCAACGGGGAACTCGTATCTATATCTGCTTGAGGTTCTGGTGGATGGATCTCTGGGATTCAGTAAACACAGCAAGTAGATCCAATAAGACTGAAACCTGTCCACCCCTAAACTCAAATATCTGATTCTGGAGCAGGATGGTCCAATTCTCATGGCTCCACAAATGTCTCCTGCCAAACATAAGCATCTAGAAGGTTTCCTTCATTAACACTCCCCAACTTGCCACAAGTCATTAGCAAACATAGGCTAAGTTTGCTTAACTTTCTTCAACAGCTAATGATGAGAAATCTGGAGAGGCTAAGACTGATACCTAGAAAAGCTGCCAAGTAAAACATTGTCAAGGATGATGTCCTGACAATGCAAAGTAGTCTACACCATAAAATAAACAATTGTAGAGATTAACAGGAGAGGGTGCTTGGAGCCATCACATTTCTCAGATAGATACACAGTAAACACAACCCCATCTAAAACAGGATCCACAAATAAATATACATCTTCTAAAGGCAATCTATCACAGAACATAGTCAGTTCACACACAGGGCATGTTCACAGATGATGCTAAAAGTACACTGGGCAATTCTTACCCTACAGTATTTGTAGGCAAGGATTTAGAATCAGTACATGGGGTATCTCAGAGATGAGGAACTAGGGATTCTTCCTGGTTTACTGAACTACCAGGAAAACTAATCAGAAAAGGAAACTGTAGATTTGTGGAGCCATCTGATCAAAAATCTTTCAGCTAAAGAAACAATAATCAGTAAATACTTTCTTTGTATTTGATGAGCAACACTGAGAAAAACCACCATGCCCTTCCTCCATCCTGCCCTTGCATTATACAGACTCCTCAACTTGTCTGATTTTGTCCATCCTTGCTTCTTCTGTCATGGTTTGTAGAAGCTTTCCCAGTATCCCTGGTGACAAATCCTGCAAAGGCCTCTACACCTCTACATCCCCATGGCTATTGTTACCATGTGATAATATGCTGTCAGATTTGTTTCTGGATGGTACAGACACAAGCAGGAAGGCAAGCATCTTTTAGCCATGCTAAAATGAACATGAAGAAAAAGGAAGATTTATTCTTACAAAAATAAAGCCTTAATTATTTCCTACTCCTAAACTTACCTTATTCCAACTTCCTAATCCCCAGGCTTATTTCTATTATCTTTTTTTACTCATTCACAGCACACTTTGTTTGGCTTTTCCTATGCTTCCTTTTTTCACCTTTCAGTTTGAGAAAGGTGTCATCAGTTGTCTATGATGCAAGGTGTCTCTGCAAAATTGGTGGTTGTCTGACTTGGCCTGAAATATCATGCATAGAAATGGCTACATTGTCTCAAAATGTTCAGTGCTACTGTGCTTTGTGCTTCAGCAATTGATTTATAACTTACTTCAGCTTAAGTAGGTGGTAGAGCAATTCTCTGGGTGAGAGGCAGATTTTGGTGGTTGAATGTTCCTCCTCACTGTGTGCCTATAAGGGATTGGGTTTGGTGACATAAAAAGGGAGGAAAGAAAGATTGTGATTGTGATGGGCAGAGGGAGATATAGTGGGAGACAAGGGGTAGGCTGCTCTCAGGGAAGGGTGATTGGAAATTTGAGGTCAATTCCAACTTCCAGCCCCATTGTCTCATCTTAGTACACAGGTTGCCAGGTCATCATGGGTCCAACTGAACCCACATAGGAGGTCACTCATTGGATCTTTTTTCTTGGAGCAGATGAGATATGATCTAAAGATAAAGGTAAAGGTTCCCACTGCACAGTTGTGCAGTCGTGTCCGACTCTAGGGGCCAGTGCTCATCTCCGTTTGTTAGCCGAAGAGCCAGCGTTGTCCGAAGACGCTTCCACGGTCATGTGGCCAGCATGACGCACGCGGAACGCTGTTACCTACCCACCGAAGTGGTACCTTTCGATCTACTTGCATTTGCATGTTTTCGAATTGCTAGGTTGGCAAGAGCTGGAGCTAGTGCGGGAGCTCACTCCGCACGCAGGGCTAGGGATTCGAACCTCCGAACTTGCAATCTTCCGATCAACAAGCCTGGCGTCTTACCCGCTGAGCCACCACACCCCTGATCTAAACATAGGGGACATCATAAAGATAGGGAACTTGTCATGGTCAGATCATGGTTTCCATGGAGTTTCCCAGTGCCGCTGAACTCCACAGAGAGTATTGACAGTATTGAGTGTGCCCCAGATATCTGATGGATCTACTTGGTTTCCAGAAGGTGGTCTGGAAGCTGGGAGATGAAATGACTGCATGTGGGAAGCCGGCAGGTTTGCAAGGCGATCAAGTGACAGCGATGTTGCAAATGGCGATCAAGTGACACTGAGTCTGTAGCTTGAATCATGTCAACTGGATTTCTATTTTCTCAGTGGAAACGTTTCGCTCCTTATCCAAGGAGCTTCTTCAGTCTGAGCAAAGTTGGTAAGTTGCTCAGACTGAAGAAGCTCCTTGGATAAGGAGCGAAACGTTTCCACTGAGAAAATAGAAATCCAGTTGACATGATTCAAGCTACAGACAATTCCACCTGGATGACTGAGAACCTTCATAGACAAGTGACACTGAGACGCTGCAACTGTCATAAGTGTGAGCCAGTTGCCAAGTGCCTAGATTGCAATCATGTGACTGTGGGTGTGGTGCAACGACCGGAACTTCGAGGACCAGTCATTCAAATGGACACTGAATGAGTGGTTGTTAACCTGTACTTCAGGAGATTTTTGAAGAATGGGATCAAAAAATAGCAGCTTCAATCTATTCAATGATACATGCTTCTATGAATAGATTATGTCCAAAAGAAAAAGAAATTACTGATGTGAAAGAGAACATCTTGGAAAATTTCCAAGATAAAGAGATGAAAAAAAATTGCCTGATGCAGAAATATCAGAACATAATGAATTTGCAGAAGTACTGGAAAATAAAAAAATGGACTATAAGACAGAGAAAACAACTAAAGTTGAAATACAAATGACAAGCCAAGAAGTTGACATCGATAAAAACTTTTTACTGGACTTACTGTATGAAAGAAGTTGGTTCCAGCCTTGAAGAAACCTTTGAGATGGGAAAAACAAAAATGGAAGAGAGATCAAATCCTACAACAGCATCTAAATGAACGAAAGATTAAGATTGTTAGAAGCAAAAGGAAGGACTACAAAGTTGGTTTGTTTGAACAAGGTTAAAATAAAACGTGTTTGTATAAATCTGGGATCCCATTATGGACTTTTTGCTGACACTAGGATTGAAATGTTAATGATTTATGGATTTGCATATGGATAAGGGATGGGTTATGGGAAGAAGAGATACTTGCATGTAACTTTATAGGGGGTGATGAATTAGTAAGTTTGTACTTGTGATGAAGATCGAAAACTACTTCTTTAAATATTTCTTTTTTCTTTCTCTTTCTCTTTTTCTTTTTTTCCCCTCTCTTTTCTTTTTTTTTTCTGTACACCTTTTTTTTTTCTCTTTACTTTCCTGTCTTTCTGGGTTTAGTCTGAATTTTCTTTTACTATCATTATTAAAACTTTCAATAAAAATATTTTTTAAAAAAAGAAATAAGGAGAATGACACTGATGTAAAACTAGGTACCCTATTAAACGTTTAAAATTATGAGTGGTAAAAACTGGAGAATAATGGATCTAATGCCTTGTAATGGGTTAGATTATCCAGAGAACGTATGAGTCATTCAGAGTCTCCAGAGTATCCACAGTTCAAATACTCTACAAAAAGATATTGTATATTCTTTCCTCCTTACCTTTAAGGCACATACTTATTTGGGTTCTCCTGATTAACTGGATGATAATGTTGACAAGTCCCTTGAAGACTAGCTTTTCTCTTCTTCCTATTAGGTCAGGTGTGAAGGAAAGGAACAAGGTATGTCCCACTGCTACCTTTTCTCTACTGGTCAGGCCAACCATGCATGTGTCAAATGCCAAGATGCTTGATATGCGCTATCTTGTATTATTTCCAGTGATGTGTGATGGTTGCATGAAGGATAGACACTGCACTGTTTATTTCACTTGCGCTGTTTGTCTAGATCCAGATGTTTCAAGTAAGCAGTCATTTCTAAATCCCAAAGTGTCAAAAAGGGAATGGGGTTTTTTGAAAAGGTCACTCGTTAGAAACTCAAATAATTAAAGCCTTCCCTTCTTCGAGGTATGGCAGATGGTTAAAATTATCTATGCAACTTCCAAACTGTAAACATTTGATTTGAAAATGGAGACACAGTCTCTGGGTATAATGAAGGAAAGAGCGAGGGAGTCCAAGGCAAAGCAGAGATCCCAGCAAAGAGAGTGCTGGGAATGTCAAACATGCTTGACCTCCCCATCAGCAAACAAGGATATTATAAACAACATTTCTAATCAGAGCAGCTCTCAAGGGAACAGGAGCCCTTGTATTTGTTTAACATCAGGCAAATGGGTTGCGCTTTGAATTGTTTTGTAATCCAACATTATTAAATGTTGGAGGGATTTATTAATATTGAACTGTAGCATGCTTCAGTAACAAATTTCCAGGTAGCGACTTCCCTTTCCTGGTGCAGGGAAAGGTGTGAGTGAAGAAAAAAGTAAAGAACAAAGCTATAAACAAAGTGAAGAACAAAGTAAAGAACAAAGCTATCAACTACTGTTTGCCACAAACATTAAACACACAGTACCAGGTCACAGCATTCTCACCAAGAGTTCCCTGATTGATGGCAAACTCAACAAAAGAAGCCATGTCAAGAGATACTACCAAAATCAGTTTCGGCTTCTAAATAGCCCCCCTAAATGCCTCAGACACACAATCTTGGATGCTATTTTAGCAAGAAATATCCAGGATCTTTTCCCCACTGCTGAGTTAAAGGGCTGGCCCCCATCCTTGAGTTGACAGAAAGCTATGAATTTGCTGCACCCACTGTCGCTGCTGGATCTGTGCTGACTCCCTGCCAAATGGTGCTGCCCTGATTATGCATGTGCAGCATGTGAGAGACAAATCAACTGCTGCCCTCCTCTTAACCATGCCATTCACTGACAGGAAAAGAATTGGTCAATCACAGTGCAGCAGAGGAACTGAGTGGGTCTGGCTGCAGGACTCTGTCAATCATCTTTATGATCTTTCCCCCTCTTACATTCAGTTCTGTTGGTGTTAGAGATATCGGGTTTCAACCAAGCACATCTCACACAAGCTTGAAGGAGGAGGCAGCCTCTGCTGTAACCTAATCTTACTTGCTTTATGTGAATTCAGGGGCTGAATCCCAATTTCCTGTTCCTGTTCCCTTCTCTTCTCCCCTTTCTGCTCTAATCTCCTACCAAGGAGGATGGGTAGCTATGGCTGCCCGTGTTGCTCATACTTCCATTCAGGTGGGCCACATTAAAGAAGCATGTGGGTCACGTCAGAACCTATTGCTTGCACACATGGACCGTTTCTACTAAGGAACAGTGAGTTACAATAAAACTGTAAGCTCTTTTTATGTTACTTTACATTAATGTGTGAAGTGTGTTTATTTTGTGTTTTGAACTGATTAAGCCTTGTGCAAGTTTATGGGAATGCTTCTACTCTGCTATATACTAATAAGAAGCTGCGTGGAGTTCTGGTATTACTAGGGTGACCATACGTCCCGTTTTGAACGGGACAGTCCCGTTATTTTAGCATTTTTGAACCGTACCGTCTTTTTGACAAAATTCTCAGTATTGTCCCGTTTTGGGAGACAGCCTGGAAAATGAAGCCCTCCCACCTATCAGCGCGCAGCAAAGGAGGGTGGAGAGGCGGGCCGAGTAGTGCGAGGCCCGATTGGCCAAGACGCACAAACAGTGCGAAATGCGAATAATAAAAGGGGCAGCGCAGCCAACATGCGCTGCCAGAGACACCCATCTACACCGGTCTTCTACGCTGCCCTGGAAGCCCGGTTGTTTTGCCATGTGTGAGCCCATCGCCAGAACTAGAACCACAGTCCACCCCATTCCTGCCTCCTTACCTGATCCTGTCGGTGCCGCATGCTCCGAAGCCCTGAAGTGGTGAGTCCTGACCCTGAGCCTTGCCTCCTGACCAAAGATCCGGTCCCTGAATCCCATCCCTGCCTCTCTGCTGGGAGTTCCGCTGCCAAGCCTTGCCTCGCTGCCAAGAAGCTGGCTTCCAAACGCCCACTCAGCCTTCCCCCCTGGAATCCGCTGGGCTCTCTGCCGCTTTTGCCCGATTCGTGCGCTCCAGTCTTGCCGCTGAGCCTCGCCACCACTCTTGCAGCCGAGCCTCGCCAAGCCTCATGGCCCCCAGTCCCTCCGCCCCGGCAGCCAGCCTAGCTTACGTGCGCTCACACACCCTTTCCAAACTTCCGGCCAGGCGGAGAAGTCCCTCTTTCAGCATCACTGCTGAGCCGAGCTGTCCCGGGTCCCTGGGAGGACTGAGCGAGGCACGGCAGGAAGCCTCCCGGTGTGGCACTCTAAGCTCCTCCACCCCTGTAGCAGCAGCAGGCCCTGGGATGGGAGGAGAGCACTCTCACCACCTGTCCACGCTGGGCAGGAGGAGCCGTCCCAGCCAGAGCAAGCCAGGGAACTGGTTGGCCGGGACACCGCCGAGCTACGCGGTGGGATGCAGCCCCTCTGGGTACGGAGCTGCCTCCGCCTCCTGGAGCTGCTGATGCTGCTGGTGATGCCAACCCTCGCTGGAGGTACGCAGGATGGCGGTGGGGCCGGCTACATCCTGTTCTGTCCCTTCGGAACAGGTGCAGGGGAGGCATGTTTGCGTCTGCGGTGCTGGAGCTGGTGCTGGCGGGAGAACCCCTCTGGACAGGCACAGTCTACCATTGGGGCCACGGTGGGCTGGGCGCCCCTTCCCGCCTGAATAGACGCAGCTGATGAGATCTGCAGTCCATAACATCTTAGGATATCAAACTCCAGTGTGCCTTAGTTAGACCTTGTCCTATATTTCTAGTCTTGCCGTATTGTCAAACTTTGACAATATGGCAAGACTAGAAATATAGGACCAATTGGCAGCAGGGCAAGGTCTGGGTCAAGGTTCCCTTTGACAGTCAATATATATATTTCCAGTCTCACCCTATTGCAAAAGGGAACCTTGACCCAGACCTTGTGGGTGATCGCAAGTCTTTTTATATTAACAGTAATCTGTTTAAGCAGGGGTACCCAAACTTTTTGGCACGAGGGACCAGTTTCGTGGAAGACAATTTTTCCATGGACTGGGGGGGCGGGGTTTGCAGGCGGGAGCCAATCGCGCATAACGGGGGGCAGGGTTTGCAGGCGGGAGTCAATCACGTGGACCGGGGGCAGGGTTTGCTGTCGGGAGCCAATCGCACGGAAGGGGGTGGGATTTGCAGGCAGGAGCCAATTGCGTGGACCAGGAAAGGCTAAAACATGAACCTAAGCTTGCAAGGTAAGTTAAAAGTAAAATTGGGGTGGCTATGTCAGTGGTAAAAGGAAGGAAGAGGAAGGGCTACTAGGAAAATATGATGAGATGGTAACAGGTTAAGGAGACAAAGCAGAGCTCCTCAAATCATACTTTGCTTTGATCTTCTCCCCAGATGGGAATCATGAGCAAAAGGAACTTGCAGGTGTAGTCTTACATCTGACCTTGTACCCATGTTTAGTCCTATTTGTTCTTTGTTGTTTACTAGCACTAGTGTCTTTTCTACTGCTTCATCTTCCAGCACTCCTTGGTATACTAAGAAGTTCTCCTGCATTAGCATGTACTGTATGGAGTAGCCACTTAGGTACAATCCAGTAAAAGTCTGCAATTATCTTTATGTTCCAGGGGTTGAACTCCTTGCAAGGCCCTGGGGAACTCCCCAACCATCTTGTGGAAACTAAATGGATCCAACAGACATCTGGGGTGAGCTACCTGAATGTATCTATTCTCATGGTAAAAGTTAAAGGCACCAGTAAGTTCAATGGAAACCAGAGAGTGATCTGATCATGATAAGGGACTGATGTCAGTGTCCCCCACCTTCAGATCATATCTCAGCAATTCCAGGATAAAACCCAGATCTAACGTGTGGCCCACTACATTGGTTGAGCCTATGATGAACTGGAACCAGACCATGATTGTTGTAGCAGTGTCAGGCCCAGCCCAAGACTGACAAAGAGTCAGTCCATTCAAACTCCAGATCTTTATTTGCTCACACTGTATAGACAGAATCTTGCCAGACTAAAGCTACTCTAACTGACCTAAGGGGAAATAACCTGGGAGACTCTAGGGCGGGGCTAGCCTGAACCTCTTCATTTTCCCACCATTGCCTCCTGAACTGTGCGTCCGCTTATCTCCTCCACCTCCTTGGAATGTGCCCCCTCCTTCCTGAGAACCAGCGGCACCGCCAAAATCTACCACAAGCAGCCATGATTTCATGAGCTGCCTATGAACCCTCCTTCAAGGAAGGCAAATTGAAATCATCCGGGAGAAGAAGCCTTGGTGAATCGATCACCCACCTGGCAATGGAGTCAAGCAGCTCAAGAAGGGATAAAGCTATGCAACAAGAAAGGCAGTACAACAGCAGCCTACACAGTTTTTCCCTCAAGCCCAACCTCACATGCAGGGCCTCCCATCTGGTAATTAAGCAGTGGAACACTACTTATTGTAACCTGCAGACTTTGTTACCCATGCTTCCAACCATACCTCCCTCTACCCATCTTGAAGTACCTGAAGGGGTAACTTTTAGAAGAGAAGGTAGAATTGTTTAGAATCATTTCAGAAGGCAAACGAGGTACAATGGAATTAAATTACAAGGAAGTAGAGGTTGGTTGGACAGGAAAAATATCCTAACAGTAAGAGTAGTTCAACAATGGAACATACTACCTCAGGAGGTGGTAGACTCTTCTTTGCTGGAGCTGTTAAAACAGAGTCTGGGTGGCATCTATCTGGAATGCTGCTTTGGGCACTGGAATGAAAAAGATGATCTCCAACATCCCTTCCAACCATTACATTATATGATTCTATGATTCTGTTCAGCAGTTCTGATATACCACCAGCACATGGCTTCTCTGTCCAGTTCTTTAGGGATGCAACAACAGAATGCCTGCAGATGAGGCTGATGAGACCAAAAATGGGAGTGCATACCCTGAAATGGCCAATATATGCCATGCTGATTTCGCCCTACTTCCCCTCCAGTGTAATGGGTGGCCATCTTTTAAGTACAGAAAAGAAAATCTATTGACAACGATATGTTCTAGAAATGTGTTAGGAACCTAATAACATGTAGCTATCTTCTTGCCAGGCCTTTTTTAGGGTTGTTTTCCATTTTCTCTGGTATGCTGTTAGCCTAGCCAATCCCTAAAATGCACAACATTCTCAGTTGTTTTTATGCAACACATATTAACACAGCTATTTGTCAGGAAGTAGACCCAAGAAGACTGTTTTAGCTGGGGCAGAACACTTTGTCCTAGTAAAGATCATAATTATGATCATTTTCCTCCCTTCATGAGCAGAAAAGAAGCGGGATTTGATTAAACTGTAATGCAAGTCACTATGCAGCAACATGCATTCCAGCAAAGAGGAATCTGATGGTAAGGCAGAATTCAGGGAAATGCAAAGCAGATGAGTTTAAAATAGTATCTCCTCAAGATTGCAGAGCACAGAAATGGAACAGGAAAACCACAATGAGAGAAGGAACCTGCTAAGTGTCTGCATGCAGAGCACAGATACTTGGACTTGTGGGCAGAACTTTAGCTTGTTGTCCTTCCTTATCAATGCAGAATTATTTTTTAGAAGATGGGCTTGAGAAGAGTCCAGAACCGGAGCAATCGGACTTTTCAGGTTTGGAGAATGAAAGAGAATAAGTATTTGATCTCCAAGCCAAAAATAGTTGCACGTGCTAGGTAAATGTTTCCTTCCTTCCTTCCTTCCTTCCTTCCTTCCTTCCTTCCTTCCTTCCTTCCTTCCTTCCTTCCTTCCTTCCTTCCTTCCTTCCTTCTGGGCAACTGAAGCAAGTGCTTGTATGCTCAATGGCATATATATTCCTTCCAGCACTTCATCTATTTGCTTAGGTTTCCCCAGCCTGGACAATCTCTAGATTTCTGTGCATTTGGAAGTTGAAATCATGTAGGTTGGGGAACACTGCCTTAGAGAGTTCATTCCCTAAAGTCCTTAGAGAAGATTAGTGCCAAACGCTTTTTGAATGCCTTTTTTTTTTTGTCATTTTTCTGACCAGTCCAGAGAACAAAGAATGTATTGTTCTAATGCAGAAACACCAGCTCCAGTAGCTCGAATGCTTGGAAGATTGGGAAAGACTTGTTACTATTGCCACTGCCCAGCCTTTCCCTCTTGCAGCCGCCATTCTCCTTTGGGAGAATGCTACATTTGTAGGAGAAATGAAGAAGCTAGCTGTGAAATATTTAGTGCTGTAAGAAGATCCCACCTCCTTAGAAGTGCACTTAAAGCTATATCCCACTTCCACCAGCTTGTAAGTGTGAAACACTAGTTGAAAGGGCTAATTGCTTTTTTATTTATTTGTGTGCATTCATATGGTCTATAAAGGTTTGCTTGTTTGTTTTCCCCAAATGTGATGCTTATTAAACCCTCTGGCCACAATCCAGTGTGGAATAGGTAAAGGTAAAGGTTCCCCTTGCACATTTGTGCAGTTGTGTCCGACTCTAGGAGCCGGTGCTCATCTCCGTTTGTTAGCCGAAGAGCCAGCGTTGTCCGAAGACGCTTCCACAGTCATGTGGCCAGCATGACCGTTGCGGAATGCTGTTACCTTCCCACCGAAGTGGTACCTATTCATCTACTTGCATTTGCATGCTTTCAAATTGCTAGGTTGGCAAGAGCTGGGACAAGTGCGGGAGCTCACTCCGTCACGCAGGACTAGGGATTCGAACCTCTGAACTTGCAATCTTCCGATCGACAAGCCTGGCGTCTTACTCGCTGAGCCACCACACCCCGTCCAGTGTGGAATAGCATCATTTAAATTAAACAAAACAAAACAAAACCAATCTGAGTTGTTGTTTTGCTAAATGTAACACCAAAACCTTCTCTACTACTTAACCAAGCTGATTCTGTTTATCTCCAGATCAACCAAAGGTAATGAGATCCTCTATACCCACGCCCAGGGAAACTCAGTAGTTCACATGATCTTTCCGCAGATGTGTGGCCTGCACATATATTTGTGCAATGTAGGCCTTGTTATTTCAGGAATAACTATTTCCGACTGCTAAATAGGAATTAATTCAATTCATAAGAGCCAGTTTGGTGTAGTGGTTAAGGCACCAGGCTAGAAACCGGGAGACCGTGAGTTCTAGTCCTGCCTTAGGCAGGAAAGCCAGCTGGGTGACTTTGGGCCAGTCACTCTCTCTCAGCCCTAGGAAGGAGGCAATGGCAAACCACTTCTGAAAAACCTTGCCAAGAAAATGCAGGGACTTGTCCAGGCAGTCTCCGAGAATGGGACATGATTGAATGGATTAAAAAAAAAAAATCATACTCCAAATGCATGTGCATCCATAGCAAAAACAGACAAGAAATTACTGACCCAAGTGAGCATTGCATTTCAAATATTACCTAAATTGTTTTATATGCAAGCCAACAAAAGTTCGTGGATAAACTGCTGGTAATTTTAGAATAAATAAAAAGGCTTAGTGTGCATAAGCCTAACACGTGTGGACTAGCACAGTAACTCTAAATATGGTAACTTAAAGGGTGGGAAAATATATAAAGTGGGAAGCGGCACAAGGAAAACCTTGGGGCTGGACAGCCACACAAACCAAAGGAAAGTCAGTTGCTGGTGAACATAAATATGCAGAGCAAAACTGAGAGACATAGAGCAGAAAAATAGAAAAACAGAGCACGGCTAAGTTGTAATTACCTGTTGCAGACTAGGGGGAAACAGAGGGGCATTTACTTCAGGGCTACTCATGAATAAGCAGAAAGCATTGTTGTATCAACAATCTCCTCCAAAATCTTCATTTCAGAACCAAAATTTATACTAGGCCAAGTATTTCAAGCCTTTTAGGTCCAATCCTCTGGAAAAAGCCCAAATCACAGGCTCTCTGGATAATGGGTTCTGGTGGCCATGATGGGAAGACCCAAAAGAGAGATCCCAGAGCCCCTCATATGAAGGTTAAAAATAGAATGTGAAATAGCCAGTAATCACAGGCAGCAGCATCTCAGCAGTTATGTACAGTTGACTTTGTCTTTCTTCTTATCCATGGAGATGCAAAAAGAGCTGACAGCTAAATAACGCCATATGTTATAAGCCTAGATCCTAGGCTTATCAGGGGATGAAACATCCTCTCTATGTAACAGGACAACCAGAAAGACTCAGGAAAGAAACCAGAAATCTGGGTCTGGAAATAAGGTCCCTAATAAGACATAAGAGTCAGCAGAGAACTTTATCTACAAGCACCACACTTTTCATCCCAAATTAAGGAATTGAGTAAAAATTCATTTTCTGTATCACAGGTGATTTCACAGTTTTCTCGCACAAAAATCAATTCCTGATTTGCCTCATTTTAATAGAATCCTCTAGGCAAAGAGAGGAGCCTATTGCTAAGCAGTTGGGAGACAGACGCACTTGTTGATTTTCTTCAAATTGCCCAACAATATAACCAAAGCTCTACAGGTAGTCCTCGCTTAACAACCACTTGTTTAGGGACAATTTGGACTTATGAAAAAACTGACTTACGACCAGTCCTCACACTTACAACGATCACGATTTGGGTACTTGGCAAACGGTTCACATTTATGACCGTCATAGCATCACATGGTCACATGATTGTCATTTTCGACCTTCCCGGCCAGCTTCTGGCAAGCAAAATCAATGGAGAACCACATCATTCACTTAACGACCACATGCTTCGCTTAACACCCAGAGATTCACTTAATGACTGCCACAAAAACGGTTGTAAAATCAGGTCAGATTCACTTCATGACTGCTTCGCTTACCGACCGAAATTCCAGTCCCAATTGTGGTTGTTAAGTGAGGATTACCTGTACTGTTAAATTCCAGGCTACCTTCTGCCCATTCATGCACTAAGCTTTCTGCAGGCAGATGTTGATTAGAATGAAGTGCAAGTCAACAGTGTTGCCTTTCTATCTATGGATAGTTTATAAAATTGAGCAACATATGAAAGCTGTTGCAGGGAATAAATCCCAACCATCATTTCAGGGGTCTAAAAAAATAATTTAAAAAAAACCCACAACCACATAATTTTACTGAAGGTGCAAACTATTTAGACTTGCAGCTGGATCCGCAGATTCCTTCCTTTTCCAAAACCATATCTAGTACATTATTAAAATGATTGATTGTCCTCCTCTGTTCACAGTGTCCTTGGCAGTTTATTTTTCTTTTCTAAAAGAAGAAAAATGGCTTTAAGACACTTACCCATCACTTCTGTCTAAATTCTCTGTATGAGACACCTAGTTATAGGATGCAATTAAATATAGACAGATATGTATTTTGACAGACATTTACGCTTATGATGATCACTGCTCCTTGAAAAAAATGGGGGTTTTTTCCTATGAGACAAATGCAATAATTTCTTTTCAGCAAAAAACATCCTACCAATCATGAACATTAACAATATTTGAAGAATAACATATATCCACATCATTTAAAATCAACAGAATTGCTTCTTATTTCAAAAACAAGAAGTTACTTAAAATAGTTTTTTTAAGTATTGATAGAAGATTTGGGATTCGAACTTGATTAATCAGATTAAGACCTTTAATGAGATAAAAAAATTCTTCAAATCTATTTTGGCCAGTCATCAAAAATTAGGTATAAAGATAATTTATAGATAACAATGTTGTTGTTGTTGTTTATTCGTTCAGTCGTTTCCGACTCTTCGTGACTTCATGGACCAGTCCACGCCAGAGCTTTCTGTCGGCCGTCACCATCCCCAGCTCCCCAATGGTTGAGTCCGTCACCTCCAGAATACCATCCATCCATCTTGCCCTTGGTCGGCCCCTCTTCCTTTTGCCTTCCACTTTCCCTAGCATCAGCTTCTTCTCCAGGGTATCCTGCCTTCTCATTATGTGGCCAAAGTACTTCAGTTTTGCCTTTAATATCATTCCCTCAAGTGAGCAGTCTGGCTTTATTTCCTGGAGTATGGACTGGTTTGATCTTCTTGCAGTCCAAGGCACTCTCAGAAGTTTCCTCCAACACCACAGTTCAAAAGCATCTATCTTCCTTCGCTCAGCCTTCCTTATGGTCCAGCTCTCGCAGCCATAGGTTACTACAGGGAATACCATTGCTTTAACTATGCGGACCTTTGTTGTCAGTGTGATGTCTCTGCTCTTAACTATTTTATCAAGATTTGCCATTGCTCTCCTCCCAAGAAGTAGACGTCTTCTGATTTCCTGGCTGCAGTCAGCGTCTGCAGTAATCTTTGCGCCTAGAAATACAAAGTCTGTCACTGCCTCCACTTTTTCTCCCTCTATTTGCCAGTCATCAATCAAGCTCGTTGCCATAATCTTGGTTTTTTTGAGGTTTAGCTGCAATCCAGCTTTTGCACTTTCTTCTTTCACCTTCGTCATAAGGCTCCTCAACTCCTCCTCGCTTTCAGCCATCAAAGTGGTATCATCTGCATATCTGAGATTGTTAATGTTTCTTCCAGCGATTTTAACTCCAGCCTTGGATTCCTCAAGCCCAGCACGTCGCATGATGTGTTCTGCGTACAGGTTGAATAGGTAGGGTGAGAGTATACAACCCTGCCGTACTCCTTTCCCAATCTTAAACCAGTCCGTTGTTCCGTGCTCTGTTCTTACCGTTGCTACTTGGTCGTTATACAGATTCCTCAGGAGGCAGACAAGATGACTTGGTATCCCCATACCACCAAGAACTTGCCACAATTTGTTATGATCCACACAGTCAAAGGCTTTAGAATAGTCAATAAAACAGAAATAGATGTTTTTCTGAAATTCCCTGGCTTTCTCCATTATCCAGCGGATATTGGCAATTTGGTCTCTAGTTCCTCTGCCTTTTCTAAACCCAGCTTGTACATCTGGCAATTCTCGCTCCATGAATTGCTGGAGTCTACCTTGCAAGATCTTGAGCATTACCTTACTGGCATGTGAAATAAGTGCCACTGTTCGATAGTTTGAACATTCTTTAGTGCTTCCCTTTTTTGGTATGGGGATATAAGTTGATTTTTTCCAATCTGATGGCCATTCTTGTGTTTTCCAAATTTGCTGGCATATGGCATGCATCACCTTGACAGCATCATCTTGCAAGATTTTAAACAGTTCAGCTGGGATACCGTCGTCTCCTGCTGCCTTGTTATTAGCAATGCTTCTTAAGGCCCATTCAACCTCACTCTTCAGGATGTCTGGCTCTAACTCACTGACCACACCGTCAAAGCTATCTCCAATATTATTATCCTTCCTATACAGATCTTCCGTATATTCTTGCCACCTTTTCTTGATCTCTTCTGCTTCTGTTAGGTCCTTACCATCTTTGTTTTTGATCATACCCATTTTTGCCTGGAATTTACCTCCGATGTTTCTAATTTTCTGGAAGAGGTCTCTTGTCCTTCCTATTCTATTGTCTTCTTCCACTTCCGCACATTGCTTGTTTAAAAATAATTCCTTATCTCTTCTGGCTAACCTCTGGAATTTTGCATTTAATTGGGCTTATCTCCCCCTATCACTGTTGCCTTTTGCTTTCCTTCTTTCTTGGGCTACTTCCAGTGTTTCAGCAGACAGCCATCTTGCCTTCTTGGTTTTCTTTTTCTTTGGGACGTTTTTTGTTGCCGCCTCCTGAACAATGTTGCGAACTTCTGTCCATAGTTCTTCCGGGACCCTATCTACTAAATCTAGTCCCTTAAATCTATTCTTCACCTCCACTGCATATTCCTTAGGAATATTAGTGAGCTCATATCTAACTGATCTGTGGGTCTTCCCTATTCTCTTTAGTCTGATTCTAAATTTTGCAATAAGAAGTTCGTGATCTGAACTACAGTCAGCTCCAGGTCTTGTTTTTACCGACTGTATAGATGTCCGCCATCTTTGGCTGCAAAGGATGTAGTCAATCTGATTTCGGTGTCGACCATCTGGTGAAGTCCATGTATAAAGTCGTCTTTTAGGTTGTTGGAAGAGAGTGTTTGTTATGCACAGTGAGTTGTCTTGGCAAAATTCTATCAGCCTATGTCCTGCTTCATTTTGTTCTCCCAGACCATGCTTGCCTGTAATTCCAGGTGTCGTCTGACTTCCCACCTTAGCATTCCAGTCTCCTGTAATGAAAATAACATCTCTTTTTGGTGTATTATCTAGTAGGTGCTGCAGATCCTCATAGAACTGATCTACTTCTGCTTCTTCAGCATCTGTGGTTGGGGCATATATTTGGATCACTGTGATGTTAAATGGCTTACCCTGAATTCGAATTGAGATCATTCTATCGTTTTTTGGATTGTATCCAAGCACTGCTTTAGCCACTTTATTATTAATTATGAAGGCTACTCCATTTCTTCTGTGGTCCTCTTGTCCACAGTAGTAGATCTGGTGGTCATCTGATGTGAAGTGGCCCATCCCAGTCCATTTCAGTTCACTGACACCTAAAATGTCTATATTTAATCTTGACATCTCACCAATAACCACATCCAATTTGCCCTGGCTCATAGATCTTACATTCCAGGTTCCTATGGTGTGTTGATCTTTAGAACATTGGATTCGTCGTTCACCACCAGCACCGTCGGCCGCTAGCCGTCCTTTCGGCTTTGAGCTAGCTGCGTCATCACATCTGGGGCTAGTTGAACGTATCCTCTGTTCCTCCCCAGTAGCATTTTGACCATCTTCCGACCTGGGAGTCCCATCTTCCGATGGTATACCGACATATCTTTCTCATGGTTTCATTGAGGTGCTCAAGCTCCAGCACCACGACAAGGTAACGATCTCCTTTGCTGGAGAGATAACAATGTATGCCTTCAATATTCATGGAAGTATTCATGGAAGTCTTTCTAGATTGTACTAAAGATGCTGTGATCAAAATAGTACATATTATCATCCTATGGTCAAAGGTTTTTGAGGAAATTGGGAAAAGGACATAGTAACCTTTGGTAATTAATTCTAGTATAAGTTTACAGTCCATTTTTCCCAAGTGCAGCATAAAAGTTTAAATCAGTTTTTGTTGTTGGCTGCCAGTTCTACTACAACAAAATGCTGGTAAGGTAAAGTACATCTTCCTTTGGTTCAGTAGTATATAG
Source organism: Charina bottae (assembly GCA_023362775.1). Classification (NCBI taxonomy): domain Eukaryota; kingdom Metazoa; phylum Chordata; class Lepidosauria; order Squamata; family Charinaidae; genus Charina; species Charina bottae. The sequence continues at coordinate 119,338,612 of JALMGJ010000002.1, forward strand.
AAGTATGAGAAGTAGCATTGGTTGAATAATTAACACAACAGGGGAAAAAAATCTTGAAAAAAACCCTTTGTGAGGTGTCCTGCCTGCTGGTCAGCTCCGTTCTCCCAAAGACCACGCAAGACTCACGGGCTTGGTAGTAAACGGTTTATTTCATACGCAGAATGAACACTAAAAAAGATTAGGATAGCTGACAGGAATGAGCTCGGCTATTTAAACCCTTTTGACAGGACTCCCGCCCCCTCACCACCGTGGACTCCCCTATGATTGGCTCAGGCAAGTCCCAATTGGTGCTGAAGCGCCCATTATCCTCGAGGCCTGATTGGCTGCCGTTTTCCCGCTCTCGCTTCGGGTCTGTCATCTCTGTCTGTCAGTTGTATCTTTCTGTCAGTTGCTTTCTCTGCTGTATGGCAGGACTCTGGGATCATGCCAGAGTTCTGACACCCTTGCACTTAAGGACTGCTTTACTCCTCTTAAGACTTTATTTCTTCCTTATATTAACAAAATAATTCCCAATAGGTTATTTCCATCTACAAATGCACTTTTAGAGAGGACTACTGAATATCTCAGACGTTTACACTTTTCTTTCTCTAGTTTGTGGCTGTTGTAGGGTGGGTTGGGTTGGGTTTGGGGGTTTTGCTGCAATATGCACCAAAGAAAGAAAAAGAGGAAAAAAAGATAAGGAAAACATTTTAGAAAGCATTGAATCAAATATTGAAACTTTATGCCAGGATCAAAGTCCAACAGTGTAATCATTTGGTCATCCTGGTGACCCTTGCTGATTGGGATATTTTAACAATCTGCTTCACAAAGATTTTAGGAGGAGAAACCTAATATATGCTGCCTCGCCAATCATAGATACAAGTGCCAATCATAATAAAAGATCTAATATACAGTACCTGGTTTCCAGTGATGGAACCTCTTATTCTTTAATGAATTTCCTGGTTAATAAAAGTTGTTACTACAAATAAATTTTGTAGGATAGAGCAGGGGTACCCAACCTTTTTGGCACGAGGGACCGGTTTTGTGGAAGACAATTTTTCCACGGACCGGGGGGGGGGGTTGCAGATGGGAGCCAATCACACGGACCGGGGAGTGGGGTTCAGAGACCGGCATAGCAGCCCGGTTCCTAACAGGCCACGGACCGGGACCGGTCCACGGACCGGGGGTTGGGGACCCCTGGGATAGAGACCATCATTGGTAGTGTTTGATCTCCTGTTCAAGTTAGAATTATCAGTGGTCAGTTTCCTATGGAACAGTAATCTTGACCAATGTTGAGGGATGCTGAGAGGTCCTATAGACATTTCTCCACCTCCCCACCTCAGAGCAGTCTGTCCTGAGAACTCAAGATGACTATCAGAAGACAGTGGCTGAGTTCTACATGTTCTACATGCATAATATTGTTCTACATGCACAATAAAATCCAAATAAAATCTAGCTACATACAGTATCTATCACACAGAAGATAGATATAGAGGGAGGGAGGGACAGACACACACCTCCATGGATTCCAAAAAGAATGAAAATCAGCACCTGAGAACAGCTCTGAAGGCCTGTGGATATCCAAATTGGGCCTTCACTAAATCTAAGGCTACCAGACCTGAAACAGCGACAGACAGGGCTGTGACTCAGAGTAAACGGAAGAACCTGGTCATTCCTTACATGGCTGGCGTGTCTGAAAAGATAAAAAGGATATTTGGCAAACACCACATACCTGTATATTTCAAACCCACCAACACACTGAGACAGAGGCTTGTACACCCCAAAGATCAAACTCCAAAACACAAGAAAAGCAATGTAGTTTATGCAATCCAGTGCAGTGAGGAGTGCTCTGAACTCTACATTGGAGAAACCAAACAACCTTTGTACAGGAGGATGGCCCAACACAGGAGAAGTAACACCACAGGACCAGAGTCAGCAGTTTATCTTCATCTAAAGGAAAAAGGACACTCATTTGAGGACATTAATGTTCACATTTTAGACAGAGAAGATAGGTGGTTTGAGAGAGGGGTCAAGGAATCCATTTATGCCAACTTGGAAAATCCTTCCTTGAATAGAGGTGGGGGCCTCAGGCACAATCTCTCCCCCATCTTCCTCCCTGCTTTGTCTTCTGTGCCTAGGAAGATTAAGACCATTTCACAAGCTCAACAGCAGCATGGTGATCTTAACGATCCTCCTTTAGATGATAAAGGGACTTAGAAATAACATCTCAAAATAACCATGACCTAGCCCCAGGTGCAAGGTCACACAGCCACCTAGAAACATATTTAAGGATTCCCTTACTAACTTTGCTCAGACTGAAGAAGCTCCTTGGATAAGGAGCGAAACGTTTCCACTGAGAAAATAGAAATCCAGTTGACATGATTCAAGCTACAGACATTACATCTCTGTTCTATGAGCTGCATCAGTTGCCGGTTTGCTTCTGGGTGTAATTCAAGGTGCTGGTTTTGACCTTTAAAGCCCTAAATGGCATGGGACCAGGCTATTTGAGAGATTGCCTCTTCCCGATTACATCTACCTGTCCCATCAGGTCCAGCAGGAGGGGTATGTTGCAGGTCCCATCTGCTAAAGAGTTCCATCTGACGGGACCCAGATGACATGCCTTTTCTGCTGTGGTCCTGCCCTCTAGAACATTACCCCCCCACTCCCCCAAGGTGAGGTTAGCCCCATCCCTGTTAGACTTTCAGAAGATGCTGAAAACATGGCTTTTCCAGAAGCTCTGGGGATCCCATGGGAAGCCTGTGTGGTGGTTATATGTGTTTAGCTGAATGTTCTTCTCCCGCAATCTGTCATTCTGGCCAGTCCAAAAAGATAAATGGTGAATTTACCACTGGATGAGACAAATAGCAAGTGAGGTACATACGGCTGGCTTCTAAATATTCTGATTTTATACACAGTGAGCTGAGGCATAAGGTATGTGAAGAACACATTCACACCAGAGACAGCAAGACATATGCTAAATACAGAGATTCATGCACAGGCAGGGAGAATCTCTCTTAATGTGCATTTGTGCAGGATGCCTATCCTCTAAAGCGGTGTTTCTCAACCCCAGCAACTTTAAGATGTGTGGACTTCAACCCCCAGAATTCCTCAGCCACCTGGGAATTGAACTCCACATACTGTACCTTAAAGCCCATGAGGTTGAGAAACACTGCTCTGGAGAACTATACTTTTCTGTAAGCCTCCCGGAGTCACCATGAGTGAGTTGGGTGGCTATGTAAATTTCTTTAATAAATAAAATAAATACACAGCTGCTTATCCATCAAGGCCCTGAAATTCACCCTTGCAGGCATTAGTCATTAATAATTTCTTTCCAAGTCTGTTCCTTCTACTTGAAGGGAAAAGGGGGAGGGAAATAGAAAGGCAGAGAATGGAGTGATAAGCCTTAAATAAGCAAGGTGAAATGTGATGAGTTATGGAAGGTGTCTCCCTTTCTACCTACAGAAAAATGGACACTGGACCACAGTCATTTTTTTTTAAAAGCCACACATTCAAGCAGCAAATTGTCTTTTGGCACAAGCTGGCATGGATGGTCCGTATTATCTTTCACTTTTCAGGTCTTCTTTGTTCTTTCCTTTCAACCAAGCGGGGGAGAAGGCAGCTTCTTGGGTTGAAAGGGTGAGGGTCACAAACTGCACCGGTGTACTTGATGACTCAGCAGTGTGAGCCTCAGTAGAAAACAGAGCGAGGTCACAGAGTGTTTTTTTTTAATTGTTTTGTTTTCTCAAAGGCCTTCTTTATGAAAACACAGCCTCCTCCCAAAATAATAATGTTTTAACCAAGCTGACAAAGCGAAATAATTAGTTTGGCATTTTGTGCATTTGTTGCTGCCCTGCTCTGAGTCATGAGCTGTGAAATCTGGGCCAGAGAGTAGCCAGCAAAAGGGAGGGGGGGTGTCCCATGTGTTTCTTTTGGAATGTTGCAAAGGGGAAGAAGGTCTACTGAACAGATATTGTATAGTCCTCTACTCTCAGAGCAGACAAAACATACAACTAACTCTTTGTGCCATTGGGAAAGCAAGGGAGAAACATACACACAAACATGAAAGAAGAAAACTGTTCCCCGTGGGGACAAATCAGAATTCTTTAGCAGAGAGAAAAGGCAACACTGGGACATCATTTGCACACGTGGACCAGGAGGCAAGTTGTGGTGAACTTTTGTTGTGGGAGTTTCATTCTGACATTTAGTCGTGTTTTTTTAATGTATCCTATTCTTCAAACTGGGATATTATCTAAACTCTACTTTTTTCACGGGAGCTTTATTCGTTTTAAAATGTTAAAATATTCTCCACATTAAACTCAGATGTTAGAACCTATTGCTAATTGCTGTATTTGGTTCAGGAGAAAGTGTTTCAAGAGACTTTCCTTACCCAATGTAATGGGCAGAAGGAATGACCTCGAGGAACAGGAGGAAGAGCCGCAACCAAGACAACGGTCAGATAAAAGAAATCTGAGTCCGGGGCAGAAATGTAATTTGAGAAAGCGTATCAGGCAGGACCCTCCCTACTTCTCATGAAGAAAAAGAGAGGGAAGGGGGAAGTGCACTCAGACTTGCAAGATTCTGTTATTATAACCTTATAATAAAGTACTATTGGCTTGTGTGTCTTTGGTTTCCATGCGTGGTCTACCTTGGAGGGCTGACATCAGCAATCGTAGTGGAAACTATCCTTTGCTATCATGTTATAGCAATATGGTCCTGCCACGAGAATATGTTATTTCAACTCTCATTGTTATTCCATATATTTTGTGGTCACTAGCTAAACATGTTGTTCATCTGAGTCAGCAAGTGACTATTCCATGGATGAAGGTGATACCTAGCAGCATATATTACCCTCCAACTCTCCATCTCTATCATATTACCAGCTATAAAAATGGACCATGAAAGTCAAGGCAGAACTGGCCAAATGGAGTCGACTCCCCCCAAAAGGGGGAAACTGCTACAGGTTGTTGTTTTTTTCCCTCCACCATGATGGAGATGGTAAGTTCGCCATCTCTGGAGGTTTTTAAGAAGAGACAGGACAGCCACCTCTCATGGGTGATTTAATTGGTTTTCCTGCACCCTTAGGAAAGTTAACCTAGATGATCCTTGTGTCCCTTCCAATTCTTTTGTTGTTTATTCATTCAGTCGCTTCCGACTCTTCGTGACTTCAGGGACCAGCCCACGCCAGAGCTTCCTGTCGGCCGTCACCATCCCCAGCTCCCCCACAGTTGAGTCCGTCACCTCCAGAATATCATCCATCCATCTTGCCCTTGGTCGGCCCCTCTTCCTTTTGCCTTCCACTTTCCCTAGCATCAGCATCTTCTCCAGGGTATCCTGTCTTCTCATTATGTGGCCAAAGTACTTCAGTTTTGCCTTTAATTTTATTTATTTATTTATTTATTTTATCCTATTTATACCCCGCCTATCCCCTCCCTACTGGAGGGCTCTAGGCGGCTTACAACATCAATATATTTCAATTTCAATTATACATCATATATCGTATACATTTTTAAATTTACCGCGCGATAGGGAAGAGGACAGGGAACCGGCTCTTCGGCTGCAGGCACCGGACTACATGCCCCAGCATGCCTCGCTTCCGAGCCGGCTGCTGACGTCCAGGAAGCTGTTCTTTTCTGGATCCGTCGTCCTCCGCCGTCATCACCGGGATTCCCTAGGACTTCTTCGGAACGAGGACGACCCTCCGCTGGACGCCGGCAAATTGACCCACGAAGTGGTACCCATTTATCTACTCGCATGTGCTTTCGATCCGCTGGGTGGGCGGAAGCTGGAGCTAGTGGCGGGAGCTCACCCCGCCCCGCGGTTTCGAACTGCCGACCTTATGGTCGGCAGACTAACGGCTCAGCGGTTTAACCTGCTGAGCCACCGCGCTCCTTTAATATCATTCCCTCAAGTGAGCAGTCTGGCTTTATTTCCTGGAGTATGGACTGGTTTGATCTTCTTGCAGTCCAAGGCACTCTCAGAATTTTCCTCCAACACCACAGTTCAAAAGCATCTATCTTCCTTCGCTCAGCCTTCTTTATGGTCCAGCTCTCACAGACATAGGTTACTACGGGGAATATCATTGCTTTAACTATGCGGACCTTTGTTGTCAGTGTGATGTCTCTGCTCTTAACTATTTTATCAAGATTTGCCATTGCTCTCCTCCCAAGAAGTAGACATCTTCTGATTTCCTGGCTGCAGTCAGCGTCTGCAGTAATATTTGCACCTAGAAATACAAAGTCTGTCACTGCCTCCACTTTTTCTCCTTCTATTTGCCAGTTATCAATCAAGCTGGTTGCCATAATCTTGGTTTTTTTGAGGTTTAACTGCAACCCAGCTTTTGCACTTTCTTCTTTCACCTTCGTCATAAGGCTCCTCAACTCCTCCTTGCTTTCAGCCATCAAAGTGGTATCATCTGCATATCTGAGATTGTTAATGTTTCTTCCAGTGATTTTAACTCCAGCCTTGGATTCCTCAAGCCCAGCACGTCGCATGATGTGTTCTGCGTACAGGTTGAATAGGTAGGGTGAGAGTATACAACCCTGCTGTACTCCTTTCCCTGTTGTTCCGTGGTCTGTTCTTACCATTCCAATTCTACAATTCCATTATTCTGTGTTGAAGCAAAAGAGTGGCAAGATAAGGAAGAAGGACTAGATAGCTTCCGGTACCCAAAGCAACAAAAAAACATTGTTTAAATCAAGGCCTGAGGCAAGACACAGTCAGCTTCAAGAGAGCAGAGGGTAAAACAGAGCTTGCCAGGCTATATTAATGGTGCTGTAAATCATTGGTGTGAGGAAAGAGCCTAAGAATTGCCTTTCCAAGTTCACATAGGGGGCATAGTGAAGATGGCAAGCAGCCTCTGATTTTAGTGGTGTATTGACTGTGTACATGAAAGTTCCATTAGGTATTATGACTAATAACCTCCTAAATGTTATACAACATGTACAAAATAAAACATTGACTTAGAGATAATTTCTGCTCTTTAAATAGACGTTGCCTTACTTCCTACTATTTCTACTATTGGAGAAATAAAACTGAAAGATATGAAATACCTTTGATACTTCTTCATTTTCTTTTCTCTGTTCTGTCTTGTGGTTCACTTGTCATGACATTTGCAAATGTGTATTTATAAACATAAAATATAGATATTTTCTCTTTTAGGCAATTGCTGAAATATTTAAAATATAGCTTTTTCTTGCTGTACCCAGGAAGAAAAACTAGAACTGACCTAACTGACCAGGATTATTCCAGTGTACTGAATGGACAACCAGGGACACAAAGAAAGGGGTTTGAGCTTCAGGAACTTGGAGATGGCCTTTGGGAAATTATAAACACAAAGAAAATATATGGAATATTATTGCAGGACTTAGAAGAGTTTTAAAAAAATAATAACTCTTCCCTCAGAGTTCTGATTTATTTAAAAGATCTGCAATTAATATAATGGAAGAAACCTATCTAATTCTTGGCCATCATTCCCAATTTAAAGAAGAAGTTTAAAAAGCCCCCAGCTGTTGCCTGTATGTGGAGAACACTTCCTTGGCGCTGTGCATTAGGTCAGTCACTGACCTGTATCTTTCCTTGCTTGCTCATCTTACAGGCAAACCAAAGAGGAATTTGCTTTGTTCTGTCCACTTGGCCAGAACAAAGAAGTTTAGAAGAAGTCTCAGATTCTGAGGCAGAGCTATCCCATCCTATATTCTAGAAGCAGCTCTCAATGAGAAAGAGGCCACATTAGCTTCCCTTCTCCATAGAGATAGTTTGGGGTGTTCATCAAGTAGCATCTTAACCTCTTTCCCTACTTAATTTATCTACTATTGGTGATTAAGGAATAATGAATAATTCATTGAATAATCAATGAAGTCAAGTAGCCACTTCATCTTGGAACTCAGAATGAGATGGGGCCCATGATGCTCACTTAGGCTAACTGTAATTATGGCCCAAAATATTTATCAAAATCCACCAAGGGCTAATTCCACACTGCTGATTAGGAATATGATGAGTATATTATGCTATACTCTATCAAGGATGAAGAGGGAGGTCCAGCAGCACTTTTATGAGCACCAATGGAATCTTCTCACAGAGTTTTGCAAATGGGAATGGAAAAATTTATCCCACCAGTTTGCTGGAGCAGTGTTGAGAGCTATAAAAAGTAAACTTAAGAAACACAAAAGCTCAGTACCTGAGGTGTATGTAGCCAGGAGGGGAGCAACAAAGGGTGAGAGGAGAAGTAGGAAGTGGAAAGGATAACAAGATACGAATAAGAACAAGCGTATGTTTGGCACCAACAGGGGTACAATAGAATTAAGATATTCCAATGCATCTTCCACAGTAGGAGAAGAAAATCATTGATTTTTCCCTCCCTGGCTGCTTTGATTTGGTTGATTATAATTTCTTGTATCTCTGATCCAATAAGCTACATGTTAAAAACACTTGCCTGCTTGAAAATAAGTCTCCAATAGCTTTCTCTGGAGTTTATTGTAAAGAAGTATATATAGATTGCATTCTCAAAATAATGTCTGGTTTGTCCCACAGCATCTACTGGGAATAAAGACCAGGCGATTACATCAAAGTTATATTTTAGTGTTGAAGGAAGTGACAAATGTGGTAATATGTAGTTATTCGGGTGGCTGACAGTAATAGAGTTGGAGGCACCAAGGTCATAGGAAGAAATATATCTTTGGGCAAGAGAAGGAAAAATGACATCACAGTTCTGCAACCTTTACACACACAGAATTGACATACATTTATTGCTCAAACTTTTACTGACACTAAGTCTCGTTTTGAAGATGTTAAAAGCTACTGCAGACTCATTTGGATACTGTGGTTACAAAACAAACAAGACAGGGATGCCCACTGTCTCCTCTCTTGTTTATTTTGTTTCTTGAAATACTGAATAGAGATATAAGACAAGATGAGAGGATTGTGGGAATAAAGATTGAAAAAGAAACTTATAAATTAAGGTATTTTGCAGATGACTTGGTGTTGGTTCTGGAAGATCCCTTAAAGTGAATTGAAATATTAATGGGCAAATTAAAAGAATTTGGTGCATTAGCAGGTTTCAAGATTAATAAACAGAAGATGAAGATGTTAACAAAAATATGAAAATAGAAGATCAAACAGAATTGATGAATAAAATGGGTTTTAAGATTGAGAAGAAGGTAAAATATCTGGGTATCATAATATCATTATTACCTGACTAGATAACATCATCAGGGTTAGTGAGTGTGGGGTTTGCTCCCTGTTTACATATTGTACCTTGCCTTACCAGTGTTGGTGGGGGTGTGGTTTTCTCCTTGGTAGTTCTTTGATTAGGGTTTTGTTTTCTGCTTGATTGCTTGTCTACTTGATTGCTTGTATCATTGTAGTTCCTTGATTGGGGTATTGTTTTCTGCTTGATTGTTTGTCCTATGTTAATCCCTGCTTATCTCGGTGTTGGCTGCTGGAAAGGATGTATTCTGGTCTTGTTTCCTTCTTAGCTATTTTATTGTCTCTTTTGAATGGTGTGTAAATGTGGTTTATCTCTATGTGTCTATTGATGGCTGAGATAAGCCACATTTATCCACATTCAGCTGAGAGATAAAGTCTTGTTACACTTTAAAGGTTAACGACTTAATTATGGCATCAACTTTGACACAAGTACCTAAATGGAATAGGGATTATGAAAAGGCACTGGATTTGAGGACCTGTGGTTCTAAAAACAAATGTGGGAAGCCTCCTTATTATTTATTATCTAATCAAATAGGAAAGTTGCCTATGTATGTGTGATGATTCCAGTACCAAGATCCTAACTTAAGAAATTCTCCAGACAGTCCATAGGAAAGCTAAAAGAATTCATTTATTAAAATCTGATTACATGGAACGGCTGCAAAGCTCTGAATGACAAATTGGCGCCAAGCATTCAAAGTTATTAACATCCCTCCGACCTCACTCCTCGTCAGTTGTAAAAACAAAGACTTTCTCACTCCTGATCTTCCCCCTCCCAATCTGTTATGTTCAAGTAGAGTTCAGGTGTCTTATCAGTGTCCTTGGTCTTCCACAGCTCCTGAAAGAATGCGAGGGCGGTTAACGGTTCGTTTAGTTTTGCAAAGCTGCTTGCTGAAAAAGTGCTGCTAGCTAATAAGCTGACAAGGGTCTGTTGTTGTGCTACTTGACACGTGTAGACTGAAATACATGGCAGGCGAGTAAAGCGAGTATGTACTGTTTGTGACTCAATCCAAGACAGTGCTTCAGACCATGCAGGAATGCTAACAAAGCACTTGTTTGCAACTCTTTAAAGCTGCCATCACTTGTCTCAGGTATAGGAAACAGCAGCCCTGTAATTCTGGGATAAGACAAAGTTGCTTTAAAGAACTGCAAACAGGTGCTATTTTTGCACTCCTGTGCATTCTGCAGCACCTTTTGGGAACTGAATCTAAAAAATTGCACAGCTCTCCTGACTATGTCACAAAGGACAGAACGCCACATGGAGACAGGAATAGCTTATTGAGATCATTCATTCAATGGCCAAATATGTTTTCAGATAGGCCAATCTTCCACAGAAGAAAGATACAGGGACAACTGAATATGAATCCCTAATCAGGGGCATCCACAATCACAATGGTGGGCACAATAATGCAATCAAAGCCCCATCACTTTTTCACACACACACACAAACAAAAATCATGTCATATCCACCAACTTGATTATTTTCACACACATGCACACAAACACACACGCGCAAACATGGATACCCCTGCCCCTAAGTCTGACCTCATACTAGCATGGAGAGAATTAAAGCTCACAGAATCAACTTTGGTTTTTATTTGTAGTGTAAAATATACCAATTACAGCGAGACACAGAGATTACATATTTAGAATTAAGGAACCACAGCCTCCTTTTTTTTCAGTACCAGGACTGAGTTTACAATTCTCATATAATATTTGAAAATAAGGCTAGAGGGGGGCTTTGTGGTGGTTGTTATCGTTATTAAATGGTGGAAAATCAGGGGGGGAAAAACCTGATTTTCTGAAAATTGCCCCTAAAATCTACCAGTAGATCTGGATCTATCTTCTGCCAGCCAGGTCTACCTTAGACAAACAACATCTGCAGCATTTTGTGATATGTGCATTGCAACAAAAGAAACCAGGGTATTTTTGTGAGAGGTAGCATTTTATCTTCACATCTTGCTGCATCCCACACCCAGATATTTTCCCGCCACCAGAAAGATGGTGTAACTTGTAACATCAGAGTAAGTATCTCTGATTTCCATAATCCTCCAATGGAAATTCCTTCTGTCCTGGGGCTGTTACACTGACAGTGATTCTTTTATCGCATCCCTCTGTGCCAGTGACCTCAGAGGCACCCAGCATAGTGGGATATCAATGCCTCCCTTTGTAAACATGTGTAGGAAACATCTATTCATCATTCTCCCTCCCACCATTCTGTTCTTGGGCATGTCTTTTGACAGCCCATTCTCTATTGTTCCGCCCAGTTTTTTTTTTTAGTCCCTAAAAAAGTAGGGTAGCAACAGAGAACTGCCTGGCAGCTCAAGGAGACTGAAACCATCTCTGTTTCACTGCTCACAACTGAGAAGAGAGGGGAGATTTTGGTTTTGCTGCCTGAAACTCTGGTTTGGAACCCCACTAACTCAAATGAAAATGCCATTCACAAGAGCCCTGCTCTAAGATTTCTTTTAGGGATCCCAGAATGAAATGATCAAAGGTGGCAGCTGGAACGAGATGCTTTTCTCCCACTCACTCTGGTTCTGAACAAGTTAAACAACAACTTCCCTGACATCTACAATGAACTCAGACTCCTGTGGTGTGTCACCAGGACTTTACAATGGAATCCTGAACATCTAAATAAGCCTGTGATGAAAGTCAGAACAAATGCTTCATTTTGCTTGCTGAGGAGCTCCAATGAAACAACAAATTATTTGGGGGCACTTCCACACCACCACCACTTCCAAACCCAGGTCTACCACATCTGGACTGTAAGAATCCAGACGACTCCCAAATAACAGTAGACGTAAGCAGAAATGTTTTATTCTGACATCTAGCAGTTGTCCAGATTCTGGCAGCCCAGGGATGGTAGCTCTATGACTCCTTCATCCCTCTATTTTTGAAGCCAACCTGCAATCGTTCTTTTCTACCAAACTCAAAATGCTTGAGAACACAGAGAAAGCAGGAAGCACCAATCAGTGCTCATCCTCTTTCCCTCCAGCCAACCAATAGCAGAGGACAAACATTATAAACACCAAAATCAATGCCTCACCCCCTGAGCTACTGCAGATTCTGGAACAATCTCTAACCCACATTCCACACAAAATGCCCCCCACTATATATTTCAGTGTGTGCTCTTTTCACTTGTCTGATCATGTCTAAAAAGATGAAATGAAGAGCTAAGATGAGATGAGGTAAAAACCTGAGCAGTTTCAATGAAAATAGCCTTTTTGGCTGCAAAACAACAGTTTCTCCTGCATTTAAAATACTCTTGCAAACAGTGAAGGCGAAATAATAGCACACTGGCAATTTTGAAAATAGGAATTTTTCCCACTGTAACTTTAGTAGCTGGGGTGGGGGAGAGTGAGAGATACATTTGAACAGGGACTACAGAAAGGCACCAGAAAAAGGACATTGGAGCTCTATGAGGAAGAAGTGGGGAAAAGTCCAGGAACCTGATGACAGCATTGGTCTTGTCAATGGGAAAACAGACCACCCACCATTAACGTAGAGGTGAAGCAATTAAACAGGAAACATGAGCTTTGCTCTGTTTTCAAATGAATCTGTTTGGCAGTCCATATCAGCTGACATGGTGAGACCAGGCAGGTCCAGATCTGATACAAACTGGTACAAAGCCTTTATCTAAAAGTGCCCTGAGGTAAGGAAACAGTCCCCAAATCTCGTGTCCTGTAGGTTGAACCTCAGTCATGTTGGTTGGGAATTATGGGCACTGAAGTGTAATGCATCTGGAAGGTGCCAGTTAGGAGGAAGCTGAATTAATGCTTCAATGCACCTTTGTGGATAATAGGAAAGAGAATGTCCTGACTTGACAGCCCCATGAATATGGAAGCTGTATCACTGCAGGCTGAAAATTCACACAAGCAGAGAATAACTGCTTGATGTATGGTTGATTGGTCATTCACTCATTCACTATTTTCACCCTAATTGCCATCAATATTCTCCTGTGACATTTATATAAAGGTGAGTGTGAACAGCCTTATACCTTGCTATTACCAGTTGGAAACAAAAGGAAAGTTTTCCTCCAGGAAAACGTGAGGCAGGACAGAGAACGGTACTAACTATCTGCTCATTATTGTAAGGGAAGAGTGTCACCATTACATTACAGAAGGTTGAAATCTCATTCCAAAAACTGGGATTAGTACATTTCATGACAGCAGGAAAAGTTAGGATATGATCGTCTGTAGCTTGAATCATGTCAACTGGATTTCTATTTTCTCAGTGGAAACGTTTCGCTCCTTATCCACTTATCCAGTGGAGCGAAACGTTTCCACTGAGAAAATAGAAATCCAGTTGACATGATTCAAGCTACAGACAATTCCACCTGGATGACTGAGAACCTTCATAGACTTAGGATATGATCATGTTTTTCTCCATGATGTAAAAAGCCTCACCTTCTGTCAACCCCACTAGGTTGACCAGACCAGGAAATCAAGTCCACAGGAAGGCTAAATCTACTTTTATTGAGATTGGCTATAATAACAGAATCTTACAAGTCTGATTGTGCTGTACCTCTTCCTCCTTCTTTTAGGTCAGTGAGTTAGAGAGATGTCTGCCTGAGTAACTTCCAAATGATATCTCATTTCAGACTTTAAAAAATGTTTCAACCTCTTTTATGCTTTTGTCAGTAATATAGATGCTGACAATATGTGGCTTTTATCACTATTTCATCTGCTTCCAACAAAATACCTGAATACCTTTTGAACTGTGGTGTATTTATAATCAGAGAAGATAGCAAAACTGCCTCAGGCATAGCATAGCTCAATGATAGGGCACATACAGTATTCCACATGTCAACAGTCCCATTTTCATTTCTTGAGACCTTCATTTGCTTGAAGGGTCAGATGGTGGGCAATGGGACTTCCCTTCCTGAGTTTTTGGAGAACTGCTGCCAGCCAAGGGAACATCGATCTAGATAAATGAAGGAGTTGACCTATTCAGTCTGCTTGGCAAAAATCATTTTTACCCAGGAGATACCTGTTTCATTCCACCAGAGCAAAGTGCCCTAAACATATAGCTAGGATATTTGGAAAATTAATTATCCATAATGGTTTTACCTCTTCACCACCTTTGTCTAACATATTGCCCTCCAAATTACATTTCCCAGAATTTCCAGCCAACACAGTAAAAGCCTGGAAATTCTGGGACCCTCATCTTCATCAACTCCAAGCTTATACATTTCTCTGGAAGCATCAAGTACAATTGGCTATAAGCAAATAATAACAATAATATAATGATCCCCAAGCATAATTCAAAGGCAGGCAGGCAAGTCTCCACAAGCACCACTTAGCCAATAGCCCAGTCCTTGCTCAAAAAGAGTCATCTTCTTTGAAACAAATATCCCATGCTTACAAGTGTGTTGATGCAACAATGGACAATGCAAATAGTTTGACTGGAAATAAACAGGATTCTTGCAAGATCATTTTTTAGGGATTGAAAGGGTGTGCTATTAAGTTTATATCCAACGGTTTAGGCGGAACAACAAACTATAGCAATGCTGTCTCTAAAACAATAAGCAAATGTGGTGTCTAGAATATAAGCCACCTCCCCAAGAATCCCATCAGACCTGGGTCCTCAATGGCTCACTGGGGGCAGTGAAGTGCTTCAGATACCTCCCTTGAGGTCTACCTGATTCCTTGTCCCACCTGATTATGTGGAAGTACGTATGGTACTTCACCCTTAACCACATCCTAAAAATGTGCCACCAAAAATTTGGCTAGGTAATCCTATTAGAGTTACCCAGGGTTCTTTTTTAAGACAAAACTGATGTGGCTGGATCCACACCTTAAGTGAAGCCATGAAAGAGTAGCTTGTTTCTGTTTGATTTTGGGTCAAAATCAAATACTTTGGACTTAATCAGAAATTGCAAGTCTCATGGAGACTTCTTTGGATTCTTTTGGATTCCTGATAAATACAATATGGGATATGTCATTATTTCTGTGCATTGCTATCATCAACATCATCATCATCATCCCCTAAAACTAATGGCCAGTAATAGTAGGCAGAGGTAGGCAGAATGACATCATCTGTGTTTATCTCATTAAGAAGATTGCTAAAGAGGCCCAACAGTGGCTTCTTGTCCTTCCTAACATCTAATTAAGTATTTCCTTGGGAGGCAACAGTCTGATTTACATTGGAGAAAAATATGTGCATAGTCTCATATAAAAGGGTTATTCTAGCTAAGCTCAGATGGTCAGTGTAACTATAGAATCCTATTGAATGATACCCAGCTAGCAGTGGAATTTGGCAATGATCCCACAGTGCATTAAATGAAAGCCAGAATAGCAAAATTTGGAAATTTTGCACAGAGAGTTTGCTGAGTAGCAGTCTGCAAATGTAGGGAAGAGCAAAAGTAATTCAAGATTAATGTACATATTTCCATAAAAAAAGAAATGCAATGGATTGGCTTATATGATAGATTGAATTTCTTCAAGGGGACAGAACTGGATCCAGGATGTAGCAAACACATACCAAGAATGGTTAGCAGAAGGTTAAAAGATTTTCCAACTAATAAGGCTGTGGGTCAGGGGAATACACATTTCATCTCCTTTCAGGAAGAGAAACCCGAGACTGGTTGGCAAATTTATGCAGCCCCAAGAGACTTGCCTAAAGTCTGCATGTAGATGGTTCATGTAATGAATCTGGGGATTTAACACACAAGCCCTCTTAGTCACATGCCACATGGTAAGAAAGGCAAGGAGATGCTCATAATGTCACCTGGGGCATATTGTCACCTTGGAGAACACCAAAAGCTGCCTTTTATCATGACACAATTTGTCCATTTAGTCCACTCTTGTTATGTTGACTGCCAACAGCTCTCCAAGGATTCAGTCCAGAGACCCTTTGATGCTACTTGATCTTTTCCACTGGATCTAGGGCTCTTTTGTGTATAAAGCATATCCTTTGCCCTTGGGTTATGGTAAACATACAAACATATGGAGACATAGCAGCCAAGAATATGTCACCGCATTATTACCCTACCAGGGTTACTATGTGACGTGTTCTGTAGCTGTTTGGTTAAGAGACAACAAATAACACTGGATTATAAAAGACCTCTTTGCAACACTGTATGTGACGTAGTCTAAAACAAAGTTTTACCGCCCAGAGTCCCCTTTGGGGGAGATGGTGCGGTAATAGAAATTAAAGTATAAATAAATAAATAAATAAAGTTTAATTGCAGAGTATATGTTAAAGAAGAAAATTCACTTACAGTGCTGCTGATCCTGTGTATCCAGGGACTTTTACATGACAATAATAGCAAATCATTTTGAAAGCTAGCCCTGGTTTTCTGGTCAACCTTGATTTGTAGAAAGCAAATGCCCTATGGCAATCAAATTATCTGTGCCTTGGTTCACATATTGTGCTAAAGTCAGGGTTGAAAAAATCAAGATGACCGCTTTGATCAAGTGGTCAAAAACATCATCTTGACTTTTTTGTCACCCTCTCCTCCCATGGACACTCCTAGCTAAAGTATAATAGGGGTTGTTTAGTTTTGGCTTAGTGTGTTGCATGAACTCAGCCACTGTGGTTTACTATGAGATTATTCAACAATACTGCTGTGCTACAAAATGAGTTTGCTGTGGGTGAAACTGTTAGAAATGTTGTGGTCTATGGATGTTCCAGCATGTTTTCCAGCAAGGAACTGGCCCATAGAGAGGTGCAGTGGCGAGACAAAAGCAAATTCACACATTCGTACATCTCTAATCACCTGATACTCATGCTGGACACTTACCATCATGTGTGACCTGGTTCCTGCCTCCTGCAATAACAGAACTTGTTGCAAAAACAGGTCTCTTGATTTTAGGTCAGAGAAGCACCGATGTAGCTTCAGACTGGGTTGCAAAGGATAGTCTTGGTAGTCCTCAGAGAGGACACCTTGCTTGCCCGCTTTCCAAATCCCATGACTTCAGCATGGTGGTAGGACATCAGGACTGGGTAACTGGGCCACCATAAATAGGATAGGGTATTAACTTGTTTGCTATTCTGAAGAACTTCCCCAAATGCTAGGTTGTTTGTTGGGGAGGGGATGATTTTTGTTTTTGTTTTTTACTAAGATATTTCTTACTCAATAGTTAACCAGGAAGTTCACCCTGTGATTGTTCGTTGATGCTTGGCAAACATTGTTGATTTGCAAAGAAGTAAATATGACTGTTCCAGTAGCATCTTAATAACCAAAAATAGAGAGAACAGTCTGCTCAAACTGTGCTTAATTTTTATTGTGATTGTAGATGGCTGAGCAGTAGAAAGACTGTTTGTCTGAAAGTGCCCTAAGTCTCTAACTAACTCTCCCACTCTGATAAGAAATTGAAGGAATGAACCAGTAAAATAAACTTCTTTTGATGGATTTGGCAATTGGCTATGACAGTGAGGCCAAGCCACATTGCTACACACTCTTGGACTTGGACTCACAACCACTGATCAATGATGGAATGTTGTCAGCTTTAAATGTAATGATGGTGTTATAGCTGTGCAAATGAATGGTCCATCATTCAACTATCCTGCCTTAGCCATGAATAAATAAACTCCTTAGGGAAATCACTGCCTCTTATTCGTAGCCTCATCAAACTTGTTTCCCTTTCAGCTAGCAGTGGTCTATTGCTCCAGCCATCCCTCTCATGCAGAAGACATCATTTATATATGATATGATTCAAATATGTAAATGTTACCTAGTTCAAGTTGTGCTTGCCCATGAACCCTGTATTAAATAAATCATGATAAAACTATTTTAAAAAGAAAACAAAGACTAAAAAAAGAAATAAGGGTGAGCACTGAGCAATGAATCATTGAAAGAGGCTAATGGATCAGAACCCAGGAGGCCTAGTTTCGTTAGATTTTCTGGATATTGGTTTTATGCAGGCACAGAAATGTCTACAAATTTACAAAAACTGAGAAGGGGATGTTACACAAATATATCCAGCAAAAAAAGCCTTATTTCTCTGTGAAAATGAATGAGCTCAATGTTTTAAATCCTTCTGTGCACTCAAAATATTGAAGAAGGAGCACTTTTGGGATATCTTGATAACAGAGGGATACACTCATTCACACACTGACACACACATACACAATTGGGTTATTATGCCACTTGAAAGTTATGTTGAACTTTTCCAACAGCTTCTTCTGTGGCCTGAGTTCAGTTTTATGATCGATTGCCTTGGACGGCTCACAACAGCATTCCTCCAGACACTTGAGTGTTCCAAAGATGTCCAAAAATACTGGAGCTATTTTGGGATCAAGGGAGTGATAAATTCATACAAATAAGAAGTGCAAGAATTCAGGGGCAGGGAGAGAAGTCTTGTAGGCAACCAAACAAAAACACAGGAGTCTATTTTGAAGCACAAGTGTGGGACAGTGAATGATCGTGGCAGAGATATTTTTGTCAGTTTCCTGGATATGACCCAGTTTAAAGCAGAAGCTCAGGGCAAAGAGATCACAATTCAGTTTGAGTTTCTTATTAATGCCCTCAGACTAGAGCCCAGCTGTTTACTGAGGTGCTTAGGATCAAACAGCCATGATTAGAGAAAGTTAAGTAGGAAAAATGGGCTATTCCTTCAGATACAATTCCATCTTTCAAACTAAATAGTTTGGGTATTTCTATATAAAGTCTAACCCCACAAGATGTATTGGGCAACTTTCTCCATTTCCAAAAACAGGACTACAAAATATGTCTGCTTGGACTTTGAAGAACCAGGATAGAAAGAGAAGACTCCTGAGAATACCATGGATAGAAGACAAACCAATGGATCATCGAACAAACCAACCCAGAATTCTCACTGGAGGCACAAATGACCAGGCTCAAATTATCATATTTTGGACACATTATTCAAATATCTAGTTCTCTTGAGAAGTCTATAATGCTGGGGAAAGTAGAAGGAAGGGGAAGAGGACAACCAACAGCAAGGTGGATGGGCTCAATTATAGTGGTGATGGATGCCCTGATTAAAGACCTGAAGGGCCAGATGGGAGACAGATCATCCTAGTGAAAATCTATTTATGTGTTCGCTAACAAATGATGCTGATTTGATGGCATGTAACCAAAATATGTTGGTATTCATGAGGTTGTAGGTTCAAATCTAACTAGTAAGGGCAACTGCAAGTCTGTATCTTTAAAGTGTAATGTTCATTGGTCATAACTCGGTGATAGAATATAAACTCAAATCATATATGTCTCTGATTCAATTCTTCGGACTTATTCAAGTACAAGATCTTAGATAATAAGTTGGAGAAAACCCCTATTTTAGAAGGTCCTTCAGAACAGATTGGGCTGGATAGTACAAAATACTGAGCTGGAAGGTAAACCTGATTATTCCATGGAAATAACTCTGAAGTTCAGTTTCCACCATGTGAAAGCTGTGACATGTGCAGATGCCCTAAGAGTGTGCAGACTCACCACATCCTCAGAGTGCCATATCCTATCTATCTGCACTGTTTGATTTATAGTACTGAATCTCTTACCATTTTTTCAACCAGCTAAGTTTCTGACTGCATTGAAGTGAAAGGCATTTCTTCTGCAAAATACAGAACTCAGAAGGGGCACGTTTTGCATCCCTTTTCACCCTAAACAAAGTAGCTTTGTCAAACTGGCATCTATTTTAATGTGCCCATTGAAGGATTAAAATGCTAATTAATATGAATAAGGGGTTTAGAATATGGCCATAAATGAATAAGTGTTGCGTCTTGCTAACTGTTGGGTCTTGTGCATTGTTTAATCAACGGATAGATGAATGTCAGCTGTCAACATCAGATATATGACACTGACTATTTGGAATGCATTTAAAGCCCGGGATGCTTATCCTACTTTTCAGTCCCTAAGTCACAATGCAAACAGCTTATTCCTTCATTTTTCTCCTGCTTTTGTACAATTTTGACTGCTTTTCTCTCCAGGCCTATTCATCTACTTCAATAAGCTTCCTTACTGATTTCAGTCTTTTTCTGCTATCAGTCCTATCGTTGTTACTAGCACGATCTTTGGTGTCTGTCACATTTCTTTCCCATCAGTTTTTGTCCAGCCTGAGAGCCCATCCGATTCCCATCTTTTATTTCGCCCTCTCGCTTCCCTCTTTCCTTCTATTGGTTTTCCTTGCAATTGCCATTTCGGGGACTGAGATTCTGGATGTCTTCACACTTTGAACTGTTCTCCCCAGAGTTGATCAGCTGAAAAGAGCTTGCTGCTACAAAAAGGAGAATGACATCAGCTATTTGCAGAATAACCATGACAACTCTCTGGAGACCAGCAGGGCTGCAACATGGGCTCTGAATCAAGAAGGGAAGGTTCATTCTCTCCACAGGGCTGAGCCAGGACCCCAACATTTAATTGGAATTGGCTGTTTTTCATTTGGGAGGGGTGGGCTTTGAGCCATTTTATGAATACGGGTGTCTCCACTTTCACAAGACTTTTTACCCATAAAACTAGCCTTGCAGACAGTGCAGATAGTGAATAACAATCTGAAAGCCATAATTGGAAGGGCAAGCATATAGCACAGAATTTCAGAGGTGCTGGGAGAATCCTCTGTAAGAAAAGAGACGGGGAATGGATCTCCATTGAAATGTTTTGAAGAGTTCTATGCACATCAACCGATGTATATCATTTATAACTAGATGGATTCATGAATTCATTCTTTCTTCTAAATTTTGCTCCATGTTTTATCATATTAGGGTTTCCTATAGTGTAAAATCCCCATGAAAGGAGAGGGGAGCCTTAGCCATTAGTATCCTGGCTATGGCTTAAATACATGGAGGAGTGTTCACTTGAGTTCCCTCCATGTTGCCTTCTTGGTTCCACCCAAATGTTAAAATCTCCTCTAGCTCTACCACCAGGGTACATGCCAACTATACATGTTCAGCAATCATGTGAAGACAGAGGCATGGCACCAGCAAGAGTGAGGTATACAGATGTACCTATGGATAGGCTCTCATCCACTTGAATTACAATCCTGGCTAATCTGGTGGAATCTCTATACATACACATCAGAATGTCTTTGCATTGATGTTGAACATGAAGCAGTCAGGCTGATTAGGTTTTTTCTTTTTTCTTTTTTCCATTGAGATTATTTTTCAGTCACTCCATATTGCCTTGGGGAGTCTGTTTTACAGGCACGAATCTCCTAATTTGCCTTAATTGGGTTTCTTTTTATCCATTCTATTTGTCCAATTCTTGGAGACTGCCTGGGCAAGTCCCTGCAGTTTTCTTGGAAGAGTTTTTTGGAAGTGGTTTGCCCTTGCCTCCTTCCTAGGGCTGAGAGAAAGTGACTGACCCAAGATCACCCAGCTGGCTTTGTGCCTAAGGCGGGACAAGAACTCACAGTTCTGCACCAAACTCTGTCTGTCTGTCTGTCTGTCTGTCTGTCTGTCTGTCTGTCTGTCTGTCTTTAACCATTCAGTCGTGTTCGACTCTTGATGATTTTATGGACAAGAGCTCTCCATGCTGCCCTGTCAAGCATGGCTTCTTTCAATTGCTGGATGTTCATCTTGGTATCTGTTTTGATGGTGTTGAGCCAGCGTATTCTTGGCCTGCCCCTTCTTCTTGTTCCACTAACAATTCCTAGCATCATCGACTTCTCTAGTGAGTTTGCACATGATATGGCCAAAGTAAGTCAGCCATAGTCTTACAATTTTGGCTTCTAGTGATGTATCTGGTTTTATACGGTCCAGCACTTCTCTGTTGGTTACTCTGGCTGTCCATGGTAAACGTAACAATTTACACCAGCACCACAATTCAAATGCATCAATTCTTCTTCGGTCATCCATTCTTATTGTCCAACTCTTACACGCATACATCATTATAGGAAAGACTATTGCTCTAACTAGTCTGCCTTTTGTATTTAGGGTGATATCTTTGCTCTTCCAGATCTTATTCATGCTGACCATTGCAGTGCGGCCTAAAGTTATCCTGCGTTTGATTTCAGGTGTGGATTTGCCATCGTGAACAATTTTTGATCCAAGAAAGATGAAATCCTGGACTGATTCAATCTCCTCATTGTTAATTTTAAACGTCACTTGTCCATCTGCTGCTGTTGTCATTATCTTTGTTTTCCTGATGTTAAGGTTCAATCCCATTTTTTTAATCTCTTCCTTGATTTTCAAAATCATTTTTTCCAGATATTCCTTATTTTCAGCCAATAATGTTGTATCTTCTGCATACCTCAAATTATTGGTGGGACACCAAGATCATGCAGACCCGCCCATAGCTTATTGTGTTCTACACAGTCAAAAGCTTTGCTGTAATCGATAAAACACATGTATAGATCCTTTTGGTATTCATGGGCCTTTTCCATAATCCATCTGATGTTGGCAATGTGATCTCGAGTGCCACACCCCTTTCTAAAGCCAGCTTGTAAATCAGGTAGCTCCTGATTGATGACATTCTGCAGCCGCTGTTGTATAATCTTTAGTAGAATCTTGCTTGCATGAGAAATCAATGCAATTGTGCGATAATTGGAGCAATCTCTGGCATCGCCTTTCTTTACTATTGGGATAAAAACTTATCTTTTCCAGTCCCAAGGCCATTTGCAAGTAGACCATATCTCTTGACACAGGGCAGTGATGATGCCGGCTGGCACCAGTCTTAATAGTTCTGCAGGTATCTTATCAATACCTGGGGCTTTTTTGTTTGGCAATTTTGCCGTGGCCCATTCTACTTCTTGTCTATGAAGGTTCTCAGTCATCCAAGTGGAATTGTCTGTAGCTTGAATCATGTCAACTGGATTTCTATTTTCTCAGTGGAAACGTTTCGCTCCTTATCCAAGGAGCTTCTTCAGTCTGAGCAAAGTTGGTAAGGGAATCCTAAATATGTTTCTAGGTAGCTGTGTGACCTTACACATGGGGTCATGGTTATATTGAGATGTTATTTTAAGTCCTTTTATCATCTAAAGGAGGATTGTTAAGATCACCATGCTGCTGTTGAGCTTGTGAAATGGTCTTAATCTTCCTAGGCACAGAAGACAAAGCCGGGAGAAAGATGGGAGAAAGATTGTGCCTGAGGCCCCCACCTCTATTCAAGGAAGGATTTTCCAAGTTGGCATAAATGGATTCCTTGACCCCTCTCTCAAACCAGTGGGGTCAAGGAATCCATTTATGCCAACTTGGAAAATCCTTCCTTGAATAGAGGTGGGGGCCTCAGGCACAATCTTTCTCCCATCTTTCTCCCGGCTTTGTCTTCTGTGCCTAGGAAGATTAAGACCATTTCACAAGCTCAACAGCAGCATGGTGATCTTAACGATCCTCCTTTAGATGATAAAAGGACTTAAAATCACACAGCTACCTAGAAACATATTTAGGATTCCCTTACCAACTTTGCTCAGACTGAAGAAGCTCCTTGGCTAAGGAGCGAAACGTTTCCACTGAGAAAATAGAAATCCAGTTGACATGATTCAAGCTACAGACATTCTACTTCTTCTTCCAAAATGTTTGGTTCTTTGTCCATTGGGCCATCATCATTGTCATCTTGGTGGTAAGTCAAGCTGGCATATAGCTCTTCTGTGTATTCTTTCCACCTGTTCTTGATCTTCTGCTGGTCAGTTGGTACATTTCCGTTGCAGTCCTTGACTGTTCCTTTTCGTGCAGAGAAGCTAGATCGCGTCATTTTCACTTCAGCAAACATGGCTTTGGTATATCCCTTTATGTTAGCTTCTTCTAGATCAGAGCTTTCCAAACTGTGTGTCGCGACACAAAAGTGTGTCGCCACACACAGTCTGGTGTATCGCCACACAACCCGGAAGCGCTGATCATCATCAGTGCTTCCGAGTTTTCCCGGGGTGACACACCAACTGCAGCGCGCAAAACCCGAAAGCAGCAGCAGCGCTTCCAGGTTTTTGCGCGCTGCTGCACTTCCGGGTTTTCCTGTGGCGACACACCAACGCCGGTTGGTGTGTCGCCGTGGGAAAAACTTTGGAAAGCCCTGTTCTAGATGTTGAAACTGCTCCTCTAGTTGCCTATTTTTGTCCTTCCTGGTTTCATGTTGAAAAGCTGCATTCACCTTTTTGACTTCATCCTTGTTGCCTTTGGCTTTGGCCACCCTTCACTGATCAGCTATTTTGATGGTGTTGTCAGATAGCTACTTGTTTGTTCGCTTTGGTTTTTGGCACGGCACATGCTTTTCAGCAATTTCAATGAAGTTGTCTCAGATCTCTTGCCATTGTTCATCTGGATCTTTTCCATCTAGATTCAGTTGATCAAACCTGTTCTTAATTTCCATGGCATACGTTGGTGAAATGTTGTTTACATTGAACTTTTTGGGGATGATACCTTTCCTTACTTTGCACAATTTGAGTTTCATTTTGGTCACTAATAACTGATGGTCTGTGCTGCAATCGGCACCCAGAAGTGTCTTTACAGATGTGACTAGGCTTTTCCAGCGCTCTTGGCATAAAATGAAGTCAATCTGGTTTTGATGTTGTCCATTTGGTGCTGTCCATGTGTACAAACGCTGCTTAGGTTGAATAAACCATGTGTTTATTTCTCATATTGATATTCATATTCAGCTGGGGTAATCCCAGCTAAATAGCAGAACATATTGAGATTGAAGTCGGGGGAGGAGCCATGGCATTAGCCCACCAACACATACAGGTAGTCTTTGCTTAACGACCACAATTGGGACAATCGGGACCGGAATTTCAATTGCTAAGCAAAGCGGTCATTAAGCAAATCCAACCAGATTTTTTGTGGCTGTCATTAAGCAAATCACCATGGTTGTTAAGTGAAGCACATGGTCATTAAGTGAATCACATGGTTCGCCATTGATTTTGCTTGCCAGAAGCCAGCCAGGAAGGTCAAAAATGGTGATCACATGACTATGGGACACTGCAACGTTCATAAATGCAAGCCGGTTGCCAAGCACCCAAATCATGATCATGTGACTGTGGGTACACTGCAATGGTTGTAAGTGTGAGCACCGGTTGTAAGTCAGTTTTTTCAGTATCATCATAAGTCTGAACCATCACTAAACAAATGGTCATTAAGTGAGGACTACCTGTATTGTAAAAGGGGCATGGTGGCTCAGCGGGTAAGACGCCAGGCTTGTCGATTGGAAGATTGCCAGTTTGGAGGTTCAAATCCCTAGTCCCGCATGACTGAGTGAGCTCCCGCACTAGCCCCAGCTCTTGCCAACCTAGCAATTTGAAAGCATGAAAATGCAAGTAGATTAATAGGTACCACTTCAGTGGGTAGGTAACAGCGTTCCACGTGCGACATGCCAGCCACATGACCGTGGAAGCGTCTTCAGATGATGCTGGCTCTTTGGCTAACAAACGGAGATGAGCACCGGCCCCTAGAGTCAGACACGACTGCACAAATGTGCGGGGGGAACCTTTACCTTTACTTACCTGTACTGAGATATACTGGGAGGGTGGGGAGTGTAAGTTTAGCTCAACTCAGTCACCATCATTGAGATTGGCTATGAAATCTGCATCTGTACAACGTAGGTCATGGGACCCTGATCTGAACACTTAAACAGCTACTTCTTGCTCTCCAACCTGCCTCTTTATTTCTTTGGAAGACCAAAGGAAAGAGTGGTACTAAAGTAAGAATAACCCTAATGAATGTGTCAGAGTCCAGTTTGACTCTGACTCTGATTCTGAGGAAAACGAAACCAATCAGAGAAACAAAACTTAACCTGTGCATCAACCGACAAGAACTCATGATGAACAGGTGCAGGTTCAAAAGTGCAAGACTCGTGATCAGTCTCGTGATGGACAGGTGCAAGACTCAGAGATGCCAGAGGAGCAGGTGCAGAGCAACGGACCCGGGAATGACCCAGCAGCGCGGGAGAATCCTGAGAAGCTGATTGGTGCTCCTGACTTACTTCCTAGTTCAGCACCAAGCAGCGTGAGAGGTGGGCTTATAAGCACGCCAGAGGGAGTCCCAATTGGCTCCCGAGGAGAGAAGGCGTGCCGAAAACAAGATAAAAGGGTGAAAGAGCAAGCACCAGATTGCCAGAGGCAAACATTCTACTGACCTAACAGCGTCTTCAGGAGAAGCCCAGCCAGATTCGTCTTTGAAGTCCTGTCCTGCCACCACCGTAGAATCAGAGCCAGATCTTCAACTCATTTCTGAATTGACCCCAGCTGCAAAAGAAGCCCAGTTCACTTCAACATCAATAAGGGTCGGAATGTTAGCTCGTAGTTTTTCAGAAAACCCCAGTGAGAGAGCTTCAGTCATTTCAGGTGTTTGTCAGCTGGCGTCTACGGCTTCACAGCGTTCGCCAGCCTTGGCGAGGCAATGTACCGCCGCTACAGCTAAGTGCCTCACTCAACCCTGTGCGTCTTGCCACGTCAATCTCAGGTCACCTCGCTCTGTCATTGGGGGGCTTTCTAGTTTATCGTACCCTGCCCTGCCTGGCTTACAGGCAGCGTTGCCTAGTTTTGTCTGCCCTGCAGCTCCCGTTCCGTTTCTTGCAGTTCCAGTCCAGTCTTCCTTGTAGTTCCAGTCCAGTGTCTCAGAGGAACCAGTCTAGTGTCTCAGAGGAACCAGTCTAGTTCACCTTGAAGCTCCAGTCCAGTGTTCCAGAGTAACCAGTCCAGTCTACCCTGCAGTTTCAGTCCAACGTCCCAGAGGAACCAGTCAGCATTGAACCCAGTAGTCCAAGACCTAACCTTGAGTTTCCTAGTCAACCTTATCTACCTAGCATCTTGAATCAGAACTGTTGTTCTACTTGTTGCTGAACTTTAGTTGTGTTACCGCATAGCTGCCTACTTCCATGTGCATCCAGTTGATCCAGTACTCTTCCGTTGTATTACTATTTACTTGTAAATAGTTTTTATATAATAAAACTATTTCTATAAAGTTCTGGTGGTCATACTCCAAACAGAACAGAATGTGAGCTTTGGATTCCCTTTGGCTATGGGATAATTTGATCTTTTCTACAATATGTATGTATATATCAATGGATTTGGTAAACTAGGAATAGCTTAAGGGTATATTTTTAGCTAAAATATTATTTTTTACTTGTTGTTTTTTGTAATGAATTCTTGCATTATCTCACATAGAGCTACCAGTTCTGGGCTGCTTCTTTGAGTGAAGAGAGGATAGACACTTGATTATGGTGTCCAAATCCAGGTGACCACAAGATGGCAGCAAAGAGAGTTTTCTGTATCTCCTTTCTGCCATCTACTGGTCATCTGGATTTCTGCAGGCCTGTTGTGATAACCCTAATCTCAGCAAGGTGTTTTCTCTGCTGCAGAAACAGGAAAGACTCTTGTGACACCACAAAAAACTAAGCAATTTATTACTGCATAAGCTTTCATAGATCATAGTCCATTTCCATGAAAAAAAATGCCTTTAAGGTGCCACAAAGTTTTTTGTTGTTATTACTTCTTCTTTGGGATCTATATGCTGATTTATTGTTGCAGTTCTATTATTGATTTTTTTTTATCTTGTTTGGATTCTCTTGTGATACACTTGCATTTATTTTGAATTAGTTATGGTCCTTTCAGTGGCATAAATACAGTGAAGACAGGAGAGGCAGCTGCCTTGCGGCTTGCAGACTCCCCCTGACTGACTGCTCTTTGACTCATTCCTTCAACATATCTCTATGGTAAGACTACCATATCTGGGCTGCAAAACTCTGGCCACTCTTAGATGGCACAAAGCTTAGCATCACTTCACTGCATGTTTAGTGGTTGTCTGGAGTTTTCCAGCCCAAACCTTGTAGCCCAAACATAGGATCCCAATAGGAACCATTCACAGGCAGGCAGGCAGGCAGGCAAGAAGGAAGGGTTACCACTGCTGCTTATGCAGCTGCTACCTCCTCCTCTGCTGCCATTCTGAATCAACTGTCACCTCTATAGGAGAAGCAGAAGCTGGAAGGGGAGCCCATGGAGTCCCTGGCAACTCCTCGGCACTGTGTTCCTCTTCTCATTTTCCTCCTGCTTCCTGCTGGTGAAGAGATGAGGGACAAGAGGAGAATAGACATGCCATATCGAGGCTGCAAGAATCCAGGTGACCACTAGATGGCAGCCAAGAAAAACAGAACATTCTTTTGTGCTACCCAGCAGCCATCTGGAATGCTGCAGCCCAGTGGGGATGCCTTTGAGGGATGGCCAAGTGCATCTGTGTATGGGGTGGGTGTCTTGTGGGAGGAGGTGAAGGAATGCTATTGCAATCCCAAATGACAGAGGGAGAGGAGGTCTCCCCTGACATAAAGGCCAAGCAGGAGTCTTGGGGAAGGGACACTTTGGGTGACTGAGGAGGTAAGAGGAGACACCCCCCATAGAGTTCAGGCCTGCTGCAGTGGGTTGTAACTGATAGGGTGTTTCTCCTTTTACCTTTTGCCTGCTCAGAATCAACTGCTACACCTTGGAGGAGGGCTCAGGATTTAAGATCTCTTACCAATGTGGGGGCCCATCTGAGAAGTTTTCTTCAGAACCCATAGAGGTCAACATATGCCCCTTCTGTGTTATAATGGCATTACCCCAGACTTAGGATTTTTCCTCCTGATGGAAAATTTCAAAGTAATAAATGTTGAGGAAAGATTAATATGTAGTTCCTTTCATCATCATTCATCATTGGCAATCACTCGTAGCCGAGTAAGATTGTCTTCCAAAGGTAAAATTTTAACGGTGGATCCGTAAGTGGCTGTAAAGGCCAATTCTGGATCCGCACAACCTCCCACAATGAGGGCATAGGTTTCCGGGTGGGAGACGGTCATGATGAGGGTTTGCCTGACGTGCCTTCCTTTTAGCTCTTTTCTCCCTTTCGCCCTGTACTCGTACTTCTTCAAAGTCCATAGCGCCTTTAATAAAGGCTGACCTCCAATTGAAACGCTCATGAGTTAGGGCTTCCCAGTTCTCAATGCTGATATTACATTTTTTTAAATTAGCTTTGAGAGTGTCTTTGAATCTCTTTTGCTGTCCACCAATATTCCGTTTTCCATTCTTAAGTTGGGAGTAAAGTAGCTGCTTTGGAAGACGATGGTCAGGCATTCGAACAACATGGCCGGTCCAGCGAAGTTGATGTTGGATGATCATTGTTTCAATGCTGGTGGTTTTCGCTTCTTCTAATATGCTAACATTAGTCCGCCTATCTTCCCAAGTAATTTGCAGAATTTTTCGGAGGCAGCGTTGATGGAATCTTTCAAGAAGTTGGAGGTGGCGTTTGTAGAGGGTCCATGTTTCACAGGCGTACAGAAGGGTTGGTAATACAATGGCTTTGTAAACAAGCATTTTGGTCTCCCTGCGAATGTCCCGATCCTCAAACACTCTATGCTTCATTCGGGAGAAAGCTACACTCGCAGAGCTCAGGCGATGCTGAATTTCAGCGTCGATGTCGGCTTTTGTAGATAGATGGCTGCCGAGATAAGAAAAGTGGTCGACATTTTCTAGTGACACACCTTTAAGCTGGATTGATGGCGCTGCAGAGGGATTGGTTCGAACTTGCTGGTAAAGCACTTTGGTTTTTTTAATGTTAATCGAGAGGCCGAGCTTTTCATATGCTTCTGCAAAGATGTTTAGGATAGTTTGAAGATCTTCCTCGGAGTGTGCACAGACTACTACTACTAGTATTATATACTAGTATTATTATAGTATTATATTATTATATAGTATTATATTATAGTATTATAGTATTATTATAGTATTATTATAGTATTATAGTATTATAATAGTTTGTGCACACTCCGAGTTCCTTTACACACAGTTCTCTACTATCTACATATTCATGCATGGCCGCAAAAAGGGGGGGCAAGCGGGGCATGTGCCCCGGGCGCCGTGCTGGGGGGGGCACCAAAATGACACCCGGGGGCACCAAAATGACAAAATAACCCATGGGGGGGCGCGGAATCCATGTTTGCCCCAGGTGACACAGACCCTAGTTCTATCTCTGTATTCATGGTTTAGCTCCCTTTCTTTCTACCTTAGTTTAATATTGTGTCTAGAGTCAGGAACATCACTTCTGTTTTCTTTGAAACTCCCTTAAAGCTGAAAGCTACGGCATGCTGCACAGAGTTCTTTCGCCATCAGCTGCCATTTGCTATTCAGGATTTGTGGATGAAATGTCAAAAGCTCACAATGCTGATGTTTTGCATTTTAGCGCAAAGGATCTTAGCCAACATTCCAGCTGTCCAGAAAGCTTATTACATGATCTGAAAATGGACAGAAGCCATTTGCTGAGTGAACACACCATGGCTAATTTATCTACCATTATCCAGCTTTCTCCTTACTGGCAAAAACTTCAAGACTGCAATGGAGCCAGGCCTGGATCAGTCAATAAGCTTGATAAACTTAAAGAGTGCAACTTCACAGTCTGGTAGGGCTGTAACGATAATAATATATGACAATTTCCTCATCAGTGTTTGAGCTTGCAGGAAGCAATTTCACCATTTCAACACATGCAAGCAATACATGCCTGAAGAAAGCTTCAGCTCTCTCCCCCCCCTCCACCTACCCTTTCTGAAGCAGAGATTATCTGCTTCAAAGAACAGAGAGGGCAGAGCCTATGTCTGCATCTGGAAAGCAGAATTCTCTCCACATGTGATCTACTAAGCAATCCTAAATAGTGGGGAAATGAAATGGCACACCCCCTGCAACTTTCAAAGCCTTGCTGGTGCTCACCGACCAAGGCAGGTGGCGGATGAGGCAGACTTAACATTTTTCCACATCTGGAGTTCCCCCTCTCCCATTGGAAGCAGTATAAAATTAGGCCTCATCAGAAAATAGCTCTCCACCAATGGAACTGCACCATCCTACCTCCTCCTTGACAAGCATGTGTTCAAGATGGTTGGACTTCTGCTCACCTTCTTCTAGTGAGATCATTCTTTTCGCCTCAGTGCAAAAGTGTGTTCATTTACACAGCATTTGTGTTTCTGTGTCTATGTTACTATTCCTACTGCAATTAACTGATCCCTTGATACAAAAGGATGCAGAAGGGCCCCAGAAAATAGAAAACTCAATTAAGGCTTACTTTCAATTAATGCTTTTTATGCAGTGAGGATATTTTACATCTATTATCTGTCTTGCAGTGACTGATACTACATAAGCATTTGCTGGCCCTTCCTCTTTTCCACCACTACTAGGAGTTTCATAACTGTGTTTATTTTATCAGGCTTTTTAAAGACTGGGAGAAAATCCTAAAACAAAAATTGAATTAGACCAGACCTGGGCTGCAAATAATCCAGACAACCAGATTTTTGCTTCTTTTTGCTTCTATTTAGTCATCGTCTTGATTTTGGTTTTTTTGCCCAAATATGGCAGCATAAAATACTTCTTATGAGACCAATTTGTAGAAGTCACCAGTAATGTCATCACATTCTGCTTATTAGTTATGTGTATGCAACAGAAATCCTCAATTTTTTTTCCTGAGGGGGCTATACCTTCTTTTGCAACAGGCACTAATTCTGCAAGGGTGATTTGGTGTTGCCCATTATCCCCAAGGGCCTTGATATAGATCTTTGCCTACCATACATTCCAGAGCTTAATTGCCCCTGTGAAAGTTCTTTCCTTTTCACTTTCCATGGCAGAAGGTCTTGCAAACACTCCAAGCATGCCGAGAATGGGACTCAGCAAGGGGAGCTCACGACATGGCAGCCACAGGCTAAAGGAGTGATAATTAGATCAAATTATCAGCAAGAACATTCCTTGCCCAGCAATGAGGACAGCTGGCAAACTTTGGAGTATAGGAAGAAATGCTGGACTATCACATATAGCTATGCACCAAGGGCTGAGAGTTCCTTAGTAGTCAATTCTTCTTATAAAATAAACAACCATACTACTGAATTAACTATTTCTTTGAAAAGAAGGTACAGAATAAGAAGATAATAATTTAACTAGCTGATACAAGTTTTTCATGGTCATCAAACTATGTGTCCCCATGCATTTTTCTAGTATGCATTGCTGCACTCACACACACACACACACACACACACACACACACACACACCCTATTCAGCTTCCTTGGCCACTGTTTGTGGATCATAAGGAATTTGTGGGTACTATGACAATCTGTCTTTTATCATCTTTTAAACATTAGGACAAAGACCTAAGATGGAGTGTAGCTAACTAGTATAGAGTGGACTTCTTTGTTACACACTTGAGACTCCGCAGAGGCACAGAAAAAAGGAGTAGAGCTTCAATCGTGCAATCACAGCTGCCATCTTGATTTCTTTTAACCCCCTGCAGATGCCCTGGGATACTGTCAACTTAATGTTTGCCTCATGTGATGTTCTTTATTCAATAATGGAAAAGCCTCCCACTCAGTGCAAAAATATAGTTTGTTATCCCAGACTTTTCTAATCTCTTCTCCTTCAGATATGTTGAACTTCAGCATTCACAACCCTCTCACACCATTGCATCAGATTAAGAACAGATAGCAGAAGATTTCAGCCTTACCTCAGCATTTGGATGAAACTTAAAACATTTCTCCCATGCAACTTTTCATTCCAAGAGCAGAGGGAAGGGTGTTGGCATGTTACATCATTCTTAATAGAATGCTTACAGAAATCCAATTCGAAAAAAATCCAACTAATACAGAGAGAAGATATTTCACCCATTACAAATAGAAGAAGCATACACTTAAGGCTACTGCATTGCAAAAACTCCAGACAACCAGATGAAAGGAAACAAAGTTTTCTAGATCTTTTTGCTTCTACTTAGTCATTGTCTAGTTTTTTATTGCCCAGATATGGTAGCCTAATATACTTCTTGCTTCTTATCAGACCAATATGTAAACGTCATCAGTAATGTCACCACATGCTGCTTATTAGTCATGAATATTCAACACAAATGACTTAAAATGTTTCAGAATTAGCAATACTATAGTCTGTCTGATTTGTTCAAGATTTACAGTATGTTGTACATATCTCATTCTATTGGGTGATCATTGCCTGCAGCTTCAGACCATATTGGCTGTGCTTGGATAACAATACTAGGGAAGGATATTGATCTCATGTCATGCTTGTGGGCTTCCCTTCTGAATAGCCACTGTGGGAAGCCAGATATTGGTCTAGGACATAGCTTTCCAAACTGTGTGCCGGGACACGTTAGTGTGTCGGCTGCAGTGCCTGGGTATGTCGCGGCTGCTGCTCCCTCCGAGCCCTGCCAGGATTCCACGCAGGTCCTAGTGCCTGCCTTGTGCCTTGCTGCCTCCAAACCTACCCTGCCAGGATTCCACGCAGGTCCTAGTGCCTGCCTTGTGCCTTGCTGCCTCCAAACCTGCCAAGCCAGGATTCCGCGCAGGTCCTAGTGCCTGCCTTGTGCCCTGCTGTAAGAGTGTGTCGTGAAATGATGCATGTCTAAAAAGTGTGTCACCAACATGAAAAGTTTGGAAAGCTCTGGTCTAGGACTTCCTATAAAAAACAAAATGACAGTGATTCTGATTCTCTCCTTTCACCCAACCAAATCACTTCACTTTGTATTTTTGGGGGTGGGATTAGACAATCAGAGCAGCATCTGAATTGCTGCCAAGAAAAAGTATCAGTTTCAAAAAGGATGAAATAAATGAGAAATGATCCTTGTAGGTTGGATACAACCTTAGAAGGAATTACATATGTCTGTTCCTGGATGGCTAGAAAGCAATACAAAAAAATAAACCCCCCCTGAAACCCCCTCTCTATGGGACTGGTAAAATTAAATTTCCACGTGGATATTCATTGAGAAATCCATCCCTGCTCTGAGGTCAAGTAGCAATTTGGCTGCACAAACATCTTCCTCCTGCAGAGATCGTCATGATCCTCAGTCTGATTTCACCAATGAAGCCGAAAATGAGCCAGTTCCAAATATGAACCCAGTTCTTCCCCAAAGATTCAACATGCTCAGTTTTAAAAACAACAACCTTGCTCTGCTTTTAACATTTTTCCATGCCTCCAACCAATTCTGTGGCTTTGGCTGGTACCTGAAGCTGAAATGTAAAAAGAGTTGCAGCTTGGCCAGATCCCCCCAAATGAATGGAAACTGTATTAAAGAATAATTTTTGAAATTTCCAGCTGTCTTGCCAAGCAGTCACTGATGAATTTGGACGGACTGTGGATAACTTAAATCTTTCCAGTCCTGATGAAATATCAGCTTACAAGTTCTTAAAGGAAAGGGCTACTGTTATTCTATATCAGGCATATAAGTTTCCTGATCCCCACTTAATGGCCCTTTCTTTTGATATTCTTAATGTGCAATCCTACACATGTCTACTTAGAAGTAAACCTTGTTACACACATTTCTTGTTTGTTAGCTTCCAGCATGTGCCTACTATTACAGACATGTTCAGTTTTATGCACATTTGGAATTTTTTTTAATGGTATCTCTTCGGCATCTTGGCTAAACAATCCACAGCAAGGTGTTGGAAGGCAGCCAAAAAAGAGGGAACCCCAGATGGTAGTAATTGTCTATGTTTCTCCCATGTACCAGTTAAATTCAGCAGACTTGCCTCCATAGAAATTCAGGTACATAAAAAGACCTACCTTGCGACAAATCACCATTCCAGCCAAGCATCCCCTGAAGAGCCCTAGTGGACCAGCCCAGAAGCACCCACGCTTTGAGATAATTGAGCTAGGCAACCCCTGAGACATGCCTCTCCATCTAATTCTCTCCTGGCTGCATACTTGTTGTAATGGGTATTCAGTTCCTTGAACATTCAGATTGTAGCCATGAACATCCTTGAGTTTCCCTCTCATTCCTCATACATGACACAAAATGATGTGAGTCTAGAATTCATGTCGTTTATTTATATAAAATGCCATGATGCACACAACCCTACTTGTCCACCACTACCATTGTCCAGCAGATGCCCATGCTTCTTCTGTTTTTCTTAGTCTATTTGAGAATGCAAATCAATAGCATGTTTATTCATCACAGGGACAATCCTCAACAACTATGCAAGCCATCCAGACCCTGCCTTCTGGTGTCTTCAGATGCTGTTGGCCAGCAGTACCTTTCTTTGTATGCTTTCTGGCCATGTCTTCTCTCCTTTAAGCAGCAGGGGTGAGACAACCTTCCCAGATGATCAAGTGGGATGCACTGCCCTATTCCTTCTGACTGTGGCATGCAATGCCGCCACCACCATTATTCCAGTCCCATACATTAGCGGATACTTTCTTTTCCTGTTCAAATGGACCATTACTGCAATGAAGAAAACAAAAATCCTGACATAAGGTAAACCTACTTCTAACTCCATTGCAGACGGGGTGGGTTTTCATACTTGCATGACACACTAACTCCGCTCATGACCTCTTTAAGGTAGTTATAGAAACACAGTCAGTGAGTGCCTGCTTAAGTAACTATCAAAATATAATAAGAAGCTGAATATCTGATTCACATAAATTGACAGCTGGGTCAGAAAACAGTAATGGATCAATCACTCCAAAGAGCAGGGCTAAATTGCTCCTTCCTGCCTGCTGGCCTGCCTGCTCTGGCTTAGGTTGTTTGTATGTACTTTGATGTGGTGTGATGTGGGCGTGGTGGCTCAGCGGGTAAGACGCCAGGCTTGTGATCGGAAGGTCACACGTTTGGAGGTTCAAATCCCTAGCCCCGTGTGATGGAGTGAGCTCCCGCACTCGCCCCAGCTCTTGCCAACCTAGCAATTTGAAAGCATGAAAATGCAAGTAGATGAATAGGTACCACTTCGGTGGGTAGGTAACAGCGTTCCATGCGCGTCATGCGGCCACATGACCGTGGAAGAGTCTTCGGACAACGCTGGCTCTTTGGCTAACAAACGGAGATGAGCACCGGCCCCCAGAGTCGGACACGACTGCACAAATGTGCGGGGGGAACCTTTTTATGTACTTTGAAGGAGTGAACAAAACTATCTTGGATGTATTTTGTTTGCTATTTTGTTCATTAAAGAAACCAAAAAATTGCACTACCAGGTTTTGGTGGTTTGCTGCCAAATTTTGGCCATGTGATTTTGGCTGGTTCAGGTGGTGCAAAAGTGTTGCAAGGTTACATGCAGCCTATGGCCAATGGGTGGTCCATTACTGTTCTGCATTCAGCAGAGAAGCTGGAATTTCCAGAGATTTGCATCCAAAAGCTTCATAGATAGGAAGAGTTTCCCTAGCTGCTTCAGACATGGACTTTCTGGAAAAGGGTGACAAGAATCAAACTAACTTACCCCATTTCCCTACATGATTCAGAATGCTAGTGGAGCATTAAGATATACATGATAAAACATATAGCTGCTCTTGCTTATCTTTCACAAACCCATGATTAATCACCAGGAAGATTGCAAAGAGTAGAAATATATTCAATAACAAATTACTATTGTCATTAATTACTAAATTGCATCACAGAAGGATTTCTTAAGCATATGCAAGGGCAGGCTTTCCACCTTGATCTTGCAGAATCACATTGCCCCATCTTAATGCAGCAAAGCAAGTGGTGGAGACATGTTACACCACCTCAACAGACACTGGATGTAGGAATGATCTACCTCATTTTCACAATCATCTTGTGAATAGCAGTTTTGGTGCCTGCACCATTCAGCACTAAATAGAAATGGGACAACACTTTGCTTGGCAAAGGGATTCTGAAGAGCTGCTACCCTCATCTGTACAAAGAAACAAAGCACCCCACCAAAGTTCTTCAAACAGGAGAACTCGGCCAATACATTCAAGAATTAAAGGAAGCCCATAGAACTTTTACTCAATTTTGCCCTGAAAGAAACACAGACTTTTTTAAATTGAATTTGTACTGGGAAAGTGCTAGAATCAATTCTGCACCTTTTTGAGAAACACCACTTTTAATTGTGTGTTACTTTACTGGCCAAAGTAAGTGGCTTCAGGAAATTTACATTCTTATTGGGGGGGGGAGGGGAGAGCAAGTGACAAAATATGTGTCACAACGTCACAAGGCGAACTGTGTCCCTTACCTACTTGTCTGATGTCACAATGCAAGTACAAAAGAACAGAGTTTGCCTTGTGATGTCACAATATATGTTTTCCATTTTGGCATCATTGTGGCACTCTTAGTAATCAACTGCATCTCTCAAACCCATCATTTGAGGATCTATCTTCTTTCTCTCTTTTTCACAGTCCAGCTTTCACAGCTATACTTTATCATTGGCAAGACCTTTGCTTTAACAATTCTGACTTTTGTGGCCATATAAATGTCCTTCATTATTTTGTCTCAGTGTTTCTCAACCTTGGCAACTTTAAGATATCTGCACTTCAAGTCCCAGAATGTGGAGTTCAATTCCCAGGTGGCTGGGGAATTCTGGGAGCTGATGTCCAGATATCTTAAAGTTGCTAAGGTTGAGAAACACTGGTCTAAGTCATTTAATTCCTCTCTAGGATTAATTTCCACTTTGCTTCTCCAGCATACTGTCCATCTTTATTCTTAAAACCAAGAAAACAAAATGATACCTCCTTCATTTCTTTGCCAACTATAAGTTTACTAAGCATGCAGGCTGACATTACCTTTGTTTTTCAATATTTAATATTTTCAATTTCCACTGTTTTATTTTATGAGTAAGTTTGTTGAAGTCTTCTTTACTCTTGGCTAACAAAGTGGGGTCATTTGCATATCTTAGGTGGTTACTTTTTCCACCTCTAATGTTGATTCCAACTGTCATCTCCTTTAGTCCTTCCATTCTTACAACTGCAGTTTAAGTTAAACAGATATGAGGACAATATGCATTCTTGACTCTCTCCCTTCCCTATTCTGAACCATTGTTTCCCCAAACTTAGTTCTTACAGTAACTTTGTGTTCATTGTAAAGATTCCTCAGAAGAATAACTGGGTGTTCTGGCACACCCATTAGCCTTAATATGTTCCATATTCTGGCATAAGATAGACAGACAAAGACTTTGCTGTATATAAACCTCCTCCTTAAATTTTCTTGCTCTCTTCATTATCCACCTAATGTTAGCTATCTGATCTTGTTCCCCTTTGCCTTTTCTGAAACCTGTTTATTCAGCATTTCTTTCTTTGCACATGACTCTGTTCT
The DNA here is from genome assembly GCA_023362775.1 of Charina bottae. Lineage (NCBI taxonomy): Eukaryota > Metazoa > Chordata > Lepidosauria > Squamata > Charinaidae > Charina > Charina bottae. The sequence goes on from JALMGJ010000002.1 coordinate 119,376,657, forward strand.
TTTTGGGAAAATGTTAAATAAACATTGCTTGCCTGGGGAAATACTACAATGGTTTGTCATTTGTACATTCCCTTGCATTTTCAACCTTCATTGTAGGTATACAATAATCTAAGCCACGCAATCTTGTTCCATATTTGTTGATGTATAGCTATTAGCACTTTAACTGTGCTAGGGCTGAGAGAGAGGGACTGGCCCAAGGTCACCCAGCTTTGTGCCTGAGGTGGGACTAGAATTCAGTCTCCTGGTTTCTAGCCTGATGTCTTAACCACTCATTGGCGATCACTCGTAGCCGAGTAAGATTGTCTTCCAAGGGTAAAATTTTAACAGTGGATCTGTAAGTGGCTGTAAAGGCCAATTCTGGGTCCGCACAACCTCCCACAATGAGGGCATAGGTTTCCGGGTGGGAGACGGTCATGATGAGGGTTTGCCTGACGTACCTTCCTTTTAGCTCTTTTCTCCCTTTCGCCCTGTACTCGTGCTTCTTCAAAGTCCATAGCGCCTTTAATAAAGGCTGACCTCCAATTGAAACGCTCATGAGTTAGGGCTTCCCAGTTCTCAATGCTGATATTACATTTTTTAAAATTAGCTTTGAGAGTATCTTTGAATCTCTTTTGCTGTCCACCAATATTCCGTTTTCCATTCTTAAGTTGGGAGTAAAGCTGCTTTGGAAGACGATGGTCAGGCATTCGAACAACATGGCCAGTCCAGCGAAGTTGATGTTGGATGATCATTGTTTCAATGCTGGTGGTTTTCGCTTCTTCTAATATGCTAACATTAGTCCGCCTATCTTCCCAAGTAATTTGCAGAATTTTTCGGAGGCAGCGTTGATGGAATCTTTCAAGAAGTTGGAGGTGGCGTTTGTAGAGGGTCCATGTTTCACAGGCGTACAGAAGGGTTGGTAGTACAATGGCTTTGTAAACAAGCATTTTGGTCTCCCTGCGAATGTCCCGATCCTCAAACACTCTACGCTTCATTCGGGAGAAAGCTACACTCGCAGAGCTCAGGCTTAACCACTCTTAACCACTACACCAAACTGGCTCTCTTATTTCATTTACCCAGCATAAATCTTGTGATTCCAGGTTCCTGTACTTTTGCATTCCAATTGGCCATTCAGAATAATACATCCTTTCTTGATATTGCATTTAACATGTCTTGCAATTTGCTCTAGAAGTCTTCAGTGTCCCCTTTCATGGTGTCTATAGTGAGTACATACCTCTATATAGCACTGATGTTTACTAGATATCCATAGGTTTTAATGGGTATAATCATTTCATGCATTAGGTTATAATCAAGTCTATGCTTAGCAAAGTCTTTTTTGAGTGTTATTGCCCCTCTTTTCTTTCATAAATTAGCATGTCTTAAATAGTAATAATATATCCTATAATCATCTGAGTTAATGACCCATTCTGGTCTACCCAGGGGGGTTGCTTCCAGCTTAACAAAATGCTCTCACTTACAAAAGGAGTCCATGACTTCAGTTGTAAGTGTCCATGAACAAATGTTTCCATAAAATAAAAAATATAATCTCACAAATTAGACAGAAAAATGATATTTTTTTGTTAGCTATAGTTAATGCTTCAAATTATGATGAACACGTTTGTACTCTGGTTAATCAACTTTTTGAATACAATTGTTCTTATTTGGAATGAAATAGGTACAACAATACAAGTTGCCAAAATTACAAATGAAAACAATTGCCAATATTGACTCCATTTCCTTTTGCAATTCAAAGGCAGGATCACTATCAGACAGACAGACTGACAGATACTGCCATTTTGTAAAATACATTAAAACTATGAATTACAGTGTCCGTGTTTTTTCTATTAATGCTGCTGTTTACTGAAGGCAATTGTTTTTTTTTAAATTGTTTTAAAATATTTATCTTTTAAAATGTGCAGTCAATAGTGCATGTTTTTAATCTTTCTCCTTAAAGATGCCTGCAGACTTTATAAAGATTTTTCCATGCACTGAACAGTCTATCCATTCACTAGACATATGCATTGACATCCACTGGGGGAGGGCAAAGGAGCTAAGTGATGAAACATTCATTGTGAGTCACAACAGAAAACCTGTGACTTATATACTGGAGGCCAATGTTGGGATGGAAATATAAAAGGCTGGGATTTATGTTGTGACGTCATAATGCACATTTCACAATTTTTCTTCATGACAGTTTTGTAACAGATGCCAATGGACATATGGATATGTTTCTCTTTTTCTGGATCCAAACCCTTAATGTTTGAACATATATTACAGCCTAAATATTAGTTTTTAATGCCTAACTATTTCTATTCTCTCTTGAAATATTGTGCCTGGATTTGAGACCAATAATCTGGAATTTCAGGTGGGCTGTTTTTTGTAGTCGATAAGACTTCTGTATTCATCATCACTATCATTGAACCAGAACTCTCTTCTGCAGTGATAGGCAGGCTGGTTTTAATCTGGTTCACTTTAAGAAACACAGTAACATGTTTTATCTTTTCTTTTGGAAACTACAACAAAAGGACTAGCTTAACATGTTGTAAATAATATTTGTTCCACAATCCAAGTATCTCTCCACTCTCCACTTGTTCTCCACATCAGCAGACTCTTTCCTCTGCCCCTCTACATTCCTTCCATCTCCAAAGCCTGTCCCCTTGGTCAGCAATAACCATCTCCTTCGTTCTTCTCTTTTCTTCTTCATTTCTCTTTCCATGTCTCTTCGGTAGCTTCCCAGTCCAATTGCTAGAGATTTCTTTCTCTTGTCAGTACTATCCATCAACTTTGTCCTCTCTTCTGCTCTCCTCTACCATGCTCATTCTCTCCCCTGGTCTTGGTTATGCCCACCTCTCTGTCAGCCAACAGGTATTTAAGCCTTGTAGCGGTGTTCTCAACCAATTTCTTTTTTAAAGAAGGAGTTCAGTTAATTAAAAAAACTATTAACAATGAGACCACCCCCCAAGCCCCCTCAAGCACACTCTTGGGTCCATCTAAGTTTGCTTACTCCTAAAACATCCAGTTTAGTACATTTCATCTCTATTTTAACACTTTCAGGTTTTCATTGGGTCATGCTTCTCACGAGGCATGACGTGTGCAGAACGCTATTATCATCCCACCGAAGTGGTACCTCATGCTTCTCATGGTTCAATTGTATGTGTTATTGTAAAGTGAAGAACTCTTCTTTCAACACTGATTAGACTTCCTTTGGCTTTGATATCACCACCTCCTTACCTTATGCATGTTATATTTATGCAAATTCAACACTTTCCCCATTAACGAAGGACTGTGTCCTGAGCTAGAAAGTCTCCTCCCCTAATACCCAAACTTGTCTAATTGTTAAAATGTGGGTTACTCATAATTTCCTCCTCCCCTTTTAACCTTGCCAGTAAGGATAACCCTATCAGAAGTTCCTGCTCCTGCAAACGTTGTAAGGACATTGGAGTTACTGAGCTCTTTCACCACACCAAGCTAGTAATCAGTTTAGTCCGGCAGGCTGGGCATGTTGCAGGTCCCGTCAGCTAAGGAATGTCGGCTGGTGGGGACCAGGACACGTGCCTTCTCTGCTGTAGCCCCTTCCTTCTGGAACACTCTCCCTTCAGATATTAGGATGACCCCAACCCTGTTGGCCTTTTGTAAGACCCTAAAAGCCTGGTTATGTTCACAAGCCTGGGGCCCCAAGTGTTTTAAGGGCCCTGTTTCTTGGCTATACTGATAACTACGGTGATAATTTCACTCGGCTGCCATATATACCTATTTTTGTACTGTACTGTAATTGTTTTGACTGTTTTTATGATTGTTTGCCACCCAGTCTCACTTGGTTGAGATGGGTGGCTAAAGAAATTTAAATAAATAAATAAATAAATAAATAAAACCATCAGGAGGGTTTTTCTGTGTCAGAGTAATATTGGTACATGACTAATGCTGCAAAGTTGGCTTGTGATGGGATGTCATGTGCAATTACTTTCTGTCAGTGATCAAATAATGGCTGAATAGTAGTTAACTTTTAGTATCATGAAGTTAAACAAGATGTCATACCCTCAACAAGCAGTACTTGTTAAAAAGGAGTATGATTTACGAGTGGTATGAGGAGACATGGCAGTGACGGTATAATGGGTTACAAATGCCTAACTAAAATAAGTGTGCAAGTGTAATATGCTGTGAAGCACACGTCCTTCCTTGCAGTTCATTCTGAGAAATTCTCTGTAAGAACAAAAGTTTTGTATCTTTGTACAGTACAGCTTTCTCCAATCTGATACCCTCAATGTGTTGAAACTATCACATCTCAGTCACTGACCACATTCTAATCCCAACATCTTTGTTTCATCAAAGACTGTTGTAACTGAAGCATATCATATTTCAATATTCCTTATTTGAGGGCCCTCCAAGTTGTGGAACCATAACTCCTGTCATTCCCAACATGCATAATCAATAACCTGATGGCTAGGAACAATAAGATTTGTGTTCCAACATATTCTAATGCATTAAAAAAGCATCTGGTTTGGAAAACTGTTGTATTTTCTGCAATAAATGAGGTTCCAAACTGTAAAGGAGGGTGGGTTTTTTCCCCTCATTTATGGTATTTCGACAATGAAGAGTAAAGAATATACAAAGCAAAATAATTGAGAACAAGAGGTAGCACAGCTCTAGCGTACAAAGTATTTTACATGTATTGCCTCAACAATTGTTGCCCAAGTCCCTTAACACCATTATTATATCAAATACTGCAAATATACCTTCCCTTAACATATTCAGATAAGATTTATGACTGAGGTGAGAGAACATCGGGAGCATCCTGGTTTACAGTGGATATAGCAGAATCATATGATATGCAGGGTGGGGTGGGATCAAAAAAGTCAAGATGGTCATCACAACAGCGTGGTCAAAGCCCCACTCCTTTGTATGTCCATAAACCATTGGCAAACATACAAAAGGGGCAGAGCTTTAATCACACTGTTGCAACTGCCATATTGACTTTTTTGATTCCCCAGCAGATGTTACTGATTCCATGAATATTTTCTCAGGATTAAATCCCGCTGTGTTAACTGACCTTCCTTCACAGAGTGTGTCTATACAGCCAGAAGCTCTAATCCTGGTAGTGCCTGGTGGAACATGGAGAATAAGTTAGATAAGTAAATCATTTTAATAATATGCATGCTCTTATGTAGGAGCTCCAGTTTTCCTATTTTTTAAATATACATGGGATTGAAATAATATATATATATATATATATTTGGCTGATAAAGCCAGTGAGAGTTGGTGATATTTGGATATAAGACAATGCAGTCAACTAGATGGGGCACGGCTGCCAAGGTTTTATCAGGAATTTTGCCTTTGTTTTCTGACACAGTTCTCCGCTCCAAATAAAGTTTTGTGCTATTAATATATATTTCATCAAGTCAAGCATATCTGGCATGTCTTTTTTTAAGTGAAAAAGAAAAATAGGACCAGGAATTGAGGTATATTGATAAGAATCTGGAAAGGAGGTAAAGAATTTAGACCTGCAATGCCCAGGATTTGTTATTTCTAAACCATCCCTGCTGGGTCAGTTTGAATGCCATTGAAAACAGAGTACATATGGCACTGTCTTTATCAAGCTAGACAGACTATTTGTTTTAGTGCTCTGTTGAAAATTTCTTCAGCATTTTTAACAATAACTCTCCTTCAGTTTCATGGAAAAGTTATCTTTATTCCCTCCCCCCACACACACACACACACAGACACACAAAGGCAAGAAACTTCAGCAAAGTGCTAATGGAATCCTAAAGTGAAAGATTCTTGCATTTCCTTTAATTCCAAAGTGAACAATGAGAGATAATCCTGCTTTTCACCATTCAATCATCTTTTCACTGTTCTGTAGGCACCCTGTATTTTTGGTCTAGTGGTTAAGGCAATGGGCTAGAAACCAGGAGACTGAGAGTTCTAGTCCCGCCTTAGGCATGAAAGCGGCTGGGTGACCTTGGGCCAGTCACTCTCTCTGCCCTAGGAAGGAGCCAATGGGAAACCAGGAGACTGAGAGTTCTAGTCCCGCCTTAGGCATGATAGCCGGCTGGGTGACCTTGGGCCAGTCTCTCACTCTCAGCCCAACTCACCTCACAGGGTTGCTGTTGTGGGGAAAACAGGAGGAGGAAGGAGTATTAGGTATGTTCGCCACCTTGAGTTATTTATAAAAATAATAAAGATAGAAAATAAATACATAAATAAAAAGTTCCAAGTCACAGAATTTGATCCAAACCCAATGTGGTTACAAACCAGCAATGTCTGCAGGTGGGACAAGTGGTGATGGTGGTCAGGGTGATACAAGTGACATCACGGCAAGCCCTGTCCCTTTTCTACACATATTGCAGTATCACACTTGTACCAAGAAGGGGTGGGGCTTGTAGTGCCCGTGCTGTTTTTATCAGAATGAGCTTGACAACAAAAGCCTGTGGATGCCACTGCACCAAACCTTATGCTTTTTTGTAATTGACAAAGTTGTGGCTGTAATATTCCCATTTTCTCTGAAGCTTGTCATCTTGGATTTTATTGACACCCTCCCCAATGTGGCCTTTCCCCATAACTGAGCTGAAGTTCTCTCCCCCCATTCTTCAGCTGGCAGAAAACTATTCTAGCATAAAATTTGCTGTCCCCATTGCTGATCCCTATCCTGCCTCTTCCGCCTCTGTTCCCAGTCACTGTGTAGAGAGCCATGGAATTGATCCTATGTAGAACAGTTACAAAAACCATAGCATGTCTGAAGCCCAGGAAACAGAAAAAGCATTGGAAGCAAGCTCAGACTGGCTCCACCCTAATTCCCTGGGGTGTAAGAGGAAAGGAAGGAAAAACACAGCCAGGCTTTCAAGATTCTGTGATTAAAGCATATCTCAATAAAGTAGTTCGGTCAAACTTCTGGAGTCTGTTCCCTGTCCTGGCCTACCTCAAAGGGCTGACACACTGCTAGTCACCAGACTTCCCTCCAAGATTATGTGTGACTAAGGTTGTACATACCTAGAGGTTATTCTTGGATCGCATAGGAATAAGAGGGACACTACTTTGACATACAGCTAAGAATGATGAAAGCCAGTCTCCCCCTGAGGATGAGATAACAGCACTATCATGGGGCCCCTTCAGCAGAAAAGAAGTTGTCATGGTGTGTTTCTGCTATAGTTCACTACAAGTGGAGATAGGATGCAAAACTTCTCTCTTGCCAATGGAATGCATAGAATTAATAGGAGTGCCATGCTTTGCCATTGTAAAAGCAGTAGCATTCTGCACCATTTAAAGTTTTTCAGGGCAATCTCACACTGAATAGATTGCAACAGTTTACTTGAGATGATGTCACTAAAGCAAGTAGGACAAGGACCAGATGCAACTGGAACATCCAGAGCCAAAGCTGAGCAAAAGCACTCCTGAATCACAGCCAAATCAATGTAATCAATCAATGCAATAATGACTGAAAGGTCATAAAAGCCATATAGTTTTCATTTTCTTGTCCTCAGAAGCAAAAACTAATGCAAGCCTGCTGCCATCGAGGAAAGAAAGGTCAGAGTTGATCACCTAGGTCTTTGGAGAGAAACCATAATAGTTTAATTTAATTTGTTTAACATGAGGGAGCATGTGGTGGTGGGGTTTGGGGACGTGGAGGGCCTATCTGAGTTCGGTTAAAAAAAATCCACCTTCGTTTCATTCTAATTCCAGGATTAGCAAAAGTTAGTTGGAATTGGGTAATCAGGATCTTTTCAATGCACTGAAAATACAGAGCTAGTTGTTATTGCTTTGCCCTTGCTGTATGCACTAATTTAATACTGTGTACAATCTGCTCCCTGGCAGGTGCTTCCTGCTGAAGGTAGTAATATTTTTATTATTATTATTATTATTAGAATATCGCTCCTTTATTAGCTTTGTAACTATGTCTAAAATGCAGCTGACACAACACATTTTCTTCTTTTAGTAGATTTATGGGTTTGCATTCTGAGAGCTTCAGAAACCAACTTGAATATGCCTTTTAACTGCATTTTGTATTTTTAATCATTGAAGACCTTTGAAGGCTCTTGGAAAACTACCAAGTTGCTTTTTCCCCTCTCATACCCTTTAGAGGAAAGAAAAGAAATAAAACACATGAAGCAAATAAATCGTGAAAGCATGCATATTTTTAGAGAAATACTTTGTGCCAAATGTTGGTTGCCTTTTTGTCCCGGAATCCAGAAATCACCTGGATTCCGCCTACAACAACTGCCTTCCCTGCAATCGAGTTCCTGAGTAGACTTTGCAGCCCACACAACAGAAATAGCTCAGTCAAGTGTGATGGTTTCTAGCTGGAAAAATCAGAACCAGGGCACTGAAGCAGAGCTGTCTCAGCTTAGACAAGTGTTGCCCTGCTGTTGGAGAACAACAACAAGCAGAACGTCATAGAAAAGTATTTTAGAGTATTTCCTTCTCTCTTCTTGGTGGACACACAAAGTGCATGACAGGTACTATTAAAAGTACTATTTTTGTATGAAATCACCTCTCCATTCCACATTAATTTTAGGTCCTATCTCAAGTATAGTGTCTGTTTCTGGGCACCACACTTAAGAAGGTTAAAAAAAAATGGACCAGGTTCAAAGCAGGGCAACAAGGATGACCAGGGATTGGTACCAGTTACATTTACTGTAGCTTGGAAGGAGTGGACTGAGAAGGAATAGGTAGCACTCTTCAGATGCTGAAGGGACCTCACACAGAAGATGGCAACGGGGCAAAACCTGCTCTTTAGCAAAGTGCAGGACACAGAATAGTGGATTTAAGTTATAAGAAAATAGATCTTTTATTGAATGTTAGTGGGGAAATATCTTGTAAGACATATTTAGATACAATCTAACTATTGTAAGAGCAGCTTAACTATGGAACCAGTCACTTGGCAAGGTGGTGAAGTCCCCTTCATTAGATGCATTGAAACAGAGGCTGGGCATCCATTTGATACAAGCACTTTAATTTGGGTCCTTATATGGAGCATGAATCATAGCAGGAGACAGCATTTAACTGACCTTGGTTGATCTTGGGGGAAAAAAACTAAGTAGCTCAGAGAAGTTTAATACTTGGATGAGAGAGTACCAGGAAAACTCAGGGCTATAGACTAGTCAGGGCTTTCCAAAAAAAAGATGACCACAACAAACAAATGTTGTATTGTTGTCAAGAAAACTGTATGGACATGAAATTACAAGGAGTCACCCTTCACTCAAAGAAACACAGGGTTAGTCTTAATGGCCTAAATGACTTCTTCTGAACCTGATTCTAATAAATGCCCTATAGAGGTTTACAGGTGGAGTTTGCTGTATGCTTCCATGATAGTTAATTCTTGAACATTGATGATTCCATCAGAAGCAAGCAAAAATACCTTTCAGAAACAACTATGCTAAGTCACAGATAATTTTTATAACTTCTTTACACAAATAATTTGCCTACCTTGTTTACACTAGCTCTGCAGCGTGCCCACATGCCCATTTATACTTCTTAAATACCAGTGTCTTTTTAACCAAGAAAGTATCTAACTATGGAAATGGTTCTATGGGGAGATAATGAACAAGGAGCAAAACGAAGTAGTAATTTGGAAAGCCAGCAGAAGCTAGAAGCCAACTGTTTTGACGTATGTTGGGTTGGATTAATTTCCAGTGCCAAGACTATCTTCTGGTTGGTTTAGGGTAGCCTTCCACAACAGGGCACCCTCCAGATGTGTTAGACCAACTCTCATAATGTCCAGCCAGCTTATACTGGGATTATGAGCACAGAATTTTAACAAGTTTGAAGCTTGCCAAGCCTGAGAAGATTGATTTAACTTTCCTTAACCTAACCTTATATACTGAACTGAAGAACTGGCTACTGTGGTGAAAGCCCAGCAAGGGATTAGACTCCAAAGACTTCCATGCTGATTGTTAGACAGAGCCTACTCCGACACAATACATGGAACACATTGCCTCACCTCCAGCAAGTACTGTGAGTTGGTGAAATAGCAAATGTCTTATTTCCATAATGTGGAAGTAAAGAACTGGGCTGCATTCTTGCTAATTGATATTTCCTTACTTGTACTCCTTACAAGTTGTATTTCTCTTCAAAAGCAACAATTACACCAGCACAGTTTTAAAATAAAACAAAACACCTAAGGAATGTCAAAGTGGTTACTTTGAGTGTTCCTACTGCCACGGGGGGGGGGGGGGGGTATGGGTTTTTTGTATTATAGGTTTTAATTTTGTAAGCCTCCTGGAGTCACTGCGTGTGAGTTGGGCGGCTATACAAATTTGTTTAATTAATAAATAAACAAACATGAAACCCCCTTCCGCTGAGAGAAAGAGAAAGCAAAGGAGAGAGAGAATCTTTAGTTCCAAGGCTGCTAGAATTATATTTATTTATTTATTTATTTATTTATTTATTTATTTATTTATTTTTAAATTTGTGCACTGCCATAACTATATCAGCAAAACCTCCTAAGAGTGAGTGGGGCAGAATTTTAGAGAGTAGCTGTTACAGGCATAAAGAGCCTATTTTTAACCATTTCAACATCTGAAGACATGTTAGAAGGCTCGGCACCAGGATCTCAAGCAATCTTCCTCAACTTCAGGCTACAGTTCCTTTTTTTAATTTTATTTTATGAATAAACCATTAACAAAACGATCTTTAAACTTTAAGAGGCAACCCCAAACAAACTAAAAATCGTACAAACTAAGAAAGAAGAAAAAAAAATCTATTTTATATTCTATACTTATCAATAGTCACTAGTTTACTAATGAATACACTACTATAACATGAACAGTACAAAATATTATTGCAAAATGTCACAAAACCTCTGCCATAGTAACACATACAGTATTGCTGCATTCTTTGAGTAGTAGAAAATATTGCCTTTTCAAAAACAGATCACACATTTCCGACAACCATTCCTTGACATCTGGAATAATAAAACATTTCCAATTTCTCAATATGATTCTTTTACCCACCCCCACACTTGATACAACCATAATTCCTGATAAACAGTCAGATTCCAGAGCTTTGGTACAAATCTAACATTTGTAACATTTAATATTTCTATTAGTGGGGTTGATAGAAGTCATAGCCCAAACCATGCAGAGAATATCAGGCTTGGGGAAACCAACAAGGCAAGTGTTTTAAAACTACGTATGGTGTGCACAGGGGCTTGGTGGCTCAGCGGGCAAGACGCCAGGCTTGTTGATCGGAAGATTGCAAGTTCGGAGGTTCGAATCCCTAGTCCCGCGTGACGGAGTGAGCTCCCGCACTAGCTCCAGCTCTTGCCAACCTAGCAATTCGAAAGCATGCAAATGCAAGTAGATGAATAGGTACCACTTCGGTGGGTAGGTAACAGCGTTCCGCGTGTGTCATGCTGGCCACATGACCGTGGAAGCGTCTTTGGATAACGCTGGCTCTTCGGCTAACAAACGGAGATGAGCACCGGCCCCTAGAGTCAGACACGACTGCACAAATGTGCGGGGGGAACCTTTACCTTTACCTATGGTGTGCACATATTTTATACATATGGAAAGCAGCTTGTGAGCTTCCCAGTTCCTTGCCTTTAAGTTATCAGTGGGAGAATGGATAGTTTCACTACTGTAAATGTGCTGGCTGTGAACAGCTAAACTGCCAATGAACTCGCTCCTCCACAGTCTATTCCACATTTTAATACCTTTAAATCCATACATGTTTTAAATTCACCGATTTCTAAATTTTAAAAAGTAACATACAATGAAACAGTTGATAAGAGACATACTTTTTTACTGCAGCACACCAGGACTTTTTTCCCTTCTAGTTTCAGTATCTCTTGATAATAGGAAATGGAAAGGATAAGATTAATGAATACTTTCTAATAATTGGTGTTACTTATGCTTATTCATTTATAAGTCATCTCCCACTTGCTTTGATAGTTCAAAGAGGGCACCAGCCTTGAGGTCTTAGTCAATGAATGAATGAAGGACCTAAATGGGAAGTGATTAATCACCTAGATAGTTTTTGATTGGAAGATTGAGGAGGTCTGGTGGACAGCTAGGGACAGTCTGTATTTGGATCCTAACGTGTCCGTAAAATATATCCACTGTCTCCCTTTCTCCTTTGGATATCCCCACAGGAGGAGGGAGCAAGAGGAGGAAGCCAAGATTTCAGCTGTATCCATTTTCAGTGTGTCACATAGTTCACCACAGTCTACAAACAATTCTAATGAGAATGGTTTTGCAGTTGTTGTACTCCGTGTCAATTACATGACATCTTCAGATAATCCCAGTTCCTCTTTTGCAGGGATACGTGCAAAGGATGTTTCCTTAGATGTTAAGCAATCCCAAAGGCAGCCACAAGACTTCATCAAAGCATTGAGAAACTGAACTTCTCCAAAGACTCTGTTTCTGGCAAGCTGCTCAAGAAAGGGCTCCTCTAGGAGTTGTTTTCTTAATCTGTAGGATTGAGTATGTGTGTATGCTGTTAATTTACCAGCAACACAACTATTTAACTGGAGTACAAACAAAAATAGTAAGAAAACAAAAATATACAGACAGACTAAGATACAGCAAGATAATATACAGTAGCTACTACACATGGCTAAATTAAACCACATATTATGTCTAGAATACTTGGAGGAAGAGGCATGTTTTAATCTAGCAGTGTGGATGCCAAGCAAACTTTCTTGGAAAGGGCAAAGAAATTGTGGGACACTACAATTGTGAAAACTGTCTCTCCTATTGTCATCTACCAAATGTCATTTATCAAAGGTCTCTGGAGAAGAGACCTTATTATTATAATTACTTGTACTATTGTACTTGTACAATTACTAATTGTATTAGAAAATTACTGAAATGTCCCAGCACATACATCTTCCAGAGGATATACAGTGGGGCAAAAAAGTATTTAGTCAGCCACCAATTGTGCAAGTTCTCCCACTTAAAAAGATGAGAGAGGCCTGTAATTGACATCATAGGTAGACCTCAACTATGAGAGACAAAATGAGAAAACAAATCCAGACAATCACATTGTCTGATTCGGAAAGAATTTATTTGCAAATTATGGTGGAAAATAAGTATTTGGTCACCTACAAACAAGCAAGATTTCTGGCTCTCCCAGACCTGTAACTTCTTCAAGAGGCTCCTCTGTCCTCCACTCATTACCTGTAGTAATGGCACCTGTTTGAACTTGTTATCAGTATAAAAGACACCTGTCCACAACCTCAAACAGTCACACTCCAAACTCCACTATGGTGAAGACCAAGGAGCTGTCGAAGGACACCAGAAACAAAATTGTAGACCTGCACCAGGCTGGGAAGACTGAATCTGCAATAGGCAAGCAGCTTGGTGTGAAGAAATCAACTGTGGGAGCAATAATTAGAAAATGGAAGACATACAAGACCACTGATAATCTCCCTCGATCTGGGGCTCCACGCAAGATCTCACCCCGTGGGGTCAAAATGATCACAAGAACGGTGAGCAAAAATCCCAGAACCACACGGGGGGACCTAGTGAATGACCTGCAGAGAGCTGGGACCAACGTAACAAAGGCTACCATCAGTAACACACTACGCCGCCAGGGACTCAGATCCTGCAGTGCCAGACATGTCCCCCTGCTTAAGCCAGTACATGTCCGGGCCTGTCTGAAGTTTGCTAGAGAGCATTTGGATGATCCAGAAGAGGATTGGGAGAATGTCATATGGTCAGATGAAACCAAAGTAGAACTGTTTGGTAGAAACACAACTCGTCGTTTGGAGGAGAGAGAATGCTGAGTTGCATCCAAAGAACACCATACCTACTGTGAAGCATGGGGGTGGCAACATCATGCTTTGGGGCTGTTTCTCTGCAAAGGGACCAGGACGACTGTTCCGTGTACAGGAAAGAATGAATGGGGCCATGTATCGTGAGATTTTGAGTGCAAACCTCCTTCCATCAGCAAGGGCATTGAAGATGAAACGTGGCTGGGTCTTTCAGCATGACAATGATCCCAAACACACCGCCCGGGCAACGAAGGAGTGGCTTCGTAAGAAGCATTTCAAGGTCCTGGAGTGGCCTAGCCAGTCTCCAGATCTCAACCCCATAGAAAACCTTTGGAGGGAGTTGAAAGTCCGTGTTGCCCAGCGACAGCCCCAAAACATCACTGCTCTAGAGGAGATCTGCATGGAGGAATGGGCCAACATACCAGCAACAGTGTGTGCCAACCTTGTGAAGACTTATAGAAAACGTTTGACCTCTGTCATTGCCAACAAAGGATATATAACCAAGTATTGAGATGAACTTTTGATATTGACCAAATATTTATTTTCCACCATAATTTGCAAATAAATTCTTTCCGAATCAGACAATGTGATTGTCTGGATTTGTTTTCTCATTTTGTCTCTCATAGTTGAGGTCTACCTATGATGTCAATTACAGGCCTCTCTCATCTTTTTAAGTGGGAGAACTTGCACAATTGGTGGCTGACTAAATACTTTTTTGCCCCACTGTATTATTTTAAATACCTTACCCCCAAGCCATTCAGGGCTTGAAGGGGAACACCAACCTTAATGTACTTTTGCTGATATCAGGACTGAAATGATGAGGCTTTAAATATTTGTTTTTAGATAAGAGATGGGATATGGGAAGAAGAGATCATTTGTTGTGTTTTAAGAGAAGATAAGTTATTAAAATTGTTTATACTTGTGATGAAGGGGAAAGTCACTTCTTTATATATTTATTTTCTTTTCTTTTTTACTATATTCTTATTTTTTTTCTTTTCTATTTTTCCTTCTATTTTTTCTTTTTTTCTTTTCTGCACCTTCTATTTTTTCTTTCTTTTCTGCACCTTCTATTTTTTCTTTTTATTCTTTTGGGTTTTTTTTTTAGTTTGTATTAGTTTTTATTGTTGCAATTGTAATTTTTAATAAAATTACTATTTAAAAAAAGGTATGAAGCCAGCTGGGTGACTTTGGACTAGTCATTGAAGGAGGCGAGTTGTATTACAGTGGCAAAAAATTAGGAGGAGTCTGGTAGCACCTTTTTTTACTAACAATTTTATTAAAAAGTTTATTAAGCTTTCATGAACTGCAACTCACTTCATCAGATGCACAGAGTGTCTAGACTGATGTAAGATTTAAATTCGGGTGAGTGGTGGGGAAGGAAGACAGGTTGATTATGCATATGCTGATTACATGTGAGACAGACTGCCAGTACCTTATCAAATAATAATTCGAATGTGCTAAAAACTAATTGTGTTTGTTAAGACCTTCTGAGATTGCCTGAAACCTTTTGATGTATGTGAGTTCAGCAACCTCTTGCTCAATGATGGAGTTAAAGTCCTGTTTCTGCAGAACAGTCACCTGGAGGTCTGTTCTGAGGTCTGGGAGGTTGAGATGCTCTGTTACTACTTTGTCCTTGTTTTGAGTCCTGATGTCAGATTTGTGTCCATTAATTATTTTGTGAAAAGTTTGTCCTGTTTGTACTACGTAGAATTCAGAAGGCCATTGCTGGCAGTTGATGGCATATATCACATTAGAGGAAGAACGTGTGAAGGCGCCTCTAATCTTCTGTGCATACTCTTTGGGGCCTGTGATGGTGCTATTAGTGTAGATGTGCGGCAAAATAGACATCTGGATTTGTTGCAGGGTCTGCTTCCCATGGTAGTGTCATTGTCCTATTGTTTCTTGTTGCTTGTGAGAATCTGTTTCAGGTTGGGTAGTTGTCTGTATGCAGGTATGGGCACTCAGTGCCTAAGAAAGTGCAGTGTCATTGACCACTATGGGCTGTAGCTTATTAATATGTTTAAGTGGTTTGAGCTGTGAGCTGTAAGTGGTGTTCTGTTGTTCTGTTTCTGTGGTCTGTCTTTTAATAGGACCTCCCTCAGAATCAATCTGCCTCTATTGATTTGTCTATTGATTTCATAGGGTGGGTAGTTCAGTCTCACTCTCTCTCTCAACCCCAGGAAGAAAGTACTGTCAACCACTTCAGAAAATGTTGCCAAGAAAGCTATCCATGTATACATGAGGAATCAGGGTTGACATGAAAGACCATAACAACTGTTTCTTACAGATCTAAAAAACTCAGAGGGATGAAATTCAGTCCTGAAGGAAGGAATGATGCAATTATCATGGAATCAAGCAGTAATCTGAGCATGATCATCCAAGTAAGAACAAATCTACTTCTTACTCAGATTAGGAGTAGAGGAAGAATACCAAGATATTGAAAGCTGCTGAGATGTCAAACAGAAAAACAAGGTTTCACTGTCAGTTTGTTCAGTCAAGATCATCCACAAGGCAACCGCAGCTATTTCTGTCTCAAAACTGGGTGTAAATTTGGCCTGAAATGGTTCTAGAAAATCAACATCATCCCAGAGTGCCTAGAGTTGATCACAGTCCTCTGAATAACTCTGTAGACATTTAATCCTATGGGAGGGGAAAAAACAGCTAGGAGGGAATTTGAATGGATAAGTGATTCTTCAGGTAGAAGATAGATATCCATTTTCCCTCTTCCCCACTGTCTCTCCTTTCTTTTATATCTCGTTCCTGAAGCAGCTTTATCTCTATGTTATGTATTTGCAACATATGATTAGCCCTACCATGCTATGGATACTGCCATATTCATTTAAGTAAATTCTGTATAGAAAATGTATAGAAATATTGTATTTTAAGCATCTGCTCTTAAAGTGTGTCCCACCTGGTCCATCACTCTGCCAGCTCTTTGTCTATGACATTACTAATGGGATATCGCTCCCTTCTGCCTTTTTTTCCCCAGGCACATAAGCACAGAGCACATGGTCTTTGACTCTCCTCCTGGGAGGCTGTGGTTATCTAGGTGTTAAGCTTTGCCTATCCCTATCATATATTTCCTATAAATTAATCTCCTTTCCATTAATAATTATGAAACCTGCTTCACTAATGCTTGCTCAGGTCAGATTCAGGAATGCTTGCATACACACATAGAACACTTCAGCCTCCAATATTTCTAATCTAGACCTGAAGAAATCTAAAGTTCAGAATGAAAAATCCAGAAACAGATTACAGAGTTCCATTCTTCTGACCATTAATTTATTGTAAGTTTCCAAATGACGCATTGGCCTGTCTTATAAATGTTGAGGGGTTTTAGTTGCTAAGTTAACGCAATAAAAGACAGTAGATCTATGTGGGTTTCTATATATAAATTTGTCAAACTGGGGAAACCCAACTTAGAGCTGTCACCTTTTATTATATTTTCTTAACAGGGTCGGAGTTCATTGTATTTGCTTTTTGGTAGCTTTTCTCAGGCTTAGCTCCTCTTTTAATAAGACAGTCAACAATTCCATGCTTTAATTTGACTTTGGGCTCAGTGCAATCATTTACTTATAGATCCTTGCTTTTTATTTGCCTACTGGGGGGTGGGTTGTCAGATTTAGAGCTGTCACAAAGCTGACCCAGAAGTTCTGAGAGTCCCCATTGATTCAGGGTGTAATCTCAGGCTGTGAAGGCAGCAATCTTATCCTCATTCTTTACCAAGTTTTAATTTACTTTTGACACCAGGAGTCTTAAGCTTCGAGGCTTCTCCTCATTGAAGATGCTGACCACTGCGTCAACCTTCCAGTAGTTTCTTTGCATTAATGGAAAAAGTGAGGTGGTTTCCATGGAGACAGACAGTGGTCACTAGTGGTTTCCATAGTGTTGCTGAAGACATGTGCTGATGTTAAGAGAATGAAGAATATACAACTGCCAAGCCATTTGTATGCTGTCCAATCATATTGCAAGTTATACCGTTTAATCCCCAAATGTTCAGAGCATAATTGACACTGTTGAGTGTGCAGACTCAAAGCAAAACAGAAGAGGCATCAATACTCTGTATTGTCTACTCATGAACAGCAATCATGGTTGGGCTGCAACAGATCTATAGGATCCACCCAAGAATGAAGCAGAATCTGTTTCATCAAAAATCACTCTGCTCATTCCTGCCAAAATGGAAGAATAATGGAAACTCAGTGGGTTTGATAACATAATTCTACTAAGTTTACTGAAGCAGTGGGAAGGAGGGATGGAAGTGACTCTACCTGATATTCCATAGTCCACACTAGCTGGGGTTTTGAGGATGAACTGATTCCTCACCTGACTTTCCAGCCAACACTATAGAGATTATTTCAAATTAGGATAGGGAATCTGTACTTTTCGCTTTTCACTGTCATTGTGCAGTTTAAAAGATACTACATTTAATAATAGTTTCAGTCTTGAACTAATTCCTACATCTTATCTTAAATTACCAAAAACCAACAAGGTGGTGTACTTGGACTTCAATCTAGTCTGGAGTCAGACTAGATTGAAGTCAACAACTTCAGAATATCATTTCAAGGAACACAGTAGTTCTGGGTTACAAATTATGATAGGAAAGGAAGCAAAACTTTGCAATGTCTGAAGTTCATGGTGGAATATAAAGTATCTCTTCCACTCATTTGATTTCTGCTAAAGTAAACAAACTAGCAGTATAGCCATACATTTCTTGGGCATATTCAAAAATAAAAATGATAGGTCTACTTCTCCTTTGAAGAACCTTCTTAAATTCATGACAATTAACTATAAACATGTAAGGCACCAAAACTTACCACGCACCTTTAGAGAAAGCCAAATACACGAAGGAGACTTTGTAAAAAGGAACAGCAGCAAAATTTATTTGGCCAAGCAAAAGTTGCCGGGTGGCAGCCAGACAGTTGTCACGTGCAAGTGACCTCTGAATGAAACCACCACCCAGAGCATAAGGGTGCACAAACTTTTATACGGGGAATACAGGCAGGAAGTGAAGATGAGGAAGGTATGCCCACATGTGGGCGAGGTGTCTGATGACCATCCCCTAGGATTGGCTGGTTCCTAGGGGAAAGGGTCCCTCCCAGAGCTGAAGGATTCTGGGACTTGCCAGGTCAAGGGGTGACGTGGGTCATCAACACATTTACAAAGGGAAGATATGGGAACATTCACACTAATTGTTGGGGCATTTACACCAAAGAAATACTTGCATCTTACAGAGACATAGTGACATTTACAGAGACATTGGGTTATACAAGTAGGTTGAATTACAAAGGGTCAGAACCATAGAATCACAGTTTAGCATATTTACATTTCAGGAGAGGGGAAGCAAGGCATTTATTGCAAGAAGGTTGGGTAAACATATTGGCTTTGTCTCAGGAAGAGGATGCTTGACCAGGTAGATGGTCCCAGATTGTTATGCATTCCTGAGAGAGGTAGACTTGGTTCTTTGGTTCAGGCACAATCTTTGGCTCAGTCACGTTGTATTATGGGGGATATTATAGCATGGTGTTTTCCAGGCCAAGGTCTGTGAGCCGGGTTTCCCCATATCCCTTCAAACACTTCATATCCACAGTTGATCATCTCTATTAAGTGTCCACTTTCCAATAAACATTTGCCTTGAGGTTGAATAATTTCACTAAAAAAAAATCTTGAGTTGTTACTATAGTAGAAAATGCATTGTTCCAAACTGAGCATTTTTAATGTTTTGAGGGACACACTGTTCAGTTGTAAGCATGTTGATATAGAAGTACTGTATTTATTGAAAGAGTATTTTTTTTCCTCTGGGTGGAAAAAAACCTTTTTAATGGGTTGTGTTAGATTTGCTGAGAATAGAGCAAAAGAGACAAACCTTTTTTCTGATTAGTCTTGTATTGGAAGGGATTCTTTTAAATTTAGGGTTATCCTTGTTTTGGGTCAATATGGAATTAACTAGTAAACCTGATAGGAATTTATCTCAAGTTCTATAAATGAAATCAATATAGTGTAGTGGTTAAGATGTTTTACTAGGACTGGGAGACCCAGGTTTCAAATCTATATTCAGCATTAGAAACTTAGTGAATGATTTTGTTATCAGGATAAATGAAGGCAGAACCTTTATAAGTCACTTGGAGCTCATGAAGAAAGGTAAAAAAAAGGTAAAGGTTCCCCCCGCACAGTTGTGCAGTCGTGTCCGACTCTGGGGGCCGGTGCTCATCTCTGTTTGTTAGCCGAAGAGCCAGCGTTGTCCGAAGACGCTTCCACGGTCATGTGGCCAGCATGACACGCACAGAACGCTGTTACCTACCCACCGAAGTGGTACCTATTCATCTACTCGCATTTGCATGCTTTTGAATTGCTAGGTTGGCAAGAGCCGGGGCGAGTGCAGGAGCTCACTCCGTCATGCGGGGCTAGGGATTCGAACCTCCAAACTTTCAATCTTCCGATCGACAAGCCTGGCGTCTTACCCACTGAGCCATCGCACCCCTTTTCATGAAGAAAAGGAGGATATAAATTTAAATTTAACAACAATCAAATATAACCCAAATAATTGCAGCTTTGAGACAACTTCCATATGAGTCATTTTACTGTACTGTACTGTTTTATCTTCAGGACAATAAATTAGTAAATTAGTGTCTCCATATGTATCTAGACACATTTTTAGGAAGTCAGAATGGTGATCAACTGGAGATCACTGTGTTCTATCGAGTGCACCCTTTCAAAAAAGGGCTGACCATGCTGCTATAACTTGGTAAGGTGAGGATTTGAAGAGTGAGCATGAGTTAAACTGTTAAGTTGGAATTGGTCTAACAATGGGCTGTTGCAAATGGGTAGCTTTTATACTTCAGCCTTAGAGCCATATCCCACTACAGCAGGTAGCCTCCAGCAGTTAACTGGCAAAAAATTGCTAACAATTTGCTAACAAAGTCTCCCCTGTAAAAGGACCAATTGAAATCAAGGAGCCCTCACTCACTATTTAGCACTATATGTGGCCAATCTCTTACTGCCTGTTCAGCAGCAGCAAGGGCTCATCTTCAGGGTCATAGTAACTCCAATATCCCTTTATCCAGTGTGGTTGGGGTATCAAGATTCTGAGATGCTGTCTTGTCCTCAGGATATAGCTCTTCCAGGGGATTCTGGAGGAATGGAAAAAAAAGAATTGCTGAGTACTTGGCTCCCAGAGACTAACTCAATTCTAATTCTAAGCATTAATAACATTATGGGATCCACTTTTACCATTCTAAGTGTTTAGTCTAAGTGCACACTTATGCTGAATTAAATTTCGGTGCTATCTGTGGAACATCCACTTAAGTGTCCACATATAGAAGCTCTCTTTGATGATCCATACTACTGTGATTTCCCTTGCATGAGGGGAAGTACTGTATTGGTAGGCCATAATCTTGCCACCATAATTTCTCCCCCAATTGACATGATTTAGGCCTCTCATGTGATTTGGAATTCTATTTGTTGATATACATGCTGAAATCAAGTTGAGGCACCAGATATACTTTCCGTGAAAAGGTTTGGCTTGATGGTTCTCCAAAATCTTAATAAATTTACTAGTACCAGTTGTTGTTGTTCAGTCGTTTAGTCGTGTCCGACTCTTCGTGACCTCATGGACCATAGCACGCCAGGCCTTCCTGTCCTCCACTGTCTCTCGGAGTTTACTCAAATTCATGTTCATTACATCGATGATGCTATCTAACCATCTCATCCTCTGCCCTCCCCTTCTCCTTTTGCCTTCAGTCTTTCCCAGCATCAGGGTCTTTTCCAGTGAGTCCTCTCTTCGCATTAGGTGGCCAAAGTACTTGAGCTTCAGCTTCAGCATCTGTCCTTCCAATGAGCAGTCAGGGTTGATTTCCTTTAGGATTGACTGGTTTGACCTCCTTGCAGTCCAAGGGACTCTCAAGAGTCTTCTCCAGCACCACAGTTCGAAAGCATCAATTCTTCGGCGCTCAGCCTTCCTTATGGTCCAACTCTCACAGCCATACATTACTACTGGGAAAACCATAGCTTTAATTATATGGACCTTTGTCGGCAAGGTGATGTCTCTGCTTTTTAATATGCTGTCTAGGTTTGCCATAGCTTTTCTCCCAAGGAGCAAGCGTCTTTTAATTTCATGGCTGCAGTCACCGTCTGCAGTGATCTGAGCCTTACTATATTGCTAAAGGAATTCTTCTGCAAACTGACCCAAATTTAGGATTTAGGACTAGTACCAGATTACAGGCTTTCAGATGTATTTCAGTGTGACATTGGGATGGCTCACTTTTTCAAAAAATGTTTCTATCTAATTAAATGGCAAAATGCTTAAACATTATGGGATTGTTGTTAGGTTGGGCTCCAACTTACTGTATCAATCCCAGTTAAATCTGGTCTGGTTTTTTACTCAAAATGTCTTTAGAGTTTGCACTGAGGCACTTTAATCAACAAAGGATCCTGTAGGACCATTAAGTTTGTGATGACAAGGCCATAAATTAAGAAAGCTGAGCAGGCTATTGAAGTTTGTGTCAGGAGTGAGCAAGGGACATATAAATCACCCTTCCCTTTCCTTTCTACAACCAGAGACTCTCTTCGACGCAGCTGATAATTTACCGGATCGTCCTCTAACCTCCACATTGCTTCTCTGTGGGGCTGAAGCTAATACAGGGAATCCCACTGTCTTCAACAGCCCACCAGCTGAGTTCTTGCACCAGTCGCCCAAGAAAATTTCTTGCAGAGGCACTGCCTGAAATATAAGTGACTGTTTCCTTACCAAATGCTCTTTTGCTGTCATCTTGGCAGGAGATCTGATCCAAGCCTATGTGCTAGGAGATGAGTCGTGACAGAGGATTTTGGTGTCATTTCCTTGGGCAACTTTACCTGGTGTGTTCTTATGTGGATAAGACAGTTTCTTTGCCATCTGTTTATTTTACGTATCACAGAGCAGGCACACACAAGTGTAGGAAGGGGGAGATGCCAGAAATGTGTCTGGCAGATAGAAATGCAAACTAAGAGATTTAAGGATGAATGCATGACCTTACAGGAAGACCAAGGTGGTTAGTTTATTGTGTTTGACACAAAATTCCTCAAAATGCACTGAATAAATATGTATCACTTAACACTTGGATTAATATTCTAATAAATACTGTTCTTATACTCCAAACATTCCCTTAGATTTCTACAATGGACAAGAAGATCAGAGGACTCCACTCATCAAACCAAAGCCCATCTAGTTCAATAATTTGTTTCCCACAATGCCAGATACCTTCAGGAAACCTATGAACAGAAGAAACGCTTAATAGCCCTCTTTAACATAACAAAAATGTATGGCTGTAAAGATAAACATTCCCTCAAGCTAAGCTCAACTCCTGATGAGTTCACAGAAACATCCAATTGTCTCTGAGCACTAATTCAGAAGTAGTTTACAACTTTCTTTCAGGATGCTTCTTTGACTTGTTGGAAGGAAATCTTACCAAAGGTTCTCCCCCAGCCAGGAATGAAGAAACGCAGGCAATTGCTGGAACAGAGGTTAAAGGTTTATTCTCCGAGAACACGAAATACAGAGTAAGTGTGTTGTTGAGGGTAGCCACACGTGTATTTCCCCACCAGCCCCTTATATAGGAGAGCTTGGTTGTTGCTATGCAAAGGTGTTCCTGCCCCCTAGGAACTTGAGAAGAGTGTAGTTTACCGGATTTCAGAGAGGAGGCGCTCTGTGGTCGGGCCCCCCGCTGTTTGTGTTTCCTGTTCTGATAGTCCAGGTTCCCTGCAGGGCTGTGGCTTTGTCTACTAGCTTGGAATGTTCACCTTGGAAGGAATCTTTTGTGATTTGATTATGGAGATCTGTTTGGCTGTTTCCCTGAATGGGCTCTGCTAAAGTCTGTGAAGGAGCCACCTTTTGTGTTCCAAGGTTTCTGATTGAATCGGAAGGGAATCCTTTGTTTAAACAGTTGGGCTTCCTTTTACATTTTAATCTCTGGCATCATCAAACTCATTTCTATTTTGTAACCTTTAACCTTTTACCTTGCTCAAGGAGAAGGCAATATTGCAGGGAGACAGTGTTCTGGGGGGAAACAACATGGAGGGCGGGAGAGATCTTAATTTATTCCAACAGACTTATCAGCTTAGTCTACAGCAGGGCTTTCCAAAGTGCCGCCACTGGCGACACACCAGCGGCGGCAGCAGTGTGGCGGTGGCGCGCGCGCATGGCGGCAGCACGGTGGGGCGCGTGCACGGCAGCGGCGCGGGGGCGTGCGGCGGCGTGCTTGTACACGGCGGCAGCGGCGGCAGCCTCCGCTAAAACGCGGAAGCACTGATGCTGCGCCGCTGCCGCTGCTTCCGGGTGGTGTGGCGACATACCACGCTGTGTGTGGCGACACACTTTTGTGTCGCGACACACAGTTTGGAAAGCTCTGGTCTACAGCTTCAGGATCTCCTGGTGGTGTCCTATGCAAATACCACCCAAGACAACACTGCTTAGCTTGATGAGGTCAGAGCACCTGCATATGGTTGAAGAAAGCTAAATCATCCTCTTTCCCAGTCCAGGTCCCTGAGCTACTGAAGCAAAGGTGCAAGACTTCATCATGCAACCCTCACCGAAGTTTTGCATGTCAGTCTCAGAGGCCTTCCAACTAGGGTTGTCACCAAATTACAATTTATAATGTGACTAGAGAGAGAAGACATGATTGCAGAGAAATCATATTAATTTTAATTCAATGAAAATGGAAAGTAAATTTAGTTTTGTTCTAACCCCACCCATTTTTTTTTAAGTACAGCCCCAGTCACAGCCTTCTAAAGGCACCCAAAGCTTTTCCAGGCTGAATCAACAGCCCCAAGAGGTTTTCTTAAAAGATCAAAGGTGAACTGTCCACATTATGGGATGCAAACTAGGATTGCCAATTCTTTTTAGAGGAGTTTTCATTTTAATGTCTGGGAACATAAACTGGAGCTTTTAAAAAGTTGTGTATTATCAAAAGAAAAGGCCTAGGGCCAGATTCACTTAAAAGCAGAATACAGGCTGATTATCACAGGAAAATATATCTTGGGCAATGCAGAAGTGTTTTTTCATGGGTTCTTTTCCCTTGGATCTGGACTGTGAGTCCAGATCATCCTTCCTGAAAACTACCTCCTTGAAATTTTCAACACCTGCTAGAACAGAGCTTTCCAAACTTTTCATGTTGGTGACACACTTTTTAGACATGCATCATTTTGCGACACACTCTTACAGCAGGGCACAAGGCAGGCGCTAGGACCTGTGCGGAATCCTGGCAGGGCAGGTTTGGAGGAAGCAGCAGCCGCAACACACCCAAACACTGCAGCCGACACACTAACGTGTCCCGACACACAGTTTGGAAAGCTCTGTGCTAGAAATATAACCATATTTTAGTGTTTTGGACATATTTCAGTGGGTAGAGATTGCAGGCTATGTGATGATATACTCAGATAGGTGCTGCAAACTCAGATCACATTATTTTAATCTGTTTGAATTGGTGGGACAACTATTACTGCTTCATATTCTCATCCACTAAGGCTTGATAGAATAGCTCATCAGTTCAGGAAAAGGAAGTTGCGTATGACCAAAAAAGGATACAAAGGCCATACTGTGTTTGGTACCCTCTATGCATTTATTCCTTGAGACTAGCTAAGCCGCAAACTTCCTCGCCTTTTGTTTGTACCAACTTTCCTGAAGACATCCCTGGGTCTAGACAGCTTACAAAAATACCGTTTCCTCATCATTGAAACCCCTGGTTCCCCTTTAGCTGTCCTGTCCTTCAAAATCTTTGCTGATGACCCTACTTAAAAGGAATTGCCCTGAGCAAAACAAGAACATGCAAGCCATTGTATTCAGCCCATATTTGAATGGGTAGGAAAGCAACTCAGAAAAAGATTGTGCTGGCCCCCTTGTTTGGCTTGTCCATCATGTTTCCACGTAATTAATAACAGATACCCGCTTCTGTCACTTGTGATGTTATCATCAGCAGTCTAGTGTTTCACAGTGAAGAAAAACATGTAAATTAGTGGCAATTTGGACTCTGAAACAGAGCAGAGATTTTAATGTTATCAAGGCCCTGAGATGCCTGGAGTTTGTTACAAGCTAGCAGCTCAGAAAGGCAGAGCTGGGGGCAGTGCTACATATAGGCACCAAGAGACACATGTCTGCTAGGTTAAATAATGGTGGCAATAGGGAACGTATCTATACACCGGTCAGTCTGCCAAGTATATTTATTTATTTTATTTATTTATATTTCAAATTTCATCACTGTCCATCTCCCTCAAAAGAGGGACTCTGGGCAGTTTACATGCTTTATATCTATTACACGCTGCCTTCTCCAGTGACCAGATGTGTTGGATTACAACTTCCAACATCCCTGCAACAGGGCCAATAATAATGCTGGCTGAGAAGCTACCTCTTCCTAAACATCATGGGTAGGGAAGACTGTGAGAATCCATAGAACTACTGTATATAGTAAGGCTGTCATGATCCAATTTCTTTGATATTAAATGGAGATGACTATGAGAAAACTAGGAAATTAGTTCCTCTTCATTGAAAAGAGCCAAGAAAATATATTCTCCATTTTAGCTTGGACTGAAAGCTAAGATTCAATCTCACACCTTAGAAAAGTTGGAGAAGTTGCTGTAGCGCTCCTAACACAGTGGATCTGGTATGATTCCTCTTTGTAGCCTCACTTGCTGGAAAGTTATGAGAGTTAAAGATAGATACTTCTGAAAAGTCTCAGCACAACTTCCCTATAATTCTTCAGGTAGAAACCAAGCACAGCCAACCTCTGAAACTCTCCAGAAACTAGTGGTCGTTTCCATCTTTTTATTTATATTTATCTACTCCTAATTTAGAGGCTGTGACTCCAAACAACTCTGGGAGGATTACACTTTAAAAGCAGGACCAAACTAAGAAACAGATCAGAAATGTCCAGAAGAAAAAACCAAACTTAGCAACAAGAAACAACCTATAGATGCCAGCCTTCCCCAAGGCCTGGGAGAACTGCCAGGTTTTCAAAGACTTTTGGAATATTATTAGGGTGGGAACCATGTGCAATTAAATACAACTGAAGAGCACTTAAAACATTTCAGGTCACATGGGCATTCACAGGATACCACGTTCATGTTTTAGGAGAATGTGTACATCAGAAAAACTCAGAACTTAGGGCCAAATAACAGTATAACCTCAGCAGCCCTATTTGATCATTCAGTCTCTCATACAGCTAGAAATGGCTGGAAGGAAAGCAGAGCTGTTCCTACTGGTGCTTATCTTCTGTGTCGTTTTCTCTTTGCTCTAAAACAATCTGTAACATTTCCAGTTAGGGTGCCACATAAGACATGCGTCTGGAGGTCCTGCATCAGTCAGAGTCAACCTGCTTTTTCAACCTGGAGCCCTCTAGATGCATTGTACAATACTCATTAGCAACTGCCAGCAAGGGAGTCACCATTTGTTTTGTCTAGACATGGGCTTTCTAATCCAACACATCTGTAGCTGCTAGACCTGAGAGGCTGGTGTAGACAGTCCTGATTCCTTTCTCTGGGCTTAGAAAATCTTAGAGAATCTACTTTGATTTTTAACTGAACCTCCAAGGTGCTCCAAATGCAAAATACTGGCTTAGGGAATGTAGTTGATGCAGTACTCTGCTGCTGAGTTTGGGACTATCTACATATACAAGTCTAGATTTGGGTTAATCTGGATCAGGAATTTCTAATTTAGACTTTAAGAGTAGCTCATTATTTAAAAAAACTGGGAGTTAGACACCATTATAAGACTATTGCAACTTCCAATTTCTGCCCATCCCTGCTCCAATGCATATACAGATGAATGTATGACATGCT
Organism: Charina bottae; assembly: GCA_023362775.1. Taxonomy (NCBI): domain Eukaryota; kingdom Metazoa; phylum Chordata; class Lepidosauria; order Squamata; family Charinaidae; genus Charina; species Charina bottae. The sequence continues at coordinate 119,404,144 of JALMGJ010000002.1, forward strand.
TCCATTTCATCTCTTTCCTTCCTTTCCACATAGAACAACATGCATACAATATCCAAAACCACAATCAGAGTAAGTGCTCTAGCCTGATGTGAGTTTTAGGGGAGCAATGCTCAACTTTCTAACAGACTCAAATCCAGGTAGGTTTTGAGGTGCCTACCCTCAAATTCAGATTTTATTATTATTATTAAAAGAACCCAGGCATCACTCCTCTTCTTTGATCATTCATTCTTCCCTCTTGGAACATTATAGCCCGGAGTTATCCTCCTCTAAATTAAATGTAAGTTATGTTTAGAAAAGAGTTAACTCTTGAACCCATTATGGTTTCAACCACATCCTCAGGGCTGTTAACCTGGAGCTGAACTTACAGCTAAAATGAAAGGGGTGGGGGGTAATTTTGTTCAGCCAACAACTGCTGCTTTAACTTCTTCTTAGTTATCTTGGTGGTTCCCCCCCCCCCTCTAAGGGGAGACAGCTATTAAATCTTAACTCCATTCCAATGCTTAGTAACCTTCAACTTCTCCCCAGCTGTAACGCTTTGCCAACATCCCTACTCTTACTTAAAGAAACATCTTGACACATTCTAATGACTCTTAACAAACTACTTTATTCCCTATTTCTGTTAGAGCAGAATTTTTTTTAAAGAATAGGGAATAAGTTTTTAAAATTATAGGAAATAATTTTCAAGTTTACTCTGTTGACTCCAGATCAGTGAGCATTTTAAGTATACATTTGTCTATCATATTATCTGGCATATTCCCTTTCCTGTTTTTGAATCCATCAACCATAGGTGTTCATCCTTTCCCTCGCTGGAACTGAGACAAGACAATAAATAATTATAACATCTTGTGTAAGAGACAGCATGAAATTGCCACATCAAAGGCAGAAGTAGCCCTTTTGGCCATAAGAATATTTTAAAAATCCAGTTTTGGGCAATAACTTTGTTAAGGAGAGAGAGAGAGAGAGATCACACACATACACAAATATGTGTAAACAACTGGTGCTTTTGTATATTTTTAATGTCCTTTAAGTTGGTCTAATAAAGGTATTGCGATAAAACGGATTTTGGAGTTCAGTAAAACAATCATTGGCATTTTCACCAAGAAACCAGACTCTTCCAAAAGGCCTGGTAAATGCTCTGGCCCAACGTTCTCTAGTATTGTTTGTACCAATTCTCTAAGTAAGGACCCTGTTCCTAAAGATCATTTAACTTGACGGTACTCAACCACTGAACTACAGGCCTCCTTGAACTGGTATACACCTAGCACAACTGGTGATATAATTCTATGACCAATGGCTGACCACGCTAAATTGACAGGTATACCTAAATTAAGTGGCTGGCTTCCATTTAAGATACCCCAATAGTTGCAAGATACACGTGCTCTTTGGCAGTGTTTTTACTGCATACCTGCCTGATCTGAGTAGCTGCTAAAAGATTGATTCAGACATATTTTTCCATTCCTGTTATCTAAGAGTGGCTATGACAGAACCTCCCCAACCTGATGAATTGCTGTGATATGATAGGATGTATGATCCTTGAACCCTGGCATTCATTCAGAGATTCTGCACATTCCAAAATACACCTGCCACTTGATGTGACATAGTCTTTTTGGTGGACTCAGAAATGGGAGACCTTGTTTTATCATTACCATCAGCCAATGATAGAAAACGTAGACTAAAATAACTCCACTCTTTGCAGTTACTTTTCTAGTTTGAGTCTGTCCATTCATTAACCAACAAGTTCTGTTAAGGGGGTTAATCTGCTCAAAACATTAATAACAGTTTGAATGATGAAAGAAGAATAGGGATAAAATAGTTGCATTCATCTTACAAATTATGCCTATATCAATAAGCAAAAAAAAAACTCAAGACAAAACTAGAAAAGCTTGCTTACCCTGAACACAATATTCCCCATGGTTTCTTCCTATAAGGACACATCGGCTTGAGAATTCTCTACTGTTCAGAATCTTTTGTTACTTCTGGGAAGAAAATTAATCAGTCATTCTGATTAATTGGAGATTACAATAACAACAAATTCTTACCATTTATAGTGAAGAAAAAAATAATAAGTGATCAATTATCAGTTTAAAAATTGCCTGACTTAAGTGATGATGTGGCTCTTTTCTTTTCTTTTTTTCTTTTTTAAACTAGCAAACCACCCAAGCATATGAACAAATATCATACATGCTGTCCAATTAAATTAATGACACAATCATTTTAAATGCAATCTAATACACCAGATAGAACTTCTAGAAAAAGTCACATTAGACCAGATCACTTCCAAGTATTTCTTCTAGCCTTTCTGTTGAAAAAGTGCCAGTTAAAATGTTTACAGAGAACACATGTCAGCTATTCATTGCTGCAAATGAGGGGTGGATTTATCCTCCCAGTATTGTACAATAGTTATGTTAGCTACATCCTGTTTCAAAGTGTCCTTAATTTTCAATATGAGAAGAAATAATACCCATATACTAGTAATTAAGACACAGCCAAAAATGTTATGCATCTTTAACCTTCAAAAGTAATTGTTAGAATGGTACTAACAATTCCATGAATTTCAAATCAAAAAGAAATTATGGCTAAGTGCAAGCCATATCACTAAGTAATCTACTCCCAAATTATTCACCTAACATTCCTGTTGCCAGCCTTTTTAAACATTTCCTCAAGGGTCCAAGAAATTCAAAATAGATGTTTCTGTGGTTTTAATTGCATTTTACTGTGGAGTAGAATACAAAATTCTAGTGTGATATTCCAAAGCTCATAAATATAATTGATATCTACTTCCATATGTTTCTGGAGAAAAATAAGTTATGCCCTAGGTATATCGGATAAAAGAGCCAACTTGAATGATGAAGGTGGAGTCTCAGAAGTGGCACATGCACCAGGATGAAAACGCTGAGCTAATAAATGTTTAAGATGAATAAATTGCCCACAAGCATTCCGAGGTAGAGTAGGCATAGCTTTTAGTTTTAAAAGTGGCCACAAAGGAAATAAGTTGATCCAAAGTGACATATTTGGGAGGCTCAATTTGCCTGAAATACACAGATTGCAGCCACAAATAAATTGCACATCTGCTCAAGCAGAGTCTCTCAGACATTTCTTTCTACAAAGGCACAGAAACCAGAGTTACTGTAAAACGTGGGGAATTGGATTTTTTGAACTTTGAGATCCCTTCCAACTCTGTGATGGGTGCTTTAAGAGGCCAACTCCCTGATGTACCAAATTGGGTTGGCTTATCTGTGATGGAAGGAGGAGAAGTACAGTATCTCTGGGTGAAGAACCAGATCAGAGAGATCTCAAGAGGGGAACCCTTCTTTTACCATCCATTCATTCACCAATATACTGATCTCTCTGCTGCATCAGCATCTGTATTAAAACCAAAACCGAAAATGGCTATTACAGCTTTCTTTTCCAAGAAAAGAAATACCTGAGAACAATCCAGATATTTTGTACATTTGTAGTTGCCCTGTTATGATCCAAGGGCAACGTGAGTGTCACACCAAGAGATTATCTAACGGAGAGGATTGTTTTGCTAAATGCAATGTGAGTGATAATGCTGTTCTGAGTTGGCTTAGAATCTTGCAAGTTACAGGCATCGTAACCTTGATTTGTTAGTGATTATTTCAGAAAAAAGGCTCAGCTGCCATGCAATTGCTGCCTCAGCATAGATACAAAGGTAGCCCCTTTGCTCTGGGTCATCCTGGCAACTGAAGGTAATGGTGTATGACCAGAAAGCAGAGTTCAGAGTAACACTCCCACCCTAACAACAGAGAAGAGGAAGAGAGGGCAGAAAGTGTCCACACTGAGAGGCTGTTAGAAGGAGAGAAGCAGTGATAGCTGATGAGATGTGTCATATCATCTGCAAAGCGAGCAGATGGAAACCATCTGCTTTTCACCAGCTCTTCGCTTTTAAAAAACAGAGAGGGGAGAGAAAGAAAATAAGGCAAGCTTGGAGTGAACTTATCTGGATTTACTGCTAGCATCTGACCCACAGTGGGGACTTTTTCTTCTTGAATTTATGGTCTTATGTCTCATCATGTCATGACATCATCTAATATGATGAATTTTAGGCAAAATGCATTTACATCTCATTGGAAGCCAGGAGAAGACACTCCTGCTGCAATGGGTCACCTCCCCAGACTGTCTCCCCCACACATACATTTCTGAGAATTACTCAGCACATCTGCCATGGATAAGGCCAGCGGAAGTTGCCTCCTTCCCTCCCAGGCTGAACTGGATCTAAAGAAGGGTTCTTTCTTTCTCTTTGTAACATTGGCTATTGTGTCTTCATGCTCCACCCTGAATCTGCAAAACAGACAGATGTATTTGGGGTTATGAAAATGATTTATGTTGTTTTTCTCTTGGCAGTAAAATACAAACCTTCTGAGACTGGGTGGGAATCTGAAACACCACAGCTTCATCACTTACTAAAGAACTTGGCATCCGAAGGGTGATAGAATGAAGCATTTGATACATTCTTTAGTTAAGGCAGAGATCATGCAGTCCAAAAGGGGATCTACAGTGTTCCCAGAGATCTATAAAGGAACAAGCAATTCTAAAGCAGCAAGGAAAGTTTTCTGTGTCTTTTCTGAACTTTACTTCAAGATGACAAGTAAATCTCGAGAGAATGATAAAGAAAAAGTGTGTTACACACAGCAGATAACCCTGTCATCCTGTGATGCTTTGTCTCTGTTGCAAATGTACCATGCAGTGGCATCAAGCATCCTGTTTCATCTTTCCATGGACATAATTGCACAGATGCACAATACAATTTGCAAACAGAGGAAGCATCCATCAGTAAATAATCCTACTCTAGTTAATTGACATCTAGTGTTCAAATTATTTTTTTAAGTAAAGTCGTAAACTGGGGAGTAGTAATTCAATGCCTGGCTTTCTTGGATCAGATTGACACTTGGATCCTTTCTAGTTTTAGTTTGAACCTAGGTTTTGGACAGGAAACAGCCATGGCTATCATCATGGGAGGCTGATGCCAAAATATAGAGAGTTGGAAATTTTTTCTGATGGTACTCCTGGATTTTTCATCAGTTTTTGATACCATCAATCATAGCACTCCTTATTGATATTTGACTAGTTTCAGTATCATTCTGTGGTGATTCTGACCCTATTTGGCTGGACATTGACCAAAAAAATCTTTAAGGGATTATTATCCTGGCCTTTAGCTCCTTATCTTCTTATTACTTTTTCTTATCCTAGTGCTGTCATTGAGGTAGGTCTTCCTAGGACTGGATATCATTCTGTGTTCTGTCTTTCTTTGTCAACTGATATGTCTCTATTTATCAACTGTTCTGTCTCTATGAAAGTCTACAGCAGTTCTCTGGGCACAATGAGGGAGTGGATATGGACAAAAATGTTGAGTGTTTCAGTCCTGACATGTTATGATGGTCAATAGACTATCTAATCAAGAAGGACTAGAACAGGGGTGGGGAACCTTTTTTCTGCCATTTGGATATTTATAACTGGGGACCAGGGGGGTGGGGGGCAGGGTTTCTGGGATTTCCGCGGACCGGGAGCTGGAGTTTCGGGCGAGAGCCAATCACAAGCACTGGGGGGCGGGGTTTGCGGGCGAGAGCCAATCACATGGAAGGGGCGGGGTTTGCGGGCGGGAGCCCTGCGGGCCTTAGGCGGGAGCCCCGTGGGCCTTATACGACCCACGGGCCTGACATTGCCCACCCCTGGACTAGAAGGTCAGACTGAGGGATAGTGGCTGATCAATAGAGCAAGGAAAATTGTGGGTGATAGCTTACTCAAGCAAAGTCCAGTTTCCTTTTATTAGGAAGAATAGCTGATTCCTTTTGGTAGCTGGCCTTCTGAAATCCTACAACAGCCTTCCCCAACCATAGACACCCTCCAGATATGAGGACTTCAACTCCCAGAATTTCCCAGCCAGAATGGTTATGGCTGAGAATATCTCCTCCCCTTCCTCTTTCTACCTAGAACTTTTATAACAAAGGGCAGCCAACAATGTGCAGTCACTAAAGTCCAAAACTGAAAGGCATTATGTCACAAGTTAAAATGTGGTTTGTTTAGTTTTGGTTTATGTCAGAGTGTGCACCGTGGGGAATGTAGAAACACAGTTTATTGTGGTTTATATAACCATGATGTATACTCTGCTTTCTCTACAGACCATATAAATATTTTGCCTTCTTTTTAACCATGATGTATGGTTTAGTGTAAGGGGCGTGGTGGCTCAGCGGGTAAGATGCCAGGCTTGTCGATCGGAAGATCGCAAGTTTAGAGGTTCAAATCCCTAGCCCTGTGTGACGGAGTGAGCTCCCGCACTTGCCCCAGCTCTTGCCAACCTAGCAATTCGAAAGCATGCAAATGCAAGTAGATGAATAGGTACCACTTTGGTGGGTAGGTAACAGCATTCCGCATGCATCATGCTGGCCACGTGACCGTGGAAGCGTCTTCGGACAACGCTGGCTCTTCGGCTAACAAACAGAGATGAGCACCGGTCCCTAGAGTCGGACACGACTGCACAAATGTGCAGGGGGGACCTTTACCTTTACCTATGGTTTCGTGTGATAACTGAACCCAGCCAAATTGTGGTTAAACCAGCTTGAATTTAGTATGATGTGCAAATCAGGCAGAGAGTCAGGGGACTGAATTGGGCTTCTGTAAACACTTGGCTAACTTGCTAGAGAGACCAGATATGGGGGGCTGGCTCTAAATGTATGTCCAATTGGTTTATTCATAAACAGCTAGAAATACTAAAAATGCAAGTAAATTTCTAATGTTCTCCTTCTAAATTCTAATAAAGCAAATCCAAATAAGTGCGGCTACCCAGGAAGGTTTCACTACTCAGGTATGTATAAAACTATATAGGGATCCAGCGTGCAAATTGTATGGCATCAGATGAAGAATGAGGGAAGTTCCTTAATGATGGGAAAGCTTTATAGCACTGGTGTTTTAATGTGCAGCACAGAGCTACTTGCGGGGGGGGGGGAAGTTGGTCTACATATTTGGTTGTTAAGAAAACAGTTTCCTCTATTATGTACGTAGTTTAATAAATTTTTACCAAATGTTTTATTTCAGAACTTTTTCAAGGCAGCTTATGGTATTCTAAAAATACCATGAAAAATAACTGCTGAACCTCCACATGGAACAGTTTTTCACTTTGTTAGTAGAATAATAACTTCAAAGTTCCAAAAGAAGCTCCACGTTTTGGAGACTCTGAATGTAAAAATTATGTACACATCTTACTCTTCCCCAAGAAACTCAAGATGATGGAAGTTCCCTTTTTATCCCTAGAATAGCCCTTTGGTAGAAGAGAGCTGTGAGAGGCCAGTTTTCATGGAAGTCTACCACTGCATCTATGAAGGTTCTCAGTCATCCAGGTGGAATTGTCTGTAGCTTGAATCATGTCAACTGGATTTCTATTTTCTTAGTGGAAACGTTTCGCTCCTTATCCAAGGAGCTTCTTCAGTCTGAGCAAAGTTGGTAAGGGAATCCTAAATATTTAGGATTCCCTTACCAACTTTGCTCAGACTGAAGAAGCTCCTTGGATAAGGAGCGAAACGTTTCCACTAAGAAAATAGAAATCTACCACTGCATGTTGCACACTCAAAGAAGGGGGAGAAATCATGAAGATCAACATGCAGATTTACAGTTCTGAGAATTTCTTAAACTATGAAAGTATTTCACAAAGGAACTTAGACCTTTCGAAAAGATCTAAAGCCGTGGTTCTGCCGGCTTGCCTGGGAAGGAAATGTTAACATGTTATAAATGTTAACATTAAAATGTTAGCTCCTCTTGGGGATGGCTGGTCCCATGAAGCCTCCTAGTATCACCATTTTAACATCTTGGATTTTATTTGGATTTTATATTATTTATTATATTGTAAATTTTCCATTTATGTTTTAACTGTTTCTATTGTGAACCGCCCAGGGTCCCCGATGGGGGAGATGGGCAGTAATATAAATTTAATAAATAAATAAATAAATAACTTGCTCCTTATTAATATCATCAACCTATCATATCCAAAAACCCTTGTGCAGAATTAGGCAAACCAGGTAAAAGACTCCTAGGAACAAATATGAAGATCTTGCTGCATATGCTATTTTACACTATATTTACACAATCTCACTACATAATTATTGTTGTGCATAGTCTCCAATATAAATGGAATTAACATTATAAATACTACTTTTTGGAATTCCAGGATCATCTTTAACTTAGATTTCCAAGAATAAGGGATTATATTCTATCTTGGTGGCTGGTTGGCCTACCATGAAATATTCTGGGTTTGTAACATAAGGGAACTACTATTGGAGTATTTGGTGTATCTCAAGCACTGGTGTCTCCAGCAAAAAGAACCTCAGGTAGCAAAGCAGAATAAGACCTGTGGTTGAGAAGTTAGAGAATTATTAATAGACCAAATGGACAATATTCTACGATTGATTGGTTAATGCTCTGAATTACTATAAAGGAAAATCACAAAGTCAGTTTGAATCCTGACTTAACCATGAAGTTAAGTTACCTTCATTGGGAAACTGTGGATCTGTCACTGTTTCCCAGGGTTGTCATGAAGGTAACATTAGTGGAGGCCACCTTGAGCTTCCAGAGCAGGAGTAGACAAATGCTATTCCCCAGGCCATGTATGGCCACAAACTTGAAAACATGAACCAACAAAATTGGGTGAAAAACCACCCATTTTTGACATCAGGAAATTTTTTTGCATATATTTCAAATAAAGATCAAAATAATGCCCCCTAATATTAAAAAAAAAAATCACAGAATTCCAAACATATGGAAGGGGGAGGCAGCCTAAAATTCTGGCCTTGCCCCCCACCCCCAGCTGTCTGAGGCTAAAAGGATGCTTTTTTTTTTTTTGATAAATTTAATTGGAATTTTACAATACATAGTTAAAAGTTATAAATAGAAAAAGAAATAGAAATACAAAAGAAAAGAAAAGAAAAAAGAAAAAGTGTAGTAAAGAAAAAGAAAATGAAAATGAAAAAGTATGAAACATAGGTAACTTCCAATCTATCCCTGGTCATGAAAACAAGAAAATCCATCCTAAGTGCTAGTTTTTCATGCAATAGATAAGAATAATTCTTGGTCTAATATACCCTATTATATTTATAGCCTAATCTTCAAATCCTCATGTAAGCTTCGCCCCTCCTGCATTTCGCAAATAGTCCACCAGTGGTTTCCACTCTTTGAGATAAGGACAACTTGAGCTTTCTTTCAATAAACAAGTAAGTTTATCATTTTCTGCCACGTCCATCAATTTTAACAACCATTCTTGTATCATTGGTAAAATCTGAGTTTTCCAAAATTGTGCATAAAGAAGTCTTGCTGCAGTAAGGCTAAAAAGATGCTTAAAAAAAAAACTCTGCTCCTATTCTGGAGAAAAAGCAAAATAAAAATGTAATATATAAATGTCGATTCTAAAATATCTTTCCACACAGTCATAATCCAACAGAGATCTTTTTCAGAGAGTGGCGTATGTGGCACTCTGCAGGGAATTTGATTGGCTTCTGCACCTTTTTCTTGCACAGCCTCATTTTCACGGTCTCCTGGGGAGGAAAACAATCATCAGTTCATGCACCGGTTCGTGACCTCCAGGATTTTCAAGACATTATTAAATTTTTGCAGATGAATTGCATCTATGACAGGGAATTTCTGGCTGAGCGTTTGACCCAAATATAGCATTCTAACTAAAGACACAAAGGGCTCTTTTTCCCCTGAAATTCTGGCTCATTTCCACCTCACTCCCAGGTCAATAAACATGGTGAATATATAAACACAGAGTTTGCTGGACTGTGTTTCCACAACAACAAGATAAAGGGGGAAGCAGCAGTAAAAAAGCAGTTCCTGCTCTCATATTTCAGAGAAAAAAGTTTATGCAACCTCCCATCAGTGCTGTTGTTGTTGTCGTACAAATTAGCTCCGCAATATAAATTAGCCATAGCTCAGACAAGTAACACTTCTTAGGTTACATTACACTGGCTTCTAGACTTGCAGAGGCAGTACAATAAATCCTGTGTCAAGTCACCAAATTCTCCACATTCCAGGACTTCCCAGTCTGTGTCAAATGTCAGGGTTTCTTTTTTTTTTTTGCTGTGGCTGCACAGCAAGATCTAGAGCCACTTGGAGCGACTTTCCCAAAACTGAACAGCAGGACCTGATCCATGAGAGACATAAATAGGTTCTCCCACTAGATCTTTTGTTTGGATATCTTCCTTCAGCTTGTGGATAGAATGCAGTGTTGGAATCCAGCTAAAAGAGCGTCATCATTTCTACATTGCTCGGCCATCATGGTAGACTTTTCGCAAACTTTTTATCTTGGCCAGGCTGGTAAGGATCCATTACTAAGAGAGAGCTGAGTCATACTGTACTCTCCAGTCATAACCTCAACTCAGTAATGAACCTCATACATGATCACAGCAGGAGTCACACATCCCATCACACTAAGCCATAACGTAGTTTATGTCTTGATTGTGTGCAATAGATGAACCCATAAGGAGCATGGTGGCTCAGCGGGTAAGATGCCAGGCTTGTCGATCGGAACATCGCAAGTTCGGAGGTTCGAATCCCTAGCCCCGCATGACAGTGAGCTAGGTACCACTTCGGTGGGTAGGTAACAGCATTCCGTGTGCGTCATGCCGGCCACATGACCGCGGAAGCGTCTTTGGACAACACTGGCTCTTCGGCTAACAAACGGAGATGAGCATCAGCCCCTAGAGTTGGGCACGATTGCACAAATGTGCGGGGGGAACCTTTACTTTTTACTTTAATAGATGAACCCAGTCATTGTGTTTTGTAAATCATAGTTTATGGCTTAAAACAAAGAAGTTATACAACATATTAGTAAACTCTTTTGAACAAAATGCATTAAATATCAATATGAATAGATAGTTAACTCTTCCTATAAGCCTGTGGGGAACATTCTAAATGTTGTTAAAATGAACATTGCCACAGCATTGTTAGATGACAATTAGGTGACAGTCATCATGTTCTTCCTCCTTCCCAAGCTCAAAATAAATAAATAAATAAATAAAAGGGGTGAGGGGAGTGGTGTTCCCCCTCTAACATCAAATATGTATACGTATATAAACCTCACCAGATCCATACTGTACAATCTTTTCACAGTGGACTTTTGTGATGTGCCAACACTCCTCATATCAATCCTTTGTTTAAAACAATTAAGCACCTTCTCAGAATCCTAGATTTTTTCCCTAATTGTTGTTAAAATAAATACTAATTATCAAAGACTGATATAGATAATTAGAGGGATTCCCACATTAGTACTTCTTAGGTACCCCTGGAAGACAATCTTACTCGGCTATGAGTGATCGCCAAGACAGACTCAAAGGAGATTGATAAATGACTGAGAAAAGTTTTGAAGGATGCAGAGACTCCCATGTGGTCAAGGGTTAATTTGTTTTGAAAACTGGGTTGCTTTTATATATGTATCATAATGTTGTATATGTGTGTGTGCACATGCACACACATACTGTATGTTTCTTTTTCTCTCTTTTTCTCTTTATTTTATTATACAATTTTTATATATTGTTCTGATTTTCTTTATGGTTGTTGGTTTTTGTTTGCTTGTTTGTTTTTGTTTTTGGTGCCTTTGAGTCAGTGTTGACTCCTGGCGTCTGTCTGGACTAGTCTCTCTAGATTTCTTGGCAAGATTTTGGAAGTAGCTGACCATTGCCTTCTTCCTAGGGCAGAGCACAAGTGACTGGCCCAAGGTCACCCAGCTGGCTTGGTGCCTAAGGCAGGACTAGAACTCATAGTCTCCTAGTTTCTAGCCTGGTGCCTTAACCACTACACCAAACTGGTTCTTTGTGTATATTATAGCAATAATTTTAAAAAAAGAACAAAGGGGAAATCCATCTACAGTAACTGTGATTTACTCAATAGATGGTAACTGCAAACTTTGATTTGGTATATACTTTCAATATTATAGCTTGATACAGGACTCTTCAATGCCAATATGTTTTTGGGATCTGCTAGAAGAGGGACTTAACTACTGTGATATCTTATTCAGCTGATTGGTTAGGACTAGGAGTGCAGTGCCAATCATATGTGTTCACAGTTACAGGACACAAATGCACCAACTTACATACATCACAGGTAGATTGCAAATAACAATTGAAAATCATGTGGCCTAATAAGAAAACACATGTTTTGCTAGGGCATTTTTTAGAATGAATTCTTTGTATGAAATCATATTCCATACCATATTTCACATTTTAAAAGATTCGGATGGATGGATGGATGGATGGATGGATGGATGGATGGATGGATGGATGGATGATGTGCCATCAAGTTGTTTTCAACTCCTAGAGACCACATAGATAGATTTTCTCCATGACGATCTATCCTTAACCTGTTCTTTCATGTCTCCCAATGGTGCACATTGCCACTGGGAGTCCATCCACCTTGCTGCTGGTCATCCTTCTTTTCTCTTTCCTCCCACATTTCCCAGCATTAGAGCCTTCTCCAGAGAGCTGGGTCTTTGCATAATGTGTCTGAAATAGGATAATTTGAGCCTGGTCATTGTTGCCTCAAGTGAGAACTCTGGGTTGATTTGTTCAATGATCAATTGGTTTGTTTTCTTGGCTGTCCACAGTATTCCCAGGAGTCTTCTCCAACACTAAAGTTTAAAGGTGTCAATACTCTTCCTATCCTGCTTCTTCAAAGTCCAACTTTCACTTTCATAGAGTGTCCCAGGGAATATCATGGCTTGCATGATTCCGATCTTTATTTAAAGTGTGTGTTTTAAGGGCTGGAGCATAAACTTGTAAGGGATACCAAAGAAATATATGTTGTAATCTACCCAAAGCTTTGGGTCATATATTTCTATTGAAGAATATTTTGCTTAATTCAACAAAAGTATACAGTGATATTAGCTGCTTCAGCTCAGTCATTTCTGGAAAAGGATTCAGGATAAATGAGATGAGGGGAAGCTGTCATTTCAAACAAAATAGGATGGTCCTGAAATTGTATATAAATATGCTTTCAGAGAAAGAAGTCTAAAACACAACCTTATGCTAAATAACTTTCAATATGATCAGGATGTGGAAGGAGGCCTATACTATGTTTGCTCCTGCAGGAAACTAAATCAAGTGAACATTAATTTGCTACATAGTGTCATTATCAGGCATGCCTAAATCAATGTGACAATCAGAGATCTATACATAACAGTCAGAAAGTTTGAAGATAAGCACACTAAGACTTTTGACCAAATACTGGGAATATTAAATGCTTTAGCTTCTAATAACAAAGCATAAACTGACATTTAAAGTTACCCTTTCTCTTATATTAGAAAATTGTTTTATTTGTTAAAAAACTTGCCAGGTACTAAGGTTATGAATGATTAATTATATATGAATGTGTATAATGACCATAACTGTCTTCCATCTCTGTCAGTATGGTACATATTAGTTATGTCTAATTTGGCATAACAAAATGACACATGATCTGGTATCTAAGATTACCCTCTGACTGCAAACTATTGAAAATAGATTGATTCTGTATGAATACTACAATCTGCATATGGCTGCAGGAGATGTTGCTAAACAAACTTTCTTTTCCCATTACATCAGATTGAGAGTTTTCCTCCATGGAAGGCAACCCTGAAAGTTCATCAAATAGAATTGATACAACATCTTAATTTAAGGGCAGCAGTGTATCGTTATCATTTTTATTTCCACACAAATTGGTTTCTTATTTAAAGCTCTTTCCATCTGTCTCCAAATATATCACATTCTTTTCTCTCTCTCTCTCTCTCTTTTTTTTTCTCTCATTAGTGTCATTTCAAAAGCTTGAGCAACCACAAGTGAAGCCTCTGGATTTAGACTTCAAGGACTCTGACCAGCTGTGAGCAAGAGAACATCTGCCAAGGAAGGAACTGCCCATTTCCTTTCAGAAATGTCAGTGAAACTCAATAGGATTCTGCAATTGAACAAAACTGATTTTGCAGTGCTTCACTGCCATACTGTAAATCTGACTCAGCTTAAAGGAAAGACAAGCATATTTAGACGTGTCCCCAAGTCTTCAACAGAGTCCTCACTCTTCAACAGAGAAGTCACAATGTTACTTTGAGGTTAAAATATTCCTAGAAGAAAGAGATCTTAATGTTCCATCATGAATGATGAAGCTCTTTCTTCTTGTTTGCCTGCCTTCTTTTACAATTTAAAACCAACAGCAATCATATCAAAACAATAAACATGATTAAGTACAAAAAATAAATTAATACTGAGTTGTATTCCTTGCAATTACAACAATCATTTGTAACTAGTTTGATGAAGACCAGATTGGATTGTAGAAATGAGCATAAAAAGGACCTATCTGTCTCCTTGATTTTTTTAAAGAGTAACAAAACTTCCCTTTTCAGAGAAGCTGCATCTCTATTTTAACTATATTTCCCTTTGTCACATTTCTTTCCTAAAATATCAATTCACCTTTACATTAAGAAAATAATAATAAGATATTTGAAAGTAATAGAAATGGTGGGAGAACATGTGTATAGAAGAGCTTTAAATCTTGAATCCTGAAGCTCATCAGTTTTGACTTAGGAGGAGCTTTTAGACAGACTATATCATAAAAATGTGGTTACTCCATAGAGGATTTATTCAGACAACCACAAAATACTCTAAGCTCAGAATGTTTATTAGACACTCTGTGGTGTAAATATTATGTACTGTTATCCATTATTCATCTACAATATTCTATTTTCATAACTTCTCACAACTAATAAAATAAGAGACTAGAGACCAAGTGTTTTGGCAGAAAAGACTCATTGGGTCTCCTAACCTAATGGTCCAACTTCAGAGATGGGTGGGATTTTCATAGGGATTTTACTGGCAAAATGACAGGTGTTCAACTGAGACTATAAAAACAAAGATCTTTAGATCTTTGGCACTGAACCAGGAATGAACCAGGCTATAGAGTCAATTACTCCTGAGTATCTTCAGCCAACCTATTAAACCAGAATGAGTCCTGGTTTTTCAAGATGTTGACAGTGTACATCTACAGTGATGGTGGAAGACTCAAACTGATTCCAAGATATCTATTAGAATCCATTGCTGGTCTTAATTTGTGGCAGTGCTGGAGTGTGTGTGCATGCGCATGTGTAAAATACTTCTCTGTCAGTACTGAATCTACTGAAAGTTGTCGCATAGAGCTTTTTTTTTTAATTGTAAGAATTTTTTTTTACTTTCTGGCCACTAGCCAAGTTGATGAATGGATTGTTTTCCTTTTTGCATACGACTTGTACTTTATATTTTTCATATCTAATGAGATGCCAGTGTCTATCTCTACTCTAGAGCTTTCCAAACTGTGTGTCGCGACACAAAAATGTGTCGCCACACACAGTCTGGTGTGTCGCCACACAACCTGAAGCGCTGATCATCATCAGCGCTTCCGGGTTTTCCCACGGCGACACACCAACTGCAGCGCGCAAAACCTGAAAGCGGCAGCAGCGCTTCCGGGTTTTTGCGCGCTGCCACAACGACGGCACTTCCAGGTTTTCCTGCGGTGACACACCAACGCCGGTTGGTGTGTCGCCGCGGGAAAAACTTTGGAAAGCCCTGCTCTACTCTATTGTTTTGGCATTCTTTTTGGCTCATTGCCTTGGCAGATGGGGTAAGAAAAGTGATCAGTCAATTATTCATGAAACAATAGCTTGTCCCATGTTGAAGAAAAATCCCTAAGATTTTGACAGGTATGATAATTATCATGTGGTCTTCATTCTCAATTTGAGGGACAAAGTGATTGTGTACATGTAAGCATCACACCTGTAACAGTCCTTGAAAGAAACAGATTATCTGATCCATTTCAGTCTAGTATCATATCTCGGTTTGGTAGTGAAACAGTTATGGCTGGTGAAATACACCAAGACCTGGACATAAGCTGCTTGGAATGGATAGACTTACTGTAGGAAGAACCATTTCACAGCAGTTTAGGTCTTGCCTCAGAGGGAGATTCCAGAAAGTAGTGCTGGGGAATATCTGTTTGATGTCATGATTATTGTCCTTTGGCATCCTCCAGAAATCCATTCTATCTCTTACGACATTAAGCAACTTTTTGTACAACACCCCCACCAACACAGGCAGGACAAGCCAGGGTATATAAACAGAGAGCAAGTCCCACTCCCTTTTCGCAGTGAAGATGTTGCCTAGCCTGGCAATGAAACGTCTGCAAGAAAACAACAAGGCTCAGAGAGCACCAAGGACTCCACAGTTCAACACTGAGCTACAAATATTCTCTTCGATTGGTATGCATCATTTCGTGACACACTCTTACAGCAGGGCACAAGGCAGGCACTAGGACCTGTGCGGAATCACAGCAGGTTTGGAGGCAGCCAGGCACAAGGCAGGCACTAGGACCTGCGTGGAATCCGGGCAGGGCTCACAGCCGCGACACACCTAGGCACAGCAGCCGACACACTAACGTGTCCCGACACGCAGTTTGGAAAGCTATGTCCTAAACAAACATCTGGAAATAATTACAATCTGGATAAGAATCAATAAACTGAACATAAATCCAGATAAAATGGAAGTGTTTCTGAGAAAGGATAGAACTGGCTCAAATTGGCTGTTTTGACTCTGGATGGGCTTGCAGTCCCTCTGAAAGAAAAAGCAAGGGATACTCTCCAGCCCAGCTTTGTTCTTGGATGCTCAGAAGCTTGCTCTGGCATGGGGGAAATTCCTTCAGGTTATGTTGGTATGTCAACTGTAGCATTCTGAAGCACATTGACCTAGTAAGGGTGATGTTTGTCCTTGTTATCTTGTGCTCAGATTATTACTGTAATCTAGGATTTTGAGAGCAGATAACATCAATTATGCACATCACCTATGAACATATCCAATTCATTTTTTTATCATAGTTTATGGTATTAGTTATTACCATTACTGCCTTAAAGATCTAAGTGCTGAAAGACTACCTATTGTCACATGAATTAGAATGGTCAGGTTGGTATCCACAAAGAAGTTGCTCTTTTGGTGACTGCTTCTGTATTATGGAGGCTCATGTAACACTGGCTCTTTCAAGGCTCACTTCTTTCTAGGTTTGGTTAGATGTTTTAAATATATAGCTCCCAGGCTACACAATACACCCCATAGATGTATTTAGCCTCCAGTCTTTCTACCTTTGGAAGAACATCTCTCCAACTAAGACTCAGTTAGTGGTTTTAGCAGCTTTCATACAGTAACAATATTGTTTAGTGTGGTTTTAATTGCTTATTTTCATTTTCATTTTGACTATTCTTGTGTTTCTGAAGGCAGGGAATATGGTCAAGACACTGTGAGCATTCCACTGTTAGCCTACTTGAGTATTCTATAAAATGGAAATGCAGGATATCAATTTACAATAAGTAAATAATATTGTGGAGTTTGCTATTCCTAGCATTTTTTAATAGAATTTTTTTCCCTAAGAAAATAAATATTGTTAAATGGTATTGTATGGTAGCCAGAATATTCCAGTGATGGGCAAAACGTATCCTGCTAACCTAACACAGAGAGATCTAACAGGGACGAAACAAGGCATCAGAGGAGATGAAAATGGGGCATGCATAGCATGGATCAATTGTGCAGTTCTGTAGAAAGAAGGAAAGTCTGCACAGAATATTCATATTCTTAAACTATGGAGGAATATCTAAAAATATAAAAGCTAAGATTTTCATGAGCCTGCAAAAAGCACCAGTTCCCATTTTTAATCCATTTTTTTCCTGTCCTAATCAGTACCTTGCAGTCCATCTCCACTGAAATATCATTGGTTAGAACACGGCTTTCCAAAGTTTTCCCGCACGCCATCAGCGCTTCCGGGTTTTGACGTGACACATCTGGGCCCCGCAGGCGACACACTTTTGTGTTGCAACACACAGTTTGGAAAGCTCTGGGTTAGAAGCAGGATAAAGGCTCTGATTTTCATTTTAAGAGCACAGCATCTATCTTTTAATTGATTTGGGGTTCTTTCCTTCTTCTATCCCATTTCCCTCTGGGCCCTTTTTAAAAAGATTACAAGCCTGAACACAAAGGCTGTCATGTTTTTTATTATGCTGTAAGTCGCTATGGTGCCTTGTTAACTAAGGATTGCAATATAAATACTTTAAACAAACAAATAAAATGCTGTGGGCTGCCGATCAAACACAAGTCAACTATTATTCAGTGTCTTGGTTTGATTGTGAGGAGTTAATGTTGCAAAGTGGCATTGGCGTATTGGGTGGGGAAGGAGAATGAGGGAGCTCTGAATTTGCTCCAAACATTTGGGGAAGCAAGAGTCACAAGGAAAACTGATTGCCTTGCATTTGAGGATATGTAATCTCTCTTTTCCAGTCAACCATAATGTATACATGCTCACTCTCTCTCTTAAGCAATTTGTAAGCCTTGTATGAACAAGCCTGTATTGCTAAGAGGTGAAATATCACAGATGAGAAAACAAATGCTTGCCTGTGATCTGCTTCTGTGAATTACGTACATAGTATGATCCGCCCTATTAAGGCGCCAAGATGCTACAATTCAAATTAGATAGAAAGCCCTATCATAATATGATTAATCATTGGAATCAACTGCCAAAGGAGATTAGCTTTTACAACAAATCTGGTTACTATTTGAAAAGGCAAGCTATTCCATTTCTGATAGGCTTCCTGAGTCTACCCCTAATTTTAATATTCATATTAATCAAAGAAGCAATAAAGATAAGCAATACATTGGTTTGCAAAATGCACATCACCATCCTCACCCCACTCAAGGATTTAATATTATTTTGAAAGCCTCAGAACGTAAAGCAAAAAGTAAGTTTCTAGTCCTAATGAAATGACCAAGATTTGGTACTGAAATGGCAGTTGAGATATTTAGGAAAAAGTTAATAACAGAAAAGTGTTTGGTTCTAACCAAAATTCTCTTTTCTTCAGTCATTCCTGCTTGCTTCAAGCAATAATAATTACATTGTTATTGAATATTATCAATGACAGAGTTGCTTTGATTATCCAAAGATGCAATTTTGATGCAGTATGAATGTTGAAACCTACTTCAGCATCTCTGCGAACCATTGGGGAAGTCTGGAGTAGTTTAGTAGATTATTTCCTATGGTGGCTCAAATGGGTTGCTACAAAAAAAAATACAGGGTTTATTTATTTATTTATTTTTCAAATTTTGCCACCGTCCATCTCCCCCCAGAAGGGGGACTCTGGGCGGTTTACAACAAAGCTAAAAAGTTAAAAACAGTAAAACCATAAGTAGTACATAAAATGTAAATACAAGTACAGCATATAAATATAAAATAAAAAATAAAATCCAGATGGCAATAAAAGATTGCATTCCATTCGTATGTATGTGAGGAGCACTCTAAGGCGCCAGCCATCCCCAAGAATAAGTACTCCCCTTCCCGCCCCAAGGAAGGTGGCAGAGCCAGGTCTTCAGGTTCTTCTGGAAGGTCAGGAGAGATGGGGCTTCTCTCACCTCTGGGGGAAGAATGTTCCAAAGGGTGGGAGCCACTGCAGAGAAGGCCCGCTTCCTGGACCCCGCCAAATAGAATTCTCTTACAGACGGGGTCTGTAACATGCCCTCTCTGCATGATCGGGTGGGACAGGTCGATGTCATGGGGATGAGACGGTCCCTCAGGTAACCTGGTCCCATGCCATGTAGGGCTTTAAAGGTGATAACCAACACCTTGAATTGGACCCGGAAGCAAACTGGTACCCAATGCAGCTCACGCAGCAGAGGTGTTACATGTGCAGATCTTGGGGCACCATGAATTGCCTGCGCAGTTGCATTCTAGACCAGCTGTAACTTCCAGATATTCTTCAAGGGTAGCCCCATGTAGATCGCATTGCAGTAGTCTATATGGGAGATGACCACGGCATGAGTGACTGTTCAAAGGGCCTCCTGATCCAGGAAAGGGCATACCTGACACACAACATGAAGTTCAGCAAAGGCCCTCCTGGCCACAACTGCCACCTGCTCTTTGAGCAGGAGTTGTGAGTCCAGGAGGACCCCCAGATTCCACACCGGGTCTGTCTGGGGCAGTGCAACCCCATCCAGAACTAAATATGACAAATTCCTGGATAAACAGGAGCCATTAACCCACAACTACTCTGTCTTACCAGGGTTCAGTTGAAGCCTGTTGTTCCCCATCCAGACCCCCACAACCGCCAGGCACTGTGAGAGGGCAGTCACAGCGTCACTTACCGCACCTCGTATCAGCATATTGATGATACCTCATCCCGTGGTGACGGATGATCTCACCCAGTGGTTTCATGTAGAGGTTGAAGAGGAACGGAGAGAGAACCAAACCATGTGGCACCCCACAAAGTAGGGGCCAAGGGTCAGACCTCTCGCTCCCTATCACCACCAACTAGGACCAGCCCTGGAGGAAGGAGGCGAACCAGCGCAAAACCACGCAACCCACCCCCAACTCCCTGAGTCACCCCAAAAGGATACCATGGTCAATGGTATCAAAAGCCGCTGAGAGGTCAAGAAGAGCAAGGATGGATGCACTGCCCCCATCCCGCTCCTGCCAGAGATCATCTATAAGTGCGACCAATGCAGTTTCTGTCCCATACCCGGGCCTGAAATAACTGAAAGGGGTCTAGATAATCTGTTTCATCCAGAATCCTCTGGAGCTGCAACACCACCACTTTCTCAACCACTTTCCTCAAAAAGGGGAGGTGGGAGAGTGGATGGAAATTGTCCAATACAGTAGGGTCCCGCGATGGCTTCTTGAGGAGGGGGTGCACCAGTGCTTCCTTAAAGGCAGCCGGAAACACCCGCTCCCCTAAGAATGTATTTACATTACCCTCGGTGACTTATATACCCAATGGAGTTTCAGAGGGAGCTGGGGGTTGTTCCCGAGGATCTGCTGCACGGTCCAGCAGAGGCCCTGGTTGCGGCAAAAGTGACCCACCTTTCCCAAAAGAGATTCAGTGACCTTAAACAGGGCCGCTGGATGGCATTCTGAGGATGCAATAAGAGCGGATAAATATTGATGTTTTGCTGCTCTTACCACCACAAGGTAGGCCTTAATAGCAGCTCTAGCTTGTATTCGGTCGGGTTCGGTCCTTGTTTTTCTCCAGTGATGCTCTAGATGTCTCTTAATCTTCTTCAGAACCCTCAACTCCTCTGTAAACCATGGGGATTGCCAAGTTCGATGGGACAAGAGAGGTTGCACAGGCGCAATCCTGTCCAAGGGCCCCGCCGCCTCCTTATTCCAGGCAGCAACCAGGGCCTCTGCTGGACCGTGCAGCAGATCCTCGGGAACAACCCCCAGCTCCCTCTGAAACTCCATTGGGTATATAAGTCACCGAGGGTGAACCAATTGAATGGGTCCTGCCTCCCTGCGGAGTGAGGTGGCATAAGAGAAACTCAAGGCCACCAGGGCGTGATCTGACGGTGACAGAGGGGATAAATGTAACTCTCCCTTCAGATCACATTGCCACTGCTCTGACAAGAAAACCAAGTCCGGAGTGAGGCCACTGTCCCTATGGCTGCCATGGTAGCCATGAACTCCCGAGCTGCCTCTGAGGAATGTCCCAGGGACAGCAGATTGAAGTCTCCCAGAACCATAAGTCTAGGGAACTCCACCGCCACCTCCGAGACGGCCTCTAGCTCAGGCAGGGAGGTTGCTACGCAGCAGGGAGGCTGGTACAGTAGCAACACTTCCAACTGATCTCAGGAACCCAACTTGAAGAACAGGGTTTCACAGCTGGCCACTTGTGGAGCAGTGCCCCTGAAGGCCACTAGAGATTCCCGGATGACAACCACCACCCCTCCTCCCCTGCCCTGGTGTCTCGGCTGGTGCCATACTCGAAACCCGGCTGGGCATATCTCCGAAAGGGGCACCCCTCCTTCCGGACCCAGCCAGGTCTCGGTAATACATGCCAGGTCTGCCCCCTCCTCAGTGATCAAATCAAATAGGAGGGGGGCTTGTTGTTGACTGACCTGGCATTAAGAAGCAGCAGCCAGAGACCAGGGCCCCCAGGAATCTTCTGTCCAGGGCCTGGGTCTGAGCCCAGAGGGCCGGAACACTCCACCGGTAACAAACACTGGGGAGTCTTCCCCGAAGATGGCCCACCCTCCAGCTCCCATCATAACATCCCCGGCCTGTCACTACCTCAATAATATGACCTGCCCTACAACCCCCAGAGTATCCAAGTCCATTTGCCTCCAATCCTGGACCTCCGGAATCCCTGGTTAGGAATAGGGGTCCCTCCCTCCACTCATACATCCTCACATGCACTTAATCAATCAATGGGCAATGGTGGGCCTCCCCCAGTGCACCAGCTCCCACTCTCGGCACTGTCAGAGCCCATCCATCACCCACACACTCACTGTGCCCCCTCCTTCAGCCTCCCTCACTAGTCAGCGGGGGGCACTTCATCCACTACTCCTCACCCCGTCTCTCACTCAGGAGGTGTCCTATCCCAGCCCAATCACACACAATACACCAGGGAGGCAGTTGTAAAACTTTACTGAGAAACTTGTGAGGTAAACTTCACAAGGGGGTTGGTACCTCTCTTTCAGCTCAGTTGACCCCATAGGATTGTAACTGTGAGGGGAAATTGTAGGAAGGACAGCTATGTAGGGGTATCGACAGGGAATGATGAAAAAAATATCAAGATGGTGCCCGCAACGGTGCAATTGAAGTTTGCCTGTTTTTTTATGTGCATTGCAGAGGCAATGCTCCTAACTTGTGAGGTAAACTTGTGAGGTAAACTTTGCTGAGAAACTTGTGAGGTAAACTTGTGAGGTAACAAACAGGCAACAAGGGAGTGTGAGCGCAAACACACACACTCTACAAAAACAAGCTGCAGTTGTTGGCTAAACTCATCAAAATCGTCTAGCAGGGGGCTCGTTGTATAAGCAGAGAAGTAGCCCATCTAGCTGCACAACCTGACAACAAACTTATTAAAAATCCCACCTTATGGCACTCTGTCAGGAAGTCTTCAGGGCAGAGACTCATGTAAAGGTTGCACTGAGCAAAAATGGCAGGAAACTGAGCTAGTGTCCCATTGAATTTTTCTGGCACAAGGACTGGGCATTTTTGGTGTGGGGGTGCAGCTGCTGCAGCGGAACATGGCGGGGACTGGAGCTGAGTCAGCTGAGCTGTAAGGAGAGCGACTTGCTGTGCAAGTTGTGCATTTTCTGCAAGAAACTGCTCCATATTATCTTTTTGTCTGTTTCCCAGAGGGGGTTTTGGTTGGGGACAAACTGTCCTGTCCCAGCCCAATCACACACAATACACTAGGGAGGCAGTTGTAAAACTTTACTGAGAAACTTGTGAGGTAAACTTGTGAGGTGAAATTTGTGAGGTAAACTTGTGAGGTAATGAACAGGTGGCAAGGGAGTGTGAGCACAAATGCACACACTCTACAAAAACAAGCCCCAAAAGTCCCATGAGCTTGCCTTAAGGGAGTTTCACATTCAAAACACAATTAGTCAAGTGAGTCCAAGAGTCAGGTCACGAGGTTTTCCAATCCAGGCACATGGAGTCCAGTAAGCAGACGGTTGTCCCCAACAAACGGTCTGGGCTTTCGGCTCCCTTTTTATAGAGGCAGACCTGGGTGGAGCTTATTTAGGAGGGCGGGGCTACTTTCTCGTGCGTAGCCTCACCGACCTCCGCTGTTCAACTCTCCTTTCCGCTCTCCTTTCTCGAGCACTGGGAGGGGGCGGCAGCTCTGAGTCTTCATCCTCACTAATCAATGGCGCCTGTGCCTGCTGCTCGCTGACCAGCCCCGCCTCCTCTGACTGCTCAGGCAACCATTTATCTAGAGCTGTCTGCTCGACCTCCATCTCTACATCAGAGGCTGGCCGCCCATCCTCATCATCTGACTCTGACTGTGACCGAACCCCCCATGGACTCTGAGCCTGAGCCCCCCATGACAGGATGTGAGTGTTCCCACATACAACCATCCAGTCCCGGACTCCCTCCCTTGTCTCTCACACCTGGGAGGGAGTACCCCATTCACACTGGAGGAACCCTAATAGCCTTCTGCTGTCTCTAGGCAGGTTGGGAGGAGATGACCCAGCCCTCAATTCCGGGCTCGCCGTTCCCCACCACCGAGGCCTGCCATGCCACCTGAGTCCTCTGCGCTGCCAGGATCTGCTGAACCACACGGTCCGGCGCCCCCTCCTTGTCCAGGGGACTCTGGCAGAGGGGCCTGGAATCACCAAGGCTCACCACGCCCACCGCAGAGGTCTGCCGCTCCGCCGGCCACTGAGGTCTGCCACACCGCCAAGGTTTATCGCCCCCACTGGGGCCTCCAGGGGGCCCCACCATCGAGGTTCGCTGTGCCAGGCTTGCCACACCACCGGCCGTGCCGCCAGGGTCCACCACACAGCCGAGGTCTGCCATGCCGCCAAGGCTGGTCTGCCATGCTGGGACTAGCCATGCCGCTGGCCGTGCCATCAGGGTCTGCTGCACCACCGAGGCCGGCCTGTCGCACTGGGACCCGCACTGCCAAGGTTGGTCTGCTGTGCTGGAGCCAGTCCCACCACCGAGGTCTAATGCACCGCCAGGCCGGCCTACCACGCCTCTGAGGTCCACCACACCACCAAAGTCATTCTGTCATGGCGGGGCTCGCTGCGCCGCCGAGGCCAGCCCACCCTGCCAGGACTCGCCATGCCGCCGAGGCTCGTCCACCGCGCTGGGGCTCACCACTCTGCTGGCCATGCCACCAAGGTCCACGCCGCTGGGTAGAGGGGTCTGGGAAATGCCAGGCCCACTGCCCAACACAGCCGAGGGTCCAGCAAAGTCCACTGCGCCACAGAGGTCTGCCAAGGCCCACCACACTGCTCCCCACCACTCCGTCCATCGGGCTCCGTCCGACACCAGCATATCAGGTATAGGGGCTGGGGGACCCTTGAAGATCTCCCCCCAGGACCCTGACTAGCAAGATAGGGTCTGGGGGCAGGGTCTAAAAAAAGCTGGGAATCTCCCCCTTAGAGCAGCAGTCGGCATCGGCTCTTGGTCACCCAGCTCAATCGCCCAGCTCTCGGTTATTTGTTTGTTTGTTTGTTTGTTTATTTATTTATTTATTTCTCACATTTCTGTACCGCCCATCTCACAAGGGACTCTGTTAGCACCATATCAAGTTAAGAGACTTTCTGCCTACAGCAAGTTCATCAAAAGGAAAATAGATGGTGGGAAAGGAAAAAGAACAGAAGAAGCCAGGAGGCATTGACACTGATGCCAACCAACCAACGCCTTGGAGCACCAACCAAATATAGCACAAGCGTCAGCGTTGCAAATGCAAATCCATTCATTTGATTCAATCTGGCACCAAGAAGCTGCACTGGCATTGGGCAACTGGAACCAGATCAGTTTCAGTCCCGCCCTTAAGCAGTGACTGACCCCTAGCCAGTCTTTATCTGCCTTTTCAGCTGAAGGGAAAGCAGAACTTGGTTTGGTGTATTTTCAGATCTGATTGTTGTTTTAAACTTTGTAAAGTCACTGAATGCCCAGAGAACTTCTCAGTTGGAGACCAGGGTCCTTGGTCAAATCACAAGCAGCTGGTTGGAGAGATGCAGAATTAAAGATTGGAAACACCGATAGTGAAAGTGGCTCTCCCTTTCCTGTTTCATCACCAGATACCCGGTCTCTGCTTTATCTGTCCCATCCTTTGGTTTGGTGCCAAGGAAGCTTCACCCTCTGCATCCTTGCATCTTCTTCTGTATCTCCTAAAATAGAAAGGGCAATCTGCCAATCAATTAAAAGTTGTATACCAGTGTGGTGGAATGGTTAAGCTGCTGGACTAGGAACAGAGAAACCAGGCTCAAATCTACCCTCAGCTGTGGAAATTCACAGGGTTGGTACCTCTCTTTCAGCTCAGTCGACCTCATAGGATTGCAACTGTGAGGGGAAATTGTAGGAAGGACTGCTATGTAGGGGTATCGACCAGGGGATGATGAAAAAAATATCAAGATGGTGCCCGCAACGGTGCAATTGAAGTTTGCCTGTTTTTTATGTGCATTGCAGAGGCAATGCACCTAAAAACAGATGGAGCTTCAATCGCACCATCATGTCCACCATCTTGACTTTCTTTTTACTGTGCCCAGCAGACATCCCTGCTGCTATGCAGGTTGCCTTGAGCTTCTGGTGGAAAGGTGACAAATCTAACAAATCATATAACATTTGGAAATTGCAGTAATGTAAGCGGATCTGACCAGGCCAAGATTGAAGCATGATTTGCTGCTTCATAAAGAAGACTAGTTTGTGGCACCCTTCACTCTTAGGGCCTGAAGTTGAATCTTGTTTGGAAATCTGAATTTCTGTGTCTCCAACTGACTAGTATTAAAAATCAACACCCAATAGCACAGCCTTTTTGTCTTGTGGGGATGCTGCTTTCAGAAGGAGATCCTGGATAAAGTGGTTAAGGCTAAGAAATTGAAAATAAATAAGTACAAAGATTTATGTGCTAGGCAGCTTTAAATTATATATATATATATTTAAAGTAAATGTTGGTTACCCAAGGTGACAATGTAGAGCCTAGAGATATTTACCACATTCCCCCACCCCTTTTTTTAAATAAAAGAGAACAAAGAAAAAAGGAATGAAACAATAACGATAAAGGAAAAAGAAAGCAATGCAGTAACAAAATAATACATCTAAGGGCTTCTCATAGATATATAACAATCCAATGCTTTTCAGGGAAGCACTCAAAGCTACATGTTCTCAAATTTCATAAAAACTCCACCACACTAAAAAAGGGTTAGCATTCCTATTTCTGAAAGAGAAATATAGCAGCCAGTACTAATCTCTAGAACAGTCTGTGATATCTTAACTAGGACAATATTGCTCCCCTCATGCCTTGTGATTGCAGAGCAGGTAAAACAATCAGCTGTGATTAGAAACTAGAATTGTTGGTCACAAAACTATACTTCTTCCTCATTTCCCCACCTGGTTATTTTCTCTATATGTAGAACTTGGGAGAATGTAACAATATTTGTAGATATTGTTGTTGTGTCCTTCTAAATCATGAATGCAATTAATTTCTAATCCATTATTGCTAATTATTGCTTCTGCCATTACTAATTATAGACATGAACCTATGTCTGTATCCCATTTCTGTTAAATCACTTTCCACTTTTAACTATTTTATAAACATTTAGAGAAGGCAAAGATAGTTGTAGGGGCGTGGTGGCTCAGCGGGTAAGACGCCAGGCTTGTAGATCGCAAGTTCGAAGGTTCGAATCCCTAGCCCTGCGTGCGGAGTGAGCTCCTGCACTAGCTCCAGCTCTTGCCAACCTAGCAATTCGAAAGCATGCAAATGCAAGTAGATGAATAGGTACCACTTCAGTGGGATGGTAACAGCGCGTCATGCGGCCACATGACCGTGGAAGTGTCTTCGGACAATGCTGGCTCTTTGGCTAACAAACGGAGATGAGCACCGGCCCCTAGAGTCGGACACGACTGCACAAATGTACGGGGGGAACCTTTACCTTTTTTTTTAAAGATAGTGGAGCTTTTCTATATTTAGGACTTAGGAAAATCCATAATATTTAGAAACATGTTGGAAGGTAACTAAGAGGTTATGTAGTCCAACTCCTACCCTGATCAGGGTAGTAGTAGTTTGCCTGCTTCTGATTGGCCTACCTGGTTTGGTTGGCTGTATTGGGTCCTCTTTGGCTTTTCCTGCCTATTGTCCTGGTCTTTGCTTATCAAAGTGTTGATGTTGGGTAGGGAGGATGTGCTCCAGGCTGTTTGCTTACTTCTTGGGCTCTTGTTTGCTTTTTGTATAGTCTGTAAACTAAATTTATTTCTATGTGTCTGTTAATGGCTGATCTATCAGAATGCCAGGCTTCTAGGAATTCCCTTTCATTTTTGGATTTGTTTACATACCTCCTGAGTAAGAATATTAGATATTCTTTCTACCTTAATAAAGCCTCCTTTGAGCCCAGCCCCACTCCTATTTACATCATGGACACATAAGATCTGATAAGACCTGACAGGGTGGGCATACTCTGGGTCCTGTCACTTAACAATGTCAGCTGGCAGGATCCAGGAGACTTGCCTTCTCTGTAATCATGTCTGCCCTGTTGAACAGCAATCACCTTGCTCATGGGGACTCATGCCTTACTCAACTCACATTTGGATTGCTGTAATGCGTTCTACATGGGACTGCCCTTGAAGAGCACTCAGAAGTTGCAGCTGATCCAGAATGCAGCAGCGCGGGCAGTTTTTGGCATTTCTCATTACGCCTATGTAACACTGCTGCTCTGCAAGCTGCACTGGCTCCCAGTAGGCTTCCGGGTGCAATTCAAGGTGCTGGTCATCACCTAGAACAGAGCTTTCCAAACTGTGTGTCGCGACACAAAAGTGTGTCGCCACACACAGTCTGGTGTGTCACCACACAACCCGGAAGCGCTGATCATCATCAGCGCTTCCGGGTTTTCCCGCGGCGACACACCAACTGTGGTGCGCAAAAACTGAAAGCAGCAGCAGCGCTTCCGGGTTTTTGCGCGCTGCCGCAACGGCGGCACTTCCGGGTTTTCCCGCAGCGACACACCAACGGCGGTTGGTGTGTCGCCGCGGGAAAACTTTGGAAAGCCCTGACCTAGAAAGCCCTCCATGGCATAGGGCCAGGCTACTTGTGGGACCGCCTTTCTCCAATTGTTTCTGCCCACCCCACCAGATCTAGCAGAGAAGGCATGCTCCAGGTCCTTTCTATTAAACAATGTCATCTCGTTGGACCCCCGAGTCATGCCTTCTCAGTGGCTGCCCCTGCCCTGTGGAACAGCATCCCCTCAGAGATCCAGATGGCCATGACCCTGTTAGCCTTTTGCAAGACCTTGAAGATCTCGTGGCTCCCCCAGGTATTGGGGCCAGGGTGGGGATGAGCTCTGCTAGTATGGATGTTTAATTGTTAATTGTTTATTGGGCATCAGGAGTGTTAGGTTTGGAAGGGTTGTTGTTTTTAATCCTGTAAGCCACCCAAAGTCACCTGCAGGAGATGGGTGGCTATATAAATGAGACCAATAGATAAATAAATAAAGTCCCTTGCGATTCAGATGGCCTTGACCCTGTCTGCCTTTTGAAAGTCTTTGAATACCTCTTTTTTCCTCCAGACACTGTGTCTGGAGAGGTTGGGCCCATCTGGATTGCTTCTGATTGGTTTGGATCTGAAGTTGCTTCTGGAGCTATATGTTTTACTATATTTCAATTTATTAGTTATTATTTGTTGTTTTTAACTGTGTGCACCACCTGGAGTTGTATTTTTCTTGCCAAGAATAGAATCGTGGAAAGAACCATTGAGGCTACCCAGTCCAATCCTCTGGTCAACACCAGTATCCAACTTAAAGCATCCCAGACAAATGGCTCTTGAGTCACCATTTGAACATATCCAATGAAGGGGAGCCCACCTTCTCTTGGGGTAATGGGTTTCATTTCAAACAGCTCTTACTATGAGCAAGTTTTTTTCCCCTAACATAGAGCTGCAATCTGCCTTCCTGCAACTTAAAGCAGTTATTCCATGTCCTGCATTCTGAAACAAGAGAGGACAAGTCTCAACCTTCTTCTCCTTTCCAGTATTTAAATCCATCAGTCATCTTTTCTCAGATCTAAAGATACCTTTCATAAGATTCTGTTTCTAGTTCTCTTGCTCATCCTTTTGCCTTTCTATGAACTTGTTCCAATTTTTCTGAATCCTTCTTACAGCAGACACAGTGGGATCAGAATGAACTGGAATTATGTCTTCCTGTGATTTGGAAATTATGCTTTTGTTGATGCAGCTTATATTGAATATGGGATACCTCTGCTTACACCAGTACAGAAGTGGTTTGTCATAGTCTTCTTCCAGGTTTTTTTTTTCTTTAATAATACTGGTATTTCCTGGTATAGCCCTGAATTTCCTGCATTCTCCCATCCAAGTACTGACTAGGCCTGTCCCTGCTTAGCTTCCCAAAGCAAACTAGATCTACTAGATGCTGCCACCTGCTGAGATGTTACTACTTTATTTATTTATATTGTCAGTGTGGTTTTGAGGCCTAACAGTTATACTATGGTGACATGTTGTTCTCCATTTTTACAATCTTATTCAAACTACATAGGTTTCTTAATTCAAATCCTCCTTCACTACCTCAATCTATTCCATATAACCACTATTTTTACCCACTTGTAATATAACTACTCTCAATGTGGAACCATCACATATCTCTTAATACTAACATCCTGTTGTTAATTAGCACCAACCTCAATCTTATTCCAGTTCTTTTATTTCACACCTATCATTTTCCTTCTTTGCTTCTACATCAATCTCAGTATTTATATGTTCACGGTTTGCACTGTATTCAGTTTTTGAGCCATTACTTGTGGCAGCACTCATTGTTCCTATTATCTTTTAAAACACTTTTACGTATGTTTTTGAACACATATACTTTTATTGAGCAGAGAATCCCTATAGGTAAGAGTAGTCACATTTTAATAGTATTGTGACAGAGAAGATAGGTGGTTTGAGAGAGGGGTCAAGGAATCCATTTATGCCAACTTGGAAAATCCTTCCTTGAATAGAGGTGGGGGCCTCAGGCACAACCTTTCCCCCATATTCCTCCCTGCTTTGTCTTCTGTGCCTAGGAAGATTAAGACCATTTCGCAAGCTCAACAGCAGCATGGTGATCTTAACGATCCTCCTTTAGATGATAAAGGGACTTAGAAATAACATCTCAATATAACCATGACCTAGCCCCAGGTGTAAGGTCACACAGCTACCTAGAAACATATTTAGGATTCCCTTACCAACTTTGCTCAGACTGAAGAAGCTCCTTGGATAAGGAGCGAAACGTTTCCACAGAGAAAATAGAAATCCAGTTGACATGATTCAAGCTACAGACAATTCCACCTGGATGACTGAGAACCTTCATAGACAAAAGTATTGTGGCTTGTTCCAACTGACTGACCTTGAATAGTCTAGGAGTACGTACTGAATTTGAATGTGTTCAAATCTCCATGGCCAGAGGATTGTATCCTAGGATACTGAATGAATTTGCTGGTGGCTTGGCCAAACCTCTGTCCATTGACTGAGAAATATTAGAGAATGGGTGAAGAATCAAATGAAAGGAAGAAACCAAGGTTATCCCTATCTTCAAAAGAGGTGGGGGGGGGGAAGAAGGACTCTGAGACCAATTAGTCTGACATCAGTATTTGCACATGAAGATTCAAGAATAGATCACAGAGAATCACTTGGTAAGCAATCAGAAATCAGTTTGGAGTTCTCTTGTCAGACCAGTTATATTACATTTTTAACTGGGTAATTACCTTAGTAGATTATGGGTATTCTATGGACATGATACAGTATATATTGCTCTCAGCAAAACATTTGATAAAGAACTCCATGACATTCTGATTAGGTAATTAAGTGTGGGCTGGATGGCATATCTGTTAGGTGGATCCAACCTGTGTTTTTTTAAACATACTTAAAATGTTCATCAACCATTCCTCATCAGTCTGGATTAAGGTATCAAGAGGATGCCACAAATTCAGGGATAAGCAAATGGAAGGTGGCAAGCTACCTATAGATCACTGACATATTTTTAACCTGCTGGTTTTTAGGATTCTTGCAAAAAGTGATGGTCTGAACCAGCAACCATGCTATATGCAGGATTAGCAAAAATAGGTCATTAATGCCACAGCTATTACCAGCTCTTATGTAAGCATCCTTGCTTCTTATTTTTTGTGGTTTTTTGTTCATTTTTAAAGGAAATGAAAAGAAACATAATAGAAATCACAAAATACAGATATTACATGGAAATGTTTCCAGGGCAATGTAAGAGAAAATTAAAAGAAAGTATTCCATTAGAAAAACATCTCACTTTATCCTTATATATCAATTCGGATTAAAACAAATACAAAAATAGTTTCATGACAGCTTAACACTTTAGCACTTTCAAAATGACTTAACTATTTCTAAAATCAAATATTAGACAAGTTGAAAGATCCATATGATGAAGAATAAACAATCATGATTAAAGAGTTTAGAACTATTATTTTAAGAAAATCCAAACTTCAGATATGGCAGCAGGCCATGTACAGAATTGTATTCCATAAATGGTTTCCAGGTTAAACTGAAACTGACATCAGACTTGTTCTTCATTTATGAAGTTGTTTTGGACATTGATGCATACTCCCATAGTTTAAGCTGCCATTCCTCCAATGAAGGAATTAAATGTGATTTCCAGTATTCTGAAGTATTCTGGCAACAGTGATCATATATAATGCCAACTCAACATATTTTTAGGTAGATAAGATTTAGTAATTCATAACAGAAAATAACTGGTAGAAAAGGAAAATCAACATGAGGACTTATTTCGTCCTACAAGATTATCTTCTAGAGCAGAGCTTTCCAAACTGTGTGTCGCGACACAAAAGTGTGTCGCCTGCAGGGCCCAGATGTGTCACGTCAAAACCCGGAAGCGTTGATGGCGTGCCATCAGCGCTTCCAGGTTTTCCCGCGGTGACACACCAACTGCAGCGCGCGGAAATCCGAATGCGCCGCAGCCATGGCGGCGCGCAAAAACCGAAAGCGGCAGCAGCGCTTCCAGGTTTTTGCGCACTGCCGCAATGGCACTTCTGGGTTTTCCCGCGGCGACACACCAACGGCGGCAGAAGAAGATGCACTGAAGCTAGTACACCATGAAGGCTTACTGAATACCAAATAGACCACACTGGCCTATAAGAAAAGCCAAATGCAGAATAAAAAAGTGATATGGCAAGGCAAAACATTACATGGCCAGTACATAAAAAAAACCTAGCAGGCAAAGCGGATAACAACAAGACCTGGAAATGGCTAAGAGCAGGAAGGTTGAAGGAAGAGCCAGAGGGGCTAATTCTGGCTGCACAAGACCGAGCCATAAGAACAAATGCATATAAAGCCAGAATTCAGAAGATAGCAGCAGACAGCAAATGCTGTCTCTGCAAAGAAGCTGAAGAAACAGTGGACCACCTAGTTAGCTGCTGCAAGAAAATCGCACAGACTGACTACAAACAATGGCATGACAAAGTAGCAACAATGGTACATGGGAATATCTGCAAGAAAAGCAAGAACTGGCGAAACCACAAAATAGGCAAAGTAATAGAAAATGAAGAAGGTAAAGTGCTCTGGGACTTTAGGATTCAAACAGACAAGCACCTGCCACAGAACACCCCAGACTTAACAATTGTTGATAAGAAAGACAAAAAAATCTGGATAGTGGACATTGCAATACCTGGAGACAGCAGCATAGAAGAGAAAGAACTGGAGAAAATCACAAAATATAAAGACCTGCAAATAGAAGTAGAACGATTGTGGCAAAAGAAAGCAAAGATAGTACCAATAGTAATAGGTGCCTTGGGTGCAATTCCAAAACATCTGGAGCACCACTTGAACACCATCAGCATTGACAAAATCACCATCAGCCAATTGCAAAAGGCAGCTTTACTTGGAACAGCTTACGTATATCCTGCAATGATACCTTTAATATTATTAAACAACAACATCTGCCTATCCCAGGTCCTTGGGAAGGACTAGATAGATGGACAAAAATGCCAAATCCAGTCTAAATATCTGGCAGACTGTGCAACCAACCATAATAATAATTTATTAAATGTATATGCTGCCTGACTCCCAGTGACTCTGGGTGGTTTAAAAATTGTTAAAAACATTTATAAACAAAGAAACAACACAAAAAACAAAAACAGCACAACCAAAGAAGCAAAGTTCTAGAGAAATCAAATCCGGAGAGGAACAAGGAAAAGAAGAAAAGGGATATCAATCATCGTTGCCAAAGGCCTGGGCGAAGAACCATGTCTTCAGTGCCCTTTGAAATCCCAGTAGGGTGGGGTCTGTTTGAATCTTGGGAGGAATGTCATTCCAGAGGGCAAGTACTGCTACAGTGAAGGCATACTTCCGGGGTTTTGATAGGTGGCATTGTGTAATCGAAGGAACCCAGAGTGTGCCAAGCTGGCCAGATCAGACCGGCTGGGCAGATACTATGGAAGACAGGCAGTCACTCAAGTAACCAGGCCCTATGCCATGTAGGGCTTTATAGGTGGCGACCAACACCATGAATCGCACCCAGAAGCAAACTGGCAACCAGTATTACCTCCATCATGGCAAGGGCCTTTTATATCTCTTAAGGGAATGATCCAACCCATCCAGAGTCATACAAACCTATCTCTTTATTGAATGCTGATGACAAACTTTTCATGACAATCTGAGCAAAACTATTATACAATCTTCTAGCACACATAATACACTCTGTTCAGATGGGACTTCTTCTGAAGAGATATATGAACGGTAACATAAGATACATTTTGTATGACATTGATGATATTAATCACAATGCAAGAAGGCAGACATTATTTTTCTTGATACAGAAAATGCTTTTGATTCATGAAGATCAACTCCAACTGAAACTTTTTATCATGGATTGTTATGTGCTCTGTCTTTGATATTAAATATATATTTTCATGAAGAAGAATGTGCTAAAAATTGGTCAGTGGAGAGAAAAGTCTTATAATCTACAAGACTTAATTATCAATAAAACAAAAATGTAATAATTTAAGACTAAGACTCTCTCCTTAGAATGATCAGAAGTACCATTGTGGTTTCAATATCTGCAGATGAGTAGTATAGTCCAGAAGGAATGACACAAACAAGGTGGTAAGACCAGGGACTTGATTGAATTTGAAATACTTATAACACAAAATACATAAGAGAAAATTGGCACAAGACATCCTTCTGTTGATGGCGTGCCATCAGCGCTTCCAGGTTTTCCCGCGGCGACACACTAACGGCAGCGCGTGGAAATCCGAAAGCACTGCAGCCATGGCGGCGCGCAAAAAACGAAAGCGGCAGCAGCGCTTCCAGGTTTTTGTGCACTGCCGCAATGGCGGCACTTAGGGTTTTCCCGCGGCGACACACCAACGGCGGTTGGTGTGTCACCGTGGGAAAACTTTGGAAAGCCCTGTTCTAGAGTAATTGAGCTTCAGGACATTGCTGCCAAATATGGTAAAATGTTCCATATTCATTTTTACATTTTCAACAATTTTCTGAATATGTATTGTCCGTTTTAGCAATCATCACTGGGGTAATGTACCAACAGAAGGATGTCTTGTGCCAATTTTCTCTTTATGTATCAGTCAAAGTGGTTTTTATTTTTATCTTCCATTGATACTCCCATTGTCCTATTTAAGTTCCGCAT
Source organism: Charina bottae (assembly GCA_023362775.1). Lineage (NCBI taxonomy): Eukaryota > Metazoa > Chordata > Lepidosauria > Squamata > Charinaidae > Charina > Charina bottae. The sequence continues at coordinate 119,439,291 of JALMGJ010000002.1, forward strand.
CCATTTGATCATGCAGTGTTTAACTTGTTCAGTCTCCAAGCCATGTTTCAGTAACAATTTATATATAAACCCTAGGAGATGTTCTGTATTTTGTGTTATAAGTATTTCAAATTCAATCAAGTCCCTGGTCTTTTTTGTCTTTCTTATCAACAATTGTTAAGTCTGGGGTGTTCTGTGGCAGGTGCTTGTCTGTTTGAATCCTAAAGTCCCAGAGCACTTTTGTTGTTGTTTATTCGTTCAGTCGTTTCCGACTCTTCGTGACTTCATGGACCAGTCCACGCCAGAGCCCTCTGTCGGCCATCACCATCCCCAGCTCCCCAATGGCTGAGTCCGTCACCTCCAGAATACCATCCATCCATCTTGCCCTTGGTCGGCCCCTCTTCCTTTTGCCTTCCACTTTCCCTAGCATCAGCTGCTTCTCCAGGGTATCCTGTCTTCTCATGATGTGGCCAAAGTACTTCAGTTTTGCCTTTAATATCATTCCCTCAAGTGAGCAGTCTGGCTTTATTTCCTGGAGTATGGACTGGTTTGATCTTCTTGCAGTCCAAGGCACTCTCAGAATTTTCCTCCAACACCACACTTCAAAAGCATCTATCTTCCTTCGCTCAGCCTTCCTTATGGTCCAGCTCTCGCAGCCATAGGTTACTATGGGGAATACCATTGCTTTAACTATGCGGACCTTTGTTGTCAGTGTGATGTCTCTGCTCTTAACTATTTTATCAAGATTTGCCATTGCTCTCCTCCCAAGAAGTAGACGTCTTCTGATTTCCTGGCTGCAGTCAGCGTCTGCAGTAATCTTTGCGCCTAGAAATACAAAGTCTGTCACTGCCTCCACTTTTTCTCCCTCTATTTGCCAGTCATCAATCAAGCTCGTTGCCATAATCTTGGTTTTTTTGAGGTTTAACTGCAACCCAGCTTTTGCACTTTCTTCTTTCACCTTCGTCATAAGGCTCCTCAACTCCTCCTCGCTTTCAGCCATCAAAGTGGTATCATCTGCATATCTGAGATTGTTAATGTTTCTTCCAGCTATTTTAACTCCAGCCTTGGATTCCTCAAGCCCAGCATGTCGCATTATGTGTTTTGCGTACAGGTTGAATAGGTAGGGTGAGAGTATACAACCCTGCCGTACTCCTTTCCCAATCTTAAACCAGTCCGTTGTTCCGTGCTCTGTTCTTACCGTTGCTACTTGGTCGTTATACAGATTCCTCAGGAGGCAGACAAGATGACTTGGTATCCCCATACCACCAAGAACTTGCCACAATTTGTTATGATCCACACAGTCAAAGGCTTTAGAATAGTCAATAAAACAGAAATAGATGTTTTTCTGAAATTCCCTGGCTTTCTCCATTATCCAGCGGATATTGGCAATTTGGTCTCTAGTTCCTCTGCCTTTTCTAAACCCAGCTTGTACATCTGGCAATTCTCGCTCCATGAATTGCTGGAGTCCAGCTTGCAAGATCTTGAGCATTACCTTACTGGCATGTGAAATAAGTGCCACTGTTCGATAGTTTGAACATTCTTTAGTGCTTCCCTTTTTTGGTATGGGGATATAAGTTGATTTTTTCCAATCTGATGGCCATTCTTGTGTTTTCCAAATTTGCTGGCATATGGCATGCATCACCTTGACAGCATCATCTTGCAAGATTTTAAACAGTTCAGCTGGGATACCATCGTCTCCTGCTGCCTTGTTATTAGCAATGCTTCTTAAGGCCCATTCAACCTCACTCTTCAGGATGTCTGGCTCTAACTCACTGACCACACCGTCAAAGCTATCTCCAATATTATTATCCTTCCTATACAGATCTTCCGTATATTCTTGCCACCTTTTCTTGATCTCTTCTGCTTCTGTTAGGTCCTTACCATCTTTGTTTTTGATCATACCCATTTTTGCCTGGAATTTACCTCCGATGTTTCTAATTTTCTGGAAGAGGTCTCTTGTCCTTCCTATTCTATTGTCTTCTTCCACTTCCACACATTGCTTGTTTAAAAATAATTCCTTATCTCTTCTGGCTAACCTCTGGAATTTTGCATTTAATTGGCCATATCTCCCCCTATCACTGTTGCCTTTTGCTTTCCTTCTTTCTTGGGCTACTTCCAGTGTCTCAGCAGACAGCCATCTTGCCTTCTTGGTTTTCTTTTTCTTTGGGACGTTTTTTGTTGCCGCCTCCTGAACAATGTTGCGAACTTCTGTCCATAGTTCTTCCGGGACCCTATCTACTAAATCTAGTCCCTTAAATCTATTCTTCACCTCCACTGCATATTCCTTAGGAATATTAGTGAGCTCATATCTAACTGATCTGTGGGTCTTCCCTATTCTCTTTAGTCTGATTCTAAATTTTGCAATAAGAAGTTCGTGATCTGAACTACAGTCAGCTCCAGGTCTTGTTTTTACCGACTGTATAGATGTCCGCCACCTTTGGCTGCAAAGGATGTAGTCAATCTGATTTCGGTGTCGACCATCTGGTGAAGTCCATGTATAAAGTCGTCTTTTAGGTTGTTGGAAGAGAGTGTTTGTTATGCACAGTGAGTTGTCTTGGCAAAATTCTATCAGCCTATGTCCTGCTTCATTTTGTTCTCCCAGACCATGCTTGCCTGTAATTCCAGGTGTCGTCTGACTACCCACCTTAGCATTCCAGTCTCCTGTAATGAAAATAACATCTCTTTTTGGTGTATTATCTAGTAGGTGCTGCAGATCCTCATAGAACTTCTGCTTCTTCAGCATCTGTGGTTGGGGCGTATATTTGGATCACTGTGATGTTAAATGGCTTACCCTGAATTCGAATTGAGATCATTCTATCGTTTTTTGGATTGTATCCAAGCACTGTTTTAGCCACTTTATTATTAATTATGAAGGGTACTCCATTTCTTCTGTGGTCCTCTTGTCCACAGTAGTAGATCTGGTGGTCATCTGATGTGAAGTGGCCCATCCCAGTCCATTTCAGTTCACTGACACCTAAAATGTCTATATTTAATCTTGACATCTCACCAATAACCACATCCAATTTGCCCTGGCTCATAGATCTTACATTCCAGGTTCCTATGGTGTGTGTTGATCTTTAGAACATTGGATTCGTCGTTCACCACCAGCACCGTCGGCCGCTAGCCGTCCTTTCGGCTTTGAGCTAGCTGCGTCATCACATCTGGGGCTAGTTGAATGTATCCTCTGTTCCTCCCCAGTAGCATTTTGACCATCTTCCGACCTGGGAGTCCCATCTTCCGATGGTATACCGACATATCTCTGGTTGTACTGATCCATTTAGTTTTCACGGCAAGAATACTGGGGTGGGTTGCCGTTACCTTCCCCAGGGATCGTATTTAGTCTGACCTCTCTGCCACGACCTTCCCGTCTTGGGTGTCCCTTCACGGTTTAGCTCATAGTTTCATTGAGGTGCTCAAGCTCCAGCACCACGACAAGGTAACGATCTCATTTGCTGGAGCAGAGCACTTTACCTTCTTCATTTTCTATTACTTTGCCTATTTTGTGGTTTCACCAGTTCTTGCTTTTCTTGCAGATATTCCCATGTACCATTGTTGCTACTTTGTCATGCCATTGTTTGTAGTCAGTCTGTGCGATTTTCTTGCAGCAGCTAACTAGGTGGTCCACTGTTTCTTCAGCTTCTTTGCAGAGACAGCATTTGCTGTCTGCTGCTATCTTCTGAATTCTGGCTTTATATGCATTTGTTCTTATGGCTCGGTCTTGTGCAGCCAGAATTAGCCCCTCTGGCTCTTCCTTCAACCTTCCTGCTCTTAGCCATTTCCAGGTCTTGTTGTTATCTGCTTTGCCTGCTAGGTTTTTTTTATGTACTGGCCATGTAATGTTTTGCCTTGCCATATCACTTTTTTATTCTGCATTTGGCCTTTCTTATAGGCCAGTGTGGTCTATTTGGTATTCAGTAAGCCTTCATGGTGTACTAGCTTCAGTGCATCTTCTTCACTGTCCTTCAGATAGTTTTCCAATGCCCTTTTTTCTTCTTCAACTGTCTGGTGTACTTGCAACATTCCACACCCACCTATGATCCTTGGTAAGTAGAGTCTGTCAACATTGCTGCATGTATGAAGGGCATGATTCATTGTCATGATTTTTCTTGTCTTCCTATCCAGGTCTTCTAGTTCAGCTTGAGTCCAGTCCAATATTCCATCTGTGTATCTAATGACTGGAGTTGCCCAGGTGTTAATTGCCTTGATGGTATTTCCACCACTAAGTTTGGACTTTAAGATCTTCTTCACTCTCATGATGTACACTACTAACCTTCTTCTTTGTTATGTATATGATTTTGAAAGAATCTGGAATGTTCTGTTTTAAAAAGTCAGGCTGAGAAGTTTTTTTTTTCTGTTGGAGTCAGGAAGGTCATGGTTTAACTCCCTCCTCAGGAATGTTAATTAATTGGTGCCAAAAGGTCTAGCTTGAACTGACCAATCAGAATGTTTCTTGATGTTTTATTTCCAAATAAGTAAATAGGTGAGCTGACTCAGGGTGGTCACATGTTAAACGTTGTCCACTCAGGTAATGCCAAGTTCTTCTTGTAAAGGCTTTATATTGTAAATCTTCCTTTTGTGTTCAGCTGCAGCTATGTAGTATTGATATGTAAAATAGACCATGTGCTTTTTCTCGGCTGAGAGGAGCAATGGGTTAACTTTAAGTTTGTTCTTTGTTTTAAAATAAAAGCAACATTTTTTCTACTGCAAATGCTCAGTTTATTTTTTTGATCTCTCAATATGTTTCTATAACTCTGATCTCAAAATTATTAAAAACAATAAAATTCTTGACTTCAGTGTGCTTGATGTTGTCAGCCTGAAGGATGCCCAGGTGTTTGTAGTGATCTTCTTCATCCAGACTCTTGAAGTTATTTCTAGTATAGGGCATCTTGATTCCTTCACTTTTCACTATTTTTCCCCTGTTGATGGTAAGGGTGGCACATTTGTCCAGTCCAAACTCCATTGCAGTATCTTAGCTGTATATTTGGACAGTATTGAGCAGCGATTCCATTTTAGATGGTGTTTTTCCATACAGCTTCATCCATGTAAAGGAGGTGGGATGGCAGATGTTTTTGATGTTTCATAGCCATGGCCTGACTTCTTCAGTATTGTTCACAGACAAGTCAATGCAATGACAAACAGTAGTGATGATAGTGGGTCATCTTGAAAGATTCCTCTCTTGACATTAACCTCTTGCAGTCTATAACCATTGACCAGCAACTGTGTCTTCCACTGTGCCATTTATCTTTTCAGTTTCTGATGTTTCTATTGACACCTGTTATTTCTAGGCACTTGGTTATCCAGTCATGTGGCAGGGAGTCGAATGCCTTCTTGTAATCAATCCAAGCTACATTCAAATTGGTCTTCCTTCTCTTACAGTTTTCCAGAATCATCTTGTCAATTAGGAGCTGATCTTTTGTCCCCCTGCTGTTTGGGCAGTTTCCTTTCTGCTCAGATGGAAAGAGCTTGTTTTCAACTAGATGCTGTTGGACTGCATCAGCTACAAAACCAGTTAGCAATTTGTAAGTTGTTGGTAAGCAGGTAATTGGCCTGTAGTTTCCTGGTGCTGCCCCTTTTGTGGGATTTTTCATTATTAGGTAGGTGTTGCCGGATGTTAACCAATCTTCAATTTCACCTCCTTGCAGTATGTTGTTAAACTGCTTGGCAATGAGTGGGTGCGGACCAGTCAGACGTTTCAACCAAAAACCATGCAGTTCATCTTCACCTGGTGCTGACCAATTCTTGATCTTCCTTGCCCTTTCTCCACCATTTCTGCTGTTATTACAAGTTTTTTCATTTCAGCTCCCTTTTTTTCCTTCTCCACCTCCTTTATCCAAGCTGCATTCTTGTTGTATTTCTTTGGGTTGTCCCTTAGCTGTGCCCAGAACTCTTCACCCAGAGTCACTGGGAGTCAGGCAGCATATACATTTAATAAATCATTATCATTATCATCACGTGACATTTCTGTATTTCATTTATTATATACTTTGTATATTTTGCTTTGTCCATATGCATTTGCATAGACTAACTCTCTCTGCCGTAAGGCAGATTAAAGCTGTGTTCTAATATATATATATATATATATATATATATATATATATATATATATATATATATATATATATCAGTAAGAACCTCCCACTGTGAATGAATTCCCAGGGGGGGAAATTAAGTTTTGAATCATAAACATCATAACATCTTTTCCAAACCAGATCATGATTTTGTAATAATTGGAATCTCATCTGGGGCTGCAGCCCTATACTTCAGCGTACAATCATCTGACCATAGCAGCTCAGAATGCTGACAGTAGTAATCCAACACACCTAGAAGAGAATAGATTGGGGAAGGCTACTACATATATTATTTCCATATATTATTATTAAGTCCAATTAAATTCTGAGAAGACGTACTCAGTATTGTGATGTTATTCAGCTCTGCTTCAGTGACTTTGTGCATGTATTATGAAATGCAGAATAGAGGAGGAAGAGTCTGTATGTAACTGAATGGCAGATTAATATTAGTATTTAAAATATGTGAGTATAAAATTTATATACAACAATTCCTTTTCAACCCCCTTTGTTTGCATATGTTCTTACCATGTCCAAGTTAACTTGACTTTTTAAAATCTTTTCTAAATAGATGCAAATAATAGCTCAGTCCAAACTGGTTTGACTTTGCCTGAGTCAGCATTCTTTTCATTAACCGGAGAGACCTGTTCCAGAATTGGCTGCCAGCTGCTGGCAGATCCACCTACCCACACACCTCCTCTTCTTGCCACTTTAATTACTGCTGTCAACAGACATGACTGCACAGGAAAGCTGGTTCTCCTGACTTGCCAAAGCATATGAGCATCTCAAGTTACTGGCTCTCTTCCACCAGTATAATCTCAACTTAATATTCCTCTTTTGTACACACCACAGAGTTCTGTGGTTGGACAGCTCTTTATTCATTCCTAAATATGATATATTCTGATAAAGTCTTCCTTCTATGAATTTATTAAAGGAATAGAAGCTTCTGTGCCAGCTGGAAAATGATATTTTGTATTGTGGTGTCTCTTATGAAACAAAGACAGTCCCAACCACCCATTTTGGAAAGTGGTGGGAATGCTCAAAATGTCTGACCTTCTCGAGATGTGAAGTGGCTAGAAGGCTGCAGGAAGAGTAGATGCCATACTGCAACGGATTACATTCATGTCATGGAATCCAACCCCTTAAGAACATATTCCAGATGTTGTTTGTCTTAGAAGCATTGCAGGAGACCACTGAATGTCTTGGGCTCTTCCAGCCAAGGAGAAAAAAGGGTTCTCTGGAACAAACTTCAACTATTCTTTTCTTCTAAGGTGACACTTAAGACGACTCTCTACCACATGACCTGTAATCCTGAGATAAGTCAGAGTAAAACTTGTGCAGTTGAAGGAATGACACATTGCAAGTACCCTGATCACAAAAATAACATTCTTCTTCAAAGTGCAATAAAAAGCAGGTAACCTTAGAATCTTGACTCATAATGAAAAGTTTGCTTTTATTTCTTTCTTGCAGTATTGGCAACTTTGCTACAGGGACATTATTTGGGGAGGGCAGAAATAGCAATCTCATGTAATCTCATGTGACATGTGATTGTTCCCCCCCCCTCTCTCTCTGTGTGTGTGTGTGTGTGTGTGTGTGTGTGTGTGATTGGTTCTACACCAGACAGATAAATGGGAATAAATCTTACTGTAGATCCAAAAGAAGAGAAATAGAGAGAAGCATATCAACGTCATTTCTAACATTCACTTCTCTGTCCAAAAACCTGGAATAGCATTTGATATAGTGCAATTTTGTCTTTCCTGTGCTATATTTGTGCCATTTGCTGGAGTAGGGAATTTGTGGCCTTCCAGATGCAGCGGGATTATAACTTCCAGAGATCTCAGCTAGCGTGACTAATGGTCAGTGATGCTGGGAATTGTAATTCAGCAACATACGAAGGACCACAAATTTCACACAAACCCCTATATACAGTATACACAAGATATGTCAGTTAACTACCTCCTTTCCATAGACCAGTCCTGCTCTTCCAGTGGAAGTTTGTCTGTAAACTTTATTTTATGATTTCAGTACCATTTCTTCATATGCAAAGTGCATGTTAATTGTTTTCTAACAATCCAGAGAGCTAAATTACTCTGGAGAAGACCAACAACAACAACCTCACCCCCACCCCAAACTCTCCAAGGCTTCCCTCTAGCTCAGCCTTTCTCAACATTTTGACCCTGGAGGAACCCTTGAAATATTTTTCAGGCCCCAGGGGACCCCTGCACATTCAGACTCAAATATAGGCCAGAAGTTACAAAATCATTATATTTGTTTTATGTGTAGGCCTGTATATATGCATTAACAGTATTCTTAAACTGAAAATAAAGAACGAAACTTACCTCTTTAATGTGAAGTTACCCAAATTTGAAGTAATTTTTTAAATAAATTGTGATCTCCCAGGGAACCCCTAGTGACCTCTCGCGGAACCCTGGTTGAGAAACCCTGCTCTAGCTGGATGGGGCAGCACATGCCCATATTGGGACCCGTGTGCTATGCACCATTTCACAATGTCGCACCCACCTAATTCTGTTTGGTCTTTCCTAGCCTTAGAGATCCATGCCTTTTCAAGTCCACCCCACTAGCCATGTCAGACACAGGTATCCTCCTGACCTTCTTTCTGCTGTGATTCATACGTAACTTTTCTCATTTTCCAAAATGAAACTGGGTGGCTCCTATAAGCCTTGAAAATCAAAGAGAGAATTTAGTACTCTGATTCACACATTTGTTTTAGGGCATGTTACCCCATTCTATATACTGCTCCAATCCTGACTTGCCCAACAATTAAAGTTACTCTAGGATGGGTGGATGTACTACATACAGTTGTTCTATCTGCAGTACTGAATATTATCAGCCAGCCTTTTGCAACAGATAGGATGCTCTGACCCTAAGCTAAAACAGCAAAGAGTCTTACAGCATCTTAAAAGGGTAACATATTCGGGAACTATAGCCCACTTTATCATATCCTCACTCTTGTGGTTGTTCTCTGTCCCTTAGGGCTTTAGATCCTTACAACATTTTTCTATTGTAGTTCTTCTTTGAAACAGACCACAAACTGTGTCTTGAAAAGTGATATAGGGAACATCCTAGGATCCTCCCTGCCCCCCCAAAAGCAGTAACAAAAATTTAAAAATAAATATATAGTGCAGCTCCATTCATTTAGTTGACATATATGCCTTTGTTGCTTCTGTAGAGTATGACTGTTACACAAGCCATGTGGAGCCCCTGTCCTATCATTATGGATGCTTTTATACCCCACCTTTTCTCTTGAGAGCGACAAGAAACAAGAAATACGTGATTTGAGATGAAGGAGAATGGATAAGCTAAAGTCACCCAGTGAGCTCTGTAGTCAAATGGGGACTTAAACACGGATCTTCCCAGGTCAGGTTCAGCACCTTAAACCACTATATTACACTGGCTTTATCTCCTAATTTAGCATCTCACAAAAAATCTAATACCAGAAATCACTTACAGAACTACAAGCCTGTTTTTAATATTTAATATTGCTCTCCTAAACAGCCTCTTTGCACTCCTCCTGTGAGCTCATCCACATATGCTCACCCACATAGGCATATTTTAAGCATTCACACAGATCTGCCTTGGAGAATTCTGTTGCTAGATCCTTATATAATCCTGCTTAGGAACTAACACAAGAAGTCATTTTCATTGTAATGTCCCCGTTGTGTGTTCTCGGGTGCCAAATTTCTTGTCACTGCACCTACCCTGTGGACCAGCATACCCCCCAAAGAGTTGGTTGACCCTGACCCTGGTGGTCTTTCGTAAGACATTAAAAACTTGGCTTTTCCTCCAGCTCTGGGGCAGGAAGCCCATTTGTGGGGAGGGGGTTGTTGATGTGGATATGTGTGCTGCCCCAGTTGTGCTATGTTTCAGTTTTTGTTGTCCTTATTATTTTTAACTTGCTGTTTACCACCCAGAGTCATATATCAAGAGGGAAGCCATACAAATGAAATGAATGAAATGGGCCAGTCACTCTCCCTCAGCCCAACTCACCTCAAAGGGTTGTTGTTGTGGGGAAAATAGGAGGAGGAAGGAGTATCAGGTATGTTCACTGCTTTGAATTATTTATAAAAACAATAAAGTCAGGATAGAAAATAAATAAAAAACATATATAAGTAAAAAACCTTGCATTGACCTTTAGATGGTTAAGCAATCTGCCACATCATATAAACTAATGTGCAATCATACTTACTCATGAGATTTATGCTTAATATACTTAATAATTATCCTCCAGAACAGAGCTTTCCAAACTTTTCATGTTGGTGACATACTTTTTAGACATGCATCATTTTGCGACACACTCTTACAGCAGGGCATCATTTTGTGACACTCTTACAGCAGGGCACAAGGCAGGCACTAGGACCTGCGCGGAATCACAGCAGGTTTGGAGGCAGCAAGGCACAGGGCAGGCACTAGGACCTGCATGGAATCCTGGCAGTGCTCGGAGGCGGCAGCAGCAGCCGCGACACACCCAGACACTGCAGCCGACACACTAACGTGTCCCGACACACAGTTTGGAAAGCTCTGCTCCAGAAATACAGTATCTTATTTCCCTGTCTCTTTCCTTGCAACACTACTCCCTGGACTAAAACGTTTCTATCCATAAGTCATCTGAAGCAGCATCTCATTAAAGCTTCACCTTGCTCATCTTGGGTGCTACATCCTCTGTTTGGAATTATGGTATTTCCTAGGCTATAATTGCAGGCATCCTAGGTAACCAGGTAATAAACTTCACAATGAGACAGCTCGAAAAGTCAATTTTTATTTACCTGCTGCAATGATACAATAGAGCAAGCCAAGCTGTTTCATTTGGTATATAAAAATCAGCTATGGTATATAGAACGGAGCAAAACATGAATTGCTGTAGATCAAATTACAGGTAAAAAGAATAAAGTTGGCAGCATCAGCCTAAAGAGTTAAAGAGTTTTCATTCTCTTTCTCTGGGGCAAGAATAGTTATAAAGAGCTTGCATCACTTGTACCCATCAGTATTCACCCAACAGTGGCCAAAATAGGTCAAAGAGTCATTAAAATTGCAAGCTTAATTTTGTGGCTCCTAGTCAGATCTGAGTTCTTAGCCAGTTTCAGTTTTTCCAAGCTCACTTAGGTTTCTATCCCCAAATGATGACCACAATAGCCTTGATTTATAGTGTAAGAACTGTCCCCTTAACAATTATGGTAACAACCAGGCCCCCTCTGTAGAATCTGTGTGGAAATCACTCAAGAATCATGCCGAAAGAGAATGTGGTAGATGAGAACTCAGTTCTCCTCCTTACAGCTGTTACAGAGAAGATAGACTTGAAAGCAATTAAGGATAGAACATTGAGGTTCAGAAACAGACAGGCAATGTATCTTCAAGTCTCATAAAATATCTCTGAAAACTTATGAGCCAGGGATATATTATGAGCCAGGCAGCAAGCAAATTTGCACAGTTCCTTACTAAAGTTAGATTTGAGGACTAGATGAGAGATGGGGATTCCAAAATGTAGCATTTGCCTCCATTCTCGAAGGATCCCAATATGGTCTTCCTATGTTTGAATGTCCATTGCATTCACACAGTAGGAATCCATTGAATAGGACCACTTATTATTACTTACTTTCTATGAATTAAAATGTTCTTTCGGCACATGCAAGTTCCCATATATAGGTTTCTGTTAAAAGAAAAAAAAAACATACCAACCTCATTATAACCAGCCCATAATAGTGAGAACGATCAAAAAGAAAGATTTGATAATATTGTTAGATGTTCAGCTTCGGAAAGACATTATATATGCTTCCTTGAAAGCCTTTCATCCCCCTTCTGACCGAAGAAAAACTTTTGTAGCTTCAAAGATGGAACTACATAGATGCTCTATGCAGCAATTTCTACAGAAACTCTAAAAATGTATCAAGAGAATAACAGATGTCAAGAGTTAAGACACATTTTTATTTTAGAATTAAAAACATAAATTTTCAGGTCAAAGTCTCCAAAAACCATTGTCCCAGCACTTTTGCTTAATGGTTAATGACCACTTTTGAGATTTACAAGTGTGTAATCATATGCTCACTTACCTTGGAAAAAACTCTATTGTCCTCAGGGAGATTTACTTCTGAGTATATGTGTAATACATATTTACCTTTTTATATGTGTAATACAGTTTGGTTCAGTTTAGTACATTATTGTATTGCAAACTGTCCTGGGAAAATTTGGTTTTGAAATACAAATATACTATAAATAATTTTTAAAAGCAAGCAGGAGATGCTTTTTGGTGATTGCTATGCTATGAAGAGATTCAGCTGCATATTAGGTGCCATTAAAAGGGGGACTCTAATAGAGGTAACCACCTTAGGAATTGTTCTCAAATAGGCAGCTTGGCTTTCCCCAGCCTGACAGTGCAATCCACATCTGCTCCTCCCAATTCGCCTTACAAACCTACACATCTGGAAGACCCCAGTTTCAGAAAGTCTAAATACTTCTAATAAAATAAAAGAGGTTTTATTTGTAAAATCTAGTTGCCTAATTGTAGATATCAACTTCTCCCAAAATGATGCTCTTTAGTGGACTGGAAATCTGCTTGCCCCATGCTTTTCTAGGACGTTGTATTGAACATTTTGCTACAATGAATACATGAGCTCTTCTTGGATAGAGGCCAGTTTGCACAAGTCGTTTGCAGGAAAACTGATCGTGATACAAAGAAAAAATTACACTAACAAGCAAGTACAATACCCAAAAAAAATTACAATGGTATGCTCCAAAGTTACTACAGGAAGATGTTATTTGCCACACCCTTATTATTCCAGTTCAGGGTGTACACACCTCTGCCAATCCAGACAACCCACACTTGAAACTCCTAATCAAAGAGATTAGGGATTAAGAAGTTTCTTCCTTTGAAACATGATTTATGGGGAAGCCATATTGAATGTGTTATTATTTGCAAAGATAATTCCACTTTGATCTTACACTTTCCATTGAAGATGTTATCTTGTCTTCCATAAAAATTAAATTGGTATAAAGTAGTCATACTTTATAATATGAGGCATGTTCTTCTACAATTGGTGGGTAACAATGGCTCCTCTCCAGCTATACAAAAGTCTCCAACCACCTGAGGAATGTAAGCACAAGTCAAGCTGTTAAAGCAGGGGTCCCCAACCCCCGGTCCGTGGCCTGTTAGGAACTGGGCTGCCATGCTGGTCTCCGAACCCCGCCCTCCGGTCCGCGCAATTGGCTCCCACCTACAAACCCCGCCCCCCGTCCGGTCTGCGCAATTGGCTCCCGTCTGCAAACCCTGCCCCCAGTCCATGCGATTGGCTCCCACCTGCAAACCCCGCCCCCCGGTCTGTTGAAAAATTGTCTTCCACAAAAGCAGTCCCTCGTGCCAAAAAGGTTGGGTAAACCTGTGTTAAGGGCCATAACTGAAAGTCCATAGTAGTTTTTATTTTCCCCAAATTCCCCATTATCAGTACTGTAGGTTTTCAAGTTTAGAAAGGTCATACATATTAACATTATTGCTTTAAATTAATTAATTATAACCACACATTCAAATGAGTACTGATGTTTTTGAAATCATCAGCTTCAACTTTCAAAAGCATCTTTAAAATATTTTTAAGAAAAACCCTTGGGTCCTAAAATGTTGCCAAATTTTAAAACCATATAATCTTCTATATTAGCTTTAGTGTGAAGAAAAATAGCAATTCATAACAGATACTTAAAGTCTCCTTTCATAGCAGGAAAGTTGGCTCTCCACTTCAATTTACAACTCACCATCCCTTCTTTGCAACTGATCTGACAGCCTTCCAGAGAAACAGCCTTAGCCATAGGTTAAGTTTGACCACACAAAATAAAGACAGGGAGTAGCATCGCTGGCCATCCGGTGTGGCCCAGCATCAAGATCATGACCATGATATTCCACTTAAAGACTTTTGTTGTTAAAAAAAAAATGGGCTGTGTATTAAATTACTGTTGTCAACTCCTCCCTTATAGAGTCTTTAATTTTTATGTGTGCACCTGCCAGTATTGGGATAATAAGCATGTAGCCATGCATGTCAGCAATTTTGAAAACTTCCCACACAAAAGAAAACTTGCCATATGGCAAAGCATAAGATGTAGGGAGGACAAAGAACTTAGAATAGAGCTGGAAAGGGAGTGATCAGTGTGGCTGGTAACTTCAAGAGAAAAGCCAGGCTCCAGCCAACATTTATAGGACAAATATAGATGGACATGCTGGGAAGGCATAAAATTATCTTAATTTTAGAATGTGGGGATATAATCAGAAGAACCTTTACTTCTTCAGAAGAAACCTGGTAGACCTGAAGACTTATTCAGGAAACCGATTTAAATAAGGGCCCAAGAAGGAAAGAGATGCTACACTGTGAATGTTTAGGTGCCAGTCATGAAAGCTTTTATTTGCCTTGGCAGGGGTTAGTAGAATACCGACAGCAATTCAGTATGCTATTATTATTTATTGGTTGATTTGATTGCAATTTTAATTGTGACTATTGCAGTAGACATATTTTAATCTGTTGTAAGTGAATTTGGAGACAGCCAGCTCGGTGTAGCGGTTAAGGCACCAAGCTAGAAACTAGGAGACCGTGAGTTCTAGTTCTGCCTTAGGCATGAAGCCAGCTGGGTGACCTTGGGCCAGTTACTCTCTCTCTGCCCTAGGAAGGCGGCCATGGCAAACCACTTCTGAAAAACCTTGCCAAGAAAACTTCAGGGACTTGTCCAGGCAGTTGCCAGGAGTCAACACTGACTTGAAGGAGCACGCACACACACACACACACACAAAGTGAATTTGGAGATCTGTTCTTAGTCAAAAGTGGAGTATACACATTTATGAAAGGGTCAAATGGAAGTAGCTGAAAGGCATTAGATCCCAGAGTTTGGGACCAATATATCTTTGTCCTCTGTCGACCACCTAACTTTTATTTTTTTGTATTTTTTACTTTTCCCCTTTGCAGAATTTCCCCCCTTGCAGAAGGGAAAGATTGCTTAAACAAACTATCTCTTCCTAAGCTGTTCTTCAGCACAGCACTTCCCTAAAAGGTGCTAGCTACAGGTTAATTAGCACCCTTGGCCAGCTTGTGCTGCTATCTGAAATTGGCAAAGACCCTAATCAGTTTCACCCTAAAGGCTTTCTAAAGACCCTAATCAGTTTCACCCTAAAGGCTTTCTAAAGTGGCTGCGGCAGCCACCAGCATGCTAAGCAAGCAGCCAGCGCCAAGGCATTCCTTTCAATGTGTGTTCCCCTCATTGTGTACTCGAAAGTATTCCTGTTAATGTGTAGCCTCCCATTGTGTTCTTGCTTACTTTCTTGTAATCTCTTCTTCAATGTATGTAAATACAAACATTAATTTTCCCTTGCTAGTTATCCCAGAACCGGGGTGAGGATTCCAAAGGGTGTGGGTGTGGGGAAAAAGGGCTATAAGATCTACCTTTTTCCCAGCTTCCTTGTGAGTCAAGTTCCAGAACATGAACCTTCCCCGCCCTTTGGGCTCAACCAGCTGTTTGGGGACATATCCTCCTGACGCTGTAAGTATTTAGGGGCAATTTCTTAATAAACCTTTAAGATTTACCACCACCATCCTGGAGTCTCCTTTGGTGTTCTCTTTCTTTGGTATCCAACCTGCAAATCCTAAACTAAGTGTCCACACACAGATGAACGGAGTGAGTCTTAGAAGGAAAAAAAAAAGGATGCAGAAAAACACTTTGAGTTGTTCTTCTGTAGCAACACTAATTCAAGTGAATTATTATATAGGGAAATTGGTTTTATAATTTACAGAAGCTACCCTACCTCCAAAGTTCTTGTGGAATACTAAATAATTTTTTTACTCGTTTTAAATTAACACTGCAGCTTTTTAGCCCTTATAATAAGCATAGAAAAGCTGAGAATGTTACAGGGTGGGGAGGAATAATACTGACACTAATAAAACTGGGAATAAATGGAAGTTCAACTCCCAATGAACAGGTAGTGATAACTATACATCAGAAATGAGTGCACTTGGATTGTACTTAAGACAACCACACTATACTTTATTAAACTTGTATCTCATTCTACTGTGGATGTTCAGGGGTAGAAACAGGCAGGTATTTAAAGTGTCTCTAATTTCTACATTATAGTTTTTTTTTCTGAAACACTGAACCTCATTTATAAATGACCTCTCCAAGTCAAAATAAATTACAGTATTTCTGAAATATACTTAGAATGACAAATGTATTGGGGAACACAAGTTCTGTAAATTAAGAGCAACTACTGAAGAGCACCCCCCCCCCCCAGCATTCTTTGATTACCAACGTTTGAGCAAAGCTGGTATGGTGTGCTGACTAGGGTGTTATAATTCAAGACACTGTCAGCTTGTTAAATGCCTTCTCACAGAAGGCAAGCTTCCAATCCCTGGAACATGGAATGAGTGTTGTACACAAACAGAACCTGCACTTAAAATAGCTTCTTTGCCACCTTGGCACAGACACCAATCAGTGAAATTTAAAAGTGCTGAAGGCAGAAGCAGCATGGGAATCACAACAACATTGGCTCAAATCCAGGAACATTTTATTTCTCTGGAATGGAAACAACTCATCCACTCTGAACATAAACTGCAGGTGGTAATTGTACATTCTCTCTCTTTAAAAAGAAAAGCAAGTGTTTAATTCCATAAATTTCTGTCATAAGAAACAATTTTAAAAAATTGTACACCAAGCTTTTTTTTTTTTGCTTTTTTTTTTAAAACAAAGCATCAATGTTAAAATGGGTTCACCGGCTTCTACCACATTGTCTTCCGTGTATATCATGCAAAATGCTACATCTGCTTAACACATTTTAAACATTAGCATTACAAAGATTCAAAGGTTCATTGGTTGATTGATATTTTAAAGACATGGATTGTGATGCATTTCGTTCCCCCCCCACCCCAGGGAAGTTATAAAAATAATTTAGTTCAAATGGACTAAATATAGGATTGTATTCCAGCTTTGTACTTCAGTCAATTCCATAAGCAAGCCATTGGCCACGAGGCCCAGCTTGTGTGGTTCTTGTAGTCATAAGATCATGGGTTAGAAGGTACCTCAGAGTTCATGGAGTCCAGCCTCCAGCAGCAATAAGGAGTCTCTAGACTTCAATGATCCTCCATACTAGATGCTCATCCAGTATTCTCTTTAAAGGAGAATATTTTGTTCCTGACATCAGGTGGTTCCTCTTTTCAGTTATTAGTTCCATTTAAATCAGCACATCTGCAGCAACTAAGAATTAGTTCTGGCTGAGCTCTAAGAGTAACCTACAGCTGAAGAACACCATTTCAGTCTGGGCCAATTTCACATGGATTTAGTCCTTTGTCCTTGGCTTCTTTATACATCCTTTGGAAGTCTTTGAAACGTGGGGCACAGCCTAATCTGGCCTCCCCAAAGTGCATACTGCCTGTGAAGAGGAAGTCTCCTTCTCCTGGTTTTACTCCACACTGAAGCAGAGTCTTGATCTGTCCTTGCCACTGACCACTCTCCTCAGCAGAGTTGAAGATTCTTGTTTTCTGCCTGTAGATTCTATTAATGTTTATGTTGATAACGGAATCTTGCTGATCCTCCTCATTGATTACACTTTGGATGGTACCTCTGACAACTAGGAGGAAACACAGGCAAAAGAATTTAGATGTGGAAATACCTTGGTATCTGTTTTTGTGTGTGCATGTTATCATTCCCTTTAACATGCATAGGATATTGGATAACAGGTTATTTACTCAATGGCATCCTGAAAGAAAAAGGAGGATCAATCTAAGAGAAGGAGAATGGCAACACCAGATGTTGACATCCCCCAAAAGTGAGGCAAAAGTCTATTGTGTTCTTAAAACTAATTTCTTATACAGTTTGTTGGTTTAATTATACATTGCTGCATTGAAATCTTAAGTTCTGTATTTATTTGTTTAATTAATTTGTATGCCCGCCCATCTCCCCCCATGGGGAACTCTGAGTTTATGCACATATTTTTGAAAGAGATTTTTTGTTTGTTTCCTGTAATATGTTTCAGGTACCTAAAACACACCAGGAAGCTATGGCTACCGAATAAGACTTAATTTTGATGTATGGTATGCATCAATCCATCAAAATTAAGTCTTATTCGGTAGCCATAGCTTCCTGGTGTGTTTTAGGTACCTGAAACATATTACAGGAAACAAACAAAAAATCTCTTTCAAAAATATGTGCATAAACTCAGAGTTCCCCATGGGGGGAGATGGGCGGGCATACAAATTAATTAATTAATTAATTAATTAATTAATTAATTAAACAAATAAATACAGAACTTAAGATTTCAATGCAGCAATGTATAATTAAACCAACAAACTGTATAAGAAATTAGTTTTAAGAACACAATAGACTTTTGCCTCACTTTTGGGGGATGTCAACATCTGGTGTTGCCATTCTCCTTCTCTTAGATTGATCCTCCTTTTTCTCAATCCAAGGGGCGTGGTGGCTCAGCGGGTAAGACGCCAGGCTTGTTGATCGGAAGATTGCAAGTTCGGAGGTTCGAATCCCTAGCCCTGCGTGCAGAGTGAGCTCCTGCACTAGCTCCAGCTCTTGCCAACCTAGCAATTCGAAAGCATGCAAATGCAAGTAGATGAATAGGTACCACTTCGGTGGGTAGGTAACAGCGTTCCGCGCGTGTCATGCGGCCACATGACCGTGGAAGCGTCTTCGGACAACGCTGGCTCTTTGGCTAACAAACGGAGATGAGCACCGGCCCCTAGAGTCGGACACGACTGCACAAATGTGCGGGGGGTACCTTTACCTTTACCTTATGCATCAATCCTCCAGTGTAAGTCTCCTCAATGCAAGTCCAACAGAAAAATATTAGAAATCACCTTTTTAAAAGGTATTTTCATAACCAGAAAAGGAATATAAACTACCCTTCCCTAATCTTTTGCTAACCAGGAATTTCAGACTACAGTTCTGACAGTAGCTGGAAATTCTGGGAAGTGTTAGTCCAACACATTTGAAGGGCTCACAATTGAGAAAGACTATGATCCATGCTTAATCTACTAAAAGCCTACTGTGGTAATCTTGGTTTTAGAGCTGGCAGTTCTTGATATCAGCTGTGTCTAAGAACGTTCAATCTATCCACTACAAAAGATCACGAAATAGGGAAACAAGTATTTTCTTCACCTGCATAAAGCTAGCATGAAGGGGCAACCTGCAGCTTTTTGCAAGTTTCAGACTATAGCTCTGACAAAACCTTGCAAATAGAATCTAAAAAAAACACCTGGAGAGGTCAAAAACACCTGGAGAACACTAGTTTGCCTATTAGTTAAATGGGATAAACCTCACTATTAAAATAAATAAATGCCTACACCAAAACTCACCGGAGAACTTTACATCACATTCTATTAATGGCCCAGTAACACTCAAGTTCTCTGGCATTCTGCCCTGAAGAAATATACACAGCAAGACACCACCTGTCTAGGCAACATTTTCCATCAAGATGGAGCTAGAGCAATCCCACTACAATGTCTGGATGTTGCATCCTCCTCCCTGTTCAGAATATGGCCCTATTATATCCACAGTACTAGTAGACTGTATTTATATCTGTAGCACATGTCCAAGACCAGACATGCCCAGCTGTTTCATTACAACATTTACTTTGGATTCCAAGCGTGGGAAAAGTGCTTTAATGCTATTTCACTACCATAAAGAGGAAAACAGTTACTCCACTAGTCATACTAGGGAAAACCACTTGTCTCTTTGGGGGAGACATAACAGAAAAGGGGATACCTTTTGCTGGCACAGATCACTGTGTTTATGTCTATTTGAGGTCTAAGCATTTCAAACAGGGAATCTTTACAGGCCATCTTTGCAGGCAAAATGTACTTAGAGAAAAATAATACACAATTCTGCTGGATCTCTGCTAACCATACTGATTAAGGCCAACCGTATCACAGCATTTCTATCCAGTGAGTCTACGAAAGATTTTGATGCAGTCTATGCATCAAAATGCTTTTTTTAACGGCTCAGAGAAAACTCTGCTTTTGGGTTTTATAAAACCCTTCTCCCCAAATGATATTTTGGCTTACTAAAAGGTAACCCTTAATGAAGAATTGGTCGGATTTTTTGGACCAGTGTGAAAGAGAATATTTTCTATTCCTGATGAAGCCTCACTTACCCCTTATTTTATTTCATTCTGTACATTTTGAGAAACTACTTCCTTTCTTACAGACAAACAGCCCAATAAGATAAAGACCCTATTCTAGTTATACCCCTGCAGGATTATATATAAACTTCATCTTTAAAAACAACAACTTCCACAGAAACAGGCATTTAGTTTTTATCAAGGGTCTATTTAGAAACATCAAGAGAATAATTCCTATTACTCGCTCCTAAAAACCTTTGAACTTCCACCACTATTACCGCAGCCCCTCTTTCTTTCTTTGTCCACGGCAGAAAAGAACTAGCCAAACACAATGAGTTTAATTGAAGCTCTTCAGAGCTAAGACCCCATAAAGGCTTTTCCTCCCTTGTTCCCTTTGTACTTCTCGGACACACTTTGTTTACTCCAAAATGGGCAGAAAAGGGCTCCCTTGTTGGTTACAATCTGGGGCTTTCAGTTTGTTCACTGTTTGCTGAGGCTTCTGCAGGCCAAATCTAGCAGATTATCACAAGGGAAGAATGGCATTTTTAGAGAGCCATGGTGAACTCAGCAGTCACCCAGAAATCAAGGAAACTTACCAAAGTCACTGGAGCAGACAGCCAAGAGAACTTCCGTGTCACTGCAAGGTCGGCAGGGAGCTGAGAATGAAAGAAATTAGGGCATTTTAGTATCTCAAGAATGTAAATGTTCCACACAGGCACACCTTAAAGATCTTAACACACCACTCAAATCAGTAAACAGATGTGCAGTCTACCTCCCCAGATCAATATTCTCTATGAAAATGTCCATCTTTTAAAAACTGAATGCCCCATCATCTGGATGTGATATTAAAGATAATGTTCTCCTACAACAATCCTTTGGTAAGCTTCTTTATTGAAACTGATCTATGGAATTGTATCCCCTCGCAGAACAATTCCCTTGGCAAAGATGGCAGATGTTTACTCTCTAGGATGAACTTTTTAAAACTAGTTCCTCAAGATCCAGCAAGCAAAAATTACTGCAGATTATATGCACTCAGAATGCAAGATGTTTAATTCTAGGACTTTATTCCAGGTATCAGAACTTGCGACAGGAAAAACTATACCTGATTATCCCAACAAAACATGTCAGCCCATTTAAAAATAAGAACGTAAATAATGATGCAGCTGGTAGCCATGCCTTAAACATAACATGTAGTTGAGCCTAGAGGAGACTACAGAGAGAGGAAACAAAAAAAACGAGCCATCTAGGAAGAGACAGCAGCTGTTTTGTGCCCTTACACAGTAGCCTTTATTCAGCAGCAGTTGCACCACAAGGCTGTGGGGGACCAAGCCGGAGGCAGTCTACACCTGCACCCCTGGCTTCTGGAGCCAGGGAAAGGTCTGAAGGTCACGCCACACATTAAAGATACCATGTGTAGATCCATGTTTTTCCTGGGTTTTTTTTTAAACTAGAAAGTAAAGACAGTAGGCCTGATACTGTCCAGCATCACAGCATATTGGGACAGGGGGGTTAACCTCTCCTGCTTGAACCACAGCTTCCCCGTCAAAGCTGCCCCTTCCCCCAGCATAAAAAAAATTAGTGACAGTAACTGAAGAACCCATTCATGCTTACTTTCTGGTTCAAAAAAGACCAGGGAGCGCACATGTTATGCATTTCAAGACTGAATCCTCAACACTGTCTAACTCTGGTTGTATTGCTTCAAGACTGAGTTTAAGCTGAACTCTGAGTTGTTACTGTTTTCTCCTCATTTTTGTTCTTTGGAAAAAGAAAAATCCAGCTTTTAATTTATCCTACTCTATTAATTGGTTCTGTGGCCATTTCCTCCATTTTCTTTCAGGAAATTTGGGGCGGGGTAGAAATATTGTATATTCTTTTGAAAACTTGACATTTTTTTCTTTCTGTCTATCCCATTTACAGCGTCATTTACTGGTCCTGTCATTTCCCTCTAAAAGGGCTAATTGCTATTAATTACAAAAATACTGGAAATGGTCAGAGAGTTGAAAAAATATAAGCAGCAAGTGGTTCAGCAAAGGGAAGGTGTGTGTGTGTGTGTGTAGATATATATAATATATAATGTAAAACAGATATATCACATTATTCCAATGACATGCCTACAAAACACGTTTGTTTCTTGAAACCTGCCATTATACATACCAAAGCGATTTCCGTGCATATTGACATAGAACAGACAGAACTGTAGTGAAATTACAGCTGTAGTGTGAGATTTTTATCAAAGGCTGAAAACCACAGAAATACATAGACTGGGAAGACCATCCAGGTTTTATCAAAAGGCATTTATTTACTTAGCTCCTAAATTTATCCACATTTTATAGCATTCAGCTGCCACTATTATGGGAATATCAGCAACTCATGGTATACTATAAGTGAACAGGTGACCATAGTCTGAATTACCAGGCCGCATAAGATGAGTTGCATAAAGGCTGGTAAAAATGTCCTTCATCAGAAAGGTTTTAACTGTCTCTGGTGGGAATTCAAAGCAAAAACCACAAATGAAGGACTAGGTAAGGACTTGTGTCCTGTAGAAGAAAGTTGCTCTAATGGGGCCTATTAAACCATTGAATGGAAATCAGAGTTGAGAACTAGCTCAACTTTTAACCTTTGTTGCCTAAACACTAATCCTCAAGTGTTAGAAATAAAGATGAGCTTAAACTCTATTTCAGGAAAGCAAATATGATTTAATAGGTATAACAGAGGCCTAATGAGATGACTCCCATGATTGGAATATACAGTAGTAAGCAAAGATACATTTTGTTCAAAAGGAGAAGTTTCAAGGGTGTTCATCACGTTTTATATTCATAATGTCTGGAACTTTAATCAGGTTGTTTCAAATGTCTGAGTTCTAAATGGTGTTTAGGCTCAAAACACTTTTGACCTTGAAAAACAACTGGCTTAACAGCTGTTTTAAACTTATCATATGTATTAAAATTATCATATATACTAAGGAACTCAAGTGAATTAACATGGTGATACTGCAGAAGATATCTGGGTTAAAATAACTGGGGGAACAAATGCAGGCAACACTATTAGTATCTACTGTAGCTTATCCAACCAAAGAGAAGATATGGATGATGCTTTCCAAAAGCAAAGTGCAGTTCTTTCAAAGTAGTAGTGATAGGGATTTAAATTACCATGACATCATTTGGAGGACAAATTGTGCCAAGCATTGTCCTTCAAAGAGTGTCTGCTGAGAAACTTTCTCTTTCACAGGGTGAAGGAGGCACAGGAGGATTCTCTTATCCTTGATTTGATAGCCAATAGGGATGGCACAGACAATGAAACAGTCACAGCGGTTGGCTATACCTAAACTTAGTAAAGGTAAAGGTTCCCCCTGCACATTTGTGCAGTCGTGTCCGACTCTAGGGGCCGGTGCTCATCTCCGTTTGTTAGCCGAAGAGCCAGCGTTGTCCGAAGACGCTTCCACAATCATGTGGCCGGCATGACGTGTGCGGAACGCTGTTACCATCCCACTGAAGTGGTACCTATTAATCTACTTGCATTTGCATTCTTTCGAATTGCTAAGTTGGCAAGAGCTGGGGCGAGTGCGGGAGCTCACTCTGTCACACAGGGCTAGGGATTCAAACCTCCAAACTTGCGATCTTCCGATCGACAAGCCTAAACTTGCTTGATTTCAAAAAGCCAAATGGGATCAGACCTGGTGAATACTTGAGTGGAAGTCCATCAGGAAATGCTGGGACTGTAAGCTAGATTGGAAAGTTAAAAAAAAAAAAATCAAAGAGGTAGCAAACCACTTTGGTGTTATTGCCAGGAAAAAAAAA
This sequence comes from Charina bottae, assembly GCA_023362775.1. NCBI lineage: Eukaryota > Metazoa > Chordata > Lepidosauria > Squamata > Charinaidae > Charina > Charina bottae. Next base: position 119,463,230 of record JALMGJ010000002.1, read on the forward strand.
ACTGCTCATGTCCATAAAATCACCAGATTTCACCTAGTCCAAGGGTCGGCAAACCGCGGCTCGTGAGCCACATGCGGCTCTTTGGCCCCTTGAGTGTGGCTTTTCCACAAAATACTGCATCACTGTCCAGAACGGTCTAAAATAGAACGCCGCTCTACGAATACCGTCACGTGCCCAGCTAAGCCTTCGGACGGGTGCGCGTGTATCTACGGGCTCAGAAGCCAGGGTGCGTGCATCAAAAGGTGAGCCGCTCTTCTCATTGGCTGCTGGGACAGAGACGCGTCGCACCCAAACATTGTGGGGCGTGACCAATAGCCAAGCCCGATGCAGAGATCTCGAGAGAGTTGATCTGAAGCTGGCACCGCCATGTTGAAATAGGGAGAGGCCACAGCCAGTCTTCAGGTTTTTTTTATTTTCGAAAAGGAACACGAACACCTCAGGGAAGCATTTGGATTGACGCGTGTTTTAAATTGTTTTTCCCCCACCGAGAAATCCCGGTGGTGTCAAAGAGGCGGGCGGGGGGACGGCAACGAGAGGATGGTGCAGTCCTGCCGAAATCGATACGACAAAGAGAAGCCCATCTCTTTCCACAAGTGAGTAGGGCCGGGGGCAAGAAAACGGGAGCGGGGGAGAGAGTGAGAGAGACGCTCTCTGGACCAGGTGGGAAAGGGAGACAGCGTTCGCTTCGCCAAGAGCAGCGGGCGCAGTGGGGACTGCATTGGCGGCAACCATGAGGCAGCAGCAGCGAGCTAAAGCCCCCTTGTGCCTGATCCACCTTGCCTTGCAGGCACAGAGGAGCTGGCCGAGGGGGCGGGGAAGAAGATCCCTGGTTGCAATCAGGAAAGGGGCAGATTGTGGGAGGTTTTGTCTCCAAGGCGCTGTAAGGGAGCGAAGGACAGGCAGAGGAGAAGATCAGGGAAGCGGACTTGTCTCCGAGCAATTAACTCGGAGATTATACAATGCTGGTGGTGGGTGGGGTGGGGTGGGGTGGGGTGGGGAGCTGCAGCTACATTTTGCCACCCAAAATTGTTTTCAAGGCTCCCGCCCACAAACCCTGCCCCCAGTACGTGCAATTGGCTCCTGCCCGCAAACCCTGCCCCCTTCCACGTGATTGGCTCCTGCCCGCAAACCCCACCCCCTTCCACGTGATTGGCTCCCGCCCGCAAACCCCGCCCCCTGGCCCTCGAGTGATGTTATAAATGTCAAAATGGCTCCTGGCATAAAAAAGTTTGCCGACCCCTGACCTAGTCAATGAGATGGAAGTAGCAAGAACACAGAAGAAAATGGCCATGTGATGCTGGAGCTCTTGCTTTCAATTAAAATTAAAACTGACTGTAATCAAACGTTATCTTGTACTCAAGAGTGGAGGAACAACCATAAGTCATGAATTCTTAATTGTATTTCTGCACAGAGCACAGGATTAGACTCAGTGGCCTAAATAGCATATTTCTAGTTTGGACAGAATTTTTCCCTACACAGATTTTGACATGCTTGGGAAATGGTTCACATGAAAGAAAACTAGCTGAAAACTTGTGTGTAGCACATACTAGTTATTGTAGTGACAATTCTTATAGAAGACAAATGCATTATAAGATTATGTGAAAATCAGAATGTGCATTTGCATAAACATTCACAGAATGAACTCTTGGATGGCTGACTTGGTTTTTTCATGTAAGAAAACGAATTAAAGTATGTTACAAGAGAAATGGTTGACACATACATCTGAAGACAGGAAGATCAAGTGGAAACTCAAGACCAGATCTGTTACAACTCTAAGAACTATGTCGCCTGGAAATAGTAGAGACACCCTACGCTAATCTAATCAAGGCAAGAACGTAGCTGCTTTTTATACTCAGGCCAGCTACTTCTACAGAGAAGGTGGTGCAGATGTTTCTATAATACCCTATTCAGCTATGGAATTCCTTTTCACTCAGAGGTCTGCCCTAAAAAGGTAAAGGTTCCCCCCGCACATTTGTGCAGTCGTGTCCGACTCTGGGGGGCGGTGCTCATCTCCGTTTGTTAGCCGAAGAGCCAGCGTTGTCCGAAGACGCTTCCACGGTCATGTGGCCAGCATGACGCACGCGGAACGCTGTTACCTACCCACCGAAGTGGTACCCATTCATCTATTTGCATTTGCATGCTTTCAAATTGCTAGGTTGGCAAGAGCTGGGGCGAGTGCGGGAGCTCACTCCATCACGCGGGGCTAGGGATTCAAACCTCCGAACTTGCGATCTTCCGATCGACAAGCCTGGCGTCTTACCCGCTGAGCCACCACCATGCCCTATCTACATGCTAATTAAATCTACTCACTGGAGACCCAAAAATGGAATGGGTGGAGAACTACAGCTTTCTTTGTTATCCCAACAGGGCACTTACATTCATCATAAAAATGAGAAATCATCAATTCTGCTAAGCATCTACGGTCAATCTCACCAGTGGTCATGACAAAGATGGCACTTAGGGAAATAGAGAACCGGAAGAGTCTTGCTTTCATGAATTTAAATCTCAATTATTGCATTCAGATTTATGTAGTAATTATTTAAAGCACGAATGTCTATATTTAGAGGGGTGTTTTTTTTTAATGCACCGACTTCCAAGTCATAGAATACAGCAATAGCGTTTTGTGTGATAGCACTTTAACAGGCACGTTGCTAGCTAAAACACCCTTCTATTTTTAGGGGCAGGTCATTCATAAAACTAGAAGAAAGAAAAATAGAATGTTTTGTCAGTTAAACTTTTTCTCTAAGTAAGCGTACCTAGGAAATACTTGACTTTATTCAGTGCCCTTGCTGAACGAAAGATAAGAGTAGAGCTCAAATCCTTTATTACTTTTTATGAAAACTTGGGCACACAGATGCTATTGCATGAGAAATGAGAATACCAACTACAGATATTCTAAAGGAAACTATTCAAAGTTCAAATCATTTTGATTGTCGAAGATCTAGCTGTTTATTAAGCAGCTGCCAAGGTTATACAGTAGTGTTCTCCTGAGTCTATCAAGACATTTACACAAGGAAAGAAAATCTTATCAACAGAATGTTCCTACACTTCCATATTGATTTTCTAGTTAGTGTGTCATCTCTTACTACTACAATTTATGAGCAAAGCTATCTAATTTCCTCAATGTTGGACCATGCTGTTAAGAACAACAACAGTATTACATTTCCTGCTTCGGGTGATGGTTTAGACAATCTCACTGCTCAGAATTCCAAGCCAAAACAAACAAACCTCATAGATTCTCAACAATAATGCCCCAAACTGCGAGAGAGGAAAAGCAGTTTCAGTGCATTTTCAAATGCCTGGATGTTAACCCTCCTAAAGAGGTTATGGCATAATGCTGTCACTGTACTGACACACTGTAAACTAGGAATTCCTCTGATGGAGTATCATGACCTGAACTAACTGAAGATATGCCTTGCCACCTCTTCACCTTTACTACCTAGTGCATCCGAAGACCTTTATGGGGTGGCGGGAGGGGAGAAAGGTATATTTTTACATTGTCACATGAAACAGCATTAGAGATCCAGGTGCCTCTAGTTCCTGCCTTCTGAGTTTATATTGTTACTGAGGAAGTCATGGAAATAAACCCCAAAAACGATGTTAGTCGACCAATTTTCCTTCAATTTCTCCTCTGCAATTTCCAGAGAAAACTGGGTATGAAATTGTCACAAAAAAAATTCTAGTAAGCATTTAAAAAAAATGCTTTGCCCTCTGAGCGTTGTTTTTGTTAGTCTGTTTTTAACCTGGAGATTATGAATGTTCAGTTACCTTTCAGCAACGTTACAGCTGCCAATAACAATTCACCTCTAGTTACTACTTAGAAGCACTTTGACATTATAGCCTTGAAAAGCAACCAAGATAAAAAGCAGAATGTGTTTGGTGGGTGTCCATAATAAACCTCCAGGAACAAAAAGTAATTTGTTAGAAAATATTTTGGAATACCAGAAGGATGTTCTTATTTGTAAGAGAAGTGCCTATCAAATCATAGCAAAGGTTCATTTGACATAACCTATTAGTTTTGATGTGCCTTGCTCATCACTGGGCTGTATAGAAAATGGCTACGCCTCCAGCAGTTCTGGAAGATCCATCAAGGATGAGACCTACTCTAGACCATTTTAACTGCCATTTTAATATTTTCCAAATGTACTGAAGTTCTCAATACACCATACTTTCAGGAGAGCATCAAGGTCTCTAAATCTGAGGACACCTCTGATCTTCTCTGCGTCCTTAGCCGCTTCTTAATATTATCAATGAGGCTAAGGGGAAAAAAGCCCCAAACTTTTTGAGACTGGACTGCTTTTCTTTTAGAATATTCTCATTTTGGTTTCATTATATAAAACTGTCTATGTCATAGGCATAGAATTAAAGAACACATCCAATCCATGCAAGAGGATGGAAGTGTTTATAGGGAAACTTTATGGGAATTAATATGAATTAAATATGAATAAATATGAATTTATGGGAAAGTTATATAAATTATATAGAATGTCAAAATTGGAACTTTGAAATGAGATGCAAGTGTTTCTGTCATTCTAATATTCATCTTTAGAATGCTGGAGCAGATTCTGGATCTAGTTACTTGTTTACAAGTTTCATTAAAATCAAATCACTTGATACTTCCATTACTGTATGAGAGAGCATAATCTATGGGGGGTTTTTAAACCGATGTGCAGCAACTTTTTGATCCAAAATTTAGACAAAAATAAACTACTTGCTGAACTACTGGCAGCTATTTTGATAGTAGTGGTCAGGCCTTGATTATATTCATTACAGAAGGAAATCTGTTCCAACACTAGTAGTCTTTCCATAATTATATGTGGGCTCTGAATGTCAAATTTTCCCCAAGGCTGACAACAGTTATGATGAAATCTGACTGGACTGAAAACTTTAGATGGGGAACTAGGAACAGCTGGGAATTGTTTTCGGCTAGGGGGTCCTCAAGGGCCAAACAACCACAACAGCAGGAGGAAGAACTGCTGTTACTCTAGAGTAAGAATCATAATCCCTTGATACTTATAGTGCTTTAAAAAAGAGAATTACTTTTAACATATAAAAAAGGAGTACATATTATTCAAATTGAGTCAGTTTATCACTACTTATCATCAATTGAAAACAATGCAATTAGTGTATTAATATATTGTTTGTAGTTCAAGTATTTCCTGAACAAGTTCCATCAAATACCTGTTTTTCAAGCCAATTAAACATGATAAACAAGGAAACAAAGCTGCCCACTAATTAGGTGCTATAGCTTTTGCAGCTGGCACTTCCCTGCGAATCCACTGAACTGCTCAGGCTAGTATACCATATATATGAGACCAGCAAGTGGATAATGGCAGCAAAAAGTTACCTCCTTATATCAGCCCCCTATTAACAAAAATATGTGATTCATGCTGCTAGAAATAACCATATAAATCAGGTACTTCCATAAAGTCCTAATCAATCCATTTGTATCAAGGATCATGGAACTGGGGAGGATGAGACTACAGTATATCTATGAATAGGTTTTTACATGTTCTTTTTTTTAATATAACCCTTGACTTTATTTTTAAAAAATCAAATTTTATTTTGAAATACAGTATTTTCATTTTTAACACACTTTGAATTCACTCTGATAGAAAAAACAAGAGTTTGCCTTTGGAATGCTGCCAACCTGACCTGGAGTATCAAGACATTTAGAGCAGTTACCTTGTCAATGAGAGTCTTCCAAAAACGTAAGCTTAGAAATCTTCTAAATAATCAGTAACTACTTAAAGAAAAAGAGCAGAGAGGATGAATATGGTCAGTCCTCACAAATGGAGAACAGTGTCCCTCACAAGGGTTCTGTAATAAGACCAGTATTTTCAATTATTTCATAAATGGTCTAGCACACAGAAGGTAAAGTGTGAGAGTGGTGTGATTATGTTCTCTAAAAGATGTCTTCTCAACAGGTAAAATGGGCAATAAAGTAACAAACTGAATTCAATGCAGATGGAAAAAAAAGTTTGTTGAGGGGAGAAACATCCAAGCATGCCACATACAATGGTGCAGAGCTTTCCAAACTGTGTGTCGTGACACAAAAGTGTGTCGCCACACAGAGTCTGGTGTGTCGCCACACAACCCGGAAGTGCTGATCATCATCAGCGCTTCCGGGTTTTCCCGCGGCGACACACCAACGGCGGCGTGCAAAAACCCGAAAGCGGCAGCAGCGCTTCTGGGTTTTTGTGCGCTGCCGCAACGGCGGCACTTCCGGGTTTTCCCGCGGCGACACACCAACAGCGGTTGGTGTGTCGCCTCAGGAAAACTTTGGAAAGCCCTGCAATGGTGGATCAAATCTAGCAATGCCTATCAGAGAAGGAACCTGAGGCAACACTAGAGCTTAGTGAAACACAGATACATGCTACATCAAGAAAGGTGAACCCTATGTTGGAGATTATTAGGGGTAAGGATCAAAAGTAACATGGCCAATCATACCATCACAGAAATCAAAGGACCAGTCACATTTCTAATCCTTGTACCACAAACAAAGGTTTTTGAAGACCTGGAAAGGGAACAGAAAAGGACAGTTTTTTAATCAAGCAAGCAGAGTAACTGTACCACGAAGAGAAGTTGTTATCTGAGACATTTATTTTAGAAAAAGGTAAGCAAGAATAGGTATCCAAGTGCCTTTGTTTTGGATTACAACTCCCATCAATCCAAGAAAGCATGGCCACTGGTAAGAGCTTTTGAAAGTTGCAATCACTGACAGCTGAAGAGCAACAAGTTGCCTACTCCTGATGTAAGGAAATGCTTCCTCCTCCTTCTTTTAAAGTAAATAGAACTTCTAAATCCATTTCAAGTTTTCAGCTGAAGATATGGAGGGCTTCACATGTTCAGAGAATGGAGCTCCATAGTCCGCCGGCCCTATTTCTTTTTCTTCCTGCCCTTCACAAATTGAGCTGGAGGTTTGATGGAGACAGCATTCACATATGCATGATTTTGGGGCACAGCTGTCTGTGCAAACAGACTCTGCTTAATTACTGAGCTCACATCCAAGCATCAGCAGGATTTGTAAGGGCAGATTCTGTAGTTTAGGTATAAACTGTGTGGCAAAAAATGCACTCTTTTGTTTATACTGAATCTCCCACTCATCTGCTTCACTGAGTTAAAACAAACAACAGGTCTGTATTCATCACATGAAGGATTAGATGTAGCACTCTTAACTCCTGGTGTTCTGCCGCCATTTTAGATTTTCTCCAAAAACAGAAAAATAATACATTGCTTCAAATACTTCAAACTTCTCCTAATGTTCCAGAGTCTCCCAATTAGGAAGAAGACATTCCCTCAGAGAAAGGCCCCTGAAGAATTTATTACAATATAAGAATACTCTTTGATTAGAGAAAAGACAATATCTACATTTATGGCTGACTGGAAACCCCTTATAGACTTTTCTGCATGAAGCAAAAAAAAATGCACTTAGGAATTATGATTTTGATAAGGAAAAAAAATTGGATAATAGAAAAAAGTGAGCTTTTTTTTGTAATCATAGAGTAAGATATAACTTTGTAATCATACTTGTATTTGCTGCAAAGGAAATCAGAAGCTTTTTCTATTTCTTTTTATTCTTTCTGCACTTTTCTTTCTTCTTTCTCTGTATTCTGTATTAGTTTGTGTTCGTTTTTGTGTTTTCTTTAAAACTTTTAATAACATACATACATATATGAATATATATATATATATATATATGAATATGAATATGAATATGAATATATGAATACTAATCCTCCTGGGGAAGAAGTGAATCACATCCCTTTTACCCCATTTCTGATGTGACTCATAAGTCAACTCTTTAACACTCTTTGTCATCAGGAAAGACTCTTCATCAACATATTGACTATTTTAGCAAATTAGTCAATTCAAACCTGGGTCAGACAAAAGTTCTGCATGAGGACACAAGAATGAAATAAAAAGTAGAGGGTAGCTATGCTCAATGACTGAAAACCAGAGTTCTACACACCTGAAGAAAAATTTTCACTATCAAGATCCTAGCAATTTGGATCTACAACTGGAGCTCAAAGGAAAGCAGAATATACTTACCAGGAGGAGTCTGGTAGCCCTTTCAACTAAGAAATTTTATTAAAAGGCACAAGCTTTCAAAACCTTGTGCTTTTAATAAAATTAAAGGAGCTACTAGATTCCTTCTGATTAGTCTAACACAGCTTTCCTCCTACAGAATATACAGTATTAACAAAGCTTAAGTGTTCTCAGTGGTGGGGTCTTTTTTTAAATTAGTAATTTGTACAATTTATTAATCTCAAATTCCCTTTAATTTTTGTTAGGACGTATAGTTTATTACAATAAAAAGAAAACATTAAGAAAAAAACACTCTTTTTTGAACATTCAATGTATAAAACTACCCCACTGTTCCACCAGCAGACTATGCCTACTGGGATTACAATATTTCATTAAAAGCATTTACAGGTTAAACTGTATTTCAGAAAACTCAACTCAGGAATCCCATGGGTAGTAACTAGGTGTCTGACAAGGAAAAAAACAAACAAGGGTTATGTGAGTTAGCCTCTCCCACTTCCAACTTTATAGAAAAATAATCTGGCTACTTCAGAAATACAAGCAAACCCGTATTTGCCTTAGAAACCCAGAAATCACCACACATAGGGAAAACACAAGAGAATATAGAAACCCAAGCTTGATTCATAGTGTGCTATTTAGTTCTCTCTCTCAAAAGTGTTGCTCTAGTTTGAGGCATGGAACCTGACCCCCTCCATTCTCATTTGCTCCTCTAAAGCCCCTTCAACCACAGTTGCCAAAACATGTGGTATAAAGGCTGAAGCTGGCAAAGTGGAATCCCGCCCTTCTTAGGCTAGAAGGAACAGTTATGTAAACACTGGAGAGGTGGCTCCAAATTGCAAGGCAAGGAAGAGGATGGCCAAATTTCCACTGACTTGAAAAGACCCAAAATTTAATTCCTAGAGTTGACATATAAGCGTACAGGCTTTGATTTCTGTGTTTTACAGTAGGTTTATTTTTTGCACATAAATAGCTTCTACCGTCTCTGCATTAAGCAACTTTCCTAAATACACTGTGTCTATGAGCTTCTGCTGGAAGCAAGTTCCTGAAGAGTTTGGAAAATTAAGATGTATTGCCATGCCAGGCATAAGTCTGACAACTTCCTGTTCTCTGGTAAGAAAACTCTAGATTAAGCCCTAAAATAGGCTTCACATAGTTAACATGGAAAAAGGAAACCCCCAGAACCACTCCCCTCCAAAAACCTAGGTGGGAAAAGCAGAAATCCTGGCCCTGACCATGTCTATGTAGTGACCTCATCAATTCAACATCACTGCCATGCCCATTAAAACCCTTGCCCTCCCAAAAGCTGCCCTGCCAACTGCAACCCCTGGCCCCAAAGGAGGTGCATACTCCTGTTCCAGCTTGAAAATTAAGTGGGATAAACCCTGCACATACAGCTCCTTAGAGGACTATAAGTGAACGTAAACTCTTAACAGTGCGGGAAGAATCAAAGATCCTTGACTTGGTTTCATGTAGTTCCTATTCAACTCTTTCTAGAAAAGGATTAGGCCAGTAGTTTCAAGTAGGTACAAGAAATACCAGGGGATGCATCCCAGTTTGGGGTATGGTTTTAAACCAAAAGCTTTCACAGAAGCCAGGGAAATAAATGCCAGCTATTTCAATGGTCTTTTCTCATCCTCCTCCCCCATCCACCGTAATTTGTGTGCTTATTTTTGTGGCATCAAAAGTGTACTCCAGGCATGGATATATCCTGTCACCCAAACACAACTGCTCATGTTTGCCCACTATGACTTGATAAGCTTCCTGCTTCTGCTTCCTATCTGACACTGTAAAAATAAAGGGGGGCTGGGTAACAAATTAAAAGGCTACAGTGCAGGGTTGGTGACTCATACACATTCTGTACACCTGGAAGAGCTTACTGCCAGATTCTTGTAACTTCAGTCCTTGTTGTAATTGTAGTTTTAGACACCAGAGAGAGATTACTACAATCTTCTTGGCTTAACAGTTATTTTTAATTGGCACATCTCTTTGCATACCCTTGATTTCTGAACAGTAAAAAAAAATAGGCTTTTATGAAGTAAGCCTGAATATATGATCCTTTAAATGTTTTGCTTTTCCCACAAGGATTGCAGCAACATTTTTCTTGTAAACTGCTTTGAGAGGATTGCTCTAAAAGATAGGGTAGAAATCATCATCATCATCATCATCATCATCATCTGTCTACCTGGTGGTCCACTGTTAAGACTACAGTCTACCATCTACCCCTCCTGGCTCTGAGATCCAAAGCAGATTTAACAGTTTTCACCTTGTTCAAATATGTGTGTGGATAAAACAAGAAAAAAACCCAATCACATCTGAGGAGAGAAAAAGAAAGCGCTGAGGCATTGGTAGTGCCTGGAGCTTTAACCGTCTGTCCTCTCTGTCATTGTGATTAGAATTGTGTCCATAATAGGAAAGTTCCAGAGGGGCCTTCCCCATTGTAAAATAGCTAACATGCAACCAAAGCAATATCAATGCTGGTTTTGAACCAATTCATTCATTTAGGATGTTCATGGCACAATGCTCTTCTTAGTTTGCTGCCCTGTTTCCCATCCCCACCAATAATCTATTATGACATCCTATCTTCTACCAAAGGAAGATAGATGCTTTTGAACTGTGGTGTTGGAGGAAAATTCTGAGGGTGCCTTGGACTGCAAGAAGATCAAACCAGTCCATACTCCAGGAAATAAAGCCAGACTGCTCACTTGAGGGAATGATATTAAAGGCAAAACAGAAGTACTTTGGCCACATAATGAGAAGACAGGGTACCCTGGAGAAGATGCTGATGCTAGGAAAAGTGGAAGGCAAAAGGAAGAGGGGCCAACCAAGGACAAGATGGATGGATGATATTCTGGAGGGACAGACTCGACCTTGGGGGTGGCGTGGGCTGGTCCATGAAGTCACGAAGAGTCGAAAGTGACTGAATGAATAAACAACAAATCTTCTACCAGTGATGTAGCACTCTGCTCTACCAGACATTTGGTACTGTGAAACAATCACATGACCATCATGAACTAGTGCCCTGAAGTTGTGAGGCCAGCCCAGGTTACATTTTCCTTAGGGTGCTGTGAAACCTCCAAAGTTTGAAGGTGTATCTTATTACTTCCTGACTCAAACAACCTTCATTTCCGAAATTAGGAATTCAATCTATACTAAATATATTTTTGATAGAGCAGAAAGGAAAAATGTCTAAAAAGAGGAGGAGGAGGAGGAGGAGGAGGAGGAGGAGGAGGAGGAGGAGGAGGAGGAGGAGGAGGAGGAGAAAAAACCCTGCTCCAAGAAAGTAGCTCACCACAAGTTTCCTGACTTTTGTACATAAAAGTTCTTATCTGGTATTCTGCTCAAGCACATAAATAACTTTCCCTTGCCCTCTGGTATCAGGACAATAACAGCAAGCACTGGTATATATTAACCAAGGTTGGAACCCTGCCAGTAAAATGTCTCAACCCCATATGGAATCCAGATTGGAGTGGAATTGAATTAAATGACTAGAAGCTGGTTAAACTTAAACTTGGGAAAGCAAGTTAGTGTAAAAAGATCAAAGTGTAAGGAAGCCTTAAAGGAAGCCTTTTAAAATAACCTAAGCAATATTTTATGTGTTGTTTCTAAAAGAGGGAATAGGTGTGAGAAGGCATGGATTTTGGTTCATTTCAGATTTCTGTCATTTAATTTTGTGCAATTTATTGCAACATTTAGAGCTGCAAGCAAGGAAGGCTGCAGTCAAAACTCAAAGTATGCCAGGGCCACTTAAAACAGCACAATCACAGAGAAGAAACTCCTACAATAATTTCTTCCAAAATGGAATGAAAAGTGCATGACAAAGCTACCTTAGAGGACACACTACGCTGGGTTATACGTTACAACATAAATTCAGAAGCCTCTGCCACTTATGCACTGATTTCAGAGTGTTGTTTGGTCATTCTAGTGTGCCTGGGTGCCTTCTTGTTGTATGCACTCATATAACCCAAGGTCTGACTATTTAAATTCTAGAACTAAGCAATTAAGTTTACACTGATATCCATATAAGCTTAGAGAAAGAACTGCAGTAAGCACTGAAGTGTCTGCCTCTGGCAATTCTGCCCAGTACTTTCCTAATAACAGAAACTGTTGTGTGTTTAATCACCATCTTATCTAGACTCCTGGATAAGCTTGTAAGAGCTTTTCAATGGCTTATATTCCTTTCAGACATTTGAATTAAGTGCACAAAGATCTCTATTAGCATCCAAGTACATACAGGTTCTGGGGGCAGGGCTTGTATAGATGCTGTCCCTCCCCATTCAACTCTATTCAAGTGCAGGTAAATGCCTTCAGTCTATCATCTTAACTGTAATATAATCCTAGGCCCCTTTAAGGTAAAGGTAAAGGTCCGTCGTCCCCCCCCCCCCCCCCCCGCACATCTGTGCAGTCTTGTCTGACTCTAGGGGCCGGTGCTCATCTTGTTAGCCCATCTTGTTAGCCGAAGAGCCAGCATTGTCCTGTCGGAAGACGCTTCCACGGTCATGTGGCCGGCATGACGCACGCGGAACGCTGTTACCTACCCACCAAAGTGGTACCTATTCATCTACTTGCATTTGCATGCTTTCGAATTGCTAGGTTGGCAAGAGCTGGGGTGAGTGCGGGAGCTCACTCCGTCACGCAGGGCTAGGGATTTGAACCTCCAAACTTGTCATCTTCCGATCGACAAGCCTGGTGTCTTACCCACTGAGCCACCACACCCCTTTACTCAGGCCCCTTTACTCAGTTTTAAGTCCCACTGAGATAAAAGCTAAGATATTAAATTTAATAGCCATGGTGTACCCATGGTACCCATCACAGCAGTAATTGAATCCCTCTACCTTACTTCTAGTTGAGTGTCCAAAATACTGTGATGCTCCTTTACTGTTGATCTTAAAATGATTATGAAGAAATAATCGTTGGATTAGCAGAAACCAATAAGTTGTTCAGGCCATATATAGCCCAACCACATTTTCCTCCTTAATCTTTCCAACTTTGGCATTCCAGCCTCCAACTATCAGCAGCGCAACTTGTTTGTGTGTTCTATGGATTTCAGATTGAACTTGACCATAAAACTCATCAATCTCCTATTTTTTTGCATTAGCATACACTTGGATAACTGACATATTAATATTAATATTATTACTTAGTCCATGAAGTCTAATTGATATTATTCAGTCATTGACTACCTTGTACCCAGGTACTGTCTTTGCTATATTTTTCCTGACTATGAAAGCAGTGTTGTTCTTTCTTTGTTTCTGTGTTGTGAGCAGTAAACAGTGTGATCTTCTGACTGAATGTCTCCAATTCCTTTCTCAAATACTAATGTAGAAATTCTATGTCTTATTATTCCAAGTGCCAACAGCCCAGCCTCAACCACTTGGCTGCATAATTCCATAGGATTACATCTTCTTAAAAGTTTCCTTCCCAGATGGTTGTACTGAGACCAAAATCATCTTATCCAATTCAATCAATCAAAGAAAAAGTATTATACAAGAAGCTAGCGCTGGCTTAGAACTAACTGGGCTTCTTTTTTAAATAAGGATATGGGGTTATGTTTCCAATAATCTGTATCACGTTATTCCAAATACTGGCAGAACCAGCTACCAAAAAAAAAGTATATGTGGAAGATTAGCAAAAGAAAGAAAGGCCTCTTTTATGGATTATAATATTTTGGTTTTATAGAACAGGTTCCATCCTTACTGGGAAAGGAGAGCTTCCCACCCCACTCCTGCCACTGCTATTGGGTATAACATACTTTGAATAACATACTTTTTTGTGAAAAGGTCATTATATATGTTTGGCTAGTAAAACTCTGCAAAGCTGGTTCCAGGGGCCTAGGTTGCTTTAAATAAGCTAGAGCAAGTGACTCTTTCCTCTCACATCCTTCCACGGTTTCTTCTTCTGCCCCCCAGAAATTAAGCCCCCTAGAACAGATTGTGGGTGAAGGAGAATGAATAACTCAAGAGTCAATGGAATGTCTACTTGACAGCTGAGAAAAGAGCTTTATCTAGGAGAAAAAAATCAGCCTTCTTACTTATTTCAAGTCTAAGGCAAATCATGACTTTTTAAGGTCACCTAGGAACTGTTTAAACTGCATTTGTTTGCTTCAAAAATCCTGCCTTTCTGGAAAATTTTTGCTGTTGGGAAGCAGATTACATTTAGAGTAAAATGTGAAAAGCAAGAAAACCTGGTCCAGGCATATCAGCTACCCTCTTAAGCCTAATTAAAATGTTGGTATTAGGCCAAATAGTCCTTCCTCATCCCTAAGATATTGTACTCTTCTGTTATGGACATTCACCAAGGTGAAGCATTCCACTGTAACCAGCACTAACTGCTGACAGTTCAGTCCTGAAAGGATTAAATACCTTGATTCATATCCAAAAAGGCTCTTAACTTTTTGCTGTGCACCTGAGCTCAAGCTATTATTAAAATGAGTCCTGTGAAAAGCTAAAAAGAATTTGATTGTTTTTATTATAGCATGTAATCAGAGACACCTTGACTTACTTACTTGCTTGCTAAAAAGCTACAATGAAACCATCAATGAACCGTTTTCAAAGACTATCTGTTGACAAGGAGTCAATACAAGGAGCTGGACACTGACTGGCAAAATGACACCTTCACTGATAACCTGAACTAGAGTCAACTTGACAATATCTTGGCTGGAAGCCCCATGACAATGCAAATTTGGTGTGGTGGGGTGTTGCCATGCAACTGATAAGAAAATGGCACAGATGGTCTTAATTTTTTAAAAAGATGGAAGCAAAACATATCCAGAGGTCAGCACTTCAGAGGAATTTCGAAGAACAGTGAAAGAGCATGGAAAAGCAATGAGTCAGGCAAAAGCCTTCTTTCATAGAAGCTCTTCCATGTAAAGATTGAATATGCCGTGCTAACTATAAAACTTGACCACCTGTAGTCAAAATTATTGGCTAATAAAACTACCATGTAGCCCCTTACAGAATACCCCTTCTTTTCTAAATAAGGAAGGTAAGGCATTCTGGTTAAATTTCATAATGATATTTGTAGCCCTGTTTGAACTAGCTTGTTTACATAGCAGGTTGCACTAAACCCAAATAGGCCTCAGATTTTGTAGCTGATAAACTGACCACTTATGATTACCCTTTCAGCATGTATTAGGTCAGAGCTTTCCAAACTTTTCATGTTGGTGACACACTTTTTAGACATGCATCATTTCGCGACACACTCTTACAGCAAGGCATCATTTCGCAACACACTCTTACAGCAGGGCACAAGGCAGGCACTAGGACCTGTGCGGAATCACAGCAGGGCTGGGAGGCAGCAGCAGCCGCCGCGACACACCCAGACACTGCAGCCGACACACTAACGTGTCCCAACACACAGTTTGGAAAGCTCTGTCTTAGGAGAATGATAGTATGACATTTACGGTTAGACTACTATGTTTTTTCAACAAGAATACAGCTGGAGAAAATAATCAGTCATACTTCTCTGTTAGGGTGTAGAACTGAATAACAGGATCAAAAGATATCCTATACAGTTGGTGCGGGAATGCTGTTACTCAGAACCTGTCTAATTTATCACATGCAGATGTTTGGAGAGAGACCACCCATAAATCCTTATACTACACCTGAGAAGTACTATACTCAAGGGGCATATTCTTTCAACCTCAGCAAAAATCTTATGGGAAATACTTGGTTACTATCACTTAACTTGATTATGGTTGAATGTTGGCATTTAAAAATTCCTACAACTACATACTGGACATTAAAATATAGGGAGCCCATTAACCAGCAGAACCCGCCTTATAAGAAACAGATCCCATCAAGATAGAAGAAATGTTTGTTAAAGTTTAACTTGCCTATGTAAAAAATAAGTTTAAAAACCCTGAAGGTAACAGGACTTTATATTTCTGAATTCCAGTAAATTAAGTTTGAAGACCTTGGCTCTGGAACAGGAAGGAGTTTTCAGGGAAAACCAAGTGCTTGGAAGTTTTTAAGCACTTAAAATACATGGAAAAAACTGTCACAAAGTAAAGTGTTTTTTTAAATGAATAAAAGGATTGGAATCCTTGCTGAACAGCTGCAAAGGAAGATTATTCAAACTCAGTGAGGGACCCCAACTTTTCTTCTTTTCATTAAAAAAAAAACTCAGGCAGAACACTCTTAGAGTGTGTATGTGCACAGTTGTTACCTTTGACAAATTCTTTACCAAAATCCCTCTTTATTTGTTAATTCTAAAGTGATTGATGAAACTGCACAGTGGGATTGGGGGCAGAAGGGACATTTTAAAATTTCCTAGTTTTTTTCACAGCTGGCAGGAATGCCACTAATAATCTTCTCTGTTTGATTGGAATTAGGGAAATTGGAAATACAATCTGTCCATATTGGATTAGATTGAGAAAATCCATATTAGGAGGAACAACTCTTATATTTCATATGCTCAGCTTCCTGATATAAACCTCCCTTCCCTACTGTACAATATCTTTATACAATTTAGAGCAGAGCTTTCCAAACTTTTCATGTTGGTGACACACTTTTTAGACATGCATCATTTCGTGACACACTCTTACTGCAGGGCATCATTTTGTGACACACTCTTACAGCAGGGCACAAGGCAGGCACTAGGACCTGCGCGGAATCCTGGCAGGGCTCGGAGGCAGCAGCAGCAGCCGCAACACACCCAGACGGTGTGTGTCAGGACAGAGTTTGGAAAGCTCTGATTTAGAGGATATTTTGAGTCCTGATCACCTGCTTTTCCACCCCAACTGCTTACAGGACTATATTACTACAATAAGAAGCTATTGAGGAAAATGCAGAAAAGTGCTTTATCGTGGCATTTTTCATAATGTCATGCTCATAGAAAAGAGTGACAGAAGCAGCAAAAAGTGATAAGCTCTTCTTGCTTGCAGAATTTCTGAGCAACTCTTGCATTAGTTCTTCCTAGTGATGTAATTCTAACCGTAAGGTAGCAAACTTCGGTGAACTAGCAGTTCATTTCCCAGCCCTTGAACTGACAACAAGATGTTGATCTCTACAACACAGGAACTCAAGACATGGCCACAAGAATATTGCCTCAAACTCATTCCTGGGATATAGTGTGATGAATCAAAGAAAGGTGCATTTGCTTCTGTCAATCATAAGCACAAGGATTTGTCATCAGGCACTCCCATGACAACAAACCCAACCTACCACAAGTTTAAGAATTAATCCACCATGACTTCTTTATTCAAAGTAATGCCTCCTGCTCCAATTCTGTTCCTAGCACTTACCAAAACCAGACAATTTGGATAAATAATGCTATAGCACTAGCAGCTCAGGATCCAAGAGAAGCAGCTAAAGCATTCGTTTACAGCACAATTGTTCAAGCACTGCTAATTCATGGGAAGTGGTTTTCACAGCATTATTTGCAAAGTTCATACTGAGTCAAAAGGAGAGTGTAAATTAATAAAAATGCTGGATGTATCAATTAAAACCCTGGTACTCCACCAAGTACTGTTTGCTTATGTGTTGATGCTCGCAGCAGTGTCATGACTGGGGCACAGTAGGGCCTTAAAGTAGGATGACACATGAACTTTTATCACAGCTGGATTAGGACAAGAGCACAAAATAAAGGCAGATTCCAATAATACTACCCCAGTTTTCTTTTTCTTTCTTTTTTTTAAAAGCAGTCATTTTACTAAATAAAGTAAGAATACAACTTTTTAGGAAAAGAGTAGATTAACAATTCTTAAGACCTTTTCAAGGCTTTAAAACCAGCTCCTTTCTATCCTTTAAAAAAACAGCATGGTCTACTTCAGCATATCCATAAAAAGGGACAAAGTGACTATTTTTCTCATGTCAAACTAGGATCTATGCAAGCCTTACTTGGACAAAGAAACACAATCTACTTTCAGTTCCTCAACAAAACAGATTAAGGCCACAATCCTATTTGCATTTACCTGGGGAGAAAATCTCATTAAATTTATATTAATATGATTGCACTATATAGAGAGAATCTGAATTGACTACAGGGGGAAATACTATGCCTACCCAAATTATAGACATGCATTCCAGGAGATGCATGCAAATCTGGAAAACTAAGTTACAGTTTGGACTAAAAACAAAACTTTAAGTCCAAAGAGCAATATCCTAAGGGATAACATATTTCCTATTACTTTGTCATTTGAATGTTCACAGTAAGATAATCTGCTGAGCTAATGTTTGGTTCAGATGTCCCAAATAATATCCAACTATCAGAATGACTGCCAACTAAAGAAAAGAAATAAAAACATGTTCTGAGAAGTTTAGCCAGCTAAGGCAAATGACAATGAGAAATAATATGAGGGACAGCATTTATATTCTATGTGACAGGGAAGCGTGAAAAAAGGAGTTTGATTTCCAAAACAAAGAGAAACCTTTGAGAGAAATCCTGAGAACACATTTAAAAATTGTGAAGTGTAAGGGATTTTACTACAGTGATAGACATATTTAAAATATTCAACTTTGGAAGTATGATAGACAATGCTGCTGAATTACAAATGTTTTTGAAAGCAAAATGTCTTAAGTTTAGTTGTAATGGCAAATGCGCCACCTATCAGTTACTTGGGGACATTGCAGCTCTGTAGCAGCCATGGGAGTTAAGACACCACACATCAAGGTCAACACAAAGCAGACATTTCTAATACTTGGGAGTTGAACCAAGTCAACGTTTCAACTTGTAAAAAAACTAGGAAAAAATATTCAGGAAAAAAAAACATTTTTGCTTGCTGCACAGATGAAATGGAGCCTGTTTAAAAATGAAGGATAAGTATGCCAAAAAACTAAAAATAAGTAATGCTGCAAGAGATTAGCAGTTGAAGAGATCAATGTTTAGCTCTTAAAGACTGTTGTTGAGGTCAGTGGTTCCCTCACCTGTCTGCAAATCAGTGACTGGCCTCCAGGAAGGAAGTAGCCCAAGTGCCCTAACCTTCCTAGTTTGCTTTAAATTTAAGAGACATCAACAGCGTATGGATTGTTAATGACTTTAAATGATTTTCAACTGCAAGGCAGTTACATGTTTAAAGAAATAGTTTTGCCCCTCTACATATACAGGAGCTGAATCAGCAAAAACACAACTCACCACACCACAAGGTGAATGTATCACTGTACTGTGGCCCTCACAAGGTGATTAGAGAGGTAGAAGGAACATCACTCCTCCATAACAGGGAGTAAATAGTCCAGTGCAAGAACAAAAACCAACAAATTGAAAGGGAAAAGGATTAGCAACAACAGCTGGGCAATATACATGGAACCTAACAGGAGTATGTGATTCTAACATCTGGATACCAGGAACTTTTTTTTGGAAGCAAAATCTATATAGAAAGCCAATCATGTATGAAAAAGCCTTAAGTTTACAAATAGGTGTACCTCTCTTTTAAGTTATTAAACTGGTCTGAAGCCTATCTCACAATCTAAATGTATTCATAAGGAGAAGAGAAAGGGAAGCAACCCCACAACATGGATAGACAGGTATGTGACTTGCTACCTCAAGGTTAAAAGTGCAAAGCAAACAAGTTAGATATTTGGAGTTGAACAAGCAAGGTTGTGTAAGATAGACTTGGGAGGAGGGCCATTAATAAGTTGTTTACATAAGTTGTTTATGTTTAAAGTTTTCAACTTTTTCCTTTGTAAAAAGAATTATTTTTGAAGACTGGGTCTGAACAGCCTTAGGACTGAACAGCATTGCTACCTTTCCCGTACAAACAGAAAAATCAATAAACTGTAAATCAGAGTGAGTTATTTGTATGCATTAAGCATGCAAGCCCAGATAGAAATAATGTATCACAACTCACCAGAAATCATGTGCAAATCAGATGCCATCCCCTTGCTTATCAGTTCATACTGGAAGCCTGTAATCTTCCGACTAATGTCCTGCTGAGGGGTAGCCTCCACAAAAAGCCCACCTTGGTCAAAGCTGAAGCAATGCACTCTAGTAGGGCTGTGATCTCCATCTTGGACCAGTAGTTTCAGTTCTCCAGTTTTTTCCAAATAAATATTTGCTCCTGCAGAGTTCTTGAAAGGTTTTATGCAAACAGTCCAATGTTTGGAAGAGGAAGTTATAATATTGGGGCGCAGATTGACAATCAGTGCTCCGGTGGGATACATCCATTCTATGGTTCCTTCAGAACAACGGAGGTAGACTTGTTCAACATCTTTTCTGTGGGACTCATGAGTTAATCCACTAGGAAAAAAGAAAGATGGAGACATTATAATAAAGATTTATTCTACAAGAATATTATATGCACTCAGATAAAACCCACGGTGAAAACTTGAAAGAAGATTGTGGAAAACTACAATGAAATAATGGCTTCAGGCAGGCTTTTAAGAGTTTAGAAAGGCTTCCAATCCCATTAAGTAGTATTGGCACTTGTCTCAAGTAGTCAAATTAATCATGTCCACTAACATCATGTCCACAAACCCACGGAGTGAGGTTCAGATTAAATCCTTCCATAAAATAAATTAAGCAACAAGGCCAAGCTGTTCAGGAGAAAAATGGAAGACACAACTCTCAGCCTCAAGTCCAATCCTATATGACAATAATACCAACCAAAATGATGAATGCATTTATGTACCATCACCATGACAATATCAGATTTCCAGACAAATCAATTTTTATAAATATACGGGTCAATGCTAATCTTCTGCAGAAATTAGCTGTGGGAGATACGATTTGGAGGGGGGGGAGAAAATGAGAGAGACTAGGACAACATACAATTTTTATTTAAGGTGAAGTGCCTGACATCACTGGAGATGCAGCAAAATATACTGTTCAGGGGTTTCATGAGGTAGCTCCAAGAAACTTAAATTTTAATCATTAGCATCCTGGACTTTAGAAAAAAATCTAAAGACCTGGTTTTGCCATCATGCTTGGAGAGGGAAATAGCCAGTCTTGGGGTTGGCTGATCGCTTAGATCTACTTTGACCAACCTTCCAACCATGGGATAGTAAGAACTATCATTATTAGGATCAAATTGTATTAGATATTTTATTGAATTTTTGTAGTATTCATGTTTTTATTGATTTTAAACTTATGCTGTGAACCGCCCAGGGTCCCTCCTTGCGGGGGAGATGGGCGGGATATAAATATGTTTATAAATAAATAAATAAAATCATCATAACATCACTTTACCGGCTGCAAAATAAGCTTGCCAGCCACATCAAGAGCTTACAGGCTTGTGGGAGAAGGAGCTAGTTCTTGACCTTCATAGATTTGCATAGGGAGCTTCTGACAGATTTGAGAAATGCAACTCTCAGTGGGACATTTGAGATATTACTTGTTTCAAGTGTTAAGAAAAGTGGTGATCTGCTGGTGTGTATGGTAACATATTCCAAGAATATTCTTCTCAAAATATCAGTGCATCGTTGCAGCAGCCAGTTAGTTGGTGCCTTGAGAAGTGGTTTGGATTCACCTCTGAGTCTGATCCTACCAATTCTGTGTTCCTCATCACCTCCGTTTATCAAATGAGAATTGTAATTACAGCCTAGCCTGCAGGACTACTGCATAGCTAAATGCAGCCAGGGTCATGGTAGGAGAGCTACAGTGTTTATAGAAAGTCCTACTTGAAAGTGTTAATCTGCTATTTCTCCATAATAAAGTCAATGCAATTGGCTCAGAAGCACACTATTTTTCTTCCAAAATACAAAAAAAACCTTTCCAATACAAAAAATTGAGCCCTGAAATTCATTAACCCACATATAACCTATACTTTTATCAATGGCTTTAATGTAATTTCCTGAGTGGAAGAAGTTTCCACTTCAAAATACCATGGACCATTTGAAACTTCTCCAGTGCCAAAATGTGACCTTTCAGTTTGAAAGAAAAGCAAGGGAGTATTATTGCTTTGAAGTTTTAGCAACAAGTGACTCTGGTACTAGGCACAAACACAGGTCTGCAAGCTTTTCTTGTGACTAAAAAGAAAGAGGGTGTATTGTTTTCATTGAAGCTAATGATATCAAACCATAAAGGAATAAAGCAGAATTAGGGAGACAAGCAAGTCAGGATACAAATCCACCAAGTCCCTACTGAATAGATGATTCACAACACTGCATGCATTTCAAAACAACTTGAGTTAGCTTGGCTAAAAGCTCATGACCTAGTTAAAGCTGTCAGAATTGGTGGAGATGGAGAGCTATCTATGGCTTGAAAGCTTTGGTGGAGACAGAAAACATCTGCATAGAGAGAGGTTAGGTGATTCATTTCTAAAAAGTGTTAAGAGGTCTGATGGACTAACAAATCTTGTTTCCTGACAAATATGGAGATATCAAACACCTGTACTTAGAACAAAGCCACTTCTCTAATCCCACATCCATATAGCCAGTACCAGGACCAATTTTATTCATTCATTTATTTATTTGTTGAATTTATCACCGCCAATCTCCCCCAAGGGAGACTCCAGGTGGTTTACAATAAAACACAATTAATTAAAATACAGTTATAATTACAGTAAAATAGATAACAGAAATAATAAGTTATAAAATGTGATAAAATCCAGATGGCAAAAGTAGTTCTTCAGTCCATGAGTAAAAAAGGGCCACTCTAAAGCCATTCTAGGGAGCTAGCCATCCCCATGAGTGCCCACTCTCCTTCCCACCCCAGGCATGTTGACAAAACCAGGTTTTAAGTTTTTTTCAGAGGTCCAGGAGTGAGGGGGCCTGTCTTACCTCCGGGGAAGAATATTCCAAAGGGCAGGGGCTACTGCAGAGAAGGCCCGCTTCCATGACCCTGCCAGATGGAATTCTTTAACGGATGGGGTCCGTAGCATGCCCTCTCTGCATTCCCGGGTGGGACGGGTCGATGTGATGGGGATGAGACAGTCCCTCAGGTAACCTGGACCCATGCCATGTAGGGCTTTAAAGGTCATAACCAACACCTTGAATTGGACCCAGAAGCAAACTGGAACCCAATTGCCAAATCGTATGATGTTCCTCTTATTTATGTAAAGGATTATTCAGTTTATTATACCAAGCAAGTTAACTGCCCATATTTTGAAGCAAACCTACATTCCCTTTCAGGGTGGGAAGAGGCTATTGACACTTTTGCATATATAAAATGATGTTGGTTTGGTTTCAAGCCAAGATAAATGGCCAAAGTTCTTACATAGATAAGAAGACCAGGATTCATAACTTACTTCAACCCAGTTACTGGTAGAAAACTATTATATCCATGGAGTATTGGTTTGTTTATTTTTAACTATGCATGAGTATAAGGCCATATAATACAGTTTAAGGCTGTTAGCCAAAATGGAAAAACTTCAGAGTTGCTTAGTCCCACCAACAGACAAGAAGTTGCATCCTTTACTTCCAAATTGAGATATGCCAACAATATTCATTCTCATAAAGCGAAACATGTATTGACAGCTACAGTAGTTATGAATATATGACTGTTGTTCCCCTTTTTGTTCAGAACAATGTTATTTATAACTACTAATGGGAACTTCAGGCCAGTTTCTAAGACAAACCTGTGTGGGGACAGAAAAAAGAGAGTTACTTTAGAGGAACTTACTTTAAGTAGAAGGCCTGGCATTTACACCTCTGTTATCATTGAAATCTTTAACTTAGAAGGCCAGATACTACAGATTAGTGGCAGCTTGTACTCTAGACCTCATCTGCTGCCACAGTAACAAATACAACTTCTAAAGTTACACTGTCAGAAGGAATATGCTATAATCCTGCATACAACAATGGGATAATCGCTTTTGACTGTATAAAAATCTTTGGGGGGGGGGGGGAAAGCCAGAATCTTGAAGGCAGGCAATTAGGGCTGGACAAAAAGCCTTCATAATTCAGAGCATGCTCGTTTATGCTGGGAGTTGTAGTCGAACACATCTGCAGGGCACACAGCTGTCCTAGGATATACGAAGCTCAACTGCTCCAAGCTTTAGAAAACCCTAATTTTAAAAGCTACCAGTTGTTAAGAATTGTCACATACACATTAATGGCTATTTATTCATCACCAATCTCAACAGGTTCTAAACAGAGACCACCAACTCATACTAGAAAGAGGCAAGGAAAGATACTTTGCAGCATCAGTAGCAAGAACAGAAACCTATGCTCCTCCTGATGTTGCCGAACTAAACCTTGAAATTAAGATGAGTCTCTCTCACTACTGGCCATGCTGAACTTGCCTTTCCAGAAGGCCAAGCTGAATTTGTGACCTCTATATCCCTTTCATTCTCACGAGTTCATTTTTTTATTCATTAACAGCAGCCTGCTGGATTAGATTTAGGGCCTATCTAGCAGGGCTGTGCAGTGCTTCAGAGGCAAAAAAAGTGTTTTGGAGAAAGGGGAGAGCACACACACAGTACTTGCCTAGAACTCCTTAAACCAAAGACATCTCTTCGCAGGATGGTAGAGCTGTTGTAGAAGGCAGCTGTGTGATATTAGGAAAAACACAGCTACTTTAGGAACTGCTGACAGGGGCTGGAGGAGCCCCTCCATGAACACTGAAGCCCCTTTCAACTCTAAAATACTGCAAGGCACTATGATTTAGTCCAACATCCCCCTTTCCATGGTGGCCAACAAAAAGCTTACTGAAAGTCCGTGAGTAAGACATGAAGGCAATAGTCATCTCCCACTATTGCTCCCTACTGTGCCTATTGCTAGACATCGGTGCAGTCATTAATTAGGACATAATTGGGGACAGCGGTCCCCAACCTTTTTGGCACCAGGGACTGCGTGGAAGACAATTTTTCCAAGGACCGGGGGGGGGGGGGGGGGGCAGGGTTTGCAGGCGGGAGACAATCGCACGCACCGGGGGGCGGGGTTTGCAGGCGGGAGCCAGTCGCACAAACCGGGGGGCGGGGTTTGCAGGCGGGAGCCAGTCGCACACACCAGGGGCGGGGTTTGCAGGTGGGAGCCCCAAGCCCCCAAGTTGGGTACCCCTGAATTAGGAAAATACAGGTAGCTGTAAGGAAAAGCTTCCATACATCCAACTGTACTGACAGGCAGGAATTCTACCAAGTTCCAGACAGGATTTTCCCAGTCCTACCTGGAAGTGCCAGGGATGGGACTTAAAACCATGAAGCTTTGGCCCTCCCCCATAATACTCTGCTGGCCAGAGCAGCCTGGCTTAAACCACAACCACCTGATTGGGTTGGTCAGTTCCATCTATTTTTCAGAGGTCTGATGTTTTCTTGTGCAATTGCAAGTGTCAACAAGCATGCGTCATTCCCCGAAACTAAAATATTTAATGACAGATTGGGGGGGGAGTGTTGGGTAAGCCCCATAACGGGGAAGTGAGTCATGCTGCTCACACACATCCCTTGTGGCTGGCATTCAGGACACTGACAAGCCCAGAAGAGAGACTTCATTCATCAGTAGAGTAATATATTAATGGTTTAGTGTTGCAGCTGAGAGACAGATATAAATCGGGAAACTGCCTCTGTCCTGTATTTTATGAAGTGACTTAGCAAGTCATGCTCTTTAGGCTGACCCCCCCCCAAATAACATTGCCATTTGATGTTACAGATATATTGTTACCACTAATTTTAGGGAGAGATGATCCAGACAAGGATATGGCCTTCCCTCCCCCCACCCCCCATCTCCTTAATAATCCTCTCCACATCTGAATCAAATGGTAGGTCAAGAAGCCAGCATTGCAGGAATGCTTGGTCTTTTTAAAGAAATCTTGGGAGATATCTACAACCCAATGCCCATTTCAAAAATGGTGCACGTATGTGATCAGAGCTATGCATGCACATTTATGAACTTCAATTTTTTAAAAAAGATAAATCAGGTATGAAAGACATGAAAGAGGCTACATTCAATGCATGAACAAACAGAAGATGCTTCCAAAGAATCTCCTGTCTGGAATAGTATGTGGTCTAAGGAGGACACATTTTACAGTAATATCTGTAAAACACATTCAACGTTTATAATTATAGATATACAAAAGAACTTTATGTGAACTTGTAATATTTCTGATTCGGTGGCCACAGCGATTTCTGTGTAGGAACCCACAAATATTTTCGAGCAGTAAACCATACTGATGTTAAGAGAAGTTGGTTCTAGGTTGATTCCAAGACTGCTGCCTAAGAATTGTTTGTTTGGGTACGCAAAGTAATTGCAGCAAACCAGGAATGTGGTGGCAAAACTGTAAATGGTTCCCGTTATCAGCTGAACTTTGTTTCAGGTACAGGTCTTATAAAACTATCTGATGGCATTCAGCAAGTGTTCCATGCCACTATTTTCAGTGACTTATCTTTCTAGATAATGGAACTATTTTGCTACAGGGCATGTGACAATTCTTAACATGTGAGATAATCTGTGTTAGCTGGAGTTCACCCTTCCCCAAAACAATTTCCAAAAAAGGATTCTCTCCCCCATAAAACAAAGCAAAATACACACACACCTGAAAAATCTCATCCCCATCACTTAAAACTTCTGCTATTCCCAAATATTGCCTATTTCCACTCATTGTTTAAATCTTCCAATTTGTACCAAGCATAATTCAACGAAATAATTCACTGCTATTCCATTTATTTAAAAACAAAATGCTTTGAAAACTTCCAATACA
The DNA here is from genome assembly GCA_023362775.1 of Charina bottae. NCBI lineage: Eukaryota > Metazoa > Chordata > Lepidosauria > Squamata > Charinaidae > Charina > Charina bottae. The sequence continues at coordinate 119,489,780 of JALMGJ010000002.1, forward strand.
GATTGCAGGTGCATATCATTTAGCGGTGGATTCATGACTAAATGAAAGCCTTTTCAAAAGCTATCATCTGCAGAAGATTTTGAAAACTAAAGGTAAAGGTACCCCCCGCACATTTGTGCAGTCGTGTCGGACTCTAGGGGCCGGTGCTCATCTCCCTTTGTTAGCCAAAGAGCCAGCGTTGTCTGAAGACGCTTCCACGGTCATGTGGCCGCATGACACACGCGGAACGCTGTTACCTACCCATTGCTAGGTTGGCAAGAGCTGGGGCTAGTGCGGGAGCTCACTCCGTCATGCGGGGCTAGGGATTCGAACCTCCGAACTTGCAATCTTCCGATCGACAAGCCTGGCGTCTTACCCACTGAGCCACCACGCCCCTTCAAAACTATAGCGACACATTAAAAGTATTACTGTACAGCACGGGGGGGGGAGTCAGGAGCAGAGGAGAATTTAGGAGCCAAGGAGTTTTAAAGATTTCACAACCATAACGATTAGCATAGCTGCCGCAGCTAAGGAATTACTGGCCAAGAGCTTTCCATTAGCAATCCTGATTTAAATCTAAAGGAACAGCAGTGACGTAATGCCACAGGTGTAAGAGACCAGACTCAGCTCAGAGTATTTCTTCTGAGTTCGGTCTTGTACAATAGCAGGTGAACTCGAGAGGGACTCAGGAGAATGTTAACCACCCCTCTGGAGACCTCCTTGCACACACGCACCCCAGTTTTACGGTTTCCAGGGAACAGCTTCCAAACGTACACAGAAGAAATTCAGGTCTCCAATCTTAATGAGGAATCTCCCCACCCCCAGAAAACAAAAAACTCCTTAAAACTCAGTAATCCAAGGCGTTTTAAGGAAATTAACAAGCCCCGCGCTAATCAGGTGTTAAAGAAAAAATAAACACGTCACCAGCGGAGGAAGGTAGGTCTATTGGCGTGACTGAAATAAAAGCTCCACGCTGCAAAAAATAAAAGCCCAGCGTCGCAACTTTGACAAGGGTGAAGCGATCTTCACACATACGCAAACATACCGATTCAACCCTTATCCATTCCCTCCCCATCACGGGCGGCTGAATAAGCCTACTGAGTTACACTGAAGTTAGTGCAAAAAGGTAGGAGGTCACCAAGCGAGGAGTTCCTAAAGTATGTTATTCTGGTGTTGGGTTGCACAGATGTGGAGGGTGCTGGGGTGGTCAGTAGAGAAACTCTACCTTTGTCTGCTGAGCGCTCTCCGTCTTTCCCCCCGCCCCTCCTTCGCTCGTTGCTTTGGCAATATACTCATCCTGAACACTCCTGGAATGTTAATCAAACTGTCCCTCTCTTTCTTCCTTCCAATAAATCAGAGCAAACAGCCGAGGGGAAAAAAAAAGGATTTCTCTTATCCCTTTGCAACAATCAAATCCATGTGTCCTCGAGCTTCTGGTGCTAGCAAGCCGACACGGAACTATGCGCCCCCTCCCTTCCCTTTCCGAACGAAACTTCTCTGAAGAGCGGTTTCGAGAACAGCTAAGATCCCCCCCACACACACAAAACACGCACACCCGGCAGCTCTAGGATGAAGCGGGCGAGCGGGGGTGGGGAGGAAGAGAACTAGTTCTCCTGGATCCAAGATTTCTAAGCCTCGCATTCGTTTCGCTATTAACACCACTCAAGCTCTCCAACCACAACAGGGGGAGAGGCTTTAAGGGAAAAAAAGAGAAGCAATCCTCGACAAACAAAGTCGCCCCCCCCCCCAATTAAGGAGGAAGGAGCGCTCCCCAAAGAGTCCTTGCTCTCTTTTAAAGGCAACACTAATCGCCTCCGAATGAGCAGCGCCAACCCAGAGAAAGGAAGATTGGGTCGAGCAGGGGTGTCCTAAACTCTAGATTCCGCAGGAGCGCACCTTGGGAATCAGATCCCAGGCACAGGGATATGCCCGGACAAAGACCCAACCTTTGGAAACACACCTTACAGCGGCGGCGGCGGCGGCAAGTCCGCGAACCCCACGGAGCCCCTGCCAAGCGAGCTCTTACCTTCCTTTCCAACTGCACAAGTCGCTCGAGTATTGCGCCGCGCAGCCCCTGTCCAGTACCAAAAATCCCAGCAGCAGCAACAGCGGTGACGGCGGCGGGAGCAGCAGCCCGGGCGCCGGGGCTCTCCGCATGATCCCCGCCGGGCTGCTATAGAACGGATCCACCAGAGGAGGGAAGAGGAGAGTGCCCGTAGCCTGCGCTACATGGCGAGAGGGACCCGGACCCGGAGCAAGCCGCTAGCACGAGCCCATCCCCGCCGCCCGGCCACTCGCTCCACAGTGCCCTCGCTCTCCTAGCCGGCGCTCGCTCCGCGTCCCAGGCTTAGCGGAGGGCGGGGAGCCACTGCGCCTCGGAAACCACCCACTCCAGAGACTGCGGCTAAAACCCGCGGTGGATTTTTTTTTACGGAGCGGATTCCGTGCCCTCCTGGCCTTCTAAATTGCTTTCCTAACTGAACACGAAAAAGCTCTCTCCGAGGAACTGCTTTCCTCGTGGTTGTCCCAGGTTCTCGCAGGCTTAGATTGTCACTGTTCCACCTTTGGTGTTTAAGAAACAGGAAGCTAAGAACATTGAAACTTCTGGTATGAGTATTCCTTTTTTTTAAATTGCACATTGTTTAAAATAATAACATTCATGGCAGCCTTTGATGTACTGTAAGACGTGCAATATGGAAAAGCCTCGATATTAAAAAAATAAATAATCCAAGAAACAATTGTAAAGACTTAGCTGAGGGGGAAAAGCATGCCCCATTTAACTGATAGCTTCCTTCGGCACAACTAGGGCAAGGCCGGGGCCAAAATCCAGGGCTGTACATCACACACCCTCCAAATGTTCACCACAGAGCAGCAAGAAAGGGGCCAGGAGCAAACAGGTCCATCGAGGACACACAACAGCCCACTAGGATAATGCTATTCATCAAAGCCTCAATGATGTTTCTCACTTTAGTATTTCTACTTTATACAGGATGTACCAAAAGTCAGGCCCCATAGACAATTTATTATATAAATTACATTAAGTATTTGAATTGGTTGCCATTTTCTCCTAAAATTTCCTTACTCGTTTGGCGCATGACCTTTAAACATTAAGTACAGTAACATTTTCTCTGAAATTTTTTTTAATAAATGTATTGTGATTGGCCTATGGGGCCTGATGTTTGGTATACCCTTTATATTACTACTTTCTATTAAAAAAAATTATTATACCCAAGCAAATGTTTTAGGCATCAAGGCAGCTGCAGAATAAACTCCCTTAATATTCCTGAAGTTGTGGTGGTGCCATGCTTAAATGGGTATAAAATGTGAAATTGCACCTGTTCAGTGTCTTTCGTTCAATTTTTTAAAAAAAGGTTTGCACACAGGTATGTAGAAGCAGTTGTAATGCTGAGGAGACTCCCAGACAGGAGTCCAAGTCCAATTATTAATTAAACTGACCCTTCTTGCAACCACTGTGATCAAACCCCATTGAGGGTTGTTTCCATTGTTCTATGGCAGTGCTTTCCAAACTGCCGCCGTTGGCGATACACCAGCGGCGGTGCGGGGGCGCACGTGTGCACGGCGGCGGCGGCCTCGTGTTTTCTGCTAAAATGCAGAAGCGCTGATGGCGCGTCACTGCCACGCACACCACTGCCGCGCGTGCGCCCCCGCACCACCGCCATGCACACCCTCGCCGCTGCTTCCAGGTTGTGTCGCGACACACTAAAGTGTTGCGACACACAGTTTGGAAAGCTATGTTCTATGGAGTTGCATAGTTTGTTGTGAGTACAGAATTCCTATTTGCACTGGGAGGTCTTAGGCGTTCACTGGGGGAACAACTGGTTCAGAGCACCTCTCAGCCTCCCAGCGTTACATCTGGGCATCAGCATGCAGTTAAGGATAGGTGGCTTGGCAAGTTGCCATTCTGAAAAGCACCAGCACTTTTTAAAAGTTATCTTAAAAGAGGAGAAAAGGTTTTATTTTGAACACAAAACTATGTGGGAAAGATGAGGCCATAGTAGAGCAAAGAAAGACATGTTTGTTGTGACATCATCATGCAAATGATGCATATAAATGAGATAAATAAATAAATAACCCTATGTACTTGCCTCCAATGTCATAACATGACTGATGCAAATCACATAATTGCACTGCTGGATGAGGCACAGTTAATGGCTGGTAGACAAGCCCCAGTTTACTGAATCTTACTTACAGTAGATTAAGACCTTCATCTTAAGTAACACAACTCTGGGTGGCTCTCAATATGCTCATGTATTGGCCAGGAATGTCAGTTCAACAAGATAACATGTTCATTGGTATCAAAAGTTGGTGAGAGGTCCAAAACAATAAGTGAATCTTCTGGTCTCTCTTCCAGCAAATATTATCCATCAGAGAAGGCAAGGCAGGTTCAGTACCATATTAGAACCTGATGTTAGAATGAAATGGATCAAAATAACTGGTTTCCACTTAAGAGTACTATATTCCACTGAAAAGATCACATCTACTCACAGACAAAGCACCTGCTAATTGCATCTACTTACAGGTTAAAGTGCTTGCTAATCAAATCAACCACAAATGGCTGGCTTCACTCATTGTACTAAACTATATGGGACTGCCCTTGAAGAGTATCCGGATGCTTCAACTGGTGCAAAATGCAGCGGCACGGGCAGTTATGTGTGCCCCTAGAAGGGTACATGTTACACCTCTGCTCCACGAGCTGCATTGGTTGCCAGTTTGCTTCCACGTCCAATTCAAGGTGCTTTAAAGTCCTTCATGGCATGGGGCCAGGTTCTTTGAGGACCGCCTGTCCCTGATTACATCTGCCCATCCCATCAGGTCTGGCAGAGAGGGCATGCTGCGGGTCCTGCCTGTCAGAGAATTACATTTGGCGTGTCTCAGGAGGCGGGCCTTCTCTGCCATGGTGCCTGCCTTGTGGAATCTTCTTCCCCCGGAAGTGAGGTTAGCCCCATCCCTTTTAACATTCCGCAAGTCCCTCAAGACCTGGCTATGTGTCCAGGCCTGGGGGTCCCAGGGGACCAGGGAGATTTTGCAATGGCTCCCTTACTACGGTTAACATCATCCATCGCCATGGGGTGAGATATCATCAGTATGCTGACGATACTTAGCCCATGGGGAGCAAAGCGATGCGGTGTCCTCCCTCTCGCAGTGCCTGGAGGCTGTTAAGGTCTGGATGGGGAGCAACAGCTTGAAACTGAACCCTGGCAAGACGGAATGGCTCTGGGTTTGGGGCTCTTTGGTTCATGGAGAATTGGCATCTTTGGTCTTGAATGGGGTTGCACTACCCCAGATGGAGCTGGTACATAATTTGGGGTTTCTCTTGGACTCACAACTCCTGCTTGAGGAGCAGGTAGCAGTCATGGCCAGGAGGGCCTTTGCACAACTATGGGTTGTGCGCCAGTTACACCCTTTCCTGGACCAACAGGCCCTGCTCACAGTCATCCACGCCCTAGTCACCTCCCATCTTGACTACTGTAACGTGCTCTACGTGGGGATGCCCTTGAAAAGTATCAGGAAGCTTCAGTTGGTTCAAAATGTGGCGGCCTGCATGGTTTTGTGCAAGTCCAGATTTGCACGTGTGTCACCTCTCTTGCGGGAGCTGCACTGGTTGCCGATTTGCTTCCAGGTCCAATTCAAGGTGCTTGTTATCACCTTTAAAGCCCTACATGGCTTGGGGCCAGGTTATTTGAAGGGCTGCCTTTTCCTAGTTACACCTACCCAACCCACCAGATTGGGAAGGCAGGGTATGTTACAGGTCCCTCCCATTAAGGAGGTCCATCTAGCGGGACGGAAAAGAAGGGCCTTCTCCATGGTGGCTCCCTCCCTGTGGAACATCATCCCCGCAGAGGTAAGATTGCCCCCACCTTAATACTCTTCCGAAAGGTCCTGAAGACATGGTTTTGCCAGTGGGCCTGGGAATCCCAGGTTGATGTGGAGCCCATCAAGTGGTTTGTGTGAATGTATTGTTGCCGCCAGGGGGGTAGGGGGATAGTGGGTTTTGTATCTGGGGTTTTATTTTTGTAAGCCACTCGGAGTCACTGTGAGTGAGTTAGGCGGCCATATAAATCTCTTAAATAAATAAATAAATCCTCTCCTGTTTTGTGTGTTTTTTATAGTTTTTATAGTTTTAATGATTGTTTTATATGTATTTATTGGTTTTTTAAATTGAGTGTTGTACGCTGCCCAGAGTCACTTTCTTGTGAGAAGGGTGGCTATATAAATATGATCAATAAAATAAATAAATGAAATAAAATATTACATTTCTTATTTAATTTTCATTCAGAATATTGTGTGAACCCAGCCACTGTGGTTCATAAACTCAGCTAATCAGGCAAACCCAGCCAACTATGGTCTTCTCAGCAAACCCATATTAAACAAGCTATAGCTTAGCACTTGCTCATCAGTGAACAGTTCTTGATCTCTGCTTATTGATCTTATTACTGGTAGGAATCTGCAAAAAGATCTGATTCATCAAAGCAGGCACATCTTATTTCAAGCTCCAACAGAAAACCCAGTTTTAATGACTAACAGAAAGGTACAGTTTTCATTCAAGGTCCACTTCCTCTGAATTATTTGTGAAGTGTGTACAGCTTCTTCCTGGATATTTTTACTTACACACATTTTGCTTTACACACATTTGTCCACATATCCATGGATGTGGATGTACAGTATACGGCATACACCTATAACACACAGATTTCTGATGTAAGTGGTACTACAAGCCCAGTTAAAGACCTGTTTCCGAACCTAGAGCAAGGAGACATTTAAAATAATGTTGATGTGGCAATTGGAATTCTGATGTGTCTGTTTATGGTGTTTAATTGGTTGTGCAATTAAGTAGCATCATCAACATGGTCTTAATCATGTGGTTTCACCACATGAAAAACCTGATTGGCGCAGGTATTGTTTAAAGACATCCAGATAGGTCTGAGCTCTTCTGGCCTCATAGAACATAAATATGCATACTATATAGGAGCTGGCATTACATGGCAATAGAAGAATGGTGGAGATGAACAAGTCTGGCCAAGTACACAGAGTTGGAGAGTGTGTTTTCTTGCACACGCAGAGTATCAGAAAGCGATCAGCACCAGAGAACAATTAATGATGCCAGTCATTTGTAGTAACTTAGTTGCAGTTATATTTGTTACTCATACAAACAGATATTTACAGTTAACTTCCAGATCCCTGGAAGTATTACAATTCCACATACCAGGTAGTAGTAACAAGTAAACAGAAAGAAGCAGTGAGCAGTGAGCAGGAGGGCAGGGCGGGCAGGCAGGTTCTTTTATACTCTTCAGCCTGGATCAGGCGCTGCCTGACCTTTTAAAGTTTGTAGGTGATTACCTAATAAGGCTATATTGCTGTGACTTACTCCCCAAAAGAATAATACACCAACACACAGTACCATCATAAAGCTTAGCAGCAGAAGGACAATACTACTCTAAACTTAACCTTTTTTTTACTGAACAGGGCTTTCAGAATGGAGAATGGAGCAAAAGGAGGTGAGACCTACACATCACTTTTTAAAGGACATGTGGTAGATTGCATTACATATAGGGGTATGGAACAAAACACATGTTGCATATATTTGGAAATATATTCTTATTAATATTGCCATAATTAATATTGCTAAATTGTTCCTTGAAAGAAATGCCATAGGCCCAGATGGGAGGACACTGCTAACTGGGTCTCTGAAAGGACAATGTGGGCAAGTAAATTTTTTGTAGTAGGAGTAAATTTTTTAATACTGTGTGGGGGATTGTTGACCAGATTACATCAATGCTGTAATCAGTCACTGGAGGAGGAAGGACCAGATGTTTGAACCCTTTTCCTCTGCTTGGGGGGGAATGTGGTTGAGGAGATTTGTACATTATTTTTAACCTCTTTGGAAGTTTAAGTTGCCTATGTATTTTCTTTTGTTTGCCACCAAACCTCTGTGAGAAATTGCTTTAGTTGCAGAAACAAGGCAAGTGCATGTGGTACTAAAGCTGTTCACAAGAGAGAGAGAGAGAGAGAGAGAGGGAGGGAGAGAGAGACAGACAGACAGACAGAGAGAGAGAGAGAGAGAGAGAGAGAGAGAGAGAGAGAGAGAGAGAGAGAGAGAGAGAGAGAGAGAGAGAGAGAGAGAGAGAAGTGCAGACTGGCACTTGTTCATCTTTGTCTCTTCCCTTCCGAGACTATTATTACCTATAATACTGTGGGAAGAATCCTGAAAGAGTCTTTGTTTTTAAATCATACTGGATTGTTGTGAAAAGTGGGATTTCAATAACTGTAATAAAAACAACAACAACAACAATTCTGACTATGAATCCCATTATCCCTACCAGGTGCTTTTAGTGACCTGCAGGCTGTGGATAATGAGGATTGTAGTCCAAGAAATATGGCAGGCACCGCCTGAAGGAAGAGCTGAAGGGAAATCAAAGACTTATTACCAGTCAATAAATTCACATCTGAATTTAAATAAAACAATGCATGGCTTAGTATGTTTAAAATTAGAAATGTCACTCCCAAATAATACTTCCCAGGACTTGTCTTAAATTAGCTAGTTCCAGGCAACTATGGAAATCAAACAAATCTTGCTCTCAATATCTTATTCTCATAGTATTTAAGTGGTAGTTGGGAATATAACCCTCCCCCCACCAGCACACAGAGACACCAAGATTTCCATTAGCATCCCAAAGCTCATAAGCTCAGTGGAGAAAGCCAACTGCAAAAACCACTCCCTACAGCAGGGGTGTCCAACCTTTTGGCTTCCCTGGGCCACACTGAGTGAAGAGGAATTCTCTTGGGCCACACATAAAATATATAATATAGTTACTGTATATAAGTAATAAAACTTCATTTATTTTTTATATTTTTTATTATAATTTTTTTTTAAAAAGGGCAACATAAAACTAGTGGGATATTTGACTTTGTTTTTGTGAAACTAATGCATCAATGTCTGGTTTGATGAAAGTGGTTACAATTCTCAGTGAGTTCTCAAGGTGCTTGTCAGAATTTTAATTCTAATTTTACTCTTCGTGTGCTTCATCCTTGAAAATACTTGCTCACAAATGTACGTGCTGCCAAAAAGCGATGTCATGAATAAGGCGTGATTGTGAAGCGAGGGATATTTTTCTCTGGGAAGATAGGTCTTATAAAAGTCCAGTAGAGAGACATGATCAAATTTTTCTTTGAGTTGAATATCTGATTGCAACTCTATGCATTCCATTTAAAAATTTGGAGGTAATGTAGTTATGTCGACTGACAATGGAGTCGAAAATATACCCAAGTATTGATGATTTTTCTGGAAATCTTAAAACCTGTTCTCAAATTCCTGTACCAAACCGAAAAGCAAGGCTGCATATTTCTTGCTGTTCACAGGACTGTGTTTAGCCAACATATTAAAATGTATAAAATTATTTTCCATAACTTGAGCTTGCCATACTTTAAGTTTAATTTCAAATGCTGTTCTGGTTTGAAACATTGCAGTGATAAGTTGGTTTTCACCTTGAAGACACATGTTTAACTCATTTAAATGAGCGGTCAAATCCACCAAAAATGCTAAATCTGTGAGCCATTTTTCATCTTCAAGTTCTGGCACAAATTTTCTTTTTGATTCCATAAATGACTTGATTTCATTTCACAAATCATAAAATCTTTTCAGCATTTTACCCCGACTTAGCCACCTTCCTTCAGAAAAGTAAATGATGTCCCCATAATCAGCATCCATACTTTTAAGGAACTCCTGGAATTGGTGATGAATCAATCCCTTGGCCCTTATGAAATTCACTGCTTTGATGACAATTTGCATGTCATTATCCATTTTTAAAGATTTTGTGCATAAATTTTCTTGAGGTAGAATGCAGTGATACTTCATCAAACGTGAGTTGCCGGTGGCACTTGTATCGTCTTCTATCAATTTTGTAAGTCCCCCACTTTTACCAACCATCGCCGGGGCGCCATCAGTAGATATACCAGATATGTTGACAATGGTTAAATAAAATCGCTTTAATGTCATTTTTACTGCTTTGTACAAATCAAGAGATTTAGTTGTGTCTTTTAATGGCACCAAAGAAGCCATTTCTTCAGTGACATTATATTTGTTATCTATACCTCTAATAAAAATGGGAAGTTGAGCCATATCTGTAGCATCAGTACTTTCATCCATCGCCAAAGCATAAAATTTGAAATTGGCAGCTTTATTCTTCAAACCTCTTTCGAGAGATTTTCCTATTTCTTCAATTCACCTGGCTATAGTCTGGTGAGACAAACTGATTTTAGAAAAATCGCTTTTTTTATCAGGACAAATTATATTTGCCACACTTTCCATACATTGCTTAATAAACTGACCATTGGTAAATAGTTTTGATTTTTTTGCAGTCAGATTTGCTACCAAATAACTAGCTTTTATAATAGAGTCCTTTTGAGTTGTGACTTTTTTAAAAAAAAATTGTTGAGACGACAGACTTTTTTTCAGTTCCGCTAATTTGTCTTTACGACAAATTCCTTGATACACTTCGAATTTGGCAGCATGTTTTTCTGTATAATGCCTTTTCAAATTGTAGTCTTTGAAAACTGACCCATTTTCCCTACAAATTAAGCATAGCGCCTTAGTATTTGTCTCAACAAAGAAGTACTCATCTGTCCATTTTTTGTTGAATACTCTTCCTTTATCCGTGATTTTTCTTTTTTTCTTTTATTTTTTGGGTTCTGTTTTGTTTTGAAATGACGTTGAAGCCATGCTGGAATAAATTTATTTAGGAATAAATATATTTTTAAGAAATAACAGAACAAGCCCACCGTAAATTGTTAGGTAGGCAAATAAACAAAGCAAATTTTAATAATCAAATAAGAAAACTTACATGTCTACGTAATAATAATAGAAATAAATGCCTGTCATCACAGAACACGTGTAGGTAGGTTGAAATATTATATATAACACCAAGTTGCCACAAGCTGATGTGTGTAGCGGGCGGCTGTGGCGTTAGCACTGCACTGCCCCCTCCCCTACACAGCGTTCCGTTGTTTCTACCTACTCAGTCCACACTCAAGCACTGCATGATCGAGTTACGAAAAAAATTGCAAAATAATGTTAAAAGTTTACGATTTTGGGGGGACGCATTACTAGCTGTTCAGGGCCGCATGCGGCCCGTGGGCCGCAGGTTGGACATGCCTGCCCTACAGTGTAGTTCATCAGCACTGGTACCGTTTTGTAAAGACCCTGTTACAGTCCTGGTGGTATTGTTAATACTTGTGAAATACAGGTTAGTCTGTTCTGGTTTGTTGATTATGTTCCCATAGTGCTTATGATGGAGAAGGCTTCAATCTTATAGTTGTATTACCATCTATTTGTGGATTTTTTTTCTATGTCAATTTTGTATTGCAAATTAGGGTTTTTGTTTGTTTGAAAAACCAAATCAGTTGATTGCAAAGTTTCAATGTGGCTTACATTTAATTACATCAAATGATGATGCAGTAGCTGAAACATCTAATTACCAGACAAAAACAGTATCAAGCAGCAGCATTCTGAGATGAAATATTGCACAATACTTTATTTTCTTGGTCATGTCCCATAATGTGAACTTGCATTCTCAGGACCTTAATTTTCTTTTCAAGAATGTTTTATGTCCCACAAGATTCTGGCTGTAAGAACTACAAGAAGGAGGAGGGGGAGGAAGAGGAGGAGGAGGAAGAAAAAAAGAAGCTCAGCTTTTTAGTTACACATAAGATTACATGTGTATTTACTTAGTGCAGTGTTATCAGACTCCACTTCTAAAAGATTGCTTATCACAAACATCAGCCTATGTCATAATTCCAAGTATTAAATAAACAGACCTGGTCACTTGAATAGAATGCAAAGAAACTCTCAGAAGATTTCTACATCTGATTGACTTATTCATGCTTCCTTTCTTCAAGGTTCTCTGTGAAACCTTTAATGAAATGAAGAGGGGCAGGTCTAGAGATGCCTTGTTTGTTAAAGTCTCATAGAATCTCTTATGTGCCTCTTAAGTTTTATAGAATAACACTCCTGTAAGTAAATCACTTGAGCTTAAGAGCACTTTCTATCAGTACTTTTCCTGCATTTTTTCACAAGTGTACGTACAATCGCATATAAACAAATGCATTCAAAGCATATCCAGTGAAGCAGTAGGGGCATGTCTCCAAAATATGTAAGCACAACATCAGAATCCAAGCTATCGTCCTTTTATACCTGTAGATGCCCATGCAACGTATACAAAGTTTTCCCAAGGTGTGGAATGCACATGCTAGATTATGTGCTGAAGAGGGTAAATTAGCTCACTGGCAAATGTTAAAAGGGAACAATGTAAGTTTTACTTTAATCACAAATATTTACAGAAGGAAAAATGGTTGATTAGTATGTTGCTGCCATCACTTTAACAATAGACTGGCACGTACCTACAATAATCATGATGGAGCAGGGAAAGAGGAATTGTGGTTCACCAATAAGGAATAGGAAGCTGGGGAAACAGTGGGACAGTCTTTTAGAAACATAAACAAAACAAGGGACTTTGGATTTCAAGGCCCAAAAATAATATAATTAAAGCAGCCTGATGTGCTCCAGATTTGTTAAACTCCCATCTTTAGCCCTGTTGGCAAGGGACAACGGGCATTATAGTTTAGCACATTAAAAGAGAACAAGATTGGGGAGTCTGAACATAAAGGATTTAACTTTTGAGGTTGCTTATAATCACTTGAAAATTCACAGTGGTCACAGCTCCCCCTTTTACCAACTTTTGGCTGTGTCTTGTTTGAATGGGACTGAGAAATCCAGTGGGTATTGCTGCTTTTTTGGAAAGTATATCCAAGCATGATAGAGAAAGAGGACTTTGGTGAATGGGAAGCTACACTTTATTATTATTATTATTATTATTATTATTATTATTCTGCTGTAGCTTAATACATTATATTGTTTCAATGCAATTATATTTGTACAGTATTAGTTATTCACATTCTATTGTTTAGATAACAATAGAATGCACCTAGCCCCAGGTGCAAGGTCACACAGCCACCCTAGAAACATATTTAAGGATTCCCTTACTAACTTTGCTCAGACTGAAGAAGCTCCTTGGATAAGGAGTGAAACGTTTCTACTGAGAAAATAGAAATCCAGTTGACATGATTCAAGCCACAGACTGTTCCACCTGGATGACTGAGAACCTTCATCGACATTGTTTAGATAACTTAGAGTATTAACAATAAAGAAAAGAGGAAGGAATATTTTATCAGTATTAATTACAATTTAGGATATCGATATTACAAGCATAAAATTATTTGACTTTTTCATATGAATTTGAGTATAATATTAGGAAAAAAAAAAGGAACTGCAGCATATTGCATCACAGTATTTGTTGTACAATAAAGGGTTTGATCTTGAGCTAGTTACTTAGTATTGGATTCTCCATTGTATAATTGCAGAAGCTGCACATTATTAAGAACTGCTTGCTTTATTTAGGGTATTACGTTTTTTATGGCATGCATAATCTTTGTATTCTTATACGAAGCGTGGTCTGGTGGTTAAGGTGATGGACTATGAGCCGGGAGGGCCAGGTTCAGGTCCACTCTCAGCCCTGGAAACTCACCGGGTGACTTTGGGTCATCCTTCTCTCTCAGCCCAACCTACCTTAAGGGGTTCTTGTGGGGGGAAAAATGGAGGAGAGGCATTTGTAGGTTGCAAGTAACAGAAGTCAGCCCATTGGGCAATTGGGGCCATAAATTTTATCTTTCCATAGTTGAAGGACAAGTCTCTTGATGATAAAAAGGGCATGGAGAATCCATTTCTGTTATCCAGCTGTCGTTTTCCATATAATGGGTCTGTAGATCAGCTGCTCTGTAAGATTGGAGATCTGGGGTCTTTCAAAGAGTTGTCTCTCCCCTTCACCTACCATTTCTCCCAGCTGCAGTAGCTGATCCCCAACTTCGGAGAAGTAGCAAGAGAAAGAGGTGAGTCAATTCAAAGTGCTTTAAAAATAGATCCACTAGCAGTCCACCAGCAACACTTTTCTAATGCTTCTTAACTGGCCTATTTATAAACAGATATTTGGTGCTGTTTTGGAAATGTGCAAATACCTGGTTTAAAAAAAACCTGCCTACAGCAGACAAGTGCCTAGGGGATTGCACAGTGCCACAGGAGTCCTGTTTCTTCATCATGCATCCCACCAACCATGGGTGCCTATGGGGGCAAATGACAGTGCATGCAAGAGAATGTCATCATACAATTGCTGCGACTTAGGTATTTGTGTTAAACATTGGGATACAAATACATAATAGTGGCATTGTGTGGGTGCCATTATTTGTAATATAATGCAAATGTAAGTGCCCCCAGCACTTACCGACTATTAGTTGGGCCAGGTCTTGGAGCCAGAGATCAGCTCAGAGACCTGGCAGGTGCAAGGAGAGCTGCTTTGAAATACCATGAATGTTTGCAGATTGGCATCTTCTGTCTAAATCTAGGCATTAACTTTAAGTGGTAACTTTGATTTATTGGTTAAGCAGCACTTAATGTGGCCTGGTGTTTATCTGTACCTAAATAAATTGATAGCTTATGGTGATGGGAATTTTTTAATACAGGAATGGTACTGAAATGGAACTTCTTCAGTGCTCCACTTTTGTCTTTCATAAGTATACCGAAGGGAGGAGAGAAAGGATTAGCCTTTCCCTGTCCTGTGTATGGTAGATCTGATCCTGATGCAGCTGCTATGTGGGTTTGTTTGTTTGTTTGTTTGTGTTGCATACTAAATAAATAATAAATAAATAACTGGCTGACCAATCCAGTATGTCCAGCTAGCATTCAATTTACTGATATACTAACTAAAAAGATAGGGGCTCGTGGATGGATGGATGGATGGATGGATGGATGGTCTGTCGGTCGGTCGGTCGGTCGGTCGGTCGGTCAGTCAGTCATCTGGGTGGTATTTTTTTAAAATAGAGATAAATCTGGTTTTGATTTTCATTAGCCCAGATAGAAATGGAGTTGCTCATAGCTCAACTCAAGGAAAACCATACGTAAGAATTAAGATGTTTGAATGTGCTCTATGCCATGATTAGTGTGTTGCATGAACTTAAATTAAAGCTCACTTGTTAACCATTAATTATCATGCTGGATTAGCTCAAAACCCAATCTAGTCTAGGAAGTAGTTAACCATTGCTGGAAAAGGGGTGCTGGAATATGTGGAGTCTGATCTTTCAGGTTTTCACACAAATACTTGAATGTGTAGGCTAGTGGTTTGCTCCAAACCTAATTCAATTTTGCTTGCATTTGGCCCAGAATAGTTTATTGTGGTTCAGAGCTGTTACCAGCTGAGTAAAATGAGCTATGAGATATCCTACTACAATCTGAGGCAACAGTTGGATTCTTCAGGCAGTGAATTTATTGAAAGCAAAGTAAGTTATAATCTATACTGGAGTGAGAAATGAGTGGTACTAGCGAAGTAGTACTATAAATGTTTCCAATTCACTCTTGGAATTCTGTTTTGCAGTTCACAAAGTATGAGGCTGAAGAAAAGTGTTAGGACAAAAGATTATAGCTTATCTAGATCTGAGCAGAAAGTATACTCAATGTCTGGGTTCACACATCATGCCAAGATATGGTTTGTTTATCCATGATTTATTGAACAAACCACAACAAGCATGATTCATACAACATGGTATGCCAAAACCAAAGTAACCACATTTTGGCTTAGTACAAATTGTGAAACCAGCCCAAATGTGGGTTTCTGTCTTCCCTTGATGTACCTACATCAAGAAGAAAAATTGGGGACAGGTATTTAAGAACTGACATTCTCGGTTAATCCCATAATAGAAGTGAAAACTTAGCATTTTAGTATAAAGAAGAAATTTAAGAAAAAAAACATAGATGTACAGAATTTTATTGAAAGGAAGAATCAGAAAAAAGTATTGTCTAGGTATGTACAGGAGGGAGGGGAGCAAGTAACTTCATATGTATCATAATTGTTGAAATGAAATGAAATTGTACAATAAGTGACCAGCAAAGTAGCTACAACAATAAAAACAGCACATGAAAGCAAGCTCAAATACAATGAGAACAATAATACTACTATATAGACCTGCTAGTTAAAATTTACAAGTAAATAAAAATAAAGTAAATAAAAGAGAACTAAACAAGACAAAACAGAACAAAATAGATAAAATAAAAGTAAAATTAAGATAAAATGACTTTCTAATGATATCAATCCAAGATTAAGAAACCTTGAGCCTTCTTATGGGAATAGCTGCCAATAAAAATATTCTGGTTTCGCTTCAGATCATATGACATAATTGTGACAATAATGAAAGTTATGTATTGGACATCATTGGCATTGCAGTGGTTCTAATTATGTCATTTTGGCATCTACAAGATGCCTGTGATCACTAGACATGCTTACTTGGAAGTAAGACAACTTGCATTTGAATAAATATGCATACATTTCAAATTTGTTGTTTGTAAGAAAGATCAAGGGGTGTGGTGGCTCAGCAGGTAAGACGCCAGGCTTGTCGATCGCAAGTTCGGAGGTTCGAATCCCTAGCCCCGCATGACGGAGTGAGCTCCTGCACTAGCCCCAGCTCTTGCCAACCTAACAATTCGAAAGCATGCAAATGCAAGTGGATTAATAGGTACCACTTCGATGGGTAGGTAACAGCGTTCCGCGTGTGTCATGCCGGCCACATGACCGTGGAAGCGTCTTCGGACAACGCTGGCTCTTCGGCTAACAAACGGAGATGAGCACCGGCCCCTAGAGTCGGACACGACTGCACAAATGTGCAGGGGGAACCTTTACCTTTACTTTTTAAGAAAGATCAATATTAGTCTCTGTAGAAATGTTAATGATTTAGTTATGTATGTATGCCTGTACATATATTGTGTGTATAAAAATATTCCTTCCCTTGGAACCTTTCTTTCAGCAAAGATGACCTGTATATTAAAAAGAAGATAACCCATTTTTTAACCTTGCATCTAATAAACATTAATTTCCTGTTTTACAAACCATTTATGTGGCCGTTACAACAGATATTTATCTGGATGCACATCCTCTTGGCAGACTTAGTTTTTCATTTGCTCCAAAATATCCAGCCTGCATAGACATTGGCAAGACAACCAGTAGACTTCACACAAGAGTTCAGAAGTTTGGCAAATAAACAAGCTATTACAATTCCAGATATGAGCAGGAAGCTCTTATAGCCAAAGACCAAGAGCCAAAGCCAAAAGCCAGTGCATGAAGTTACACTGACAGCAGCGATTCAAAAATCCTAGGCAGGATTTCCACGAAACAAAAGCAAGAGTAAGCTAAACAAATCTGATGCTTAACCAAAATAGATAGTCGCAACTGGGGAAAAACAATCCTGTATTGTTAACAGTTGCTATGTTACCAGACTGGAAAAAAAAAAGTTTTGCATCTAAGGTTATAAATTTGTTCAATGGTTTGCAATTCTCTATTTCTCTTTTCAAAGAATGGCTGAAAAGTACCAGCCAAATCCAGATGTTTGTGCTACAGATGCTGTCTGGAATAAAGGGACTAAGCATCTTAGCATTGCCACCAGGGATTGTTTCCAGGCCTTCAACCCTTTTTATTTCTGACCATCTGCTTTGACATCATGGATGAGTTACAGGTGAACCTGTTTACTCAGCAAGAGTACTTTTAATCTAGGCTTAAAAGACTGTCCCTAACTTACAGTCAAGGCTGTTTTTCTCCAACACCCTCTGCTAGAGTTCTTCTGTTGATCTAGTATTTTCAGATCTTTTTACTCTTCAAAAGCATCATATGCACACTGGAGAAATCAATCATGGAGAAAGCAGAAGCAAGGATAATCTCTTTGCAGTTTTATTTACCTAGTGCTCCCTGCTCCAAATGTGTTGGTGATGTTGGCTGGGAAGTTTGGAAGTCAAAACCCCAACATTTCAGGAGAGGCCCCCAGATGGGGGAAGGCCGAAGTAGATATCTGAACTGCCTGGAACCAGATATGGAATTGAGGGCAGTGTTAGGGATTATCACCTTTAATCTGACCTGGACAATTGCTGTTAGGATATGGGTCTGCCTATAATTGTATTTTTGGGGACAGAGATAGTTGGTGCTACAGATAACTGATGTGGAATGTAGCCACTAAGTTGCTCAATGCAATCTGTAAGGGAAAGGTCTGTCCAGGCTGCCTGTTAGGCACGGAGCCATTTTCAAGGTATAATTTTTGATTTAGCAGCTTGGCACTGGCTTATTGGAAAAACTGCTTTCTTCCAGTATGAGCCTTCTGGTCCTTATAGTCTTGTGGACTGTAGTGTTGCCTTGGGGACTGCCCTGGTCTGCTGTTGAGTGAAATCTCTCTCCTGAACTTAAGGAGCTCTGAGTACGAAGTATCTGCACATTGATTAAAAATAGTTTTGCCTTAGTGTGAATCCTGCCATTGTGAAGTAAGCTTTATGGCTCACCAGGTTGTACTGCCCCAGCTATTGTGGTTTATTCAACCTGTATTCAATAAATTATGTTTAAACAAACAATGATTTACCATGATGTGTGAACCCAGTCTATAGCTTGTTCCTTGTTTAAACAAAATGCATTCCTTCTATGAAAATGGAATCCCGGATTCTTTTTCAGACCCTCTTTTACAGAGTTTATAGGCAGAAAATAAAGTAAATGTCTATAGTCTGTGAAGTTTTTGCATTGCAAATGTTACATAATCCTTGGGCTAGTACTTCATCAATGACAAACATCACATGAGCCATAATTACTTGCACAAAATCTTTGAAACAGAAGTTACAATGGGATGATTATCTGTAATGCAATGTTTAGATGTCAAACCGAAGGGCTGTTTTTCACCATGGGAGACATTTCTGCCTAAAAGTCAACTCAAGATTAATTTCTAGAAACCAGAAATATTGCTCATCTTTGTTTGCTAAGCACTGTCAGATCTTGTTTCCTTCTTCCAATGTTCACTGCTGTAAAGGTAATTAAAGTCCTCTCTCCCGGACTTTAGAAAAAACCTAAAGACCTGGTTTTGACACCATGCTTGGGGAGGGGAGGGGAACAGCCAGTCTTGGGGTTGGCTGGTCTCTTAGATCTGCCTTGACCAGCCTTACCAATCTATGGGATACGTAAGATCTACCATTGCTTGGATCGGACTGTATTAGATATTTTTATTGACTTTTATTGGTATTTATGTTTTTTACTGATTTTATTTATTTATTTATTTATTTATTTATCATATTTATACCCCGCGTATCCCCTCCCTATCGGAGGACTCTAGGCGGCTTTAACTTATTATTGTTGTTGTTGTTGTTGTTGTTGTTATTTTAAATTCTTGTTGTGAACCGCCCAGGGTCCCTCCTTGTGGGGGAGATGGGCAGGATATAAATATGACAAACAAACAAACAAACAAATAAAATAAGTAATACTATATTTTTATCCAACTCTGAGTTTTTCTGTCATGGACATTGCTCTCTGCTGCATTCCTTTCCATTGGACTATGCTGCTTTTTTGCATTGTTTTATGCATTCAGATTTCCAAGTTACAAAGTCATATACGGTTTTTAAGGAGAGACTGAACAGCCACCCCTCATGATTTAAATGGTTTTTCAGCACATTGCAGAAGGTTGGACCAGATGATACTTGTAGTCCTTTCCAACTCTATAATTCTATAAGTCTTCATTTCTCTGCATGTAATTGCTGAATTATTGCATGTAGTGTTCATGAAAGGAATTCTTGTGCATGATAGACAGATATCTTCATATGTTGTAATATGTAAAATTGAAATGAATGAATAGGGTTCATCCAGTAGTATGCACTCAACACTTCAGATTCAAAGGCAAAATGATGCTCTGGAACATGCAAAAGCATGCGCATGTAACCCTCGGCAGCTCTTTGAACCAAATGTAACATTACCAGGAATTATGCTGCTGCTGCTATGGAACCCAACAATGTGAACCTACTTTAAGGAGTTGCAGAAAGAGTTTACATGTTAGGCTCCTCAGACCAGGATGGGGCAGTATATTTCAGTCTCCCAACTTCAGATGGTTTAACATGGCTGCTAGGCTTGGACTCGGCTGATGTCTCTCAGACACAGACACATAGATAAGTATCATTATAGCAAACAGGAATGAAGCAACATTGAATGGCTGATTGCCCCATGTCAGCATGAGGGTGTAGTTCTCTTCTGATACCCATGGTCTTCCCATCTTTTTCACCTTTCAAAAGATTCTTCACTCTGTGCTTCACTGGCCTTGAAAATGATTGGTTGTTGATAGTTGACATAACTGACATCTCTGCCCTGAAAACCTCAAGGTATTGGGTTTTGTCTTATACTATACTATATATTCCCTCATATATTCCCTCATATACTCCAAAGCAGTATTTGCCTTCATTTCTGAAGCACTGCACCCATGAACACCTTCAGCTCCCTCCCTCCCTCCCAAGTTAACCTGCCTAGAAAAAAAGGCACAAGTATGCTAGTATTGTAAAGCATCCTGGAAAGATAATGGCAATGTCTTCAACTTTTGTCTTTCATAAATGGATATTTATTACTGACCACAACCAGAGTCAATTTATGAATGCCAAAATCCCCTATTAATGGCAGCCATTTTGTGAGTACCCGCATTATGTTCTCAATGTTCCAAATACGTCCAACAGCCCCAAAAGTTTGCTTACTCTTGCTTTGAGAGATCATGGCTTTGACAAAGCCTCTTGTCCATCATTCCATCAGACCTCACATATATTACCCTTCATATTATTCTGTACATTAGTACAACGGAGTAAATCCTTGTCGGCATGAAGTGTCCTTGTAGTGCAAAGCTGAGTGGGAACTGTAATTCAGTGCCAATGGAGCTGTGCATGTATAAAGAAACAAAGTATTTAATATCAAAGCTGTCAAAGAAGTAGAATTAATGTAAGTTCTACCAATCGAAGAGAATGTAAGTTCTATACTGTACAAGAGATTGGGTTTGATTACCTAAATGCCCCCTTCCAAGTTTATGATAATAAATGGAACACTTTTCTTTGAACATGTCCTTAAGAAACTCATAATCAGTTTTAAAGTGAACTCAGTACACTACACTATCAACTGCATTTGTGCTTTAATTTAATCTTCAGCTAGATGACTCATTCAAAGCTATTAACAAAGCAAGGCAGAAAGGGTGAATGGAGGTTGGTAGCGCCATGGTACATGACCTATTCAATCATGTTCCAATGAGAAACAGAGATCAAATGCATTTCAAAGGAGAGACTACTGTCTGAATCAGTCATCAATATCAGGAGGATCCCCCATTGATATGTGTTGCACAAAATGTAATTAGCTCTTAATTAAATTGAGAAATGAGATGTTGATAGAATATGGTTACAGACTGCCTATGAAACTATGTTGGTGAGGCTCTAAAATATTGCCTAATAACAAATATTTGTGTCCAATTTGTGTTCATATGCCTAAGGTAATTAATTTATCTCATATGCGCATACAGGATAACTTAATTGGCCAGTGCATATACCTTCAATTCATAATTTTATCCTATCATCAGTTTTCGAATTAGTCACTTAGGCAAGATAAGTAATTTAAGACAATTATCATGTCATCTCAAATCTCCATGCTGCCAGGTTGAGTCGCGCTGATGATTATATTTAGTAGTCTGACAGATTATCTATGCAACACTTTTAAAAATAAAAGCAAGCATCAATTTAATTTGATTAGTTTTACCTACACTTTACCTGCACTTCTTCAAGTGACCAATCATCTGCAACTATAATGGGGAAATATCTAGCTTTCAAACATTAGCTCAAGGAATGATATTCACAAGCCCTTTTCGCTGTTCCTTCCCAGAGTCATTATTAACTGAAGGCAATCTTTACTGATTTAATTCAAGCACTTTTATTCCACTAGCAAGCCAAAAAAAAAAGTATAGTGACTATCTTACAATTACAATTCTTACTACCTCAATCTTACAATTTAAAAGAACTTTAAAAGGAAATCCTCTATCACTGAAGGTGCCTCTTCACCTCCTAAATGGCCAGGGAGATTCAACTGGAGTTTTTACACCCTTGTAAAAGCAGAGAATAGCTGTCTCTCATGAGAACGTTAAACAGAGTGTTCTGAGGTTTTATTATTTAAAAAAGAAGCCAGGCTCCTATACCTTTCTTTCAGATTAGCCAGGTTTCATCCTCATGAGAGTCAGAGCTCGCAGATTCCATCCCATTTTGGTAAAAAATCTTTAAGTTGTGTTTTTCCACACTAGTCAATGAAAAACAGGAAACTATAGACCATTGTTTCTCAACCTTGGCCACTTTAAGACATCTTAAAGTGGCCAAGGTTGAGAAACAGTGGTCTGTGGACTCTAATCTAGTTTCAGTGAATCCGTGGGGTGCCCAGAACTCTCACGGTGGGTTTGACAAGTGTCACATTTGACAACCTTTGGCTTGGTCTGATTTAGATCAGGCTCTTCTCGGAAGTGCTAAATTGTACTCAGATTGAACCCCTAATAGTAGAACTGCTTTTGACCTGACATATACTGATTTTTAATTAATTAATTAATTAATTTGTAGGGGTGTGTGTGGAAATAGTTTGATTTCCCCGAGGTACTCTTTGTGTTCTGTTTGGACTGAGACAGACAGATGCCTCAAAGAATCTGTTCAGCTCAAAAATCTCTCCCTCTCCATGCTCTAATATTTGCTAACAAACATTAATTTTCTTTGGGATTTCTTTCTTTTTTTCAATATCCCTTCCCAGGTTCATGGTATTTCACATCTCCTTCCCATATTTCTCAGTGTCCACACTCTTTGATTCATTCTCAATGATATCCTGAACTTGCTCTATTGACTATGGTTTGCTCATTCATTGGATGTTGGCTCAGCTGGGCATTAGAAAAACGTGCCTTTGTTGTCCTGTCTGACCATCTGAAATCATAATATTTAAACAGTACACAGTTGACTATCCCTTCTTCTGTATGATTCCTTCCTCCTCCAACAGTTGCTGAATAAATAAAAATGGCTATATAGGAAGTTTCAAAATATATGCGAGGGAGACAGACAGACAGACATACTGTATATACACACACACATACAGGCACACACACACACACACACACTATTTTTTACTGAATCAGAGAATTCAAACAATAACATCAAATTTAGACTGCTAAGGCACTAATATTGTACTGCTTTACATATTTTCAACATGACCATAGAGCAGAGCTTTCCAAACTTTTCATGTTGGTGACACACTTTTTAGACATGCATCATTTTGCGACACACTCTTACAGCAGGGCACAAGGCAGGCACTAGGACCTGCGCGGAATCACTGCATGTTTGGAGGCAGCAAGGCACAAGGCAGGCACTAGGACCTGTGCGGAATCCTGGCAGGGCTCGGAGGCAGCAGCAGCAGCGACACACCCAGACACTGCAGCCGACACACCAACGTGTCGCGACACACAGTTTGGAAAGCTCTGCCATAGAGAGAGATAGTTTATTTTGGATTATTGCATTTTATTTTTTATTTCATCATCCTACGTTAATCAAAAGAAAAAAAATACATACAATAGCATTAAAGGACTAATACAACCTCTGAAGTGATAAATCAGTTTAAAGAAAAAAGGAGAAGGGGAGGAACGGCCTGGAAATTATGTAATGTAATGAACTTAACAACTCTAAGACCTTTGACCATGTTGCTTGCCTGCTCCTGTATCAAAACAAAACTAATGCAAATGTTAACAAAGAACACATATCAACATTGATGCAAACTGGGAATAGATTTCGCCTTCCAGTATTGTACAATCACTCTTATGCTGGTCTATGACCGTAATAAAGATTTGATTTGATTTGTAAAATCACTCTTTCAGCTAAACCCCATGTCTGAAAAGTCAACAATTCTTGATATGTTGATAGATTCCATCCCATTTTGAGCTAAGAATGAATGTGTCTTTAACATATAGCGACTGATCCAGATTATTTTATATGAATTTTGACCTCAGGTGTGTCAAGCACTGTCATTGTCTAGCATTATAAGTGGAGGTGTTTAATGTCACACTTGTACTGTACACAAATTTCTCATTTATTTTTAGGTTGGGAATATATGGTTTGATTTTGTACATTGCATTAAGCTATCGCATAATTTGGTTTCTACTTAGTATGTTGTGTGAACCCAGACTTGGCATTTAGTAAAGCATGGCTAAATGAACTATGTATGGCATGAACTCTGAGAGTGCCTTGGACTGCAAGAAGATCAAACCAGTCCATACTCCAGGAAATAAAGCCAGACTGCTCACTTGAGGGAATGATATTAAAGGCAAAACTGAAGTACTTTGGCCACGTAATGAGAAGACAGGATACCCTGGAGAAGATGCTGATGCTAGGGAAAGTGGAAGGCAAAAGGAAGAGGGGCCGACCAAGGGCAAGATGGATGGATGATCCATCACAGTACAGTGAATGAATTAAATCTGTCTTTGGGTTCTTTGATTTCTTCTTTTCAATTTCATTATCATATTTAAGTTGACAATATCCAGCTGTATTCTTCTGCTCCTGTCTTGGATGATGTGGTGTGGACTTCCTTCTCTGATTGTTTTGCTGAGGTTGGATTGTTCCTACCACTTTAAATTAAATATATACAAGACTGAACTTAACTGTTTTTCATTTTGACTGTTCTTCCTCTTAGCTTAGTTTTCAGAATTGTTTCTTGCCAGTTTTGGTGGTAATGTGAAATCTGGGAATTGTTCTTGATGAGAAATGTTCCTTAAAGCTTTTCATCAATAATAGCAGCATCTTTACCTTCCATCTCCTGATTATTCAGGGAATTCAATCATTTTTATTTTATTTATTTATTTAATTTTTATCCCGTCTTTATTATTTTTATAAATAACTCAAGGTGGTGAACATACCTAATACTCCTTCCTCCTCCTATTTTCCCCACAACAACAACCCTGTGAGGTGAGTTGGGCTGAGAGAGAGTGACTGGCCCAAGGTCACCCAGCCGGCTTTCATGCCTCAGGCGGGACTAGAACTCACAGACTCCTGGTTTCCCATTGGCTCCTTCCTAGAGCTGAGAGAGAGAGTGACTGGCCCAAGGTCACCCAGCCGGCTTTCATGCCTAAGGCGGGACTAGAAGTCACAGATTCCTGGTTTCTAGCCCAGCACCTTAACCACTAGACCAAACGCTCCTTTTTTCTTTTCTTTTCTTTTTCTTGTTGAGATGGCTAAGCAGTTAGTTCATGGTTTAGTTGTGTTTTGCATGGATTGTTGTAGAAGTTTCTTGGTACAGTAGATGTTCCTGAGGTCACTTTCCAACCTTTGGTGCAGGTTCAGAACTGTGTGATTCATGTTGTTCTGGATCTCTCCCAAACTACTGCTATGCCTTCCTTTTATCAATCGTTACATTGGGTGGGTTGCTGAGAGGTATACCATTTTTAATTGCTGGCGTTGACTGTCTAGGCACTGAACACAGAAACACCTAACTATTTGAATAATGTGATTGCACTTCATGTTCCTGTGTTTTCAGTTTGACTGTTGAATCAGTGTCAGTTAGTTTTTCCATAGGTTAGAATGACTACTTCATGTTTCAAAGCCTTCTCTCATTTAGCACCTCTGATTTGGTATTTAATCCCTACTAATTACCCCCACCCCCGAGTCTGATCTCCTGAAGTTTAAAATGGCACTTTTCTCATCTTTTTGGGGTTGGAAGAATAACGTTGCTTAAATTATGGTAGAGCTGTGGTTAGATGATAGTTGTAATATCTGGTTGTTGGGTAATAATTGCCATCAAAGGTAATATATAAATTAAATAAATAAATAAATAAATAAATAAATAAATAAATAAATAAATAAAATGTGTCTTAGGCTTTCACGGCCGGAGTTCAATGGCTGTTGTGGGTCTTCCGGGCTGTGTGGCCGTGTTCTGGAAGTTGTGGTTCCTAACGTTTCGCCAGCATCTGTGGCCAGCACCTTCAGAGGGCTTCAGAGGGCAACAGAGATTTTGCTTCTATCTGTGCTCCTGCCCTCTGAAGATGCTGGCCACAGATGCTGGCGAAACGTTAGGAACCACAACTTCCAGAACACGGCCACACAGCCCGGAAGACCCACAACAGCCACAAAATGTGTCTCTCGATATCAGTTGCTCAGAAATATGAGTAGGAAGGTACTATTGACTTCATGTTCTGTTTGTGGGCTTCCCAAAGACATTTAACTGGCGCTTTGAGTACAAGAATGCCATACTAGGTTGGCCTTTGATCTAATCTAGCACAATACCTCTTATGTTCTTTAGATAATTTATTGGCATTTTTAAAAATTCATAATCATGCAGAGTTATTTGATGTTTAAAATATTTTAATTACACAGAAAGTGATTTTGGCTACAACTGAAATTGATTACTACACAGAAGTCAGAAATACTGATCTTTGATTTTCAGAACAGGCTATCTTAACTATATGAAGAGATAAAATTAAGAACATAATTCAGTGAAAGACAATATGCACAAGAGCCAACATGCTTTTTATTTATTACCAGGGTAGACATCAACTATATTTGAAACAAGCTAGCCAACAATTTATTTCCTCTTAGGCAGAGTTAGAGCCAATGTTAGTGACTTTCCAGTCCTTGTGGCATACATTAGTGTCAAGCCCAGTGAAAATGTCTATTTGTGAGTCTTGTTCTTTGAAGTCTCTTTATAACATATCTTCTTTTCTTCTTGAATAGCATATAACTCTGCATGTGCAATTTATCTTGCATGACTTCTGGTATGGATTTTTTCCAGTTGTGTGTACATTCCTTTGTCAGATTATGATTTATTTCTATAAGCACTTTCCCATTTTAAGTTGTCAGATGTTTCCTGTACTTATACAACAGAATGTTTAACCTCTCAAATGTACTATGTAAAGCAAAATTCTAACATTGTAATACTGAATTCATTTACATATGGCTGCCCAACTGAAGTCAATGATTCTTTCACAACTAGAGACAGAATCTAGGAAGTCTTACTAAGATCTCATGATACTAATGTTTAGAAGGCACATATGAAATTCCAAGTACTTTCTAGTGTATAATAAATGATTTACACTTTATATGGTGTAAGGATCAAAGAAGCCATATGCCCATGAGGGGAAAAAATATCAACACATTTATTCTATTATAGCTTTAATTTTTATTTCATTGCAGAATGCTCTCATAAACCAAGGTATGGTATTAAAGGTTACTGTAATTAAATGCATGAGCCTAAGATGTTGCCTTCAGTGCTCTCTGTCCATTACCTCCTAAAGACATCCAGTATAATGTACCCTTATATTTTAGCTTATGAAATCACAGTCCATATTTGTTCAGAAATAAATCCCACTAAATTCAACGGGGCTTACTAAAAAAAAAGTGTCTTTAATGAAAATACCATCTATCCTGTCCTATTGCTCTTCTCAGAGTAACAATGTCATGCAAGCCAATACAAATTTACATAGTCAAGCAAATTTAGCAAAACAATAAGGTTAGCAACTTCATGTAAATTGGGGTAAGAAGTCTTTTTTTTTCTATCAAGGGCCATATTCCCTCAAAGGTAATCTGTTGGGGGCTGCATGCCAACAGTGGACATGATTGAAGCAAGTGGGGATTAGAAACAAAGCCAAGAGTAGGTGACATCATCTAGTCTTTTTTCTCTTTCTGCATCATCTGTCAGTTTTCTTCTGGGTGATACTGAAAGACTTACAGGCAGTGATTCAAGGATGCAACTCTTTGAACAGAGTTAGAATTAAGAAAGCTTTAAAGAAGAAATTTAGCAACTGCCATTGTTAAAATAAAACCTCATATTTGAGCTTACACTCTGGTAATCAGGGCCAAGAAGTGTTCTGACTTCTCCATTACTGTATCAGCAGTTGTCCAGGAGTTGTTTAAGATCACTCAATCCTTCCTGGGGAGAGATGAGCAAGAACTACTGCCTACTACTTCCGTGATGATGTTGCACAACACTTCACTGACAGAGTCACTCAAATTCACCAGAAATTTGACTCCTTGTGGGCAGGGTCTGAGGTGGTGACTAGGACAAATTCTGGAACAAAAAAACAAATTTTAAAACCTGAAAAATGTTTAGCACATTTAAAATACCAGAGATACAGCATAACCAAAAGGAACACTTATTTTTTCTTGTATCCCTTTATTCAGTTAATAATACCTCTGCCTTCCATGTAATCTCTGCCCTTTTACTCAATCTGACAAAATGCTTGACTGGTAACTTTTAAAACATAATTTGAACTTATTTCTTAGAAAAAATTAAGGGAAAAATAAACATGTATGGACCAGGAAATAAAGCCAGACTGCTCACTTGAGGGAATGATATTAAAGGCAAAACTGAAGTACTTTGGCCACATAATTTTTTTTTTATTAAATTTTATTAAGTTTTACAATACATAATAAAATTTAAAGTAGAAAAAAGAAATAGAAACAGAAATACAAAATAAGAAAAAGATAAAGAAAAAGTGAAGTCAAGAAATAATAAGCAAAGAAAATATAGAAAATAGATGTCCTCCAATCTATCTTTGAACTTAAAGTACAACAATTGATTTTAAATGTTAGTCCTTCATACAGTATACAGGAACTTTTCTTTGTCATATGCCTTTTGATTTCTTTAATCCAATCTTCTAACCTTCATCTTACTGTCTCCCAATAATCCATCTTTGGCTTCCACTCCTTGAAGTAGTAGTTAAATGTTGAATGTTCATTACTACATATTTATATCTTCAATAAAGACCAATTAGTATAACAAATAAAAGCCTTATTTACTTCTAATAAACTACAATATATTCTATTCATATTATGACTCATAACCTAACATGTTATGTAACTTAATACATAATTTAGCAATTCTTATAGTGTTCATACATATATATTTCTATAATTTAATTCTAATATATATATATATCTCCATAAAAAGGGAATTCTTGAATCTCAATTATCCATCTGTAATTTCCATTCCTTGTAGTAGTGTCAATTTAAACTAAATGCATAATCTATCATATCACTTAACCTAATAGCTAATATATCAATTCTTATAATATTCATACAATACATATTGATATATATCATCCTGTAGTAACCATCATTCTAATTCCATCATATCATTATCTTCTCATAAATATATCTCTAAGGAAAACAATATTCTATAATATCAACTTGTGTTTGTATTTAGCATCTTACATTTAGAATATCACTTTTTATATATCCATACAATTTCTCATAACAATTCAAGTCCATATTTTCATTAGCCTTTATATCCATACAGTTTCTCATATCTTCTGTTTAGGTTATGCCAAAATCACAATACACTGTGGGAGATTCGCAATATACAGCCTGCTCTTTTCTATATCTCATATAGAATATCAGAGCAACCTTCTCTCCCTTTCCACATATTTCACAACATCCATCCAACTGTGCACCCATATTTTCACTCTGTCTCCACTGCCACAACATATCTATACCAAGATTGTAGTGTAAAGCCTTCAGAATGTTCTTCTGAACTAATATACTCAAAATTTCCTCCTTCTGTTTCTCCTCCACTTGAAAAACATTTTTCCTTTCTGTCTCCGTTTCTGTTCTCTGTTCTTTCTCTCTGTTTTGCAGAGTTACGAACAGTAATTCCAACGACCTTTGAATATTTGAAAAAGCCTCAGTAATCTCTCTTCTGAGCTCCTCAGGTACAAGTTGGAAAGCCATCTTTCCTGTGTCCTTCAAATTAAAACAACAACCCTTCTAGTCAAAACAATAATCATGTAATCTGTTCATGGAATACTACCAGCAGAATCTATTAAGCAGAACGTCGTTGTTGTTTTTTTTTTAAAGTAAAAAGAAAAAAGAAAGTTCCAATAATCCAAAATACAGGAGAGAATAATATTTTAAACAGTTTATAGAAGGAGAAATAAAAAATATATTCCAAATGAAGCAAAATCCAACCAGGGAGGATGTAGAAAAAGAAGACAAGGAAAAAAACACGTTACCATGTGTTTTTATTCTTCAAACTGCGAGCTTTCGTTCTTCAAGCTGCAAGCTGCTTAATCCAAACAAAGAGTTTCTCAAAAAATGAATAGTCATTTAGTTTATCAAGCGAAGAATTACAAACAAAGTCTCTTAAATCCCTCTAATACAAAAGAGAAGTAAAAAAAAAAATGCAGACGTTTCATTATGTTGCAAATATAGAGTCCATCAAACTTCCACCAGAATCAGTTATAGCAAAGAAAGCACAAAGTTAGCCAACATTTTCAACAAAGTCCAAAAAATAGATCTTAGATTTCAAAAATATTTTAATCTAAAAAAAACATTCCTAAAGTGATCTAAAAGCGGCTGGGCGCTCTTGTGTCTCTTCAAAGAGACTTGTTTCCCCTGCGAGAGCCTGATATATCTCGGCCATTGCCTTGCACTTACCCTGTTCCTTCCGCGGTGGAAAACTACAGAAAAAACAAGGGTAGGCAATCCCAATGGCCCCACGAGTAATCTTCTGGTCTCCCCCTCTCCAGGGGAAAAAAAACTTCAGTGGACCACAACTTCTGCAATCCACGCAAGCAAGGGAAATTCAGTCAGTTCTCAGCTTCTCTGAGAAATCTGACTGGTCGAGCTGGCAGCCAAGCCTGGAGTCAAGTACTTTGGCCACATAATGAGAAGACAGGATACCCTGGAGAAGAAGCTGATGCTAGGGAAAGTGGAAGGCAAAAGGAGGAGGGGCCGACCAAGGGCGAGATGGATGGATGATATTCTGGAGGTGACGACTCAACCATGGGGGAGCTGGGGATGGTGACGGCCGACAGGAAGCTCTGGCGTGGGCTGGTATATAGTGAAATGAAGATCATTATGCATGTACATATCTGAAACACAATTTTAATTGCTGGGAACAAACTTCAAATTGAAATTCTTCCAAATATAAACTAACAATATAACGAACTAATGAACTAACAAAGTAACGAACTAACTAACATGTAAAACATAATACAAACAGTGCCCTGCTGGATTGGACCCTTGGCTCATTCTAGTCCAACAGTCTCTGTTTCTCACAGTGGCCAACCCACTGCACAAAGAAGCCCACTAGTCTCCCAGCAGACCGTCTTCAGAGGCAGTCACGCTGCCATCATAAAAGGTAAAGGTAAAGGTTCCCCCCGCACATTTGTGCAGTCGTGTCCGACTCTAGGGGCCGGTGCTCATCTCCGTTGGTTAGCCGAAGAGCCAGCGCTGTCCGAAGACGCTTCCACGGTCATGTGGCCGCATGACACGTGCAGAACGCTGTTACCTACCCACCGAAGTGGTACCTATTCATCTACTTGCATTTGCATGCTTTCGAATTGCTAGGTTGGCAAGAGCTGGGGCGAGCTCACTCCGTCACGCAGGGCTAGGGATTCGAACCTCCGAACTTGCGATCTTCCGATCAACAAGCCTGGCGTCTTACCCACTGAGCCACCACTCCCCCTACACTGCCATCATGGCTAATGGTAATTGACCCTAATGACTTCCATGAACTGATCCAACCCCTTTTTTGAAGTCATCCAAGCTGGAAGCCAGCACATCTTGTGGTAGTCAATTCCAAAATCTCCTATTATACAATTGCAAACTCAACTGTGTAGTTTCATAAGCAAGTTGCTATGGAGCATGACCATGGGGGGGTTGGGGTGGGGACTGGTTTCAGAGAAATCATTTTAAAGCTCCTGTGAGTTCATAAAACTGGTTTTTGGTTGTTCACATTTTTACAGTGAACACAGTCATCACACACAAACTAGGCAACTTTAGAGAGAAGGGGAAAAAATGATTCTGAAATAGATTTACTTCAGGCTTTTCTCCTGAAGGTAACATGAGTTATGACTAATATCTAAACCTACAGAAACATCATGACAGTAGCCAATACTGAAAGCAAAAGGTCATAACAAGAAATGTCAGAGTTTCTTTCTGATAACTAGTGTAAAAACCTCCTTGCATGTGGCCACACATACTATAACAGTGTACTAATATATTTAAACAAACATCCAACAAAAAGTGGAAAATCAGTAAGGCAGATAAAGTTATCAGGCATCCAGTATAACCCCCCCCCCACACACACACACTGCATGCATATCAATAAGTGTTTTAAAACAATCTTACTCTATGTAATTTTATATATTTTTAATTCACTATTTTGCTGTGCACCGCCCAGGGTCCCCGTTGGGGGAGATGGGCGGTAATATAAGTTTAATAAAATAAAATAAAATAAAATAAAATAAATAAATACTCTATGCATTAAGAAAAATACTTAAATTTAAACATGGATTTATTAAAACAACATTTTGGTTATTTATTTAAAGACAACCAACAGTAACAGTAATTATTCCCAACAATTAATTCAGCCAAGAAAAGGGCTCACTCACACCAACATTTATAGACACATATGTAAGCTTTGAGATTGAAAACAAAAACTGCTTCAAATATATTAATGAAGTCCAATACATCTGGAAGGCACCTGGTTGGGGGAAAGGGTTTTAATTGATGGACTAGAAGGAAAAAAAACAGTGGTGGGTGGTGGTTCCAAAGAGTAGGAAGGAACATGGATCTGTCGGAAGGGGAAGAGGCGGCTTTTAAGGATGCCGAATAGGAGAATGAGGCAATTGTTTGGTTTATTATATCATGGTCAAAACCTAGACATATATATCGCTTGAGGGCACGAGCCCTCCGAGGGTTAGGATCTGGCTGAGGTCGCACATTGCGCTACATATTGGAGTTTCTTTGGTATAGCGTGTTGTGTGATTAGCATCTGGGGTTTAACAATCCCTGTTAAATAACCATGACTACAGCAACACATGTATCCTCCGAGCAAACTGTCTCTGGACATAGGCGCAGCGCTCGACGCCGCTAACCTGTTTTTGGAAAGAGAATGATAGGCAGTGAGCCTCTAAACATGTGCAAAGGGCTGCTTTTCTTTCGAAGCGATTCTTACGGAAGCGATTAAGTAATAACGAGAGCACTGAAGGCGCACACATGCATACTAGCGTTGCTGGATAGCAATTCCCTCCCAGCAACTTTCCACATTCGCATCACACTCCCGCACTCCACCGCCTCTGGCTCTTCCGAAAGCGCGCTCGCTGCCTTTGAAGCGGCGACGGAACCGCGTTTAGCCCCTCCCTGCTGCCGCTCTAGCCTGCTCCCTCTACTCTTCCGCGGAAGTGGGTGGCTGAGCGCGTGGCTGCTCAGTTCTGGCGTCGCAAAAGCGGGGGGGACCGGACAGCTCCAAGAGCGAAAAATGTGCGCCAGGAAGGAAAGGCTAGCTTAAATCTCTGCACCCGCCAACCTTTCTTCTACCCGCCCTCTGTTTCCTGCTGTGTAGCCTCTTCCTCTTTCTGTCCCCCCTCCCCTTTCTTCTATCTGTCTACAGCATTGGTTAAATCCTATCACTTAATCTCTGTGTTTGCAACTGCATTTCCTTCACCCTCTCTTTTGAGCTTCACCTGTTCTTTTCTAGGGGCTTCTTTTTCATCAGGATATTAACATGCACCTATATAATCCCAATTTATAGCAGGCATTGAGAGAGAGGGGGGGAAAAGTTTTACCAGCCTGATGCTAATTCTTGCTTGTGAGATGTCACATTCTGTTTGTTTGCATTTCTTCTTTTAAATCTTTCCTGTGTTGGTTTATTTTTTCTGAATTTATAATTACAAATGGATGTCTCTGAAACAGACTGTCAGGAAGCTGGTAAACAGCCTCTCCTGTTACAAGACTATGTCTGTGCAAGTGATCCTGGACTTGCCAAGCAAGACGTTTCGCACACTCCATCTCCTTTCTTCGGCAGCATTCAGTTGCAGTCTGTTCCTTTGAATAGGAAAGCAGAAGGGAACAGTAGGATTCAGGTGGTATGTTCCATTATCTTCCATATTCACTGTTAACTTGACTGGTTTTGTGGAGAAATATCAATAAACATGATTTCAGGTATATGTCGGATTGTGAACTATCATTGATCAAGAAAAAGTTACATCCCTAACTGCAGGACCTTACTACTGGCAGGCTAATCAAGAAGGATGCAGAAGTGGTTGCAGGCATCACTTTAGTCCTTTCTGTTAGGCATGCTAATGGAGCAAGATATATACTAAGAACAAAACTAAGTATTAGTTGCAAATGTGTATTACAATACACTGACAACAATGGGGTACATTTTTTGTGTGTATTTTTAGTATCAAAGCCACTTCAGAGTTGTATGTTTTGAAATAGAAAAGAGTGTGCTTAATCTTTTCCTGCCAATTTTTTTACGGTACTGTATAATAGAGCAGTTTTAATTTTGTCATATGCATATTCATACAATGTCTGATTAGTTCCTAATCAGCTTCTTAAAGTAACTTCAGAGTTTCTACTTAAGACTTACTTTTCACCTCTCTACTGTAAGTGGAAGCACCGAAATGGTCTGGGTTGAGCTAGAAAAAGCAAACCAGACCTGGAGGGAGGAAGGAAGGAAGCTGAATCTAGCTTCATATTTTTGCCAAGAAAACAATATGGATGTGTCCATGTAGTAACCAGGAGCTGAGCTCTGCTTGAGGCAGGCTTTTTTTCCATTTATACCTGTGCCGTGACACAAATTATTTGTCTTTTGTGCCTTAAACCTTGATGTGAGGACCATTTGTAGAATACTGAAGACGCCTAGGAACTACTCATTGGGAATATGTATTTTTCCCATGCATTAAATATTGTTTTAAAATAATACATTTATTTAAAACTTCCATGTGGTTGTTTTTAAAATGTGTGTTGCTTGGGAATCCAAACTCTTGAGCGAGCTTGCTGGTGGTGGTGGGAGCTGTAGTGAAAGAGATCTGGAAGATACCAGTCCAGGGAGGCTGCTCTTAATATTTGCTAAACTTCCTGAGAGCCTTGGTAACCTGCCAAAATGCTTGCCTGCTGTGACCCTATGCTTCTTTTGACATGTTTGGGGGGGGGGTAGAGTCTTCCCTTTTGATGCGCTTAGCTTTAAAGGTCCTTGAAACATCTTGAAAGCACAGCATGAGGTCAAAGGCCATTCCCGTGACCCCTCTCCAGTTCAGACTACAAGGATGATGGAGCTTGTCTGTGTTATGCTAAATTGTGGTTGCGGAGTGCCTCTAAAACCCAGGGCAATTATAAGAATAATATCCTGTTCTGAGGTCCAAGTTCAGTGGAACAAAAGAGTTAATCACACTTGCTAGAGGGGAAAAGTGTGTACCCTACACCATGGCAGTTTGGGATGCAGATTGATTGACTCCTTATATGTCCACTGCTTTTCTTATGAGATAGATTCTTATCTCTTAAGACATTCATGTTCACACTGCATTTTCTCCAAGTCTGTGAGTACTTTTATGTAAGAGTACTAGAATAAGAATAATTCAGCTTAAATTTGACTCTGAAAAAAATTGTTGCTTATGTCCTCCTTCAAAAGCTAATGTTTTTTCTTAATAAAAGTGTGATGGTAATTAAACTACATATTAAATGTTGATAATGTTGCCACCAATGTTACACATGAGAGGAAGACTCTTTGTACTTGAATGTAGTGTTATTGTAGTTTTAACACATGAACTGCAACTGGAGGGATAGATACAAAATTTGGAATTAGTTTATAATGACCTGTGTTACTAGCTTTTGCAGAACAATCTCTGATTTTGATTGATGCAGGTAGGGGACATTAAAATAAAATTTAAAAAAACCCTCAAGCCTTTTAATTATTTGCTCTAGATTTATTTTGATTTGGGATGGAACAATCAGATTCTGCACACTTTGGGTTACCAAAGTAACTTTTGGGGAGGGTTCACTATCTTCAGCTCTTGAATGAAAGGTGGGATATAAATCTAGTAAATATATACATGTCTGAATATATTAAGTCTTTTGAATACTGCAGCTATATGGGATTAGATTTAGATAGTGCTGTTCTTTGTTGACTCAGATGGGCAAGTGTGTCCCCAAATCAGCTATGATAATAGATTGAAGTAGTGGGGAACCAAGAGAGGCTAGGGAAGAAAGAAGATAGAAGAATAAGGGAAAGGCAGCAACACGGGGGGAATATTAATCTTGTTTGCACAAGTTTTAATAAGGGAAAAGGAACCATTTGTAAATAAAAGGATAATGCTTTTTTTTTTTGCTCAGAAATCATTGCTCTTAAGCAAATATAATAAAAATGTACTTGTTTAAATCAGGCAACAAGAATCATAATGAAGCATATTGGTTGATGTTACATTAATGCATTTTTATTCATTATAGTCTGTAATTCTGCCAGTCTACAATGCTGAGTCCTGGCTGGATGAATGTCTCAAGTCTGTTCTGGATCAAGACTTCCAAGGTTCTATTGAACTCTCTGTTTTTAATGATGCTAGCACGGTATGTACATTTATAATAATCTGTTTTTAGTTTGACTGTACTACTATAATTTGAATACCAGTTCCAGTTAATTTGTTTAACTTTTTGGTGCTTTTTCTTATCAGGACAATTCTATAAATATAATTAAAAAATGGAAGATTTTGTTGGAAGAAGTGGGCATTCGGGTAGTGCTCGGCGAAAATTATTCATCTCAGCCATGTGGAGGTAGGAACTTTAAAAATGCAGATGTAACTTCATTTTTTCCTCAGCATGACAAATCAGGAGATGTTTTAGATATATTTGTATAGTCACACAGTACAAATATATGATAAATAAGCTGTGTGCTAGGAAATCAGCCTTCTGGCTCTTTCTTTGCTCTCCCCTAATATAATGGCTGCTGAACAAACTAGGGTTTGTTAAGTAGGACCATTTGAGGGTCCTCCTGGACTTGCAGTTCCTGTTCGAGGAGTAGGTGGCCGTGTGGCTAGGAGGGCTTTTGCACAGCTTTGTATTATGTGCCAATTCTGCCCTTATTTGGACCAGAAAGCTCTTAAGTTACTCATGGCTTAGTCACCTCCTGAGTCGACTACTGCAATGTACTTTACATGAAGGCCTTGAAGAGCATCCAGAAGCTGCAGCTGGTTCAAAATGTGGTGGCAGGTGAGCGCCCTTTAATGTGTGCACGTTACACCTCTGCTCCATAAGCTGCATTGGTTGCCATTATGCTTCTAAGTGCAGTTCAGGGTGCTGGTGATGCTTCATGGCATAGGACTGAGTTATCTGCAAGACTGCCTCCCTCTGATTGTTTCTACCCATCCTATTAGATCTGGCAGAAGAGGCATGTTATGGGTCATGTCAATTAAAGAAAGTGATCTGGTGGGAACCAGGAAGAGAGCCTGTTGTGGCAGTGTGATTGAAACCCACCTGTTTTCTTTGTACAGTCTCACATGCAAGTACAGAAGGGTGGGGCTTTGTGCTGCCCTAACTGCCACCTTGATTTTTTTGACCCCTCCTGATCTCCTCCCTGGAGAATGTAGTTAGTTACATCCCTGGAGAATGTAGTTAGTTACATCCTACTAAAGGTCTGACACAGCTCCTTTGAAGACCATCCAGTGTCATTTGCACATGCGGTAGACTCAAGCTCCATTTTGAACATCAAAGATAAACCTCTTTTTGGAATTTGACCTAATACTAAGCATATTATGGCTGCAATATTAACAAGTTTTATTAAATTCAATTGAATGGGTATATTTCCAAATAAAAGTTGAAAACTAGTGGGTATCAGTTTGGTGCATTTAGAAATCCACTGTAAATCACCCTGACTTGCCTGGCAAAAAAATTAAATATTTTGTATCTTAAATTTCTGGAAATTTATCCCTGTTTTTTGTTTTGTCAGTTTTCAATATGCATTTCAGAAACAAATAATGTCTATTCTGTATCAAGTATAAGGTATAACTTGGTCGAAATGGCCAGAAAAGAAAAAGGCATTGCCTTTGCTGCAGACTGGGAAGAAGCCAGCCCGGTTGTATGCTAGACTGAAAAGTATGAATAATGTTAAATTTGTGATCCCAGCCAGAACAAATAGCTCTGGTGTTGTTGGAATAGGCTGGAAAGTAAGGGATTCAAGTTGAATTGCCAAGTGTAACCACTCTAGAATGGAGAGCAGTTCATTGGGGTGTGAACTGTGAATGGTTTGTATTGAGTTTTAAAGTTGGTGTTTTAAAGTTGGTGTACTTTTTTTTTGGTGAGATTGCTAAGAAGAAAAAAAAGACAGGAGAAAGAATAAATTGCATTTAGGAAATGCTTCATTTGTTTTCCATAATAAATTTCTAAGCACCTTTATTAAGAAAGTTTTAATTTGTTTCCCCTTTCATTTCAGTAAGCGTATAAACACTTTATGTAATACATAATATAATCTGGATTGCCTTTTTCCATTAAGGTTATTTTGAATTTGCAATTAAAGGAAAAAGCTGGAAAATGTGCTTCGTTTCTTTCTCTCTCTCTCTCTCTCTCTCTCTCTCTCTCTCTCTCTCTCTCTCTCTCACACACACACACACACACACACACACACACATTTTTGTATAACTATGTACATATCTTCACAGTTTGTATATATTCTATTTATGAGAAAGGAAAACCTGACTTTAAGATGATCCAGTCCCCACAAAGGAAGAATAGGCAGAAGAAAATTATTTATAAACAAAGACAAACATCTTGTGTACTGCCCTGTTTTCCCAGCATGTCAGCCTGGCTATTCAACTCTTTAACCCAGTCCTGGAGGTATTTTCTTCCCTAATAATCATGTACTAATGTGTACTGCTGGAGCCACACTCCAGAAAATGTCAGGGCCAGAAAAAAAATATTGACTGAATTTCATATCTACTGAATAAAATAAATAATATTCACAATAATATTTGCCTGTAAAATAAGGTACCCCATTTATAAAATTAATTCACCTCCCATCTGCATATTCCAACCATCCTTTTTCTCACAGCCCACTCTCATAGGTAGGAACATTCAAAAGTTACACACACACGCACACACACACTACTTTTCATCCCTCCATCCATCAGAGCCAAAACAACAACAACAAACCAAAACAGGGAAAAAAAGGGCCTGGATGGGTTGGGATGGGATGGGATGGGATAAAGGTAATGGGTAGCTGTGTAAAGAAGAGAAGGGGACACAAAAGTGGGAACAAAACTGGATGAGGATGAGGCAAGGGAAAGAGAGAATGGAGCAGGGAATGAAAGAAAAGTGAGGAAAGATCTATTTAGGCATAACAGAAAGGGTTAACAGGTAGCAGGCAAATAACTCATCCCAGGGAACAACTAATCTAAGGGATCCACTGTTTTTCAGCAATCTATAATCACTTGAAGCCCCCCCTCCCATTATGTAAAAAAAAACTTGTTTTCCTACTTGTAAACACTCTGTGTAATGCGTATGTACCCGCAAGCCAGCAGAGTTAATTGTACTTCACATAGCACGTAGTTCATTTCAATTCATTTTTTACATTAGAGAAGAAATGTACTATGTCTATGTACTATTTCTCTACTGCTCCAATCAGAAGACACTTGAGTGTTTTACAGTGTGCATACAGTAATAGGGTTAAAACAGTGATGCAAAGCCACAAGGAAACAAAAGACACCCACAACATACTGGTCTCACTACATTTCCAAAATGTACCCACATCTCAGCACATTTAATACTCCATTGTGGAAATACTGTAGGTCTAACAATCCCAGGACCTTTTCTGCTGTGGGTTTGGAGCCCAGAAATTTTAAGGAGAATGGACACTACACTTTCACTATTCGATTTTAAGTACATATAGTGCCCCACAAAGTTGGGTCTGGATCACTCATAACACTAAGCCATAATTGTTTGTGGGATCTTTTGGCTTAGCATGATTATTACTAGTCTACTAGCATGACTTGAGTGCTACTAGTGAAGCTTGTTTGGCAAGCTACTCTTATAAAATAGCAACAAATAACCTTGTTGTTGTTTATTCGTTCAGTCGTTTCCGACTCTTCGTGACTTCATGGACCAGTCCACGCCAGAGCTTTCTGTCGGCCGTCACCATCCCCAGCTCCCCAATGGTTGAGTCCGTCACCTCCAGAATACCATCCATCCATCTTGCCCTTGGTCGGCCCCTCTTCCTTTTGCCTTCCACTTTCCCTAGCATCAGCTTCTTCTCCAGAGTATCCTGTCTTCTCATTATGTGGCCAAAGTACTTCAGTTTTGCCTTTAATATCATTCCCTCAAGTGAGCAGTCTGGCTTGATTTCCTGGAGTATGGACTGGTTTGATCTTCTTGCAGTCCAAGGCACTCTCAGAATTTTCCTCCAACACCACAGTTCAAAAGCATCTATCTTCCTTCGCTCAGCCTTCCAAATAACCTAGCTTAGCATTAAAGGTGCACCAGACTCATTAGCCACTTCTCAAAGCTCCCCTCTTCCAAAGCCATGTTGCTTTATGAGAAATGACATTTGGGATTTTATAGCATATTTTTATAATTCTGTCATGAGGTTATAAAACAGTGATTATGGAGTTTTTTAATACTAAAAAAAGATTTTTAGCCATTCTTTGTAACATAATATAAACATATTGCGAGAAAAATTCCCAGTTTTATCCATACACTAGCTGTTCAAACATACTGTCCAATTCTAGTGTGATCAAGAACACAGATTATTAGATACGTTAAATACTTAAGGGAATTCAGATTAACTGTAACTGTTCCTTGAATTGGTCAATGATTCTTTAAATTTACTCTGGGTTATTACGTATTTACTGCTTCACAAGCTTGGAATCCCATTCTTTAGAGATGTTCCAAAAATGGAACTTCTCTTGAAACTGGTTTAACACTTTTTAAAGTTGACTATACTTTTTCAGAAAAAAAATTGTTTTGTGATTTCTATGTTACTAGGCTTAGAAATTATTTTTAAATCTTCCTTAAAGTTTTCTCACAGTGGCACAATTTTTAAAAAATTTCTAAAATATATTTCTGCAAAATAAAAACCTATGATTTTTTTTCCTGTTTACATTACTCTGTATTTTCTCAGTCTTTTGTAAATAGGTTGAGGAAAGGTGTATTTGAAAAGAGATTGCTGGGAATGAATCCTTTTTAATGAAGAATATGTGCATTTGAAGAGCCTGTTTAGCTGGAAATGTTGTTGATCCCAATATCCTTAGTGATTTACTTTGCTGTAGTTATGAGTAGTTAGCATGTGTAGAGGGTATTTCCTTTGAAACAAGCCCCTCTCCAGCCCCCAGGGATGAAACAATGTGACAGTCTTCACATCCCGTGTTTACACTGGATTAAGATTCATTTCTGGTTCTTTTCTGTCATGGAAAAGGAACAAGAAAAACAAAGAGGAAAACTCCCCACAAAAGAGAGGGTCAGTGCTTTTAAAGAAACTACCACAAAACTACTTCTTTCCAAGAGTGAGGAATGTTAATATCTCATGGGGTCTTAGGTTTTTACTCCTGTGGCCATGGCAACGTGTTCTTTTCAGTAATGGAGCAGGCCTTACAAAATTGCAAAGGCCTGGCACAGACATTTGACTCTCCTCAGTAGAGCAATATCACAATGCATTCCTTGCTCATGCCAAATGCAAGATTCATAGTACGAGTCCTGTTTTAAAGTTTCCGTACAGAATGAAATATCTGGAATCATCATTGCCTTGATATCAAATAAGGTTGCTGCGAACAGCTGATGGCTAAATTGTTTTAGTATCTTAAACATCTTTATCTACAACTTAATATCTTATTTTACAACTCTCTGCATTTGAACAGGTTGTTCCTCCTTTGCCCCAAAATCTTATTCTTAGATATCTTAATCTATAATTATTTCACTTGACCAGGTTGATTCTTCTTTGGCCCAAACATCTCACCACTGTCTTGCCTGTTTATTTTCATTTCAATGTTTATTTTCATTTTTTTAAAAAAATATTTTTAGAATTATATTCTCAGTCTTTAAACCATGTTTATCATTTAAGCAGCATTACTTTCTGACATTCTTACATTATGAAATCAGAACAGCTCAAGTATGATCAGCATTTTTGACTGATTTATAATGCAATCAAATAGGGATCAGGTTAGCTGTTAAGTGTTAGGCAAAAGATTTTAAATAAGAGTGAATTTAATTATTCCCCCCTTGCATCACAGCACTGGCTTTATACGCTGCCTTGTAGGAATGATTCGTGGCTAAATTGTGCTTAAACCCAGCTTTCTTTTACTTATTAGCTATAGAGGATATTTACTTACTATATAGGTGAATATTGAAATATTATATGATGAGGATGGAAAGAAAGGAGTTGGATTATACTACTGCAGAATAATCTTCTGGAACAGTGACTGCTCCATGGTAGGATTAGTTGTTCAACTCTAGTCTCTTCATTTTATTATATTGTTGTTGTTGTTGTTGTTCAGTCATTTAGTCGTGTCCGACTCTTCGTGACCTCATGGACCACAGCACGCCAGGCCTTTCTGTCCTCCACTGTCTCCCGGAGTTTACTCAAATTCATGTTCATTACATCGGTGATGCTATCTAACCATCTCATCCTCTGCCGTCCCCTTCTCCTTTTGCCTTCAGTCTTTCCCAGCATCAGGGACTTTTCCAGTGAGTCCTCTCTTCGCATTAGGTGGCCAAAGTATTTGAGCTTCAGCTTCAGCATCTGTCCTTCCAATCAGCAGTCAGGGTTGATTTCCTTTAGGATTGACTTATTTGACCTCCTTGCAGTCCAAGGGACTCTCAAGAGTCTTCTCCAGCACCACAGTTCGAAAGCATCAGTTCTTCGGTGCTCAGCCTTCCTTATGGTCCAACTCTCACAGCCATACATTACTACTGGGAAAACCATAGCTTTAACTATACGGACCTTTGTCGGCAAGGTGATGTCTCTGCTTTTTAATATGCTGTCTAGGTTTGCCATAGCTTTCCTCCCAAGGAGCAAGCGTCTTTTAATTTCATGGCTGCAGTCACCGTCTCCGGTGATCTTGGAGCCCAAGAAAATAAAATCTGTCACTGCTTCCATTTCTTCCCCTTCTATTTGCCAGGAAGTGATGGGACCAGATGCCATGATCTGGGTTTTTTTTAATGTTGAGTTTCAAGCCAGCTTTTGCACTCTCCTCTTTCACCCTCATCAAGAGGCTCTTTAGTTCCTCTTCGCTTTCTGCCATTAGGGTGGTATCGTCTGCATATCTGAGGTTGTTGATATTTCTCCCGGCAATCTTAACTCCGGCTTGTGATTCATCCAGCCCGGCATTTCTCATGATGTACTCTGCATATAAGTTAAATAAGCAGGGTGATAATATACAGCCTTGTCGTACTCCTTTCCCAATTTTGAACCAATCGGTTGTTCCATGTCCAGTTCTAACTGTTGCTTCTTGACCCGCATACAGGTTTCTCAGGAGACAGGCAAGGTGGTATGGTACTCCCATCTCTTTAAGAATTTGCCACAGTTTGATGGGGTGTGCGCTGGCTTATAGGGAAAAAATCGAGGCTTGAGAATAAACAGACAGAGTGCAGTTTTTAGGGCTAAAAGTGTTTACTTGTAGCATAAGGCAATAATGCATATACAATCACATTATCGCAAAAAGGAAAGTTGAATATACATGGTACAGCATTGCAAAAGGAAAAACAAACTCACAAGCAGAGATTCGTGTATTATTTCCTGGGCCAGAGCTCATGCCACGGCTGAAACGTATAGCCAGGCATAGCTACCCTCAGAAGTAGAACACACACACAAACATGGCTAAAAGACCAGGGACAGAAGTCAAGAAGCATAGAACACCATTTTGCATGGTTTGATATTCAGTTCTTCCAGCTTTCTGATTGGCTGGGGTTAGGTGTGACACACACTAGGCCTAAAGCATTACGCCATAGCACATTAGCGTGACCTGCTATTGGGTGGCAGTGCTGCATCTAAGCAAGCATGTGATTTTCTCCCTCCCTCTGCTCCCCCTGGAGCAGGCTTCCCATGGAGGGAATCAGGAGAACTTGTTCCCATGCGAAGTAGCCATAACAATACACATGTGACAGTTGTTATCTTGCACCTGCACTTCACGTCACCATGAGAAAGCTTTTCTCCGTACAGAAAATATTTGCCAATTTCATATGGGAAATCTGACACAGTTTGTTTGTTGTGATCCACACAATCAAAGGCTTTAGCGTAGTCAATGAAGCAGAAGTAGATGTTTTTCTGGAACTCTCTTGCTTTTTCCATGATCCAGCGAATGTTGGCAATCTGATCTCTAGTTCCTCTGCCTCTTTGAAACCCAGCTTGCACTTCTGGTAGTTCTCGGTTCACATACTGCTGAAGCCTAGCTTGTAGGATTTTGCGCATAACCTTGCTAGCATGTGAAATGAGCGCAATTGTACGGTAGTTTGAACATTCTTTGGCATTGCCCTTCTTTGGAATTGGAACATAAACTGACCTTTTCCAATCCTGTGGCCACTGTTGAGTTTTCCAAATTTGTTGGCATATTGAGTGCAGCACTTTAACAGCATCATCTTTTAGGATTTTAAATAGCTCAGCTGGGATACTGTCTTCTCCGCTAGCTTTGTTGTTAGTAATGCTTCCTAAGGCCCACTTAACTTCACTCTCTAGGACAGGGGTCGGCAAACTTTTTTATGCCAGGAGCCATTTTGACATGCTCGAGGACATTTTGACATGCTCGAGGGCCAGGGGGCAGGGTTTGAGGGCAGGGGCCAATCGCGTGGAAGGGGGCGGGGTTTGAGCGCGGGGGCCAATCGCGTGGAAGGGGGCGTGGTTTGCGGGCGGGGGCCAATCACGTGGAAGGGGCGGGGTTTGCGGGCGGGATCCAATCGTGTGGAAGTGTAAGATACAGGGCTGCGCTGCGCTGCCACTTGGCCGGCCGCCCCAGCCCTCGCTCACCTTCCATGGCCGGTCCTCGCAGGCCGCCG
The DNA here is from genome assembly GCA_023362775.1 of Charina bottae. Taxonomy (NCBI): domain Eukaryota; kingdom Metazoa; phylum Chordata; class Lepidosauria; order Squamata; family Charinaidae; genus Charina; species Charina bottae. The sequence continues at coordinate 119,534,436 of JALMGJ010000002.1, forward strand.
GTTACGCTCCCGTCCCGCTGCACCCCAGCCGGAGCGCCCGAGTGCCAGGCGGGCAGCTCCGCCCGCGCTCCTTCCCTGGCCGGTCCTCGCGGGCCGCCGGCGACGCTCCTGTCCCACTGCACCCCAGCCGGAGCGCCCGAGTGCCATGCGGGCAGCTCCGCCCGCGCACCTCGCCCAGACATGCCGGCAGCAGCAGCTCCCAAGGCACGCTGGTCTCTCCTCCGTCGAAGGGAGCGGCAGAGAGCCCTGTGGGCTGTGAGTGAGGTGTGGGCGGCTGCGGGTGGCCCCGGCCTTGGAGAGCGAGAGCGCGTAAGAGCGTAAGAGTTTGGGGGCGGGATCCAATCGCGTGGAAGGGGCGGGGGTGAGTTCAGCTGCGGAAGAGCCACACTCAAGGGGCCAAAGAGCCGCATGTGGCTCGCGAGCCGCAGTTTCCGACCCTTGCTCTAGGATGTCTGGCTCAAGGTCAGTGACCACACCATCGTATTTATCAGGGACATTAAGGTCTTTCTTGTATAGTTCTTCTGTGTATTCTTGCCACCTCTTCTTAATCTCTTCTGCTTCTGTTAGGTCCCTGTCTTTTTTGTCCTTTATCATGCCCATCTTTGCACAAAACGTTCCCTTGATATCCGATTTTCTTGAAGAGATCTCCAGTCTTCCCCATTCTATTGTTTTCTTCGATTTCTTTGCATTGTTCATTTAAGAAGGCCTTCTTATCTCTCCTTGCTATTCTCTGGAAATCTGCATTCAGTTGGTTATATCTTTCCCTTTCTCCCTTGCCTTTTGCTTTCCTTCTTTCCTCAGCTATTTGTAAAGCCTTATCAGACAGCCACTTTGCTTTCTTGCATTTCTTTTTCTTTGTGATGGTTTTAGTTGCTGCCTCCTGTACAATGTTACGAACCTCCATCCATAGTTCTTCAGGCACTCTGTCTACCAGATCTAATCCTTTAAATCTATTCCTCACCTCCACTGTATATTCATAAGAGATATGATTTAGGTCATACCTGAGTGGTCTAGTGGTTTTCCCTACGTTCTTCAATTTAAGCCTAAATTTTGCCATAAGAAGTTCATGATCTGAGCCGCAGTCAGCTCCAGGTCTTGTTTTTGCTGATTGTATAGAGCTTCTCCATCTTTGGCTGCAAAGTACATAATCAATCTGATTTCGGTATTGACCATCTGGTGATGTCCATGTGTAGAGTCGTCTCTTGTGTTGTTGGAAAAGAGTGTTTGCTATGACCAGCGTGTTCTCTTGACAAAACTCTATTAGCCTTTGCCCTGCTTCATTTTGTACTCCGAGGCCGAACGTGCCTGTTATTCCGGTTATTTCTTGACTTCCTACTTTAGCATTCCAGTCCCCTATGATGAAAAGGACATCTTTTTTTGGTGTTAGTTCTAGAAGGTGCTGTAGGTCTTCATAGAACTGGTCAACTTCAGCTTCTTCGGCATCAGTGGTTGGGGCATAGACTTGGATTACTGTGATGTTGAATGGTTTGCCTTGGATTCGAACTGAGATCATTCTGTCATTTTTGAGGTTGTACCCCAGTAGTGCCTTTCCCACTCTTTTATTGACTATGAGGGCTACTCCATTTCTTCTAAGGGATTCTTGCCCACAGTAGTATATATAATGGTCACCTGAATTAAATTTGCCCATTCCTGTCCATTTTAGTTCGCTGATTCCCAAGATGTCGATGTTCAATCTTGTCATCTCTGGATGTTTGACCACATCCAGCTTACCTTGATTCATAGATCTTACATTCCAGGTTCCTATGCAATATTGTTCCTTACAGCATCGGACTTTCCTTCCACTTCCAGACACATCCACAACTGAGCGTCCTTTCGGCTTTGGCCCAGCCGCTTCACTCTTTCTGGAGCTACTCGGAATTGCCCTCTGCTCTTCCCCAGTAGCATATTGGACACCTTCCGACCTGAGGGGCTCATCTTCCGGCGTCATATCTTTTAGCCTTTTGATACTGTCCATGGGGTTTTCTTGGCAAGGATACTGGAGTGGGTTGCCATTTCCTCCTCCAGTGGACCACGTTTTGTCAGAACTCTCCGTCATGACCTGTTCTTCTTGACCTGACTTCATTGAGTTACGCAAGCCCCTTCGCCACGACAAGGCAGTGATCCATGAAGGGGATTTTATTTTTTTGGAGATAATTATTCAAATTATGGATTCTTTTGGTGAACCTGCTGAAATCTGCAAAGGATATGGTAATGCTAGTTGTGTCAGCCACTGAATTGCTTAGATAGCTTTGATTTAGAGTCTGCTTCATTATGAAGTTCAACTATGATCTCAGATCTATGAATTTCCCTCTTAAGTCGCCCAAATTGCTGTATATACACAAGAAAGAAGTAGTATCAGGCTTAGGTATTTAGTATTTATAGAAACACAAAATAAATGCTTTTAGGAAAAAAAACTTGTTTTCCCTCCTATGTAATAATCCAATGAATATTGAAGTGAACATGCTGAATGGCTTGTAGCTTGAATGATGTCAACTGGATTTCTATTTTCTCAGTGGAAACGTTTCCACTGAGAAAATAGAAATCCAGTTGACATGATTCAAGCTACAGACAATTCCACCTGGATGACTGAGAACCTTCATAGACATGCTGAATGGCTATGGAATTGTTCAGTCATACAGGGTGGGAAAAGATGCATAACATTTCAGGGGATGAGAAAATCAAATAAATTATATTGAATAGGACCATTGCACAGGGTAAAAAAAATGCACCACTTATAGTCGCTTCCTCACATCTCCTGCACTGAGGATTTTACCCAGTGTGATAATAAAATATTTGCAACCCCAAAGTTAGTTTGTAGAACACCTGTCAACACTGAGCTACATGTCTTTTCTATTGTTAGAATTTTTAATTTCCTTACCAAGTTCGTTTAGCCAGGACCAAAGAAACAGGCAGTTGCATGAAATTAAGTTCTTTATTCTTCACCCAAGAGCAAAAGCAATGACAGCAGGCTGTTAGGTGGGCAATCGTGCAGGACCCCCTCCTTACAGCACATTACAGGGCCTACCTGCTTCACCTTCCTTCACTCTATCTTAACATCATTCCATATAAGGAACTTCCTTCCATCCTTGCTAGGCCCCTTGACCGTTATTAAACAATAACTTTCCTCTGGAGAAGCTATCTTTGGAATGTACACCTTATCTTTCTATGGGCATAGTTATCTATCAAGGTCTGTTAGAAAGAGTAAGAAAGCCAACAAAACTCTTCAAGGAAATAAAACATGGTTTCAGAGCCATAATAAATGTGGAAATGTTTCAAATATATTAATACTAAATATAAAATATATTTGTATGTAAGTTCGATATATGTAAGATCTTCTATCACTATTGTCACAACTACTTGTATATTCTTCTTACGTATATAGAAGTTCAGGAATGAAATGTTGTGATTTCATTCTTTTAAGATACATGGTATAAGTTGAATTGATCGAAGAATTATTTTTCATTGATCTAGTGTATTTTTTTTACTGTCCGATAGCCCCGCGTGATGGAGTGATCTCCTGCACTAGCCCCAGCTCTTGCCAACCTAGCAATTCGAAAGCATGCAAATGCAAGTAGATTAATAGGTACCACTTCGGTGGGATGGTAACAGCATTCCGCGTGCGTCATGCCGGCCACATGACCGTGGAAGCGTCTTCGGATAACGCTGGCTCTTCGGCTAACAAACGGAGATGAGCACCGGCCCCTAGAGTCGGACACGACTGCACAAATGTGCGGGGGGAACCTTTACCTTTTAATAAGAGTTCTCTGGGCAATGTACGAGTTAAAACATGTTGTAAAAAAAAAACATATGTAAAACAGCATTAAAAACCTATAAGCAGAACAGTACACTAGATATGGGATAAAATCACAATGAAATGGCAAATTAACCGTAAAAAAAAAAAAAAGGTAAAGGTTGCCCCCGTACATTTGTGCAGTCGTGTCCGACTCTAGGGGCCGGTGCTTCCTTCAAAACAAAGAAAGGGAGGGAAAAGGATTGTCATTTCATATGCATGCAAATCAGAATTTATTTAGGGTGCTCAGTCCAAATTATAACTGCTTAATGAGTATATACTTCAGATCTATGTTGGAGAGAATGTTAATTTGTGTAGGTATTTGGACTTACCTTTTTAAATTTAATTTTATGTTACCTAATTTCAAGTATAAAAATATAAATTGCAACTATTTTCATATACTGCATTGACTTTTTATTTTATTTTATTTTATTTATTTATTTATTTTTATTTTATCAACAGTGGGCTTTGCTAAAAATTGTGCAATCGATCAGAGCTCAGGGGAATACCTCTGCTTTCTGGACTCGGTAAGTTTTTTTCCAGGAATTATTTGTTAAATATATTATAAAAATGTATATTTTCAACTGTCTTGTTCCTCCCTTTTTTATTATCATATGATTCTGGCTGATAGTTTTTGATAGCTTTATGTGTGTTTCATGTAGGAGTATTATATAAATTTAAATAAATAATAATAATAATAATAATAATAATAATAATAATAATAATTTGATACATTTTGCAGCTATTTCTACATAGTCCCTCAGTTACTAAAATAGGGTTATAAAGGCTGTATAGTGTAACTAGAGGTAAAGGTTGCTGAGATTCCCATAAATAGCTGGCGGGCCACATGTTTTTGGTCTCTGACTTAATGCTCAAAATTTAAGTGACACACTCCATTGATTTGAACAGAGCTGCTGCATGTTATGAACCATGCCACTTTGTCAGGCATAATGCACTATAGTCTGTAAGACAATTTTACTCAAGAAGGTGCTCTCCAAATGTTTATGATTACTGTTCCCATAATTCCCATGGTTGATTTTCCAACTGTTTGACCCTTTCCAACTCCTCCTTATCCATACAATGAAGGATTTAAATATGGGGTCCCTCCACTCGGAGTCCAGTACCTTGGATACAAATATATCTACAAGCACTGTGAGCCAGCTTGGGTGTGGTCCATGGGGCCAGCAACAACATTGCCACAACTCTCAGATTCACAAAGCAGCAGAGGGGGATTTATATAGGTCTGCATGAATATTTCTGTTTAAATATTCAACACCGCAGGTAAGAGCTCCTACAAGTGGACCCAGAATTAATGAGCTCACGTTTCCTAGGAGGATGAGTGCTTTAACTACAGCAACAAAGGACACCTTTTCTTTTCCTCCAGAGACCTTCTCTGTGTTGCTGCCAGAAGCATGTAAGAATTTGGCAATGAGGAGGAGGAGGAGGAGGAGGCTAATCTAGCAGAAATGCTGTTTTTGGCAGAGTTCTGTACTGGTTGTCTTGCCAGAATCATCTAGACCTCCCAGTGTGCTTTTCCTTCTTTTACCTTAAAGCAGCCATAACAGTGGAGAGAACAAAACTAGAGAAAATTAATTTGTACTATAGGTTAACAAACAAGCTTTATTGAACTGGCTGCTGGATTAGCCTACTGTATGAATGTTTAGACTTATAAGTCTGCACAGTTCTAACTTCAAATCCCTCCTTATCAAATATAAATTTGCATCAGGCATTTTGCATCTCTTCAAGGATCCCTCTGTAGATGCTTCTATTGTAGTAATGTTATCATGAGCAGTTACCTTTACAGTTGTAGGTATGGCTCATCTATGTGATAAATGCATAGAGGTGGACGAATTTAAACAGTTCAGTACTTTGGCGGATGCCCTTCAGCTATTCGTTTTTTGGCTTTGCTAATGCCACCCCTCAAGAGTTACCTAGTAAGGTTTCCTGTAGTAAGCTTATTTAGAAAATCATGAAGAAATGACATTTTCTGCAGTCTCCTTACCAGTTCATCAGTAAATACCTTTTACATTGGGGTTAAAATTTTGGCTACTTATTGGGGACTAGCTGAATTGTTTGGCTAAGAAACTGGGATTTCAATCCAGGACAACAGGCCCTTCCTTCCTTCCTTCCTTCCTTCCTTCCTTCCTTCCTTCCTTCCTTCCTTCCTTCCTTCCTTCCTTTCTTTCTTTCTTTCTTTCTTTCTTTCTTTCTTTCTTTCTTTCTTTCCCTCCTTTTCTCCAGTACAACTTCAGAACTGAAAATCAAGTTTAAGGACCTTCTATATTTTTAAGTTTTTCTATACTTTGTCAATGGAGTAATTATTCTCTCTTGCATTAGCTAGCAGTGTTTTAGGGTATCCTATGAAATGCTGGTACCCTGCCAAATCCTGGTTTTGTCACTTAATTCTAACAGTGTAATCTCAGATTACTTGTGTGGCACAAATAGAGTGCTAGGAGATAGATTCTGTGTTGCCCATCTCTGACTGGGCAACAGTGACAATAGCCCCTTTGGCTGGGAGATATAAAGGAGCACATGGGCTTTACCATACCCCTGTTTACTGATATTCATAATCTGAAATTTTTTCCTTGCCTGTGGCTGCTTTTGGCTGTAGGGTTTTGTTGAGAGTGACAATATTGAAATGTTTGCTTCCTGGAAACTCTGCCTTCAGCATAACTGTTCTGTTACATTCTGAACTACAAATGTTCTCCATGAAGCTCAGGAGAAAACATAAATTGTCTTTCTGCAAGTATCTATTTCCTGAATATCATGGAGAACATTTTCTTCCAAGATCATAAAAGAAGACTAAACTAAACAACAGCAGGATGGGGGCTGTGGCCATCACCATACATCAGGAGATTGGCAGATCCTCCCAAGAGTATGAGGATTGTCTTTTTCTATACACATTTCTTCTGTTTGTTATCTGCGTTAACTATAATGTTCTGAGGCTTTTTAGATGATGTCTTTGATATCTGTCCTCCTGGGCAGTTAAATTGAGAAGTTGGGTTTTGCGACTTCTGGTTGGGACATGGACTGAACAGCTGTGCCTGCGGGCTTAGTGGGCAGAACTGACAACGCGGCAGTTTTTTCGGGCTCAGGCAGGTTTTTCCTGAAGCCCAGAAGTGTTTTTCCGGGGAAGGAAAAAACTTGGAATCACCTCATTCGTACTCCGGACGGCGGCTTGCAGCCAGAAGATTGCAAACAGAGTTCGCGCTCGACTGGTATGAGTAGCCGGGAGGCTGGGACGTCATCATTTTCCAAGCCACACTGTAGCTTTAAAGGGACATTAAGACCGGCCACCCCATTTCTAAATCACCCAATTTATATATATGTATATGTATATGTATATGTATATGTATATGTATATGTTTAAGTATATGTACCCTAAGAGAGACTTTCTACAGCAAGGAGAAGCGGTTCTCTTGGTGCTTATCGTTATTTTTGGGATTAATTTTTTTAAATTCTTTTTAAGTTTTGGCTTGTTTTCCATCCAAATATTAAGAATGATTCAGAGTAAGTAATTGTCTCCCTGTTATTATTTTTGTACTGAATTTGAAGATATTAGCATATTCCTACACGTTGAATCGGCTGTTTTGAACTTTCAGTTTTCTGCTTCTACTTTCCCTGGGGAATTGTCTGCTTATCACTTTCACTTGTGTAAACATATTCTGTAACTCCTTCATATCCTCAACTTTTGCTGGCTAAGCTCCTAGGGTCGGCGATAATCTACTGCTTGAGGCATGGAAGATCTTAAGCAAATTTTCTCTGACTTCCACCAAGACTTCAAACAGATTCTTACCAAGTTTTTATGCAAGGCATTCAGGATATTGTGGAAAATATGAGCTTTAAAATGTGTTACTTGAATGGGGATGTCGTGGAGGGAATTGAAGAATTTAACAGTGACATAAATGTCTCTTCAATCTCTGTTGAGATGCTGGAGGAAGATTGGATAGTCGAGTTGAAGAAATTAAAGGGAGAGATCGAGTTGCAAGACATAAGTGAAATTGATTTTCTGATGGAATGCCATGGATTCCAAGGGGCTGTTATGTATGGGAGGTTTCCTGAAGTCGGAGTTTTTGATGGGGGCAGTTGGGCTGTTTGATTTCTGTAACAAAAAGGCTCTGTGCGTATTGTGGGGACATGTAAATGTTTTGGTCTATTTTGAAGTGGGATAAAGGTTTAAGAATATCTATTTGGATTGCTTTTAGGGTTTGGCTGATTTCATTTATCTTTAATGATTTGGATTAAGATTACTAAGGTATAAAATATTATTTGGTTTTGGGTTTAACATGATTAAGATTATTAAAAATGTTATATTATCAAGTATAATGGTAGACAATTTATATGCTCTTTAGTTTGATTTTCATTATAGTAGACAGGAATGTGTAGAATAGTAGTAGTAGGGAAATAATTAAATAAACGTTATCTTTGAGGGGGTAGTCAATTAGGAGGTTCATATATATATTTCATTTTTTTTAATATAAGGGGATGGAGCAACTGTATTTAGTGATTTTTATAATGTGCCAATGGAATGATTTATAGAAATAACGTGATTTTGGTTTAATATAGAGTAAGGAATTGATTATGGAAAATTGTTGTATATTCTTGCTGTTAAAAGTCGGAAGTCACCTCTTTTTGTAGCATAAAAAAATTCTCTTGTGTTTTCACATTTTTTTAGTTTTTTCTTTTTCTTTGTAGTTTTTTGTTTTTCTGTAGCTTTTATCTTTGTCTGAAACTTAATAAAATTCTTATTAAAAAAAGAGAGAGAGAAGTCTGGTTTTGCCTACTTGTTCCAAAAGGAGATGCCATCCATCAGGTGATGAATGCTCTTTAAATATTTTTGTTTTCTCCTTTAGTGGAGAATGATTCTTCTGTTAATTTATCCTTACCCATTCTGTCATTCTGCAAATACAGCAAGAGACATTTGATGTACTTAGGTCCTATGATCCTTGCTTTACCTGAACTACAAATTTGACTATTCTTCTTCTTCTCTCATGGCTATAAAGTTAATATAGCAAGTTAACTAGAGCAAAGTGTGTTTGATAGTGAGACCATACTTATTTATGGTCCTGAGCTATGGAGAAAATGCACCAGTAACAAGGGAGAAAGGGAAAATAAAATACTACAATTGCACAAAAGTAAACATGTTATTGGTATAGTACATTTAATTGTAGAGCACATTAGCAAACAAATATATTTTGAATAATTTGGGGTCAATTGTTCTGCATCTTTGACACTTCATATTCTCGCACCCTCTTTTTAAGCCATAACAATACATTCCTCTTGCCTCATTTGTGACAGCAATTAATGAGGATATTCCAATATCTCCTAGGTGTAAAGAGGATGCAGTTCCTGGTTTGTAGTGGCTATATCTCCCTTAGAGAAGCCAATTATTATGATTTTTCTTAAATTGCCTGAGCCTGTCAAGAGAATGACAATCTTAAGGCAGTAATGCTTAGTCTCGCCTAGTCCTTGATTTTCCTTGTTGATCTTCAGTTATTTATTTATTTATACATACATACAATTTATATGTATCACTGTGATTTGATATGAATCACTGTGTGATTTTGGGTCAGTGTTTGTGTTTTAGCCAGCTTCACAGAATTGTTGATATTGGGAAAATTGAAAGAGAAAGTGTTGGTCATTGAGTTGAAGGAAAGGTAGAAAAAGTCTAACAAATTTCTGATGAAGCAAGAAACATCCAGGATGCTCAGTCAGAAGGTGTCCCCATGCTATTAATGGATAGAGTACACATTTATCCACAAATGTGCTTCTCAGAAACCTATGTGTGTTTTAAAGGACTTCAAACTAGCTAAAGTTTGAAAAGATATCTTTATAACAAATGCCTGAACAGTATTAATTGTTCTGTACTATGGCAACAGTAATTGTGCTAGATGAAATTTATAGCTTAAGAAGCAGCTGAATACAGATCTGATTTGCCAATTTCCCTGTTCTTGGGAGGCAGTTTTGTAGATGCTTGAAATGATATTTTCTAGAAGTCAAAAATGTAAAGAAGCTATTTTAGTTTTTTAAGCAGAAATACAGAAAACTTCAGCATGTAGAGATATAATCATATTTATATAATGAAGCAATTACTTCACTGACTTCTACTTATTTTGTAAATTGCTACTGGTAGCCAAAGAGGGGCGTGGTGGCTCAGTGGGTAAGACGCCAGGCTTGTCGATCGGAAGATCGCAAGTTCGGAGGTTCGAATCCCTAGTCCTGCGTGCGGAGTGAGCTCCCGCACTAGCTCCAGCTCTTGCCAACCTAGCAATTCGAAAGCACGCAAATGCAAGTAGATTAATAGGTACCGCTTCGGTGGGTAGGTAACAGCGTTCCGCGTGCATCATGCCGGCCACATGACCGTGGAAGCGTCTTCGGACAACGCTGGCTCTTTGGCTAACAAACGGAGATGAGCACTGGCCCCTAGAGTCTGACACGACTGCACAGATGTGCAGGGGGAACCTTACCTTTTTACTGGTAGCCAAAAATAGTGCAATTGTTCTAGTTTCCATGGTTAAACTAACTATGTTTTGATTTCTTACTGAACAGAAACTGAATATTTTGTCATATTATGTGAAAGGTTAAATTGTGATTTAAAACATTCTCACTTTTACAGTCTTAATGTCCCATCTGTTCATGGACACCTCTGTCATAGGAAATAAACATGTGTCTCAATTTATGTTAAAATGGAGATGGGAGTGGATGGAATTTTTTTAAAAAAGTTATCTTTTTCCTCAGTGCAGATATAATAATGAACTAAAGAGCTATAGAAATGTTTTGTAAGTAATTAAAGTACTGGATGAGAAAGTGTGTTCCTCTGATCAACATGCAAAATCTCTGCTCATGTACCTATATGGAGCATTTCTGATGCAACAGCACCCATATTCTTCTAAAAGTGTATTCATTTGCTTTCAGTAACTGGGAACATATTTATATTTTTCTTTAATTTTATTCCTTTAAAAGTTCTATCAGCACAGCAGCAGTCTATGAGTGAGACAACGGGATGTCAGACTGACAAAAGCAGCATTGCAGTGTTGTGATGGAAGTCCCACTCCCTTTCTAAAAAGGTAAAGGTTCCCCCCGCACATTTGTGCAGTCGTGTCCGACTCTAGGGGCCGGTGCTCATCTCCGTTTGTTAGCTGAAGAGCCAGCGTTGTCCAAAGACGCTTCCGCTGTCATGTGGCCTTATGATGTGCGCGGAATGCTGTTACCTACCCACCGAAGTGGTACCTATTCATCTACTTGCATTTGCATGCTTTCGAATTGCTAGGTTGGCAAGAGCTCTACATGTACAGTATTGTGATGTTGCACACATGCCCAAAGGGACCAGACTTGCAACCTACAGTGCTACTTTTTTCAGAATGAAATCTCTTTGATTGCCACTGCACCTGAATATGAAGATGGAATCCATTTTCTGTATGGTGAATGCTTTATCATTTAACCATTTCAAACTCTTCCCAATAAAACGCTTATAATCTGCTTCAGCACAAGAACTGATCAGTTAACCCGTGTCATACTGCCTTCCCCCTCTCCTGGCATTTTCCTTTTTTGTTGGCTTAGTAGAAGAATTTTGAATTACCAGAATGTTTTAAGAGTTATTTTCCCAAAATAACTTAAACATCTGATGTGTTGATAAACAAATGGATGTTCTTCCCATTACTTTCTGTGTAGTACAGAAAAGAGAGAAACATTCCTGAAATTGATACGCATTAGGAATTACTTTCTATTCTTGTTGGAAGCAGTTTCTTAATACTGTGCAATAATTTCTGAAAAACAGATGTTACCAGCTGTGAAATTTAACTTCATCTGTGACTGCTTTTATATACCTTTCTTAGTTCTCAGTTTCAGTTCTCCAAGTTGGTAATGAATTACCCAGAATATAATGCTGGTGTCATTCACATGGAATGTGTCTGAATATGGCCAAGACAGGATCTTAGGAACTGTAGCTGTTAAATGTGTAAGCGGGAACTATATTGCTTTTTAGAGTATTGTGATTTTGGCATGTGTGTCACTGATTTGTAAATGTGTTGGATTTTTTTTTTTACTTAACTTGGCTACTGTTCTGCAGTATTGCCTGCTTGATAGAAATTGGTAATCATCCTTGGATCATTTTGGCTCATTAGAATTTTATGATAATTTCCCTCCATTGAATGAGCTCAGTTTTAGCAGAAACAATGTTCAACTAGCTTAAGCACTTCTTTACTTTTGGTGGCATAATTTTTTTGGAGTATAAACTAAGTTTTCAGATTCTATACTTTTACTTTCTACAATAATTGAAGTACAACAAACAGTTCTCTGTTAATTATGTTAGCATAGTTAATTGATATTTCTACAAGGTGCTGTATTTTGAGTCTAAAGGTAGCATCTCAGCTGATAGCTGAGTCTTTGTGTTGCACACTGAATTGTATGGACAACACAATTCCACAATCTCTTGTGGAAGTAGCAACAGGAAGTGGGCTGCATGTCTTTTTAAGAGATTATGAGAGTAATAAAGCTTTTGCCTCTTGTCCACCACCTTAGGTTTTTAGAAATCCCTGATGTGAAATAAAAATCCTATCTGTTTTTCTTCTTTCAGCAAATTCTTACCTGCTAAAATTGGAGAACAGAAAACATGTTTTCAATAAATATGTCTTGTGGATTATTTTGCATAATAGTTATAAGCAAAATTGAGTGATTTGTCTCTGGATATTCTATTTTTACCTGATATGTTCAGTTTTCCCCTTGGAATGGACTGGTCTGAACATTCCAGTGGAGGTTCTTACATTTCTGAGCATGTGGCTTCCGGAACAGGAAGTGGTTGTGGAAGCATGCAAACCAGCCCTGGAGTGCTTGCATTGGCCCATTTGGGAGAAAACAAAATGTTTTCAAAACAAAGCCCATTGTTTTTGTGCATATCTGATATTTTTTACGATTTAGTGCTCACTTATAATAATTCCAGTCAAATTCTTATGCCACAGTTTTAGTTGCATTTTATAGAGAAATGTTCTTCAAAAATATGAATTCGTTTCACATGATGCTGTGCTCAAGTTACGACTTAGATTTCCAAAGTCCACAGTAGGGTAGGCCACTTATTTTCCAGGGTCATTCTTTTTGTCAACCTCATATTTTGTCAATAATTAATAGCTAAAATTCACAACTTGTGCTACTATGTAGGGAAGAATTATTGTGAAATATTTATTAAAGTGTATTAAGTTCTGTCTCAGTAACTTGACTGCAACTTTTGTTGTTGTTGTTGTACTAAGACATGTGTACAGACTGTACTGAAAACTGCACTGATTGAAATCAGAGACTGAAAACGGAGATGGAATGTTGAAGGCGGAATCTTGATAATATACTGATATATTTGAAAGTGGGTTGAAAAGCACAATAAATATTTTGAGATTATTTAAAGGCTATGAGATGTATTTTAAATCCTGTAATCAATGTGTATACAACTCATAGTGCAATTAAGAATAACCTGATTAATGTTTCTTTAGATTCTGTAGCACAGTCCTATTAAAGTAGGGCTGGAGTATTCCAATTCCTCTCAATTTCAAAATGAGTTCTACAAAACTTTAAATTATTTCTTGATGTATGTCCATTAAATACATGCTAGTGAGGCTCATGTTATCTGCTTCTGTATTAATATTCTGCCTCACCGTAATCATCCAACTAAATGCTCAGATAAATAGATCATCTCCTTAAGACACCTTTGGAAAAGTTTTTATGCATCGTGTTAGCAACATCATTGAATGGAGAAAGACTTGTGACTATATAACCAGGTTTTCTACAATTGATAACTTGTTTATTTTTTTGTTTATCTTTAACCTTGAAATAATTACATGGAGCTACTGGCACAGATTGTTTTCCTTGTCTTACTCTCTCTGTGTGTGTTTGGAATTCAGAGGTACTGAGTTGGTTTCAAGGACATTCACTCCCTAGAACAAGGAAAAACAACTCTTTACTTTGGCTCCAAAGTCTTTTCATCTCTTCCCCTCACATTAGTGCCTGATTCTAAGGATTCTCTGGCTGTGCAAACCTTCTTGGTTGCTTTCTTCAGCACAAGAAATATACAGAAGGTTTAAATCCTCCTTTCTCTAGCGTATATATGAACAGAGGTTTTGTCAAAATTTCCACCATTGAAGATAATTATTCACATGTACCAGCCAAAGCATAAGAAATGAGAATGAACAGCTGAAATACTTAGAAGACCACTGGCAAAGCTTTCATTGGTATCATGGAATAGCAGAGATACGTATGTGTTAATTAATAAGTCTTTAGAAGTTCTAGAAATTGTGCAGTATCAGGTAGTAGACTGAAATGGTCAAATTCTGGACTGTATTACTTATTACTGCCCAATATTTTCATTTACCAAATAAAATACTTCTTTTTTTTTACACATGTATGCTTTTGGAAACCTTCCACTTGTAGTAATCTAGTCCAGAATTCAACAATAATGGTCTGCTATCATGTTTTTGGAACCTTTGTATCCAAATATGCAAAGCTGAGACTCAACATCTTTATTGCTTTTTATATAGCTGAAGAGAGAGGTAAAAGTGGTCTCTTATCTTTGCCAGTGCTCTTAGCTCTTCAGTATTGCTCAGTTAAAACTATGACTTGTTTAAATTTGGTGGTCATTAGTACAGAAGTATATTAATACTGGCAGCAATTCTTACATAAATAAGAGATGCAAATTCTAATGAGATCAGACACATGAAATATTGGTTGATCGTAGTTTGAACGAATTCAGAATTTTGTTCAAATGTTAAACAGGCTTGTTAACTCCACAAGTGAAAAATCAGAAAAGCACTCCTGACATAACTCTTGCAAGAGTTGCTAGGGTAAGGATTCTGAGTCCTTTTGAAGACATCAATCATCTTTGGAACAGTGCCTCCTTCCTGTAGCATGTGGGCAGATCTAAAATGAAATGTTTCTTTGAAACATTCCCTGATTGTACCAGATAGGCACTGTTGGTAGCTTACTTCCTGTCAGAATCTTCCATATAGTATTAAATTTGCTACAGCAGTCAGAATGTTTTTCTGATGTGATGAAGCAGTGGGACAACATTGCCTCCTTCTTCCCCATGGAGGAAAAATAAATCAGGACACATTTATTAAAGCCATGTTTTATTACATTCCTGAGATTTTTTTTCTGTCACTTCCTGATTGCCACAATGTCTGTTAACCCAGTAGAAGACCACTATGGCCAGCTTCACTCTGCTTTGTGGGCCCTGCTTGTGCCCAAAGATGAAATGTAAGGAAGCCTTGGATCCTAGACCCAGAAAGAAGAGCCTTAAAAATGGGGAAATGAGAAAATGGCTCAGGAAACAAAAGTAAAAGTTTGGGCTCTTGTGGAACTCCACTGTACCCTGTCTCTTCACTGCTGGGGCACAGTGACACTGACCACATGGTCTTCCTCTGGTCCCTTGCACTTTGTAGCAGTTAAGAGACATTCAGAAGTCATTGGCGATCACTCGTAGCCGAGTAAGATTGTCTTCCAAAGGTAAAATTTTAACGGTGGATCCGTAAGTGGCTATAAAGGCCAATTCTGGATCCGCACAACCTCCCGCAATGAGGGCATAGGTTTCCGGGTGGGAGACAGTCATGATGAGGGTTTGCCTGACGTGCCTTCCTTTTAGCTCTTTTCTCCCTTTTGCCCTGTACTCGTGCTTCTTCAAAGTCCATAGCGCCATTAATAAAGGCTGACCTCCAGTTGAAACGCTCATGAGTTAGGGCTTCCCAGTTCTCAATGCTGATATTACATTTTTTAAAATTAGCTTTGAGAGTATCTTTGAATCTCTTTTGCTGTCCACCAATATTCCGTTTTCCATTCTTAAGTTGGGAGTAAAGTAGCTGCTTTGGAAGACGATGGTCAGGCATCCGAACAACATGGCTGGTCCAGCGAAGTTGATGTTGGATGATCATTGTTTCAATGCTGGTGTTTTTCGCTTCTTCTAATACGCTAACATTAGTCCACCTATCTTCCCAAGTAATTTGCAGAATTTTTCGGAGGCAACGTTGATGGAATCTTTCAAGAAGTTGGAGGTGGCGTTTGTAGAGGGTCCATGTTTCACAGGCGTACAGAAGGGTTGGTAGTACAATGGCTTTGTAAACAAGCATTTTGGTCTCCCTGCGAATGTCCCGATCCTCAAACACTCTACGCTTCATTCGGGAGAAAGCTACGCTCGCAGAGCTCAGGCGATGCTGAATTTCAGCGTCGATGTCGGCTTTTGTAGATAGATGGCTGCCGAGATAAGAAAAGTGGTCGACATTTTCTAGTGACACACCTTTAAGCTGGATTGATGGCGCTGCGGAGGGATTGGTTCGAACTTGCTGGTAAAGCACTTTGGTTTTTTTAATGTTAATCGAGAGCCCGAGCTTTTCATATGCTTCTGCAACGATGTTTAGGATAGTTTGAAGATCTTCCTCGGAGTGTGCACAGACTACGTTATCATCAGCATATTGAAGTTCTATAACAGAAGTTGCAATTACCTTATTTTTTGCTTTCAGCCTACTAAGATTAAAAAGCTTTCCATCTGTTCGATATATAATTTCTACACCAGTAGGAAGTTTCTCTTCAACAAGGTGTATAATCATAGCAATGAAGATAGCAAATAAGGTTGGAGCAATAACACATCCCTGTTTAACGCCGGATTCCACTTTAAATGGATCGCTTTGAGAGCCATTGTTATTCAGGATTGTTGCCATCATGTCGTCATGGAGTAACCGCAAGATGTTCACAAATTTATCAGGGCATCCGATTTTCAGAAGGATGGTCCAGAGAGCAGTACGATTTACAGTATCAAAAGCTTTAGTCAGATCAATAAACACCATGTACAGAGGGCGGTTTTGCTCCTTGCATTTTTCTTGAAGCTGTCGTGCAGTGAAGATCATATCCACTGTTCCCCTGGAAGGGCGGAAGCCATTTTGCGTTTCAGGGAGGATGTCTTCTGATACAGATAGGAGACGGTTTGCGATGATCTTTGCCAGGATTTTGCCTGCGGTGGCTAGAAGGGAGATGCCTCGATAGTTTCCACAGTCTGTTCTATCACCCTTTTTAAAGAGAGTGATAATTATGGCATCCCTAAAGTCTGCTGGAATCTCCTCCCTCATCCAGATTTTTTCGATGAGCTTATGAAGTTGTTGTGTAAGTTCAGGCCCGCCTTCTTTAAAGACTTCAGCAGGAATCCCATCAGGTCCACTAGCTTTGTTATTTTTCATTTGTTTAGTGGCTTTACTGACTTCCTCCAAACTAGGGGGTACTGCAAGCTCATTTCTTATTTGTTTTTGCGGGATTTGCAAGAAGACTTCATCAGCCACAGTAGAGTGATGATTAAGGAGATTGTAGTAATGCTCTTTCCAGCGCAGTGCAATAGACTCTTTGTCCTTTAGAAGTTTAGCACCATCTACTGAGTGTAAGGGATTTGTACCATGGTTTGTTGGTCCATAGATGGCCTTTATGGCATTAAAAAAGCCCCGTGCATCATGAGCATCTGCAAAATGTTGGGTTTCTTGGGCTTTTCTTATCCACCATCTGTTCTTAAGTTCTCTAGTTCTTCTTTGGACTTCTGCCTTTGCACTGGCGTAGATATTTTTCCTTAACGGCACAGTTAATATCTTTTTGCCATATCTGGAAGGCTTTCCTTTTCTTGTCAATAATATGTTCAATCTCACTATCGTTCTGATCAAACCAGTCCTGATGTCTCTTAGTCTGGTATCCGATAGTTTGTTCACAGGCTGAAATAATAGAAGTCTTCAATTTAATCCAGTGTTCCTCAACATTTTCAGGAAGTTCCATAGGCAGATGTTCCTTGAGAGTTGATTGAAAGCAAGCTCATTTAATAGGATCTTGAAGGGCCAGTGTATTCATTTTACGCCTTGGTTTTCTTCCTTGGAGCCTACGATGAGGGACAATCTTTATGGCCATCGTGGATTGAATTAATCGATGGTCTGTCCAGCAGTCATCGGCGCTCGTCATGGCTCTGGTGAGAAGTACATCACGGCAATCTCTAGCACGGACAATTACATAATCTAAAAGATGCCAGTGCTTCGACCGTGGGTGCTTCCATGATGTTTTAAATTTATTTTTCTGGCGAAAGAGTGTGTTAGTAATGACAAGGTTATGCTCTGCACATTTAGTCAGAAGTAAGATTCCATTCGTGTTGCTGTTGTCAACTCCTTCTTTCCCAATGATCCCTGGCCACAAATCAAAGTCACGCCCAACTCTTGCATTGAAATCGCCCAGGAGGATAATTTTATCCTCCTTTGGTATCTCTGATAAGATGGTGTCCAGCTGGGTATAAATTTTTTCCTTGATATCCTCATCTGCATCTAGTGTTGGTGCGTAAGCACTTAGGATAGTTGCCTGTTGGTTTTTGGCGAGTTTTATTCGGAGAGTTGAGAGTCGTTCGTTAATCCCAGTGGGAACTTCTGACAAGAGCTTCACAAGGTCGTTTATGATAGCAAAGCCTACCCCATGTATTCGTCGTTCTTGTTCAGGCAGTCCTTTCCAAAAGAAGGTATAACCTCCTTTTTCTTCCTTCAACTGTCCTTCTCCTGCTCTTCGAGTTTCTTGGAGTGCTGCTATATCAATATTAAAACGTCTCAGCTCCCTTACAATAATGGCAGTCCTACGTTCAGGTCGTTCACTATCCATATTGTCTTGCAGTGTCCGTATATTCCATGTTCCAAAATTCATGTGTTTTTTACGATCGCTAGATGGTGACCCCACTGGTCGCGGTAATCCAGTCAGGGAGAAAATGAGGCAGACTATGTTTAGGGCACCTTTTCTAGCCCCCTCCCCATATGGGGTGAGCAGAGTGGATCCTAAATAGGGCTGCTCAGTCGTGGATACAGCTGCAGAACTACTCAACTGCCTCGATCCTTGAGTCAGGGCGACTGAATCCGTATCCACCGCCCATGTGCTGGTCCATGACTAGGAGCTTCCGGATTTCACAGTCCTGCCCCCGTTGCCATTCATCAATCGCCATGGGACTTTTGGTTGTTTTGGGTTTGGTGTGGTTGGAAGACGCCTGTGCGTGAATTTGTTTTATGTGTGGAGATCGGTGCACAACGATCGGCACACAACCTTCACAGAAAAAGGCTCTAATCCAATGGCATGGATACCATGACGATTGGTGACCTTTTGTCTGCTGCAGCCTTCATCCGCCTTCGCAGCCGTTGTAACAATACACCTTGTTATCTTCCGCCTGTTCTGCCGTTGAGGACTTTCTTGGATCGTTCTTTGTCTGGTTCCTCCCCCTGGACCTTACCGCCATGGGTGACCCTAGGAGTACATGACTCCCGACGGCTTCGCTCACAGGGTTCATTGGGAACACACAAGCCCACTCACCACAACAAGGTGACGATCCAGCGAGTGAGACATTCAGAAGTAGCTGAATGGTAACTGCCTTGGCTGATCGGTTGGATGGCCAATTCCTTGAGAGAGATATGTATGTATGTATGTATGTATTCAAATTTATCATCACCCATCTCTACAGCAGTAGACTGTAGTAGCAGTAGATAGGGAGTGCAACCCTATTCATCTGGATGACTGGGCTGGTTTCATACTATTGATTGTAGTATCCTCCTTGAGATGTTCTATCAAGCAGGAGTTGTGACTGTTTCCCCACACCCTTCTTTGCAGGACTGTTTCAGAGATTTCCTCGGCTCTACAGCATTCCATATTTTATTTTATCCTCTATACCAGAGCTTTACAAACTGTGTGTCGGGACACGTTAGTGTGTCGGCTGCAGTGTCTGTGTGTGTCGCGGCTGCTGCTGCCTCCTGGCTTCCACGCAGGTCCTAGTGCCTGCCTTGTGCCTTGCTGCCTCCAAACCTGCCCTGCCAAGATTCTGCACAGGTCCTAGTGCCTGCCTTGTGCCTTGCTGCTTCCAAACCTGCTGTGATTCTGCACAGGTCCTAGTGCCTGCCTTGTGCCCTGCTGTAAGAGTGTGTCGCGAAATGATGCCCTGTTGTAAGAGTGTGTCGTGAAATGATGCATGTCTAAAAAGTGTGTCACCAACATGAAAAGTTTGGAAAGCTCTGCTCTATACTGTTAAATGTCCCAGTGAAACTGCTGGAGGAGGCCTTTGTAGATTTTGAACCAGTTGGTATTACTGTGCAGATGAAACCTAGCTCTGTCTCTCCATTCTTTTGGAATCAGGAAAGAGAGTATAGGGAAGACTCAGCATCACCTTCAGGTGTTGCCCACCAATTGCATAATTTTATATATTACAATCCCACTCCATCATTTTTTAAATTAAAAAAATATAATCCACGAGTTTTCATGTGAGAACAGAGAAATCTTGTGAGATTTGTTTTGTCAACTTTTCAACATTGGCAAAAATGGACTGGATGAGACCCAGTAAATTGAGACTATGTCCTGCTAATGTGGAGGCACTGTTAGGAGGAATACCTTGAGTTCACAAACTGAGATTATGGCCTAAGGGGATATTCCTGGGTCCACCTTTGTCTGTGGAACCAAAATAGCTGTAGTGCAGGTGTGGCAACATTTTGGGGACAAGAACTACACTCAATGTGGATGGAGTCACATATATGAGTGATGTAGAGTTTTGGGGAAAAGCTTGAAGGGGCTTTCATTCCCCAAAATGCCTCTTCCATGTAATCCCATTTATATATTATATATATTATTATAATGTCTTCTAATTTTCATCAGGTTTAAATCTTAGTATTGTGATGGCTGTGCAACAGCTTTCAAATAATCCAGTAGCTGGAGTTTTTCCAGTACTTGCACCCCACTGTGTCCATGTAATCTTGACTTTAGGGTAGAAAATTGGCCATTTGATCTGACAGCCTTTTCTAGTTATTGTTTCAGAGTGGTGGTGCATTCTCTTTCTCATTGGGTAATGAATGCCATTTATTACAGGATGATGTGATGATGCCCCAGAGAATAAGGCTGCAATGGGAAGCTACTATTAAGTATCCAAGGAGTGTGAGTATTTTTCAGTTGTTGTTAGTAAAGCATGCAATGTGTTTTAACAAAAAAAACTTGGAAAATGTTGTGATAACATTGACTGTATTGGAATGTAGTTGTTTTCCTGTGCCTGAGGCTAGCAACTGAATTTTGAAAGAAAGGGGACTAAAGTGGCCCATTATATTGGTTTGTTGGTGTATTTTGCTTGAATGCTTTGTGATGCGTGGCCTTCTTTAAAAGCCAAATTATAAAACAGTATGTAAAGTTATCATTGAAAAGAAAACTATTAAACAGTAGTATATAAAAGGAAAATATCAGTATAGTGCTGAAAAAAAGAAGTCACTTCTCATCACTCTTATCAGCCTGTTGTAAGCATTGAAGTAGTGATTGATTAATTATGTGCCATCAAGTCAGTGTTGACTTTTAGTGACCACATGGATTCCCCTTTACCAGGACAAACTGCTTTCAATCTGGCCCTTCAGGGCTTCCAATGGTGCACCCATCACCACTGTAACTGAGTCCATCCATCTTGCTGCTGGTCGTCTCTTTCTTTTCACCTTTCCCAGCATTAAAGCCGGCTGGGTGACCTTGGGCCAGTCACTCTCTCTCAGCCCAACTCACCTCACAGGTATTGTCGAAGGCTTTCACGGCCGGAGTTCGATGGCTGTTGTGGGTCTTCCGGGCTGTGTGGCCGTGTTCTGGAAGTTGTGGTTCCTAACGTTTCGCCAGCATCTGTGGCCAGCATCTTCAGAGGGCAGGAGCACAGATAGAAGCAAAATCTCTGTCTGTGCTTCTATCTTCTAATCTTCTATCTGTGCTCCTGCCCTCTGAAGATGCTGGCCACAGATGCTGGCGAAACGTTAGGAACCACAACTTCCAGAACACGGCCACACAGCCCGGAAGACCCACAACAGCCATCACCTCACAGGGTTGTTGTGGGGAAAATAGGAGGAGGAAGGAGTATTAAGTATGTTCGCTGCCTTGAGTTATTTATAAAAATAATAAAAGGCAGGATAAAAATCAAATAAATCAAATAAATCAAAATAAATTATAGAATTCTCAAGAGAGCTAGGTCTTTGCGTAATGAGTCCAAAATATGATAACTTGTGCCCCTGTACTGATTTGTTCTATGATCCATTTGTTTGTTTTCTTGGCTATCCACCACTCAGAAGTTGTCTCCAACATCCAAGTTTGTTTATTTGTAGGTCTTATGTGGCTGCCAATCTCATTGCAGAGCTCTGCTGACTAACAACAATTTAAAAGAAGAGCAATTTCACAAATAAATTAAACAATAATAACAACAACCAATATAATGCCATGCTGTCAATGTCTGTCTAAGTCAGAATCCCCCAAAACATACAAATCATCATACAAGCTAGGCTCACAGAACATCCTTGCCCAAGGCTTGGGGGAACAGCTAGATCTTTAAGGCTTTGCAGAAGGCCAACAAGATAGGAGCTGTGCAGATCTTAGGGAGTGTGTTGTTATGGAGGGCATACGCTGCATCAGAGAAGGCATGTCTCTTGGGTCCCATTAGATGACCCTGCCTGATAGAGGGGATCCAGAGCTTGCCCAGTCTGTCGAATCTGATGGATTGAGCAGAAGCAATTGGTGAAGAGGTGGTTCTACAAATAGCTTGATCCTGTGCCATGTAGGGCTTTATAGGTCATAACCAGGACCTTGAATTACACCTAGAAGCTTATTGGGGGCCAGCACAGCTCATAAAGCTGTGGTGTTACATGGGCATACCATGGTGCACCCAAAACTGCCCATGCCCCCACGCTCTGGACCAGTTGAAGCTTCAAGGTACTTTTCAGTAGCAGCCTCATGTACAGCACCTTGCAGTAGTCCAAAGGGGAGGTGGCTAAAGTATGAGTGACCATGAGCATGGCCTCCCAGTCTAGGAACAAGCACAGTTGGTGCACAAGGTGGATTTGTGCAAGGGCCGTTTTGGCCCTGGTTGCCACCAGCTCTTTGAATAGGAGCTGCGAGTCCAAGAAGCCTCCAATTGCTTTCCAACTCTGTCTGGGGAAGTGCAATCCCATTTAGAGTTAAAGATGAAAAATCCTCAAAATCCACAGCCACTTAGTATTGCCAGGATTGAGCTGAAGCCTGTTCTATAAACCCCTATAGCCTCCAGACACTGGAAAAAAACTAGACTTGTCCAGCATCACTGGTCTGCCCAGATGATTGGGTATCATCATGATACTGATGATACATCAGTCTGTGTCAATGGATGACCTCACCTAACAGGTTCATGCAATGTTGAATAGGAATGTGGAGAGGATAGAGTCCTGAGGCACCCTGCAAAGCTGGACCTCTCTTTCATGCTGCCCCACTGACTGGAATTTGCCCTGGAGGAAAGAGGAAAACCACTGTAAAATTACTAACTTACCATCTTTGGTACTGAATGGGGCTGCACTACCCCATACAGACCCGGTGCACAACCTGGGGGTCCTCCTAGACTCTCAACTCCTGCTCGAGGAGCAGGTGGCAGTTGTGGCTAGGAGGGCCTTTGCACAGCTTTGTGCTGTGTGCCAGTTGCACCCCTTCCTGGACCATGAGGCTCTACTCACTGTCACTCATGTCCTGGTCACCTCCAGAATGGATTACTGTAATGTGCTCTACATGGGGCTGCCCTTGAAGAGCATCCGGAAGCTTCAGCTGGTGCAGAATGTGGCTGTGAAGCCACCTAAACAGGATTGCTGTCCAGCTCTCCGTGGACGTGATAAGGGTAGAAAAATAGTTACATTTTCCACATTATAAGGGTGGAAAAATAATCACCACAAATTAATCTGTAAGAAAAATTCTTACACATCCTTGGTCAGGCTCACCCTTTGTTTCCCTCTAGCAGCACTCTTGCTGATGGTGCTTCATCACATTGTGTTCCTCTGAAAACTAGAGGGAACTCTTGGGCTCTTCACAAATAGAGAGTCCACACGGGTGCCATTTGGTTGAAGGCGTTTGTCACCCTCTCATCCCAAGCAGCGACTCAGTTGAACTGTACACCAAAGCCCCAGGTATGACCCCAAGGTCTATCACGAGATCAAAAAGGTCTTCTTCTCAGCAGTGGGAGCCAGCCCAAAATAACTCCAAGGCTAAAAAAGACATCTGTCCATGACAATGGACTGATGGTAGCAATCTCCAACTACAGATCATGTCGCCACTGCCCCAAAATACAAAACAGAACTAATGTGTGACCTCTATTGCAAGTCAAACCAGAGATTACCTGAGTCAGGTCTACAGTTGCCATGATGGCCATGAATTTTATATTTAATATTAGTCCCATTTTTTCACTGTGCTTCTTGATTCCTGGCATTCTCTGTTCATCCCTCCCAGGAACACCCCACCCTCCACCTTGCCATGATGAATAGCATAACAGGACTTAAAGGGGATTAAAATATTAGTATTTATTCAGGATTTATTTAATTTGGCATATATTATCCCATGAGAACTAATACAAGTAGTCCTAACAACCACTCATTCAGCGACTGTTCGAAGTTAGGACAGCACTGAATAAGTGGTATTTATGACTGGTTTTTGAAGTTGCGGTCCTTATAGCACCCTCGCGGTCACGTGATCGTGATTCGGGTACTTGGCAACCGGCTCGCACTTATGACTGTTGCAGCATCCCGCGGTCATGTCAGTCAGTGTTGGTGGGGGAGAAGTCAAGCCCTAGTCCCCTGCAATGTTGAGTTCCTCAGGGCTCAAGTCTTTCACCTCTCCTCTTTAACATCTACATGAAAATGCTGGGGGAGGTCATTACGGTGTGGTATCATCAGTACAGTGATGATACCCAACTATATATCTCCACCCCTTGCCGGGCAGGTGATGCTGTTATGGTGCTGGCCGAGTGCCTAGAGGCAGTAAGGGTCTGGATGGGAAGAAACCGGCTTCAGCTCAAACCTGAAAAGCAGATGGCTTTGGGTCTTTGGCCCCCCAGCCCGGGTGATATGTCATCTTTGACTCTGGATGGGGCGCAATTTGGGTGTTCTCCTAGACTCATGGCTCCTGCTCGAGGAGCAGGTGGCAGCTATGGCTAGGGGGGCCTTTGCACAGATTCGTCTTATGCGCCAGTTGCGCCCTTTCCTGGACAGGACGCCATGCTCATGGTCGCTTCCCTCTTGGATTACTGCAGCGCGCTCTACGTGGGGCTGCCCTTGAAGACCACCCAGAAATTACAACTGGTCCAGAATGTGGCGGCACGCGCAGTGATGGGTGCCCCTAGGTTCACCCACGTTACACCCCGTTGCGCGAGCTGCACTGGCTCCCGGTTTCCTTGCAATTCAAAGTGCTGGTTGTTACCTTTAAAGCCCTATATGGCACGGTACCAGGTTATTTCTGGGACTGCCTCTCCTTAAGGTCATCTGCCCATCCTACCAGATTGGATAGGTGGGCATGCTCCTAGTCCCCTCCCTTAAATGTTGCTATCTTACGGGACCTAAGAAGCGTGCCTTTTCCATGGCAGCCCCTGCCCTATGGAACACCCTTCCCCCTGAAGTTCGGCAGGCCCCCACTCTTTTAACCTTCTGAAAAGCACTCAAGGCCTGGCTTTTACCCCAAATACTGGGATAAGGTAAGATCGGTGAGATGAACTTCTTGTGGGCTGCATGGGAAAGTTTAGTTATGGTGCCAGATCTTTTGGTTTTAATATTTTTGGTTTTAATATTTTTATTTTACATATATGTGGTTTTATCTCTTGGTTGTGAGCCTCCCAGAGTTTGGTACAAGATGGGTAGCTACATAAATATTTTAAATAAATAAGTCGCCATCTGCGACCTTCCCTGCTGGCTTCTCACATGTAAAGTCAATGGGGAAGTTGGCAGGTAAGGTTGCAAGTCACTCCCGCTCCCGCCGCTTTTTCTCCTGAGGAGCCCCACTATGAACTAGGGTGCATAGTAAAATTAACTGGAACTTTACCCTACAGTGAATGGGATGCAGAAAAAGAAAAGAGTTACAAGCCTGGTTTAAGACTGTTGCAGATTATAATAGAGCAATATGGGATAGCTGTAAAAAGTTTTACTGCTCTGCAGCTTGCCATGCATATCTGAGGATTCTCTTGGGTTAGTTAAATCAGTGGTCCCCAACCTTTCTGGCACCAGGGACCGGTCGTGGAAGAAATTTTTTCCACGGACCTTGCGGGGGTTTTGCAGGTAGGAGCCAATCGCGTGCACCAGGGGGGTGGGGTTTGCAGGCAGGAGCCAATCGCGCACAAGGGGGGGTGGGGTTTGCAGGAGGGAGCCCCACGACCCACTTCCTAACAGGCCGCGGCCCACTAGTGGGCCATAGCCCACAGGTTGGGGACCCCTGAGTTAAATAACTCGTTGGTTGATGACATTCAACCTGCCAAATTACATATTTTTTTTAATTACAGAATCCTTAAGTAAAGTAGAACACTTATCAGAGTTGCATTGATAAAAAAAACATAATCTAGATGAAATTATAACTATTTTGGTTTGGGTAGGTTTTATTCTGTGTCTGTGTATATGGGGGTGTTTAGTTTTAAAAGGCATTTTGCAAAAGCAGGTTGAATTCTTGGTGCATCTTTAAGCAGCCTTCTCAATACAAACTTGTTTACATTGGATTGTTTTAGGTTTAGAAAATTGGACATTCTGGTCAAGGGGTATATAAGCTGAATAAGGAGAAAATAAAACAGAAGACTTTTTTTTTTGTGAAAGAGAAGGTTGGGGGTGTTTTTTAATAGACAAAAATCTGCCAAACATGCAGCCACTACAGATGGATATTATTTCTTATTATAAACAAAAGGCCATCTAAAATTTAGTTATTTTACTAATCTCATTCTGCTGCAGCTTTCAAGCAGTTGGTTAAGTTGCAAGTATGAGAAGATGTCCTTTTGAAGTGAATGACTTTCCTATAACAAAGGTATAGGAATAGATTTTGTGAGAAAATATTTCATTGTGCTTAATTCTCATTTTCAGTTTCATAGTTTCACAATACACTATGTACTAACTAAAAGTGCTTGGCACTTGTTTTCTACTTGGGATGGTGCCCTTTGGAAAATACAGTAGTAAGGGAAAGAACCTTCTGGGAGGCAGAAAGAGGATAAGGCCAGATGGATAATAATAATTCCCCTTTTCTTTGAACTAGAATGAAAACAACATAAACAAACTGGTTTGAGTTTGATTTTTAGGCCTTAATTTGTACCACAACATTGCCATGCATAACTTGGCAGGCATCATAGTCAAAGAGGCCCACAGATGTCTATGTTCTGAAATGAGTTGAATGTGTGTATTTATTTCTTGTAAGTAGAAGATAGATACACATATAGACATATAGGAGCTTATATTCTGCCAGGTCTCATTTCACTTGTATGAACATGCTGCATAATAGACAGATGACAGAAAAAGATGGGATTGAACAAATACATGGCTCATTCATGAGTTGCAGGTGTTCACAACTGTGGTAGTTGCTAAATTAGCCTTGTGTATGCTTGGCTTGGGTAGGCAGTCCTTTGTAGTGCCTTTGCTTTCTTGTACTAGAAGTATTGTGTTCATCTTTGCTCTGTTTGTTGCCCCATTCTCACTGTTGTCTACTTTTACATCTATTTTATTAGCATAAGGATGGTATAGGAACATATACAAAGAAAGTATGTTTCCATCTTGACTTCTTTGGGCTGCAAAAGAAATAGGCAATCTACAGTCTATTACTCTTTCTTACCTGGCAAATCCAAGGAGTTGCCAGATGTAGTTTCTTCATTTAGAGGCAACATTACACAGTGGACTATAATGCAACCAAAAGGTTTTACAGTAGAGCTTTCTGTTTTATGTGCAGTGTTGTATTGTAAGCAAGATCACTTTGCTTTTGATGTCTGTTTCTGCCATCTTCTTTATTTGCCTTGTTCCCATAGTGGGTAATGAAGGATGACTAAGTTGCCTGACAAATAGCTATCTTAATGCTATTATAGTTACAGCTGGAAATGAAGTGTAACATGCACCATCTTGTCCAAGTTTCGGGAGATTAGTTTCATCTTTTGCAGCCTGAGAATGTGAACAAGATGCTTATAGTGGTTTATTCCATTGTAATTTAGATTGGTCTTGGCTGTCTGGGTCCAAGGAGTGGTGAACACATCACTGCATTACAGGGTGGTTTTCTATATTAAAGGAGGTAGTAGTATACTCAGGGGGGGGGGGAATCTCCCTATATTCAAAAGGTTGTGATTATGGTGAATATCTTCCTTTGTGGGATAAATGAAAGGATGATGACAATTCAACTATAGGTATTCTGGGAGATACTGATTATCTTAGACAAGTTTCAGTCATGCTTCTGGCCTGCTTATAGGAAAGAATTGCCTTGATCACTCTGATGGATAACCTGTTTTGAGAGAGTCTTTTGCTCTTACCTGGTCTCTCAACAGCTTCTAATATTAGTCCTTTTCAGTTGGATACATTCACTGGGAGCATTGTCCTCAGTAATTCCATTTCTATATGCTCAGTAGGTTCCAGAGAATAATGCTTGAGAGCTGCCGCCAGATCCTATATTGTTTCCAGTGTTATTTATTAGCTAGCAAGCGAACAGGGAAAGTAGACAGAAGTTGGGCAAAGGAGTGTTAATATATTTTTTTATTTCCTTACCAGGTTTGTTTCTGAGCTGGGACCAAAGAAACAGGCACTTGCATGAAATTAAGTTCTTTATTTTTCATCCAAGAGCAAAAGCAATGACAGCAAGCTTTTAGGTGGGCGACCACGCAGGACCCCCTCCTTACAGCACATTATATACATTTCATTTAACTCCTCCTTTAGAATCCCGCCCCTTACTCAGTTACCCATACTCCACCTTAGGAAAGGAAAGGTTCCCCTGTGCAAGCACTGAGTCATGTGACCCCTGGGGAGATGCCGCTTTTGTGACGTTTTCCTGGCAGACTATAGAGCGGGGTGGTTTGCCATTGCCTTCCCCAAACTCCACCTTAACCTCATTCCATATTAGGAATTTCCTTCCTTTACTCTATCTTAACATTCCATATAAGGGACTTCCTTCCATCCTTGCTAGGGCCCCTTGACCGTTATTAAACAATACCTTTCCTCTGGAGAAGCTATCTTTGGAATGTACACCTTATCTTTCTATGGGCATAGCTATCTATCAAGGTCTGTTAGAAAGGAAGAGTAAGAAAACCAACACAACTCTTCAAGGAAATATAACATGATTTCAGAGCCATAATACAAGTGCAAATGTTTCTAACATATGAATACTACATATAAAATATATGAATATGAAATATATTTGTATTTAAGTTCTATATATGTAAAATCTTCTATCAGGAGTTCTTTGACTTAGACTTGCAAGATTGATGTCAGCCCTTCAAGGCAGGCCAGACTAGGAAACCAAAGTCATGTAGGCTAATACTACTTTTATTATAAAGATATAGTAACAGAATCTTGCAAGTCTGAATACACTTCTCCCCTCCCTCCCTTTATCTTTGTGAGAACTAGGGGCAGTCTTGTCTGAGACATTTTCTTAGATTACAGTTTTGCCCCGAACTCAGGTTTCTTTTATCTTACTGTTGTCTTGGTAGCAGCTTTTCCTCCTGCCCCTAAGGTCGTTCCTTCTTTCCACTACAGAAAGGCTAAAGTTCAGAATGAGCTGAGATTTTTAAGAGATTCCAAAAAACAGCCAAAAAGGGGCTTTTGGGTATTTTAGAAATAAAGGGAAATACAAAGTGCATATAGTCCATTGCCAGGAAAAAAGTAGTGATTTGATAATGGATAGTGGTGAGAAGGCAGAATTTCTTAATTCCTAGTCTGCACCTGTCTTCTCACAGAAGGGAAATGGACTCATAGCTTGTCACCATTATGGTGCAGAAGAGGGTAATAAAGAACGTAGCTAATTAATACACATTCAAGTATCCTGGCCTAGATGAATTACCTCCCTGGGTACTGAAGAAACTAGTGGAGGTGATCACAGAACTGCTCTCAATAATCTTTGAGAACTCCTGGAGGGCTGATAAGGTCCCTGAAGAATGAGGTCTGCAGTTGTCTTCCTCATCTTCAAAATGAGGAACAAAGAGATCTGTCTGTTTAAAATCTGTGTTGGTCAAGGTCTTCAAACAGATCGTCCAGCATCATGTTCATGAGCAGTTTGATATGCACACCGTGGTTAACATGAGCCAACATGGGATTGTCAGAAAAAATTGTACAAGACTAGGCTTATCTCCTTCTTTAATAGAGTTACTAACTTAGTTACTCAGAGGAATGGCATAGAATAGTTTAACTGGACTATGTCTTTGCCAGTTTACTTGGCAAAATCTTTGTCAGAGTGACTCATGATGTACTCTTTAATAAAATGGAAAATATGGGCTAGATGATATTACTGTACAAAGGATTCATAATTAGTTGGCTGAATAACTACACCCAAAGAGTGCTCATTAGTGGGCCCACCTCAGCTTGGTGGGAAGTAAAATGTAGAATGCCACAAGGCTCTGCCTTGGCTCTGTTCTGTTCAACATTTTTATCAGTAGTTTGAATGAGGAAGTTAAAGGGTACTCAGAAAGTTTGCATTGAGGAGTGGCTAATACTTTAGATAAGAGAGAACATTCAAAAATATCTGGATAGATTTGAGCCATGGGCTGAAATGAATAGAATAGAATTTAACACTGAGAAATTAAGCTCTGCATTGGGTAAGAAAAGTGTAAGACAGAAGTATAGGATGGGGGAGACCGGATGGAGGGGAGGGATGGGATGGGATGGGATGGGATGGGATGGGATGGGATGGGATGGGATGGGATGGGAAGGGAAGGGAAGGGAAGGGAAGGGAAGGGAAGGGAAGGGAAGGGAAGGGAAGGGAAGGAAGGATGGATGGATGGATGGATGGATGGATGGATGGATAGATAGATAGATAGATAGATAGATAGATAGATAGATAGATAGATAGATATGGGATTTGGGTGGCTTTGTCAACTGCACAAGGGCAAGCACACCCAACGCTTAGCCAGCACTGTGATGCAGTCTAAAAGGACTGAAGCTATCTTGGGATGCATTAACAGGAGCATAGAGTCCAAATTACAGGAAGTAAATTGTTCTACTCTACTCTGCCCTGGTCAGACCCCATTTAAAGTATGGTGTCTAGTTCTAGGTACCATAGTTCAAAAAAGACAGTGAGAAATTGGAGCAAGTTCAGAGGATAGTTATGTGGAGTCCTTGGTGCTCTCTGAGCCTTGTTGTTTTCTTGCAGACGTTTCATTGCCAGGCTAGGCAACATTTTTTTTTCTGCACTGAAGATGTTGCCTAGCCTGGCAATGAAACGTCTGCAAGAAAACAAAAAGGCCCAGAGAGCACCAAGGACTCCACAGTTCAACCCTGAGCTACAAATATTCTCTTCGAGGATAGTTATCTCTGAAAGGGCTCTGGAAATGAAACCCTTTGAAGAATGATCTGGGTATGTTTAGCCTACAGAAAAGGCAACTAAGAAGAGATATGATAGCAGAGTTCAAGTATCTGAAGTGTGGTAAGGAAATTTAAAAAAATTCTAACAGAAGGGAGAATGGACTTACTCTATATTGCCCCAGAGGGCATGACTAGAACCAGTTTATTAAAACTACAAGGAATCAGGTTTAGGAAGAACTTTCTTTTACTATATGAGTTGTCAGTCAGTGGAACAGGCTGCCACATAACATGGTGAGTTCTTCTTCACTAGAGGTCTTCAGACAGAGGCAGGATGGTCATTCATCAGAGATACTGTAGCGAATCTTGTACTGAATGGTGGTTGGACTAGATTATATCTAATTAATAGAGATTTAGGTATCATCATGTTGATATAGCCAGCTTGCACACTCTCTTTTTTCTGTTTGTGTGACATTTGAAGCATCCTCTCATTACACATGTTTATGAGGCTTACTTTTACTGTATTTACTTTAGTTCCTTTCCTGTGCATGCTAGGATCTACTACGGAAGCCAACATATTGTTGCCTGCAGCTTACCTACTAGGAGGTACATGCAGTGTACTGACACACAATCAGAATGTTGGAGACCTCTATATTAATTGCAGTCTTCTGTGTCTATGGATTCTAAATCAGCAGACTTATTTTTAAGGAAAAAGCGTAGGCAGTCCTACAAATTCCCTGGGTTTTTCAAAAGTATAATCAAAGTTTTAGGAATAAAGCCCCCCCCACTGCCCCAGGAACAGAAGACCCCCAAAATTCAGCTAACTATGACCACCCTAATGGCAGAAAGTGAAGAGGAACTAAAGAGCCTCTTGATGAGGGTGAAAGAGGAGAGTGCAAAAGCTGGCTTGAAACTCAACATTAAAAAAACTCAGATCATGGCATCTGGTCCCATCACTTCCTGGCAAATAGAAGGGGAAGAAATGGAAGCAGTGACAGATTTTATTTTCTTGGGCTCTAAGATCACCGCAGACGGTGACTGCAGCCATGAAATTAAAAGACGCTTGCTTCTTGGGAGGAAAGCTATGGCAAACCTAGACAGCATATTAAAAAGCAGAGACATCACCTTGCCGACAAAGGTCTGTATAGTTAAAGCTATGGTTTTCCCAGTAGTAATGTATAGCTGTGAGAGTTGGACCATAAGGAAGGCTGAGCGCTGAAGAATTGATGCTTTCGAGCTGTGGTGCTAGAGAAGACTCTTGAGAGTCCCTTGGACTGCAAGGAGGTCAAATCAGTCAATCCTAAAGGAAATCAACCCTGACTGCTGATTGGAAGGACAGATGCTGAAGCTGAAGCTCAAATACTTTGGCCACCTAATGCGAAGAGAGGACTCCCTGGAAAAGACCCTGATGCTGGGAAAGACTGAAGGCAAAAGGAGAAGGGGACAGCAGAGGATGAGATGGTTAGATAGCATCACCGATGTAATGAACATGAATTTGAGTAAACTCCGGGTGACAGTGGAGGACAGGAAGGCCTGGCGTGCTATGGTCCATGAGGTCACAAAGAGTTGGACACGACTAAACGACTGAACAACAACAACAAATGTTCACTTACTATGTATATCCAAGAGAAAGGAGGTGAAATAGAATTCAGTACTGTACTTTAGGACAGGAAGCTCTGGCGTGGGCTGGTCCATGAAGTCACGAAGAGTCGGAAGCGACTGAACGAATAAACAACAAACAACTGTACTTTAGAAGGAGATAATGGCCAGCAGGCTGTATCCAGGAGCAGGAGTGTTGCACATTGTAACAGTTTGCTGCAATCCTGTTACAGTTTGCTGCAATCCTGTTTCCACCGTGAAACTTTCACATAGATTTAATATGCATGAAATGTATATTTTTAAATGTAAAACTTTTAGTTGCAATAATTTAAAAAATTTGAAGAAGTTGGAAAATCAGAAAGACTGCCAACTCTCTTATGTTTTTATATAATATTCTGCTTTTTCTTCAGAATGCTCATATTCTGAGAAGACTACACTAACAGCATAAAATAAAATGACTTCTGGAAATTAGGAAGCATTACAAACTGAATATGATTTTTCATCCTGAACATGCAAGGTTGCATTAGGATTGAACAAATGTTCTAGTGCTGTATTATCTTCACTTTTATGTTATTCCGGGATGATTCTTTTACAAAAAAAGTATTCATGTCTACATCCTGTGTGATTTGCTGTAGAATCTGCTTCGCAGACTGATAAGGTTTGGAAAAGTAGCCCAGAATGCTTCCATTGATTTTTATAGATCTTGAACTACAACAGTAGCCATTTTTAAAAAAAAATATAATGGTGTGAATAAAAAAAGCTTCACTACATTTTATCAGTAGGGGGCGTGGTGGCTCAGCAGGTAAGACACCAGGCTTGTGGATCAGAAGATCGCAAGTTCGGAGGTTCGAATCCTTAGCCCCGCGTGACGGAGTGAGCTCCTGCACTCGCCCCAGCTCTTGCCAACCTAGCAATTCGAAAGCATGCAAATGCAAGTAGATGAATAGGTACCACTTCGGTGGGTAGGTAACAGCGTTCCGTGTGCGTCATGCCGGCCACATGACCGCGGAAGTGTCTTTGGACAATGCTGGCTCTTCGGCTAACAAACGGAGATGAGCACCGGCCCCTAGAGTCGGACACGACTGCACAACTGTGCGGGGGGAACCTTTACCTTACCTTTACATTTTATCATAGAAAAAAGAAGGTAACCAATGTTGGAAGTTTAATGCTTATGATGGTTTAATGGGTATTTCCACTTAGTTTGCTTGAAACATGCTTAAAATCAGCTGTGTGTTTGCTTTTCATTAAGCTGGGCTTTCAGATTTTTTTTTCCAATTTGGTGTTTCTGAAAAACCACAGTGGATTTTCAAAGCAACTGTTAGTTCAAGTCTGTTCTACATTTTAATGAAACAGTACAAATCTAAACCATTCTCTCTGATACAACTTACTAATTAAATTTTAAATCCAGTATGGCCTCCACATGCCAACAACCACATCTAACAATGATACTATTATTGCAATATTATAAAATGGTTACTAAATAGATGATAAAATTTTATTCACATGCTAAAACCACAAGTGAAGGTACTAAAAGAGCATTTTCTTTATGTGTCAAATAGCTAATCATGGGCATTGCATGAGGTGTGTGATCTTTTATGGACTCATCTATATATTTTCACTTCGAGACTTTCAGAATAAATACATAAATAAACCTTGTTCCACCTTTCAAGCCAAATAATTGCTTTTTATAGTATTTGTTCACAGATTCGGTTTCTTGTTTCAGTGTTTTTAAGACTTTTAATATTAAGGGACTATATTAATATAATGCCAGAATCTTGAAGACTGCAGTTAATCTACACAAGTGAAAGTTTCATATGTTTTAATGTTAATCCATTTCCCAGTTAACTGCTCAGCATCATATAGAAAATGAAAAATTTATTTTTTGCTGATGCTGGAAGTAAAATACGCCTCTTCTGGTTCATCTGCATTTTCTTGTGTATTTCTGAGACTGAAAAGATAATCACAGATTATAGTGAAGGAAAGTTTGAGTAGAACTGATTTGTAGATGGATGACATAGGGAAATCTTACTATACTAATTAGAAGTCAGAAAGAAATTAATACAGCAAACCCTTGTAAATACAAAGATTACCTAGTTAATATGTCTTTTCTTTTTCACTTACATCTGGTATTTTTAAAAAAATTGGGTCTTTTTGTTAGCTGTGGATGTACCACAATTGACAGAAGGCTATTTACTTTCATGTTTTGACAGTACAGTACAGAAGTAAAATACTTTGCTGCTGGAGTCCCAGAATGTAAATGGGAATGTACTCATAGGGTACATACAGTAATTTTGCTCTTCTTCTGAGGATGATGACCTCACTCGTATTCTCTTGTGCACATTATTCATACCACTCTTACTGCTATTGTGTACATTATAATGATTGCAAACTGATTTAAGGTCATTTCCATAAAATGGTGAAGTGTCCTAATATGCGCCATTTGTGAAAGCAAGATTTCTTATCTGTTTAAAACTTTTGAGGTCAGCTCTTCAGTGGCAGCTGCTGTGATAGCTTTGCAATGTTCCCCATGTAGACCTGAGGCATAGGAAATCATTTTAAAGCCAAATCTCTCCTGGAGTATTAGAGCTGATCCAGTATATGGCTTTGGCTCCAGCCCATCTCTACAGCAGTCATTAACTATAATCATGAACACATGAAAACATGACTTTTCTTCAAAGCAAAATAAGAGAGGGCAGCTTATTGGTGAAATCTTAGAACTTCCTTCTAATTTTCCTTTTGTTTTTACCTGCGGCAGCACTTCTGAAACTCATTTAATTTGCATTCCATCATAATCTAATACAGCTTGCTACTTCTTCATTCCAAGTCACTGTGGAATGCTTTTTACGTATTATTTTATGTTGAGTTTTTGAAAATTTGTTGTTCCAGGTTCCTTTTGACTTCCATTGAATTGTACCATTTTGCGCTACACATATGTGATGTTTTAAGTCAGGGGTGTCCAACCTTTTGGCTTCCCTGGGCCACATTGAGTGAAGAGGAATTCTCTTGGGCCGCACATAAAATATATAATATAGTTAATGTATATAAGTAATAAAACTTCATTTATTTTTTATATTTTTTATTATAAAATTTGAACAAAGAGAGCAACATAAAACTAGTGGGATATTTGACTTTGTTTTTGTGAAACTAATGCATCATTGTCTGGTTCAATGAAAGTGGTTGCAATTCTCATTGAGTTCTCAAGGTGCTCGTCAGAAATTTTAATTCTAATTTTACTCTTCGTGTGCTTCATCCTTGAAAATACTTGCTCACAAATGTACGTGCTGCCAAAAAGCGATGTCATGAATAAGGCGTGATTGTGAAGCGAGGGATATTTTTCTCTGGGAAGATAGGTCTTATAAAAGTCCAGTAGAGAGACATGATCAAATTTTTCTTTGAGTTGAATGTCTGATTGCAACTCTGTGCATTCCATTTGAAAATTTGGAGGTAATGTAGTTATGTTGACTGAAAATGGAGTCGAAAATATACCAAAATATTGATGATTTTTCCAGAAGTCTTCAAACCTGTTCTCAAATTCCTGTATCAAACCGAAAAGCAAGGCTGCATATTTCTTGCTGTTCACAGGACTGTGTTTAGCCTACGTATTAAAATGTATAAAATTATTTTCCATAACTTGAGCTTGCCATACTTTAAGTTTAATTTCAAATGCTGTTATGGTTTGAAACATTGCAGTGATAAGTTGGTTTTCACCTTGAAGACGCATGTTTAACTCATTTAAATGAGCAGTCACATCCACCAGAAATAATAAATCTGTGAGCCATTTTTCATCTTCAAGTTCTGGCACAAATTTTCTTTTTGATTCCATAAACGATTTGATTTCATTTCGCAAATCATAAAATCTTTTCAGCATTTTACCCTGACATAGCCACCTTACTTCAGAAAAGTAAATGATGTCCCCATAATCAGCATCCATACTTTTAAGGAACTCCTGGAATTGGCGATAATTCAATCCCTTGGCCCTTATGAAATTCACTGCTTTGATGACAATTTTCATGACATTATCCATTTTTAAAGCTTTCGCGCATAAATTTTCTTGATGTAGAATGCAGTGATACTTCATCAAACGTGAGTTTCTGGCAGCACTTGCATCATCTTCTATCAATTTTTTTTATGCCAAAGCATAAAATTTGAAATTAGCAGCTTTACTCTTCAAACCTCTTTCAATAGATTTTCCTATTTCTTCAATTCGCCTGGCTATAGTCTGGTGAGACAAACTGATTTT
Organism: Charina bottae; assembly: GCA_023362775.1. Classification (NCBI taxonomy): domain Eukaryota; kingdom Metazoa; phylum Chordata; class Lepidosauria; order Squamata; family Charinaidae; genus Charina; species Charina bottae. The sequence goes on from JALMGJ010000002.1 coordinate 119,571,313, forward strand.
AGAAAAATCGCTTCTTTTATCAGGACAAATTATATCTGCCACGCTTTCCATACATTGCTTAATAAACTCACCATCGGTAAATGGTTTTGAATTTTTTGCAATTAGATTTGCTACCAATTAACAACTTTTTATTATAGAGTCCTTTTGAGTTATGACTTTTTTTTAAAAAAAAGGACTTTTTTCAGTTCTGCTAATTTATCTTTATGGCAAATTCCTTGATATGCGTTGAATTTGGCAGCATGTTTTTCCGTATAATGCCTTTTCAAATTGTGGCCTTTGAAAACTGACACATTTTCCCTACAAATTAAGCATAGTGCCTTAGTATTTGCCTCAACAAAAAAGTACTCATCTGTCCATTTTTCGTTGAATACTCTTCCTTCATCCGAGATTTTTCTCTTTTTTTGTTTTCTTTTTTGAGTTCTGTTTTCTGTTGAAACGATGTTGAAGCCATGCTGGAATAAATTTATTTAGGAATAAATATAAATAATAAATAAATATATTTTTAAAGAAATAACACAACAAGCCCATCGTAAATTGTTAGGTATGCAAATAAACAAAGCAAAGTTTAATAATCAAATAAGAGTGTAAAATGGGTGAACTTAGGGGCGCCCAACACTACATGCACAACTGCATTCTGGACCAGTTGTAACTTGTGGGTGGTCCTTAAGGGCAGCCCCATGTAGAGCACATTGCAAACGAATTGTAGCTAAAACACCATCATCTGAGCAAAAAAGTGTTGGAGTAAATTTATATTTCACTACTGCCATGGTAGATCTCAAAAAACCCCATATCACAGAGCTTTCCAAACTCTGTGTCGGGACACGTTAGTGTGTCGGCTGCAGTGTCTGGGTGTGTCGTGCCTGCTGCTGCCTCCAAACCTGCCCTGCCAGGATTCTGTGCAGGTCCCAGTGCCTGCCTTGTGCCCTGCTGTAAAAGTGTCGCGAAATGATGCCCTGCTGTAAGAGTGTGTCGCGAAATGATGCATGTCTAAAAAGTGTGTCACCAACATTAGAAGTTTGGAAAGGTCTGCCATATCAGAATACAAAATGTCTATGAAGGTTCTCAGTCATCCAGGTGGAATTGTCTGTAGCTTGAATCATGTCAACTGGATTTCTATTTTCTTAGTGGAAACGTTTCGCTCCTTATCCAAGGAGCTTCTTCAGTCTGAGCAAAATTGGTAAGGGAATCCTAATATGTTCCTAGGTAGCTGTGTGACCTTACACCTGGGGCTAGGTCATGGTTATATTGAGATGTAATTTTTAAGTCCTTTTATCATCTAATGGAGGGTCGTTAAAATCACCATGCTGCTGTTGAGCTTCTGAAATGGTCTTAATCTTCCTAGGCACAGAAGACAACACGGGGAGGAAGATGGGGGAGAGTTTGTGCCTGAGGCCCCCACCTCTATTCAAGGAAGGATTTTCCAAGTTGGCATAAATGGATTCCTTGACCCCTCTCTCAAACCACCTATCTTCTCTGTCTAAAATGTGAACATTAATGTCCTCAAATGAGTGTCCTTTTTCTTGTAGATGAAGATAAACTGCTGACTCTGGTCCTGTGGTGTTATTTCTCCTGTGTTGGGCCATCCTCCTGTACATAGGTTGTTTGGTTTCTCTGGAGAAACCAAACAACCTATGTACAGGAGGATGGCCCAACACAGGAGAAATAACACCACAGGACCAGAGTCAGCAGTTTATCTTCATCTACAAGAAAAAGGACACTCATTTGAGGACATTAATGTTCACATTTTAGACAGAGAAGATAGGTGGTTTGAGAGAGGGGTCAAGGAATCCATTTATGCCAACTTGGAAAATCCTTCCTTGAATAGAGGTGGGGGCCTCAGGCACAAACTCTCCCCCATCTTCCTCCCCGTGTTGTCTTCTGTGCCTAGGAAGATTAAGACCATTTCAGAAGCTCAACAGCAGCATGGTGATTTTAACGACCCTCCATTAGATGATAAAAGGACTTAAAAATTACATCTCAATATAACCATGACCTAGCCCCAGGTGTAAGGTCACACAGCTACCTAGGAACATATTAGGATTCCCTTACCAATTTTGCTCAGACTGAAGAAGCTCCTTGGATAAGGAGCGAAACGTTTCCACTAAGAAAATAGAAATCCAGTTGACATGATTCAAGCTACAGATCAGAATACAAAATGTGAGATTTGGTAGTTTCATGAATTCTGGGACATTTTTCCCTCTTAAGAATATTTTAGAAAAGAAAATCAATCGGGTCACTGACTCTATCGTGGGGCAGGAGGGCAAGGCTGCGGCGCTTACTCAAGTGGCGCTTCCAAGGACCAGGAAGGCAGCAACAGGGCTCTGGACAGGAACCAGCTGCAAGGCAAAGGCTGGACAGGCTTCCGGAGCAGATTCTGTGGTGGCGGCAGGACACAGGGCAGGAACCGGCGGCAAGGCAAGAGCTGGGCTGGTGCCTGGAAGGGTTTCTGCGGTGGCAGCAGGGCTTGGGAGGAGTCGGCGTCGGCGTCCCTTGGCTTGGGTCCAGGGCTACACGTGGCGCTGGGGTAGCTCTCTTCGGCGCACGTAGGCAGCAGGTAATGACCGGCTGCGCTGGCCCTTTATATCTTTGAATTTCACGCCTCTCTGCCCTTCTTTGCCACCCACTAGTTGGTGGAGGGGCTTCTTCTTCCAGGCTGCCTCCAATCGGCAGCTCCAGCTCGGATTCCCCTTTCGCGCCATGTCAGCCTCTTCCGGTAGTCGGCTCGTTCTTAACCGAGTCTGGCATGGCGGTGGGGACAGGAGGCTCATTCCGGGCCGGGCTGGGCCGCATTGCTAGCTGTTCAGGGCCTCATGCGGCCTGTGGGCCGTGGGTTGGACAACCCTGTATTAAGTTATGAAGGGGAGATCTTTATCTTTAATTGATATTCTAAGATTTCTTGCAAGTGAGGGAAACAACACTCTTGTATTCAGTGTTGATTTGTCCTTAAGTATTTCATGTGTTAAGTTTGTGTGTGTGTTTGTGTGTGTTTGTGTATCATTCATTCATTCATTCATTCATTCATTCATTCATTCATTCATTCACAGTATATATTTCATATATATCATATATCATTCAACCTAGCAATTCAAAAGCATGCAAATGCAAGTAGATAAATAGGTACCACTTCGGTGGGATGGTAACAGCGTTCCGTGTGCGTCATGCTGGCCACATGACCATGGAAGCGTCTTCGGATAACGCTGGCTCTTCGGCTAAGAAACGGAGATGAGCACTGGCCCCTAGAGTCGGACACGACTGTGCGGGGGAACCTTTACCTTTACCTTTATTTATATTTATATTTATATTTATATTTATATTTATATTTATATTTATATTTATATTTATATTTATATTTATATTTATATTTATATTTATATTTATATTTATATATATATATAAAATCTTTTTCTTATTTTAGTTGATAACATCTGAGAGAATCCCAAGGCTGCTGACTAGACTGCAAGTAAAAAGAAAAGAATTGAAAAAAGCCAGTGGCTAATCATTTCCATATCAGTGCCAAGACAACTGCATAGAAGTGTTAATGTAGTCATTAGGAGTTGAGATTGACTTGAGAGTGTCTATACCTTTTTAATATCTTTTAATACTTAAATGTTTGTTTAAGTATTATTTAATTTATTTCAGGCTTACAAGTATCTGTTCACCACTTTCTGGAGACTAGTATCTGTTGCCTCCTATCCCTAAAAAATGTATTCTGCATGTGCGTAGCTGCTGTTTAAAACTTTGCTTTGCTCATTGTATTTTACATGTGGTTTCTTCAGTTTTTCTTGCATAATTAGTTGCAGTAGAGGTGATATCTCAAAATTTGCTCTTTGGTAGAGCTCATCTCTGTTTGTTTAATAGTGTCCTGTTTAAATATTTGCACTTAGCTGTTTATGAAGATGCTTATGCATAACAAATGGGGAAAGAGAACAATTAGGCAGTTACTATTTTTCTGTGGGAGTTTATTTCAGAGTGGCAAGACAATACTAGTAGGTCTTGGTCCTCTAATCATATTTCAAAAACTGATACTCTATTCAAAACAGCAATCAGATATTCCTTAGGATGCCCCCATTTCAGATGGTCAGCATTATAGCATCTGAGTCAGTATAAATGTTTATACATTAGCTGCAAAATGCAATGCATATTAAAAGGGCAACTAATACATGTATATCAATAAAGGATTACTCATATTGAATTATATTTAATTATAACCCATACTTAGTTTGTAATCAATTTGTTTAGTAACTTCAAGTCTTCAATCCATTAAGGCAATAAATTTATCTTTTCAGTGTTGAAGGATAAGCCTCTAAGCAATAGGAATGGCACAGAATCCATTTCCTCCTCCTCTACCCTGGGGTCTCGGCTGGTGCCATACCGTAAACCCAGCCGGGCACATTTCCGACAGGGGACTCCCCCTTCAAGGCCCAGCCAGGTCTCAAGGTTGCCAGGTCTGCCCCCTCCTCAATGATCAAATCATGTATGAGAAGGGGTTTGTTATTAACTGACCTGGCATTAAGAAGCAGCAGCCGGAGACCAGGGCCCCTACGGATCTGCTGTCTAGGGCCTGGGTCTGAGTTTGGAGGGCCGGAACATGCCTCCAGTAACAAACACCGGGGGCGTCTTCCAGATACCACATTAGCCAACATCCCTGCCTTCCATTGCCAAAATATCCCTATCTTATAGCCACATAAGATCATTTCTTATAAAAGCAAGCAAGGCAAAATTATGGGGCGTGGTAGCTCAGCGGGTTAAACCGCTGAGCTGCAAAGACTGCCGATCTAATGGTCGGCAGTTTGAATCCCCGCGTGGCGAAGTGAGTTCTCGTCACTTGCCCCAGCTTCTGTCAACCCAACAGTTCGAAAGCTAATGCGAGTAGATAAATGGGTACCACCTTAAAGTGGGTCAATTTGCTGGCGTCCTGTCGGGGGTCGCCCTCGGAACGAAGAAAAGACCTCGTGAATCCCGTGAATGGCGGCGGAGGACGACGGATCCCGATCGACAACATCCAGGACGTCAGCAGCCGACTCGGAAGCGAGGTATCCTGGGACATGTAGTCCAATGCCTATGGAAGAAGAGCCGGTTCCTCTACCCCCTCCCTTAAGCGCGCGGTAAATAACATTGTATAATATATGAATTCAATGCTGTAAGCCGCCTAGAGTCCTCCGATAGGGAGGGGATAGGCGGGGTATAAATATGATTAATAAATAAATAAATAAATAAAATATAGGAGTAATATTAGATATTGTTGTTGTACGTATATTATAACATATTTAGGGCTAACTCATTAAAATATAGCAATTTTGGCAATGCTAGATATAATGTGGATGGAAAAATCTGTCTCCCTTTGCAAAACTTTCCAATTTTTTGAGAGTCCCTGTGTTATTTCTGATGTTTGTTATGTATTTTATAAAATGTATGGAAATTTTTATACAGTTTTATTCATATTCCTAATATAAAGCATGCAATTGTTTTCTAACCTATTTTTGTTACACAATTTTAATAACATTCATGCATTTTAAAAAATCTGATAATGGCATAACAGTATTCAGAGAAAACGTGAAACCAAAAAATAATTGCATTCTTGTTTGTTCAGGAGTGAATAAGGATGTTTCATATTAAATGCAGATCAAATTAAATTTCTTTCCACCCATAGTATGAACATATTTACAGTGTTGATACATAACCTCTTAAGGACATTAAAACAACAAAAATTTGTATGTGAGCTTGCATTCAGTCCAATTTTTGGTGCTTCTATCTCCTTATCAGATGTTTGGTGCATGCTGCATTCCATGATGTAGCTTTACATGAGTTTCAGGGATAAGGTTTTGCATTTGTCCTTTCTATTTAGCCTGTGAGGCCCACTAAAGTATATGGTCACCATAAAATGAGCACTATTGCTTTGAGGAGGAAAAAGATGTTTTTGTTATTTTCTGGTCTCTCTGTGTGACTTTTTGAAATTCATAAAGTATACCAAACTTTGCATGTTATGGAAACAGTGAATCATCATCATCATCATCATCATCATCATCTGCAAACAAAATGCAACAGAGTTGCCCTTTTTCTTCAATATTTAGGCTGTTTGTATGTTCATGACTTGGGCAGCAAGGACTGTGATTTCAAAGGAGTTCAACACCCACAGTTGAAGGTCAGAATTTCAAAAGGTCTTGGATCCCTTGGAACATCAAAGAGAATAGGCCAAACTTCAAAGAAACTCAGTATTTATTTATGGGTCAGGAGCATATCTAATAATCTGCTCTTCATTTAGGGATTTAGTTTAGCTGTTCATTCTTGATAAACTTGCATTCTACCTTTAGGAGCTGATTTGAAAGTGAATGAGAAATCTGGGGTTTGGAGACAGGCATTGACGTTTCATTAATCTCATACTTTGTGTCCTTAAGGAAGCTTCCTGACCACAAGTGATGTGCATTGTGTATTTGCTTTGACTTGCTTTTTCTGAAACTTTTTTCCCCCCAATGTTTTTTTGGGATTTTTTCCTAAATAATGGGCTTTGAAATAAAGTCCCAAGATATTCTTAACACAGAATTCCCTATAAAATTACAGCCTGATCTCCAGTGCTTTTTATCAGGCAAATTTACTAATACTGTTTGTAGTTGTTCCAGAGATACATTTTATTCATGGCAAAAGTACTAGTTGCATAACAAGAGATTGAGCATGCCTAGCCACATGCTTCGAACCCTATACAGAAAAGCAGCTACTGGGACATTTAGAAAGTATAATAGCTTATAGGGAAAGGATTAGCATTTCTTTGTCCTGTAGCTTCTTCACTTCATTCCTCCCCAATATAGGTTTTAATACAAAGGAGATGAGAAAGAAATTGTTAGAGTTTGGTTGTACAGTACTGTTTCTGTAGTTTGACCTTAAAACACTTTTTTTAATCTTTTCAATTATGTCCAATTCTTGGAGACTTCTTGGACAAGTTTGGCAAGGTTTTCAGAAGTGGTTTGCCATTGCCTCCTTCCCAGGGCAGAGAGAGAGTGACTGGCCCAAGGTCACCCAGCTGGCTTTGTGTCTAAGGTGGGACTAGAACTCATGGTCTCCCAGTTTTTAGCCTTGTACCTTAACCACTATACCAAACTGGCTCTTATTAAAACACTTAGTCTAAATAGTAGTGGTGGGTTCTTACTACTTTTCTTTAAAACTGATGCTTAGATGATGACAGTTGCTTGTTTTGCTTTCTTCCTATTCCATTAGTGATAAATTCAGAAAGGAAAATAATAAAAATGTGAATAATAGAATCATGATCAGGGAGTTAAAAATAGATGAAACAATGCATGTTCTAAGAGGTTTTAAAATTCAAACAATTGTGGTTATATTGCTTAAGAATACCCATTTGTTCCCAGAAAGGTGGTATAAATTACTTTTAAGTTAATAAATTCTGCTCTTTATAAAACTTAATAGAAATAAATATTATACATTTACAAATTACAACAGTTACTACAGATTGTTGGAAACTTATGTTGGAATGTTGTGAAATTATTGGTTGTTCTACTCCTGTACCATGTTTCTGATCCTGAAAGGGGAATAACTAGATATATTTAGGTGAAAGCATGGGTGGTAGAATATAGTGGTTAATGTTCATTCTCAAGGGGTTGTCACTCATTATTTTCACCAGTAGATGGTAAATTCCTGATGGGATTTATAGATAACAGAGTGTCGGGGTCAGGCCAAGAATCACGCTGAGTCGATGATTTCCAACTCTAGATCTTTATTGCTCATAATAACATATAGACAGAATCTTGCCAGACTAAAGCTACCTAACTAACCTAAGTAGGCTGACCATATGTCCTTGAGACAAAAACGGGACATTTGGGATGGCAAAAAGGGACAGGTCTTATGCCACCATGCCGGTCTCCAAACCCGCCCACGGTCCGCGTGATTGGCTCCTGCCTGCAAACCCCACCCCCCAGTCCACGCGATTGGCTCCCGCCTGCAAACCCCACCCCCAGTCCATGCGATGGGCTCCCACCTGCAAACCTCACCCCCAGTCCACGCGATGGGCTCCTGCCTGCAACCCTTTCTCCTTTGACCACATACTGTTCATAACAGAACTTACCTTTGTCCTTTTTCCAGGCAAGAGAGAACCCTTTATACAAAATACTGGGTTACAACCACCTCATATTTTTATTTTCTAAAAAGTGTATGGGTACTGTTCAGGGCCCACAAGAATTCTCAGAAATAAAGGTGAGGCTAAAGGCTGACACTTTGCATTGGAGCGTACCAGGTTTCTATTTTTTAGATTAAAAGCATGTCTTAAAATGCAAGAAGTCAGATATAAAAAGGAGCTTGACAAGATCCAAGGGAGGTGTCTTTGGCAATACATTGGGACACAGGCAGGGCCACAACTAGGGAGGGGGAAGCGGGGCATGTGCCCTGGGCACCACGCTGGGAGGGGTGCCAAAATGATGCCCGGCGGCCTCCAAAATGACAAAATAACCCATAAGGGGCACAGAATCCATGTTTGCCCTGGGTGACACAGACCCTAGTTCCATCCCTGGACACAGGAGCCATTGGTAGAAAACAATATACTTCAAATAAACAAACAACAATCAGTAAGCCAGCAAATACAAATCAAAAACCTAGTAAGAAATCAAATCAGTAACATATCCACTTTTCACTGCTTCTGAATACTGCCTAAGGTGGCTGGGGTTTTTTAGCTTAACATCTAAAATCATTGAATGAACAAGAGGCATCCCAGGGAAGAGAATTCAGAAATGATGATCTATTTCATGTGGCCACCTACTGTAACTCAGTTAATAGGAATATGCAAAGCAGGCTTGTGGTTTATGAACATAATTATCTGATAGGTTTATATCAATTATAATTAATATAACAAGGGATGTTTAGTTCCATACAGAAAGTGTACATAACTTAAAATAAACTTTTATATTTATTTATTACTTAAATTTATATGACCGCCCATTTATATGACTGCACACAAAGTTATTATACAAATAACTTCGTGTGCAGCTGAAAAGCAACTGCAGTAAAGGAATGACTTTTACACCCAGCAGTTACGCAGAAGATGAGCTCTGCTCATACCAGCAGGATTCCTCCCAACTCCCCCGGCAGCTTCCCAAGCAGACCTCTTGGACTCAGTCGAGTGGTACGGGGAAGAAACGCTGCGCCCAAGCAGGAACAAAACTGGCCCAGCCTGGCGCTTACCCACCGCATGTAGCTACCGGCAGGTGGAAAGCGCAGCACCCATACCTCGCTGCCCTGCCACTTCTTGTCTGGACACAGTGAGGCCGGTGGGCACCGTGCGCCCCGGGCACCATAGCTGCCTCTCCGCCGCCCAGAGCTGCCTCTCCGCCCCACCCGCGCAGTTCAGAGGCCGAAGGCGACGGGGAGGGCGCGCCAGCCTTAACCCCTTCCTCACCACAGGCAGGGAGGCGGCGATCCGCACACAGGCTGGTCTGGAGAGCTGGCCGTGCTTTTATGTTCTTTTCTTCTCACCCTTTCAAGGTAGGAGCCAATCAGCTCGCGTTTAAGCTGATCGTGGTTTTTTCTTTTTAGGTTTCCCGCCGGGTTGAGCTCTGTGGCTTTTTTCCCGCCGTTTCTGCTGAGCTCCCCCTCCTTCCGCTCAAAGTCACTCAAAACGGGACAACATGGACATTTTGTCCAAAACGACGGGACGGTTGCAAAATGTTAAAATAACGGGACTGTCCCGTTCAAAACGGGACGTATGGTCAGCCTAAACCTAAGGGTAAATAGCCCAGTAGAGGCCGTAGGGCGGAGCTACCTTGAACCTCCTAACTTCCCCAGCAACAGAGTCCGGGCTGCGAAGGCGCTTATCTGCCTGGAATGCGTTCCCTCCCTGGGAACCAACGGCAGAGCTGGAATCCACCACATCACCCCCTCCTTCAGGAACACATTCCATCACACAGAGTCCCTGTTTTTGCACAGTCGTTAAAACTTGATTTAGATTGTTATGACATAATTTTTTCCCAATATTTTCTGGTAGAAAATGAGACCCTACTATTCCCAAGAATGGTCAACACAACTAGGCTTCAAATGTGGGCAGTCAAAACAAGTAATTCTGTGGTCAGTAGCCAGTAACATGACCAAAGGTGTTTTGCTTTCAAACTCAAAATGGAACTTAGGGTGGAATGATAATTTGATGAAGGAGGCTTTCCTTATATCTTATCCAAAAAAGCAAATCCCAGAAATCAGCAATAAGTTGTTGAAGCTCTGAATGCATAAAAATTGTTCCTCTAAGGATCATACTACTGCTTTTCTAAAGAGTACAAGGAACTACACTCTCTCTCAAAAGTTGTTATAAACAAGTCTTCAGATCTCCTCTGGAATTTTTACCCTGATGAGCTAAGATATAGGGAACAGGTGGTAGGTGTCGAACTTCATATGAGTTTGTCCACATCCTCTGATAGAAAAAGCCCATAAAATCCTGACTATCTGCTAAGTGTGTTGAGGTCCTTCTTTTAAATAATACAGTTTCAGTAGTTATGGGATGCTTAAGTAACAGGGCTTTTTCAGTTGTAGCCCTAAGTATTAGAATAACTCTCAGTAGTTCTGCATGTTTTACTTTAATATTTAAATAGACACTGAATAATGATGTCTTTAAAACTCCCTTGAATATTGTAAGTAATACCAGCAGATCAGCTTCCCCAAATAATCATATTAAATTGTACTGTGGTATTTTGAGAAGTGGCTTAAAATATTTTGAATAAATAGGATTTTAAAGCTGTTAGATAATGTGAATAACACATCCAGTATGGAAATCTTTTGAGCTATAATATCCTTGGGTTTTAAACTGTAAGGACTGTGTTCTTGGACAAGCTGTAGTAATGTCTATATTATGATGGGAACATCATATAATATGAACTGGTTGCCATGCTGAAAATGGACATAACTAGATGAGAGAAAAGATTGGTTGGATATATGGGACCTACTCACAGGTCTCAGTTAGAAGAGGAGGGAAATTAGTGCTCACTGTGAGATCATTCATTCATTTATTCAGATCTGTGCATGTGCGTGCGCGCGCGCGCACACACACAGGTTTATTTCGGGAAAACTAAGGAGTTTAAATAATACTTCTGAGTTGTGTACTTTGGCCACTACTTCATGCTTAGTAAATCTTGTTTGTTGACAATTTAGCAACCTTTTATTATCATCTTTTAGTTTTGAGCTGAAACAGGGTGCTTTATGAATGGTTTTTCTGCTGAATATGCTGCCTTCTAGAAATGTATCAACAAGAATACTTGGATAGAAGTCATTGACATTAGCTTCTCCTAAAACCCAGCTACTTTAGTTCAACTGGCTCACAAACAGCAAGTGGATAACAATGCCTTGCACTTTTTAGAAGCCTTAATGTGGTGTCTTGATATTTCAAAGATATGAACATGGCTAAAACCTGGTTGCTTTTCATTAATGTCTTTCACAGTTTGGAATGGACTAGCTTATACATTCTACTCTAATTGGAAATCTGGCTTTAAAAAAGCCAGAACTAAGACTAATCTGTCACCTCCTGGCAGCTGTTCATTAATTTGTATTTGTGTAGCTTTGGCCGGGTCATTCTGCTTTGTGTACAGAAGCTAAGCTTTCTTATCTTTTTTTCTAAAGAAATGCCTTTCAGATCAGCAGAACTGTGTTTGCCCAGCACTTCGTATTTGTTTTCACCTACTTCTCTGAATTTCCCCATGTATAATTCTCATGTCCATAAGATTTATTTTTTAAAACTCATGAAATAAGAGAAAAAGGAAAAGAAAAGAAAAGAAAAGAAAAGAAAAGAAAAGAGAGACTTACTTCAAGGTACAAGCAGTATCTCATTCTTAAATAATAACTCATCTGCCATTAGTTTAGAATGGTCTGTACTTTAAAATAATGTTTCTCTAAATTGTTAAGATAACCTGGAGGCCTTATTCTGCTGGAATATGAGCAAGCAGTGCATTTCCTTGTTATAAATATTTAATATGTTAGTTTTTGTCCAGTTAAATCATACTTCAAAAGCATATGTTAAATCATACATCAAAAGCAAAGTATCTGCTCTATGGATTATGGAATAACAAAAGGTGGATGCCATTTACTTGTGTCAGTTTCAATTTATTTCATGGCAAATTGGGATTCTTTGGAAAAAAGTGGAGAAGTAGTGATACTTTTGGCCACGTCTGTACACAGCCATTTTGACTGACAAGAGTACTGATGGTTCTTGCCTTGCTCAATTCAGTCCTAAAACTCCATCACCAGGGGTCAGCCAGAAGACAAACCTGCTACTACATGTTGTTTGAAATGTAGGGAAATGGGGTACATGAAAAACAACTGTCCTAAATTAAGCAACAGGGTTATCTATATGACTATTGCTCAGAGGAACCCATTTCAAGGTTAGGATTCACCCTACCTAGTTGAATGCCATAGCCATCACAGAGGATTGGAGGGGCTAGTCCATATTAAGGGACAGCCAATGTGGTATATAGAGATAGTGTGGTAAATGGAGCAAACATTTTGCTACTACATAAAGCTCTCATCCCAGGTTGTCCCTTGAACACATGTAACGGGCTAATTCAGCAAAAATGCTGCTTATAGTTAAGCTTCATGTCTGGACTGAGGACTAGAAAGGAGCATGGGGCTTTGCAGTTTCAAATTGCCAACACATTTCAGTGCTGTTTGGAAATGACCCAACACACCATACTTTTTTTTAAATAAGATTTTATTGAGTTTAAGCAAAGATAAAAACTAAAAAAAGAAAAGAAAAAAACTACAAAAAGAAAAAGAAAAGAGTGAGAAAACAGAAAAAGAAAATATTTTTGAAAGATTACATATCAAGATGACTTTCAACAAGAATATATAGCAATTTCCATAATTAATCCCTTACTCTATATCTAACCAAAATCACATTATTTCTATAAGTCAATCCATTAACACATTATAAAACTAAAAACAATTGCTCTTTCCCCTTATATATAAAAAGAAACAAATATATATACCTTAAATCCACTCCCCCCCAAAAAGAACCCATTTATTTAATATTTCCTTCCTACCACTATTCTATATATTTCTAACCACTATAATAACAATCAAATTATATTTAAATTTTATATTTAATAATACTATAACATTTTAACCCTATTAAACCTATAACCAAACTTTAATTATTGTATCTTATAAATCTTAAAAGATCAAACAAACTTTAAAAACAATAGAATACTTCTTAATCCAAATTAATTAAGAAATAGAATCATACAAGCTTTAATATCAATCCACATACATATTCTTCATTTCTTATCCCACCTCAAAGTAAACCAGAACATTTACATGTCTCCATATTACACATACAGCAATTTTTACATAGAAATCAAACAGCCCAACTGCCCTCCTTACAAAGTCAAATTCCTCAGCTGGAAAACTCCCACAAAAAGGGACTGCTTTGTTCTCAAAACAATATTTCAGAAAAACAAGACCAACAATATCTTGCAAGTCGAACTGTCTTAACTCCTTCCACACCAAAGTATATGGAAAATAGGAGGAGGAAGGAGTATTAGGTATGTTCGCCGCCTTGAGTTATTTATAAAAAATAATGAGATGATTATTTATTCTCAGTCCTCCTTAAAATTTAAATGGGAAATAAACCAGCAGTTACAAGAAAGTTTTAAGGTTAATCCAAAAAATAACGATGAGCACCTAGAGAGATTGTTTCTTCTTGCTGTGGAAAGCCTCTCTTAGGGTAAAAGTACTTAAAAATATATACATTGGGTGATTTAAAAATGGGAAAGGCTTGACCTATTGTCCCTTTAGGGCTGCAGCATGGTCTGGAAAATGATGGCATCCCCGACTCCCATCTCCTCTTACCAGATTAGCGCCAATGCTGCTGGTGATCCTCAGGTTACGAGGCGACATTCCGAAGTACAAATGGGGTGATTCCAAGCGTTTTCTGTCCGTGAAAACGCTCTAGGGCACCAGGAAAAGCCTGCCTGCGCCCCCAAAAGAACCCACGCTGTCAGGTCTGCCTGCAGCACTTGTGAGCAGAGCTGTTCAGTCAGCCATGTTCCCACCGGAAGCCTCCCAACACACCATACTTAGGATACTTTTCAGCTCATAGAGAGAGAGAGAACCCCTTAGGCATATGGATTTACAAGCATTCTATATGCTACAATTAGAAGCTGGTTAGAGGTACATTGAGGAAGATAAAATGTCTCACCGAACTACCCTCCCTGAAAAGAGGGAGAGTGAATCACCAGTTGAAGGTGAGGTTCCAGAAGGTACTTTGGAGATTCTTCCCTAAGAGACGCCCAAGGCTAGAGGAGATGACTGAAGCAGTTTGTTTGAAGATTATGGCTCATAGATCTCAGCAGCCTAGTGGAGGTAAAGGGCATAATAATCAAGTATAGCAGTGCCAATTTTTCTGCCTTCCAAGAAGCCCAGGAGGTTGACTCAAGCCTAGGTAAAATCTGGAGGACAGTGGGGAAATCTTGGCATTATTAGGTGTCTCAGGAAGGAGGGCCTCCATTGTTTGCTTAAGAGACATAGAATATGAGCCACATAGACTTGATTTTTCCTGTCCAGTATTGTAGAAAGCTGTATAGTTTGGTTCACAATCCCCCCAGTGGTCATGCAGGGGTCAAGAGGACCAGGGGGAAACTAGACTATTATCTGTTCATAAACATCTGTCAAATATAAGACATCAGTTTTAAATGTGAGATTAAAAACATTGTAGAAGAGGATGCTGAAAAACACTTCAATTAGCCAAATGGACAATTTTTTCTTGCTTGCATATGGTTATGCAAATTATTTTACAAATTTTGCTATGGAAATGTGTTAATGATTTGATTGTGTGAATATTGTGCCATGCTAAACTAAGCTAACTTTCTAAGTACAAAAGGGGATAGAAGGAAGATAAAAGAATCAATGTCAGTTGCTCAGTGAAGATACCAAAATGCTAACAGATAAAGGAAAAACTGAGGTACTCAACTCCTAATTTGGCTTAGTCTTCTTCAGTAATAAAGGGAAAAGATCCTGGTAGCAATAGGTCAATGGTAGTATGGTGGGAAGTATTGGGAGAGGTGATGTAAAAGAAGGAAGACCAAGAGTTTGGTGCTGATTTTCACTTCTACTCAGGTCCTGGGTCTGGCTAGATCCTGGGTCTGGTCAATATCCTTCAGGAAATATGCCCAGAAAGGAGATGAGGCCTAGAAACAATATTTTTTGGAGTTTGCCCCTATTTTATGGAACAATCTCCCTCCTGAAATTAGGCTGCCTGTATTCTAGGAAATTGATTTGAACGAAACCTTTCTGGAGAATGATGTCAGTGTTGTCTTTGGTTGTTATTGCAGATAAATTTATTATTATTATTGGCATATGTTTTATATGTTTATTATGTTTACGCCGCTGATTGCTGCTCCGGGAGATAGGATCCTGGTCTCCTGAATCCCACCCTACCCTGCCTTTTTTATTAACTGGAGGTGCGGGTAGGGGATTTTGTGGGTTCCCTCGGCTTTTTGGCATTCTGGACCGAGGTGGGAGATGGCTGGACCCCCCTGGGTGGAGCAGCGGACGACGGGGCGGCGAGGCGGGGCAGCAGAACGTGAAGGCCGTTTGGAGTGGTGTGAGAAGACAGTGGAATGCGGTGCTTTCCCCTGCGGGCTTTGTGGACTCAGGCAAGCCCATTGTGAACTTGGCGGACCCTCTGGACCAGGGCTTTCCAAAGTGCCGCCGCTGGCGACACACCTGGCGGCGGCGGCGGCGGCAACACGCGCGCGCACGGCGGCGGCGCAGGGGGGCGTGCGGCGGCGCGCGCGCACGGCGGCGGCGCGGGGGGGCGTGCGGCCGCGCGCGCACGGCGGCGGCGCGGGAGGGGTGTGCGGCGGCGCAGGGTGTGTGTGGCGGCATGCGCGTGCATGGCGGCCGCCGTGCGCGCGCCGCCGCTTCCGGGTGGTGTGGCGACACACCACGCTGTGTGTGGCGACACACTTTTGTGTCGCGACACACAGTTTGGAAAGCTCTGCTCTGGACTAAGGCATTCGGCCCCTCGGCCCTCCGGTGTAGTGGAGGAAGCGGTGGAGTGGCGGAGCTCAACGGGGGCCTTGTGGACGTTGATGCGCCTTGTGGGAAAATTTCCTACCTACATTTCTTGTGAGCTTTGGGCCCGAACGGACTTTGGCGAACCCCCGCAGTCGTTGGTGGACCCGGTGAGCCGCAGAGATTTAATATACCCTGGTGGCCTGAGAGACCTTGGCGCTGCAATAAGATCGAAGAGCAGAGTGGCGGAGTGCGCTAGACCTGAAGGCAGCAGCGGACGCCGACTCGGATGGACTCTTGGCGGGCCTGGTGGTCTCTAACTGTCGGGGGAGGGGGTCTAAGGGGGGACAACAGATTCATATATGGAGGACCAGCCATGATATCCCCATGAAATTAACAACTGCTGAAGGTTTCTTACTGGACCTTCTAATTTTAGTTTTAACAAGAGGAAGCCCCCATCTATACCTACACCTATTTATAGGCGGCAGAGATTTTTAGGGTCCCCGTGGTGTGAGTGTGGTCTTCCCCCTGGATGTGAGAGAGTCAGGGGGGGTCCAAGACTGTGTGATTGTATGTATGAGTGCCCACCCCTGAGTGAGAGAGAGGTGGTGGGCAGGAGTGGATGGTGCCCCTCTGCGACCAGTGAGAGTGGTTGTGGGGGGGGACATAGTAGGTGTGTTTGGGGTGGTTAGGCCCTATCAGTGCCGAGAGCTAACCTGGTGCGCTGAGGGGGGCCTACCATCACCAGAAGTTGATTGAGTTTGAGACATGTGTGAGTGGGGGAGGGGACCCTTGTTTCAACCCAGGGTCTTTGGAGGTCCGGGAGTGGAGGCATCTGGACCTGGAAACTCTGGGGGTAATGGGGTGGGCTGCCCTATTGAAGTGGTGATGGGCCGGGGATGTTATGACGGGAACCGGAGGGCGGGCCATCGTTGGGGAAGATGCCCCCGGTGTTTTACCGGTGGCGTGTTCCGGCCCTCCAGGTTCAGACCCAGGCCCTGGTCATCAGATTGTTGAGGGCCCTGGTTTCCAGCTGCTGCTTCTTAATGCCAGGTCTGTTAACAACAAGGGCCCCCTCATATGTGACTTGATTACGGAGGAGGGGGCAGACCTGGCATGTATTACTGAGACCTGGCTGAGCCCAGAGGGGGGAGTAGCCCTCTCTGAAATATGCCCGGCTGGGTTTCAGGTGTGGCATCAGCCAAGACTCCGGGGCAGGGGAGGAGGGGTGGCAGTTGTAATTCGAGAGTCTCTGGTGGCCTTCAGGGGCGCTGCTTCGCAAGTGGCCGGTTGTGAGACCCTGTTTTTCAAGTTGGGTTTTCGAGAATAGTTGGGAGTGTTGCTGCTGTACCAGCCTCCCTGCTGCGTAGCGACATCCGTGCCTGAGCTGCTGGAGGCCGTCTTGGGGCTGGCGGTGGAATTCCCTAGGCTTATGGTTCTGGGGGATTTCAATCTGCCATCCCTGGGACGTGCCTCTGAAGCGGCTCGGGAGTTCATGGCTACCATGGCAGCCATGGGCCTGTTCCAGATTATCCGAGACCCAACTCGAGACAGTGGACTCACCCCGGACTTAGTTTTCTTGTCGGAGCAGTGGCAGTGTACTCTGAGGGGAGAGTTACATCTTTCCCCTTTGTCATGGTCAGATCACGCCCTGGTGGCCTTGAGATTCTCTTATGCCACCCCACTCTGCAGGGAGGCAGGACCCAGTCGATTGGTCCGCCCCCGGTGACTAATGGACCCAATAGAGTTTCAGTGGGAGCTGGGGGTTATACCTCAGGATCTACTGCACGCTCCAGCGGAGGTCCTGGCCGCAGCCTGGAATAGGGAGGCGGCCGGGGCCTTGGACAGGATCGCACCTATGCGTCTCTTACCACACTTGACCCGATACTCCCCTTGGTTTACGGACGGGTTGAGGGTCTTGAAGAGGGTCAAGAGACGCCTAGAGCACCGCTGGAGGAAGACAAAGACTGAATCCGACCGAACACAAGCTAGAGTCGCTGTTAAGACCTACCTTGTGGCGGTAAGAGCGGCGAAACGTCAATATTTCTCCGTTCTTATTGCGTCCGCAGAATGCCGCTCGACGGCCCTGTTTAAGATAACATGATCTCTTTTAGGTAAGGTGGAGTCTGTGACCCACCTGCAGGGCCGTGCGGAGGAGTTTTCTGAGCATCTGCAGGATAAAATCGCTCATATTCGGTCTAAGTTGGAATCTAAGCGTGTAGCACAGTCTGGGGAGATGCCGAGGGAACAGTCTTACCCTGTTATCTGGGAACAGCTCGACCCTGTTGGACCTAAGGAAGTGGACAGGATCCTCCGGATTGTAAGGGCCACCACATGTCATCTAGACCCATGCCCTTCCTGGCTGGTACAGGCAGCCCGGGAGGTGACATGTGGTTGGGTCCAGGTGATGGTTAATGCATCCTTGGGGGAGGGGGGGTTTCCAGCTGCTTTTAAAGAGGCTCTGGTGCACCCCCTCCTCAAGAAACCATCACTGGACCCTACTGTACTGGACAATTTTCGTTCTGTCTCCCACCTCCCCTTTTTAGGGAAGGTGGTTGAGAAAGTGGTGGCATTGCAACTCCAGAGGATCCTGGATGATACGGATTATCTGGACCCCTTCCAGTCAGGTTTCAGGCCGGGATATGGGGTGGAAACTGCATTGGTCGCGCTTACAGATGATCTCTGGCGGGAGCGGGATGGAGGGAGTGCATCCATCCTAGCTCTTCTTGACCTCTCAGCGGCATTCGATACCATCGACCGTGGTATCCTTTTGGGACGGCTCAGGGAGTTGGGGGTGGGAGGCGTAGTTTTGCGCTGGTTCACCTCCTTCCTCCGGGGCCGGTCCCAATTGGTGGTAATAGGAGATGAGAGATCCGACCCCTCGTTTGTGGGGTGCCTCAGGGTTCGGTTCTCTCCCCTCTCCTATTTAATATCTACATGAAACCGCTGGGTGGGATCATACGTCACCCATCATGGGATGAGGTACCATCAATATGCAGGTGATACCCAATTATATATCTCCATCCCTGGTGAGGTAAGTGATGCAGTGGCTACCCTTTCTCAGTGCCTGGAGCCTGTGGGGGTCTGGATGGGGAACAACATGCTTCGACTGAACCCTGGTAAGACGGAGTGGCTGTGGATTGATGGCTCCTGTGGATCCAGGAAGTTATCATCTTTAGTTCTGGATGGGGTTGCACTACCCCATTCAGACCAGCTGCGGAATCTGGGGGTTCTTCTGGACTCTCGGCTCCTGCTCGAAGAGCAGGTGGCAGCCGTGGCCAGAAGGGCTTTTGCACAACTTTGTGTTGTGCGCCAGTTACGCCCTTTCCTGGATCAGGATGCCCTCCGTACGTCACTCATGCCCTGGTCATCTCCCATATAGACTATTGCAATGCGCTCTACATGGGGCTACCCTTGAAGAGTATCCGGAAGCTTCAACTGGTCCAGAATGCGGCTGCTCACGCAGTTATTGGTGCCCCAAGATCGGCACATGTGACACCTCTGCTGCGACAGCTGCACTGGGTACCTGTGTGCTTCCGGGTCCAATTCAAGGTGTTGGTTATCACCTTTAAAGCCCTATATGGCATGGGACCAGGTTACCTGAGGGACCGTCTCATCCCCATAACATCGAACCGTCCCACTCGGTCATTTAGAGAGGGCATGCTGCGGATCCCGCCGGTAAGGGAATTTCACCTGACGGGGTCTAGAAAGCGGGCCTTCTCTATAGTGGCGCCCACCCTTTGGAATATGCTACCCCCGGAGGTGAGGCAGGCCCCTTCGCTCCTGGCCTTCAGAAAGAACTTAAAGACCTGGTTCTGCCGCCTTGCGTGGGGGGGGGAATAGTTCCTCTTGGGGATGGCTGGTGCCATAGAGCCCTTTTAAATATCAACCCATCGCATCTTGGATTTTATATTTATTTTAATTATTATTGTATTATAGGTAATATATGCTGTTTTAATTGTTGAATTTTAATTACCGATTTTTGTAAACCGCCCAGAGTCCCCCTGTGGGGAGATGGAGCAGTAAATACAAATCGAATTATAAATAAATAAAATAAATAAAAAATGTTAGTCCTTGCTGGTTGTGGCAGCATACAAGACAAACCAGTAAGAGAGGTTGTTGTCCTACAACAGTTGTGATGAACAAGATGAAAGGGTATACTGAAGCTTCAGACTTAGAGAAACATGCCAGTGAATAACTATTTAGTTTGCATGAATTTAAATCTCTAGGGCCAAATCAATTGCATCCTAGGTAATGAAGGAACTTGCTGATAGTTTGGTAAAACCTTTTTGTATTGTCTTTAAATGCTAGAGAATGGGTGAAGTATCAGACAACTGGAGGAGGGCAAATAATGTCACTATCTTCAGAAAGGGGGAAAAGAAAACTATAGACCATTCCTTCTGACAAGAATGTTTGGAAAAAATCTGATTTGATATCTTGATAACAATGCAATAATTACCAGAAATCATCATGCCAAACCAGTTTTATTTTACTTACTTACTTACTTATTTTGACCTCATTTTATTAATTATCCTGAATCAGTTGTGTAATGCCATAGATGTACCATACCTTGATATCGGAAAAGGGGTTTCTCAAGCTCTTTGTAATAGAAAGCAAGATTCTCACAAACCCCTTTATAATCTCTGGTGGAGGGAGATCGGCCGTGATAGAAGTTTGATTAATAATAATTAGAAGAGGGATTAGTGTACAGAAATCTCAGCAACTGGATACTTTCACTTTAGCACCCAATTTATTTTGTTTTAGTTTGTTATGGCGGGGACTTCTTCATTCTCTTGGTAAAAACTATTTGAAGAACAAGAGAATTGACTAATGGTTTTCCTAATATTAGAGGAATGTGCAGGTGTACTGAGCTAGTATTGTTTTTCAAATCATTATCTACAGTACTTTCTGAGATTCTGAGAAGTCTATGATTAGGCTGACCATATTTCCTTGAGACGAAAATGGGACCCTAACTTACCCACGGCTTGCCGGATAAAGTGGGCGAGCCGTGGGTAACAGCCTTGCCGGCAGCGCTTTCCCTGTGGCGCCCTGGCAAACAGGGCGGGTGGGCGCGCTCTCATTGAGAACAGGACAAAATGGACATTTTTATTAAAACGACAGGATGGTCGGGAATTGTTTAAAAATCGGGACTGTCCCGTTCAAAACGGGATGTATGGTCAGCCTATCTATGATAGATACATTTGACAGAATATTCCACAGCATTTTAATAAGCAAACTAATTAAATGTGGGCTGTTAACAGTTAAGTAGTTACATAGTTGCTGGCTGAAACAAGTGAGGTTTCAAGAAGGGTATCACAAGGTAAAATCCTAGACTCGGTACACCTTAACATTTGTATTTATTATTGGGATTATGAAGTGAAGTAAATACTTACCAGATTTGCAAATGACACAACATTAGGTGGGATAGTAATATCATAGAACTATAAATAAACTCAGAACTATCTTGATAGCATAGAGTAAAATGTTGAAAATAACAGTGAAAATTAACAGAGACAGGTGCAAAGTTATTTACTTAGAAACCAAATCAAGTGCACAGATATAGAATAGGTGAAATCTGATTTGTATTTCTTATACTGAGGAGTGAGCTGGTCTGAATGGTCCCTTTCAATTCTATGATTATATGAAAAACTAACTTCTTCTTTGTTTCAGTTACTACTATATTTTTAAGCTGAATCTGCCATACAGCTTGTTTTAAATTTTGGAAAGAAGGGATTTTGTGTCATTGGCTAATAAATTATTGTTGTGTGCAGTAACTTGTAAATCATGGAACAGAATACAAAATATACATTATTTGTATGTAGTATGAAGAACAATTTTAATTATTTATTTTTATATATTGAAAACATATCCTTCCTTTTCTCCAGCTAACATGACAGTTATCATTGTAACAGAAATAGTAATGTTACAAAATTAGATACTGTTAAAGTAATAGTGATTTTGACTCCATTAAGATAAAAACCAATGCCATGAATCTGATTTGCGAGAATGTTAATGCAATCTTCTGTAGTTCAAAGACAGTTTTTTCAAAAATCTTCACAAACCTCTTAAATACTTTTCCTGTTGTTGGTTTGTGTTATCTGCATTTAATGAAAGTAATCTTTTTGTTTCTGTTTTCAGATTATAGGTTGCCAAATTAAGAGAGAACCAGCAGAAGCAACTGAGCGCTATACTAGGTGGATCAATAATTTAATACATGATCAGCTTCTTACTCAGGTATTTGGGTATATTGGTACACTTTAAGATTACAGAGAGTTGATTTTCCCATTTATGTTGTTCACAATTTAGATATTTGTTTGACTGCTTTGGAAGACATGGAAGCAGGATATTTAAAACCACCAGAGAGCAGGGCATAATCCCATGTTACTAAACAGAATTCTGCTCACACGATGTTTCTTCCTCTGCACCCCTCTTCCAAATTTGCCTTGCAAGGTCTGTACATCTCTATCCTAGATTTGGGGGGTTGGGGGTTGGGGAGGAAACAGTGAAATGAGATAATCTCTTTCTTCTGATCCACTGGTGGAGTTCCATCAGTAGAAAATCTGAGTTGGATTCTGCTCAGAATAATACAAGGGCATGCATATATAAGTAAGTGGATTAAAGCAGCATTTCAGGAAGTGAGGAGTAGCCAAATATGAATTAAAGTTGCTGATTTTTTTTCATATTTCTTAATAAAAACTGTAAGTAGACAATTCGTTAATTATCTTCTCAACTGTTATTTAAAATCATGTACAACCATAGTCAACATACTAACATAATTAAAAGTGTATAGCTATACATTTTATTAGGGGCGTGGTGGCTCAGCGGGTAAGACGCCAGGCTTGTCGATCAGAAGATCGCAAGTTTGGAGGTTTGAATCCCTAGCCCCGCGTGACGGAGTGAGCTCCCGCACTCCCCCCAGCTCTTGCCAACCTAGCAATTCGAAAGCATGCAAATGCAAGTAGATTAATAGGTACCACTTTGGTGGGTAGGTAACAGTGTTCCTCGTGCGTCATGCCGGCCACATGACCGCGGAAGCGTCTTCAGACAACGCTGGCTCTTCGGCTAACAAACGGAGATGAGCACTGGCCCCTAGAGTCGGACACGACTGCACAAATGTGTGGGGGGAACCTTTACCTTTACCTTTATACATTTTATTAGCTCTTAAGGGAAAGCCAATATGTAGTAGCAATTAAAATGCTGAATGTTGGCTAAGGTAACATAAGTTTATGTCTTTATTAAACCATAACGCTCAATGTGTGAGTCTGCATCAGTTATTCTTCTTTTACTTTGGATTCTTTAAAGCAGAGCTTTCCAAACTTTTCATGTTGGTGACACACTTTTTAGACATGCATCATTTTGCGACATACTCTTACGGCAGGGCATCATTTCCCAACACAGTCTTACAGCAGGGAACAAGGCAGGCACTAGGACCTGCGCGGAATCACAACTGGTTTGGAGGTAACAAGGCACAAGGCAGGCACTAGGACCTGCGCAGAATCCTGGCAGGGCAGGTTTGGAGGCAGCAAGGCACAAGGCAGGCACTAGGACCTGGGTGGAACCCAGGAGGCAGCAGCAGCCGCGACACACCCAGACACTGCAGCCGACACACTAACGTGTCCCGACACACAGTTTGGAAAGCTCTGCTTTAAAGGGTTTTTGTAGCTCATGCTAAGGAGAGGTATATTTTCCCATTTCATATTATCTTTAATTTGCTTTAGGATATGAGAATGCAGAATAGAATCAGAATCAGTGTTATATTATTTTCTCCAAACTATTTGTCACCAAAGTCAAGTGAAAATCTTATCACAAAAAGACATGAAAACACCATTTACAGTTTCTTTAGGCTTTATGCAATTTTTAAAATGAAATAACGCAAAATATAATAAAAATCCAGCATGGCACAAAAATAGTAGATTTTCAAAGAAACAATTATATAGAAAAATAAATGATGTTACTAACAGCAGCATCTATTCTTCTTTTTGATTATCAGCTGTTTGATCTGTTAAAATGATAAAAGCTTTTTGCCATTCCCCTTTATTATTGTTATTCTTTATTGTCTTTTTTTGTCAGAGTTTTTACCTGCATAATGTTCTGGAAACTTCTATAGCTTTGCTGAAAGGTGTTTCACCTACTAACTGTAATCCACCAAATGTCCCAGTCCCTCTTTTTTTTTGAAGGGGGGGAGCATTTGTTTATTTTGATCTCAGCTTCTCTTCCCCCTCTTCCTCCCTCCCTCCTTACCTCCCTTCCTTTGTCCCCAAAAGAATTAGTAACCTAGATTTCTTTTATTATTTATCTCTATCTCATTTTCTTTCCTGAGGCCTATGGCCCTAAGAATATTATTTTCAAAATGTTCTGGCAGTGAGAACAGGCAGGCAGTCAAAACTATTTGTTCAGCCATAAGTACCAGTCTTCTCACCTCTCTACCTCCCTCAGGGGCCATAAAAGCAGCTAACATAACCTTCACTTTCAAGTGAAATAGAACTCCTTTTGACTATACTATTCTTATCCAGGAAATATAAGAAGCCTGATTTGATCCTTCCTCCCCAGCCTAGCAATTGTTCCCTATATTGACTGCAGTTCCCTCTGTTTCTCAAGAGCTCCCAGTACTGTCCACACCAAATAAATTCCTCTCACCACAGCCTTGGATATTAATAAAGCAAAGATTAAATGCTGTGAGGACAATAAGGGGGACTGTACCTGACATAAGGTTCATCGCTATGTAGAATTCTTGGTGCTAAAGGTCTAGGTCAGGAGTCCCCAAACTCTTCAGCTCTTCAACTTCTTCATGAAGTTTCAGATGATTCATCAACCCTGAAACATTTATTATATGAAAATAATTTAATAAATACTACTTTAACTAATAGTACTACAAATAATAATAATAATAATAATAATAATAATAATAATAATAATAGTAACAACCTTGACCCCTTGGATAGTCGCATCAACCCTTTGGAATTGATATTGACCACTTTGGAGAACCCTGGTCTAGGTAATCATAGCTAGTTCAATTCTATTATTATATAGATTATATATTGCTCCATCAAGAGAGATTTCGCTTTCCAAGTAAGCCATTCTACATGCTTATGACCCTCAAGTCTTCTTCTGTTCTGATTTTCACCCAGTGTGAACATCTTGGTTTTTCTCAAAAACAATCTGAGATGCCTCTCTGATAGGCTCACAAAGAAGGTCATCTCCACCTTAAAGCTCTTTTGATATTTGAACTCATATTCTGTAAATTTGCACATCTTGGCATTCAGCATTTCAGTTTAATCTAAATACTGAGACTGTTCCTGACATTGTGGTGCTTTCAGTCCCCTACTGATTCAGATTACATGGCTTACCATTCATTTGCATTCTTACCACACTACTGTGAGTATTACCAATATCCTGTAGGCCCATTTCCTAGTGACTTCTCATCTTGGAGGGTCCAGAACCATTGACCTTGTCCTTGCAGAAAGGCATTTGGAATATCTACTTTATCTAGATTATTAATGGGCCTAATGTAGGCAATGGCTGCTCCACCAACTATTTCTATCCTTGGTGATGTGGACTAACACTGCTTCTATTAAGCTTCCCATCACCTCAGCTCAATACCAGGTCCAGCTTCCTTCCTGATGTTGGACCTCTTCCCACTTTTAGGCACCTTACTTGGTCTATTATCCCTGTTGGCTCTAATGCTTCTTTAGTGCACATTTCTCACTTCTTGGAACTTCCATAGAGATGAGGCCTAGTATCAAGATTGGGCCTAAAAGACTATGCATCTAAGTCCATTATTTATGAGTTACTATCTTCATCCTTCCCTGATGCAACTGTAAGGCAGTCAGGAAGCATTCACTCCACTGGAGGGTGTTCGTCTCTAGCAGAGCAAATCCTGAAAATGGTTTTTGCACTAATATTCAAGCAACAACCTCAGTTGATAATCTGGTCTATGCTTCTTTTTGTCAGTGTTTCTACTCGACTTTGGCCCTTAAATTTTGGATCTCCAGTTATGCATTTGTTGTTTATTTGTTCAGTCGCTTCCGACTCTTCGTGACTTCATGGACCAGCCCACGCCAGAGATTCCTGTCAGCCGTCACCACCCCCAGCTCCCCCACGGTCGAGTCCGTCACCTCCAGAATATCATCCATCCATCTTGCCCTTGGTCGGCCCCTCTTCCTTTTGCCTTCCACTTTCCCTAGCATCAGCATCTTCTCCAGGGTATCCTGTCTTCTCATTATGTGGCCAAAGTACTTATGTTTTGCCTTTAATATCATTCCCTCAAGTGAGCAGTCTGGCTTTATTTCCTGGAGTATGGACTGGTTTGATCTTCTTGCAGTCCAAGGCACTCTCAGAATTTTCCTCCAACACCACAGTTCAAAAGCATGAATATCAAAAGATGATATTCTGCACAGTATTTATTTTCTAAGCAGAAGATAAATACAACTTAACACACTCCTGTTTGCACCTCCAAAATCATTGTGGAAGCAGTGGTAGCCATTTTGCCTTGTAAGCTGGGGATAATTATCCCCAAGGGGATACCCTGGGTGTAATGGAGCAATTTGTAATTGCTCATTTGTGAGTTGGGGATCCAGTTTGGGACTGCTACTGCTGAGATGCTTCTGAAAAAAAAATCAGAGTCTGTTTTTTTTTTGGGGGGGGGAGATGGGTGGGATATAAATATGACAAACAAACAAACAAATAAATAAATAATGACATTATTTGATATCAGGAAAAGGGTTAATTGTGTCAAACAGTTTAAGAACTAGTGACCTAGATGGATACCCGGTTTAATTCAGGAAGATAGGTAGATTACATTGACTTTTGGTTTTTCTTCCTTTTTGTCTCTTTATTATTTAATTGTGATAGCTCTTTGACAGATACCATTCTACAAGTGGAGAATTCAATCTAACTCTGTGATACTAAGTTAGCAACCTAATTTCCAGTCCACCTGCTTGAAATGTATTTTTCTTTTAAAATGTTAAAAATAACATTTCTTTCTGTTTAGGGACAAATTTATAGAATGTTTAAGGTGCTACTTACATCTTTAAAAGGTATTAATCAGTTACTGGTTTAGAGGAAACTTTTCTCAGTTTCTGAATTTATACCAAAGCACAGAACTATGTTTTAAAATATTTGGGGCAAACTGTCTTCTGTGGCAGATTACTCTTTTATAGTCTGCCTTCCTTTGCTTATTAATCAGTGGTTATTCTAAAAGTACAGCTTGTTCAGCTACCTCACAGTTTGAGAAGTAGTGTTATCACAAGTGAGGGGAGGTAGGGCACACATGGCTTCTGTGGTGAGGCAAAATGTTAGCCCCAGAGGAAATGTGAGTGGTTGTAAGGCATCCGGAATATGAAGAAGGAGGAAGTGGTCTGCGTCAGGCTGCTGCGGAGCTGTTGGGCATTGCCCTGTGGATGAACTGGCTTCTCTGATGTGGGCAAATGTAACCTTAATATCTGATCTTGCAGAGAAGCATGCAGCTTGCACACTTCAAAATCTACTATCATATGCACATGGCTATCAAACAAAGCAAAATGAAATGCCATGTAGGAGTTGCTACTGTCTTAAAAAGAGTTTATCGAAACAGAAACTCTGTAAAATGGTTTAGCTTTTGTCATTTATGGAGAATTTTCTTCAATTTTTCATGGTAGCCCACATTTAAATTACTTCACACTTATAACTAGTACCTGTTATCAGAAGGAAATCATGTATATAAAACACTTTCAGGATCTATAGGACTGTTAGCTTCAAAGTTCTGTTTTTACCAGTAGTAGCTTAAAGTTTATTTTAGGAGAAGATCTTTTGATGGCTACTCTGAAGGAGGAGTGAGTGAGTGAATGATCCTGTGATGGGATTTTTTTTAAAAAAAACCTAACCAAACAAACAACAAAAAAACAAAAGGTAAAAGCATCCTTCTTTTTGTCTGCTATTAGGTTTGCTGCTAATTATTTAATTATATACCTGAATAAAATTTCCTTTCCTTTCCTTAAAATGATCCTCCTGCTTATTCCATATGACTGGGCTGAATGTTGAATTTTTTCAGCACTATACTAAAAGGAAATTGGCAGTGCGTCCTATGTGTGTTCTTTCTCATGCATCTACCAATTTAATAGAGCTCTCTTATTGGCCAAATGACATTGAATGGTAATTCTTGCAAATGCATTTTACATTTTAGGTTGCAATAGTTTGTAATAAGTGTGATTTACTATTTTATTTCTATATTTGCAATTGTACTTTTGTGTTGGTTTTCCATTTTGTTTTTATGTTTTGTTACTGTATTTTTACATATTGTTCTGTTTTAAAATAATTGTGCAACTCATAGTTCATAGGCAATTTCATAAAAATAAATTAACTATACTAGATTAACTGTATTCCTCATAATATGTAACTGTCCTGAGCCCTCATGGAAAGGGTAGGTTTTAATTTTATAAATAAATGAAACTGCTTCTTTCTCTAAATTTTATCTTCAAGTAATATTTTAAGACTTCCTTAGTGTGGTCAGGAAGGCCTGAAATGTTCTATTCTTCATGTCAAAACCACAGTGCAGGGTTTGCATTGCTCTGATAAATTTGTGCCTAGTATGTTGTCATGGGGGAGTGGATTTCTTGGAACATTATGGTCTTTACTTTTGTCCTATGCATAGCCTTCATAATACTTAATCCCTGGTGTTGAAATTTAACAGATTGTACATACTTTCTTCTTTCAGACCAATTTGTAGTTTACAGCATTATTTTTCTTGAATTTAACCTTCAGTACCAGAGACTGGTTGATTTAAAACCAGCGGTAGTTAAACTTAATCTTAGTGCAAATGCAAGGACTGTATCCAAGTTAATGCTGAGTACATGGGCCTGTGTGGCATTCATATTACCAGGTTTAAAAAAAAGTTAATTAACTAACTTTTATATAAATCCAGGGCAATTATTCCCAAAGTCAGTGAATTGCACTGGAACTTATTCCTACTGCATCAGTAAAAGAATTCAGTTTTTTACTGAGCCCATTTTACATAACGCTTTGGTATGTGGCATAGCCATGTGCGTTATATAAAGGTAAGTTACTATTATGCTAGCAGTGAAGTCCTTTGAAATGTTCCATTTTAAGCATAAATAGTAATAATTCCCAGCATAGACATTGACATTTTTGGTAATGGCACTACTAGTAGTATTGCTGGTGAGCAACAGCTAGTGGTAATTCACTCAAATGAGGGCATCTTTTGACAGGGCACTCTTGAGTTTATATGGAACTCTGCCTTTGGAAGTCTGTGAGACGTCTTTGGTATCTTAATTCTTGTGGTTGTTTTGGAAACACTTCTTTACCAAGGTTTTCATTCCTTTCGATGGGCTTACTACTGAGTGATTTAAAAGTGTGGGAATTAATGGTACTTTTTATAATGATTCATAACACCATTTTGTAAGTGAACATTCAGCGACAAAGATGATTTTTCTGTGCACAGTTGTGGACTGTTCAATTAACAGACAACAATAAGCCAATCCTTTCCATCTTATTTTGGCATGTTTGAAAAAATGCAAATTGAAGAGCTGTGCCATAGTTCATATTTCAGGGATTTCTCCTCATTTGGTGGACATTTCACTTTAGAAATCCTATACAATAGCGAGTGTCAAGCTTATTCATCCTCTTGGGCAAACAGAATCTTCTAGCCTATGTTCCCATTTTTGTAGTATTAAAAAAACATCATCAATGAACAATATAAGACTCTAAGTGAAGTCTGCTTTGGATTGTGTATACATTTAAAAACATACACACTTTGGTTTGGAGAAGGTAGGAGAGAGCTTTTGGTTATAAAATTATTATTCATGGATCTGCCCAGCAGATGTTGGCAATTGCAAAAGGGAACAGAGGCCATTCTGTGGTCAGCCAGCATGCTTCATTTCACGTGGGCAGATCAAGGCTCGAAGCAGCAACTATTTCCTCTTAGCACGCTGGGTGACAGTGTGAGCAGCCTGTGTGGGCAACAGCCCAGTTAACTCATACAAACCCATTTTTGTAATTCATCTCTCTTTTTATTATTTCCTTTAAATTAACAATTCCTGTCTACTGTTCAGTAAAAATGTGATTTTAACCAAAAATAATTACTGCATTTGAAAAATGATTTTTCTACCTAATGATACAAAAGCATTCTTTTAACATGGGATAATAATTGGCTGTATGAGGCAAATGTTCCATGTTTTGAATAGAACTGGAATTTGAAAGAGCAACAGTTTAATTCTTGAAATGTTTTCTTAAAAGCAAGCCCACTGAGTTAAATGTAATCCATAGAAAATCTTTGTAGAATTGGCCTATAAAATTATTTTTAAATTCTAAAACGTTTATAGTATAGTTTATAGAGGTCCAAGGATTATAACTTGGGACTCAGTGAATTGTTTCCCTGAAGAATTTTTAGATGAACAAATACACTGTGAAATGAAAGATCGTATGCTTTTCTTAATCCTTATTTTTAAGGATTCTACAGATGATTGTAGTAGACCCATTTAATAACATAAAGTGTGTTCCTGTAACATAATGATTTGTTATAACCAGAACTGAAGGAAAAATGCAAGGAAATATGCAAACTCTGTTGCAAGTCTTTGAATGTGGTAATTGCTCATAGCTTAATATTTTTTATATAATATATTTTATTAAGTTTTAAATATACATAGTTAAAAGTTGGAAACAGAAAAAGAAATAGAAATACAAATCAAAGAAAAAAAGTTTAGTAAAGCAAAGAAAAAAGGAAAAAGATGTAACATAGAAATTAGTCAACTTCCGATTTATCTCTGGTCATAGTAATTTAAAGAGTTTATCTTACATGCTAGGTCTATATATAACATTGAAAAACATGTCTTGTCTAATATATCAGTTTATATATATTTTAATATTCAAATCCCCATATAAGCTTTGCCCCTCCTGCATTTTGCAAATAGTCCGTTAATGGTTTCCACTCTTTAAGAAAGTAATAATTTGAATTTTCTTTTAATAAACATGTCAATTTATCATTTTCTGCCATGTCCATCAATTTTAACATCCAGTCTTGTATCGTAGGTGTAATCTGGTTTTTCCAATTTTGTGCATATACAAGTCTTGCTGCTGTAATCATGTATTGCATAATTCTTTTAAATTGTTTTCCTATTTGTTCTTCTGATATTCCCAATAAAAATAATTCCGGTTTAAATGGAACTCGAATTTGTAAAATATTTTGCATCAATGAGTGTATCTGAGTCCAAAATTTCTTTGCAATCTCACATGTCCACCACATATGGTAAAAAGACCCCTCTTTTTTTTTTACATTTCCAACACAAGTTGGAAACATTCCCATACATTTTAGCGAGTTTTTGTGGGGTCATATACCATCTGTACATCATCTTATAGAAATTTTCCTTCAAGTTGTAACACAAAGTAAATTTTAGTCCTTTAATCCACATATCTTCCCATTGTTGCATTTGAATATTATGACCAATATTTTTTGCCCATTTAATCATGCAGTCTTTGACTTGTTCCTCTACCATTTCACCTTTTAACAATAATTTATACATTTTAGCAATTAAGTGATCATCTGTCTCACATAATTGTATCTCATAGCTTATTATTGCGTGTTTGAATGTTCCTCCAAGTGAAACTTCTTATTTATGGAAAAGTACTGAGAAACCAAGGGTAAAGATTTTCTGTGTCATGTTCTAATTACAGGAAGGTGCTTCAGTAAGGGGGAGGAAGTTATTCTAATATTTGACCGCCATATGCTGAGGTAGAGCAGTCAGGAAGTGCTAAAATGTCTAACTTACTGGACAGAGATATTTTCGGGATGTATTCTGATTAGTTAGTTGTAGTGTTAACTTTGAATTATCCAGCACTTCATGAATGATTGTAACCTTTCATGAACTTTAATCAAGTTGTGTGACATACCTCTTATGCCAGGGAAAATATGCATTGAAAGATACAGGCTAATAATTCCATTGTTTTCTAAGATAGAATAATAGTCTTAGTAATTTTCCTTCCGTAAAAATCTGAAAACCTGGTTCTGCCGCCTAGCTTGGGACAGGAAAGGTAACAGCTCCTCCTGGGGATGGCTAGTACCATAATGACCTCCCTATTTTTAAGATCAATTCACCTAGATTGGATTTTATACTTATTTATTATATTATTGTTTGTTGTAATTTTATATTGTATTTTAATTGTAGTTTTTATTGTAAGCCGCCCAGAGTCCCCCGATTGGGGGAGATGGGCGGTCATATAAATTTAAATAATAAATAAAAATAAATTTATTATTTAGTAGAATCAATGTTTCATGTTTTCTTCAATGTTTTATATTAGTTAAGAAGACAGGCTGTGAGATTGTGTACCAATCTGACCTGTCTCTTATCTCAGCATGACTTTTTCCTTCTCTTCCTCTGCCAACCTTAGTGGTAGTTTAATGACTTTACCCATAGCTAGTAAAAGATTTTAAAAGAAGTTTGAGGATATGAGTATATATGAGTATATATTAAACATGGTTAATTTTCCTGAGAAAAAGGGGACTAAATCACAGCTTTTAAAAATCTGTTACATCTGTTACATCTTGCTGATTTTTCTCTATTTTTTTCTGAGAACACCCATTTCAAAAGTTACCTAACAAAGTTCTTTTTTGATTTTGAGAAATCCTGAAAAATATCTATTTCCCCATTTTGACTTGCTATTTTTGCTGATCCATTCATTTTTCAGTGTTAGTTTTGGTTTTAACTGGTTGTGTTTCCTAACATCCATCTCCACTGTCGGTTTTTCTTAACAATGTTGGTGTTGGTGGTGATTTGTCAATGTTTGATCAAAACAATTTGGCTATTAATTAGTAATTCTTCGTTTCACTGATATTACAGTTAGTGCTTCATCAAAAAGCAATAAAGTAAACCAAATAGCGTAACTATGCTTTGTGACTGAAATCTCACTGCAACCTAACTTCTGTGAATACATTAATTATAAATATGTACTGACTTAAAGTAGTCACTTTAAGTACTTTAAAGTTTAAAGTGACTTTAAAGTAGTCACTTTAAGTACTGACTTAGTAGAACTAAACAGAACACCTAGACTGGAAAGAGTTCTACCTTATTTCCTCTGTTATCCTTCACATTGTAAGGTTTTCCTGTTCAAAATTAATTTATTAAGGTTCAGATATGGAACATTTGGATGGTTGTAATAGAACTCCTAGAGCATGATAAATTTGAAAAAAAAAGGACACAGTATGCCCATCAGACAGTGGAGAGACTGCCTGACGCCAGGATGAGATAATAAATAGTGAAAGGCGTCTACTAAAGATTTTGCAGGAGTGAACAATCTGCATGACATATTTAAGAGTGATAATATGGTGGTGATCTTAGAAACATATATTTGGGATTCTTTAATTTATAGTCTAGAAATGGTTGAAGTTTGTTCAACCCTTCAGATAACTTTTATGTCCCTTGACATTCTTAGTAACTGAGGAGTTGGTGCACTCATACATTTTATATGCATTTATTTTTCAAGAAGTTAGATTTTGCTGGCCCAAGAATGAAAAAGAAGAGTAAAAGGACTATACCTTATCAGATTTAGGTTTCAGTTTTTCATAACATAATAAATATAGCTTGCAGATGTGAAGCTATCATTGGTATTTCAGGGGCAGTGTACAATTAAGATCAGAATTACCTTTGTATGCTTGCCAGTATTATTTATCTAGGCTGTTAAAATAGGGGAGGGGACAAGACTAGAATCCATCCACTTAAAGCTATTCTCTAATCCCAGCCACAGCAATAAACAGGAGAATACATGACATCAAGGGGTAGTGGTCATCTGCTAGTCAGCAAATAGTCAGAGCAGGGTTAAATTTTTGATTCTGAGTTGGATGCAAAACTGGCTGAGGTTCTATTCTTTCTTTGCCTTGTCCTTTTCCTTCCTGTCTTTCTGCCCCCTTTTTTGAGGCAGATAATAATCAAATATGCTCCTGCCGGCCACATGACCGTAGAAGCGTCTTCGGACAATGCTGGCTCTTCGGCTAACAAATGGAGATGAGCACCGGCCCCTAGAGTCGGACACGACTGCACAAATGTGCGGGGGAACTTTTACCTTTTTTATGTCACAAAGGATTCTCTCTGTCCTCTAGCTGATGGCTGTACTATCAGCAATTTCCTTTCTTTACCAGATAGATGGACAAAATATACATACATAAATCTACTTAAAAGAGATGTACACACCCAGGATATTTTCATGAAGAGAGGTCCCTTACTCAGTGATGGGTAAAGAAGTCAGGCTGCTAAATGAGAGATGGATAAATGGATGGCTTCTTCTCCAGTTTCCTTTGTAAAACAGCATTTTGGTACCCTCCTAAGAGGCTAGTAATTTTTTCTAGTTGCATTTTTCTGGACTTATATATAAGGCAGATAAATTTTCTCCGAAGAGTCAGCCATGCAGTTTGGGTATGCTCTTGATACAGTGCTGCCTTTGAGAGCTTAATTGATGACTTGCACTTTTTGCCCATCTAGATAGGTACACTAACTGCTTCCTTTTAATGATGAGGATGATGATAAAAACTACCGTCACCTGGCCATAGATTTGTGAACTTTAGTCATATCTAGATTTTCATTTGAACTGGTTGTCACATTCCAGATTGAAACAGCCAGTATGGTTGTAGTGTTAAAAATAAATGTAATGTTGGTCCAAGACAGGACCCAAATTCAAATTCATGCTTGATTGTGAACTTCCCTGGGTGATTTCATGCGATTCTTCATGTAATCTATTTCAAAGAATGCTTGTTTTGTCCAAATGCGTGGAAAAGTAGAAGCAAAATTTGTACATTATCTGGAGCTTCTTTGGGGAAAGCTATAAATGGTTTAGCTTCCTTTTGTACTCCAGTGTACTATATTTCCACTAATACTCTGGTAATTACTCTGGTAGTTAATGAATTAGATATCATTACTGTTATCAGAATATGTTGTCATTTCATCAAAATAGGAATTATTACTGGACTTCAAATGGTTTTATATTTAATTTATCTAATCCACTGTGGCAAGATTTATATAATATTTTTGAATTTATTGCCTCTGGAATCCTGCTTTCATTATAAGGATTGCTATGTCCCTTACTTTTCTATTTTAATTTCAAATGTTCCATTGCAGAAAACAATTTTGATACCTAATATTTTATTATTAAATAAAATATGACTTAACTGTTTAATAATACTTTTTCATGCTATGGTGTTGCCATTATTGCCTTTCAGGTTATTCAATTCTAGGAAGTTAAATAGGATTTTCAGTTGACTTCTATGACCTAATACTGAACAGTCCTACTTAAACTTTCACTTTATGATGCTAAATAGTTATGTAGATTGAACTGCTAAATAATAATGAAATCTAGTACTTTATTTTTCTTTGGGCTTCCTCCTGTTGCCAAAATGCTTAACTGAGAATATATGTCATTGGCAAAGGGCATGTTTTCCCATTTGGAGCTCATAAAAGCCAGATAATTTTAAAGTCTGAAAAATAGCGCAGAGTTGGAAGTTAAAGCAAACTATTTCCTCCAAAAACAACTAAACCTTTCTGTTTTGGAATGTTTTGTTTTAAAAAGAAGTGAACAGGCCATCACCCATTGAGTCTTTCCTGAGCAAATTCTAAAAGTTGCTTATAAAATATTTTAGATAATTATAGTAAACCTTTGAGTAATATTTATGGCAGATTAACAAATAAAGGGGTTCTACTAGTGGAAGTTTAAGGCCAGAATTATGTGAGGGGATCAATGCATGTTTCCTACAACAGTCTCACATCTCTTCCTCCAGTAAACATTACCTTTCCCCTGGTAAATTTCTCTGGTCTTCCAAACAGAAAGAATTCAATGAAGCAGGAAAGAGAAAAAGAGAAAAGATATATTGAATCAGCCACAAATGCTATTCAGCGGTTAAGCACTGCAAGTGACATATGGATCTGCAAACCATCATTACCTCTTACAAAGTCATATTAAATTAGATCCATTTTAAACAATGTAATTAACATAAGATCCAGAATTTATGTGTGAAAGAATTTATCTCAGCAAGAACAACAACAAAAAAGGAGTGTTTTGTATATAAGCCCCCAACTACAACCAGAACTTATATTGACTGATGAGCATGGTAGATATGTTGGGGTGGAAGTTAATCTGCATGGGGTTAAGACTCTGATATTGGGAATTTATGCCCCAAATGAGGATAAAGCAATGTTCTATAAAGGACTATAAAGGACTTATGGACAGACTAATGGGCTTTTCTTATGAAAATCGGTGTTTAATGGGAGATTGGAATGGAGTGATCTTCCCACAAGTAGACAGAACTTCTGAGAAAAATATTAAAATTATACAAGGTAAGCTACCAAAAGTTTTTTTTTAAATTTGATGGACAATTTAGAGCTTGTTGATGCATAGAGACATAAAAATGGCAATAAGAGGTTATACTTATTTTTCTGAAAGACATAGATCTTTTTCGAGAATAGACATGATTTGTATTTCAAAGAATTTGACTACTAAGGTTCATTGCTGGGTGACCTTGGACCAGTCACTCTCTCTCAGCCCAACTCGCCTCACAAGGTTGCTATTGTGGGGAAAATAGGAGGAGGAAGGAGTATTAGGTATGTTCACCGCCTTGAGTTATTTATAAAAATAATAAAGGCAGGATTAAAAAATAAATAAATAAAGTAGAGATATTATCAAAGACCTTTTCAGATCATAATCTAGTGAGTTTGGTTTTTAAATGGAAACCCAGTTCTTTTGGATGGAGGTTAAATGAAATGCTGTTACAGAAAGAAGCAATAGTGGAGGACTGTAAAAAGAAATTAAAAGAGTTTTTTTGAAAATAATCTTAATAAAGGTACAGATGAAGAATGGTTTGGGACGCAAGCAAAGCTTTCATGAGAGGTTACTTTATACAACATAATAGTGAACTCAAAAAGAAGAGGCAAGAGAAAACAAGCTATTTTGGATGAGATAAAAAGAAAAGAAGAGCAATTAAAGAAGTTTTCTGAGGAGGTAATTGTTTCTCAACAAATTAAGCTTCTACAATGACAATTGTGAACGACGAATCCGATGTTCTAAAGATCAACACACCATAGGAACCTGGAACGTAAGATCTATGAGCCAAGGCAAATTGGATGTGGTTATTGGTGAGATGTCAAGATTAAATATAGACATTTTAGGTGTCAGTGAACTGAAATGGACTGGAATGGGCCACTTCACATCAGATGACCACCAGATCTACTACTGTGGACAAGAGGACCACAGAAGAAATGGAGTAGCCTTCATAATTAATAACAAAGTGGCTAAAGCAGTGCTTGGATACAATCCAAAAAACGATAGAATGATCTCAATTCGAATTCAGGGTAAGCCATTTAACATCACAGTGATCCAAATATACGCCCCAACCACAGATGCTGAAGAAGCAGAGGTAGATCAGTTCTATGAGGATCTGCAGCACCTACTGGATAATACACCAAAAAGAGATGTTATTTTCATTACAGGAGACTGGAATGCTAAGGTGGGTAGTCAGACGACACCTGGAATTACAGGCAAGCATGGTCTGGGAGAACAAAATGAAGCAGGACATAGGCTGATAGAATTTTGCCAAGACAACTCACTGTGCATAACAAACACTCTCTTCCAACAACCTAAAAGACGACTTTATACATGGACTTCACCAGATGGTCGACACCGAAATCAGATTGACTACATCCTTTGCAGCCAAAGGTGGCGGACATCTATACAGTCGGTAAAAACAAGACCTGGAGCTGACTGTAGTTCAGATCATGAACTTCTTATTGCAAAATTTAGAATCAGACTAAAGAGAATAGGGAAGACCCACAGATCAGTTAGATATGAGCTCACTAATATTCCTAAGGAATATGCAGTGGAGGTGAAGAATAGATTTAAGGGACTAGATTTAGTAGATAGGGTCCCGGAAGAACTATGGACAGAAGTTCGCAACATTGTTCAGGAGGCGGCAACAAAAAACGTCCCAAAGAAAAAGAAAACCAAGAAGGCAAGATGGCTGTCTGCTGAGACACTGGAAATAGCCCAGGAAAGAAGGAAAGCAAAAGGCAACAGTGATAGGGGGAGATATACCCAATTAAATGCAAAATTCCAGAGGTTAGCCAGAAGAGATAAGGAATTATTTTTAAACAAGCAATGTGCGGAAGTGGAAGAAGACAATAGAATAGGAAGGACAAGAGACCTCTTC
Source organism: Charina bottae (assembly GCA_023362775.1). Taxonomy (NCBI): domain Eukaryota; kingdom Metazoa; phylum Chordata; class Lepidosauria; order Squamata; family Charinaidae; genus Charina; species Charina bottae. The sequence continues at coordinate 119,609,468 of JALMGJ010000002.1, forward strand.
CAGAGAATTAGAAACATCGGGGGTAAATTCCAGGCAAAAATGGGTATGATCAAAAACAAAGATGGTAAGGACCTAACAGAAGCAGAAGAGATCAAGAAAAGGTGGCAAGAATATACGGAAGATCTGTATAGGAAGGATAATAATATTGGAGATAGCTTTGACGGTGTGGTCAGTGAGTTAGAGCCAGACATCCTGAAGAGTGAGGTTGAATGGGCCTTAAGAAGCATTGCTAATAACAAGGCAGCAGGAGACGACGGTATCCCAGCTGAACTGTTTAAAATCTTGCAAGATGATGCTGTCAAGGTGATGCATGCCATATGCCAGCAAATTTGGAAAACACAAGAATGGCCATCAGATTGGAAAAAATCAACTTATATCCCCATACCAAAAAAGGGAAGCACTAAAGAATGTTCAAACTATCGAACAGTGGCACTTATTTCACATGCCAGTAAGGTAATGCTCAAGATCTTGCAAGGTAGACTCCAGCAATTCATGGAGCGAGAATTGCCAGATGTACAAGCTGGGTTTAGAAAAGGCAGAGGAACTAGAGACCAAATTGCCAATATCCGCTGGATAATGGAGAAAGCCAGGGAATTTCAGAAAAACATCTATTTCTGTTTTATTGACTATTCTAAAGCCTTTGACTGTGTGGATCATAACAAATTGTGGCAAGTTCTTGGTGGTATGGGGATACCAAGTCATCTTGTCTGCCTCCTGAGGAATCTGTATAACGACCAAGTAGCAACGGTAAGAACAGACCACGGAACAACGGACTGGTTTAAGATTGGGAAAGGAGTACGGCAGGGTTGTATACTCTCACCCTACCTATTCAACCTGTACGCAGAACACATCATGCGACATGCTGGGCTTGATGAATCCAAGGCTGGAGTTAAAATCGCTGGAAGAAACATTAACAATCTCAGATATGCAGATGATACCACTTTGATGGCTGAAAGCGAGGAGGAGTTGAGGAGCCTTATGACGAAGGTGAAAGAAGAAAGTGCAAAAGCTGGGTTGCAGTTAAACCTCAAAAAAACCAAGATTATGGCAACGAGCTTGATTGATGACTGGCAAATAGAGGGAGAAAACGTGGAGGCAGTGACAGACTTTGTATTTCTAGGCGCAAAGATACCCTGGAGAAGAAGCTGATGCTAGGGAAAGAGGAAGGCAAAAGGAAGAGGGGCCGACCAAGGGCAAGATGGATGGATGGTATTCTGGAGGTGACGGACTCAACCATTGGGGAGCTGGGGATGGTGACGGCCGACAGAAAGCTCTGGCGTGGACTGGTCCATGAAGTCACGAAGAGTCGGAAACGACTGAACGAATAAACAACAAACAATGACAATTATCTATGGTAACACTAAGAGAAATGAAAAATGATATTGAAATTACAAGAGAGAGATACTGTAATAACAGATAATATGGCTATGCAAAAAGTATTTCATAAATATTATTCAAATTTATATAAAGGACAAGAAATTTCCCTGAAGAAAATAGATGAGTATTTAAAGAAACAAAATTTACTTAAGATTACAGAGAAACAGAAGCAAATTATGAATGGACCCATAACAATGAAGGAAGTTTGTGAAGTTATAAAACAGTTTAAAACAGGAAAGGTGCCTGGACGAGATGGGTTACTGACTTATTATTATTATTATTATTATTATTATTATTATTATTAATGCTTTGAGGATGAACTTTTACAACCTTTACAAAATATGATGAATTCTATTTTACAAAGGGGAAAGATGCCAGAGAGCTGGAAAGAGGCTTATATAGCATTAATACCTAAGGAGGGACAAGATTTGACTTTAACAGGAAACTATCGGCCAATATCATTATTGAATAACAACTATAAATTGTTTACTACAATTTTGGCTGAGAGGTTGAAAATAATTTTGCAAGAATTTTTTCATGAGAATCAATGTGGGTTTTTACCTAAAAGACAGTTAAAGGATAATATAAGAAATGTGTTGGACATTTTGGAATATTTGGAGCAACATGAAAAACAAGCCGCATTGATTTTGTTAGACGCAGAGAAGACCTTTGACAATTTGAACTGGGCCTTCCTCTTTAAAGTTTTGGAAGATACCAATTTTGAAGAGAATTTTATTAAATGGGTAAGATCGATTTACACTTCACAGAAAGCACAAATAATTGTCAATGGAGATCTAACAAAACCCTGTGAGATACAAAAAGGGACAAGACAGGGTTCCCCTTTGTCTCCTCTCCTGTTTATTTTAGTTCTTGAAATATTGATAGAGATATAAGACAAGATGAGAGAATTGTGGTAGTAAAGATTAAAAAAGGAACTTATAAGTTAAGGGCATATGCTGATGACTTGGTATTGGTTTTGGAGGATCCACTAAAGGAAATAGAAACATTAATGGGAAAATTAAAAGAATTTGGTACACTAGCAGGTTTTAAGATTAATAAGCAGAAGACAAAGATGTTAAAAATATGAAAATAGAGGATCAAACAGAATTGATGAAGAAAATGGGTTTTAAGATTGAGAAAAAAGTATAATATCTGGGTATCACCATAACAAATATGAATTGTATGTTATTTCAAAATAGTTATGTTAAGACATGGTATTAAGTTAAAAAAGATATGTTAAGATGGGAGAAATTACAATTGTCATTGTTAGGGAGAATTTCTGTGATAAAAACGAATGTTTTGCCTAGAATGATGTTTTTGTTTCAGACAATACCTGTTTTAACAATTGATGCACCATTTAAACATTGGCAAAAGGATATATCTAAGTTTGTATGGCAAAGGAAAAAAACCCACAAGTTAAATATAAGGTGTTACAAGATGCAAAGGAAAGAGGAGGATTGGATTTACCTGATTTGAAATTTTATTTTACAGCTTGCTGCCTGGTTTGGATGAAAGAGGTTGCTGAGAAACAGAAGACTTTCAGAGTTAGAAGGACATGACCTGATATTTGGGTGGCATGGATATTTGTGGTAAAATAAAGTCAAGGTTAATGTAGATTTTAAAAATCACTATGTTAGATGTGCCATATTGAGAATATGGAGTAGATACAAATCCAGGTTGTGCCCGAAAACATCTTTGTGGCTCCCAGCACAAAAAGCATTTTATAGATGAGAAATAATAGGGAAACACAAATGGTTAACATACCATGAGATACTAGAATTCTGTCAAGGGGAATACAAAATAAAATCAAGAGAACAACTGATGGCAGAGGGACATAGTTGTCAATGGGTTTCCTATTTACAGTTATCAGAAAGATTCAAAGTAGACCAAATAATTTATGGTATTGAACATTCTAAGGCTGACTTTGAAACAGAATTGTATACAAATTATGAACATGTGGTTGCTAAAATGTATAAACTTTTATTGAAATTTGAAACAGAAGAAGAACAAGTGAAAGAACTTATGATAAAGTGGGCTAAAAAATTTGGTTATAATATACAGATGGAACAATGGAAAAATATGTGGTTGAAAGGATTGAAATTTACACTATGTTATAATCTTAAAGAGATTATACCGTTGGTATATGACACAAGAAAAATTATCTAGAATGTATAAAGGTACTTCAAATCTATGTTGGAAATATGAACAAGAAGAAGGGTCATTTTATCATGCGTAGTGGATGTGCAAAAAAGCTAGAAGATTTTGGGTATGCATTTGCATACACTGATTCAGAGGATTTTAAAGATTAATATACAACTGAAACCAGAACTTTTCTTCTTGGAAATGATGGATAAACAGTTGGAAAAATGTTATGGAACTTTGTTTTTATATATGATAACCACAGCAAGATTATTGTACCACAAAGATGGAAAGATTTGGCAATACCTACAACAAACGATTGATTGGTGAAGGTGATAGAACTTGCTGATATGGCTACGTTTATTGCTGACTGGAAACCTCTTATGGACTTTTTGTGTAAAACAAAAAAAACCTTATGATCTATGGTTTTGACAATTAAATAAGATAGATTATAGGAAGAAGTGAGTCACAATGTAACTTTAGAGAAAGAGGTAAATCTACAATTGTGCTTATAACTGTTGTAAAGAAGATCGGAAGCCACTTCTTTATATCTTTTTTCTTTCTTTTCTATTTTTCTTCTACCTTTTTTCTTTTCTTCTTTTCTTTTTGCACTTTAGCTTTCTCTTTTATTTCTTCCTTTTTCTTATTTCCTTCTTACTCTATTTTAGTTTGTATTAATTTTTACTCTTGTTTTTAAAACATTTTAAAACTTTCAATAAAATTGTATTAAAAAAAGAAATTGAGAAAAACTACAAGTCTTGAACTGTGTGTGGAGTGTGTTAGTGTGTCTGTGTGTGCAATTATCTATGAATGAGAGAGAGAGAGAGAGAGAGAGAGAGAGAGAGAGAGAGAGAGAGAGAGAGAGAGAGAGAGAGAAGGCAAAACCCTACCAGATTCAGATTATAGTAATACGTAGGGTTTCTCTCTTAATACATAATTCCATACACAGACACACTAACACAGTTCACACACATGTATGTAGTAAATATGTTGAATATTAAAAGAGTTATTTCCATTGGAAAAATACAACCGAACATCACTTACAAATAAGACCCCCTGTACTTAAATATCTCTAGGTTTTCCAAGATGAAAATGCCACCAGGGAATGTAATATTATGCAAGCACATGAGATCCTCCTGCTCAGTGCTGTGGGGTCTCAGCACTCTGCATGTAATAATGTTTGTTCGTTTTTCTGCCAGCTGCTGAGAATTCAAGGCCAACTTCAGGCTACAATGAATTTTAAGACTGCGGGGGATTGCTCTATTTTGTGATACAGTTGTTTGGGGAAGAGGGCATGCTGCTTAATTCCTCTTCCACTGGCAGTTAAGGAACAAAATAGAGCAGTTTGTATTAACCCAGAGTTCAGCTCTTGGATTTGGGTACATTCATGCACAGTACTTATTGTGAGGTAGATTAATTAAGATTTTATGGCTGTTGTGGGTCTTCCGGGCTGTGTGGCCGTGTTCTGGAAGTTGTGGTTCCTCTTCTTTAGGAACCACAACTTCCAGAACACGGCCACACAGCCCGGAAGACCCACAACAGCCATCGAACTCCGGCCGTGAAAGCCTTCGACAATACAATTAAGATTTTGTTTGTGGCACAGGCATCAAAGCCAATTACTGTACACTATGTAATAAATACAGAGATATACAAATATATTTCCTGTCTTTGGTTTACCTGCCACAAAGCCAATATGACCATGGATCTTGTTATGATAGTATATTAAGAAGCTACTAAGAAAGAATGCCTGCATGGATTCATGTTTACAGAAAACGTACCAATGGAATACTGTAATAAGCTTTTAATCCTGTTTGAAGTTTACTTTGTTTTCTGAAAGGAACTAAAAGCAAAGGGCAGTGCTATGGGACAATTGGAGTCCACTTTTAGAAAAGCAGGAGATAACATTCTAAAATAACTTTTAATGCCTGTTTTAGCTCCCAACTAGCAGCTTTTTGTCCATGTAAAATTGGGTACTGTTTAATTTCTCAAATCAATGAACTTTCCCCTCAAATCTATATTTCTAAGTCTCAAACTCCCTAATATTGTAATGAAAAAAATACAGTTTTCTTTAGAGTTATGGTTTGCCAACATCCTCTTCCTGATGGTTTTGATTTCTATTATGCTTATTTGCCAAGAAACTGCAGGGTACATACCATATTATAAGCAGAACATCTCCCCACTGCCCACCCCCCATTTTTCCTCCTAGATTTGCTTAGGTTGGATAATGAATATGCATGGCTAATATGTCTGTCTCTCCCACCCTCCCAGAAAGCATCTCCATTCAGAGATCTGGGGCCAAATCAGACATGGTGGTTTAATTATTGACATATATAACCTATTTACACATTAAGTGGGGGGTAAACTTATTTTAATGGTAAAAGGAGAGTGTCAGAGAAAGATGCTGTTTCCCCCTTCTCCAGAGTCTTACATCTCTTCAGATAGTTATTTCAGTTTCCAACAGTGGCAATGAGCCAGGAAAGACGAAAAATGATGAGAGCAGGATGTTCAGCCTTCTCTTACAATTAAAGTCTTTGAATTCTCTTTTTTATATATGGATAAATTGGTACAATGTAACTTATCGGTCATGTTTAGTTTTATACTTTATTAAATAATGTGTGCTAATTTGTTATATTTGCCAATATAAAAGCTAGGGTGGTTCTCATTGCCAGCTGTAATATAGGGGTGAGCTGCCACTTGATGACTTGGGGTTACACTTAATATTTTAAGAGGCCAGCAACTGACATAGCATCAGAATGGCATGTAACAGGGCCAGGATATGGATAAGGGTGGGAGTTTACCATCTTTGTAGGGTTCTTTCTGTTTTCTTTTTTCAAGCAATGTTATTTTAAGACTTAACTACAGCTTGTGTATGTTCTCTCTCTTAGAACGATGGGAAATCACACCACCAATTTTTGGCAGTTGCAGTTGAACAGAGCTCCATGAGCCACAGGAAGAAGTTCAGAGCCACAAGCTGCCTGCCGGTCTTTTCACAGTGATAGGTGGATATTATCAATTGGAACAAATGAGCAGGCATTCTGTAGTCAGAGAGAAAGAACAGAGAGACATTGATGCCCTTTTGACTGCTGCATAGCCATTCTAATCTCCTGTTGTGCACTGTGGCAATAGAATACCTGGGTAGAGTATTTTGAGAAACTACAGTAGCAGTTGCCTCCATTCATGAAAAGAGCATGGAAAGGAGGACTGGGACAGCTGCTTATTTTCATAGCAAAGGCAGGCCATTAATATGTTCATTTAGTTATTCACTGATTTATCTGGAATATTTTTAACATTTTCAGATGTCTTCCAGCTTATGACTTCCTCATGGTTGATAGCAGTTGGAGTTTTTCTTCCTTATGTTTGATAACAGTTGAATATTTTGCTATTTGCTGCTGAGATTCTGAAATTATCAAAATAATTTGAGTTGTTATCCTTTTTTGTTAATTATATTTATTCTCAAATAATTCTCTAATTGAAACTTCATGAACATTAAAGATTTTCCATTCGATTTTATGGCAAGAGTCTTCCGTGGTAGTCCACTTCCTGTGAGGTCCCCGATCTTACAATCTAAAATCAGTAACTTTCAACACAAGCCATAAAGGATATGTGCAGTTCTTTATTAGATTGGCATTGTGCGACATCGAAGATATGAATGAGTTCCCTTGCCCCGGGTCCCTCCTTAAACCTCTCAGTTCTCATTTCACCCCACCCCTCCCTCTCAGTTTCTCTTCTTTTGTATTTTAGTTCTGTTCTTTGCTGATCGCTTTCTTCCTGCTTCGTGCCCGCCGGCGCCGATAGCTTTTTTTTTTCCGATTGCCTTCTGGGTCTCTCAATCTGAAGATGTTAATCATTGTTTGCTTCTTCGTCGGCTTGTGTACTCCCTCCCCCAATCTCCCTTACATTCCTTTCTCTATTAATCCTGTGTAAGGTTGGAACATCCAGGTGCAATTAATCGTTGTTCCTGGATTTTCCATCCTTACACTTCCTACCTGAAGTCAATCTTGGGTTTGCTTTTTAATTCTACCATAAGAAAAGGGGGAGTGGCTGTGTTCCATCAGTAAAGACTGCTAGAGAAATTATTTTAATTTGAATTATTAATTTTATAAATAAATATAATTTTACAAATAAATCAGTGTTATTTAAGCATCTGCTGGCATATCTTAATGGTTGATTATGATTTGCATTGATTACTAATTTTACTGATGATAGTTAAGATAGAGAACAACAAAACCACCCTGGGACAGCACAGTAAATCACTGAAACAACATTAACAAGTTCAACTTAAGATGACAATCTGTAACTGAAGTAGGCAAAATTACAAACATTTTGTAGGATTTTCTTTTTTTGGCCCCTTTAGAGACAAGTGCAACACACTTAGAATGAACAAAAATATCCAGGTTCACAATTCAATGTCATATTTGACTGCCTTTGTATCTTTGTAATTTTGGTGGTTTATAAAGTACAAAAAATGGCCCAACATAATTCTGAAACTACATGGGGTTCATGGCAGGACTTGTAACATACTTGAGTTTTATACTTGCAGTATCCATAAAGGATGTGCTTGGCTCTAGATTACCATCTTAACCATTAAGGAGCATGCAACTGGTTTACTGCCATCTCATAACATAGTGTCAATTGGTTGAGTGTGTAGCTGCAGTTGAACCAATCTGCATACTCTAAACAATAAGCAATAATTGTCATTTGTTTGTAGTCAATGAACTATTCAGTGAAAAGCTCAACTGATTGGCATTGACTGAAAACCAGTGGCCTACAGGCAATAATTATATGGTTTAATTTGGGGAAGAAGGCAGCACCTGCTTTATGTTCTCTTATATAAATTAATAATAATTTACTTTTTGTTGTTGAAGGTGTGGGGGCTTGCTACTGAGAAAAAGGTATCCTCCCCCATTAATAAAAATAGATTTTGTTCCCAGCTGACTTGTTTTCCTGAGTGGTGTGATTTTTACTGTTTTCCTTTGACTTAAATAGTTCCCACTTACGTGGTAGGAAATGAACACAGTATATTATAGTTTAATAGCTAAGTATTGAAGTATATTAGCATCCAAGTATGCTAGTATCTAAGTATGCTAAGATACAGCATACATTTTAGAACAACACTTGAGATGTCCAAGTGCTGCCTTAATTGCTATAATTATTCTGCATGGCATTTTTAATAAATAGCATATTTTTTTTCTTCTTTATGAAACAGGATTTTATATTTTGATTGCACAAAAAAGTGAAATGTATTGAATTATCAGCCTCTGTTCTATCACTTCTTTTGGTTACTAACTACTCACATTTTAGAATTGTGTCAATCGAAGTGCATAATGCAGAGCTTTCCAAACTGTGTGTCGCGACACAAAAGTGTGTCGCCACACACAGTGTGGTGTGTCGCCACACCACCCGGAAGCGGCGGCGCGTGTGTGCATGGCGGCAGCGCCGCGGTATCAGTGTTTCCGCGTTTTAGCGGAGGCTGCCGCCGTCACCGTGCACGCGTGCGCCGCCACACGCCCCCTGCACTGCTGCCGCGCGCCCCCCCCGCGCCACCGTTGCCGCCGGTGTGTCGCCAGCGGCGGCACTTTGGAAATCCCTGGCATAATGATTGGCTTCACACCATGCTATGTCATGGTTTATTTAATGATGGTTACCATAAATTTAGGTTTCAATTTGTAATGGTTTGGATCACACAGAATGCTAAACAAACAAAACTAAACAAACCACATTTAGTGTTTAGAGTACCCTGTGAATCCTATCACGTTTAAGGTGTCCATGGGATAGTTTGTCTGCCCATAGTTTTTGTGAGTGCAAAAATTAATGTATGGGGATATGATCCAAAAAGCTATAGACTGACATAGAAAACATTGCATATGTTGATAAAGCCTTTATTAGCATTGTTAAAAAATGAGCAGATGAGGTTGTGTATCTTTTAAATTAATTTCTAGTCAAGACTCTATTATTTCCTCCAGGTATCTGCTGTGTAACCTTTCTGGAAAAAAATAAAGCAGAGGAGATAAGGAGCAGGTTCAAATCATGTCCAATACCTTATGATAAAAATATATATTCTATATTATTTTGTACATTTGTGACCACAGAGATGAATACTAACAAGCAATGGGGGCCTAAGTTGCTTACCTTTATTACTGAAATATGTTTAAAGCTTTATTTATATTCCTAAAGGAATATTGTGCATGGATTGTTTTGCAAAAAAAAAAGGAATATAAGATTCTAAATTTTAAACTCACTTTGTTAGATATTGTAGACTCTCTGGGCTCAACTTCTGGTATCTTTGTGGACACATCCATGGAAGTGATTTGCTATTGTCTTTTTCTGGGATGCTCTTTTTGAATTCCTAATCTATCCTATTGCCTGATATTTCTTAATTTACTTCTATTGAATGAGTCTGAACCTGCTTAGTTTTTGGAGATGAGTCAAACCTAGCTATGAGCTGCTATGTACCTGAGCTAATTTTGCATTGCCCATTTCATTTCTGAACACTTGGTAACTGAAGGCAAAATGCTTCTTCCAAGTCATCTTGTCTGCCTCCTGAGGAATCTGTATAACGACCAAGTAGCAATTGTAAGAACAGACCACGGAACAACGGACTGGTTTAAGATTAAGAAAGGAGTACGGCAGGGTTGTATACTCTCACCCTACCTATTCACCCCCCACATTGTCACTTTTTGCGGTGATCCGAGGCTTTTTCGCAAGCTGCCGCCGCACTTTCAGGTTTTTTGGCGTCCTTTTTTGGCAAGAACCCGGAAGCGCCATCAGCGCTTCTGGGTTCTTGCATGACACACTTGGGGCTTCCAGGCGACACAGTATTGTGTCGCGACACACAGTTTGGAAAGCCCTGGCCTAACCCACGGATACCAGCTGTTCAGTGACATGGCTTGGCTTCAGGATGGGAAGTATTACTTACCATTCCTCATATGTTAATATTAAGATCTACCTAAAAAGGTATCACTTGAATGAGGCTAGCTAGAATACTTCCCTATTCATACCTATAGAAAAAGATTGTAATGCCAGCAGTAGCTAGAGGGAGGAAGTGCAGGCTATTGTTAAAGGAGAAGTGCAGAGAAAGTACTGAAGAGATTTGAATTGTTTGTGTACTAGGAATCACAGTTGTTTATTCGTTCAGTCGCTTCCGACTCTTCGTGACTTCTTGGACCAGCCCACGCCAGAGCTTCCTGTCGGCCGTCACCATCCCCAGCTCCCCTAAGGTCGGGTCCGTCATATCCATCCATCCATCTTGCCCTTGGTCGGCCCCTCTTCCTTTTGCCTTCCACTTTCCCTAGCATCAGCATCTTCTCCAGGTATCCTGTCTTCTCATTATGTGGCCAAAGTACTTCAGTTTTGCCTTTAATATCATTTCCTCAAGTGAGCAGTCTGGCTTTATTTCCTGGCGTATGGACTGGTTTGATCTTCTTGCAGTCCAAGGCACTCTCAGAATTTTCCTTCAGCACAGTAGATGTGTATGTATATTTCATTTTATTTCATGTTCTTGTTTCATAGAATTCTAACATAATATTGTTCTTTGGAGTTCTTGGTGCTCTCTGGCCTTGTTGTTTTCTTGCAGATGTTTCATTGCCATGCTAGGCAACATCTTCAGTGTGAAAAGGGAGTGGGACTTGCTCTCTGTTTATATACCATGGCTTGTCCTGCTTATGTTGGTGGGGGTGTTGTTCTCTCCTTGGTAGTTCCTTGATTGGGCTGTAGTTTGCTGCTTGGTTGATTGACTGAGTTAATAGTTCCTTGATTAGGGTATATTGTGCTGTTTGATTGTTCCTCTGGTGCTAATCCTGGTGTTAATCTTTGCATATCTGGGTGTTGATTGCTGGCAAGGAGGTGTTCTGGTCTTCTGGCTTTTTTATTATCTCTTATGAATAGTATGTAAATGTTGTTTAGCTCTATGTGTCTGTTGATGGCTGCTTTGTCTGAGTGCCAAGCTTCCAGGAATTCTCTAGAATTTTTGGATTTGGCTTGGTTTAAAATTCTCAGTTTCCCAGTTGAAACTATGGTTAAGTCTGTCCATGTGTTGTGAGATTAAGGAGTTTTCATTGTGTCTTCTGACTGCTAGTTGATGTTTGTGGATGCGCTCAGCTAGTCTTCTGCCCATCTGTCCTACATAGTGGCTGCTACAGTCCTTACACTGTATGTTGTAGATAACTCCTGTTTTTCCTTCTTGGGCTACTGGGTCTTTTGGTTTACTTACGATGTTCTGAAGGGTTTTGGTTGGTTTATGTGCTACAGTGATGCCATGTGGTTGTAACAGTCTATTAGTAGTTTCTGAGATGTTTCTGATGTATGGCAGTGTAATCCTTTTCATAGCTTCTGTTGGTTTTGCTGTGGTGGGTTGAGTGGTCAGGCCCTTTTTGATAAAGTTGTGTGGGTATCCATTTTGCTGGAAGATGCCATATAAGTGGTCTATTTCCTTTTTCTGGTGTTCCGGGTTGCTGCAGTGCATTTGTGCTCGTCTGAATAATGTTCTTATACAGCTCCTCTTGTGGGAGGTTGGGTTATTGCTTTGGTAGTGGAGCACTTGGTTAGTGTGGGTAGATTTCCGGTAGACTTGTGTTTTTAGAATGCCATCATTTCCTCTACTGATGAGGATGTCCAAGAAGGGTAGTGTGTTGTTGTTTTCTTCTTCCCTCATGAATTTTATTCCTTTGAAGATGTTGATGGTTTCATGTGTTTCCTCCAGTTGTTCCTTTTTTATTATGACGAAGGTGTCATCTACATACCAGATCCATAGTTTGGGTTTTATGTGTGGGAGTGCTATCATTTCTAGATGTTGCATTACAATCTCTGCTATGTCTGTAGCTTGAATCATGTCAACTGGATTTCTATTTTCTCAGTGGAAACGTTTCGCTCCTTATCCAAGAAGCTTGTTCAATGACTGAAGAAGCTTCTTGGATAAGGAGCGAAACGTTTCCACTGAGAAAATAGAAATCCAGTTGACATGATTCAAGCTACAGACAATTCCACCTGGATGACTGAGAACCTTCATCGACATAATCTCTGCTATGAATCCCGAGAGTGGTGATCCCATAGGTGTTCCTTTGATTTGTTGGTATATTTGTCCATCAAACTGAAAGTAGGTGGTGAGGCAGAGATTGATGAGGTCCATGATTCTGGTTATTTTGATCTTGGTGTATCTAGTTAGGTCAGGTGTGTTGCGTAGAACTGCTGCCATGGATTCAATCGCTAGTGCTTGGTGTATGGATGTAAAGAGTGCAGTGACATCAAATGACACCATAATTTCATCTTCATTTAATTTTAGGTCTTTGATTTTTTGGAGGCACTGTAGTGGAGAGTTGATAGAGTATTCACTCTCCTCTGTGAGATGCCCAAGTTTTCTTGTAAGTTCTTTAGCTATGTTGTATGTGGGGGTCCCTGGTAATGATACAATTGGACGGAGCGGTATGTCGGGCTTGTGTATTTTGGGGCGTCCGTAGAAGCGTGGGATGATGGGTCCCCTGCTTTTCATCCGCCTCTGTTCTTCTTTACTGATTTGACCTTTCTTGGTTAGGTCACTGAGGATTCTTTTGACCTGGTTGTCCAGTTTCTGTATCGGATTGGTGTTTACTGGGGTGTAGGTTTCTTTGTCCTCAAGTATATCTTTGGCTTTTTGTATATATTGTGATCTGTCCATAATGACAGTGGTGCGGCCTTTGTCTGCTGGGAGGATGTTGATATTTTGGTCCATCTTTAGGTTTTTGAGGGCTGCTCTGTCTTCTGCTTTCAGTTGGTTCTGTTTCCATGTCCTTCTGGTTTGTGGTATGATTATCTGTCTTACGTTCTCTTGGGTTTCTGTAGTAAGTCCTGTAGTTTTCAATGCTGCTTCTAAAGCTGCAAAGAATTCTAATTTATTCACATCCTCTGGTTGTAATTGAGGCCTCTCTGTAGGATATTGTGTTCTGCAGTGGATAATGGGCAGTTGGACATGTTGACCACCCATTCCGGTTCCAGTACTTCTTTGTTTCTGGGGTTTAACTTAAGTAGTTTAGTTTGGAGTTTAGCTTTCCTTTTTTCTGCTTGTCTCAGTGATGTGGTCTTGATGGTAGTAGTCAGCATGTTGATTTGTTCAGGTGTCATAGTCTGATCTAGTTGTTCCTTGAAGCTGTCTATTGTGTGTTGATATTCGTTTAATTTGAGGTGGGCGTCCATGATCATTAGCCGTATCATTTTTCACCCACTTCGTTGCGCTATCTTCCATCAAGGTGTGCAGTTGATTGGAGGTTTGTATCTGACACTGGCGGGCACGGCATGCTGTTGTAGGCATTAATGCAGAATGAACAGCTGTTCTTTGGTGGAGGTTTGCCTACCTGCAAATATATTTAATATATTTAATATATAAATAATGTTCTTTTAAATCTACCCAGGCTTCTAATTCCTCATTTCTTCATATCACAGTGAATTTTAATCCTGCAAGCTGTGAATTACATTAGTACTTTTATTGGAGTTGTTCATTCCTACAATGTACTTTCATTTTTCAGCAGCAGAGGGTTATTTTTATATATAGTTTTTATTACTATACAGTGAAATCTTATAGGCATTCATGTTATGAAGTCTGAGTGACCCCAGATTTTGTAAATAATACAAAACCGAATGTCTGTAAAATATTCTTAACTGAGAAAGAATGATGTACAGTAAGTACAGGTAGTCCTGGCTTACCGACCACATTTGGGACTGGCAACTCGGTTGCTAAGCGCTGTGGTCGCTAAGCAAAAAATCATGTGACCACGCCAGACTTATAACATCACTTCCACTTCCACCATTAAGTAAATCACCATGTTTGTTAAGTGAGACATCACAATTTCACTTCCATGTTCTCCATTAATTCTGCTTGTTGGAAGCCAGTTGTGAAGCTCACAAATAGCGACCACGTGACTGCGGGATGCTGTGACGGTCATAAATGTGCCCTGGTTGTGAAGAACCTGGGACGTTGAGACAGTCGTAAATGCAAGGATTGGTTGCAAAGCTTTTTTTTTCAACCATCGTAACTTCGAATGGTCACTAAACAAGGCAGTTGGTAAGCAAGGACTATCTGTACTGTATAATGGCCATGACAGCAACATAGTTACGTATATGTACAGTAAAAGTTTGGCAACATAGAAGACAATTTGGTTAACACTTTATTTTATAAGTGTTGTAGACATGTATATTGGATGAGATAATGTTGATTAAACAATCAAGGTAAGGCAGGGACAGCGTTCCGCGCGTGTCATGTGGCCACATGACCGTGGAAGTGTCTTCGGACAACGCTGGCTCTTTGGCTAACAAACGGAGATGAGCACCGGCCCCTAGAGTCGGACACGACTGCACAAATGTGCGGGGGGTACCGTTACCTTTACCTTAAGGCAGGGAACCTGTAAATTGTTCACATCTCTGCACCCCACCCCTCCCCCGATAAAATTAAATGGCAAGTTTATATTTTATTCTTGTTAATGTTTGCCAGCAATACTTCTATTTATTTTCATTTTCAAAAGAGCAAGGCATGTGTAGAAAAGTGATTGATGAGGAAGAGCTTGTTATTTAGAGAGACCCATGCATTTCATTTAACCTAGAAATTAAAGCATTATAGCAGACAAAGAAGACACTATCTTCTTATTACAACCAGGACATCCCAAGTTTCAGGTGGGCACAACTGATTGTTGAGTGATGACAGAAGCTGTATGGAAGACTTGTCCGAACAAGCAATAATTGTGTAATTAAAGGCTTTTAATCTAGTCAAGGAATCTACAATTCATTCTTGGCCTTCATTTTGTTGAAAGTTAACGTCATTCTTATTGAATGAACTCTATCAACAGTCCTTTATTCTCCAAACTCTTTGTAAGTGCTAGTGATACAGTCATGCTTATTTGTGTAGAATGAGGCAGACAGGTGGTAAAACCTGTATCGTATCATGAATAAATGTGTACAGTTAAAGACAGCATCACAGGCATGCAGGCATTGCTTTCTGGAACCCTTAATCCAGAGGTGTTCTCCAAGGTAAAAACAAGAGTTTCTGCTTTAGTAAATACAGAATAAGAGAGCAAGCATAACCTTCCCTAAAGGTTATGGTTGTGTTATGTACTGATGAATGTGTATTTCATGATGACCAGTGAAAACATTGAAAACAAAACACTGTCTTCTTACAGTTCTGACTGTAATAAAATTTTGATTTGAAAAGCAAATGAAATTGTAACCCTTTATTCGCTTCCATGGGACTCAGCGACAGCCACAGAAAAATGAACTGTCTTGATTTGCATGTGGTTGCGAAGTTGATGGCACTTAATCAGTCAATCACTGATTTGCATACCAATGGTTTAGATTGTATTTCTAAGATGCATGGCCCCAGTAATTTACTCAAGCATGAGGTTCTGCAATAACATTTCATTTCTCTGTTCTCTTCCGAAAATTCAACCTCAGTATAAATATTAGTACAAATTCAGGCTGGAAATAAGTAGTATTTTTTTTCTGCTCAAGCTCGTGTCCTTCATTTCATCTGATTTCTGAGTTGTTTTTTCCCCCATTTCTGTTCCTTCCTTCTCTTTCTCTTTCCTCTCCCTAACTTTATCACCATGCTCTCTTAGGAAATGGAATAATTTTTAACAGGGAGGAAAGGGTGTAAAGGGTTAGGATATATATTACTTTCAGGAGACCTGCTGAAATAAATGTGGGGGAAAAATGCTTGAATCAGTATTTAGCAGAGCTATGTGCTAGGCTGGTACTCATGCTAAATACAGAGGAGTAATGATTACTTATTAGAGGGCGCGATGGCTCAGTGGTTAAGACTCCAGGCTTGTAGATTGGAAGGTCGCAGGTTCTGAGGTTCGAGACCAGTCTGGGTGGGAGCTTGCTGCTAGCAGCTGGTTCATCTGTGCTGCTAGGCATTCATGCACTGCTGTTAGTTTCTTTAGCCAGTAGGTGTGGATCATGTCTGGGCCTCTCTGTCCAGAAGAGTGCAGTGCTAGGAACAGCTAAGATACTGCGTAGAACCCTCAAACTCCCAGGCCTCTGGTAGAGGACCCGAGGTTGAGGAAGACACATACCACCCATATGGGTGAGAAGGGAATTTTTTTATATATATAATATCTTGGCTGTACCTACCTTACCAGTAGGGGTCGTTGGGCAAAGACCCTCTAATGCTTCACTTGCCTACCTCAAATATGAGAGTGACACGAACTAAGAGAGTCATGCCGGCTCGGACGTCACCCAGATTAACAAGGTCCATGTCAGATGTTGGGGAACCAGGGCAATCTGATGATAAGTGGATCTGGATAATCTGGAACAACCCATACATGGACGAGACAAGAGAACCTGGAATTGATGGAATGCTACTACAACAGTAGACCTAATGAGAGGGGATATATGAAACGTATGAGGGAACTATGGATGGACAGAAGACCTGCATCCACACTAACTGAGAAACCGCTAATTACCCAACACTTCAACATAGTGAAGAGGAAGCTGCTCTCACAACTTGAGATGGACCAACTACACATTATATCCCAGACTCAAGAAAACCTGGAAGAACAACTGGAAGTGCAGCCAGCACCTGAAGCTGGAACATCACTTCCACCCCCTCCATTACAGAGCACAGCAGCTGATATGAGGCAAAAGATCATGGATAAACTAGCTACAGTCAACTCTCAAGACCGATTACCAAGGCTCAGTGGAGAAGTACCATCAGATAGTATGCTAGAAGATGCCAACAGAGCCCTCATGACAATCCCTAGTACCACCATAACTCAAACCAATGAACTAGTATACGCTACAGCTGCTGTAATCCTGGAGATGCTTGGCTACATGATCAAGAAGAACAGCAGTACATACCCCCCCGGAAAATGAGGTTGGAGGCTAAGATCAAGGCAGCTCGGAGAGAAGTTAGTCAGCTGGTGGAACTACAGAAGGGTGTGGAGATTAAGGATAAGACTCAGCTACTGAAAAATATTATTTCTAATCTTTTTACTTGTCTTAGCCTGAAACTTGCAAACTGTACTTCCAAATGTTACTTAACCATAATGTGATATGCAGAGAACTTGCTGAAGTCTATAGAATGCAATATCATTACATGGATTGCTAAAAGAAGTGATGCCTTTGTGAAATTCAGGATTCTATGCATTTAGGGGAACCTGGTAAATGTGCATATCCATAAATATTACATTATTATGTAATAATGTTAGTTTGAAACTAAACTGTCTAAAGAAATAGTGAGATTCCTGTAATGGAATTAACATTGATTCAGTTTTTGAAAAGACAGATTATATTCTAAACCTGTTCCACTGATGATAGTCTATACAGAAGTATTAGAATACCTTTGTGAGATATGTTGCGCTATCTACAGTACTTTGATGTACATTTATAGGGCTATTGTAGACTTTACTCTTTACCATGTCTAATCTTTCACCATAGTTAAGAGATTGAATACAGTTTCAGGATCACAATCCATCTCTTTTTATGCATAACTCACTACCTACCCTGGGGATTTCCAACAGATGCCTTTCCTTTACCTAGAGATACAATGGGTTCACTCCCAAACTTTTGCATACCAAGTACAAGTAGTCCTTGCTTAATGACCACAATTGGGGCTGGCAACTCTGTGCTAAGTGATGTCATTAAACAAGACATCACGTGACTGACAGACTTGTGACCTCACATCTGTCACAGTTGTTAAGTGAATCACCCATGGTCATTAAATGAGACATCACGTGACCATGACTTGTGATTTTACTGCTGGCTTCTCCATTGACTCTGCTTGTCGGAAGCCAACTGTGATGTGCACAAATGGCGATCACGTGACCGTAGGACACTGTGATGGTTGTAAACGCCCGCTGGTTGCGAAGTGCCCAAATCTTGATCATGTGATGCGGGGACACTGTGATGGTTGTAAGTGCGAGGACTGGTTGTAAAGTTACTTTTTCAGTGCCATCTTAACTTCGAATGGCCGCCAAACAGAGCAGTTGTTATGCGAGGACTATGTGTATATACAGTATTTTGCCACTCAGCTACAGACCTTCACTCAATACAAACATTCACATGGCTGAAGATTTTTTATTGTTATGCTTTCAGAAATACCTAAATATAATTCCATTCTGTTTACCTTAATACGACTGAATGGGACACTGTAGATTTTGAGTCACTGTTCACAGTGGATTCTATGAATATCTGTATCAAATGATATATTAATTATTGTACATCAATTCTTTAATACTATTCAATTAAATTATTTTTAATTTTCTTCATAATATACTGTAGTGGATTGTCAAATACAGGTAGACCTCACTTAATGACCATTTTAGTGATGGTTCAGACTTACGATGGTGCTGAAAAAACTGACTTACAACCGGTGCTCACACTTATGACTGTCGCAGCGTCCCCACGGTCACGTAATCACTTGGGCGCTTGGCAACCAGTTCGCATTTATGACCATCACAGCATCCTGTGGTCATGTGATCGCCATTTTTGACCTTCCCGGCTGGCTTCTGGCAAGCAAAATCAATGGGGAACCGCGTGATTCGCTTAACAACCCTGGTGATTCACCTAATGATCGCTGCAAAAAATATTGTAAAATTGGGTCAGATTTGCTTAATGACTGCTTTGCTTAGCAACCAAAATTCCGGTCTCAATTGTGGTCGTTAAGTGAGAACTACCAGTAATATATTGATTGACTCTGCACACAACATACTTAACCAGATTAGATGAAGACCTAAATATATTTTTTCAACACTGTGCACTTTCTTAGGTTTAACTGATCAGTTTTTTTGTGGCTTACCAAGCAAGAACCCAACTGGTTTGGTTAGTTTATGGGTCAGTGCATTGTATGAACCCATAAAACTGGTTAATTCAGTAACTAGGTTAAGAGTGCTGTGTAAATGCAGCTACTGGGATTTAATCTATTTACTTAATCAATTTTATACCTTATGTTTCTAATTATGCATTTTCTTGGGTTGGGTAGGACTTCATTTGTGAACATGAGTTTGTTTTTCTTCACTGCTTTTCCCCCTTTGATCTAAATGTGAATTGTATAGCAGTGGCTCCCAATGGATTGTGCCAGAGATTTACATTTCATGTCTGCTTTAAGTTTAGATTTTCTGCTAGCAGAATAAATGCCTTCCTGCTTTCAACAAGGCAGAGTCTGTGAGGAGTGGGTAAATGGCCTTCAAGGTATTCATTGACATTGCCATCTCAAATTATTTCTTGTCATTTGTTGATTGAAATGCATGGCCGTGATCCTTGACTTAGCAGGATAACCTGTGAAGAGAAGTAAATGGAGTCTGAGACATGTAAGAAACTAATTCATCAATCCCCCATCATTAATTTGACCAAAGGGCACGACCACCAAGCATGCAAATGAATCCTTGGGAATACTTCAGATGTAGTGGTTCTCCTTTCTTGCAGTCCTTTTTTTTTTACAACTTTCCTTGAATGAATAATGATGGGAATGAGGGATGCTGATACTGAGATAAATGTCAGAATAGTAGAGTGTGGCTGACCCAGATTTATAGGTAAATCTGTACTAAAGCATTCACTTCTTGCTGTGGTGTTACATGTGTTAATACATAAGAGGAGAGTTAAGTCATAGTTGTTTTAACATTTTAAGGTCTGTTTTCTAAAATATCTTATTTTTATTTATTTTATTATTTATTTATTAATCAAATTTCTATCACCGCCCATCTCCCTCCGGAGGAGGGACTGTGGGCGGTTTACAATAAATAGAATAGAATAGAATAGAATAGAATAGAATAGAATAGAATAGAATAGAATAATAACTTTATTGTCATCCCACTATACACTATACAAGTGCACAATAGAATGAAATTTCATTGCAGTTGGCTCACAAATTCACTCAAGCAATAAAATACTAATGATAATAATAAAAAACCATAATTACTATAAAATACCCATTCTTATAAAATATACATTCTTAAAAAATATACATTCTTTAACTCACAATTTCAGTCAAACATTAAAATACTAATAAAAGTCCATAATTACTATAAAATATACATTCTTTACATATCCAACATATTTCACCTAAAAGAACCTATTTGGCATTCAAGAATCCAATAGCCTGGGGGACAAAGCTGTTTCCCAATCTGGCTGTTCTACATCGGATACAGCGGAACCTCTTCCCAGAGGGTAACAAAGAAAACAAACCATGATGAGGATGGGAGGCATCACTGATGATCTTTCGAGCTCTGGACAAACAGCGTGCATGAGCTAAATCTTGGATGAGGGGCAGAGATATCCCAATTATCTTTTCTGCTGCCCTTACCACTCTCTGCACAGACTTTCTATCTGAGGCCCTACAGCCTCCAAACCAGATGGAAATACAGCTTGTAAGTACACACTCTATAGTGCCTCTGTAGAAAGTAAGGAGAATGATTAATTAAAACAAGGGATGTAATATATATATATACCATGTATAAAATACAATTATTAAATAATTATAAAATAAGATTAAAATCCAAGAGGCAAGAATAGTAAAAAGATCTAACTCAGTCCATATGGGTGAGGAGCCCTCTAAGGTACTAGCCATCCTCAAGAGTAACTATTTCTTTCTTGGCCCCAAGCGAGGGGTCGAGGGTCGGATCTCTCACTCCCTATCACCACCGATTGGGACCGGCCCTTGAGGAAGAAGGTGAACCAGCGCAAAACTACGCTGCCCACCCCAAACTCCCTGAGCCGACCCAAAAGGATACCATGGTCGATGGTATCGAAAGCCGCTGAGAGGTCAAGAAGAGCTAGGATGGATGCACTGCCTCCATCCCGCTCCCACCAGAGATCATCCATAAGTGTGACCAATGCCATTTCTGTCCCATATCCGGGCCTGAAACCTGACTGAAAGGGGTCTAGATAATCCGTTTCATCCAGAATCCTCTGGAGCTGCAACGCCACCACTTTCTCAACCACCTTCCCCAAAAAGGGAAGGTGGGAGACTGGACGAAAATTGTCCAGTACCATAGGGTCCAGCAATGGTTTCTTGAGGACGGGGTGCACCAATGCCTCCTTAAAGGCAATTGGAAACACTCCCTCTCTCAAGGATCCATTGACCATCGCCTGGACCCAGCCACATGTCACCCCCCTAGCTGCTTTCACCAGCCAGGAGGGGCATGGGTCTAGATGACAGGTGGTGGCATTTGCTGTCTGAAGGATCCTGTCCACTTCCTCAGCTCCAACAGGGTCAAACTTTTCCCAGATAACTGGGTAAGTACGCTCCCCTGGTATCTCCCCAGACTCTGTCTCGCGCTTGGAGTCCAACTTGGAACGGATCCGAGTGATTTTATCCTGCAGATGCACAGCAAACTCCTCTGCACGGCCCTGTAGGTGGGTCTCAGGGCCCACTTTCCCCAAACGGGACCTAGTGATCTTAAACAGGGCCGTCGGGCGGCATTCTGGGGACGCAATAAGAGCGGAGAAATATTGACGTTTTGCAGCTCTTACTGCCACAAGGTAGGCCGTAATAGCGGCTCTAGCTTGTGTTTGGTCGGGTTCAGTCTTTGTCTTCCTCCAGCGGTGCTCTAGAGGTCTGTTAATCCTTTTCAAAACCCTCAACTCCTCCGTAAACCACGGGGAGTGTCAGGTTTGATGGGCCAAGAGAGGTCGCATAGGCGCGATCCTGTCCAAGGCGCCGGCTGCCTCCCTATTCCAGGGGACCATGCAGTAGATCCTCGGGTATAACCCCCAGCTCCCTCTGAAACCCTTCTGGGTCCATCAGTCGCTGGGGGCAGACAAATCGAATGGGTCGAGCCTCCCTGCGGAGGGGGGCGGCATAAGAGAATCCCAAGGTCACCAGGGCGTGATCTGACCATGACAATGGGGATAGATGCAACTCTCCCCTCAGATCACATTGCCACTGCTCTGACAGGAAAACTAAGTCTGGGGTGAGGCGATTGTCTCGAGGCGGGTCCTGAATAATCTGGGAGAGGCCCATGGCTGCCATGGTAGCCATGAACTCCTGAGCCACCTACGAGGCACATCCCAGGGATGGCAGTTTGAAATCCCCCAGAACCATAAGCCAACCCCAAGACGGCCTCCAGCAGCCCAGGCAGGGAGGTTGCTATGCATCAGGGAGGCTGGTACAGTAGCAACACTCCCAACTGTTCTTTGGAAACCAACTTGAAGAACAGGGTCTCACAACTGGCTACTTGTGGAGCAGTGCCCCTGTAGACCTCTAGAGACTCTTGAACGACAACAGCCACCCCTCCTCCCCTGCCCTGGGGTCTGAGCTGGTGCCATACCGTAAACCTTGCCGGTCACATTTCCAAGAGGGGCACCCCCACCCCTTCAGGGCCCAGCCAGGTCTCGGTAATACATGCCAGGTCTGCCCCCTCCTCAATGATAAAATCATGTATGAGAAGGGCTTTGTTATTAATTGACCTGGCATTAAGAAACAACAACCGGAGACCAGGGCCCCTACCGATCTGCTGTCCAGGGCCTGGGTCTGAGCTTGGAGGCCCGGAACACGCCACCGGTAAGAAACACCGCGGGCATCTTCCCTGAAGATGGCCCGCCCTCCAGCTCCCGCCATAATGTCCCCGACCTATCACCACCTCAATGATGTGGCCCGCCCTACAGCCCCCAGAGACTCCCACTCCAGTTGTCCCCAGTCCTGGACCTCCGGAGTCCCTGGTTCGAAATAGGGAACCCTCCATCCACTCATACATCCTCACACACTCTCAATCACCCACCAGGCGATGGCAGGCCTTCCAGTGCACCAGCTCCCACTCTTGGTGCCATCAGGCCTAACCATCACCTGCCCATTCACTATAACCCCCCCTCGGCTTCACTCACTAGTCAGAAGGGGGGACGACTCATCCGCTCCTCCTCACCCCCTGTCTCTCACTCAGGAGGTGAGTGCTCTCTTATACCAACAGTGACTCCTGGACTCCCCCTCGTCTCTCACAGTCGGGAGGGAGTTCCTCACCCTGGAGGGACCCCAACAACTCTCTGCTGCCTCTGGGCCAGTTAAAAGAGGATGACCAAGTTCTCAATTCTAACCTTACTGTTCCTCACCACTAGGGTCTGTCCAGCCAAGGTCTATTATAGCAGCCTGGGTCCCTTCTGTCCCTTGGGTGGCCCAAAGCCACTCTGGCTCGACGTCGCAGTGCTGGGTACGTCCGGCTGGCTACACCGGCCACACCATCAGAGTGCAGAGTCACAGAAATCCACTGGGCTGCCAGGGCCGGCCCGTCGCACCAGGGCCCACCACACTGCCGGGATCCACCGCACCACCAAGCCAGTCCACCCTGTTGAAGCCAACTCCAACTCCACTCCCCAGGACTGCCAGGTGCCAGGCTGGTCCGCTGCCGATCCACCGCGCCGCCCAGCTGCTCTGCTGCACTGCCAGACTGCTCCGCCATGCTGAGGCTTGCCGCCCTCGTCTGCACACGCCACCCCAATTCGTGCCGACGATTGAAAGGGATAGAAAAATCATCAGGCCCACCGTCCAACACCGAGGGCCACGCTGCCAAGGCCCCCCGAAACCTCTGGGGTCTGTCACGCCACTATCCACCGCCAGTCCTCCAGAGTCCCAGGCTCGTCGCATTTTTGAAAGTAAAAAGTTATTTTGAGTATCTGTTGCTGGAACGAATCATTAAGAAGAATGAATATTGGAAATAGAAATGCTGTCTAGCATGTATTTTTTAATGTTCGTAGTATTTCAGAAAATAATAGCAGTAAAGATCTTAATTCCTGAAGAATGAATATCAAAGTAGTAAAAATATATTCGGTTCAGTGTTGCTGTTTACTCGTTCAGTCGCTTCCGACTCTTCGTGACTTTATGGACCACGCCAGAGCTTCCTGTCGGCCGTCGCCATCCCCAGCTCCCCCACGGTCGAGTCCGTCACCTCCAGAATATCATCCATCCATCTTGCCCTTGGTTGGCCCCTCTTCCTTTTGCCTTCCACTTTCCCTAGCAATCAAGCTGGTTGCCATAATCTTGGATTTTTTGAGGTTTAACTGCAACCCAGCTTTTGTACTTTCTTCTTTCACCTTCATCATAAGGCTCCTCAGCTGCTCCTCGCTTTCAGCCATCAAAGTGGTATCATCTGCATATCTGAGATTGTTAATGTTTCTTCCAGCGATTTTAACTCCAGCCTTGAATTCATCGGTTCATTGGTACCTGCAATTTATAAATAATTTCCTAAAATTTTAGGACTAACATACCTTGGCAAGCTGTTTCCTCATGAGGCTAGATAAATGTAGCTAAATGAGCAGTAATAAATTAAATTTTCAGTGTGTGTATCAGATACAGGTTGCATGATTTGTTGTGTTAATATAATTTAGTAAATTTACAATGATTTGTAATGCAGGCACATAAAACTGTAATGTTGAAAATCCTAAAATGATCCATGGAGTTCAGAAATATCATCTGAAACCTGCCTTCCAGACTAGTTCTGCGTAGTAATAGAAAAAAAAAGAAGAAGACACGATTGGCCAAGCATCTACTCTATTTTATTCTTTTTTTATTTTTAATGTGCCAAAAGAAGAAGTACATAACATCCATACTGGATCCTAAATGACCAAGAAACAATTCAAAATAGAAACTTGATAAGTCATCTTGTGCTTATCTTTAGGGCAATTCTCTTTTTTCCATACCTTGAACCACCAGGCCTTCTTTGCATCCTAGTGACATTTTATCTGAGAGAAACTGTTCTCTTATTTTCTCAGTTCCCTAAAGATAAGTATGATGTTGCCAATGTATTCATCTCAGAAGTGTATGTCTATTGGAACAACAATTGCAGTTCATCAGTCACTAGACAGATGTACTGCCAGTTATATCACTGATTCAGTTGGCTCTACAGGCATACCCGGCTGCAGTGTATAGGTCTGTTGCATGAGTTAAATTGTGTATATGTCTTTTTTTTGAGGGTTAGCAGCTCTTCAATACACAGAGGTATGATACCTTGGGCAAGGCTCAGAAAAATAAAGCACAGCTAAGTGGACAGGATTGCTTTCCCATTATCATACCCACATAATTACTTCTTTTCTAGAGATTCAGACAAAACTAGGTTTTTCTGTTCTTCATCTTGTTTTTGAAAACAGATAGCTGGCCAGCCTTCAAAGAGAACTATCAAATCTGCTGGTGCACTACCTTGAAAATGCCCAGATAGCAATCTGATCTCATAGTATTTACCAGCCTGGCAGGAGATAGGAATAAGGGCTATCCTTGGTCTCCAGGACCTGAGCTCAAAAATCAGGGCCAGAAAATTTTGTAATTACCTTGTTCAATTTCCAGCAATTATTTTGTCAAGGGGACTGGTTTATCTTGATTGATCTTTAGGATGAGCAATTCGGTATTATGATGCTTTTGGTTCCTTCTCGTTGGGATCATAAGTTGGAAGGACCTCTAACCTGAATCTCCTTCTCTGCAATTTTACCACATTGATTCTGGTTCTGCCCTTTGGAACAACAGAAAACAAGTCCATTTCCTTCTCTATATGACAATATTTTAGATATCTGATGATATCCATTCAATTCTATCCGTTCAATAGTGTCCGATTCTCGGTGGTTCTATGGACTTAGATATCTAAAGACTGTTATGTCATCTCTCCAAATTCTTCCCTTCTGCAGGCTAAATATATCAAATTTCTTTAACCATTTTTTGTAGGACTTGGTTTCCAGTTCCTTCACCATCTTGGCAGCCATCTTCTGAACTTGCTGCAGTTTGTCAGTGGCTTTATTAGGCTGTGGATTGAGACAGACATTCTAAGAATCAGCATGCTATGTATATATAGTGAAATGGATCCATTACTTCACCTTTGTGTCTGCTGTAGGTATGGACCAATTAATTGTTCTCTACATCCAGGGGTATTCCTGTCTTCTCTTTGGGTGCATTTGGCACCTATTTTGGCCCACCATGTGGATTTTTATGGATTCCTTCCCATCAGCAATATCAATCTTGAAGTTATTCCTTGTCCTCTCTTGTTTGACCAATAATAAGTCTTTTGAACCTCTAGCTACAACTCACTATCCTCACATTTAAGGTTGCCTTTCTGTTGGCCATTACTTCTAAGCAGTAGGTGAGTACCTTTAGAGTTGAGTACATCATTTGTTTCTTCACAGGCACAAGGCAGTATATACCTAAGATAATGCTTCTTCTCAGTATTTTCAATTTCCAACTTAACAATTAGTCTTGCTTACCGCAGTACCATTGGAATCCTTTATTCCTACTGTAGATGTTTTGTAAAGTATGGGCTTTATCTGTGGATTGTGTGTCAAACTTAGCATCTCTTTATCACAAAGATCAGAGGAACACCCTCCCAGTTTCACTTCAAGATATTTTAAAGTAGATATCTGCTTATAAGAAATCTCGCCTCCTGGCTTGAGAAGAACTATCTCAACAAAATCTGGCCACATTTGGTCAGAGCCACCACCTCTTTAGCAGTTTTTGTATTGGGTGTTCTCTTGCTTGATCTGTGCAGAGCTGGCACTTGGTTGCAACCTTTGAGCTGTATCTAGCATTATCATCTAGATGTCAGAACATCAAAGGAACCTTTGCATGCACTACTCTCTTGTTTGGGCACCTTCTCACAACGCTTGAAGTAAATGCATTACTCACAGACTCCAAAGACTGTGTAGGCCCACTGACACATCTTTCTTTCTTCTGATCCATGTGAGTTCAGTTATGCACTGTGAATCATGTTCTTCTGTGCTATTTGTTTTGTACAAAATTTTATGAAACGATGATGCCCCTTGTAAGGAATTTTACAGGCAGTGAATCCAAATTCTGTGGTTTTTTTAAATCTCCTGTTGAAGCATCTGTAGCAGTATGAAAAAAAATTTGCTCCCTGGCATATCTCACACATTACCAGCTGGATAAAATAATTTCAGGTGGCCAACTTTTGGTAAAGATTTCTGTCCCCTTTAATTTTTTTGTATTTTAGGAGGTGTACTTTTTACATAAGGGGTACGATGGCTCAGTGGGTAAGACGCCAGGCTTGTAGATTGGAAGATCACAAGTTTGGAGGTTCGAATCCCTAGTCCCGCGTGATGGAGTGAGCTCCTGCACTCGCCCCAGCTCTTGCCAACCTAGCAATTTGAAAGCATGCAAATGCAAGTAGATGAATAGGTACCACTTCGGTGGGTAGGTAACAGCATTCCGCGCGCATCATGCCGGCCACATGACCGTGGAAGCGTCTTCGGACAATGCTGGCTCTTCAGCTAACAAACAGAGATGAGCACTGGACCCTAGAGTCAGACACGACTGTGCAGGAGAAGCCTTTACCTTTACTTTTTATATTCTTTGTGGATGTCTGTTGTTTGTTTGTTTAGTATTCTGAATCCTGATTTTTCCCTTAACAGTATTATCTATATCCAAATAGAGCTGTTGGACTGTAGCTTGAGTAGAAACTTTAAAGGAGTTCATCCTGGATGAATAAATGTTTTTTGATAAGATCTGAATTGTGGAGTCCTTGGTGCTCTCTGAGCCTTGTTGTTTTCTTGCAGACGTTTCATTGCCAAGCTAGGCAACATCTTCAGTGCGAAAAGGGAGTGAAACTTGCTCTCTGTTTATATACCCTGGCTTGTCCTGCCTGTGTTGGTGGGGGTGTTGTACTCTCCTTGGTAGTACCTTGATTGGGTTGTTGTGTGCTGCTTGGTTGATTGACTAAGTTAATAGTTCCTTGATTAGGGTCTATTGTGTTGTTTGATTGCTCCTCTGCTGCTAATCTTGCTGTTAATCTTTGCCTATCTTGTTGTTGATTGCTGGCAAAGAGGTGTTCTGGTCTTCTGGCTTTTCTATTGTCTCTTATGAATGGTATGTAAATGTTGTTTACCTCTATGTGTCTGTTGATGGCTGCTTTGTCTGAGTGCCAAGCTTCCAGGAATTCTCTAGCATTTTTGGATTTGGCTTGGTTTAATATGCTCACAGTTTCCCAGTTGAAAGTATGGTTAAGTCTGTCCATGTGTTGTGAGATTAAGGAGTTTTCATCATGTCTTCTGACTGCTAGTTGGTGTTCATGGATGCGTTCTGCTAGTCTTCTGCCAGTCTGTCCTACATAGTGGCTGTTACAGTCCTTACATTGTATGTTGTAGATAACTCCTGTTTTTTCTTCTTGGGCTACTGGGTCTTTTGGTTTACTTACGATGTTCTGAAGGGTTTTGGTTGGTTTGTGTGCTACAGTGATGCCGTGTGGTTGTAACAGTCTATTAGTAGTTTCTGAGATGTTTCTGATGTATGGCAGTGTAATCCTTTTCATAGCTTCTGTTGGTTTTGCTGTGGTGGGTTGAGTGGTCAGGCACTTTTTGATAAAGTTGCGTGGATATCCATTTTGCTGGAAGATGCTATATAAGTGGTCTGTTTCCTTTTTCTGGTGTTCTGAGTTGCTGCAGTGTGTTTGTGCTCGTCTGAATAGTGTTCTTACACAGCTCCTCTTGTGTGAGGTAGGGTTATTGCTTTGGTAGTGGAGCACTTGGTTAGTGTGGGTAGATTTCCGGTAGACTTGTGTTTCTAGAATGCCATCATTTCCTCTACTGATGAGGATCTCCAAGAAGGGTAGTGTGTTGTTGTTTTCTTCTTCCCTTGTGAAATTTATTCCTTTGAAGATGTTGTTGATGGCTTCATGTGTTTCCTCCAGTTGATCCTTTTTTATTATGACGAAGGTGTCATCTACATACCGGATCCATACTTTGGGTTGTATGTGTGGAAGTGCTATCTTTTTTAGACGTTGCATTACTATCTCTGCTATGAGTCCTGAGAGTGTAGATCCCATAGGTGTTCCTTTGATTTGCTGGTATATTTGTCCATCAAAGTGAAAGTAGGTGGTGAGGCAGAGGTTGATGAGGTTCATGATTCTGGGTATTTTGATCTTGGTGTATCTCGTTAGGTCAGGTGTGTTACGTAGAACTGCTGCCATGGATTCAATCGCTAGTGCTTGGTCTATGGATGTAAAGAGTGCAGTGACATCAAATGACACCATAAATTCATCTTCATCTATTTTTAGGTCTTTGATTTTCTGGAGGTACTGTAGTGGGGAGTTGATAGAGTATTCACTCTCCTCTGTGAGATGCCCAAGTTTTCTTGTAAGTTCTTTAGCTATGTTGTATGTGGGGGTCCCTGGTAATGATACAATTGGACGGAGCGGTATGTCGGGCTTGTGTATTTTGGGGCGTCCGTAGAAGCGTGGGATGATGGGTCCCCTGTTTTTCATCCGCCTCTGTTCTTCTTTACTGATTTGACCTTTCTTGGTTAGGTCACTGAGGATTCTTTTGACCTGGTTGTCCAGTTTCTGTATCGGATTGGTGTTTACTGGGGTGTAGGTTTCTTTGTCCTCAAGTAAATCTTTGGCTTTTTGTATATATTGTGATCTGTCCATAATGACAGTGGTGCGGCCTTTGTCTGCTGGGAGGATGTTGATATTTTGGTCCATCTTTAGGTTTTTGAGGGCTGCTCTGTCTTCTGCTTTCAGTTGGTTCTGTTTCCATGTCCTTCTGGTTTGTGGTATGATTATCTGTCTTACGTTCTCTTGGGTTTCTGTAATAAGTCCTGTAGTATTCAATGCTGCTTTGAAAGCTGCAAAGAATTCTAATTTATTTGCATCCTCTGTGTTATAATTGAGGCCTCTCTGCAAGATACTGTGTTACAAGATACTCCTTACTGTGTTACAAGATACTCCTTAATCTCACAACACGTGGACAGATTTAACCATACTTTCAACTGGGAAACTGTGAGCATATTAAACCAAGCCAAATCCAAAAATGCTAGAGAATTCCTGGAAGCTTGGCACTCAGACAAAGCAGCCATCAACAGACACATAGAGGTAAACAACATTTACATACCATTCATAAGAGACAATAGAAAAGCCAGAAGACCAGAACACTTCTTGGCCAGCAATCAACAACAAGATATGCAAAGATTAACAGCAAGATTAGCAGCAGAGGAGCAATCAAACAACACAATAGACCCTAATCAAGGAACTATTAACTTAGTCAATCAACCAAGCAGCACACAACAACCCAATCAAGGTACTACCAAGGAGAGTACATCACCCCCACCAACACAGGCAGGACAAGCCAGGGTATATAAACAGAGAGCAAGTTCCACTCCCTTTTCGCACTGAAGATGTTGCCTAGCTTGGCAATGAAACGTCTGCAAGAAAACAACAAGGCTTAGAGAGCACCAAGGACTCCACAGTTCAACCCTGAGCTACAAATGTTTGCTTCAATTGGTAAGATCTGAATTATTAATAGCAGATTTAGTGAGACCAGGGTATCAGATAAACTGGACAACATCTCTGTGAATGAATCCTGATGAAATTACTGACAAATTCTGAAAGATAAGGGGTGTTGTAAAGTTCTGTGTGAGTTGGCATGATTCCATGAAAAATATATACACTGCATGATTTCAGTCATTTTAGTTTTTAACCAAATAATTAAAATGAAGCACATTACCCTGCCAGTAAATATTTTACTTATTTTTACAATGAGAAACAATGTTTATCTTATGTACCCATTATTTTTCTAATCTTAAGATTCTATACTAGTAAAGTAGATTGTAAAGTTGGGTGGAGCAACAATTTACAGGGTGTGCTCTTAGCAGTTGCACTTAGTTTGAGTATTAAAGAACTTAGTAATTTTTGCAGATCATGAGAATAAAAAAATTGGGGCCATTTTTCCTTCTACCAAAACCCTTCACAACAATGGGATTTTATATGTTCAGCATCTACTGTATATCTGTTCTGAAGTAAGCATGGTGTGGTGAACGCTAAGGTTTGGTTGGTTTAGACACATTTCCTGGCTTCGCTCCCAAAGTGACGGAGCTACCAGAACATATTTCTGTGGTTTGTTTATAACTGTTTCAGCTGAACATAGGAAGCACGCTAATTCTATAAGAAACGAACTACTGCACCTTGTCACCCATTTCTGTTTTTCAATCTTAAATTTCTAGCTAAGTTGAAATCAACAAAAGTAGATCTGCTTATTTTCTTGGGTGGGCCAAGTAGACAGATCCGTTCTGTAAGGATTTGTTTGTGGATTTAAGCTCTCTTGGTGTCTTTACAACAAAAGGCACAAAAGCTTTCTGGTCCTTTGTAAGCAGTGGCTATTAAGTTATTTACATCTCTGCTGACAGATCTGTTTATATGAAACAAAATTGGATATTTTAAACCAAATGCTATTTTCCCCAGGCAATGACCTTAAAGAAATTGATATTTTTTTTCTAACCTTCAACAACACCTTTAAATATTGATACTGGAAAACTTTATGTGCCTTTGCAGCCATCTGATTCTAACTTTAGTTTCAGATGAAACAAAGCAAAATTTTAAAAAATAGAAAATAAAGTTCTGAATTTGTCTAAGAAATTCTACTTTTAGGACATTTTGATAATAATGGTTTCAATATTTATTTATTTATTTATTTATTTATTTATTTATTTATTATTTCAATTTATTCCCCGCCCATCTCCCTTGCAAGGGACTCTGGGCGGGTTACAACAATTGAAAGTTTAAAAACTATACATAACAATATCTAAAATACATCCAATAATAATAATAAATTACATAGAATCCAAGATGGGGGGACCGTAGGATGGATCGTATTACTACGGGGCCAGCCAACCCCAGGAGGCACTGCCGCCTCTGTCGTCCCAGGCCCGGTGGCAGAGCCAGGTCTTAAGGGCCTTCCGAAAGGCCAGGAGTGAAGGGGCCAGTCGCACCTCCGGGGGCAAGATATTCCATAAGGCGGGCACTATCGCAGAGAAGGCACGTCTCCTGGACCCCATTAGATGGAATTCTCTTGTTGAGGGGGTCCGAAGCATGCCCTCTCTGCATGCACGGGTGGGGCGGGCCGACGTTATCGGGACGAGACGGTCCCTCAGGTACCCTGGCCCTATGCCATATAGGGCTTTAAAGGTAATCACCAACACCTTGAATTGGACCCGGAAGCAAACTGGTAGCCAATGCAGCTCGCGTAGCAGAGGTGTTACATGTGCCGATCTCCTGGCATCCATAACTGCTTGCGCCGCGGCATTCTGCACCAGCTGAAGCTTCCGGATACTCTTCAGGGGTAGCCCCATGTAGAGCACATTACAGTAATCTATATTATATAATCTATATGTAGAGTGCATTACAGTAATTCAATATCACATCAGAGAATTAGAATTTTTCAATTCTTTAGTATTATCATGTGGGTATTTTCAGATTTGGGACAATATATTCCTATTGGCCATTTGCATTAAATATTCTAGAAGTAAAATAGTTGCAATGTGATTTGGCATTACATTTGTTCAATATGTGTTAGCATCCTTCAGCCAAAATAATTGAAAACATAAATTTGCTGTTTTCTATCTGTTTATAATACACTTCATAATCAAAGGAAACAACTAAAATATGAAAGTAGGCTACTTATCTAATATCTATGCCATGTATCACAAAAATGAGATTTAATTCATTTTATACAAATAAAACATTTCCCCTTGCTCCAGTCCAAATATCCTAAAACATGTGAAATAAGGAGAACCTAGTGTGATAGTTTTCCTATCTACTAGAGAAATCCCTTCTTCCAGAGTCTGAGGCTCCTTGGGGTATATTAAAGGAACTTCTTTAGCCCAGTATTTTGTTTCATATTTGAATTGTCTTGGCTGAGTAATAAAGTAGAATTCATTACCCATGTTTTAAAGGAGGGAGATGAAAACGTTTTGCTTTTTAACCATAATGTATTCAGAATCTGTCTTCTGTTATGTTGGGATGGGCAGCCTTTAGCCCTAAGTCACATACTGTATGGCCCTCAGACCAGTTTCAGAAGGCCTTTGCATAGGATAAATTCAGACCTCTGGGATGTTCAATCAGTTCTTCCACATTTGTAGAGGGGGGGAGAGAGGAAGGATGTCAGAAAGAGAGTGTAGCTGCATTTAGTTTTGACTTTCATTGTCCCTGATTAAATATGGCCCTAAGCAGAAAAACATTGCCCATCCCTCTACTATTTGCATATCTCTTCAGATATTAAAAGGTAAAGGTTCCCCCCGCACATTTGTGCAGTCGTGTCCGACTCTAGGGGCCAGTGCTCATCTCCATTTGTTAGCTGAAGAGCCAGCGTTGTCCAAAGACGCTTCCATGGTCATGTGGCCAGCATGACGTGTGTGGAACGCTGTTACCTACCCACCGAAGTGGGTATTAATCTACTTCCATTTGCATGCTTTCAAATTGCTAGGTTGGCAAGAGCTGGGGCGAGTGCGGGAGCTCACTCCGTCATGCGGGGCTAGGGATTCGAACCTCCGAACTTGCGATCGCAAGCCTGGCGTCTTACCCGCTGAGCCACCACGCCACTTCTCTTCAGATATTAATTAGTCCCAAAAATAACATAACTCTCACACCCAGAATTTATGTCATAAATTGAATTTGTCAACCCAACAGTTCGAAAGCTAATGCAAGTAGATAAATGGGTACCACCTTAAGTGGGAGAAATTGCTGGCGTCCTGTCAGGGGTCGCCCACCGGAATGAAGAACATCTCGTGAATGGCGGCGGAGACGATGGATCCCAAACAGCAACATCCAGGACATCAGCAGCCGACTCTGAAGCAAGGTATTCTGGGACATGTAGTCCAATACCCACGGAAAAGAGTCGGTTCCCTTACCCCTCCCCTTAGCGCGCGGTAAAATGTTGTTAATATATGAATGTATAAATATATGAAATGCAATGTAGTAAGCCGCCTAGAGCCCTCCGTTAGGGAGGGGATAGGCGGGGTATAAATACGATAAATAAATAAATAAATAAATTGTCTATATCTGGTTTCTGCAATGGGATTAAGATATTCAAACTGTAGTTTAGAGCATATGCAGCGTGGATTTTAGAGTGGTGTGATTAAATATATTATTTTATTTATTTATTTATTTATTTATTTATTTTTCAAATTTATTCCCCGCCCATCTCCCATGCAAGGGACTCTGGGCGGGTTACAATAAATAAAAATTTAAAAACTATACAAAATATCTAAAAACACAAGCAAAACATAATAAAATAAAATCCAAGATGGACTTGGACCCGCAGAATAGAATTTTATTATTACTATTTATTAAATTTATATTACCGCCCATCTCCCCTATCGGGGACCCTGGGCGGTTCACAATAAAACATAGTTAAAACATAAATATAAAATTACAATATAATAAATAATATAAAATCCAAGTATAAAAGATGTTAAAAATGGTAATACTGGGGAGCTTCATGGGACCAGCCATCCCCAAGAGGAACTGTTGGCATTACCCTGCCAGGCAAGGTGGCAGAACCAGGTCTTTAAGCCTTTCCGAAAGGTCGTGAGCGAGGAAACCCGCCTCAGCTCTGGGGGTAAGGTATTCCAACATGAACAAGAATGTTACAGCAAGGACATCTGGAAAAGTTTCATAGTCACACCTTTACAGACAACCAGTCACACCTTTTACAGTATTTTATTAATCTAAATGTCAGGTCTGAAGGGGCATGCTTCTCTTAAGTTTTAAAAGACAATGGAAAATGGATATTGACTGCCTTTCAGTTAATAAGAACGGAACAATGCCATTTCTGTTGTCTAATCTATCAGTAATATTAAAGTACATATTCAAGAAGAAAATGTGTTCTTGTTCCCATGTCTAAAATATTCTGGTGGCCTATGTATGTAGGATTTCCCCCCTTTTTTCATTCTTTCTGAAAGGAACTTGCAACCAGGTGAAAATCTGCCACTTAATATTGTGGCCAAAGGACCACCCAAGTTTGAGAACTTTGCCATCTCAAGCAAATTTAAGATGTTTTACTCTTCACTGATGTTTACGAACAGCAATGTCAAGGATTCCTGCTGATTCTTCTTTTCAAAAAGTACAGGAAAATCTTTTGAACATATAAAATATTTGTTTTTCCCATCATGTGAAGGGAAAAATATCAGTGCCATTATTTGGTTGTGGTTCAAATAAGTTCAGTTCTCAAATAAGCACAGTTCTCCCTATATCTTTCAAAACACTGAAATAATGAATGAAATGTAGAAGCCCCGGTGCAATCCATGAGAAATGGAGCTTCTGCAAGGTATGATATTGAGCCTAAACCTGCATATTAAGGGTAACTATGCGCACACAGCTGAAATGATTTCTATCACACCTTGCCTGCCAGAAAACAGAAGAAATATTTATTCAGGAAGATAGAGACCACTTTGTTTTTAATTTCTTTAAGCTGTGGTAGCTGTGCTGAATGTTTTGAAGCTAACCTAATTTAGTTATTGTGTGAGGCCCATGTCTTATCCACAGAAGAACTTTGGACACTTGGAGGTTTTCAATCGAAATCTCCCAGTGCCATTGATGGGTTGATTTCAATTAAAGCGCAAACACAGTTTTACCACCTTATATGTTGGCTTACGTACTGCATTCTGCATGCATGTCAGTACACTGCATGCATGTGCCTCCTAGTTGGTGGTTTGCAGGCAGTAGTATGTTGATTTGCAAGATAGTTTCTAGTTAGAGATCCTAGCTTGCAGAGAATAATGTGATCATAGTTGGAATGAAAGTGTGCTTTTGTTACATTTGTAGTGTGCTGGTCAAAATATACCCAAACTGTCCTTCCTGCTAGCAGGGAATGCTGCATGTGGCATAGGAAAAACTAAGTCTGGTAACCTATTCTACACCATTTCTGTATTATTAAAAAGCACCATATGAAATCCTTGATTGACCAAAGCCATAATGGTCAGCAGAGGTCAATACCTGTGGAACCATCTAAAGATTCAGGCATGTGGAAGATTGTGACTTGAAATGAAAGAGGAGTAAATGGGAAAAAGTGTGAATTAACAAATGAAATGAAATAAATAAAAATAGATATGCTGTGCGGGCTATTTGAAAACCCAAGAAAAAATTAAGAGTACTGACTGTTAGATGAGTATCCATTTAGAAAAGAAGTCTGTTGTTTCAAATACATGATTTAAGCATACTGTAAGTTAATTTATACGTATACATGGAAAAGAATGAACATAAGTAGATATAGTACATACCGTTTTTTAATGGAACTTATCAGCACTTTTGATCAGTGACGTCATCAAAGTAAACAAACCCACGTGGTGCTGACGTCACCAGGTCATGCCCCCAAGGGGAAGTGACGTACCCAGCCCCCACCCTCCGGATATGACGTGCATAGCCCTCCTCCCCGGATGTGATGTGCATAATCCTCCCCCCCACGTGGTGAAGGGGTCACAAGGTCGTAACCCTAGCCGGATATGACGTGAGGGCCTAATCCCATCAAGAAAAGCATGAGTAACCCTAATCAGATAAGGCGTGTCGAACCTAGCCCCCATCAAGAAAGTGATTAGATTAACCCCTAGCCTAATTCTATGGGACATCCAAAATAAAAAATAAATACATTTAAAACACCTAAGTAATGTGAATCATTAACAGAGGCCTAGGCTGAGCTTTATTTTTGGGAAACATATCCTACTTTGTGAAATAAAAAATAATAGCCTGATGATGCTTTTAATTTTTTGTGATGTTTTAAAAATCAGCGCCTCGAATGCTGGAAAAAGGAGCCCCTAAAAGGCAGCCACAGCCTGCATTTGACCTAGGCTGAGCTTTATTTTTGGGAAACATATCCTACTTTGTGAAATAAAAAATAATAGCCTGATGATGCTTTTAATTTTTTGTGATGTTTTAAAAATCAGCGCCTCGAATGCTGGGAAAAGGAGCCCCTAAAAGGCAGCCACAGCCTGCATTTGACCTAGGCTGAGCTTTATTTTTGGGAAACATATCTTACTTTGTGAAATAAAAAATAATAGCCTGATGATGCTTTTAATTTTTTGTGATGTTTTAAAAATCAGCGCCTCGAATGCTGGGAAAAGGAGCCCCTAAAAGGCAGCCACAGCCTGCATTTGACCTAGGCTGAGCTTTATTTTTGGGAAACATATCCTACTTTGTGAAATAAAAAATAATAGCCTGATGATGCTTTTAATTTTTTGTGATGTTTTAAAAATCAGCGCCTCGAATGCTGGGAAAAGGAGCCCCTAAAAGGCAGCCACAGCCTGCATTTGACCTAGGCTGAGCTTTATTTTTGGGAAACATATCCTACTTTGTGAAATAAAAAATAATAGCCTGATGATGCTTTTAATTTTTTGTGATGTTTTAAAAATCAGCGCCTCGAATGCTGGAAAAAGGAGCCCCTAAAAGGCAGCCACAGCCTGCATTTGACCTAGCCCCCAGCTTTTACCTTTGTAAAAATCTAAAGACACATATTTTGGCAGAGGTACCCTCAAAGCCACACGTACGCGTAAGCGTTTCAAGAAAGGCCTTAATAAAATTTATTCCACCCCTACAGCAAAAGACAAGGAATATTAACAGGAATTTAAGTACTCGCAAGCGGCAAGCGGGCAGGCGGCAAGTATCCGGTCGTGGCATGCCCGGGCATGTCAAGGCCCGGCGATTAGGGGCGTGCATGTTTGTGTCTGCTAGTAAAAAGGGGGTTAGGCCTTGTTCAGAACATGCCCGGGCATGTCAAGGCCCAGCGATTCAGGGCACGCGCAAGGCTCGATGACGTGTCTTCGCAGGGGGCAGGCGAGCTTGTGCACACAGACCTGAACAGCTATCGGTTTAAACCTAGCCGGGGTTGAAAATAATATGGCTGCCTCAGATTCCAAAGAAGTGTTTAATGAAGGTTCCGCAAGCCTATTTACCTCATTGGACACCCCTACCAACACAAGGAGCAACTCAAGACCGTTGCTGGCACAATGCAGCAGAAGCTGCTGTCGGGGATTTGATAAAGAAAATGAATTCTTCAGACCGGTGTTGTACGGGTGTAGTAAGCAGTGCTGTAAATTTAGCGATGAGGAACAGGGGAAAACAGTGGACACATCCTGTAATACTTACGAAGCGGTTTGTGAAACGGTGAACAGATCATCTTTAGACCCTCTCAAAGGACACGGAGAGGGTAAGTAACTATTTTTATTTATCATTATGTAAATGCTGATGGAGCCGGTAGCACACTAACAGGATATGTTTTATATTTTGCAGTCTCTGAATTAACACCACCTAGCCAGCAAGCACTTCAAGATACCCCAATTTTATATTCCAGTGTTAATCGCCGCGGTCACAAAGCTTCTGAAGATTTTTCTGATCTAGAATATAACCAGGATTCCAATCTATCCCAGAGACCAAGCTATCTGTCCTGTGAGTTAAAGAGCTGCAATATATGTAAAGACTGGCTTGCTTGCGACTGGGGACATGATTTGTGGGGTATAGACGGGTCAGAAAGGGCATCATATTGTAAAATAGCGTGTTATGACACTTTATCTTCTGATGCTGAAAGTGATGATGAGGGGGTATTTTTCTGATGGTGGAGCCGTGCTCCTCTGAACTCTGTATTACCAATAAAAGCATGTGTTAAAGGCAACACGCGAACATTTGTCAACGGTATTTCAGTATAATGACGCATGAAAAGCTTCTAAGGCGCATTTATTATACACCTGGCTGTGTAGGGAGTTATGGAGGTGTGAATACCCTATTTCAGGAGGGTAGAAAACATGATAAAAACCTGTCCATGAAGCAAGTCAAGACATGGCTGTCAGAGCAAGATGCTTATACGCTTCATAAGCCTGCAAGAATTAATTTTCCTAGAAATAAAACAGTGGTGTCCGGCTTAGATCATCAATGGCAGGCCGACCTCATCGATGTCTCCAAATTTTCTAAGGAGAACCATGGAAAAAAGTACATCTTAACAGTTATCGATGTGTTATCTAAATATGCCTGGGCCTCCCCTTTATCTGATAAATCGGGGAGGGAAGTCACAACCGCCTTCCAGAATATCTTTGAAGCAGGGCGCGCACCCCGAAAAATACAGACAGATGCCGGTAAAGAGTTCTTGAATATTCCACAGAAGAAACTTTTAGCACGTTATGGCATTCATCATTTTGTCACTCATAGTGAAACTAAAGCAGCCGTTATAGAGAGGTTTAATAGAACCCTAAAAAACAAACTCTGGAGATATTTCACAGCCAGAAATACCCATCGGTATGTAGACATTTTGCAAGATATTCTTCAGGGGTACAATAGCACTTATCACTGTAGCATCGGGACTGCTCCTAACACCGTAAATTTGTCTAACGAAAGGGAGGTGTGGATGAGGCTGTATGGGGAAGCTTTAAAAAGTAAAAGAAAGGAAAAATGTCTTAAGGTGGGAGATCATGTTAGGGTATCCAGACTGAAGGGTAAGTTTGAAAAGGGCTATCAGCAAACCTATACGGATGAAATATTCATCATCAAAGAACTGGGGACAAGGGGGGAAAGAGTGGTGTATAGATTAAATGATTACATGGGTGACCCTGTAAAGGGGTCTTTTTACTCTGAGGAGGTCCAAAAGGTTCCTGCTGACCAACAGCGTGTATACAGAATAGAGAAAGTTATCCGAAAAAGAGGGCGGGGGAGACACAGAGAGTTTCTAGTCAAATGGACAGGGTGGCCAGAGAAGTTCAACAGTTGGGTTAAGGAGACTGAAGTACAGCATCTTTGATATGGCAGGATTTTACATCACCCTCCCCAGCAATGCATCAGCAGCAATTTTCCCGCAAAACAGAAATTCTAATTTTACTATTCAATTAGCGAGATCGTTGGATCTTCCAGGGTCATGGGAAGTAGGGCTAGCAGAGATACAGTACCCGCATAGTTGGCACACATTAACTTCTCCTGGAAATTTTGAAATTGCTAACGAGACAAAGAGATGGCAATTTTCTTTGAGAAGTGGGTACTATACCGGCATCCGACAACTGTTAGATAATATGAATAGGCTTATATCAAATGCCAAGGATGGACCTAAGACAACCCTGCAGTATGATTCGGTGGCTCGAAAAATTAATCTTAGAGGAGATGAACCACATACCATTCTAGTTAACGGAGAACTTGGACAACTGTTAGGCATGTTCCCTGTATTCAGCACCTTATATGTTTACACAGACATTGTAGAGCCCCAGATAGTGGGTGACTTCTATGTGCCTTTATTGCGCTGTGTGCCGGCGCGGGGGCAAGACAATGATTTCATCACCAGGACCTATGACCGCCCACATTATATACCGGTCAGCAAGCATCACATCGATACCATTACCATAGAAATCAAAACAGACCAGGACGAAAATGTGCGTTTTTATCACGGGAATGTGATTGTCAAGCTTCATTTTAGGCCTCAGAAAAGTGAAGGATGGTTGTAATCAAGGAGCACGGGAGCCCTCATGACTACGTGGCTTACTACAGGGCCCAAGCCGGTGGTGGCCTTGCAGGCTTCCGAGGAGCTCCCATTATGTACGGGACAGGGCTAGGGGGGCTGTTCCGTGGGCTTTTTCGAAAAGCAATGCCTTTTTTGAGGCGAGGATTAGAAATCATTAAGCCGCATGTGAAATCTGCTGCCAAAAATATTGCCAGAGATGTTGCAGGGCATCTTGTATCCCGTATTGTTGAGAGGGGGCAGGAGGGATCGGGGATGTTCGTAGCCAGGAAGAATCACGCATTGGGACCGCCTATACCGTTTAAAAAGAGAAGACTTGTGAAAAAGCCCCGTCATACCAAGAGGAGACGTGCACAGAAGAGGAAGCCCTGTGACAAGCAAGACATATTCTAATACAATATGTCATTTATTCATTCTGCTTCAGAGGAATGTGTTAAATCAGAACTGGATCTTTTTCAACTGGCTCCTACACAGACCAGTATTGAAAACAGCACATATGTTGAGATCCCTCCTTTATCCGCTCTATCACCCAATGCGCCCTTGGAATTTTTTATCACGGGGCATGGTGAGCATTACACGGATTTAAACAACACCCTGTTGTATGTGAGTTGCAAGATTGTGAAATCCGACGGCACGGATATCGATGATGGCGCAAGGGTGGCCCTGACCAACTACCCCATAGCATCGTTGTTTAACCAGCTGGATGTTACCTTGGGAGATCGGCTCATTACACAGAGCCATCATTGCTATTCTTATTGTGCCATGATTGAACTGATTCTGAACTTTGGTGGTGATGCGTTGGGAACCCAATTTACAGCTGGTGGGTTTTACAAAGATGATTCGGAGCTCATGGAGAGTACCCTGCTGACAGCTGCAGGCAACTCCGGTTTCAGAACAAGAGCAAGACACACGGCCGGTAGTCGTAAATGGGACCTGCTTGGGCCTCTGCATAGCGATCTGTTTTTTCAAGACAAGCTGCTAATTAACGGGGTTGATGTGAAAGTCAAACTCACAAGAAGCAGAAATGAATTTTGTCTGATGAAGGACGGCAATGAGAATTACAAAGTACAGCTCCTGTCGGCATCTCTCTTTGTAAAACGTGTAAAAGTATCAGCAGCAGTGCTCCTGGGTCATGCAGAAGCCTTGCTAACCTCCAATGCGAAATACCCCATTGATCGTGTGGGGATGAAGGTTTACAGCATTCCTGCAGGCAGCCTTGTGTGTAATCAGGAAAACCTATTTCTGGGACAGTTACCTAAACAATTAGTGATAGGGTTTGTGGACAATGCATCTTTTAGCGGGGATTATGAAAGAAACCCGTTCAATTTTCAGCACTGCAATGTCAATTTTTGCGCCCTGCATTGTGATGGCGAGCAGATCCCCGCAAAGCCTCTACAGCCTGATTATGAGCATGATCTTTTTGTGAGAGAGTACATGCAGATGGTGCAAGCAACAGGGAAAGGCATGAAAGACAGGCCTCTGTTAATCTGCCGGGAAGAGTTTAAACAAGGGTATACTTTGTATTGTTTTGACTTGAGTCCTGATCAGGGGTGCTCTGAGCACTATTCTTTGATCAGGAACGGTAACCTCAGAGCCGAAATTAGATTTGCTCAACCCCTCCCCAACACCGTCAACATCATTCTCTATGCAATCTTTGAAAACCTTATTGAAATAAGTCATACAAGGAACGTGCTTTATGATTATATGTGAGCATGGACACGCTACAGCTCCTTCATTTGTTCTCTGGAAATACTGGTTTTCTAGGGGTCTACCCTTGTGATCTGCTACCCCGGAGACAAATCACCAAAATAACTTTTGGATTAATTGTAAACACCCACCCTCAAACTCTGCCTGGTGAACACTGGCTGGCTCTCTACTTCCCATCTCCCGGATATGGCGAATTTTTTGATTCTTATGGAAGACCGCCAGATAGCCCTGACTTTCCTGGATCCATAGTGAAGTTTTTAGAGCGGCAAGCTGAGAAGTACACATTTCACCAACGTCAATTGCAACACCCCAGTGCTGTGACCTGTGGGCAACACTGTGTTTTTTCTACTGAACAGGACTAAAGGCGTGGGCTATGAAAATATTTTAAAGATGTACTCTGATGACAATGTTAAAAATGATCAAATGGTAAAGCTGTTTGTAAAAACTATAAAGGTGGGGAGGGGGCTTGGAACCTGTAACCGTCACCAGTGCATGCAGACATGTCTACCTTACTGTAAAACAAAGTAAAAACGTTTTAAGTCTTTTTCTTTATTTTACAGTAAGGTAGACATGTCTGCATGCACTGGTGACGGTTACAGGTTCCAAGCCCCCTCCCCACCTTTATAGTTTTTACAAACAGCTTTACCATTTGATCATTTTTAACATTGTCATCAGAGTACATCTTTAAAATATTTTCATAGCCCACGCCTTTAGTCCTGTTCAGTAGAAAAAACACACAGTGTTGCCCACAGGTCACAGCACTGGGGTGTTGCAATTGACGTTGGTGAAATGTGTACTTCTCAGCTTGCCGCTCTAAAAACTTCACTATGGATCCAGGAAAGTCAGGGCTATCTGGCGGTCTTCCATAAGAATCAAAAAATTCGCCATATCCGGGAGATGGGAAGTAGAGAGCCAGCCAGTGTTCACCAGGCAGAGTTTGAGGGTGGGTGTTTACAATTAATCCAAAAGGTATTTTGGTGATTTGTCTCCGGGGTAGCAGATCACAAGGGTAGACCCCTAGAAAACCAGTATTTCCAGAGAACAAATGAAGGAGCTGTAGCGTGTCCATGCTCACATATAATCATAAAGCACGTTCCTTGTATGACTTATTTCAATAAGGTTTTCAAAGATTGCATAGAGAATCATGTTGACGGTGTTGGGGAGGGGTTGAGCAAATCTAATTTCGGCTCTGAGGTTACCGTTCCTGATCAAAGAATAGTGCTCAGAGCACCCCTGATCAGGACTCAAGTCAAAACAATACAAAGTATACCCTTGTTTAAACTCTTCCCGGCAGATTAACAGAGGCCTGTCTTTCATGCCTTTCCCTGTTGCTTGCACCATCTGCATGTACTCTCTCACAAAAAGATCATGCTCATAATCAGGCTGTAGAGGCTTTGCGGGGATCTGCTCGCCATCACAATGCAGGGCGCAAAAATTGACATTGCAGTGCTGAAAATTGAACGGGTTTCTTTCATAATCCCCGCTAAAAGATGCATTGTCCACAAACCCTATCACTAATTGTTTAGGTAACTGTCCCAGAAATAGGTTTTCCTGATTACACACAAGGCTGCCTGCAGGAATGCTGTAAACCTTCATCCCCACACGATCAATGGGGTATTTCGCATTGGAGGTTAGCAAGGCTTCTGCATGACCCAGGAGCACTGCTGCTGATACTTTTACACGTTTTACAAAGAGAGATGCCGACAGGAGCTGTACTTTGTAATTCTCATTGCCGTCCTTCATCAGACAAAATTCATTTCTGCTTCTTGTGAGTTTGACTTTCACATCGACCCCGTTAATTAGCAGCTTGTCTTGAAAAAACAGATCGCTATGCAGAGGCCCAAGCAGGTCCCATTTACGACTACCGGCCGTGTGTCTTGCTCTTGTTCTGAAACCGGAGTTGCCTGCAGC
Source organism: Charina bottae (assembly GCA_023362775.1). NCBI lineage: Eukaryota > Metazoa > Chordata > Lepidosauria > Squamata > Charinaidae > Charina > Charina bottae. The sequence goes on from JALMGJ010000002.1 coordinate 119,653,727, forward strand.
TGTCAGCAGGGTACTCTCCATGAGCTCCGAATCATCTTTGTAAAACCCGCCAGCTGTAAATTGGGTTCCCAATGCATCACCACCAAAGTTCAGAATCAGTTCAATCATGGCACGATAAGAATAGCAATGATGGCTCTGTGTAATGAGCCGATCTCCCAAGGTAACATCCAGCTGGTTAAACAACGATGCTATGGGGTAGTTGGTCAGGGCCACCCTTGCGCCATCATCGATATCCGTGCTGTCGGATTTCACAATCTTGCAACTCACATACAACAGGGTGTTGTTTAAATCCGTGTAATGCTCACCATGCCCCGTGATAAAAAATTCCAAGGGCGCATTGGGTGATAGAGCGGATAAAGGAGGGATCTCAACATATGTGCTGTTTTCAATACTGGTCTGTGTAGGAGCCAGTTGAAAAAGATCCAGTTCTGATTTAACACATTCCTCTGAAGCAGAATGAATAAATGACATATTGTATTAGAATATGTCTTGCTTGTCACAGGGCTTCCTCTTCTGTGCACGTCTCCTCTTGGTATGACGGGGCTTTTTCACAAGTCTTCTCTTTTTAAACGGTATAGGCGGTCCCAATGCGTGATTCTTCCTGGCTACGAACATCCCCGATCCCTCCTGCCCCCTCTCAACAATACGGGATACAAGATGCCCTGCAACATCTCTGGCAATATTTTTGGCAGCAGATTTCACATGCGGCTTAATGATTTCTAATCCTCGCCTCAAAAAAGGCATTGCTTTTCGAAAAAGCCCACGGAACAGCCCCCCTAGCCCTGTCCCGTACATAATGGGAGCTCCTCGGAAGCCTGCAAGGCCACCACCGGCTTGGGCCCTGTAGTAAGCCACGTAGTCATGAGGGCTCCCGTGCTCCTTGATTACAACCATCCTTCACTTTTCTGAGGCCTAAAATGACGCTTGACAATCACATTCCCGTGATAAAAACGCACATTTTCGTCCTGGTCTGTTTTGATTTCTATGGTAATGGTATCGATGTGATGCTTGCTGACCGGTATATAATGTGGGCGGTCATAGGTCCTGGTGATGAAATCATTGTCTTGCCCCCGCGCTGGCACACAGCGCAATAAAGGCACATAGAAGTCACCCACTATCTGGGGCTCTACAATGTCTGTGTAAACATATAAGGTGCTGAATACCGGGAACATGCCTAACAGTTGTCCAAGTTCTCCGTTAACTAGAATGGTATGTGGTTCATCTCCTCTAAGATTAATTTTTCGAGCCACCGAATCATACTGCAGGGTTGTCTTAGGTCCATCCTTGGCATTTGATATAAGCCTATTCATATTATCTAACAGTTGTCGGATGCCGGTATAGTACCCACTTCTCAAAGAAAATTGCCATCTCTTTGTCTCGTTAGCAATTTCAAAATTTCCAGGAGAAGTTAATGTGTGCCAACTATGCGGGTACTGTATCTCTGCTAGCCCTACTTCCCATGACCCTGGAAGATCCAACGATCTCGCTAATTGAATAGTAAAATTAGAATTTCTGTTTTGCGGGAAAATTGCTGCTGATGCATTGCTGGGGAGGGTGATGTAAAATCCTGCCATATCAAAGATGCTGTACTTCAGTCTCCTTAACCCAACTGTTGAACTTCTCTGGCCACCCTGTCCATTTGACTAGAAACTCTCTGTGTCTCCCCCGCCCTCTTTTTCGGATAACTTTCTCTATTCTGTATACACGCTGTTGGTCAGCAGGAACCTTTTGGACCTCCTCAGAGTAAAAAGACCCCTTTACAGGGTCACCCATGTAATCATTTAATCTATACACCACTCTTTCCCCCCTTGTCCCCAGTTCTTTGATGATGAATATTTCATCCGTATAGGTTTGCTGATAGCCCTTTTCAAACTTACCCTTCAGTCTGGATACCCTAACATGATCTCCCACCTTAAGACATTTTTCCTTTCTTTTACTTTTTAAAGCTTCCCCATACAGCCTCATCCACACCTCCCTTTCGTTAGACAAATTTACGGTGTTAGGAGCAGTCCCGATGCTACGGTGATAAGTGCTATTGTACCCCTGAAGAATATCTTGCAAAATGTCTACATACCGATGGGTATTTCTGGCTGTGAAATATCTCCAGAGTTTGTTTTTTAGGGTTCTATTAAACCTCTCTATAACGGCTGCTTTAGTTTCACTATGAGTGACAAAATGATGAATGCCATAACGTGCTAAAAGTTTCTTCTGTGGAATATTCAAGAACTCTTTACCGGCATCTGTCTGTATTTTTCGGGGTGCGCGCCCTGCTTCAAAGATATTCTGGAAGGCGGTTGTGACTTCCCTCCCCGATTTATCAGATAAAGGGGAGGCCCAGGCATATTTAGATAACACATCGATAACTGTTAAGATGTACTTTTTTCCATGGTTCTCCTTAGAAAATTTGGAGACATCGATGAGGTCGGCCTGCCATTGATGATCTAAGCCGGACACCACTGTTTTATTTCTAGGAAAATTAATTCTTGCAGGCTTATGAAGCGTATAAGCATCTTGCTCTGACAGCCATGTCTTGACTTGCTTCATGGACAGGTTTTTATCATGTTTTCTACCCTCCTGAAATAGGGTATTCACACCTCCATAACTCCCTACACAGCCAGGTGTATAATAAATGCGCCTTAGAAGCTTTTCATGCGTCATTATACTGAAATACCGTTGACAAATGTTCGCGTGTTGCCTTTAACACATGCTTTTATTGGTAATACAGAGTTCAGAGGAGCACGGCTCCACCATCAGAAAAATACCCCCTCATCATCACTTTCAGCATCAGAAGATAAAGTGTCATAACACGCTATTTTACAATATGATGCCCTTTCTGACCCGTCTATACCCCACAAATCATGTCCCCAGTCGCAAGCAAGCCAGTCTTTACATATATTGCAGCTCTTTAACTCACAGGACAGATAGCTTGGTCTCTGGGATAGATTGGAATCCTGGTTATATTCTAGATCAGAAAAATCTTCAGAAGCTTTGTGACCGCGGCGATTAACACTGGAATATAAAATTGGGGTATCTTGAAGTGCTTGCTGGCTAGGTGGTGTTAATTCAGAGACTGCAAAATATAAAACATATCCTGTTAGTGTGCTACCGGCTCCATCAGCATTTACATAATGATAAATAAAAATAGTTACTTACCCTCTCCGTGTCCTTTGAGAGGGTCTAAAGATGATCTGTTCACCGTTTCACAAACCGCTTCGTAAGTATTACAGGATGTGTCCACTGTTTTCCCCTGTTCCTCATCGCTAAATTTACAGCACTGCTTACTACACCCGTACAACACCGGTCTGAAGAATTCATTTTCTTTATCAAATCCCCGACAGCAGCTTCTGCTGCATTGTGCCAGCAACGGTCTTGAGTTGCTCCTTGTGTTGGTAGGGGTGTCCAATGAGGTAAATAGGCTTGCGGAACCTTCATTAAACACTTCTTTGGAATCTGAGGCAGCCATATTATTTTCAACCCCGGCTAGGTTTAAACCGATAGCTGTTCAGGTCTGTGTGCACAAGCTCGCCTGCCCCCTGCGAAGACACGTCATCGAGCCTTGCGCGTGCCCTGAATCGCTGGGCCTTGACATGCCCGGGCATGTTCTGAACAAGGCCTAACCCCCTTTTTACTAGCAGACACAAACATGCACGCCCCTAATCGCCGGGCCTTGACATGCCCGGGCATGCCACGACCGGATACTTGCCGCCTGCCCGCTTGCCGCTTGCGAGTACTTAAATTCCTGTTAATATTCCTTGTCTTTTGCTGTAGGGGTGGAATAAATTTTATTAAGGCCTTTCTTGAAACGCTTACGCGTACGTGTGGCTTTGAGGGTACCTCTGCCAAAATATGTGTCTTTAGATTTTTACAAAGGTAAAAGCTGGGGGCTAGGTCAAATGCAGGCTGTGGCTGCCTTTTAGGGGCTCCTTTTTCCAGCATTCGAGGCGCTGATTTTTAAAACATCACAAAAAATTAAAAGCATCATCAGGCTATTATTTTTTATTTCACAAAGTAGGATATGTTTCCCAAAAATAAAGCTCAGCCTAGGTCAAATGCAGGCTGTGGCTGCCTTTTAGGGGCTCCTTTTCCCAGCATTCGAGGCGCTGATTTTTAAAACATCACAAAAAATTAAAAGCATCATCAGGCTATTATTTTTTATTTCACAAAGTAGGATATGTTTCCCAAAAATAAAGCTCAGCCTAGGTCAAATGCAGGCTGTGGCTGCCTTTTAGGGGCTCCTTTTTCCAGCATTCGAGGCGCTGATTTTTAAAACATCACAAAAAATTAAAAGCATCATCAGGCTATTATTTTTTATTTCACAAAGTAGGATATGTTTCCCAAAAATAAAGCTCAGCCTAGGCCTCTGTTAATGATTCACATTACTTAGGTGTTTTAAATGTATTTATTTTTTATTTTGGATGTCCCATAGAATTAGGCTAGGGGTTAATCTAATCACTTTCTTGATGGGGGCTAGGTTCGACACGCCTTATCTGATTAGGGTTACTCATGCTTTTCTTGATGGGATTAGGCCCTCACGTCATATCCGGCTAGGGTTACGACCTTGTGACCCCTTCACCACGTGGGGGGGAGGATTATGCACATCACATCCGGGGAGGAGGGCTATGCACGTCATATCCGGAGGGTGGGGGCTGGGTACGTCACTTCCCCTTGGGGGCATGACCTGGTGACGTCAGCACCACGTGGGTTTGTTTACTTTGATGACGTCACTGATCAAAAGTGCTGATAAGTTCCATTAAAAAACGGTATGTACTATATCTACTAACATAAGTCAAAAAGCATGATCAATTTGGTAGTTCATGTGAAAGACAGAGACGTGAGAGATGGTTCTCAGATTTACAGTATATGAAGCTTAGAAGTCATTTCCAAAACCATCTATAGGTGCAGATTAACTTGCCTTCTCAAAAGAGACAGGCCTCCTTCCATTTATTTGTTTGTTTATTTGTTTGTTTATTATTTTTTGATCTGTTCAATTGTGTCCGATTCTTGGAGACTACCTGGATAAGTCCCTGCAATTTTCTTGGCAAGGTTTTTCAGAAGTGGTTTGCCATGGCCTGCTTCCTAGGGCTGAGAGAAAGTGACTGGCCCAAGGTCACCCAGCTGGCTTTGTGCCTAAGGTGGGACTAGAACTCACGGTCTCCCAGTTTCTGGCCTGGTGCCTTAACCACTACACCAAACTGGCTCTTTCCCTTTATTTTAGAAAGAGTACAAAATAGTACATGAAAGAGAATGAAACTCTAACTGCCTTGATCTCTCTCTCTCTTTCTCTCTCTCTGTATATAAATAAAATATTTGGAAAGTAAACTGTTCTTCATAATTATTATGTTGTTACTTTAGATTTTTTCCTAATAAATTTATGAATGTGAACTCAAGGAAACTTGTTCCTTGGACTGATTGTTTCCAGTCCTGGTTACTGGCAGAGAAGGCTGATAAGAGAATTTGTGTAGGATACAAGTGTGATGAGATGTTCTAAATATGAAACAAGACTATTATTTGTCAAGAGTGGCTCTTTGAAAAAAAATGTATGTGAAAGAAAAGGAGAGAAGTAAAAAAGGAAAAAAATATCTGGAGTGAAAGTACAATGACTGCAGAAACAGAAAGTACAAATCCTATATGAAAAAGTATTTATTATTTATTTAATTTTTATCCCACCTTTATTATTTTTATAAATAACTCAAGGCGGTGAACATACCAAATAATCCTTCCTCCTCCTATTTTCCCCACAACAACAACCCTGTGAGGTGAGTCCCTGCAATTTTCTTGGCAAGGTTTTTCAGAAGTGGTTTGCCATGGCCTGCTTCCTAGGGCTGAGAGAGAGTGACTGGCCCAAGGTCACCCAGCCGGCTTTCATGCCTAAGGCGGGACTAGAACTCACGGTCTCCTGGTTTCTAGCCCCGCACCTTAACCACTAGACCATTACTCTTCCAACAGAATGAATGGAAAGTGGATGTATAGAAAGTGGATGAGGAAAACCAGAGTGAAAAGAATTATGTTATAGGGTGCCACAGAAGTGTGTAGAATTACTGATATGAAGTATAAAGAAGGATTCTTGTTGGAATAAGTTAAAGAGGCTGTGAGTAAGATAAGAAATTATTGGAATAATTACTGCAAAAATGATATATAAATAAATAAGCAAAATGTACAGTTTTTATATATATAGAAAAAGATAGTTGCAAATAATGTAGTCAACGAGAGCAAGGAATGGTTAAGATTAAAAGAAGTAGAGAAAATGCAATTTGTTTTTCATGAAAATAATAGTTTTGCAAGTTGCTGAAAAGGACCAACAAAGGAATCTCTTTGCTCTCTTATCAGCATAGAATTCACACAAATGTACAGTATTTCATTTGGATTTTTACTATTAAAATCATTTGGATTTTTACTATTTATTGGATTGTATTTTAAGATTTATAGGTTCTTAGTTTTAATATTTTATTGTAAACCGCCCAGAGTCTACTTTTGTAGAGATGAGCAGTGATAAATTTGACAAACAAACAAACAAATAAATAAATTTCAAATGGTTAGATCTCCAGGAATAGAAGAGCTGGTAACATACAAGCAGGATCAAAATAAGTCTATTTCTGTAAAAACTGGTATCTTTTACCTTTTCCTCTCTAAATACTGTAAGTGTATTTGTCTTAAAACAAGAATGGATGACCTACAGACTTCCATTATCTCATCTGCAGTTTCCTCAGAACCCTAGATAGCACTCCTGAAATTCAGTAACAAAATAACCAGATTTCAGTGATAATATCTCTTTGCTTTAAATATGAGAATAAGGGTGGAAATGATATGGCAAGATCTCTGGAAGGCTGAATATTCCTCTTCCCACCCTTAACTTTCCCAAAGAACTTTTTAAAAAAAACGTTCAGTTCCATGCCTTTTGGTGACATCACTGTTTCATTATAAGGTCTCCTACACCTGGCAGGTCAGGAGAATGAGTTGTGGCCTCCAACTCAGAGGAGTTCCCCACTTCTGTCTTAGAGCTTCTAGATAGTAAATATACAATGAACAACTACTAGCATAACTTGTCTTTCTACCATTTAGTGCAGCCTTCTGCAGTTTTCCCCATGCTGGTTGGAGAATTCTGTAACTTAAAGTCTACACATCTGGAGGGCACCCAACCTGCAAAAGGCTGATTTAGTAAAATAAGCAATGCCTGTCATAACATAATTGGTCTGGTCTTGTCTGGGCTTAGAAGCTAAGCAGTGATGAGCCTGATTAGCATTTGGATGGGAGACTGCTAGGGAATACTACGGCTGTAGGCTTGACTGTGAAGTCAACCCCATCAGTGAAGAAGGCAGTGGCTAATTCCTTCTGTATTGCTACCAAGAAAAGTACAAGGGCATGTCCATTAAGTCACCAAGGTTTGAGTTTGACGTAAAGAAGAGTTTGTTTTTTAGAGTACTAATTATTTTCAGTGGCAGTCTGGAAGCTGTTATAGCATTGTAATTGTGGTAATCTGCAAACAAAACTCTAGCCAAACTTGATATACAGTATGAGTGGGTGTATGACAGGGGTATGGTGTATGACAGCACCACCTTCCTCAACTCTCTTTGTACTTCAATGTTTGTTGCAGACTTTGAACATGCACACAAATAGTTATTATAGTCATTTGTAGCATGCCATGTGTAATGACTGCAGAACCTCTCCTGTGACCTTGCTCCACCAGGCTGGCAGACACTTCATCCAGGCATGCGGGTCCGGCCTCACTCCCCGTTAACTCTTTCATGCATGCACACTGTTACAATGCTATGGAACATTGGAACAGGGATCATGACATCATGTCAGGAAGAGCCCATAATTCAATATCAAAATACATAATTTGTATATCCCCAGTGTTTCCTGTTACATTCCAGCCTTGTTACTTTTGGTCTCTGTCTCAGATCTTGAAGTAAGCTGAGTGATCTGTCTATTGAGTAGAGATATAGGGATAGGTAGATAAATTATCATAGTCCACTTAAAGCAATTCGTTGATACAGTATATGTACCATATTTAGGCTACGGTTCTTTTACTTCAGTGCAAATGATTCATAGTTGTAAACCAACCAGGGGCATCTGCAGGAGGAGGTAAAAAAAGTCAAGATGGTGTCTGCAAATGCATGGTCACGGTCCCACCCCTTTTTAATGTGCATCGCAATGCACATAAGGGGGCTAGGCTTCGACCATGCTGTTATGGTCACCACGGTGTCTTTTATCATCCCTGCGGACATCCCTGAAGTCCATGCTATTTGATCCCAACTTAAGGTAGTCTCATTTTTCAGTTATCAGCAGAGGTAGTGAAATGTACACAGGTAGTTCAATTGTGTAAATTCATTGTGTCTTCAGTGGAAGAAAAGCTGTACCTGTATAACTGCTGGATTTATTTGGAAGTATGGTTTTCTGCTAGGTTTATGTGGATGAACATGCATGATCTCTTTTATCATCTTTCTGTGAGCTGAAAAGTGTTTCAGTGTGCCACCAGTGACCAATGATTGGTTAATAAATCCAAGGCAGTGATGGGGAGTATTAAGTGAAAATAGTATTGGAATTGAAACAAACATTGCTAGTAACTTTTTAAAACTCAAATCCTTTTTATTCTGTGCTGGATAGTATTTTCAAGTTTTGGTGCTGGGAAGGTTTCTATTTTGGTAGACCAAAAAACGAAAACAAATCCTTTTTCAGCCATATTTTTGAGCAAATAGTAAATGAAGCTGCAGTGTGAAAGTAAACCCACCTACAGTTGTTATAGAATCTGACCCAGGGAATGATGATGTTTTTTTCTTCCTCTCAGCCTTGGCTTTTCTTATTCCATTGCAAACTAATGGGTACTTTATATTTATTTCCTGTTCATTCATAGCCATGGAAAAAGACTTGTAAAGGTTCACCTCTTGCCCCATTGCAGAACAAGTTTTTGTAACAGATCAGCATGTTCTTGGCATAAATTATGGCTTCTCTGCATTCACAAAAAATCCCCTTTGTTACAATGTTTGGTTTCCTTGTGAAGATTTTCTCTCTCTGATATTCTTTGTATATAATTTCAGAAAAGCTAGTTTGGTAATCAGAAGAAAATTGTAGCTTTCACAGTTATGGCTGTTTCACAATTATTACTTTGACAATTATTTGCCCCTTCTGTACTTTTCTACTATATTGCCTAGTTGCTCAAAAAGTAATTTTTAAAAATTATTATTTTATTTTATTTTATTTTATTTTATTATTTTATTTTATTATTTTATTTTATTTTATTTTATTTTATTATTATTTTATTATTTTATTTTATTATTTTATTTTATTATTTCCTGCCTTTATTTTTTTTAAGTACAGCTGTGGGGACCTTGCTGGCAGGCATTATAGCACATTTTAAGTAGATAAAATAAAGCCACTACTGATACCATGTTTTTATTCTATTTTAATAAGTTATTTTGTAGATTTAGTATTATACATATTATGCATATAACATTATACATATTATAACAACGTACACATGTAAGCCTTCAAAGTACTTCTCTTTGTATTTTTTTATAGCAGCCCTCTAAGACTAGACATATAATTATTTCTTAGAAACCCTTTAAAAATGATTTGGAAGAAGTGCTTTAGATCTATGGTAAATGCAGAACCTCTGCTATTTTTTTCAGATGCAAGCCTAAAAAACAAAAAGCCTCTGCTTTTAGTAATACACTCAAAGTCAGTGTTACTCTTAAAACAGCAACACCTTTTTTCAGCTTTCAAAGAAGCCTTAAAAAGTCAGGCTGTTTTAATAAATAACAGAGAGGTGTTACTACCAGCTCCAAAACACTGCTTCTGAATCATATTCAAAGTATGGATAGCCCTATTCTTTTCCACATACCCCTCATTCAGCTGAGACTAAAAAAGAACTGCTTGTCTAAAGCTACTTAGTGATTTCATGGCAGAAGCTATATTAAAACCAGGGATGTGCTGTTTCTCCATTATACTAGTTGTCAGGCAGACCCTTTGTAGATGCAACACTTCCTTATTTCCTGTAGCCAGCTAAGACTATTTCTATTCTTGCTTTAGGGACTCTTCCCTTGCAAAAACTTTCTGGTTCAGAAATAGGATTAGGTCTGCTTGTTTGAGCTCTTCCCCCAGAGTTTTAATAATAATTAGGTTCTAAGGATTGTGAAAGCCATTCCAAAACCTTTGTTTCTTTCATGTAAGTATTTTATGGCTGATTTGGAGATATGTTTAGGCTGTTGTCTTATTGAAGTGTTAGAAGAAATCTTACCAAGGTTCATCCCAAGCTGGGAATGAAAAGGCGCAGGCAGTTGCTGGAACAGAGGTTTGCTGGTTTATTTCCCAAGAGCATATACAGAGTACAAAGTACAGGGTATGCTGGTTGGAAGGTGGCCACACCTGTATTTCCCCCACAGGCCATTTATATAGGAGAGCTTGGTCGTTGCTATGCAAAGGTGTTCCCGCCCCCTAGGAATTTGAGAGAAGTGTAATTTGCCAGATTTCAGAGAGGAGGCGCTCTGTGGTTGGGCCCCCTGCTGTTTATGTTTCCTGTCTGTGATCCCTGCGGGCTGTGGCTTTGTCTACTACTTGGAATGTGCACCTTGGAAGGAATCTTTTGTCATTCGATTATGGAGATCTGTTTGGCTGGGGAAGAAGGTCTACCTGAATGGGCTGGCTAAGTTCTGTGAATGAGCTGACCTTTTGTGTTCCAAGGTTTCTAATTGAATCAGAAGGGAATCCTTTGTCTAAGCAGTTGGGCTTCCTTTTACATCTTAATCTCTGGCATTATCAAACTCATTCTATTTTGTAACCTTTTTACAATTGGGCTTCCTTTACGTGTTCTGAGGGAAGACAACATGGAGGGCAGGGAGAGATCTTAATTTATTCCAACAGAAGTGTCAAATCTCTTTTCAGCTTCAATTTCTTCACTGACTGTGGGATATTAGCTTCTAGAATAGTTAGTTGAATCCTTTCTTTGTTTCACCGAGACAGTATGTACTGTGTCTATGAAGGTTCTCAGTCATCCAGGTGGAATTGTCTGTAGCTTGAATCATGTCAACTGGATTTCTATTTTCTTAGTGGAAACGTTTCGCTCCTTATCCAAGGAGCTTCTTCAGTCTGAGCAAAGTTGGTAAGGGAATCCTAAATATGTTCCTAGGTAGCTGTGTGACCTTACACCTGGGGCTAGGTCATGGTTATATTGAGATGTAATTTTTAAGTCCTTTTATCATCTAATGGAGGGTCGTTAAACTCACCATGCTGCTGTTGAGCTTCTGAAATGGTCTTAATCTTCCTAGGCACAGAAGACAACACGGGGAGGAAGATGGGGGAGAGTTTGTGCCTGAGGCCCCCACCTCTATTCAAGGAAGGATTTTCTAAGTTGGCATAAATGGATTCCTTGACCCCTCTCTCAAACCACCTATCTTCTCTGTCTAAAATGTGAACATTCACATTTTAGACAGAGAAGATAGGTGGTTTGAGAGAGGGGTCAAGGAATCCATTTATGCCAACTTAGAAAATCCTTCCTTGAATAGAGGTGGGGGCCTCAGGCACAAGCTCTCCCCCATCTTCCTCCTCGTGTTGTCTTCTGTGCCTAGGAAGATTAAGACCATTTCAGAAGCTCAACAGCAGCATGGTGATTTTAACGACCCTCCATTAGATGATAAAAGGACTTAAAAATTACATCTCAATATAACCATGACCTAGCCCCAGGTGTAAGGTCACACAGCTACCTAGGAACATATTTAGGATTCCCTTACCAACTTTGCTCAGACTGAAGAAGCTCCTTGGATAAGGAGCGAAACGTTTCCACTAAGAAAATAGAAATCCAGTTGACATGATTCAAGCTACAGACAGTATGTACTGTGCCACTTACTGCCAGACAACCACAAAGCATGAAAGTTACCCCTGTGTTTAACAGTTGGCAAGACATCATTTTCTTCAAATGCTTCACCCTTTTTTCCCCCAAATGTATCTTGTATAGTTGGGGACTTCCGGTGGGTGACATGGCCGACTGACCAGCTGTGTCCGTGAGCTCTGCGGACAGAACTGACAACATGGTGGTATTTTGGACTTGGGCAGGCTTTTTCCCGAATCCTGGAGTGTTTTCACGGACAAAGAAAATGCTTGGAATCATCCCATCTGCCTTCCAGAACGGCGACTTGTAGCCAGAGAATCGCAAACAGTGTCTGCGCAAATCTGGTAAGAGCCGCCGGGAGGCAGAGACATCACCATTTCCAAGCCACGCTGTAGCCTTAAAGAGACACTAAGTCGAGCCACCCCATTTCTAAAACACCCAATTTATATATTTTTTCAAGTTATGTACCCTAAAAAGAGACTTTTTACACCAAGGAAAAGCCTTCTCTCTTGGTGCTTATTGTTATTTCTGGGATTAATTTTTACAAAACATTTTTTTTAAAAGTTTTGGCTTGTTTCCTTTTTAAATACTAAGGAGGATTGAGAATAAATAATCACCTCCCTGCTATTATTTTTGTATTGAATTTGAAGAATTTAATATTTTCCTACACATTGAATCTGCTCTTTTGAATATTCAGCTTTCTGTTGCCATTTTCCCTGGGAGCTGCCTGTTAGCATACTTTCTCTTGTGTCAACAACTTTTGGAAATTTTCCATTAACTCATTAACTCTTATTCTTGATAGTCAAGTATCTAGGGGGCGCCATAATCTACTGCCTGAAACATGGAGGATTTCAAGGAGACTTTCTCAGAGTTTCGTTGTGAACTTAAACAGTCCATTAAACAGATCTTTTCCTGTTTATATCTATTTTGATATAAACTATTCTTTTCATATCTATTTTGCAAGATATCTGGGGCATTGTAGAAAATGACAGCTTTAAAATGTGTCATTTGGCTGGGGAAGTTGTGGAAGAAGTGGAGGAACTCAACAACGACTATAGAAATTTCTTTACTGATAGTGAGATTGAAGTTTCTGCTGATGATGACCAGATTGTGGAACTGAGGGAATTAAACGGGCAGATCGAATTGCAAATTATGAACGGAATTGTTTTCTTGATGGAAAGTTATGGGGGAAAAGAGGTTCTTTTCTATGGGAGGTTTTTTGCTGAGAAGTCTGATTTTTTAAGGGGGGCAGTTGGGCTCTTTGATCTTTCTGTGAAAAATGCCTTGTGTTTATTGTGGAGATATGTGAATGCTTTGGTCTAATTTGAACAGGGGTAAGGATTTGAGAATGTTTATCTGGATTGCTTTTAAGGCTAATTTGACTTCATTTTTTTTAATGATTTGGATTAAGATTGATAAGGTATAAACAATAAATGCTGGTTTTAGGTTTAATAGAATTAAGATTGTTATAATTGTAGTATTATAACTTTAAGAGTAGACAATTTATGTCTTTTAGTTGATTTTTATTATAGTGGACAGAAATAAAATTAAATAAATAAAATTAAATAAATAAATAAATAAATGTATAGAAATAGTGGTAGGAAGGAAATAATTAAACAAATGGTTTTTTGGGGGGGGAAGGTAAGAGGTTTATATATTTCTTTTTTTTTCTTTTTTTATCCCGTCTTTATTATTTTTTTATAAATAACTCAAGGCGGCGAACATACCTAATATTCCTTCCTCCTCCTATTTTCCCCACAACAACAACCCCGTGAGGTGAGTTGGGCTGAGAGAGAGTGACTGACCCAAGGTCACCCAGCCGGCTTTCATGCCTAAGGCGGGACAAGAACTCACAGACTCCTGGTTTCTAGCCCAGCACCTTAACCACTAGACCAAACTGGCTCTCTTTTGATATAAGGGGAAGGAGCAATTGTATTTAGTGATTTTTATAATGTGCTAATAAAATGATTTATAGAAATAATGTGATTTTGGTTTGATATAGAGTAAGGGATTGATTATGGAAATTGCTGTACATTCTTGTTAAAAGTTGGAAGTCACCTCTTTATGTAATCTTTAAAAATTCTTTTTTTCTTGTGTTCTCACACTTTTTAGTTTTTTCTTTTTGTAGTTTTTTTTCTTTTTTGTAGTTTTTATCTTTGCTTTAAATCTAATAAAATTCTTATAAAAAACCAAAACAAATGTATCTGGTATAGTTGTGGCTGAATAGTTAAATTTTTGTTTCATCTATCCAAAACACTTCGTTCCAAAATGTTACAGGCTTATCAAGGTTTTCTTTTGTGCACATTACAACACACAATTACTTTTATGATAAGGTTGGAAGAAAGGTTTCCTTTTGAAAACTCCCTCATGCAGTTCATTATTGTATAAGCAATGCTGTACTGTGGACAGCTTCTCCAACCAAATTTCTAGCAGGTGGTTTGCAATGATATGTGCAAATTTGACCAGTTTGAGGGGAATATTAGCAGACGTGGGGTTTTTTGTTTTGTTTTCCAATCTTGCTTTGATTTCCATAGTCCAGTGTAATTTCCATTTTCTTAACATTGTTTCTTACAGTTGAAATTACTAGCTTCCCTTGCTTTCTAAGAGTGACTTATCTTCATTTTCAAATGCTCAGACAGCTGCTTAGAGCAGCCCATGGATGCTGAGAGAACAATAATCACAACCTGAGGGGTTAGAAGGATCAGAGTATTTGCTCACCTGTGGAATTGTCTTCCTTTGGCTAATTGTAGTGTTCTTTCAGTCACCCTTTGGGGCCTTATTAACAACTTCACAGTAAAAAAAAGTACAGTGAATCAGCTGGAGGGTGAATCAACTGGAGAGAAGTCCAAACTTCTGTGCTTAACATGTTTATTGTTTTCTTATTTTGACTCTGTAAACAACTGCACATAAATAGTAAGTATGCACTCAGATTTTCAGAAAGAAGTTGTGCCATGTAGAGGTTGTGCCAGCTTCTGTTTACTTAGGAATTCATTGAACATACAGTTTGACAAGGAGTACCTAAACTTTTGTATGCAATTGTATATGTTAATAATCTAGCCTTTTTTGCTGAGTAACCTTAATGTTAGATAACACGGTCCTTTATTCTAGAGAAATAGTATGAGAACATTCAGGTTTTATGGACAGCAGATTTAATATCATAGCAACCACGGTTGTAAATTAAACAAAAGTCTGGTTGATGCTTTCATGTGGCACCTGAATTGATAAACCAAGATTTATAATTAATCTCCAAACAAGAATCAGAAATTATAATTTGAAAGGGATATTGCAAACTATGGTTTACTTTCATGATAGGCTTATGTAGTCTGAATTGACAAAAGTATATTTAAAATAACTGTTCTGCATTGAGATGCTACTGCAGTTTGGTACATGAATGTTGAACAGATGAAAAACAGGAACGAATTTTATCTGATCTGTGGCTTGAGATCTAATTCTTGCCTTTTTTTCCCCTGAGGTTTGAATATTTTGTTGCAGTGGTCCTCTTGGCAATTAGTATTAATGAGTTTCAGATTTGTGTCAGATTCCTATCAAGTTTTTTTTTAATTAAGAAAAATAAAAAGTATACAAAACAGACACAACCAATATTAACACACAACATCATCATCATTCATCATTGGCGATCACTTGTAGCCGAGTAAGATTGTCTTCCAAAGGTAAAATTTTAACAGTGGATCCGTAAGTGGCTATAAAGGTCAATTCTGGATCCGCACAACCTCCCACAATGAGGGCATAGGTTTCCAGGTGGGAGACGGTCATGATGAGGGTTTGCCTGACGTGCCTTCCTTTTAGCTCTTTTCTCCCTTTTGCCCTGTACTCGTGCTTCTTCAAAGTCCATAGCACCATTAATAAAGGCTGACCTCCATTTGAAACGCTCATGAGTTAGGGCTTCCCAGTTCTCAATGCTGATATTACATTTCTTTAAATTAGCTTTGAGAGTGTCTTTGAATCTCTTTTGCTGTCCACCAATATTCCGTTTTCCATTCTTAAGTTGGGAGTAAAGTAGCTGCTTTGGAAGACGATGGTCAGGCATTCGAACAACATGGCCGGTCCAACGAAGTTGATGTTGGATGATCATTGTTTCAATGCTGGTGGTTTTCGCTTCTTCTAATACGCTAACATTAGTCCGCCTATCTTCCCAAGTAATTTGCAGAATTTTTCGGAGGCAGCGTTGATGGAATCTTTCAAGAAGTTGGAGGTGGCGTTTGTAGAGGGTCCATGTTTCACAGGCGTACAGAAGGGTTGGTAGTACAATGGCTTTGTAAACAAGCATTTTGGTCTCCCTGCGAATGTCCCGATCCTCAAACACTCTACGCTTCATTCGGGAGAAAGCTACACTCGCAGAGCTCAGGCGATGCTGAATTTCAGCGTCGATGTCGGCTTTTGTAGATAGATGGCTGCCGAGATAAGAAAAGTGGTCGACATTTTCTAGTGACACACCTTTAAGCTGGATTTATGGCGCTGCGGAGTGATTGGTTCGAACTTGCTGGTAAAGCACTTTGGTTTTTTTAATGTTAATCGAGAGGCCGAGCTTTTCATATGCTTCTGCAAAGATGTTTAGGATAGTTTGAAGATCTTCCTCGGAGTGTGCACAGACTACGTTATCATCAGCATATTGAAGTTCTATAACAGAAGTTGTAATTACCTTATTTTTTGCTTTCAGCCTACTAAGATTAAAAAGCTTTCCATCTGTTCGATATATAATTTCTACACCAGTAGGAAGTTTCTCTTCAACAAGGTGTATAATCATAGCGATGAAGATAGCGAATAAGGTTGGAGCAATAACACATCCCTGTTTAACGCCGGATTCCACTTTAAATGGATCGCTTTGAGAGCCATTGTTATTCAGGATTGTTGCCATCATGTCGTCATGGAGTAGCCGCAAGATGTTCACAAATTTATCAGGGCATCCGATTTTCAGAAGGATGGTCCAGAGAGCAGTACGATTTACAGTATCAAAAGCTTTAGTCAGATCAATAAACGCCATGTACAGAGGGCGGTTTTGCTCCTTGCATTTTTCTTGAAGCTGTCGTGCAGTGAAGATCATATCCACTGTTCCCCTGGAAGGGCGGAAGCCATTTTGCGTTTCAGGGAGGATGTCTTCTGATACAGATAGGAGACGGGTTGCAATGATCTTTGCCAGGATTTTGCCTGCGGTGGCTAGAAGGGAGATGCCTCGATAGTTTCCACAGTCTGTTCTATCACCCTTTTTAAAGAGAGTGATAATTATGGCATCCCTAAAGTCTGCTGGAATCTCCTCCCTCATCCAGATTTTTTCGATGAGCTTATGAAGTTGTTGTGTAAGTTCAGGCCCGCCTTCTTTAAAGACTTCAGCAGGAATCCCATCAGGTCCACTAGCTTTGTTATTTTTCATTTGTTTAGTGGCTTTACTGACTTCCTCCAAACTAGGGGGTACTGCAAGCTCATTTCTTATTTGTTTTTGCGGGATTTGCAAGAAGACTTCATCAGCCACAGTAGAGTGACGATTAAGGAGATTGTAGTAATGCTCTTTCCAGCGCAGTGCAATAGACTCTTTGTCCTTTAGAAGTTTAGCACCATCTACTGAGCGTAAGGGATTTGTACCATGGTTTGTTGGTCCATAGATGGCCTTTATGGCATTAAAAAAGCCCCGTGCATCATGAGCATCTGCAAAATGTTGGGTTTCTTGGGCTTTTTTTATCCACCATATGTTCTTAAGTTCTCTAGTTCTTCTTTGGACTTCTGCCTTTGCACTGGCGTAGATTTTTTTCTTAACGGCACAGTTAATATCTTTTTGCCATATCCGGAAGGCTTTCCTTTTCTTGTCAATAATATGTTCAATCTCACTATCGTTCTCATCAAACCAGTCCTGATGTCTCTTAGTTTGGTATCCGATAGTTTGTTCACAGGCTGAAATAATAGAAGTCTTCAATTTAATCCAGTGTTCCTCAACATTTTCAGGAAGTTCCATAGGCAGATGTTCCTTGAGAGTTGATTGAAAGCAAGCTCGTTTAATAGAATCTTGAAGGGCCGGTGTATTCATTTTACGCCTTGGTTTTCTTCCTTGGAGCCTACGATGAGGGACAATCTTTATGGCCATCGTGGATCGAATTAATCGATTGTCTGTCCAGCAGTCATCGGCGCTCGTCATGGCTCTGGTGAGAAGTACATCGCGGCGATCTCTAGCACGGACAATTACATAATCTAAAAGATGCCAGTGCTTCGACCGTGGGTGCTTCCATGATGTTTTAAATTTATTTTTCTGGCGAAAGAGTGTGTTAGTAATGACAAGGTTATGCTCTGCACATTTAGTCAGAAGTAAGATTCCATTCGTGTTGCTGTTGTCAACTCCTTGTTTCCCAATGATCCCTGGCCACAAATCAAAGTCACGCCCAACTCTTGCATTGAAATCGCCCAGGAGGATAATTTTATCCTCCTTTGGTATCTCTGATAAGATGGTGTCCAGCTGGGTATAAATTTTTTCCTTGATATCCTCATCTGCATCTAGTGTTGGTGCGTAAGCACTTAGGATAGTTGCCTGTTGGTTTTTGGCGAGTTTTATGCGGAGAGTTGAGAGTCGTTTGTTAATCCCAGTGGGAACTTCTGACAAGAGCTTCACAAGGTCGTTTATGATAGCAAAGCCTACCCCATGTATTCGTCGTTCTTGTTCAGGCAGTCCTTTCCAAAAGAAGGTATAACCTCCTTTTTCTTCTTTCAACTGTCCTTCTCCTGCTCTTCGAGTTTCTTGGAGTGCTGCTATATCAATATTAAAACGTCTCAGCTCCCTTGCAATAATGGCAGTCCTACGTTCAGGTCATTCACTATCCATATTGTTTTGCAGTGTCCATATATTCCATGTTCCAAAATTCTTGTGTTTTT
Source organism: Charina bottae (assembly GCA_023362775.1). Taxonomy (NCBI): domain Eukaryota; kingdom Metazoa; phylum Chordata; class Lepidosauria; order Squamata; family Charinaidae; genus Charina; species Charina bottae. The sequence continues at coordinate 119,672,421 of JALMGJ010000002.1, forward strand.
TACGACCGCTAGATGGTGACCCCACTGGTCGCGGTAATCCAGTCAGGGAGAAAATGAGGCAGACTATGTTTAGGGCACCTTTTCTAGCCCCCTCCATGGGGTGGAAAACCTTTTCTAGCCATGGGGTGAGCAGAGTGGATCCTAAATAGGGCTGCTCAGTTGTGGATACAGCTGCCGAACTACTCAACTGCCTCGATCCTTGAGTCAGGGCGACTGAATCCGTATCCACCGCCCATGTGCTGGTCCATGACTAGGAGCTTCCGGATTTCACAGTCCTGCCCCTGTTGCCATTCGTCAATCACCATGGGACTTTTGGTTGTTTTGGGTTTGGTGTGGTTGGAAGACGCCTGTGTGTGAATTTGTTTTATGTGTGGAGATCGGTGCACAACGATCAGCACACAACCTTCACAGAAAAAGGCTCTAATCCAATGGCATGGATACCATGACGATTGGTGACCTTTTGTCTGCTGCAGCCTTCATCCGCCTTCGTAGCCGTTGTAACAATACACCTCGTTATCTTCCGCCTGTTCTGCCGTTGAGGACTTTCTTGGATCGTTCTTTGTCTGGTTCCTCCCCCTGGACCTTACCGCCATGGGTGACCCTACCAGGAGTACATGACTCCCGACAGCTTCGCTCACAGGGTTCATTGGGAACACACAAGCCCACTCACCACAACAAGGTGACGATCCAGTGAGTGAGAAACACACAACATACAATAGGTCAATTAAACAATCAATCATATACTTTTATAAATTTAACCTCTACGTGCACCCATCACCCGTGGGACATGTATTCTTCCTTATCTCATTACTTTTTATTGTCTTACAATTTTTAATATTAATAATTCTTATACACCCCTCTTCTTCAAAATGATAATATGTATTGATTTGGTTTTATTCCTTTCCCTTTAACAAATACATATTCTAAAAATTCACCCCATATTATCTCAAAATCGTTTCTTTTCATCAAACCCTTTTTATATTTTAATTCGCATGTCAATTTATCATTTATTGCAATGTTCCATACCTCTTTAAAGTTCAAGTTCATATTCATAATCCTCTTTCCATTTTTTAGCTATTATTAATCTTAATAATATTCATAATCCTCTTTCCATTTTTTAGCTATTATTAATCTTAAGGTGGTAACAAAAATTATTATCAATTCTTTCTTTTGCCACTTTAATTTCATATCTCCGAAATTTAACAATAGTGCTATTTTTGGACTCTTTTTCAAATTAATGGATAATATTTCATTGATCTCAACAAAAACCTTTTCCCAATTTTTTTTTATCTTTTCACATTCCCACCATAGATGTAAGTAAGTCCCAATTTCTTTTTTACACCTCCAACAATTTTTAAAATTATTTCTATTATAATGGCTCAAAATTATTGGAGTCATGTCCTATCAAGTTTTAAAGGTTTGTGGTTAGAGATACTTTATCCTTATATTTTGTGCAAAGCCTGTTTTATTGTTGATTACTTTACTTACTTTAAGCATGCTTTGTGGAAATATAACGACTTAGGACAGCAATTGGGACCAGAATTTCCATCTCTAAGCGGTACAGTCATAAAGCGCGACCCTGCAGTCCTGGCTACCATCGTTAACTGAATCCCATAGTTGTTAGGTGAGGCAACTTCCTTCTGGCTTCCCACAACCAAGTCAGTTTAGGTCTTCCAAACCTAACTGGAGATCAAGCCAATCCATAATAGCTATAATCTTTAATTAAACTAACAAAACCATCATAGCTATAGAAGATAAATTATGCAGCCCAAGTCCACTGTAATTTGTATCCCTGTGCAGAAGATCTTCTAGGAAAAGGAGAGTGAAACAATCCACTGATCATCAAATCTACTGCTAAAGTGATCCTTTGCAAGATAATGTTGTAACGCTATTGCAGATTTCCAAAGGGAATGCACTGGAAAGCTTGAGTTGATTATATCACCACTATTAGGATTTAGGGACACAAAATTCCACTTGAAGTTGAAAAAATATATTTAAAATAGTTGTGACAAAGTAATTGATTTAAAGTATGTATTCCAGATTCTGCCTATAACTTGTAATAGAAAATTTTGCCCCCTATTTTTAGGATACAGGTTTTCCATAAAGTTAAATATTGATGTGCCTCAACATCAAAACCCTATCCATGACCCAACAAGGCCCAAACATGTCTGGCTGCTCATAAACCCAAGAACAAAATCCCTTTCTACTATATGTGGACTGTAACAATTGCCTGGACATCAGTGGAAATACATAAAAACATTCCAACAAAACCCACAAAAGTTTATGTTCTAGTAGATGTTCATTCCACATAAATGTAGACAATAAAATATAACCCCAATTATATTTTTGAAAATCTGGTAAATTAAAACCACCATCATCAGTCGGTAATCTCATTTTAGCTAAATGAAATCCTAGGTGGTCTATTTTCCCACATAAATTTCTGTATAAACTTACTATATCTATCAAAAGAAAATTGGGATTAACATTGGAATACCTTGTAATATATAAATTGTGATATTCATTCTAACAACATTAATTTTACCCCACCAACCATTAATATCTAAGGCAATGTCTATGAAGGTTCTCAGTCATCCAGGTGGAATTGTCTGTAGCTTGAATCATGTCAACTGGATTTCTATTTTCTTAGTGGAAACGTTTCGCTCCTTATCCAAGGAGCTTCTTCAGTCTGAGCAAAGTTGGTAAGGGAATCCTAAATATGTTCCTAGGTAGCTGTGTGACCTTACACCTGGGGCTAGGTCATGGTTATATTGAGATGTAATTTTTAAGTCCTTTTATCATCTAATGGAGGGTCGTTAAAATCACCATGCTGCTGTTGAGCTTCTGAAATGGTCTTAATCTTCCTAGGCACAGAAGACAACACGGGGAGGAAGATGGGGGAGAGTTTGTGCCTGAGGCCCCCACCTCTATTCAAGGAAGGATTTTCCAAGTTGGCATAAATGAATTCCTTGACCCCTCTCTCAAACCACCTATCTTCTCTGTCTAAAATGTGAACATTAATGTCCTCAAATGAGTGTCCTTTTTCTTTTAGATGAAGATAAACTGCTGACTCTGGTCCTGTCCCAACACAGGAGAAATAACACCACAGGACCAGAGTCAGCAGTTTATCTTCATCTAAAAGAAAAAGGACACTCATTTGAGGACATTAATGTTCACATTTTAGACAGAGAAGATAGGTGGTTTGAGAGAGGGGTCAAGGAATCCGTTTATGCCAACTTGGAAAATCCTTCCTTGAATAGAGGTGGGGGCCTCAGGCACAAACTCTCCCCCATCTTCCTCCCCGTGTTGTCTTCTGTGCCTAGGAAGATTAAGACCATTTCAGAAGCTCAACAGCAGCATGGTGATTTTAACGACCCTCCATTAGATGATAAAAGGACTTAAAAATTACATCTCAATATAACCATGACCTAGCCCCAGGTGTAAGGTCACACAGCTACCTAGGAACATATTTAGGATTCCCTTACCAACTTTGCTCAGACTGAAGAAGCTCCTTGGATAAGGAGCGAAACGTTTCCACTAAGAAAATAGAAATCCAGTTGACATGATTCAAGCTATCTAAGGCAATGTTCTCTAGAACTTTTAACATATTTAATTCCACATATTTAGATATATTTTAAGAATATAAAGTCCTAGATACTTAATACAGTATCTGTGGCAATTACAAAACCTAAATCTTTGCATTGTGCTATTGGAACTTCAGTGCCTAAAATAAAAAAGACTTATCCCAATTAATCTTATATCTTGAATACTTACCAAAATGTTGAATCACCTGTATAAAATTTGGCAGTGAATTAACATAAGTATCTAGAGTTCCTAAGATATCAGCAGCATAAAAAAATGACTTATAATCAGAACCCATCAGCATCAGTACAACTTAAAATTCTGTTTTCCCCATAATTACTACTTTCCCCTTTATTGTCATTCCCTATTAACTACTATATCTCCCACTGAATGCTTTGTGATTGTTTTTTAATGTTTTCATTGCTATTCCATCAAAGCTGTTTATTATTTTAAAGGTTGTTTCCTCACTGAGTGCTGTATCTCAAATGATTTTACTTTTTCCTTTATTGCTGTTTTCCACTGGCATGCTTTTATTCTGCTGTTCCTTAATAAAATCTAGCCTCTTTCTCTAAGGCAAGTATGGCTGCCATTTTAGATCTTTTATTTGCTATGGGGTGTGTAGTTTTAAATTCTTTTTAGTTTGATGATCTGGCTTACATAGAAGTCCCTGCTAGACAAGGAGTTAATATTACTCATGTACCATTTTTATTTTTTATAAGGTTCTGTGGGTTCCAAAAGCATTGTTGTATATAGAAATTATAACTAAGGGTGGTATTTTGGTTTGTAGCAAACTTTCTTAAAAGTATTATATGCAGTAAGTGGTGGGAGGGAGATGATACCATCTTGTCTATCTGTAGTCTAGAGATAAGAACTACACAAAGAGAACTCAGCATGTTTTGTGACTGGCCTTGCTTTCTGGAACAGCCATTTTGTAAGAATGCCCTGGTATGATGTCTAAATTCTTGTTGCATTCATTCTGACAAAAAGTGTGAGAACTCCTCCCATAAAGTATGTTCTGCAGCATCAGAGGTACGTACATAGGGCAGGAGAAGGCTTTCAGATGCTGAATTTATTCATAGATATATTGAAAGTCAATATATGTCCCCTGAAATGGTGGGGATGTTGAATGTATAATTCTAGATAGCTAACGATGTTCGTTAAGTGTTCTGGGATTTGTAATGCAACCATTTTTGGAGAGTGACACATTTTATTTCCACGGTTAGAATTTTGTCTGCAGAGATAGGGTGCTTCCAAAAGGAATTAAGAAATGTTATTGAAATGTTCTGCAAACACTCACATTCTTATAAATTCAGTTATTCAAGGATCTATGCCAGAGCTTTCCAAACTGTGTGTCGGGACACGTTAGTGTGTCGGCTGCAGTGTCTGGGTGTGTCGCGGCTGCTGCTGCCTCGGAGCCCTGCCAGGATTCTGCGCAGGTCCTAGTGCCTGCCTTGTGCCCTGCTGCCTCCAAAACTGCTGTGATTCCGTGCAGGTCCTAGTGCCTGCCTTGTGTCCTGCTGCCTCCAAACCTGCTGTGATTCTGCGCAGGTCCTAGTGCCTGCCTTGTGCCTTGCTGCCTCCAAACCTGCTGTGATTCTGCGCAGGTCCTAGTGCCTGCCTTGTGCCCTGCTGCCTCCAAACCTACTGTGATTCCGCGCAGGTCCTAGTGCCTGCCTTGTGACTTGCTGCCTCCAAACCTGCCCTGCCAGGATTCCGTGCAGGTCCTAGTGCCTGACTTGTGCCTTGCTGCCTCCAAACCGGCTGTGATTCAATGCAGGTCCTAGTGCCTGCCTTGTGCCTTGCTGCCTCCAAACCTGCCCTGCCAGGATTCCGTGCAGGTCCTAGTGCCTGCCTTGTGCCTTGCTGCCTCCAAACCTGCTGTGATTCTGTGCAGGTCCTAGTGCCTGCCTTGTGCCCTGCTGTAAGAGTGTGTCGCGAAATGATGCATGTCTAAAAAGTGTGTCACCAACATGAAAAGTTTGAAAAGCTCTGATCTATGCAAATCTAAGAAAGAGTTGTAAGCTGCTAACAAACGTGAATGATACCCCATAGAAGGGAACGTACTATAATATTTATTTATTTGTTTGTTTGTTTATTTGTTTATTTATTTTCTATCCCGCCTTTATTATTTTTATAAATAACTCAAGGCAGGGAACATACCTAATACTCCTTCCTCCTCCTCTTTTCCCCACAACAGCAACCCTGTGAGGTGAGTTGGGCTGAGAGAGAGGGACTGGCCCAAGGTCACCCAGCTGGCTTTCATGCCTAAGGCGGGACTAGAACTCACAGTCTCCTGGTTTCTAGCCCGTTGCCTTAACCACTAGACCAAACTGGCTATTTTCTACTGTGGGAGAAAATAGAGATTTTCATCTTCAAAATAGTCTGTTGTTGACAAAACTTTGTGGTCTGAAGTAAATAAAGATTTTGAAGAGTTTCTAGGAAGCTAATAGCAACGCTGCAGTTTGGGGCAGGAGAAAAACAGTGCTCTATTCTTTAGGAATAAAATTTAGCTTAACCACACAGGGAAACGCTTACTCCTGTTGGCTGGGCTTTGCCTACAAATAACATAGTTGAGGTGGCATATATCCAGATTTTAGTGGTGGTCTTTGGGACTTCTGAGCTGAAGAATAAATGTTTTAACGTCCATTATATATTTTTGTATGTGTTTTGCACCTAATAAAACATGCACAGATTGCCAAATAATATCTAGAAACCTAGGCAGTTACATATGACAGTATCAGTGGCAGAGACATATTTAAATAATGCAAAGAAGAAAGCTATGGGATTGGGATTTAAAGTGGTGTTTACATATTCCCAATTGTCCCTTGTCTGAGTGGCTTGAATGCTTTTCTCATTGACATGTAACATATGGTTCTACCCAACAAAGGAATGATACACCCTTCTCAGTGACTTACATTTAAATGCCAGGCAAAATGTGCTTGTGCTGTAGAAATTTCTTCAAAACGTACGGAAATCCTTTAAACCACAAAATTAAATTATGGTAACCAGTAATTTCTTGGGACTGCTGAGTGTCTTTCCTCCTTTGAACCTAAATACTGTATGTATACCAGTTATTTTCAGAATTCCAAGGTTGGCAGGAATGGCCACCTTAAAAAGATATTTATTTATTTACCAGGCAAGGCTTAAATTTCAATCACATGCAACTCTGAGCGGTTTACATTCCTGAAAGGGTCTGGCTTTACCTGTTTACGCTAACAAATTGCTTGGGCAGAGGAGTGTGGGAACTCTATTTATAGCATCTTTTATCTGCTTGCTTTAATTGATTTCTATCTCACCTTTATTTTGTGCAATTCAAGGTGGTGTACATAATGCTTACTCCTCCAAAAAGAGGGCCACCTCATAATCAACCCAACAATATTACACAATTGTTCTTGGGCAAAAGAAAAGGCTTCAAGATGTAACTCCTGCACAGCTGTTATCAAGTGTGCCTGGGGGTTCTATTAAAGTTAAAGATGGACTCCCTCAGCCATCTCCAAAATAAAGGAAGGTTCCCTTCTCCCTAACCCGTATCTTTTACAGGAATTCGTTTACTCTGTGCCTTTTTCCCGGGGCGTAAAGCATGTTGTGAGCGTAGGGCAAGGATTTGGCCCAACAATATGCCTAATTATAATTCTCCATGTTTGAGAGGCAGGGGAAGCAATGCAAAACTTTTAGGCCATAAAAAGTTATTCCAGACCAGAAGATGCAAATATATTTATTTCAAAAACTGTAGATATGTACCAGTGTTTTTACTGCAGGTTGTTATTGTAAAAGTCTGCCCAATGTTTCTTTCCTCTCAAGTGATGTGATGTGATGTGTACTGACTTAGGGTGACTAAACCAGAATACAGTATGCTTTAATACATTTTGATAATTAGTAGTATAGAAATTACAGAGACAGACTCCATAACTTCTGAGCTGTTTTTCCTGAAGACTAGCCAAGAATTCCTTATATTCTAAAATGTACAGTGAGCATTAACTCTAGACTTTACACTTCATCTTGTTTACTTTTCAAATCTGAGACTTGGTTTGATCAGCAGAAATAGCTTGTAACATTGTTTATCTGGTGTGATGGTTTTTGAAAATTGCCTTCCTTATGTTATGGGGATTTCTAATGCACTGTTTATTTCTATGAAGGTTTTATTAATTTGGAAATAATAAATCTCTGATAAAATTGGTTGAATCTGTAGATTTTATGAGCACAGTCCATAGGTTTGTTATATTATAGTTTTCTTAAAATGAAAGTTATTGCTAAACAGATTTGCAGCCTCCAAAGCAGATTAATGGTTTACATGTGATGTAATAAAATGTGTAATCTTGTGAAGAATAGGGTTTGTTTGGGAAGTGGCAGATTGACAGCTTGTATTGTTTCATTTTTATTTTGCTATGATTTAAATTCAAAGAACTAGGAAGAACTTCCTTAATATGTATAAAGGAAGTGAAAGAATAAAAGGTGGGAATGATAAAAGACAGTGATAATGAAGGAGACCTAAATTGAATAATAACTTTTTGGGATTATTTTTAAGAAGCAGTAAAATCCAGTGGCATAAAATTTACTGTATGTTTATTTTAAAAATTAGGCAAGGTTTATCATGATTTTTTTACTTGCTTGGTCTAAATATGTTAAACTTGTTCTTTACTGTAAGCATAATGGGTGAGATCATCCGTCACCATGGGATGAGGTATCATCAATATGCTGATGATACTCAATTATACATCTCCGTCCCTGGTGAGGTAAGTGATGCTGTGACTGCCCTCTCTCAGTGCCTGGGGGCTGTGGGGGCCTGGATGGGGACCAACAGGCTTCAGCTGAACCCTGGTAAGATGGAGTGGCTGTGGGTTAATGGCTCTTCCGTATCCGGGTTATTATCATCTTTGGTTCTGGATGGGGTTGCACTGCCCCAGACAGATCTGGTGCAGAATCTGGGGGTCCTCCTAGACTCACGACTCCTGCTCAAAGAGCAGGTGGCAGTCATGGCCAGAAGGGCCTTTGCACAACTTCACATTATGCTCCAGTTACGCCCTTCCCTGGATTGGGAGGCCCTTCGGACAGTCACTCATGCCCTTGTTATCTCCCATATAGACTACTGTAATGCGCTGTACATGGGGCTACCCTTAAAAAGTATCTGGAAGCTACAGCTAGTCCAGAATGCGGCTGCGCGAGCCACTGTTGGTGCCCCTAGTTCGGAACACATGACACCTTTATTGTGCGAGCTGCACTGGGTACCAGTATGCTTCCGGGTCCAATTCAAGGTGTTGGTTATCACCTTTAAAGCCCTACATGGCATGGGGCCAGGTTACCTGAGGGACCGCCTCATCCCCAATATGTCAACCCGTCCCACCTGATCGTGCAGAGAGGGCATGCTGCAGACCCCGTCTGTAAGAGAATTCCATCTGGCAGGGTCCAGAAGACGAGCCTTCTCTGCAGTAGCTCCCGCCCTTTGGAAAATGCTGCCCCCCGGAGGTGAGGTTAGCTCCATCACTCCTGACCTTCCGGAGGAACCAGAAAACTTGGCTCTGCCACCTTGCTTGGGGCCGGGAGGGGAATAGTTACTCTTGGGGATGGCTAGTGCCTTAGGGTGCTCTTCACACACATGGACTGTATTAGATCTTTCTGCCACTTGGATTTTATTCTTATTTTATAACTATTTAATAACTCTGTTTATATTCACATATTGTACTTGTGTTTTATGATTATTGTTTTAATAGATCATTTTGTTGTAAACAGCCCAGAGTCCCTCCTGTGGAGGGATATGGGCGGTGATAAAAATTTGATAAATAATGCAGTTTCATTCATTTTATTAGTTTTGTATATAAATTCTTAATTGAGTTTTCCCCGTTTATCCTTAAAAGGTTTTATTAAAACATTACCCAACAGTTTATTTTTATTTTTTAATTTATTTTTTAGATTTTTTATCTCACCTTTATTATTTTTATAAATAACTCAAGGCGGGGAACGTACCTAATACTCCTTCCTCCTCCTATTTTCTCCACAACAACAACACTGTGAGGTGAGTTGGGCTGAGAGAGTGACTGGCCCAAAGTCACCCAGCTGGCATTTATTTATCAATCAATCAATCAATCAATCAATCAATCAATCACATGTCTTCACCACCCATCTCGGCAAGCGACTCTTTATCTTGTATTGAAGCCATTTAAATAAATTGTGAAAACTTTATGCTGCCTCTCCTACTTTTCTATCTTCTGTTATCATCCATTTTAGCTAATTCTAGCATTTGTTTTCCATATAGCCCTTTTTCATTTTCCCTCTTAATTACAATAAACGCTGGTCACAGTGAGTGTTTAAATGAATCTTAAGCCAAATATTTTAGAGCTTGAATACCATTAATATAGTTGTTTTTATTATCATGACAACAGTGTGAAATGGTCAGCTAGAATTCCAACTCTTGGATCATTTTGATTTATGAACTTTGAATGTCACCCATTTCTAACTCTCAGAAATCATATTACCCAATGGCACTAGACTGGACAATGCACAGGTTCCAAGCGCCAAGGCTATAACAACTTTTGTGCTTACAGCAGTGGCTTCTACAATAGTCATAACTTCTTCTTGAGTACCACTCAAGGTGACTTAGTGAAGATCTAGGTGTTCTTACTTAGTTTTCACCTTCTCCCTCTTCCAGAAGAAGGCCTTTTCTGCAGTGACCACCAGGCTGAGCAAGCACATATTTGACTCTGTGTTCCTGTAGGACTGGAAAGTTGGACGATGTAGACCACAGTGGTAGACTGGTAGATTTCTGTATGCAACATCTCCCCACCAGAAAAAAGGTTTCCAAAAAAACCCTCTTGGATTGATGTCACCTGGCTGGAACCTCAGCAGTTGGTTCCATTCTGAAGTTGTGTTTTATGTTTGGAATAGAGAGGCTGCTTACTTACTCACAAGGAAGCCCCATTTTTTCACAGCACTACAAAGTTTGAGAATCCAGTATCAGTGGATCACTATGGCTAATATTAACCTTCCAAATGAGTCAAGTGTGCTGTGTATTTCCCATTATACTGAAAGCTGCTTTTTTCTGCAAAGCTATAGAATGGAGTATTAACATCTGTGAAAACTGTATGTCTATTTTTAAATGAACAGACATATCTGAAAGACACTGTATAGTTTCCAAATATAAGTGCACAGGCCAAGCCCAAAACAGTTTTCATATCTGATAACATACCAGTGAAGAGAATTAAACACTCATATTGAAAAAATGTAAATGGAGCTATACATTATGTATCTGTAATTTGATTGTGTTGATGTAATTAACTATATATTTTTTTCAGAACAACAGGTCTGCTCCATCAGATATTTGCTTTGCACCAGCTTTGTATGGTACTGTAATACTGAATCCCACTATTGCAGCTTTGTTGGCAACACAATGCTGACCCACTGCTGTAGCAGTATTCTGCTTGAGATTATTTTTAAGAGGTAGCACCTCATGGTAAAAAGCTGTACTGGCAAAATATTGTGTATGATCTTTTTGAATCATGTCAACTGGATTTCTATTTTCTCAGTGGAAACGTTTCGCTCCTTATCCAAGGAGCTTCTTCAGTCTGAGCAAAGTTAGTAAGGGAATCCTAAATATGTTTCTAGGTAGCTGTGTGACCTTACACCTGGGGCTAGGTCATGGTTATATTGAGATGTTATTTTAAGTCCTTTTATCATCTAAAGGAGGATCGTTAAGATCACCATGCTGCTGTTGAGCTTGTGAAATGGTCTTAATCTTCCTAGGCACAGGAGACAAAGCAGGGAGGAAGATGGGAGAAAGATTGTGCCTGAGGCCCCCACCTCTATTCAAGGAAGGATTTTCCAAGTTGGCATAAATGGATTCCTTGACCCCTCTCTCAAACCACCTATCTTCTCTGTCTAAAATGTGAACATTAATGTCCTCAAATGAGTGTCCTTTTTCCTTTAAATGAAGATAAACTGCTGACTCTGGCTTATCTTCATTTAAAGGAAAAAGGACACTCATTTGAGGACATTAATGTTCACATTTTAGACAGAGAAGATAGGTGGTTTGAGAGAGGGGTCAAGGAATCCATTTATGCCAACTTGGAAAATCCTTCCTTGAATAGAGGTGGGGGCCTCAGGCATAATCATTCATCTTCCTCCCTGCTTTCTCTTCTGTGCCTAGGAAGATTAAGACCATTTCACAAGCTCAACAGCAGCATGGTGATCTTAACGATCCTCCTTTAGATGATAAAAGGACTTAAAATAACATCTCAATATAACCATGACCTAGCCCCAGGTGTAAGGTCACACAGCTACCTAGAAACATATTTAGGATTCCCTTACCAACTTTGCTCAGACTGAAGAAGCTCCTTGGATAAGGAGCAAAACGTTTCCACTGAGAAAATAGAAATCCAGTTGACATGATTCAAGCTGCAGACAATTCCACCTGGATGACTGAGAACCTTCATAGACATGTGTATGATCTTGAATATCTGTTTTCCATTTGGCAATAAAATTCCTGCTGATTCAAGTTGTTCTCTTCTTATTCCCAGCTTTTCCACAGCTTAATGGACGTCTTGCTTTGGATTTCTTGGGCTTAGTGTGAAGTGGAAGTTGGTTATTGAAATATTTGTCATTCTTGCCCTGGAAACTCTTTAACTCTCAACATAAATTTCATGCCAACAATGGGAAAATACTTCTGGATTGTTACCAAGAAAAATAACTGAATTAAGACCATAAGAAGGGTCCTGCTTGTTCAGACCAAAGGACTCTCTAATCCAGCATCTCATCTCCCACAGTGTCCAACTAGATATTGATGGGATATCCACATGCAGGACCATAGACCTCTACTGCACTAACAACTTGGCGGCACCTTTTAGAGGGTGCCAAACACCCTTTTGAAGTCTGGACAGACCATAAAAACTTACAAGCACTACGCACCCCCCAGAAATTGAATGCCAAACAACTTAGATGGGCTCCTCAATAATAGATATTCAGAGAAGCGCTGCTTCTGGACATTTAGCCATCACAACAGCCTTATCCTCCTTTGCACTATCCAGAACAGGGCTTTCCAAAGTGCTGCCGCTGACGACACACCGGCGCCGGTGCGCACGGCAACGGCGCAGGGGGGCGTGCGGCGGCGCACGCGCACGGTGGTGGCGCAGGGGGGCGTGCGGCGGCACGCACGCGCACGGTGGTGGCGCGGGGGGGCGTGCGGTGGTGCGGGGGGCGTGCGGCGGCGCGCGCGTGCATGTCGGCCGCCGTGCACGCGCGCCACCGCTTCCGGGTGGTGTGGCGACACACCACGCTGTGTGTGGCGACACACTTTTGTGTCGCGACACACAGTTTGGAAAGCTCTGATCCAGAACAATGTCAGTATCCTTTTCTTCATCAGACAGCAATAATTCATACCCTCTGAATAACTTCTGCTGGGTTCCCCGTTGACTGCTTGTCGGAAGCCAGCAGTGAAGGTTGCAAATGGTGATCACATGACTGCAGGGATGCTGTGACTGTCGTAAGTGCGAGGACCAGTCATAAATACCACTCATTCAGCGCCATGGTAAGTTTAAACGGTTGCTGAACGAGTGGTTGTTAAGTGAAGACCACCTGTACAGTTGCCCACTCCAAGAGATTATGTCCTTTTCCTTAAAAGGTCAGAAATCATAGAACTGGTTGTAAATCATATGCTGATAGGGAGCTGTGTTCATTGTTTTATGTCTGAGGCACCCTCTTGGTTGTTTAGGAGAAATATATTGTTCAGGCTTAGAAGTGTTAATTAGCTTCAGTTTCTCACATTATGCTCTTGCTGTCATATGGAAATTACCAGTGAAATCAAATTTAGATATGCAATTCTTAGGAAAGAAAACAGACAAACCTCTCTTGAGTGGTTTTTCCTTCCAGTTTCAGTTTACAGTTCAGAATTCTGTACATATGCCAGTACAATGGGTTGTTTTCAACAGGATTAGCAGGAAGCCAGTCCACCAATAACAGAAGAATGTTTTGTTACACAGTAATTTCTGCATAGCAATGAAAACTTAAATCAGTAGACCAATACATGCTAAACAGTGCCACTGAATAAAGACACCCACACACTGTTTTCAAAGACTCAAGTCAGTTTATCCATTGATTTATCCAAGTGAAACACAGTCACTTGATAAGTTTTCTCTGAAGCTAGAAAAAGCTGACCAAGAGACAATTTGTTAAAAAATATGACTTCATCTTCCCTAAGGCAAGGCAGAAAATGGAGAATGAACTCATTATCTTACCAAATCTACACCTACGGATTAATTCATAAATTATTTCTTAATGCTGCTCTACCAGTTTGTCTTGCTGTCTTCAAAAGTTGGCATAATTTATGTGTGTATGAGTGTCTTAGGCACTTCTCATGATCATCACACAAAGCCAGAGAGTTCCCATTGCTCTAGGGTTTGGCAGTAACTGTCAAGAAATGTGTGGAAGTTTGAGATGCTGGGGGAGGTGTAATTCCCAGCCATTGAAAAATAGAGCTGTGCAGGTTTTGTTCCAAAATGCTTTCTGGGTGGGATGGGTGGTAATGTGATTGCAAGTAGTTGGGATAGTAGACTTACACTAGGCAAAAAAGGTTTAAAACAGTTGTTCTGTCAAGTTTGTTTATACGTAGTTTTATTTGGTTTCATATTTTAGCTGCTGTTGTTTTAGTAATTTAGATTATAGGTGCATGTTTAAACTTTGTACTGTTTAATAGATTTCAGTATATTTCATCTATTAGTTACTATATGCTATTTTGCAAGAGTTACGCCCATTTAGGCTGGAATATAAATATATTAAATAAATGAGTAATTGACTGGATGTAGTCCTGGTTTTTTTTTCATTAGATTTTTGTAGTAATACCATGAATTTCTTGATTATAAAGGAAAGCTGGATGTTAAGACTTTCCAACCGAGGCAGAAGAGGTTATGGTCTTATTGAATATTGAATCAGTGTATTTAAATGTGTTTATGTCTGTTCATTTGTCTTGTTGAAAATATGTTGCTGGTTAATAGGGTATGTTAATTTATACATTTCCCAAGGTGCTTTCATCACTGAATGTCCTGGTGTATAATAATCATTTCTCTATCTCATATATGCTAAATATAATAAACCTAAACCAGTCCTTTCCCTTTCTGATGCTTCCAGATGTATAGGGAATTCTTTTCTCAGAATTCTCAGTCAGCATGTCTGTTGGAGAGAGTTTATGTAATAACTTGTCCTCTCATTCATGGTTCACAGTATGCCTAGCTCAGGGCTTTCCAAAGTGCCGCTGCTGGCGACACACCAGCAGCGGTGGCGGCGGCACGGGGTGTGTGCGGCGGCGCGCGCACAGCAGGGGGGCGTGCGGCGGCTGCACATGCACGGCGGCGGCGGCGGCCTCCGCTAAAACACGGAAGCACTGATCCCGCGCCGCTGCCGCCATGCACGCGCGCGCCGCCGCTTCTGGGGGGTGTGGCGACACACCACGCTGTGTGTGGCGACACACTTTTGTGTCGCGACACACAGTTTGGAAAGCTCTGGCCTAGCTAGTAGAACTACCTCCCCCCCTTCTGTTCAATCACAAGCATTTTTAGGGCTATAATGATTATTCATGAAGTATTTTGGGACTTTGTTATTCAAACTATTGTAGAAGATTCTGAAATGAAGGTTAATAGAAATCTGATGAAATGCATTAATCAAATACATCAACAATAGTTAAATCAGAGTGTGCTATTAGAATACTGTGGTGTTTTGTTTTTTAAGTCTTGAAAAAAATAGTTTCTCTTATATATCTTTAGTTCCCTCTTTTAGTTTCTGTTTGTCTATTTCACTACCTCTACATTTTCTGTGTCTAAACTCATTATTCCTTTTTCTTTTTCTGCCTACTTCTTTGCATATATTCTCTTGACTCTGTAAATGAAGATAGTGAAATAAAAGAGATTTAATTTTAACCTGTGAATGTTCCAATACATTGATCAATTCAATATTGACTGTGATGCCCTCGATCCGTTGACTATTAAATCAGAGTTCCTGACACAAGCCACTCAGGGACATGAAAGGATCTTTATTAAAGCCAGTGATCCATTGCACAATAAAGACTCGAGTGAATCAATCTCCCGCAACCAACAGTTTAAAATCTCCAAGTTCCCTCCACCCCCCATCGGGATTCGCGGCTCGATCGCCCTTCCCTTTGTCTCTCAGTTCTCAGATCTTTTTGGGTACGAATCAACTAACGCGGCGATATTGCCCTTTGACCTATTCTGGGTGCTGAAACGCTCGGCGCGAGACTTTGATTAACATAGTTTGCAGTTCTGTGAATACACCAAACCCCTACTTTACACATCTGGTAGTTTTACTGTCAGGCACCCCCAAATGACCCTGTGAGTTTAACGGAGTGGTGGGATGTTCCTTCCTGGCGCCACGGCAGGATGGCATGGATGACATCCTGACACTGACAAACTGATTTGAGGCCACAAAGACAATAAATTGCTTCACAAAAAAGAACCCAACCCTTACTATGACAAGTGTTCCACAATCTTTTGGAGAACATTATTAGCTGTAGGATGTTTTCTTGATGTTGAAGATAATGATAGGATTCATATCCTTGATTCTGCTAAGCTTTGGATGCACCTGCACATATGCAGGGATACCTTCTGCCCCTTTCATGTTTCTTTTCTCTGATCTCAAGATTGGAAGGAACCCTGGGTTGTTGGATTCAGGGTTTGAAGGAATACTATGTGTTTTGGAAAGACAGAGCTCTCCAACTCTGATCTTGTTTTCATGTTATTTTTCTGCAATCTAATTCCAAGAATGATTCCCAAACCTTTGCCACAGCCCAAGGTTTGAAACTGGGGAGAGGAGCAGAGAATTATCTCTGATAATGTTCTGCATTTTGTTCTGAGTACAAGATTGAGAATGAGATCCTATCATCTTGGGGAGAGGTAGCATTTTAACTGCAACATATTACCAGGAATTTACATACTGAACTTCTATAATAAGGGTCCAGTAAAGATAAAGTCTAGCCAACATTTGTGGAATTTTGCTTAGATGAGTATGTAACATACATTTAAATAACATAATCTATATTAGTTGCCTTGGAATTTAGTTGTTACGGTATAGATTTCTATCTGAATAATGGATCATCAGATCAGGACTATATTATCATAATATGCTAGGGGGAAAACTTTAGGTAATGACAGAGCACATACCTTCCCTTCTAGTACATGATATATTTTATCCAAGATTTTAGACTCAACATTTCATACAAACTCAAAACAGCTCTTCGATTCTTGCATTTTAGGCTTATGGTTGGTTACAATGTCTGTGTTAAAGAGATCCAAATGACATGCTAACCTTGAATAATCATAGTGCATGGAGGGTTCAAAATGGTATTTTGTGTGTTCCCAATGCCTACTGCTTTTTTCCTCCATGTGGCATGCAAATATAATCGTTATGAGGTCTCACAAACAATACAGTAAGGTAGAGCTTTCCAAACTGTGTGTCGTGACACAAAAGTGTGTCGCCACACACAGTCTGGTGTGTCGCCACACAACCCGGAAGCGCTGGTCATCATCAGCGCTTCCAGGTTTTCCTGTGGCGACACACCAACGGCGGCGCGCAAAAACTCAAAAGCGGCAGCAGCGCTTCCGGGTTTTTGCGCGCTGCCGCAACGGCGGCACTTCCGGGTTTTCCCGTGGTGACACACCAACGGCGGTTGGTGTGTCGCCATGGGAAAACTTTGGAAAGCCCTGCAGTAAGGATTTCCAAGTATTTTACTAAAGGGATTTTATTTTTTGTTTTAAAACGTATCTGAAGATTTGCCTTTTTATCTGTTTTTAATAGGGCCACTCTTGCTGTTAAGGTTGAAAAGGGTGGGGCAAAGCTAAGGATAATTTATGATGGTTGTGAGGTGGAGTTCTGCAGGAATGAGGGAAGCTGACTAGGTGAGGAGAAGGAGCACAGAATTCAGTCCCAGAAAAAGGAAAGGGTAACCATATTTATTCAGACATAAATAAATATGGTTGAAACATTTGAATGACAGATGATTTCATGGTTTGAAGGGACTTGTTTATTATTTGGAAGAAAGTTAAAGTTTTACAAATCTTCTAATGTAGGGATGAATGACATGGTCAAACTAAAGTTGCAAGGGTGACTGGTCACTAATGGTGCCAGTTTTGAAAGAAGAGTTCCTTCTTTTTTTTTTTAACAAGGACATGTACAATTGGAACATGGGATATGAGAAGCATGAACCAAAGAAAACTTGAAATTGTCAAAACAGAAATGAAACACATTAAATTGTGTATTTTTGGGGTAAGTGAGTTTATTTGGACCAGAACAAGTCATTTTAACCTTAATCCATAATATAGTATTGAGTGCATAGACCATATGAAGGAATGGAATGGCAGTGATACTCAAAATGGACATTGCTAAGTATGTGCTTAGCTATAACCAAATAAACAAAAGGAGCATATCTATCAGAAATGGATATTCATTGAACATCAATGTGACACTAGTTACTGTTCCTACAGTATGGTGAAAGACAAGGAAGAATTCTGTGACAAATTGCAAGAGGTGGTAAAAACAATATTTAGAAAGGATGTATTACTACTAATGAATAGTTGGAACAGTAAAGGTTAAGAAATGGAGGAACCTGAAATTATAGGAATATTTGGATTAGATGCAATAATTTAGGAGGCTGGTTAATAGAATTTTGTAAAGAGAATTCTTTGTTCATTGCTAACATATGCTTCAAGCAACAAACACAGACTCAGCCCTACATCTAGACATCAAAATCAACTGATGATAAAATAGGAAACAAGATGTCAGAACCCTTCCTAGGATTGTAGAACAGATCATCATTTTTTGGTTTCAAATATATGAGTTAAATTTATAAAATTAAAGAGACAAAGGTGTGCTGGCAAGATTTATCTTGAAGGGTATACAGGCAGAATAAAAGATCAGTATAAAGAACAAGTTCACTGCCCTTAACCTACGAAAAAGAGAACCTGAAAAGCTATGGGAAGAGATATGAAATATTGCAAAGCAGAAAAAATGTTCTCAAAATTACAAAGAGGAAAAGATCCAAATGGCTTTCAAAGCTAAGCAACATGATAGTCAAAGGACAAAAGCCTTGGATAACAAGGACTTGACAATTGAACACAGACTTTCAATATCAAGCAAAGAAAGGACAAGAAAAGTCAAGAATGTCAACAAATAAAGGAAAATAACAAGAAAAGGAAAATAAAAGAACTTTTAGAAGATCAGAGAGATCATTGGAAAATTTATGGCTTGGGTACAACTACCTAAGGACTAGTAGAAGCAAATGGGGATAACAGAAGCAAATGACTTTAAAAGAAGATAGAAAGACAATAGTTAAACTGTATACAATAGGGGTTTTAAAATGATAGGAATATTTATTGAGAGAGAATATATTCAGTAGCCAACTCCAATAGAAAGTGAATATCAACCATTAAATAGGAAAGAAGCAGATACGGATGGAATTTCCATTGAAATTTTTAAAGCTGCAGGAAGACAAGCAGTTAAAATGCCAACAACTCTATGTTAATAAATCTAGAATAAGACTGTGTGGCTGAAGCAGTAGAAAAGATTACTGAATATACCTATGCTGAAGGAGGGGAGATGGAAGAGAATGCATTTATTGCAAAATCATTTCGTAGATTCCTCACATAAATAATATTTTGCTTAAGAACCTAGAAAGAAGAATAGGGAGAAAGCATGCCAAAGTAGAGGGACACAAGATTAGATCACTAACATGTGAATAATGGATAAACCAAGAATATATAAGGAGATTTATCTTTGCTTCACTGACTGCAGCAAGGCCATGGATTGTGCCAGAATGTTGAGAAAATAAGGTTAATAGGCATGCTAGAACACCTGATTATTCTTCTGAGGAATCTTTACTATGAACAGAGAGCTACAGTAGGAACTGAACATGGAGAAACAGTATAGGTATGGAGTGAAACAAGGGTAATGTCTGTTATACAGCAAATATAAGAATGGCAAAATTGGAAGAGATGATAGATGGAATCAGAATTGGAGGTACTCAAAATTTGACATCTCTCTACAGTGTTATCATGTATATGGTCCTAAGGCTACTATTCTTCACTGATCTTTCAGGATAATTACTCATCCTATGGCATAGCTTTCCAAACTGTGTGTCACAACACTTTAGTGTGTAGCAACACACAGTTTAGTGTGTCGCGACACAACCCGGAAGTGGACATGCACGGCGGCGGCATGCATGGTGCACCATCAGCGCTTCTGCGTTTTAGCGGAAAACATGAGGCCGCCGCGCCACTCCCTGCGCCGTCGCCGTGCACGGCCCCGTGCGTGCCCCTGCGCTGCCGCCGTTGGTGTCACCAACAGCGGTAGTTTGGAAAGCACTGTCCTATGGTCTCAATATTTTATTTTTGGCCTTCATACTAATTCTATTAGGAATGATTTTTGAAGACAAACTATATTAAATCCTAAAAACAAGATCATAAGAAAGGAATATGTGATATTGTTAGGGATAAATGGTTTAACTATGTTATTAAGTTGTTGGAATTGCCTCAGAATTAGGCCATTTTCTTCTTACGAAGTTTTGTCTTACTGATTTGTAGAACACTAGCTATGGAATAGAGAGCCAGTTTGGTGTAGTGGTTAGAGCATTAGGCTAGAAACCGGGAGACCATGAGTTCTAGTCCCACCTTGGGCACAAACCCAGCTGGGTGACCTTAGGCCAGTCACTTTCTCTCAGCCCTAGGAAGGAGGCAATGGCAAGCCACTTCCAAAATCTTTTCAAGAAAACTGCAGGGACTTGTCCAGGCAGTCTCTGAGAATCGGACACGATTGAACGGATTAAAAAAAAAAGCTATGGAATATGATTATTTTTCTGAAAGCCAAAAGTTATGCAGTAAATGGGATTTCAAGAAGAATTAGGGAATGAGGAGCAATCATATATATCTTAAATTACAGTAACTTATAATACTTACAAAGCTAATTTGTAGATGATCTATATTGTGCAGATCTGGCATCCTAGTTGATGGATTTCAGGATAACCTCAATTTTTCAAAAAACATATATTACTTTTAAAAAGCATTTTGAGAATATGTAGGGAAGATGTAATGGAACAAGGGAACCAGTGAAAGAATCAGCACTGGAAAAATATGGCAGAATAATAAATGGATGGTGATACTGTATAGATCGCCTGTACATTGTAAACGAACCAAATTAAGTCCACAAGAAGCAGCTGGAAACAACTTATATCTGTCTTTGTTTGCTTAGCCAGCTCATAAAAGTAGCTTTAGATGTAGTACCTAAGGCAGGATGCACTGTGCTCCTTTAACTTCTTGACAAGAAGATTAGTCTGCAGACATGTTAGACATTTTGTCTTATATTAATGGAAAAAAATAGATTTACCTTACATAATCCGGATATTCTGGTTTATTTCAGTGCTCAGTTTAAGACATACTTGTTTAAAGCCAAAAAGGGTGATTATAAACCTTCCTGGTTTTGTTGGTATAATTCACTGAAACTGTCATTCAGAAATATACAAATCAAGGGTCACATTCATTTATTTCCCCAGATACTAGTTTTATTTAGATTTATTCTTAACGAGTAACCAAAAAGAGTATCTGTGTAAATGTTTATGGTTATTAAATTTGCTAATATTTCTATTCATGTATGCTATTTTTGTTCTTATTTTATATATGTTATTTGGAAATGGAATAAATTTTTCTAAATAGTAGTTGCCTCAGGCTATGTTATAGAGTCATTCAAATACTTTCCACTTGATTTGTTCTAAGACAGCACCTTCCATTGGTTGTTAATTTGGCATGTAATATGTAAACAGTAAAATTCCAGGTGTGTTTAGTTCCCAACTACTTCATTTCATGTTTGTGAACTTTAGGTCTTATGGGAAACTTACTACATGCCATAGAACAAGATGTAGAATGGCGCTACATTTTATTTATTTGAATCTGAGAAACATGGGTAAGCCTCAGATGCAAGGGCTACTTCTAAATGAATGGCTGAAAATGGTGTCAACACTTTTTGTAGGGAACGTATGAATCTCATTGCAGAATATCACATTTGAATAACGGACTGTATATTGGGCTCCTTATTTTTCTGCCGCAAATGCATGCATTTTTGAGAGCCAAACTAGATGAGGTACTGCAAAATGCATGATCACAGATTTGTAATCGGAGCTCTTGAGTTCTGTTTTGTTTTAAGGTGGAAGAGTAGAAAAATGATTATTTGGGGAGTATGTTTCATTCCTGTCCTGTACTGATTTTGTGATTTAAATGTCGTTGTATCATACAGCACGTAGCCCATCCTTAAAGTTGTTGTTTTCTAAGGAGAGGGTGATAGAGGGGAGGTACAGTTCATAGAAAAGTGTTTCTTGCCTTACTCAGCACCACTCCACCAATTTTAACAGTACTCTTCCCCACTGCAGCTTTGTAATAAAATATTTAGAATTTATCATAATGCTCATAGCATCTCTTATTTGTCCTTAAATATTGCCCAATTCTCTTAGCAAAAGAGAAATTTCCCCAAAAGAAATACTTACCCGGCTTTGAACCTTAGCAGAAAAGAGGTGTTAGTTCACAAAGTTTATTTCTTAGGAACTGTGCTTCTTTGATAATAAAAGGATGTTTTCTCGTTCCGTTTCTAGGTTTTCACATCCCATGGACCAACAGTAATTATGCCAACTTGGTTCTGTTCTCGGGAATGGTTTTGTCTTGTAGGAAGATTTAATGAAGGAGGAAAGGTATGTAATATGCAGAGGAGAGGAGCATAGCCTAATTATGGGAAAGATTTATGGCACTCTTTCCCAGTTGGATGCCCTCCAGATGTGTTAGAAGTGCAGTTATGAGAATCTCCACCCAGCATGTCTTTTGGCTAGAAATTCTGAGAGTTATACTCCTAACATATCTAGAGGGCTCTAGCGTGGAAAATCTGTGTAATAATGTCTCAGAGATGCTTGCACCATGTGGATCCTAATCACTGTTGAAGTTCCTCATCAAACAGTTGACTGGGTTATATTTAATTAAGAAATCGGCCAGTTTTCCAAAGTGCAATTGACAGAGGAACTGAGCAGCACAGATCTATTTCTATGGCATTTTGATTGACTGATCGATCGATCGATCGATAGTATTTATTTTATTTATTTATTTTCTATCCCACCTTTATTATTTTTATAGATAACTCAAGGCGGCGAACATACCAAATACTCCTCCCTCCTCCTATTTTCCGCACAACAACCACCCTTTGAGGTGAATTGGGCTGAGAGAGAGTGATTGGCCCAAGGTCACCCAGCCGGCTTTCATGCCTAAGGCGGGACTAGAACTCTCAGTCTCCTGGTTTCTAGCCTGTTGCCTTAACCACTAGACCATAAAATTGATGTCAATTTGATGGTCTTCCAATGGAGCACCCATCACCACTGTAATTCCATGGTATAATAAATGGCAATATTGTCAGCAGTAACACTACCACTGGGAAAGCACAAAATTGGAGTGATAATGTGATACTATTTGTTCTGTTATTTGTGATGATATTGTTGCCATTCTGCATTGACATTCTGCAAGCACATAAGGAACATCAGCTTTTACCACAGCAACTAGCTCTAGAATGTTCCAAGTGTTAATGCAGCATTTAAAATATTTCACCTAGCACTGAACACTGTCATTTATTCTGAGATATTCTTGGAGGTCCCAGAAAACCAGCATGCCTCATTAGCATGTGGATGAGTTCCTTCTAGGATGCAAATTCTCTATATCAGGGCTTTCCAAAGTTTTCCCGCGGCGACACATCAACCGCCCTTGGTGTGTCGCTGCGGGAAAACCCGGAAGTCCCGCCGCAGCAGCGCGCAAAAAGCCGGAAGCGCTGCCACCGCTTTCGGTCTTTGCGTGCCGCCGCGGCTGCGGCGCCTTCAGATTTTCATGTGTCGCCGTGGGAAAACCCGGTGCGGGCGGGGGCGTGCATGGTGGCGGCAGCGGCGGCAGCCTCCGTTAAAACGCGGAAGCACCGATGGCGCACCGGTGCTGCCGGTGCCGCCGCCATGCACGCCCCCGCTGCCACTTCCGGGTTGTGTGGCGACACAGCCGACTGTGTGTGGCGACACACTTTTGTGTCGCCACACACAGTTTGGAAAGCTCTGCTCTATATGCTTTGGGAAGAAACTGTTTGTTGTCCCTCCCACATTCCTCTCTCTCTTCTACCTCCTTCCACCATCGGAGAAGGAAGCAAGCAGCTGCTGCTCCTTCTTCCATCTTGAGGCCATGCCTAGGCCTAGAGTCAGGGGGTTCCCCCTTCCTGCCCGCAGCCTTTAGCAGTAATGAGTAACTGGATGGATGTAACGACCAAATAAATGAGTAAGATTTTCTTTTGTACTTATTTTTGAACCTACTTTGTCTAAGTGTGCAATTCTTTATGCTTGGGTGGGCTAAGTGTGTAAGATCAATAACCTGTATTTCTCTAACATCATGAACACTATTTTAAATAATACTCTCTTTTCTGTGCACATCTTTTTGCTGTATTAAGCTCTGCTCCATTCAGTGGTTCTAGCTATCCACTAATGGTTTCAGATACAAGGCCCTGAACAGCATTTGAAAGAGACATCACAAAATAGCATGAATTGCAGTTTCTGTTTCAGAACTGGTGCAGAAAGTGCTTCCATAATACAGCATTACACATTATGGAATTGTTTTGAATGGCACCTTCTACTAACTTCAGTACAAAATAATGCATAGAAATGATGTCAGCTATCACACATGGAACCTTACAATAATGAACTCACTTGTTGTATATGGTGGAAGAGTTATGTATGTTTTTACATATTGCTTTTCTGCAAATAAACACAAAGTGACTTATAATTTAAAAGACAGGTATGCAGTCTAAGAAGGGGCATGGTGGCTCAGTGGGTAAGATGCCAGGCTTGTCGATTGGAAGATTGCAAGTTTGGAGGTTCGAATCCCTAGCCCTGCGTGCGGAGTGAGCTCCCGCACTAGCTCCAGCTCTTGCCAACCTAGCAATTCGAAAGCATGCAAATGCAAGTAGATGAATAGGTACCACTTCGGTGGGAAGGTAACAGCGTTCCGCGTGCGTCATGCGGCCACATGACCGTGGAAGCGTCTTCGGACAACGCTGGCTCTTCGGCTAAGAAACGGAGATGAGTACCGGCCCCTAGAGTCGGACATGACTGCACAAATGTGCGGGGGGAACCTTTACCTTTATACTAATAGGAAGTATGAAGGATGTTTAATGGGATGGTGATGTAAAAGAGGCTGAAGTGAAAGAGGCTATGGCCTGTTAGGAGATATATAATGCATTATGTGTATATAGAGAAAAAGATAGTGGCAAAGAATGTAGTCAAAGAGAACAAGGAATTGTTAAGATTAAAAGAGACAGAGACTATAGAGATGGTTTTTGATGGAAATAAAAACAATGTTTTGGAAGTAGGTGAAGACAGCTGAATAAGGAGCTCCCAGCAGCATGAATGGAATTAAAAATAAAGGTGAATTCAAAAAGAGGAGAATAGTTTGTTAAATAAGCCTAAAAATATTTGGCAGAATTCAGATTGAAAGAGTAGAAGAGATGACAGTGAGTAAAATTAAAGTAAAATTTGGGAAGCGCACTGTGGCACTTTGATGGGGTACAAGATATTTTTGCTCTTCAGCATATCATTGAGAAATTTATGAATGAGAAAAAGGAAGTTATATTGTATATGAAGGTTCTCAGTCATCCAGGTGGAATTGTTTGTAGCTTGAATCATGTCAACTGGATTTCTATTTTCTCAGTGGAAACGTTTCGCTCCTTATCCAAGGAGCTTCTTCAGTCTTCAGTCTGACTTTGCTCAGACTGAAGAAGCTCCTTGGATAAGGAGCGAAACGTTTCCACTGAGAAAATAGAAATCCAGTTGACATGATTCAAGCTACAGAAGTTATATTGTACATTTGTTAATTACAGAAATCATATGATAACATGAAATGTTTTATATGAATTTGGAGTTCCAGGTTGGTTGCTGAATCCAGTAAGAGTGGATTATGATGAAAGTAGTTTACATAACATTTTATGTATGCTGAGCAAATGGTTCAGCATTGAGTAGGAAGTAAGACAAAAATGTGTGATACCACCTTGGTTGTTTAATATTTTTGTGGATAAGTGTAAAAGCAATGCAATTAGAGGTATGTTGTTTGGAGAAATGCTTGTATGTGTACTTCCTAATGCAGTTGAATCGTTTATCTGTGTTTTTGGCTGAGGATATGAATAATGAGAGATTTAAGATTAATCGATTTGAACATTAATGTATCAGAGACCAGGATTTGACAGCGATAATGCCATGCACAATTACAAGTTATGCATAAATAGCAAAGAATTAAGCAACAAACTTTTTGTGTGTGTCATTACAGGATGTTTACTAAAGATGGGGAAATGGCTGGAGAAATTTTGTTTAAAGAACAAAGGCAATGCATGAAGCAGTGTATGGACATGAAGGATGGTTTTCAGGGATATAAAGGCATGGATAGGCATTATGAATTGCATTAGTGTAAACTAGTTTTAGCTATGTTTCCTTTTCTCATTTCATGCCTTTAATTAGTTTGACTTTTCTGTGCTCTCTATAAGGTTATTTACCCTGAGCATGATGCTGAAAAAGATAATGTATTTCACCAACATACACAATCTGTTTAATTTAAGGTACTCAATTCTCTTGTGTTCTCAGACCAACTTCTCTATTCTGAGTAATGTTAGGAACAATATCACAACACAAGAAAGAAGAGATCTTAATAAAAGAAGAACTAGATTATCTTCCTTCCCTCTTTTCATACTACCTAGCAGAGTAACATGCTGGTATCATGTTGCCAATAAATATAGAACAGACTATAATGTCTACTTTCCAATATTTCCATCCTCTGAATAATTTCCATAGTAGCAGCTTGCTTTTCTCATTTATGGTTAATCTATTCTGTTCTTCAAATACTAAAATATAAGTTTATACCAGGGGCAGGAATGAATGTTTGGTTAAAAATTTTGCACAAGTCTTCAATGCCATATCTTCTTTTTTAGAAGCTGCAATGTGGCTCAAAGTTGTGAAAGGGAATTAGGATCTTTGCTAATGTTGCTGCAGTAATCTTGTGCTTCTGTATGGATAAAGCAGAATGTAATTCACAAAGTGATGCTACAGTAAAACTGTTTAAGTGTTCACAAAGCTGTTATTTGAGGTCCAAGACTTCTGGCAGTATAATAAAGTTTCACCATATATTTTAAAATAAACAAATAGACAATACTTCAACTGATGTTTTTTCAATGTTCTCATAGTAATTAAGGGAGCATTTTTGAAAGAGCAGTAGAGGTCTTTTTCTAGTTTTTCTGTGGGAATTTACTAAATGAAAGAGTTGAGCTTTGTATGATGAACCTGATTAAGACACATTTCACTGCTTGTAAACTACATAGTTTGTATGTTTCACTGTGGAGTCCTTGGTGCTCTCTGAGCCTTGTTGTTTTCTTGCAGACATTTAATTGCCAGGCTAGGCAACATCTTCAGTGCGAAAAGGGAGTGGAACTTGCTCTCTGTTTATATTTTTTATATTTATTTATTTTATTAATCAAATTTATCACCGCCCATCTCTACCACGGTAGACTCTGGGCGGTTTACAACAAATGTTAAAATTAAAGTTAAAAATCAATAATCATTAAAATACAATAAACAGTACAATAAATAAGAATATAAAAATCCAGAGGATGGTAGGATCTTAAAAGGAGGTCATTATTAAACTAACCACCCCCAGGAGGAACTATCTCTACCTTTGTCCCACGCCAGGCGGCAGAACCAGGTTTTTAGGGACTTCCTAAAGGCCAAGAGGGAGGACGCCTGCCTCACCTCTGGGGGCAAGATGTTCCACAGGGCGGGTGCTATCGCAGAGAAGGCACACCTCCTGGACCCCGCTAGATGGAATTCCTTTGTTGACGGGGTCCGCAGCATGCCCTCCCTGCATGACCGGGTGGGGCGGGTAGATGCAATTGGGATGAGACGGTCCCTCAGATAGCCTGGCCCCATGCCATGTAGGGCTTTAAAGGTGATAACCAACACCTTGAATTGGACCCGGAAGCAAACTGGTACCCAATGCAGCTCGCGGAGCAGTGGTGTTACATGTGCTGATCTTCTCGCACCCATAACCACTCGAGCGGCTGAATTTTGGACCAGCTGAAGCTTCCGGATACTCTTCAAGGGTAGCCCCATGTAGAGCGCATTGCAATAATCTATATGAGAGATGACAAGGGCATGAGTGACTATTCGGAGGGCCTCTCGATCCAGGAAGGGGCGCAACTGGCGCACAAGCCGAAGCTGTGCAAATATATACCCTGGCATGTCCTGCCTGTGTTGGTGGGGGTGTTGTACTCTCCTTGGTAGTACTTTGACTGGGTTGTTGTTTACTGCTTGGTTGATTGACAGAGTTAATAGTTCCTTGATTAGGGTCTATTGTGTTGTTTGATTGCTCCTCTGCTGCTAATCTTGCTGTTAATCTTTGCATATCTTGTAGTTGATTGCTGGCCAAGAGGTGTTCTGGTCTTTCATGTTTAAAAAACATGTTTCACTGTTTTTACCCATTTCTGCTGTTTTGTAAAATTCAGAGCTTTTTGGAGCAGAATTACTTAAATATTTTTACCAAACCTGAGTGAATTGTTTTATTACCTGTACTAAAATACAGGTTTTTAAAAATAATTTTATATGTAACGAAGATCCCTAGAAGGTTTGATGGTATCATCAGAGAGGGCTGAGGTAGATTTTTTGGATAGTCTTTATTTATTTTGCACACACAAAAAATCATATAAAGTGTATTGAAAGCTTAATACACTTTTTAAAAATGTATTATTGTGTCCCC
Organism: Charina bottae; assembly: GCA_023362775.1. Lineage (NCBI taxonomy): Eukaryota > Metazoa > Chordata > Lepidosauria > Squamata > Charinaidae > Charina > Charina bottae. The sequence continues at coordinate 119,700,827 of JALMGJ010000002.1, forward strand.
AAACTGGGTGAAATCACTCTGCTATTACTCATCAATTTGCCATTGAATTCTGGCATCATATTTTTGAGAGGCTCAGGGAGCCACAAAAATAATTGGGGGGTATTTATTTCTTTACTTTTTTATTGCAGTATACAGTATGTACAGTGACTATATTTTCTTGGAAAAATAAAGGACAAACCTGAAAAAGGGGGAAATTTGAAATAGGTTCTTAAGGACAAAAAAATAAATCGTTTATGTTTATAACTTTGCTTTATAAAGGGAAATTCAAGAGCAAAACCAATAAAATAAATAATTATATTAAATAAATCTGAAGGCCAGCTGTCTGAAATAAACGACTGTCCTTTATAATAAAGGACGTATGGTCACTGTAAGTATATGCCATGACATAAACATTAATGTGCCCCAAGAAATAAAATTTATTGTGTGTGTAAAATATCTCAGCACAGAAGATACTGTTTCTACAAATTATGCACAAATACAGTCTTTCTTCTTCCTCTCAGCTACTACTGAGAAATTGGGAATTGGATTGTTAAATTGCTCTGGATGCAGAGGTCCAGACTGAGAAGGCTGTCTGGTGTTTCCACACATATGTCATATCTCTGAGCTAATCTCCTTTCTCTCTAAATGTATGGCAGGATCAATGTCTCAGGGAGAAATTTGAGGGATAGGAATGTTCCTCTGTCCATATAATATGTATTTCTAAAAATTTCAGAATAATTTCTTTTCCAACATGCTCTCCCCTTTTACATAATTTTCCTTACAGCAAGGAAAAGTGAGCTTTGGTCTCACCACTACTGATTTCCTGAAATTTAGTAACGTAAGTATATATTTTATTGTATTTCAGAAAGTATACCATAATCCCAGAAGAGAGAGGGTTTTTTATTTTTAAAATGTTGAATTACAAAAAAAGAAGGAAACCAACACATAAAAAGTGCTTTAACAAAAAAGTAAAAGAAATACAACAAAGAAAAAAAACATGTTAATATGTCATAACAGTAAACAATTGCAATTCTATATATACTTATCTAATACAAATATTTATTTATTTATTTTTATTTATTCCCAACTTATATCACCGCCCATCTCCCCCCACAATGGGACTCTGGGCGGTTATTATATTATGATTCAAGTATTCAAATATTCAAATATTATTCAAGTATTTATATTTCTATATTTAAATATAGAAATCTATATTTCTAATAGATTTATATGACTTTCATTTTTTTAACCTATATTTTGTATAAATGAGTCCCATATTTCATTATGCTTATGCATACGAAGTCTATGTCTATAGGCAATCCGCTCATAAGTAGCAAGTGCAGTCAGGTCTTCAGTCCATTGAATAAATGGGGCCATACATTTATCTTTCGAATGCTGCAATATCAGTCTTTTGGCCATAGTAATGGCACGGAGAATCCATTTATGTTGTCCGGTTGCCAAGTTCCATGTACTAGGTATATAGTTCTAAAGAATATTATCCTCTGAAAATTTTAGCTTATGTCGCACAATCATATTTATATAATCCACTACTTTCTCCCAGAATTTGGTAAGTATAGGACATTGTAGAAGCATGTTTTAAAGAAACATTACCCTTATTACATCTCCAACAAAATGCTGTTTTTGTCAATCTTTTCTATACAAACGTAATGGAGTCCAATAAATTCTAAATATTATTTTTTGTTGTATAAGTCGTAATTTGAGTTCCATTGACATTCTTGCTATAGAAGTTAAAACACTATCCCACTGTCTAGGCAATACAGGAACTTCTAATTATTTATTCCATTAATTTCTTAACATCTGCATATTAAATTGATTTACTGATAATAAATATCTATAAAAACTAATAGTAGGTTTTTTAGTTTTAAAGGATTTAACAAGTTGTTCTAATATCTCAAGTATCTCAAAAGCTGAAAATGGTGCTGGTCCAAACAATGTTGTTAACAAATGTTGTAACTGTAAATATTGCCATTGGGTTATATCCGATAGATGATATTTATCTCTTAACACATGTTGTTGTTGTTTATTCGTTCAGTCGCTTCCGACTCTTCGTGACTTCATGGACCAGCCCACGCCAGAGCTTCCTGTCGGCCGTCACCATCCCCAGCTCCCCCATGGTTAAGTCTGTCACCTCCAGAATATCATCCATCCATCTTGCCCTTGGTCTTCCTTTTGCCTTCCACTTTCCCTAGCATCAGCATCTTCTCCAGGGTATCCTGTCTTCTCATTATGTGGCCAAAGTACTTCAGTTTTGCCTTTAATATCATTCCCTCAAGTGAGCAGTCTGGCTTTATTTCCTGGAGTATGGACTGGTTTGATCTTCTTGCAGTCCAAGGCACTCTCAGAATTTTCCTCCAACACCACAGTTCAAAAGCATCTATCTTCCTTCGCTCAGCCTTCCTTGTGGTCCAGCTCTCACAGCCATAGGTTACTACAGGGAATACCATTGCTTTAACTATGCGGACCTTTGTTGTCAGTGTGATGTCTCTGCTCTTAACTATTTTATCAAGATTTGCCATTGCTCTCCTCCCAAGAAGTAGACGTCTTCTGATTTCCTGGCTGCAGTCAGCGTCTGCAGTAATCTTTGCGCCTAGAAATACAAAGTCTGTCACTGCCTCCACTTTTTCTCCCTCTATTTGCCAGTTATCAATCAAGCTGGTTGCTATAATCTTGGTTTTTTTGAGGTTTAACTGCAACCCAGCTTTTGAACTTTCTTCTTTCACCTTCGTCATAAGGCTCCTCAACTCCTCCTTGCTTTCAGCCATCAAAGTGGTATCATCTGCATATCTGAGATTGTTAATGTTTCTTCCAGCGATTTTAACTCCAGCCTTGGATTCCTCAAGCCCAGCACGTTGCATGATGTGTTCTGCGTACAGGTTGAATAGGTAGGGTGAGAGTATACAACCCTGCCGTACTCCTTTCCCAATCTTAAACCAGTCCGTTGTTCCGTGCTCTGTTCTTACCGTTGCTACTTGGTCGTTATACAGATTCCTCAGGAGGCAGACAAGATGACTTGGTATCCCCATACCACCAAGAACTTGCCACAATTTACCTTAACACAATTTAACTTTAACTTTAATTTAACTTTTCTTAACACATAGTATGTTAAAAATTCATCATCATATATCAGGTGGTCCAAAGTCAATATCCCTGCTTCCATCCAATTTTTTCATATCACCATTTTTTCCCCATTTTTAAAGTTGGGTTTCCCCATAAAGTCCATTTGGCATGGGAAAAAGGGTCAAATCTTTTTTTATTAGACATCACATTCCATCGCTTTCTAACTGACAATTCCCCCCCCCAGAGATATTAGAGTTTTAGTATATTTAGATCCTAATACTGTCCATCCAACCAAAGGTGCTGTGTATATTCCAAAGTTGCCCAAATCGGAAAATTAACACCAATTGTTGGCCTCCAGTATTTAATACTTGACAGTAGGTAAGCATGATGATATAGCTCCAGATTCGGAAAACCGAATCCTCCCCTCATTAATTGGTGATTGCATTTTCTGTAAAGAACCCCACAGAAATTTTCTAAACAAAATTTATTTTCTGAAAATATTTTCTAGATATAAAAACTGGAATTCCTTTCAGAATATAAATTAATCTGCGAATAATATTCATTTTGAGAGCGTTCACCTTTCCCCAAAGGGTGCAGTTTAATGACTCCCATCTATTGATATCTGAAGAAAACTCTCTATATATTTTATTTATATTACATGTTACTAACTGAGTTATATTCTTTGGTATACAGATGCTTAGATATTTAATGGATTCGGTACAAATACGGAATTTATATTCCTTAAATAAATGGGTTACCAAATTTGTTGTTGGCATCAATTCTGATTTGGACCAGTTAATAGAGTATCCTGCTATTTTACTAAAGGCATCTATCTTTTGCGTCAACACTGGAATAGTAGTATGAGGTTTAGAAATAAATAAAATAATGTTGTCTGGAAATAAAACCAATTTGTGTTCATCTGAGTTGTGTACTATGTAGATCTCCCTGTGTTGTCTAATAGCACAAGCCAAGGGTTCCACGCAAATATTAAAAAGCAAGGGTGAAAGTAGACATCCTTGTCTAGTTCCTCTAAATAGTGGAAAGGTACGAGAAAACATGCCATTAACCTTTACTTGAGATGTGGATGACTCATATAATATCGTAATCCATTTTATAAATTCCAAAGGAAATCCAAATCTATTTAGTATGGCAAACATGTAGTGTTTAAGTATTTGTCAAAGTATTTTTCAGCATCTAATGATAAAATTACTAATTGATCTTTATTTTTATTCAAGTCTATTAAATCTACAACTAACCTAATGTTATCTGCTGCTTGCCTAGTTTTTAATCCCAGAAGATAAAGTTTAATGGAGGATGAAAGATCTTCAGATGTGTTTTGTCCTGAATTTTGTTTCACCTGTTGACAGTATTCAGGAGGAAAATTGAAAAGAGAAAACTACATAGAACATACTTCAGTAGGGGTCACAGTAAGAACATTAGAAGTTAGAAAATGAATATTCACACTTAAAATGAAAGTAGGGTTTTTGGGGGGAGGGTGGAATGTAAATATATTAGATCTGTTTTTTTTCAGTAGCTGAATTAAAATATTGTAAGGTTGTCCAAGGATTTGTCTAGGTGCTCTGGGGAAAAATAAAGACAAAATGCAGACTGTGATATTTTTTGGCACATTATGGGTAAAACTGAATAGAGATCAGATCTTGAGCTGTGTCCAAGAAAAAGTGTTTAAGCCAAATAAATTATGCTTATAAATTTCTTTAAAACAAGCGATCTTAACAACATATCTTAATAGTATGTAGCTAAGCATGCTGGGGTAATTAATCCAATCCATTACTTGATCTTTACTCCTTTCCAAGTGTACTGTGGCTGCTCACATATCTGTGTTTCAGGAGGTTAATCCTTTAACTTTATTTTTCAAAACAACCAAGCAATTATAGCTTTATCACCATTTTCCTGTTTTGGGATTGGGTCAATATGATTTAAAGGCCTATCTATCAGGGCATGGCTCTTGGGCTCAGCCACACAGCTAGGAGGAGACTTAACTGGATTTGTATGGTTTGGGGAAAGTCTAAGGCTAAGCATTCCATGAATGTATTGTCCTAACAGGTTTTTAGACATGGCTCTGGTGGTAGCTCTAGGAAGAACCATCTGTTTTGAAACCTCTATGAAAATTATACATTAACCATTGGCCTCCTTATGCATGTATGTATCTGCAAGCAAAGAGAACAGTAGTTTCCCGTGACGTGTTAAGGAATAACACAGATAAGTGAATTGAAGTTATATATATGTGGGCATTATGGTCAGGGATGGAACTAGGGTCTGTGTCACCCGGGGCAAACATGGATTCCACGCCCCCCATGGGTTATTTTGTCATTTTGGCGCACCCCAGGCATCATTTTGGCATACCCCCCCAGCGCGGCGCCTGGGGCACATGCCCCGCTTGCCCCCCCAGTTGCGCTGATTATGGTGATATCTTCGACAATACATGGTGATATCTGTTAAGATACACATATACCTTGACCTATGTTCCTTGACCGTAATGCTGTTTTCGAGGATTCTACATAGAAGAGACTGTGCCTGTTCTGAAAGTCAATATTAGGCTGATATTTTTTAATTCCATCAGTCCAATTTTATTCTGCAGCTTAATTCTGATGTAACTCCCAATAAGGGCATTTCCTCAATAAATGTGCATTGGATTGAAATTGTTTTAATGTTTTATGCTTCTTTCTGAATGAGTGTTTACCCTAATCACGATTAACATATCAGTAGCAGTACAATATAGATTTTTTCCTGTTTCTCTGTTTCTGTGGAGAGTGACTGCCAAGCTGTTTGCTGGAGCTCCCTTATTATAGCAACCCTGCTTTTCACATATGTAACCCTTTTTATATGAAGTGGGCCCCTTTCCATTTTGGCATGATAATATATACATATTTTAAAGTAACACTTCTATCCATTGGTGCTGAAATAAGTCATAGAACATTTAAATCACAGTATTCTTAATTATGGAATCTGGTGAAAGTAGTAGTTAAAGTGGGGAGATATTTAAAATATGTAAGCACTGAGATGGTATATGGTGTAATAAATCCTGCAAATATGCAAGTGGCAACATACACGCCTACACAGACACACACACAAACTTGGGCAGCAGGCTGCTCAGTAATTAGAACCATGTGGCTAACTTGACTTCACTTGGAGCATGACATGAAGAACAGAAGCCAGGTTAAATTTTGCCACTGACATAGCACCGCCACAATGTTGAGCACAAGGGAAGAATAAATCTCACTAGAATGTTGGTTGAAGAAATTACTGTTTTCTTTTTCTGGTGGTTATGTTGTTTTTCACATTCCCACTGCAAGTATTCATTATTCCCTGCCAAATTCTTTAATACTCCTATTAGTATACCTGATAGAAACTTATGTAAGATACTTCTTTTCAGCATCAAAATATTGCAGTGGCTAATGGAAAACTGCAACTAAGTCGTTACACAGATCTACCTACCCAATGGCAGAAAATAAGCAGACATTTTAAATCATTACTGCTGCATCTGTGGTATTTGGCCCCTATAGAAAACAATTTTTATATGTCCTTTCATACTTATTAGATGTTCATCTGCATACAATACTGTCAGAACGGCACCCCAGAATATCAGTACTTAATTCATTTATAAGAATCACATCTCAAAATTGGGTCTCAGAGAGAATCTTGCACCTGAATCATGAAGACTTTCAAGTGGGGATTCCTGATACACAAATATATCCATAGTAGAGTATTTGCAGGGTAACTAGCCCAGAAAGCTCTTAAATAACAAAAAGCTGGACAATATATTTAGGCCTGATTTATACAAAATCTGACTAAAGCTTTTGATACTGTAAATCGTACTGCTCTCTGGACCATCCTTCTGAAAATCGGATGCCCTGATAAATTTGTGAACATCTTGCGGCTACTCCATGACGACATGATGGCAACAATCCTGGATAACAATGGCTCTCAAACCGATCCATTTAAAGTGGAATCCGGCGTTAAACAGGGATGTGTTATTACTCCAACCTTATTCGCTATCTTCATCGCTATGATTATACACCTTGTTGAAGAGAAACTTCCTACTGGTGTAGAAATTATATATCGAACAGATGGAAAGCTTTTTAATCTTAGTAGGCTGAAAGCAAAAAATAAGGTAATTACAACTTCTGTTATAGAACTTCAATATGCTGATGATAACGTAGTCTGTGCACGCTCCGAGGAAGATCTTCAAACTATCCTAAACATCTTTGCAGAAGCATATGAAAAGCTCGGCCTCTCTATTAACATTAAAAAAACCAAAGTGCTTTACCAGCAAGTTCGAACCAATCCCTCCGCAGCGCCATCAATCCAGCTTAAAGGTGTGTCAGTAGAAAATGTCGACCACTTTTCTTATCTCGGCAGCCATCTATCTACAAAAGCCGACATCGACGCTGAAATTCAGCATCGCCTGAGCTCTGCGAGTGTAGCTTTCTCCCGAATGAAGCGTAGAGTGTTTGAGGATCGGGACATTCGCAGGGAGACCAAAATGCTTGTTTACAAAGCCATTGTACTACCAACCCTTCTGTACGCCTGTGAAACATGGACCCTCTACAAACGCCACCTCCAACTTCTTGAAAGATTCTATCAACGCTGCCTCCGAAAAATTCTGCAAATTACTTGGGAAGATAGGCGGACTAATGTTAGCGTATTAGAAGAAGCGAAAACCACCAGCATTGAAACAATGGTCATCCAACATCAACTTCGCTGGACCGGCCATGTTGTTCGAATGCCTGACCATCGTCTTCCAAAGCAGCTACTTTACTCCCAACTTAAGAATGGAAAACGGAATATTGGTGGACAGCAAAAGAGATTCAAAGACACACTCAAAGCTAATTTTAAAAAATGTAATATCAGCATTGAGAACTGGGAAGCCCTAACTCATGAGCGTTTCAATTGGAGGCCAGCCTTTATTAAAGGCGCTATAGACTTTGAAGAAGCACGAATACAGGGCGAAAGGGAGAAAAGAGCTAAAAGGAAGGCACGTCAAGCAAACCCTCATCATGACCATCTCCCACCCGGAAACCTATGTCCTCATTGTGGGAGGTTGTGCAGATCCAGAATTGGCCTTTACAGCCACTTACGGATCCACTGTTAAAATTTTACCCTTGGAAGACAATCTTACTCGGCTACGAGTGATCGCCAATGAATGATACAAAAGCTTCCAGGTTAAGCTACTTCTTTGGTTTTAAACTATGTCATGTCAATTTTTCCAACTTTTCTTTCTTCTGTCTTTGCCTCTTGACAAATATGACACTAAGAGAGAGTAAAGGTGGAACTGATCCGTTTAGTTTAGGTTTAGGTTTAGGTTCAGTTCAGTTCAGTTCAGTTCAGTTCAGTTCAGTTCAGTTCAGTTCAGTTCAGTGAGCCTTATATTCACATGAAAGGATTTGGAGTGTGAAAACTGCTTAAAATTTAGTTTCAAAAATTAGGAAAAATTCAGGACCTGTCGTTAATGTATCATGACAGCTTCCTGGTGGGAGATTTTTTAAAATAATTCTGAACATTTTTACTTTTTTCTATATTGGGGATCCATCCATCTGAAACTAAATAAAGTCCCATGTAGTAAAGATTGAAGAGGAGGGAGACTTGGCTCATTTAACATTATTATTTTGTCTTCATTATATAATGCCTAAGGAAAAATCAAAATACAAAGCAATATAATTTTCATAGTTGAATTTTGTTCAAATATTGTTCATTTAAAATTATTCAACTTCACTCTTTAGCTGGAAAGGATCTTGGAGCTGCTTACTTATGAGCAATAAAAATAAAGCATAAAAAAGATGGAGAAGGAAGTGGGGAAACATAAAGTTAAGCAGTAATTTGTAAGTTAAATAATTATTCTTAGGACTATTATGAAACACTTTAGGACAAGGAAGTATCCAGTACAGCTGAGAATTCAACAAAACAAATAGAATGTCCTGCTTTCTATCTCCTCCTTCTGAAGCCTTCTGTTATAAATATATAGCATATTCTGCCCACTATTTCTCTAGCCACCTAGCATGTATGTTGGTCTTATGATTCATTTTCATTGTGATGCCACTAATCTTAGATGACTTTTCTATAAACCACATTTGTTTACATAGCATGGTCCCATGACAGCTCGGTAACAGAGAGTGGGTTGAAAAATGAACAATATTTTGAGAACATTTGAGGATTATGAGAGTTGTTTTACATTGTCAGATGATTATAGTGTTGCTATATTGAAACAGAAGTTCATTCATCATCTTCATTTATATGAAGTAAGGCACAGAATTTGACAATAGGATTTTGAAATTGTTGTGTGTCTTATATGACGAAAGGTGGTTCACATGACTACTTATCAACAATTCATCTCATACTGAAATGATCATGGAAATTTAGAGTACTCAATTTTTTCTTCTTGTCAGCGTGAGGTGACACTTATGATATTTTTGCCAAAGCATCAATTTCTCATAGTTCCTCCCAAGAAATGCATAGTTTCATAGTGCACAGCAATATTGTGTTGATGTCTTGGAGAATAAGATATGTCATTTGCTTCTTGGTAGCCTTGCAAATTGTAATTGGAAATCTGAAATATGTGCTACGCATGGTATGTTTATAGGAAGCAGGCAGGGTGTGAGTGACATTGACAAAATGTAGCAAAAGGTCTGTAGGACTGGATCTGTGGATGCTTTGTGCAGCCACCCTTATGTTTACAGCAATCTGTTTCGACTGTTTCATTTACCAATTTCAATTTGTTATCTGAATTACTTTATGGGATGGAATAATGATGGTAGAAAAAATCAAGGAAATGAAGACAATATGAGCAGAGATATATCTTGTGTTTTTTTAAGTGACTACTGAGAAAAATTTCAGTGGATTCAAATAAATGTCTGATTTATTTTCTTTAAGGTGGCAGTAAGTTGCTGGTGGTGGTTGTCTTTCCTTTGACATCTTGGGCACCCATTTGCCTAGTTTTCCTGTTATGTCAAATATTTATGTATTCAATATATATATATCCCGCCTTTATTATTTTTATAAATAACTCAAGGTGGCGAACATACCTAATACTCCTTCCTCCTCCTATTTTCCCCATAACAGTAACCCTGTGAGGTGAGTTGGACTGAGAGAGAGTGACTGGCCTAAGGTCACCCAGCCGGCTTTTGTGCCTAAGGCGGGACTAGAACTCACAGACTCCTGGCTTCCTATTGGCTCCTTCCCAGGGCTGAGAGAGAGTGACTGGCCCAAGGTCACCCAGCCGGCTTTCATGCCTAAGGCGGGACTAGAACACTCAGTCTCCTGGTTTCTAGCCCAGCACCTTAACCACTAGACCAAACTGGCTCTAGAAGAAGAGTTTGGGTCATGCCACAGACTGTTCATTTCTGCCAAGGCTGGAAAATAAATTTTAAATAACTCTAGGTTATTTAAAATTTATTTTCCAGCCTTGGCAGAAATGAACAGTCTGTGGCATGACCCAAATTTAAGATTGATGTTTTGATTGTATGCCCTTAATGGACGTTATTGAGAAAGCATATAAAATGTGATAGTAACCCTGTAGTGGAATGCAAGCTTCACATGTAGAAAATCTCAGGTTCGGTAACTAGCACATCCAGTTAAAAGGAACAGGCACCAGTTGATGGTTAACTATTCTTGAGATCCTAAGGAGTATTATACAGTACAGTAGGCCTACTCTATTCCAGTATAGTAGACCAACTTCCAGCATGAGGCCTTCTAGATGTCTTGTATTCTAACTATTTATTGCCCAAGCCAACATGACAGATGATCAGGCTAAAAAAGTATAGTCCAAACTACATATGGAAGGTACCAGTTTGGGGAAAAGCTGGATTAAAAAAATACAAATAATCTGATCTGATTAAAAACATTTCTGTAATAATTTCTTTTGTCAGTCAACTTTCCTAATCTTACGCTCCTTCCTTCATTTATAATTCCCTGCTCAGTGTCCCAATACTGCCAATTTTTTTTTGTGTACCTGGCCCATTCTTCTGTATTGTGGCTAACATAAGATAAGGTTGGGTCTGGAAAATCAAAACAGGTTCAGTTCTTCATAGTTTCAATGGTAATAGAAAGATGAGATGATCTTGGAAACATCAGCTCATTTCCCCCCATCCCCAAAATAAGATTCTAAAATTTGGTGGAGGGAATACAAGTTCAAAACTATGATCAATTTCATCTTTCTAGATTCAGTTACAATTAATCTTCTGCCATGACAGCCATCTTGTTTGGAACAGAGACTGCAATTTCCATATAAGCAGTACCTTTAAATGAAGGAAGTTAGTTTATGGACACTGGGTCATATAGTTTGCTTCCTTTGTACAAGGAAGAAATTTTTAATTTCTGCCTTTAATTATACAAGATACATAAAGATCCTTTGGGGAGGAGGTAACTAGTGACTCATCTCTTTTCAAATATTTATTTATTTATTTATATTTAGAATTTTGTCCCTGCCCATCTCACTCGAAGAGCGACTCTTGAATGAATGAAGTGTGTGTGTGTGTATATATACACACACACACATATATATATACACACACACATACATATACACACACATACACATATACACACACACACATACACATACATACAATTTGTGTGTTTGTACAATTGTGATTGTAGCGTTGAATCTTTATGTGACTGGAAACCAAAGGAGGTTCTTTAAATAACTTAATGATGCACAAAACAGTTAAATAAATTGGCTATTTCAAAATGAAGAATGTTCTTTAGAGATTGAGGGGGGGTATTTTTGTTGTCAAAAATCAAAAAGCGTGAAAATATTTTTCCAAATATTTCCAGTAGTGTAAAAGTTTTCTCATCACCTTAACTACAGATTAGCTGTAGGAAATATTTCTAAAGATCCATTACATAAATTTATTCATAAGTTCTAATATAAGTTATATTAGACTTATAATGTTATAAGTCTTTGAAGGTAATTGTTTACTGCATGAGCCTCTTTTGATTTGAACAAAATATGTTTATTTCAGGGAACCCCAGAAGATCTGCTCTTCTTTTATGAACATCTTCGAAAAGGTGGTGGAGTGTTTCGAGTTGACAAGTGCCTCCTCCTCTATCGTTACCATGCACAGGCAGCCACTAATTCAGTTTTAGAGTAAGTCATGTTTTGTATCAAATATCTTAGATCAGAGCTTTCCAAACTGTGTGTCGGCTGCAGTGTCTGGGTGTGTCGGGGCTGCTGCTGCCTCCTGGCTTCCATGCAGGTCCTAGTGCCTGCCTTGTGCCTTGCTGCCTCCAAACCTGCTGTGATTCCGCACAGGTCCTAGTGCCTGCCTTGTGCCCTGCTGTAAGAGTGTCTCGCGAAATGACGCATGTCTAAAAAGTGTGTCACCAACATGAAAAGTTTGGAAGCTCTGTCTTAGAGTGTTAGGTAGGGGTTTATAAGGAAGACGTTTACCTCCTAGCAATAGATGCATTTATTTTGATAATTTGCCTGTAACAATAACAATAATAATTTATTAAACTTGTATGCTGCCTGACTCTCAACAACTCTTATCTCAAGTTATTTTTAGGAATATGTTACTTGAATTTTTATAGCACAGATCTGATAGCCCTAAAGTTGGTTATTATGAATGCAACTATGATTTGGTCGTATAAATTTTTTTGAACTGATTGCTTCTTGGCTTTGATCATTTTAGTTGTCTATTTTATAAGCTCCCCATGTGATTCCAGACTAGAACTGAGTTTAGGATAAATCTGTTTCTATTATATCAACTAAGTAAAGTCATACACAGGATACTGAGCTTTAACTCAATTGTACAACTCACCTGTATTTGTTCACAGAAGCCCAGAGACCATACAGAGTCCTTTACAGAGTCTGAAGCCTTAAAAGCCCATCTTTGTAGAGTTTATGGGGATTCCATAATTAATGTTCCAAATGTTAAGAAAAACAGAGACATACTTTATATTTTTCTGTCATTTGCTGAGATTCTTAACAAAAAAGTTTCCCCTACCACACATGTACATTTTGACAGAAAAATAGGAGCCCACAAAATTTTACTCAGTGTAAGAATAGCGTCATTAAATGTGAGCTATTGTACAGTGAAAAATGTTTTTATAAAGCTTTACTATTGCATTACTTGCATAGTAAACATCTGTAGAAGTATTCAGTGTATAATCTGTTTAGTTTCAAAGGTGCTGAGCAACATACTTGATATGTAATATTTCACATAAGAAAAAGGAAAAATTGAATTTTTGCCCAACAGCTGTTGTCCAGTATTAGTGATTTTTTGCAGTTGTTTGTATCCATATGTTATTGACTGGGATGAGTTTTTCAAATATAACAAACAACTAAAGGATTTATTGGAAAGAGTTTGATCACATAGTGGCCATAAGGAAGGAATAGAGAGAGAGGAAAGTAGAAAATTGGCTTCCTATGATTAGTTAAATGGCATCATATTGTTCAGTATTTGATAAGATTATTAGAAAATTTCAACCTTTTCTAATGATACTTCGAACTATTTGGAAGACAGTTGTTCCTTCTGTGGGAAAAATGTTTTATTGGAAATGGATTTGTTATGAATTAACAGCAAGCTGTTAAGTCCATTTTGCAAGTCGGTGTGGCACAGACTCCTGGACTACAGCATACTTAGAGAATGTGAAAATTGTTGTTGTTGTTCAGTCGTTTAGTCGTGTCCGACTCTTCGTGACCTCATGGACCATAGCACACCAGGCCTTCCTGTCCTCCACTGTCTCTCGGAGTTTACTCAAATTCATGTTCATTACATCGGTGATGCTATCTAACCATCTCATCCTCTGCCGTCCCCTTCTCCTTTTGCCTTCAGTCTTTCCCAGCATCAGGGTCTTTTCCAGTGAGTCCTCTCTTCGCATTAGGTGGCCAAAGTATTTGAGCTTCAGCTTCAGCATCTGTCCTTCCAATGAGCAGTCAGGGTTGATTTCCTTTAGGATTGACTGATTTGACCTCCTTGCAGTCCAAGGGACTCTTAAGAGTCTTCTCCAGCACCACAGTACAAAAGTATCAATTCTTCGGCGCTCAGCCTTCCTTATGGTCCAACTCTCACAGCCATACATTACTACTGGGACCTTTGTCGGCAAGGTGATGTCTCTGCTTTTTAATATGCTGTCTAGGTTTGCCATAGCTTTCCTCCCAAGGAGCAAGCGTCTTTTAATTTCATGGCTGCAGTCACCGTCTGCGGTGATCTTGGAGCCCAAGAAAATAAAATCTGTCACTGCTTCCATTTCTTCCCCTTCTATTTGCCAGGAAGTGATGGGACCAGATGCCATGATCTGAGTTTTTTTAATGTTGAGTTTCACGCCAGCTTTTGCACTCTCCTCTTTCACCCTCATCAAGAGGCTCTTTAGTTCCTCTTCACTTTCTGCCATTAAGGTGGTATCATCTGCATATCTGAGGTTGTTGATATTTCTCCTGGCAATCTTAACTCTGGCTTGTGATTCATCCAGCCCAGCATTTCTCATGATGTACTCTGCATATAAGTTAAATAAGCAGGGTGATAATATACAGCCTTGTCGTACTCCTTTCCCAATTTTGAACCAGTTGGTTGTTCCATGTCCGGTTCTAACTGTTGCTTCTTGACCCGCATACAGGTTTCTCAGGAGACAGGTAAGGTGGTCTGGTACTCCCATCTCTTTAAGACTTTGCCACAGTTTGTTGTGATCCACACAATCAAAGGCTTTAGCGTAGTCAATGAAGCAGAAGTAGATGTTTTTCTGGAACTCTCTTGCTTTTTCCATGATCCATGTGAAAATGGCATAAAGCAATTTCAGATGGGTTGTGTACACAGACAAACATGAAGCTTCCATTGCTTCTCCATTCTTTCTCCCACTTCCTCCCTTCATCCGTCCTATGGTTATCAGTTCTGAAATGAATAACATATTTCAACTTTGGAAAAAAATATTTCCCCAATGTAAGGCAAAAATATTGAATTCTGATTTTTTTGTATAAATAATACAGTTCTTGAAACACTCAGGTCCAATCTGCATAAGATCCAATCTACATAAGATGCCCTTGATCTGAAAAAGAATGCTAGCATGGGAGAACTTCAAGTCATGCCTTTTATTGCAGTCTCTATTCCTGTATTTCTCAACCTTGGCAACTTTAAGATATGTGGACTTCATCTCCCAGAATCCATGGCTGGCTGGGGAATTCTGGGAGTTGAAGTCCACACATCTTAAAGTTGCCAAGGTTGAGAAACACTGTTCTATTCTGAATGAGAAATTTTTCCCTTCTAATTGCTTGGGGAAAAAGCCATGCAAGCCAGTGTATGAAAGCTTCTAAAAGCCACACTGCGATTCAGACCGTTCCCTCTTCCTAACTGGGTTCCTATAATGAAAAGGGCTAAGATGGGTCTGTTCAGTGACTTTTAGGTCTCTCAGATTTTCAGAACCCCAGTCCCAAACATACCTATATGTTCTGTTATTCATTGATAACAATAAAAGGACTGTGAAACCTAAAGTCAAATGATTATATACTCCTTGGCCACTGTGTTGACTGACTCCTATGTAATGCTGACCTATTAGACCCGTACGAGTTTCAACTGTCTCAGCAAAATTTTCCTTCATAAGCATTTCAGGATAAATATTTCCATCGAGTCACTGATTTCAGGATAAGATTATTCTTTGGACTGGTCAGAGGCCTATTTTATTTATTTGCTAGATTTATATCCTACTTTTTCTCAGGAGTTCATATCAACATATCAACAGCTACCTAGAAACATATTTAGGATTCCCTTACCAACTTTGCTCAGACTGAAGAAGCTCCTTGGATAAGGAGCGAAACGTTTCCACTGAGAAAATAGAAATCCAGTTGACATGATTCAAGCTACAGACAATTCCACCTGGATGACTGAGAACCTTCATAGACAACATACAGAGCATTCCCGTCCCCTCACAATAAGCCTGTGAGGGAAATACTAATACTAATCTACTAGATTAGGTTGCTCATCTAGAGCTCATCTAATTATACAGAGGGTGTGTTAAGATCAGGAATCTCAGATGCCTAATGGAGCTGAGGATCATACATTTAGCTGTCAGACACCAAAAAAAAAGAGAAAATGGTATCTCCACATAATCAGTGTTGGAATTTGGCAAATCAAGCATGCCTCATTAGCATATGGGTGGCTGCTGTAGGAAGCAAACTGTGCTTCTAGAGGAAGCTGCTTGATGCCCCTCCCACTTCCTCTTCTCTCTCTCTCATTCTTCCAGCATTGAGGAGGAAGCAGCATGTGGCTGCTCCTCTTCATGAAGAGGCCATGTGCTAGGCCTCAAGCCCCTTTCTCCACACAGCCTCTGGCAGCAAACAGGGCCAGAGGTATTCAGTTTAGGGAACGGAAAGAAGAACTGAAACCAATTTTCTACTGAAATGGCTGTACCTGGACCGAATAAATGTAAGAACTCTTTTGTACTTACTTTTTGTACCTGCAATGTCTAAGTGTGTGTTTCTTTATGCTTGGGTGGGCTAAAAGTGTAAGAATAAGAACCTGAATCTCTCTTATGTTCTCACAGGCTTTGAGAACATTATGTTTCCTTTTTCTATGCACGAGTTTACACAATGTTAAGCTCTGCTCCATTCACTGGTTCTAACAGGCCACTGAATGATCTTCAGTCAGAAGGATTGACTGGTCTACAAAGGTGTACATCAGCAAACATGGGGGTAAGAAGTCAGGAAAGCTGAACAGAAATGCCACTGAGCTGCTGTCTTGAGCCAAGAAATAACTGGTAGAGATTAGAGATTATGGCATTTGCTCCTTCTTGCAACTGACTGGTTATTTTTGATATCTCACTGATATCATTTTTGTCCCCCCATTGGGAAATAGAATTTGAGGGTGTTGCCTCTTTTTTCTCTGTCTGATCTGAACAGAAACATCTTGTCAAGAATTCATTGAAATTCACCATTTTCACTCTCTTCTAGAAGAGTCAGGATTCATGATACTTGAAGGGTGGAAGTTGGAATCATTACCAGGTTTTCCTTAAGAGAATAGTTGCATTGAAAAATGCTGGTCAAAAAAGGTTGGAGAGAGTCATTGGCTGTTTAAAGTCTGCTTCTTTTTTAGAATTAGTGGTTTGGCTGAAAGCAAGGCGGGCATCTCCCTTTTGACCATTTCCTAGCTCCAAAATGTTTAAAGCAGTTGTCTCCCAATAGAATGAATGAAATAACTCAGTTGGAAATAAACTTTGTATAGTGATATTAACAACATTAAATTCTCCTTCATCAAGAATAATATGGAGCTTTACTGTATTGCACTTAGTTTACCCAGTTCTATCTACAGGCAAGTAGTTTTCCCTAGGAATCCTTATAAATGCCTGAAGGCAACCTTGTATAGAAATTTCCAGCTTTCATAATAGGTGTGGAGCTGAACTGCTCTGCCTTTATGTCTCTGAAGGCAGATTCGCACAGCTAATATTCAGCTAATTTTTTCTCTTGCTAGTACTCATTTGAAATCACTTACCACCAACATTGACTCTTGTGCAATTATTCCAAATAAAATTAAAACTGCTTTGTGGCTAATTAAGGTAAGATCTGGAACTTGAAAGAGAAATTTAATATTTGAAATCAAGTATTCAGAATATATGAATTAAGATTGAAATGTAGGTATATATTTGTAGCTCTCTGAAACCATACTTAAACAATCTGCCTTTTAGTACATGTAGCTTCAGAAATTAATGTTTATGATGTTTACTAAAGAATATAGGTTGTTTGAAAAAAGGTGTGCCATCTAGTATTTTCAGTAAAGATAGCAATCAGCCTAAATTATCAGTGTTCTAATCACAGTTTGTCAGGGTCGACATGCCCCACAGGCAGAAACTAAGCAGTATTTTATCTAATTTTGCAATTCCCATTACAGGAGGAAAAGGAAGAAGTTAATGTCTGATTGGCTAGTGGGGAAGTTGAGTTTTTTTTACATTTGGTGACATTTAAATGTGAGAATTAATTATTGTTTTCCCCCCTCTGGGAATTCCCACAATTAATTTGTCCTACAGAATAGATTACTGAAAGGCAAAAGGAATATGAGAAGAAGGAAAAAGCCTCACTCTCATAGTCTCTTGAGCTAGAGGCATAGGAATATTCTGTTAAATGACATGGTCTTTGTGATGATAGAATCTAACTGATGTAGTATAAATATAATTAATGTTTTGTTGTAAATAGAAACAATTTAATCATACATTTAGCTGCCCGATTACAGATATTTTAATATTGTCACCTAACAATATTGAAAATACATTTTAGCCTACCCAATAACATATTTGGACTTTGAGGCTGACCAGGCACAGTAGCGTAAAAAGATTGGCATTTTATTGTTTTCAGAGAAATGTAGTTCTAGGGTCTTTTCTGAACCTTCTTTTGCTTCCCTACAACTGTGGTTATTTTAATAGTAAATTTTTATGTCCTGAGGAATTAAACCCATGAATTTAAAAAAAAAATCTATAATTGTGTTTTCCACATTGTATATCAGCGCTGGTATTTATAGGAGGAGGAATTGCATATTTTATATATTTAAAACTTGTCTTATGTCTCCTAAATGGTCTAGAGGACATGATGAAATTATATCGAAGAAGAATAATTTAATTCCAGAATAAAATTATTAAAACATCAATCAAAGAGAATATTTGTAGCTCAGGGTTGAACTGTGGAGTCCTTGGTGCTCTCTGAGCCTTGTTGTTTTCTTGCAGACGTTTCATTGCCAGACTAGGCAACATCTTCAGTGAGAAAAGGGAGTGGGACTTGCTCTCTGTTTATACACCATGGCTAGTCCTGCTTGTGTTAGTGGAGGTGTTGTTCTCCCCTTAGGAGTTCCTTGATTGGGCTGTTGTTTGCTGCTTGGTTGATTGACTGGGATCATCACTTTCAGGACTCATAGCAGAGATTGTAATGCAGCATCTAGAAATGATAGCACTTCCATGTATACAACCCAAAGTATGGGTCCGGTATGTAGATGACACGTTTGTCATTATAAAAAAGGAACAACTGGAGGAAACACATGAAACCATCAACAACATCTTCAATGGAATAAAATTCACAAGGGAAGAAGGAAACAACAACACACTACCCTTTTTGGACATCCTCATCAGTAGAGGAAATGATGGCATTCTAGAAACACAAGTCTACCAGAAATCTACCCACACTAACCAAGTTCTCCACTACCAAAGCAACAACCCAACCTCCCCGAAGAGAAGCTGTGTAAGAACACTATTCAGACAAGCACAAATGCACTGCAGCAACCCAGAACACCAGAAAAAGGAAACAGATCATCAATACAGCATCTTCCAGCAAAATGGATACCCGCACAACTTTATCAAAAAGTGCCTGACTACACAACCCACTACCACACAACCAACAGAAGCTATGAAAAGGATAACACTGCCATACATCAGAAACATCTCAGAAACTACCAATAGACTGTTACTACCACATGGTATCACCATAGCACATAAACCAACCAAAACCACCCAAAAGACCCAGTAGCCCAAGAAGAAAAAACAGGAGTTATCTACAACATACAGTGTAAGGACTGTAACAGCCACTATGTAGGACAGACCGGCAGAAGACTAGCAGAGAGCATCCACGAACACCAACTAGCAGTCAGAAGACATGATGAAAACTCCTTAATCTCACAACAGATGGACAGACTTAACCATATTTTCAACTGGGAGACTGTGAGCATCTTAAACCAAGCCAAAGCCAAAAATGCTAGAGAATTCCTGGAAGCTTGGCACTCAGACAAAGCAGCTATCAACAGACACATAGAGGTAAACAACGTCTACATACCATTCATAAGAGACAATAGAAAGGGTGGTGCTGAGGTAAGGGTTGGATTATCATTGGGGGGGGGGGTTATTTCTTAAATATTGATCAGTAACCACAAGAAAAGATAGTTGATTTGATTCCCTTTTTTTGCATGTCATTGCCCACTGCTTTTGAGTATTTTGTTAGCCCAAAGACTTGATGGGACATACAGTATGTCCTTATTTTTCCAGTTCCATTCATAAGATAAGAAAGGGGGGGGGGGGGGGAGTGACAGTCATATTTTTAATGTAGTTTCACTACAAAAAAGTCACTATGATGAACCAAAAGAAATAAAATAAAAGAATGTGTTCTGATCTGATCGGCTAGGTTCTGAACGTCAAAATTATTAAAAGAACAGAAGAATTTCAGGGATGGCAAAGAATATTTTACTCTTTTAGTACAATATAAAGTTCCTTTTCATCAGGATTATGGTCTATGGAGCCCCAGTTTGGCACTCCCTGGTCCTTATGACATACTGATGTTGCTTCTGGCTATGAAATTTGTGTGAAAATTGAAATTAACCAGTGAGAATCTTCTCTGGAGGTAGTTTATGTAACTTTTAAGAACTGTGTTTAGTTTCATTTGTTTCGAAGAGTTTCTTAATTGCTGCTTGCAAGTTGCTGCAGTTCCTTTCCCTTGCACCTGTGTTGGCTTTGGGAGTCTGGGAAAATGGCATTCCCTTATCCCCCAAGGCAGGAATCCCAGCTACTGGCCCTGGTAGCAGCCCGATGTACAAGACAACCTAGGTGAACCGGAAACCCTAAGGGGAAAACCCCTAATCATCTCTGTCTTTTGACACTCCTTAAGCTACATATTTTACCAATATTAGTAACATTAAGCTGTGCTCATTACAGGTTTTCACAGAACTCACAGCTGTAATTATCATGTAATTAGCTTGAAGGCCTAGTCACACACTTCTCTGCATGAACCCAAGATCCACCCCCTGTTTGTCCTTATGACACAACCTGAAGCTATGAAAATATTCCCAAGATAAAGCTCCATGGTACAGACTTTCTGGCTTAACCCTTGCAGGAAAGAGCATGTGAGGGCTGGAGTGCAAATTGAGATGCATGTTTCTTCCTTGCCTCAGCTCATTTAGACTTTCAGTACAGGAACCCAATTCCTTACGGGCCAAACTACACTCTATGGGAACAGTGAGTTTACAATTTAGTCAGAATGTAAGCCATACTTTCATGATAATAAGCAACCCCAGGCAGCTCCCATCCAAATTAGGACTGTGGCACAGAAAGAAGAGGGTTAAGCCTCTTCATTTGGTCTGTGCTGCCTTCCTCCATCTGCTTTTTGCCTCCAGTTGTGGTGCTTGCTGCAGATAGTATCTTAAAAGTACTGTTCGGGTATTCACTTGAAAGGATGATAGTGAAAATTAAATAGAGTTGGAGCCATGCATACACCTCCGTACCCAATTTTCTAGTGTATAGAAGTTTCTCTTTATTTTGTCATGTATGCATTGCAAAATTCTGGCAATATTTCTAAGCACCATTGGTTGAATGGATTTAGAAGCCTCCCCACAATTTGAAATCTAGCCTTACCAAGGTGTCTTCATTTATTTATTATATTTATATCCTACCTCTACACTTAAAATACTGTTTGAGGCAGGTAATGACAATATTTTGGTAAATTGAAAAATATATAATTAAAAGTAAAGCACAACAAAAGTAATAGGAGGCAGTGGTATGTCCCCTGCTCAAGAAGCCTTTACTGGACCTGACAATCCTGGTGAATTTTTGTCCAGTCTCCAACCTTCCCTTTAAGAGAAGTTTGTTGAGAAGGTGGTCAGGTTAAGGCTTCAGTGGGCCCTAGATCCCTTCCAGTCAGGTTTCAGACTGGGACATAATACTGAGATGTCATTGGCCCCACCTCAGTATTGATGTTGCTGATGACCTCTGGTGGAACCTGGGCAGGGCTAGTGCAACCATCCTGGTTCTCAACAACTTTCTATACCATCAACCATGGTATCCTTCTGGACTACCTACAGGGATTAGGAGTAAGAGGCATGCTTCTGCTTTGTGAGCTGTACTGGTTACCAGTAAATAGGCTTCCAGGTGCAATTCAAGCTGCTGGTTATAACCTATAAAGTCCTTCATGGCATAGGGCCTGGTTATTTGAGAGACCATCTAACTTTCATAGTTTTTGCCCATCCTATGTGATCAGGCAGAGTTGGCATGCTTCATGTCATTGATGGGATATAGCAAGTCGGTCTTTTCTGTGCAGCACCTACCCTCTGGAATGATGTCCCCCACCCAGAGATTTGTATGGCCCCCATCTTGACCCTATTCAAACAAGTCCTTCAAACTTGGCTATTTCCCCAGACCTTTGACTAGAGTGGATGGTAGACCCCTTAGGTGATGTTTGGTCTAGTAGTGTTGGTGTTTAATGTGTGATTGTTTTCCCCTTGATATAATGGCGCCTTCAGTTTTGGGAGTATGTTGGAACTTCTTTTGTGAGCAATTTCAGTTCTTTATATTGATTTTTACATAACAGGAGAATTAAGGTTTCATAACTAGAAACTTAAGAGTGAATCTGGTTTCAAATTTGTTCAGATGTATAGTATGGGCAGGTTTCCATTTGTTCGTATTTTCTGTAAATTGTTACTATTTTGGGAACCATGTTATAAAGGTAGCATGGAAGGTAGAATATTATGTATAGATAAAATTGAATGTATCTTGCCATCAGTTTTGAGAAAGGATATTAGAATTAAGCTTATAGTGCCAGATCAAATACTATTTTAAAACAAGGCTATTTTATAAAGGTGGATATGTTTTGTTTGGTAGATATCTCTTGCACAATCTAAAAATATTGTGCAGGATGATAAAAAGATGACTATTAAGCAGTTGGAGATGGATTTCTTATACTTTGCCATAAGAAAAGCATCTTGTAGTCCTCAAGGTTGATTCATTACATTTTGTGCAAAGGTCACTACATCTGTTCTTCTGCTTAGGAGAACTAACTTCAATTTTTCACGGTGAGAAGGAACACTTTTACCGAGTGCAGAACAATTTTGTAATGGACTCTTTGATCTTAAATTGGGGACAGAATACCCCAATGTCTCTTTATTTGTTTGTTTGTTTGTTTGTTTTAAAGGAAGTTATTTACCTCCCTAAAAGATCCTAGCAGAATGTGCTAGAGTTTCTACTAATGTATAATTTTGAAATGTGCAGCATTTATAACATTATAACATCCTGTATTAACATTTATTTGGGAATACTATAGCTTATAAAAATGAATTAACAGACATGTCAAAAGATACCAGCAGCATTTATGCTGCCAATTAATTTTTGCTCTTCTGTGGTTATATTTTTTGCATCAAGTCCAAATTTTGTTGTTAGCTGGAAGGATACTAAATATTACATCCCTTGGTCTTCAGGCTGAAATTTCATGCACACTGGCTATTCCAAGTTGCTGCATATTTTTATGAAAAAATGCATAAAAATGCATATTTTAAGAAAAAATGTCCAAGTTATAATGCCCACTGTGATGATGAAGCATTAAATTGCCATAAACAGATTGGCTATCCTTGGATGTAAAGAAATGAATGTTCCCTCAATTCCTGAGATTCATTTACTTCCTACCTGCAATCACCATGTTCCACATTTTATTTTTGCTTTTATAATTATCTTGTCATAATTAGATTTTGTGAAATCATGCCTCATAAAAAATTACAGTTTTTTCACTGTTTTCATTTCAAGAACATTATGCTTTTACCAAAAGTTTCAAAGACTTCAGATAGAAAATGTTATTGTTGGACAATAGAGAATTATTACTTGCAATTTGAATTATATGGAAAAAATATTCCTTAAATTACTGAATCTCCAGCAAAGGAGATTGTTACCTTGTCGTGGTGCTGGAGCTTGAGCACCTCAATGACGCCATGAGCTAAACCGTGAAGGGACACCCAAGACGGGAATGACATGACAGAGAGGTCAGACTAAATACGATCCCTGGGGAAGGTAACGGCAACCCACCCCAATATTCTTGCCGTGAAAACTAAATGGATCAGTACAACCAGAGGTATGTTGGTATACCATTGGAAGATGGGACTCCCAGGTCAGAAGATGGCCAAAATGCTAGTGGGGAGGAACAGAGGATAAGTTCAACTAACCCCAGATGTGATGATGCAGCTAGTTCAAAGCCGAAAGGATGGCTAGCGGCCGACGGTGCTGGTGGTGAACGACGAATACGATGTTCTAAAGATCAGCACACCATAGGAACCTGGAATGTAAGATCTACGAGCCAGGGCAAATTTGATGTGGTTATGGACATCTATACAGTCGGTAAAAACAAGACCTGGAGCTGACTGTAGTTCAGATCTCGAACTTCTTATTGTACAATTTAGAATCAGGCTAAAGAGAATAGGAAAGACCCACAGATCAGTTAATTCACAGGGGGTGCCTCTCCCTTCACTTTATTCAACTCTCTCAATCTCAGGAAAAATGTGACATTGGCAGCATGAATATAGAGCATGTAAGGTATTTTAAGTTCAGATCACAAACTTCTTATTGCACAATTTAGAATCAGACTAAAGAGAATAGGGAAGACCCACAGATCAGTTAGATATGAGCTCACTAATATTCCTAAAGAATCTGCAGTGGAGGTGAAGAATAGATTTAAGGGACTAGATTTAGTAAATAGGGTACCGGAGGAACTATGGACAGAAGTTCATATCATTGTTCAGGAGGAGGCAACAAAATACGTCCCAAAGAAAAAGAAAACCAAGAAGGCAAGATGGCTGTCTGCTGAGACACTGGAAGTAGCCCAAGAAAGAAGGAAAGCAAAAGGCAACAGTGATAGGGGGAGATATATGCCCAATTAAATGCAAAATTCCAGAGGTTAGCCAGAAGAGATAAGGGATTATTTTTAAACAAGCAATGCGCAGAAGTGGAAAAAGACAGTAAAATAGGAAGGACAAGAGACCTCTTCCAGAAAATTAGAAACATCAGAGGTAAATACCAAGCCAAAAAAAAAGGGTATTATCAAAAACAAAGATGGCAAGGACCTAACAGAAACAGAAGAGATCAAGAAAAGGTGGCAAGAATATACGGAAGATCTATATAGGAAGGATAATAATATTGGGGATAGATTTGACAGTGTTGTCAGTGAGTTAGAGCCGGACATACTGAAGAGTGAGGTTGAATGGGCCTTAAGAAGAATTGCTAATAACAAGGCAGCAGGAGACGACGGTATCCCAGCTGAACTGTTTAAAATCTTGCAAGATGATGCTGTCAAGGTGATGCAAGCCATATGCCAGCAAATTTGGAAAACACAAGAATGGCCATCAGATTGGAAAAAATCAACTTATATCCCCATACCAAAAAAGGGAAACACTAAAGAATGTTCAAACTATCGAACAGTGGCAATTACAGTATTTGACATTCCAGTAAGGTAATGCTCAAGATCCTGCAAGGTAGACTTCAGCAATTCATGGAGTGAGAATTGCCAGATGTACAAGCTGGGTTTAGAAAACGCAGAGGAACTAGAGACCAAATTGCCAATATCCGCTGGATAATGGAGAAAGCCAGGGAGTTTCAGAAAAACATCTATTTCTGTTTTATTGACTATTCTAAAGCCTTTGACTGTGTGGATCATAACAAATTGTGGCAAGTTCTTGGTGGTATAGGGATACCAAGTCATCTTGTCTGCCTCCTGAGGAATCTGTATAACGACCAAGTAGCAACGGTAAGAACAGACCATGGAACAACGGACTGGTTTAAGATTGGGAAAGGAGTACGGCAGGGTGGTATACTCTCACCCTACCTATTCAACCTGTACGCAGAACACATCATGCGACATGCTGGGCTTGATGAATCCAAGGCTGGATTTAAAATTGCTGGAAGAAACATTAACAATCTCAGATATGCAGATGATACCACTTTGATGGCTGAAAGGGAGGAGGAGCTGAGGAGCCTTATGATGAAGGTGAAAGAAGAAAGTTAAAACTGAAAGTTGCAGTTAGACCTCAAAAAAACCAAGATTATGGCAACCAGCTTGATTGATAACTGGCAAATAGAGGGAGAAAAAGTGGAGGCAGTGACAGACTTTCTATTTCTAGGTGCAAAGATTACTGCAGACGCTGACTGCAGCCAGGAAATCAGAATACGTTTACTTCTTGGGAGGAGAGCAATGACAAATCTCGATAAAATAATTAAGAGCAGAGACATCACACTGACAACAAAGGTCCGCATAGTTAAAGCAATGGTATTCCCTGTAGTAACCTATGTCTGTGAGAGCTGGACCATAAGGAAGGCTGAGCGAAGGAAGATAGATGCTTTTGAACTGTGGTGTTGGAGGAAAATTCTGAGAGTGCCTTGGACTGCAAGAAGATCAAACCAGTCCATACTCCAGGAAATCAAGCCAGACTGCTCACTTGAGGGAATGATATTAAAGGTAAAACTGAAGTACTTTGGCCACATAATGAGAAGACAGGATACCCTGGAGAAGGTGCTGTTTCTAGGGAAAGCGGAAGGCAAAAGGAAGAGGGGCCGACCAAGGGCAAGATGGTTGGATGATATTCTGGAGGTGACGGACTCTCCCATGGGGGAGCTGGGGATGGTGATGGCCGACAGGAAGCTCTGGCGTGGGCTGGTCCATTAAGTCACGAAGAGTCGGAAGCGACTGAACAAATTAACAACAAAAAATTATTTAATAGCTTCAGGCATGACTAACTAACTAAATTTAGTTTATACACTCACAATTCACCATACTTCTCCATATATTTCTACCCTTGCTTCCATCTTATTCATATACTACTTCATATGCTGCTTTTTATCCTGCAAATGTCTTGCCGCCTTCTTTTTAAACATCCTTTTAACCATGACTTTCTCCATCTTATCCTTTCTTTCAAGCCATGCACTCTTCCTTCCTATTTGTTTTGTGGTTCAGTTCTCATTAATTTGCTATATATAGCCAAAGTTCTACTTTTATATTGATCACTCACCTTTGCTTTCAAACCACTTTCATCATCACTCCTTCATTCTTGACTCTTATCTCTCATCTTGTTTTATCACACACACTTTCTTAGTAACCCATTCAACTTACCTCTGTGTTTCTCCTTGCATACCCAATTGTACCCTCAGTGTTAGTCAGTACACTGCATTTGCCTCTTAGATGATGGGATCCAGGCAACAGTAAGCTGGTTTGCAAGGTTGTTTCTAGGTTTGAGACCTTAGCTTGCATAGATTAATATGAGCATGCTTGGAGTAAGACTGGGCTTTGGTTGTATTTGTGGTATATTGGCCAAAATAGTACCATGTCATTACTGTTAGGGAGTGTAACATGTGACATGGATTTGCTTAAGGTTGATAGTCTAATATGCTCTTTCTTTGCCTTATTGCAAAATGTAATAATATTTGTAGTTTATTACAATATATGCTACATTATAATAGTATTTCTGTGTTGTGTGTGTGCTTAACTAAAATTGAAATGACAAAAATTGGGTGTAGAATTATGGTCCAGATACTAATGAGAATAATTTGGCACATGATCCAGATACTAATGAGAATAATTTGGCACATTTTACTCTTATGTAAATGTTTCTATTCCAGTTTATGACCAGTTGCTTCTTTGAGTCCACTGATGTTAAAAAAATTATTAGATATGTGGTGGGTGTTCAGTGTGCATCTTTCAACTCTTCACACCCTATTCCTTGTTGTATATAAGAAATAAAACAAATGCAGACAGATTTTATTTAGAAAGAAATATTATTCAGGGCATCCACTAAGACAGAGCTTTCCAAATTGTGTGTCGTTAGTGTGTGTCGTTAGTGTGTCGGCTGCAGTGTCTGGGTGTGTCGTGGCTGCTGCTGCCTCCGAGCCCTGCCAGGATTCCACGCAGGTCCTAGTGCCTGCCTTGTGCCTTGCTGCCTCCAAACCTGCTGTGATTCCGCGCACGTCCTAGTGCCTGTCTTGTGCCTTGCTGCCTCCAAACCTGCTGTGATTCCACGCAGGTCGTAGTGCCTGCCTTGTGCCTTGCTGCCTCCAAACCTGCTGTGATTCCACGCAGGTCCTAGTGCCTGCCTTGTGCCTTGCTGCCTCCAAACCTGCTGTGATTCCGCGCAGGTCCTAGTGCCTGCCTTGTGCCTTGCTCCCTCCAAACCTGCTGTGATTCCATGCAGGTCCTAGTGCCTGCCTTGTGCCTTGCTGCCTCCAAACCTGCTGTGATTCTGCGCAGGTCCTAGTGCCTGCCTTGTGCCTTGCTGCCTCCAAACCTGCTGTGATTCTGCGCAGGTCTTAGTGCCTGCCTTGTGCCTTGCTGCCTCCAAACCTGCTGTGATTCCGCACAGGTCCTAGTGCCTGCCTTGTGCCTTGCTCCCTCCAAACCTGCTGTGATTCCACGCAGGTCCCAGTGCCTGCCTTGTGCCTTGCTGCCTCCAAACCTGCTGTGATTCCGCGCAGGTCCTAGTGCCTGCCTTGTGCCTTGCTGCCTCCAAACCTGCTGTGATTCTGCGCAGGTCCTAGTGCCTGCCTTGTGCCCTGCTGTAAGAGTGTGTCGCGAAATGATGCATGTCTAAAAAGTGTGTCACCAACATGAAAAGTTTGGAAAGCTCTACACTAAGAGATAAGACTAATGCAGCTTTATTTGGCTTCATTCCATCTAGATTTGTCACAGATTTCACCACCAGATACTATATTGTGTGGTTCTACCTTCACCCAAAGGCAGATCACAGTAACAGTAACTGACACAGGCTTTAAATCATGGTTTGGCCAAGGTAGCTTTCTATCTTGGCAATACACCACATAGAATTATTGTTTATTGTTGCTTTATATTCCCTCACTTTGAGGCATGTGTTTGAGTCTATAAGATCTGGATATATGCTATACTAATTGGTCACATGGCAACCTGCTGGTCACATAGTGGGCAAATATGTGTGGACACTGATCAGATACTATGTTTTGCCAGTGTTTGCCTAGTTCTTACTTTGGGCATGAATGTTCAAAAATAAAAACCCAGCCTTAAAAGTAGCTTCATGTTGAATGCAATCTTGAACAATTGCACTTTGTAAATTCATTTCACCTGGGACATTATTTCAGTGGATTATATATTAATATTTGTAATAATTCGTAAACTCATATAATTCATAAACATGTATTATGCTATTTTATACATTTTTTCCCTTTTAACTATGACTGATAACTTAGATACAGTATTCTATCCTACCAAATTAAGATCTGAAGGAGAGGAGATTTTAACTGTCAAATATAAGAGTAGAAATCCTGTTTTAGTAAATTATCTTTTTTTTTTCTTTTGAGCTCTGTAGAAGTAATTTTTAACAGGCTTAGCTCGCCAGCAGTATACTGTAATACTTAGTCTTTTGTCTCTGGAGAGGAGAGTGCTACAAATCTTATTCTAGGTGAAAAGTTGAAGAATTTGATTACTTGGTCTTGTCCCAGATCCCATTTTCCCACATCGAGCGGTTTGGCAAAAGCCACAATCTTTTGTTACGGGAGAACCAAATTTTAAACAGTGAGGAAATTTCTGTTCAGAATCAAAGAATCTTGACAAGAGTAAGCAAGCTAGCTTAGCCATGTTATTCCTTTATCTTGCTAGCTTTGTTGATCTTATAGTGATAGAAATATTGTTCTCTCCACTCCTTACAGATGCTTCCAGTAGAGTCCATATTTCATAGCCCTAGACAAGATTCAGCTTTATAATGTAGGGACATAAGAATTCGGTTACATCTTCCAGTATTTTGATTCCAACTTGGAGCAGGCAGATACCTTCGGAAAGATTCCAAGCAAGAGCATAAAAAAAACAGTATTTTGCTGTTTATCCCAACTTTCTGGCATTTAGAGATACTCTTTCACAAAACATGGTATTTCTATGTAGCTACTCTTCTTTCTCCTTTCTATAATCCTTTTCAGATTATTTAGTTATCCTTTCCTATGTATTCTGTTTTTTGATCTTACTTTAAAAATTAGTCTGAATTCCTTGAATTTCTAAAATGACTTACAGTCCAAGAAATAATTTTGTATGTGTTTTTTTCAACACATCATGGTTAGTACTTGTAATGGTATGTGAGAGAGACCTTGAAAGATGGGGCAGCAAAGAGATGCTGCCTAGGGAACGGTCAGATAAGAGAAGGCATAGCCCACAGCTGCATAATGGGTGGAGAAAGAAGCTCAGAAGGGATCCTCCCTAGCTTCCCAGGAGACAGCGGATTGATATCAGCCTTCCTAGGTAGACACACAGGAAACATGACCAGATGAGCTAATTCTACTTTATTGTAAGGCTACATTAACAGAATCTTACAAGTCTGAAAGTACAATTCTTCCGCCATCTCCTTTACAGCCTGGGAAGCTAGGAAGGGTCTCTTCTGAGCCTCTTTCTCCACCCACTATGCAGCTGCGGGCTATGCCCTCTCTTATCTGACCGTTCCCTAGGCAGCTTCTCTTTGCTGCCCCATCTTTCAAGGTCTTTCTCACATACCATTACAGTACTGTAATTGGATTCAATCACAAGAGAGTTATTTGCTCTAGATCAGCTGCACACATAGTATAGTCCTACATCAAATTATACAGATGTTCTGCCAAGTGTCCAAGCAGTGATCAGGTGCTCAGACAATTGGTTCTTTTAGATCCAGAGACAATAAGCACACCAGTGAATAAAGAGATTTTAAGCGTTATTATAAACTTAAGCAAACAGGTTTAAACAGAAACATAGTTTAGACAGATTAAACAGAAGCATACACAGCATAATACAGGGCTTTCCAAACTTTTCAGTTGGTGACACATCAATGGCGGCACGCGAAAACCCGGAAGCACTGCGGCGGGGGCAGCGCTTCCAGGTTTTTGCCCACCGCCACTGCAGCGCTTTCGGGTTTTCACACATGGCGATGGCAGCGGCGGGGTCCTGGTGTGCTGCACAAAAAGCCAGAAGCGCTGATAGGCCGCCGCGCGCCATCTGTGCTTCCAGGTTTTTGTGCGGCACACCTGGGCCCCACAGGCGACACAGTAATGTGTTGCGACACACAGTTTGGAAAGCTATGGCATAATATAAAGAAAGAAAAATCATTACATACCAAGCTAGTTAATACCCAATCTCCCATAAGCTGTCAGGAGCCCCTTAATAAAGGCAGCGGAGATACCGCAGGGCAGCTCCATTTCCACAGCACCCAGCGCTCAGGTCTGTGCAGAAGCTCCTAAACTCAAAAGGTAATGCTAAGGTTTTTATCGAAGTCTGGCCCTAAAACCTTGTGACCCTGTTTCCATGGTACTGAGGCTGCAGGATCTGACCTTGACTGGATAGTTCCCAGGGTCTGGAGCACCTGTTTCCAAGAGCCTGGGAAGCTATACAGATAAGCTAGTGCTTAACAAAAACAATCTTGGGGTTTTCTCTTATCTTCCCCCCCACCATTTCAAACAGCAATAAAAAACAAGCCAGCTAAACATTAGTATAACTCAAAATAAACTCTAAGCTTGTTCGTGTGAAGAAGAAAATCAAAATGTCACTTAAACTCCTTGAAATAACAATGGTCTTCCGTGTTGCCACTACAACAGAAGACTGTCTTCAAACTTAAGCTGAGTAGAAGTAATTGATATTAATTAATGGTGCAAGGAGTATGAAAGTCTTCAAAAACATATTATGATTTTTAGTTGTGGATCATTTTTCATACACTTATAAGGTGTAGAAAGTCATAAGGAAAATTTCAGTTAGGTTTTTTTAATCTAATAAAGGACATTTTGGCCCTGATTTTGCTGCTGATGGAGCCCCAATAAGTTGCAGCAGTCTGCTGGTATCCCTTTTTTCTGACTGTGAATAGCCAGGTGGTTGTTTCTGCTTATTTGAAGGGTTTTATTTTAGAAAGTATCACTGCAGCCTTCTGCTGCCTTGTATCTATAATGTAAGCTCTGCAAAATTTCTTCTAATCACTCTGAATGTTTTGCAACACCAAACCCCTGCTTTCTTAGATTTTTTTTAATTTGAATGTTATTGTATTAATATATTTGCATACCACTTCCTTATACAAACGCATCTCGAAAAGATTTGCAATAAATATAAATTAAGTACAACAATAAAAACAATATTTTAAATGTTCATGAAAAAGGGAAAGGGAAAAAGGAAAACCAAAACAAAGCTCATCCAACATTTATACAGGGAAGGACTGGTTGGAAAGATAATCTTCAACAAGCATCTAAAAGATATAATAGGCCCCTCACACATTTCAGGGGAGAGGACATTCTGGAGTGCAGATGAGACTCCAGGGGCTTGGTGACATCATGGCACATCAGCAAAGGAGATGCTGGAGGGTGGTGGGGGGGGGCAAGAGAGAGGAGAGGAGAAGTGAGTGAACAGGAGAGAATCAGCAACAGTATGGATAGGCTACAGAAGAGCAGTGGTAGAGGCAAGAATGAAGAGGTGGCTGGGTGGAGGTGGCTGGGTGGAGAATGGGCAAAAGAACCTGGGGTAGTATATCAGCAACACTCATCTGACAATTAGCAGCCACTGCCACAAAACCAACCCCACCAAGCTAGCAGAATTTGTGTGGCCAAGCTAACAGAGCCAACCCAGCAGCATAGGTGGCAACACCAGGGACAGCCACATAAGCCCATCGGTGAAAGGGATAGAACCAGTCCAGCAGCGCCAGCTGCAGTGCCAGTCCAGCAGCAGAAACTCCCCAACAATGGATAGAGACACAATGGCAGTAAACACTCAGCAAAGGCCAGAAAAGCCCAGCCATACTAGCCTAGTGGTACCAATAGGCAACAGAAGCAGTCAAAGAAAAGTTGGCAGAAAGGGATTGGGACAGGGAGGGAATCGATTCAGTTCCTTCCCACTCCCTAAAGTTTGGGATGGGTCAGTAAGGGACTGAGAAAAGATGCTGTAGGAAAAATGGAAGGGGAAGGAACTTAAAAGTACAGTGCATTGTTTATAAATCATGGGTACGGCTGATAAATATATAGCAGCTTATAGGTATATAGTTATAGGACTAGGTTGTAAGATTAAATATATAGCATTTTATATAGAGCATATAGAGCATTTTATATATATTTATATATATATTTAGAAGAAGAAGGTAGATATAGGTTTAAGGGCAACAGTAAATAAACAAACATTATTTTGTACTGATGCTGGAGAAGACTCTTAAGAGTCCCTTGGACTGCAAGGAGGTCAAATCAGTCAATCCTAAAGGAAATCAACCTTGACTGCTCATTGGAAGGACAGATGCTGAAGCTGAAGCTCAAATACTTTGGCCACCTAATGCGAAGAGAGGACTCCCTGGAAAAGACCCTGATGCTGGGAAAGACCGAAGGCAAAAGGAGAAGGGGACGGGAGAGGATGAGATGGTTAGATAGCATCACCGATGTAATGAACATGAATTTGAGTAAACTCTGGGAGACAGTGGAGGACAGGAAGGCCTGGCGTGCTATGGTCCATGGGGTCACGAAGAGTCGGACACGACTAAACGACTGAACAACAACAACAAATGAAAAAACACCCATTCTCAGGGTCAAAACCCCCCAAGAACCCTCCCCAAACTGTAATTCCACCCCATTTTCCAGGCTATTCCCCTCATAGCTTGAAGCAAAAATTTACGTGTTCTGCCCTATGTGTTAGCTCAATGACAATTTGAGAGGGAGCTCTGGCTTTCATAGAGACCATGAAATCCTGGGCTGGCTCTGTTCAGGCAGCGTCCACTCTACCGTCTTAGAGGTCTTCTCTTCCACAACAAATAAGAGATCATCTCAGCTAGCGTGGTCAGGGAGATTAGGGTGATAGTGTGGATAGCGCACCAGCCATAGCTGCAAGTCTCCTTCAGTGCCAGGTAAGGCCTTCGTAGCCTGAGTCCAGTAAACTTGGAAAAGCAGCACAGTGAGACTTACTGCTAGGGGAATCTTCGTAGGATTGTAGCTTGGAATAGAAAAGCTCTGCTCAATGACACCATCTCCCATTTCAATCAGGAGGTGTAAAGATGTGGCCCAAAGAAATACTGAATTCCACTAAAAACCCAGTTCAAAAAACTGTTGCTTGGAATTTATCAGCTAGCTAAAGATTATAAAGTAATTTCTACTAACCTGTCACTTTCCAGATGCTAGGGCCACAATACCCCCATGTTTCCAATTTAGCACAATCAGCAGCCACGCTGGCTGGGAATTTATCTGGAGGGCGCAAGGATGGGGAAAGTTGGACGTCTGCTGCAAAACAACTTATTTTTGAGGTTCCAGAAATTAAGACTTATTGAACAAAAATGTATTAATGTATCTTGCACTTCATTATTCGTTATGAAGGAAGCTAAGGCTATTAAATAAGTTTAGGTAACCCATGTACCCAGAGCCAACATGAAATTTTGGTATGTAACCTTTAACTTGATTGGAAGTTAATTTATTATATCTACCAATTAGTAGTCATTTTTAAGTTTTAATTGGAATCTTAGGACATAATGAGGAATCTTTGGTGTAAACTATTGTTCTCTGATGAGGCCGTTTTTCTTTGTCACCCTAGGCAATATCATTTTGAAATATTACTTTTAATATGGGAATGATTACTTAAGAAAATAAACAAAATGTGATAGAAACAAAATGAGCAAAAGTTATTGAAAGCCAAAGAGAACTGATTTTTACCAAGTTAGATGAAAGGAACTGAATGCAGAAAAAGAACTCTCCCCCTGAATTTGTTGAGGGCAGTTAAAATTGATAATCCTAACCTATTCTCTGCCTTTGCAGATGTTTCCTTATTACAGTTCCAAAGCCATATGGATTCAACATTTCAGATAGGTCTAAGCATTTGCTTATGTTATCTTCTGTTTACATATGACATAATGGAATTTTATTTTGAAAGTTCAGACATAAAAACACACTTGAACAAAAAGACATCTGCCAGCTTGCTGAATTTACTACTAATTTAGCAATAGTGTCAAGTTTACAACTTCATTAATAAACTTTCTAATACATGTTCTTCTCTGGCCTTTACATTGTCAGTATTTTATATATGGTAAAGAGGTACTGTATCTGTGCATCTTGCGAGTGTGCGTAGCAAGAAAGAAACTAATTTAAATAGTCATGCAAAGTATGTGCTGATTATATTAATTATAAATAGTGTTGCTATGCTACTGAGATTTCAGATTGTCAAATATGAAAAAGTATGTTGCTTTGTTTATTGAACATTGCAAACAATTTGTCAAATACCAAAAAATGCTGTCCATGAACATTAGGGGAAGCCTGAAGTTACTCAAGGAACCTGAAGTTACTCAGTAAGGGAAGCCTGAAGTTAGCTACTCAAGTGACAGTAATACTGGTGATGACCAGCAGCAGGACCTTGTGCAGAGTGTTCTTTACATATCTAATAGGGCTGTGGCTATTTACATTTTAATTGATAGCCCTGATAAGTAATGTAAATGTAAAACACTTCATTGATTGTGGAGTCCACGGTGCTCTCTGAGCCTTGTTGTTTTCTTGCAGACGTTTCGTTGCCAGGCTAGGCAACATCTTCAGTGCGAAAAGGGAGTGGGACTTGCTCTCTGTTTATATACTCTGGCTTGTCCTGCCTGTGTTGGTGGGGGTGTTGTACTCTCCTTGGTAGTACCTTGATTGGCAATGGAACGTCTGCAAGAAAACAACAAGGCTCAGAGAGCACCATGGACTCCACAGTTCAACCCTGAGCTACAAATATTCTCTTCGATTGGTACTTCATTGATTGTTCTTCCAACCAAATCATCAAACAGTAAAATACCAACAAAGAAGGGAAATACAATTAAAACTGTAATCAGTATCAATATAGGTAAAATCATTTCATCATCCCTACAATCAACTCCAGTCTATGCTAGGTGATCTTTCCTTTTCTGCATTATTTTATATATAAAAGACCAACCAGCTGGTTCCCTGAAGTAAATGGAACAACTTAACCCTTGTCTTCCCAGAATTTGTAAATTGGGGGGGTGAGGCAGGTTTATTTGTTTTTTTTCCACTTGATGTATTTGCCATCTTTCTGTTCAAATTGAATGCTGAAGACTTCTTGCAATTTCAGACAGCACACACGCACAGAAAACTACAAAAGATAAAAGCAAGTAACTGCAGTATACAAATAGTATAGATAATTTACCTTTAAAAACCTGGCTAAATAAATACATTTTAGAGATTTTCTAGACAGAAAATGGCCAAATACAACTCCCAAGGTCATATATAATATTGCCACTTTGAAACCATTTCCTTGGCCAGAGTAGAAGGCATTTACTGCAAAATAGGATTTTAAACAGCATTGGGCTGAAAATTTCCTGAGATACGTTTTGGAAGTGTTTACCATCCAATGATACTATATTTAATAGCAGAGCAGAAGAATATTTCCCCTGTGGCAGATTTCAACTTTTCTGACATCATTTTATTTTAGAAATGTACAGTATAAGGCCACCCAACTTTACAACGATTCTAGACTGTTTTGTTTGAGCCTTTTTTGGAATTCATTATATTTAAATGATGTTGAATCTTGCTCTTTTGGTTGTTTTGTACAATTTCTCAGGGGAACCATTTGGACTCACCGTGTCTTGTTTCTAGAGGAGAGAATTCTCAGTCACTGGACATCCTTCACCATTTGGAATGCTGGCAAACAGGGCAGAAAACTTTTTAGAAGTTTATCTCCAGCTAATCAGAACAAAGTAAGTTTGCACAAACAATTTACAAGTGGGCATCACTTCAATAAACATACATTCTTGCTGACATATATTTTCAGGACCATTCTCTCAATGCATTCAGTATGAAGCATGGATTATTATTTTTATTCATTTTTATTTCAAAATGTTCCATGTACCCAAAAATGAATTTTAGAGTGGTGAACACAAAGTTTATGCTGACAATAAATTAGATTACTGAATATGTTGGCTGGTTATTACTAAGCAAATATAATGTTAGGCATAATATTACAATGATATCAAAATGATACATAATAAAACAGATGTTTGAAAAAAACTATTCAACCAACAAATGATGTTGCTAAGCCTTTACAATCCATTTGAAATGTTGGTTAAATTGATTAAAATTCTTGACCTTGTTCAGAAAAGCATCCAGTTGCTTTTTCCTGTAACTAGGGTTGAAGGATTAATGTAATAAAGGAATAGATAATTCATGAATATTGATGTATTGTACTTTTTTGGCTGGAAACAAATGCATAGAGAAAACAAGAGAAAAGAAGCATTACAGGCTGTTTATTAAGCAATTCTGAGCCCACAACTAAAGAAAATGAAATGTTAAGTTCCTTCTTGAGATTTTTGTCTTTCTTGGCTTTGGCTTCGCTTCTCTTCTTGGTAATTTCCACGGTTTGTTCTGACATCCAGTTTGCTTTCTTCTGTTTCTTCATCACTGCAGTCTCTTTTCACATTCATCCTTAACAACTTCTTTAAGTTCATTCAACTTTATATCTTTATAGGCTTCCTTTATAAAAATTATGCTAAAAAATCCAAATCAGTGTATAAATTTTTAAACTTACATGAATAAGAAATCAGTCTATTATCTTCTCTTGATCAGATTTTTCTTTTACTTGTGAATCTCTATGTTTTCTTACCAATTTCCAGTGCCCTGTTACTTTCCTATTCCTAATGTGGCAATAACATATCTAACTCTGGAGAGAATCTGTGTTAGTGTAATATGTATTACAGCAATATTTCTTAAACTTTTCAAGACCTCAGAACAGCAAACAATATTTTTATGAGGAATATCTGTGATGTATTTCAAAATAAAATAGATACATCTTTGAGAGAGGGGGTGTTCCCAGAAGCCTTTAAGGAAGCGCTGGTGCGCCCTCTCCTCAAGAAACCATCGCTGGACCCTACTATGCTGGACAATTTTCGTCCAGTCTCCCACCTCCCCTTTTTGGGGAAGGTGGTTGATAAAGTGGTGGCACTGCAGCTCCAGAGGATTCTGGATGAAACGGATTGTCTGGACCCCTTTCAGTCAGGTTTCAGGCCCGGTTATCAGATGGAAATGGCATTGGTCGCACTTATGGATGATCTTTGGCGGGAGCGGGATGGGGGCAGTGCATCCACCCTCGCTCTTCTTGACCTCTCAGCAGCTTTCGATACCATCGACCATGGTATCCTTCTGGACCGACTCCGGGAGTTGGGGGTGACTGGCGTGGTTCTGCGCTGGTTCGCCTCCTTTCTCCAGGGCCGGTCCCGGTCAGTGTTGATAGGGAGTGAGAGATCCAGCCCACGGCCCCTACTCTGTGGGGTGCCGCAGGGCTCGGTACTCTCTCCGCTCCTTTTTAACATCTACATAAAACCGCTGGGTAAGATCATCCGTCGTCACGGGATGAGGTATCATCAATATGCTGATGATACTCAATTATACAACTCCATCCCAGGTGAAGTAAGTGATGCTGTGACCACCCTTTCCGAGTGCCTGGGGGCTGTGGGGGCCTGGATGGGGAACAGGCTTCGACTGAACCCTGGTAAGATGGAGTGGCTGTGGATTAATGGCTCCTCGGTATCTGAGAAATTGTCATCTTTAGTTCTGGATATGGTTGCACTGCCCCAGACAGACCTGGTGTGTAACTTGGGGGTCCTCTTGGACTCACGAGTCCTGCTCAAAGAGCAGGTGGCAGTCGTGGCCCGGAGAGCCTTTGCGCAACTTTGTGTTGTTCGCCAGTTACGCCCCTTCCTGGAACAAGAGGCCCTTCGAATGGTCACTCATGCCCTGGTTATCTCCCATATAGACTACTGTAATGCACTCTACATGGGGCTACCCTTGAAGAGTATCCGGAAGCTACAGCTGGTCCAGAATGCAGCCGCACGGGCATTCTTAGGTGCTCCAAGGGTGACACATGTAACACCTTTGCTGTGCGAGCTGCACTGGGTTCCAGTTTGCTTCTGGGTCCAATTCAAGGTGTTGGTTATGACCTCTAAAGCCCTACATGGCATGGGGCCAGGTTACCTGAGGGACTGTCTCATCCCCATCACATCGACCCGTCCCACCCAGGCAAGCAGAGAGGGCATGCTACGGACCCCATCCGTTAGAGAATTCCACCTGGTGGGGTCACGGAGGCATGCCTTCTCTGCAGTAGTGCTTGCCCTCTGGAACATCCTTCCCCCGGAGGTGAGACAGGCCCCCTCGCTCCTGGACTTCCAAAAAAGATTAAAATCCTGATTTTGTCATCACGCCTGGGGTGGGAAGGATAATAGGCATTCCTGGGGATGGCTAGCTCCCTAGAACGGCCTGCTCCACCTGCAGATTGATAGGGACTTTTAACCATCTGGACTTCATTATATTTATATTTTTATCATGTATTTATATTTGTTGTATATTATTTGTATTATATTGTTATTAATTGTGCTTTTATTGTAAATTGCCCAGAGTTCCTCCTAGGGGGGAGATGGGTGGTGATAAATTTGATAAATAAATAAAATAAATGTATTTCAAAATAAAATAGATCATAGGTATTCCTCATAAAAATACTGTATAATTTTTTTGAAATAAAGTAGATTATAATGAAGTCTTTATTTTACCTCAGATTTGTTTTATTAATTACATATCTTGATGAGATGCATGTACTGTATATGCATATAATAGCATATTTCATCAATGTCTGGAGTTAGATTTGTTAAAGAGTCTCTTAGAGTTGGCATAAAGATTATCTTAGAGACTGTTTCCATTATTGGTCTAGGTGTTGTTGAAAATCCACTTCTGCAGAAGATATGTTGTCAGGAAAGATAGTAGTCCTTCAATGTTTTTTTTTTCAATTTTCCTTCAATTTTTTTTTTCCATTTAAAAGCTCACCTTCTATGTGATGTTTCATCCAAAAATCTTCTAGTGATTTGTATTTTTTCAGTTGTTTCAAGATAATATCTGAGGTGGAATCTCCCAAGGTCTTTTTATTCAAGGATGGATAACTTGTTTGGTAAAATTGAATGCATCCAAACCCACCCACCCCAAAAAATCTGTTGGATCTTAGGCCAGGTTACAGACTATTTCCAAGTTGTTTGGGGAACACTAGTATTGTCCGGAAGATAGTTTAAGAAGAACACCTGTAGAACATGTGAAAACTCTGAATGCTGTAACATTATACATGATTCATCATTTGTTTCACTGATTGCTTCATCTTCCATGAGAAAAATACTGATGTCTTGTGAATTGAGAAACAAGGTTGTTACTAGATTTTTTTATTCCATACTTTATTGTATTAGCTATATGCTATGATGTTAAATTATAAGTAATAGCCCGTTGAAGCCTATAGTAAAAATAATTAAACCAAAATACTGGTGTGTCCTGAGGCAGTGTGTGGAAGAGGTGCTTTGTTAAGAAATAAACAGATACAGAGACATAGTTCTATTCTATCTTAATATATATCCAAGGTGGTTCATAATACCTACTATTCAGATTATGAGATACCATGCTTTTGCATAGGAAAGGCCTTTCTCTTAGTACAGGAAAAGAAAGATTGTGGTTTGAGTAGCATTTTGTTTTACATTCTGCAAATGTTGCATACTAACTCAGTTTTGGTGAATCTTGTTGAGTATTTCAAGACCACCTTCTTTGACTATAAATAGAACAGTGAACAGATTATTGTCTGTAAGAGAAGCTTAACTGCTGGACACATGCAGATGATTATTTCTTTTACAGCTGACAGACTTTTCCACTCCAAAATGTTGAGTCATCTTAATCACTGGAGTGCAGTTTGCAAAATTGTTTGTTGCTATGGAAATTTCATCATTTTCTTCCATTGTTGTGCAATGTGCTTTGTAAAATCCCCTGAATGCTTTAATTTATCATGGTTTCCACGTGATGAAATTGTTTCAGACTGGCGGGCAATAGGGTAGGGTTTCAGACTTTAGTCAAGAAAAGAGACTTCAGAAATGAAAAACAGCAATCAGTCCCTGAAACTTCTTTTGCAGTTCATTGTTTGTGAAGCTTTTCACTCATCAGTTGGAAGTGACCACTAGTGTGAATAAGGTAGTTTTCTTAACCTGGTTTGCAGCAGATGTGATGATTCCTGATCAGTTGTTGTGTATTTTATAGCAGTGCAGACCAGAAACCAAAAATTGCCATACACTAGAGAAGTAGTGTTGTAAGAACATAATAATTCTATGGAGCTTCACCATCAGCCAAGTCAGCTTTTCCTTTACTGTATTGCAGAATGGCAAAACCCTTCCTATTGCTGGTGTGGCTCTGATTAGCTGAGATGCTCAAATTCTTCTAAGCTGACCTTTGCATAACATTTGCTTTGGCAACACTGTGGGCCAGAATATCAAGGTTGCAATTAAAGTTTTTTTCTTTTTTGCTTTGCTGTGCAATTGAAAAAACAGCTGGAAATATTAACCCATCCAGGGCAGAGTGTTATTTTGTAACAATCTCAGAAAAATGTTTGTGACTCCTCCACTCCCCTCAGTTGTGGCTGATTTCAAGAGAGTGCATTTTGTCAAGAGTCACTAGATTGTTATTAAAAGAATGCTCTCCTTGTAGCTTTTTAGCTAGAACATCAGCAGGGTACTAAATTGTCAGAAAAATCCAGCACATACTAGAAATTATCTGTTGCCAATCCAAGCAAGCCTCTCGTTCAAGCATATATGCTGCAGCTTTATGCCTGGAATTTCCTCTCAGAATAGCTGCATTAAACCACTCTCCTTTTCTTTGTCCAAGAGACAAAGAGACTACTAAACTTAACTTCTATTCCTTAGAATGTCTAAGTATCATGTTTTTATTTATTTTATTTTATTTATTTATTTTCTATCCCTTTATTATTTTTATAAATAACTCAAGGCGGCAAACATACCTATTACTCCTTCCTCCTCCTCTTTTCCCCACAACAACAACCCTGTGAGGTGAGTTGGGCTGAGGGAGAGTGACTGGCCCAAGGTCACCCAGCCGGCTTTCATGCCTAAGGCGGGACTAGAACTCTCAGTCTCCTGGTTTCCCATTGGCTCCTTCCTAGGGCAGAGAGAGAGAGTGACTGGCCCAAGGTCACCCAGCCGGCTTTCATGCCTAAGGCGGGACTAGAACTCTCAGTCTCCTGGTTTCCCATTGGCTCCTTCCTAGGGCAGAGAGAGAGAGTGACTGGCCCAAGGTCACCCACCCGGCTTTCATGCCTAAGGCGGGACTAGAACTCTCAGTCTCCTGGTTTCCCATTGGCTCCTTCCTAGGGCAGAGAGAGAGAGTGACTGGCCCAAGGTCACCCAGCCGGCTTTCATGCCTAAGGTGGGACTAGAACTCTCAGTCTCCTGGTTTCTAGCCCGTTGCCTTAACCACTAGACCAAACTGGTTTTATCATTCTTGCTCTTATTACCATCTCCCCTACATCTGTTGAAATTTAGACTGTAAGTTAGATGGGCAGGGATTTTCTTCTTTCTTTGTTTTGTAGAGTTCCATGGTGTCCTCCCTTAGCATATGTTACTGGACAAGGGAATTGCCTATCTTCCATTGCTAGGGAAGGATAAGCAACTAGACGCCTTCTAAATGATTTTGATTTCACCTCCCCTTAGCCTTAACTAGCATGGCCAGTGGCGATGGGTTATGACATTTAGACTGTAAGTTAGATGGCCAGGGATTTTCTTCTTTCTTTCTTTCTTTGTTTTGTAGAGTTCAATGGGTTATGACATTTGGAGGGCAAAACATCTGGTGAACACTAAAACATGTATCACTGGAAGCATGGAGAAGTGGAGCTTCTAGCAACAGTGCTCTTGGCAGCCAGAATTCATTTCTGACACATGTTTGGTTTATTGGGAATTATTTTCATAAACTAATAGGTCTTACTATCAACTGCCTATCATCTGGCTTCACCAGCAATGGTTATTTGGTAATTCTGTTAGTGGGGAAAAAATCAGATGCAGAGATACAGGATGGGAGATACCTGGCTTGGCAATATCATGCATGGAAAGGATCTTGGAGTGTATTGGTCACAGGCTGAATATGGATCAACAGTGTGATTTGGCTTTAAAAAAAGGCAAATATAATTGTAGGTGCCACCAGTAGCTCCCAAATCACAGGAAATAAAACCTTCACTCTGTTCTGTTTTGTTCAGTCTCGGTCTTGAGCCTTGTCTTTTGTTCAGAGCATGCTTTAAGAAGAATTTTTTGACAAAGAGTAAGGGTTTGAATATGGAATTTGCTGTATATTTTTGCTGTTGAAAGTTGGAAGTCACCTTTGTATGTAATCTCAAACTTTTTTTGTGTATTTCACAATTTTTTAGTTTTTTCTCTTGTTTGTGGTTTTTTGTTTTTCTGTAGTTTTTATCTTTGTTGAAAACTAATAAAATTATATTAAAAATAAAAGAAGAATTTAGACAAATTGAAAGAGTAGAGCAGTGAGGATGATCAGAAGACTGAGGATATAAGTCC
Source organism: Charina bottae (assembly GCA_023362775.1). Taxonomy (NCBI): domain Eukaryota; kingdom Metazoa; phylum Chordata; class Lepidosauria; order Squamata; family Charinaidae; genus Charina; species Charina bottae. The sequence goes on from JALMGJ010000002.1 coordinate 119,743,921, forward strand.
TGTAAGGAATAGTTGAAGGAACTGGGTATGTTTACCCAGAGGAGAAGACTGAGAAAGGATATTGCTAAAGTTCTCCAAGTACCTGAAGGAGTATCACATAGAATTCACAACCTGCTCTCTTATCCCAAAATGCAGGAATGATAATCCTGTCACATACTTGGGAAGGCAGTTTCCAGGGGCATGCTAGGAAAAACTTTCTAACAACAAGATGATTCAGCTGTGGAATCAGTTATCTGGGGAGGCGAAGGATTCTCCTCTTCACTGGATGTCTTCAGGGAAAGCTGTACAGCTATCTGTGAGGGATGCTTTATTCTAGATTGCTGTACTTAGCAGGGGGTTGGATTTGATGGCCAAAAGAGCCCTTCTTTTGGGGGAGATGGGCGGTGAGGAAATTTGATAAAAATAAATAAATAAATAAAATAAATGACTCCTCCCTGTGATTCTGTAATATGAAAATCCAAGGAATTTGGGTTTAAGAGGACTCTGCTTTTATAAAGTAAATGTGTGTTATGCATATGTATTTGCTGAACAAATATTTTTGTATTTGCATTTTTATTTTCATAATCTCTTCCAGTCCCTCCCTCCCTCCCTCCCTCCCTCCCTTCCTTCCCTTTTACAGCATTTTCTGCCTTCGGTTGGCTTCCTGCTGGCTCTCAGATAGGCATTTTGCATAAGCTTCTCCCATAGTCCTGAGTGAGTAGCAGCAGTGCTTTGCCAGACCCTGCCCCACTCACCTGGGAAAAAGGCCTTCTCTTTTCTCAGATTTATCCAAGTTTGCACAAGCTTTCTCAAAGGGTTCCATAATATCTCCCACACTGCATGTGAACTTGTATGTACAGGTTTGTCTGCCAAGATCCATCATATATGTGACAGGGTTATGTGCTATTGTTTTTGTTACTTGGGAAAACAGCAGTTTCTGACTCATTGAGTTAGATGTTTTGTTTTCTTCTCAAATGCATTAGAGTTTGGACATGATTTAGGAATCTAATGATTTTGTTAGAAAGTTGATAACATTTCAAGCACCGCCCTGTTGTAACAACAGCCGTTCTGTTATGGTTGCCATTCTGAATAGTTTTAAGAAGCCCAGTTCCTAACTGTATCTTTTTCAAATTCAAGGGATTGACAGAGCATGGTTGTAGTATTTCTGCAAGACTGAAGCTGAACAGACCTTTTTTGTTTAAAAAAAGCATCCAATTCATTTTGAGCCTGCAGCTGTAGAAAGAAACCAATCTTTTATGGGATGCTTAAAGGTCTGCTTTATGCTTGTCTATGTGCAGCTTCAGCATCATGAATGTTAGAGTTACTTTTATGACTTCATTCTGCCATTCAAGTCGCAAAAGCAATTTTAATGAGAAAAGGAAAAAAAACCCACCCCAAATCCTACCCTTTAGTTGAACAAATGCTGCTGCCACAATCACATGTGAAAATGCGCAAGTTCATAAAGTTTTCTGTCCTGGAAATCCTGCACAACTAAATAGTTAAAGCTTTGAATTTAAATAGATAATAAATATAAGCTATTCTGGTTCAAATGCCATAATGCATGGCAGGAAGGCTGCTGTTCTGTCATCATTCACCTACTGTATATGTTACATGTTGAAATACATACACTTATACAAACACCCTCATGTATGTGCCCATATTGTATTCTATTTCAGATGAGAAGGGGAAGGAGTGATATAAAGATGTGGAAATTCAGGAAATTGCCCTTGCAAAAAATCATCATCATCATATTCCTTAATATATTGCTGACATAATGGGAGAAAACTCTAGTCTTCTGCCCTCAATTGTACAAATTATATTTCCAGATTTCAAATGCCTTAGCCTTAAAAATAGCAAGTTTTCAAATGATATTGGTTCACTTCAATGTTATGATATTTCTTTCTTGCTTTTCTGTGTTTGGAAGTTAAAATAGAAAGTGATAAAGCAAAAGAAAGAATCTCTTCCTGAGCCAGTCAGAACTCATGTGTGTTTTGGATTCTCACATTTGTGCTTATTGTCCTGAGAGATTTCAGCATGTGGCTACATGTGTGCAATAGGACACACACTGGATTAGCAAGTGGAGGAACTCTCACGATGGATTGCATTGAGCATGGAGTGAGGCTTATCCAAAGACCCACTTGAAGTCCAGCTCCAATGTCAATTGCATTAATTCAGAACAGACCGCGGTGGCTTGCTGTGTTACATTTGTGTCGTTAATTATTTGTCCTGTTATTTTGGATTCTTTTTGGCTTGTAATCTCAATTATATGGGCTGGGGTACATGCAGAAATTAGTGTTACCACCTCCCTCCCTCCCTCCCTCCCTCCCTCCCTCCCTCCCTCCTTCCTTCCTTCCTTCCTTCCTTCCTTCCTTCCTTCCTTCCTTCCTTCCTTCCTTCCTTCCTTCCTGCTTGCTTGCTTGCTTGCTTGCTTGCTTGCTTGCTTGCTTGCTTGCTTGCTTGCTGGCTCATTCAGTCCACCAGGACAGAACTGGCCACATGTTCAAAAGGGGTGTTCAATGTCACCATGATAGTGGGAAGATTTTCCTTTGCCTAAAGTTCTCTATTGAAGAACTTCTCCCTTGTCCCTGGAAATCTGGGCATGTAGTCAGTCTCGTATAACATTTCTGGGAAAGTAATCGAAAGATGACGGCCTTGTAATTCCAGAAGAAACTCTTCTATGATTCAAGAGATCTGCAATTATATTCCAGTCTGAAAGATTTTGCTGCTGGGAAACATAATCAAGAAGGTGCTGGCCTTGGAGAATGAGAGGGTTAAAAAAGGAAGAAGGGAATGGATGAAAGAGAAAAGGGGTAAAGGGAAGAGTGAAAATGGAAAGCAAGGGAAGGAAAAAGATAGAGAGAGAATAAAAGGTAAGGGAAAGAAGAGGAAGGTAAGGGAGGGAAAAGGTTAGAGATAAGAAAGGAAGAAGGATACATTATATTAAATATATTAAAAATGAATATGTAAAATCAAATGTAAATATGTATACATGAGTGTAGTTGTTGTTATGTGTTATGTGTTTTGTTTATGTTGAATGTAAATAAAATGATACTTTTAAAAAAAAAAAAAAAGAAGGTGCTGGCCTTGCAGCTCTGGACTCACTATCCACTCGTTTGAAAAATTCTTACTAGGAAAAGATAGGCAGTTGCAAGCCAGTGATTCGCTTGATGATCACTAATACTGATTATCTGGACCTATTTCAATTCACAATTTTAGCCAGCAAATGCTACTAAAACTGCTTTGGTCGCCTTGGTGGATGACATATGCCAGAAACTAGATAGTTCTCTTGAATTTTTTATTGGCTTTCACTAACATGGTATGCTTCTGGACAATCAGGTGAGATTGTGCCTTGGACATATTGTTCTGTACAGGCAGTCCTCAGTTAACGCGGCAATTGGGACCAGAATTTCTGTTGCTAAGTGACATGGTCGTAAAGCACGATGTCATGTGACCGCGCCATTTAGCAATGGAAATTCTGGCACCTCTGATTCCTGTTGTTAAGCGAATCACCACAGGTCATTAAGCGAGGATGTCACATGTTTGCCATTTGCGACCTCCTGCAAGCTTCCCTATTGTCTTTGCTTGTAGGAAGTGGCAAAGAAGGTTGCAAATGGCAATCATGTGACTGGGATACTGCAACCGATGTAAGTACGAGGACCGGTTCAACACCATTGTAACTTCAAACAGTCGCTGAATGAATGGTTATTAAATGAGGACCACCTGTAGTGTTTCCAGTCCTTTTTATTGGACCCTGTCAGAAGATAGTTTAATAGACTACTGTTTCCTTTCTGGGGGAAAGGGACTGCAGGTTTCCATTGATTTGTGGTGCTCCACAAATTTCTTACCCCCATATTAACATCTGCATGAAACCACTGAGGAAGTCTTCTATATTTTATTGCTTTTTAATGTATAGCTCCAAGAAAGCAATCAGTACACTGCATACACTTAATACTGGACTCAACAAAAGTGAAAAAGCTGAAATTAACCCAGCTAAGATGTACATATGATGGTAAGTAGAAAACTGAACTCTTCAGGCCAGGGCTTTCCAAAGTTTTTCCCGCGGCGACACACCAACGCCGGTGTCGGCGTTGGTGTGTCGCCGCGGGAAAACCCGGAAGTGCGGCAGCGTGCAAAAACCCGGAAGCGCTGCTGCTGCTTTCGGGTTTTGCGCACTGCAGTTGGTGTGTCACCGCGGGAAAACCCGGAAGCGCTGATGATGATCAGCGCTTCCGGGTTGTGTGGCGACACACCAGACTGTGTGTGGCGACACACTTTTGTGTCGCGACACACAGTTTGGAAAGCTCTGCCTCAGACACGAAGTTTGAGTTTGTCTTGGATGGGGCTGCACCTGCCTCTAAAAGAGGAGATCCATAGCTTAGGAGTGTTCCTTGGTCTTCAGCTATCATCATATTTGTAGGTGGTGACTACAGTGAGGAACATTTTAACAGAATTAACAATAATGCACCAACTGTGATATTCCTGATCCATTTAGATTTGTCAACAGTCCTTAACAATGACTATTGCAGTGGACTCTACATGGGACAATCTGTCAGAAGCGCTAGAAGTTTGCAGTTGATACAGAAAGTGGCAGCTAGGTTGCTACTCAGTACAAGGCACAGTTCAAAGTTTTGAACTGGTTGCCATTTGTTTACTAGACATGAAAATGCCTTAAGACCTAACTCTCTGATGAACCACTTCTTCTGTTATGAAGCTGCCTGCCCTTTAAGATCTGCAGGACAGGTCCCTTTGAATTGGACTTGCTGTCCAGGACCCATCTATCTACCCCATGGGAAACTGCTCTCCTGCACATTGCTCCCAGCTATGGAATGCATTCCCTTAGTAGTTCATTTGGTCCCTCCTCTCTCAGCATTTAGAAAGTCTCTAAACATGCAACTCTTTCTTCAGTCTTTTAATTGCTCATTTATGTTAACATTAATGTCCAGCGGAGGCCTTGGCCGCAGCCTGGAATAGGCAGGCGGCCAGGGCCTTGGACAGGATCGCGCCTGCGCGACCTCTCTTGCCCCATTCAACCAGACACTCCCCGTGGTTCACGGAGGAGTTGAGGGTTTTGAAGAGGGTTAAGAGACGTCTAGAGCGCCGCTGGAGGAAGACAAAGACCGAATCCGACCGAACACAAGCTAGAGCCACTGTTAAGGCCTACCTTGTGGCGGTAAGAGTGGTGAAACGTCAATATTTCTCTGCTCTTATTGCGTCGGCAGAATGCCGCCCAACGGCCCTGTTTAAGATCACTTGATCCCTTTTGGGGAACGTGGGCCCAGTGACCCACCTACAGGGCTGTACGGAGGAGTTTTCTGAGCATCTGCAGGATAAAATCACTTGGATCCGTTCCGAGTTGGACTCCAAGCGTGAGGCATGGTCTGGGCAGATGCCAAGGGAACACACCCAGTTATCTGGGAACAATTTGATCTTGTTGGACCCGAGGAAGTGGATAGGATCCTCTGGACTGTAAATGCCACCACCTGTCATCTAGACCCATGCCCCTCCTGGCTGGTGAAAGCAGCCCAGGAGGTGACATGTGGTTGGGTCCAGGCGATGGCTAATACATCCTTGAGAGAGGGGGTGTTTCCTGCTGCCTTTAAGGAGGTGCTGGTGCACCCCCTCCTCAAGAAACCATTGCTGGACCCTACTGTGTTGGACAATTTTCATCCAGTCTCCCACCTCCCCTTTTTGGGGAGGGTGGTTGAGAAGGTGGTGGCATTGCAACTCCAGAGGATCCTGGATGAAACAGATTATCTAGACCCCTTCCAGTCAGGTTTCAGGCCTGGTCATGGGACAGAAACTGCATTGGTTACGCTTATGGATGATCTCTGGCAGGAGTGGGATGGGGGCAGTGCATCCATCCTGGCTCTTCTTGACCTCTCAGCGGCTTTCGATGCCATCAACCATGGTATCCTTTTGGGGCGGCTTAGGGAGTTGGGGGTGGGCAGCATAGTTTTGCGCTGGTTCACCTCCTTCCTCCATGGCTGGTCCCAATCGGTGGTGATAGGGAGTGAGAGATGTGACCCTCGACCCCTCCTTTGTGGGGTGCCACAGGGTTTGGTTCTCTTTCCTCTCCTATTCAACATCTACATGAAACCACTGGGTGAGATCATCCATCACCATGGGATGAGGTATCATCAGTATGCTGATGATACCCAATTATACATCTCTGTCCTGGGTGAAGTAAGTGATGCGGTGACTGCCCTCTGTCGGTGCCTGGGGGCTGTGGGGGTCTGGATGGGGAACAACAGGCTTCAGCTGAACCCTGGTAAGACGGAGTGGCTGTGGGTGAATGGCTCCTCTGTATCCAGGAAATTATCATCTTTAGTTCTGGATGGGGTTGCACTGCCCCAGACAGACCCAGTGCGGAATCTGGGGGTTCTTCTGGACTCATGACTCCTGCTCAAAGAGCAGGTGGCAGTCGTGGCCAGAAGGGCCTTTGCGCAACTTCGTGTTGTGCGCCAGTTACGCCGTTTCCTGGATCGAGAAGCCCTCCGAACAGTCACTCATGCCCTAGTCATCTCCCACATACATTATTGTAATGTGCTCTACATGGGGCTACCCTTGAAGAGTATCCAGAAGCTTCAGCTGGTCTAGAATGCGTCTGCGCGGGCAATTCGTGGTGCCCCAAGATTGGCACATGTGACACCACTGCTACGCGAGCTGCACTGGGTGCCAGTTTGCTTCTGGGTCCAATTCAAGCTGTTGGTTATGACCTTTAAAGCCCTACATGGCATGGTTCCAGGTTACCCGAGGGACCGTCTCATCCCCATGACATCGACCCGTCCCACCCGGTCATGCAGAGGGCATGTTACGGACCCTGTCTGTAAAAGAACTTCACTTGGCGGGGTCCAGGAAGCGGGCCTTCTCTGCAATGGCTCCTGCCCTCTGGAACACTCTGCCCCCAGAGGTGAGACAGGCCCAATCGCTCCTGACCTTCCGGAAGAACTTGAAGACTTGGCTCTGCCGTCTTGCCTGGGGCGGGAAGGGCAGTAGTGATTCTTGAGGGTGGCTGGCACCTTAGAGCTCTCCTCACTGAATTAGACCTTCTAGGCCACTTGGATTTTATATTTATATTTATTTTTACTTTTATATTTATATTGGCAATTTAGTATTGATATTTTAGATGTACTTATGCTCATTGTTTTAATGTGTTTATTGTTGTAAACTGCCCAGAGTCCCTCTTTTTGGGGGAGATGGGCGGTGGCAAAATTTGAAAAATAAATAAAATAAATAAATAAAAATCTTTCTTCAGTCTTTTAATTGCTCATTTATGTTAACATTAATGTTACATTTTTAAACTTTTGTATTGTATTTTTAAATTTTGTTAGCCATTTGTATTGTATTTTTAAATTTTGTTAGCTATTCCTTGAGCAAGGAATAAATGAAATAAAAACATGCATGTACAGAAATCAGAAAAATTAAAGTAAAATAAAATATTTCAATATAAATCAGCTTGTGAGAGATGCTACCACCAGAAGGGAATTTTATGGGTTATTTAGAAATAAAAAGTTTTTAAAAAATGCTTCAAACATCAGATTTGCAAATAAGATTTTTAAAAATACACTAAAAATGTATAGCATGAATGAAAGAAATGCTGGTTTAGAACTATAGTGATCTAATGAGTATAAGGTGACTGGAAAATAAGAAAATATTGCAGAAGTTACCAGTATAGCAAAATCTGCAGTGTTTATTTTTTTCCCCTCAGTACAAAGAATGCTTATTTTAAGGGATGAGTTTAGCTTGCAGTTAGTTTGTATTTTCAATAATAGTATCTCTAGTAATAAGTAATCACTTATGGACATTTTGCAGACATTTTCTTTAGGACTTTGTTCTCAGAGATTTTACATAAATCGTACAAACACAGGCATGAGGGCCTATTGCTGGGGGGAAATTTTTAAAAAAATAGTTAATTGTGATATTCTAAAAATGAGTTTAATTGTGATATTCTGAGGTAAAAAGTTCATACGAACATCCTACCCAGATTTCTTCTGATTGCATAAACAATTAGGCACACATTTCTTTCCTGCTTCTGGATGCATACTACTTCTCCTTTTTATTATTTCATTAAAAAGGAAATAGTGATGGCACAAACATAAGCAGATTAAGATGAGGACCACCCATGTGAATATAGGTTAGTGTAGGAAGTATCTGAGATTGCTTGTTGTTGCTGTAATGGTATCTGCGCTACTAATCTGTTTCTTCAGTACTTTGAGTGATTTGAATTAAGAAGAAAAGCTTTCAAAATACACATTAGACTGTAGTATTTCTAATAGTAAAATCCATGTTGCTTTACCCTGTTTGCTTGCAGTGTTGAGAGCGAGAATATGAATATGAATATGAATATATAAAGTATATATCCCCACATATTTATCTTTCAATTTGTGTTCTAATGTTGATTTTATAAATTAAATGAAAAATACTGTATGCAAATATCAGCTCAAACTATCATAGTCAGTTCTCTATCATAAGTCTCTATCATACTCAGTTCTTCAGTTCTTAATATGTAAAAATAGGAATATCAATAAGCCTTCTCATAAGATTTGTAACTCCCATGTTACTTTTCTTAGGCCCAACCAAATGGCACAAAGGTTTATGCCAGCAAGGAAGGTTTTTTTTTGAAAGGAAGGAAGGAAGGGAGGGAGGGAGGGAGGGCAAGCTCAGATGTTTAAGGACATGAGGTCTGCAGTTACTGGTTTCAGAATGGTTGTTGTAAGCTTTGTGTTAGATATTATTGGTATCAGTCAGTCTCTAAGGACAATAGAAATGGTTGCTCCACCAACTCTGAAAACAAAGAGACCATTGCTGCCTACTTTTCACTTTATTTCTTTGCTTCTTTGCTTAGGTGATGTATAGAAATACCTTGACCTGGTAGAAACCTAGAGAATTACCACTCTGTGCCAGACTAAGTTGATGATGTATGAACTAAAAAAATGTGTACACCCTTTTTATGTTATATTAGTTCAGGGGTGGGCAATGTCAGGCCCGCGGGCCGTATAAGGTCCACGGGGCTCCCGCCCGCAAACCCCGCCCCTTCCACACGATTGGCTCCCGCCCGCAAACCCCGCCCTCCAGTGCTTGTGATTGGCTCCCGCCCGCAAACTCCAGCCCCCGGTCCGCAGAAATCCCAGAAACCCCGCCCCCCCACCCACCCGGTCCCAGGTTATAAATATCCAAATGGCCCTTGGCAGAAAAAAGGTTCCCCACCCCTGTATTAGTTGGTTCTAATAAAATAATACTCCCTCAAGTCCTGCTCTGCTGCCTCATGGGGTGTGTGTGACTTTTCCTAGAAAAGATGAGTGAAGAACACTGAGAGCGTATGCCACCAGCATATACACCCAGCAGGGTCACTGAAGGCATGAAGGTCATCTTAGCTGCCCATTTCTTCTTTTAAAACTGGTATTTAATGGCACTGTGAAAATGCTACATAACTGATTTCTATTATACTGAATTATGCAAAATATAGACCTTAGATTGCTATATGGAGGGAAGCATAGAGCCTTGCAATAGTAAACAAATATCATCAAAACTGTATGTTGAAAATAAGAGGTTTTTTTAAAAAAACTATTGCTTGTATTTAGCTCCCGATTTATGCAATTGCTGCATTTGTATTTCATGCTTTTTGTTGTAACTGACCTTATGTGAATATACAGGTAAAGAACAGGTCGTAAAACAGGGCTTCCAAATTTACTGCTTGTGCCATTTATTAATATGTTTTTGTAACATGCTCTATGAACAAGAGTATTAATGTGATTGAACTTTGTATCAACATTGTATTCCATAAAAAGTTGTAGATCATTCTGGAAAAACAGCGTACAGGTAGTCCTCGAGTTATGACTCGAGGGACTGAAACTTTAGTTGCAAAGCGATGCGGCCATAAAGTGTGACGTCACGTTACCGCATTGCTTAGCGACGGCAATCCCGGCACTCCCCGTTGCCATCATTAATCGAATTCCACTGGTCGTTAGCTGAGGACGCACCCCAATCAAAGCCTTCCGGGCTTATTCCCTGCCAGCCCCGAGCCTCGGTTCTTCCAAGTTAAGGGACTGCCTCCCCTTCAACTCCCCCCACCCGCCTATCTCCCCCCCATCTCTGCCCTTTTGGCCACCCTGCACCCTGCCTTGTGGGGCAGCAAGCAACCCCAGAACTGCATGGCTCTGGGATTGCTTGCCACGCTGCAGCTCAGGGGCTTCTTGGTGTGCCATGGCTCTCGGGCTGCAAGAAGCCCCTGAGCCACAGCATAGCGTGAAGCCGCAACTGCCCCTGGAGGCCTCAGCCACCGCAGCCCTGCCCAGCAGTGCGGCACAAAGCTGCAGCTGCCCCAGTCCAGTTCCAGCTGCAATTGCCCTCGCCACCCTGCACTCTGAGGCAGCTGCTGGCCATGTGAAGCTATCTTCCTCAGGTCTCGCGAGGAAACTGCCGTGCATGACCTGGGGAAGAAAGCCTTGTGCCAGGCTGGGTATGCTTGGTCGGCAGCAGGAGCAAGCACTCAAATTTTTATCACGTGACTGCAGGGGTGCTGCAACGGCCGTAACTTCGGGGACCAGTCGTAAGTCCCTTCATTCAGCGCTGCCATAACTTCGAATGGGTCCTTGTGTTGATTTCTACATTCTCTATTTTTATGTATGCATTTTAGTCTAATTTATAGCTTAAAGTTTTATAGCTTAAAACTTAAAACCGGTCCAGTTTTCCAAGCTCTAGGTATATTGTCTATTGCAGCAAAAAACAAATCTGACAGACAATATTTATTACTAGCTCATGAATATATATTTATTTTGACATGCATTTGTTGATTATGACTTTTATACTAACTATGAGCCATCCCAGTCTTATTTAACTGTTTGGTTTAGATATTTTTTTTTATATATATAAAAATACATTTTATATAATACGTATATGTATATATGGTCTTCATTTAGCAACTGTTCGCAGTTACAGTGGTGATGAAAAAGTAACTTTATGACCAATCCTCACATTTACGACATTTAAGGGTCTATAAAGCAAAGGAAAACTGAAGTAAGATCATAAGCACAGTCACGGTTTCACTTCGTGACTGCTTCGCTTAATGATTGAGTTGCCAGTCCCAATTGTGGTCTCTCAACGAGGACTACCTGTATGTATGTGTGTCTGTGTGTCTGTGTGTGTGTGTAACAAGATTTGTTGACATTATATAAGTTAATATATCCTTTATTATTTAACTTTTATAATAATTGTGTCAGTTGTGATTCATTGATCTCCATTATGGTTTTAATTTTTTTAATTTGTTTTAATGGCTTTTTGCTGTTAGTGTTTTGGTTACTTCTTTGTATTTGTTTCTTGTTATTTTTAACTTTGTGAGCCAGCCCAGAGTGATGTATATGAGATGAGTGGCTATATAAATTGAACAAATAAATTGAACATATAAAATAAGGAAACCACAGCTCTGCGTTAAATAGCCCGTCTGATTAATTGCATTTATACAGTGCACAGTCCAACAACAGTCCTCTATCTCCTTAACAATAGAGCAACATACCATTTCTTTTTTCTCTACCTCTCCCCTTTAGGTGACTGCATTTTGTGATGTGGATAAAAATAAAATCACTAAAGGATTTTACACATACGAAGAAGCTAAGGTTGGTAATATTCCTGGTTTAGCTATCATTATTTGTGCAAATGATTTTTTTTTATCATTATGGGGGTACAGTGCACTCAAAGTTGCACAAACTTTTAATGTATTGGAGTTGAGGTTATATGAGGAGTTACACGTTGCTAATGGAAGATATATTTCAATCAGAAATATAACTGCTATATAAACTGAAATTAAATATGCAGATTCAGGGTGTATTATTAAATACCATGTTCTTCAGTGGAATCTCCTTATATATTTACCAGCTGTCCTTTTGGGCCCCAAATCTGGTCGGAAATATTTGCCTTTAAATAAATAGAAGTTTGTATTCTACTGAATACAAATTGAATACAAATGAATACAAATAAATACAAACTGAATACAAACTGAATACAAATAAATTCTCAATCCTATAAGCCTCCAGAAGTGAGCCAGATTCAGAAAACTGCCAGATGATCTGAATATACTCCACGCCACATTTTATAGAGCATGTCTTTATGCCAACAGATAGTTCACCTTTGTAATATAAAAATTGGTTTGAGGTTAACAATTGGCTTAATGCAATTTACTGCATAGGTTAACAAAAACCCCTGTGATTTTGATATGGCACCAAATGAGTTGACCATAGAAGGGTTTTGGCCACTAGCTGGCACTCTTTATTCTCCTTATAAACAACTGTCATCTTGAATTAAAGTAAATAAAGCAGAAGAGAATGGAGTCTTCAGAACAAATGAAAAACAAAACTTAAGTTTCCAAATAAAACATTACCTACTTGGAAATTCCATCCTGCTGTTTTTCTTTTTCCTTTCCCCCCAAGAAAGTGTTTGTGTGGTGAAAGATAACTCAGAACATCAGTAAAAAAAAGGTGATGCCCCAGAGACTGAAGTCTGAATCCTGCTCGTGCTGACTCACTTGCTGCTCACTGATGAGAATCTAGGACTTTATGATCCTATTCAGAGCCAAAGCAACATTAAAGGAAATTGGGTTGTCAGTGGATTTGAGACATAATGTAGAGTGGGATAAAAGGAGTTTTAAAAGACGTGTTGTGAAGGAAGGGAATTTCTCCATGGAAGCCAGTCTCCTTAGCTTAGGCAGTTAGGAGACAATATCACAGGAGCAGAAAGGAAGCAGAGGATCTTTTCCTTCCAGTTGTCTTTTCTAGAGACAAAACGGGGAAAAGGGTTACCTTCTGAGTCCAAAAGGGGCATGGTGGCTCAGCGGGTAAGACGTAGGCTGACCATATTTCCTTCAGACAAAAACGGGACTTTTGGGATGGCAAAACGGGACAGGGTCTTATGCCACCATGCCGGCCTCCAAACCCCGCCCCCCAGTCCACGCAATTGGCTCCCACCTGCAAACCCCACCCCCGCCCCACACGATTGGCTCCCGCCTGCAAACCCCGCCCCCATCAGCGTGATTGGCTCGGATTTGGTGTGTTTGGGGGAGGCCGGAGTACGCACACTGTGCACACAGCACCGTCATCGGCCGGGGAACAAGGGGCGGGGATGGAGGGGATGGAGGCCCATCACTGCCCCATCCCCCTCGGGCTTGGCCAAGGGAGGGAGGAGAGTCGCTGCTGCTGCCACCACCGCAGAGCAGGAGAAGCAGGAGGAGCCGGCTGCGCTCGGCTGCTTCAGCCACACCACTCCGCCCCTTGCTGCCCGCTGAAGCTCCCCAGGGTGGATGGCTCCTGCTTCTCCTGCTCGGCGGCCCGACAACTCTCCTCCCTTGGCCAAGCCCGATCAGATGCACATACACACACTCACACACTCACAGGACAGACTGCCCTTGGCAGGAGCCGGCCGTGCTGGGAGGCTTCAGCCACACCACTCCACCCCTCGCCACCTGCTGAAGCCCCCCAGCATGGCCAGCTCCTGCCAGGGCAGTCTGTCCTGTGAGTGTGTGTGTGTGTGTGTGCATCTGATCGGGCTTGGCCGAGGGAGGAGAGTTGTCGGGCCGCCGAGCAGGAGCTAGCCACGCTGGAGGGCTTCAGCGGGTGGGAAGGGGCGGAGTGGTGTGGCTGAAGCCCCCCAGCGTAGCCGGCTCCTGCTTGTCTTGCTCGGCGGTGGCAGCGGCAACAACTCTCCTCCCTCGGCCAAGCCCTATCAGATGTGCACACATACACACACATGCACCCCACACCCTCTTTCTCCAGCCTCCCCATGACCAAATGCACCCACACCTGTTGCAAGGAGGCTGGAGAAAGAGGGTGTGGGGTGCGTGTGTGTGTGTGCGCGCGCGATTACGCTGAGCAAGTAATCTGCGCGCACACACACACGCACACACACGCACGCACCCCACACCCTCTTTCTCCAGCCTCCCTGCAACAGGTGCAGGTGCATTTTGTCATGGGGAGGCTGGAGAAAGAGGGTGTGGGGTGCGTGTGTGTCTGTGTGCGTGTGCACGCGCGATTACGCTGAGCAAGTAATCTGCGTGCGTGTGCACACACACACACACACACGCATGCACCCTCTTTCCACAACCTTCCCGTGCCTGCTTTCCCTGGCCTCACCACTGCTGGGCAAACAATCTCAGGATCAGGTAAGGAGGCAGGAACCTGGACTGTGGTGCTGCTTCTGCTGCTGGGCTCGCACGTGGCAACTGGGCCAGTCCTCCTTCCTGTCTTCCTGTCCTCCTTCCCACGGGGTTTAAAAAAGGGACAAAATTGAGATTTTGATCAAAACGACGGGACGGTTGAAAAATGCTAAAATAACGGGACTGTCCCGTTCAAAACGGGACGTATGGTCACCCTAGTAAGACGCCAGACTTGTCGATCGGAAGATCGCAAGTTCGGAGGTTTGAATCCCTAGCCCCGCATGACGGAGTGAGCTCCCGCACTCGCCCCAGCTCTTGCCAACCCAGCAATTCGATAGCATGCAAATGCAAGTAGATTAATAGGTACCACTTCGGTGGGTAGGTAACAGCGTTCTAAGTTCATGCCGGCCACATGACCATGGAAGCGTCTTCGGACAACGCTGGCTCTTCGGCTAACAAACGGAGATGAGCACCGGCCCCTAGAGTCGGACACGACTGCACAAATGTGCGGGGGGAACCTCTGAGTCCAAGCCATGCATTGATCAAGTTCAGTATTTTTGTGCATACACACATGCACACACCAGATGCAATTTCCCAAACTAGGTATTTTGCAAGAGGAGAGTGATATATAAGCCACGGAGAGAAAAAAAGAGATTTGGTTAACCACATGCTAACAAGGAAGCAGTATAAAGGAAAACTGGCAACCACAGAACTAAGACTATTTCAGAAACTATGCTATTCATTGTAATAAGCCTGAAGGGACAGCGATAGTATATCAACTGACCAGGAAATATGCTGATCTCTATTCAGGAAACTTCCAAACCCAGAATTCCAATTCTACATTTCAAAGAAGCTTCCCCACCTTTAATTATTTGTGTGAAATTGGTGAGTATAATTTTGAGTCTAAACCAAGTATGAGAAATCCAAATTTTTTCTCATTT